>OY998251.1:15725712-17014878 GCA_963922045.1 Persicaria maculosa | reverse complement strand
AGGTGATGCGGTAAGGGTACAATCTTGTTATACAATTCGTCTTCTATCTCTATGAGCATGATTCTTTTGCGAGAGTTGAAGGTTATCCTTGTTTGTGTTATTGAAGCGAAAGTGATCTTAATGCAACTTGGGTTAATTATGTGAAAAGGGTTAGTAACAATTAGGGTTTATGCGAAAGCCTGTATATGCCTATTTGTTAATAACTAAAGTTATTTTGATGGAATGCATTATCTTTTATGCCTTTATGTGTTACTTTGCATGGGTATCGTTGTGGCGTTGATACCCTGGCTTTGGAAGTTCTTTATAAATTGAGTTTATTTCTTCCGAAATCTGCGATTCTGTGTTCGAAGTTTGCATTTAAAGTTTCTGTCTGTTTTGTCGATCTCGAGTTAGGCTAGTCGATCTAGAGTACTACAGTAGTCGAGATCGAGTACCTGTTTGTCAAGATCGAGTAGTTTCTGTGATCGATTCTGAGTTTCTGTCGTCACTGTTGTTTGTCGATCTCGAGTTAGCTTTATCGAGATCGAGTAAGTCTGTGTCTTTGCTTATATTTCTGCTTTCGTTTGTTATTTCTGTTTTTGTTTCTTTGTTTCTGTCTTTTGTTTGCTTTTCTGTGAGATTTACAGCTACCTGGGATACGCTGACACGCTTCCTCGTGGATCTATCCTGACTTCCCACTACTGGATAGGGAGGAGGTCTTGTAATTATTTGCTAGAGCACGAATCTGGTTTGATTTATTTCATTATATTTCATACATGATTTCCTCCTTACAACAAGATTACCTTGTTTTTTAATCAATCTCCTCTGCGTCAAGAACGCTGGAGATTGCTTTCAATTTTCCAGGTCTCTTCATCGCGTAGAATACGCTGGAGATTACCTAGTTTTTTAATCAATCTCCTATGCGTCAAGGACGTTGGAGATTGCTTTCAATTTTCCACGTCTCTTCTTCACGTAGAATACGCTGGAGATTACCTAGTTTTTAATCAATCTCCTCTGCGTCAAGGACACTGGAGATTGCTTTCAATTTTCCAGGTCTCTCCATCACGTAGAATACGCTGAAGATTACCTAGTTTTTAACCAATCTCCTCTGCGTCATGACACCTTAACGATAAATATATACGGGACACAATCATATAGGATTGTTTATTATACACCAAAACAAAAACGTACAACATACGTCGCGATTAACTCACCCAAGCTACAACAGGACAGGTTATAAATCAAAAAGTTTAACACCGAACGGAAAAGTCCAGATCACCATTCCGATCAGGACCATTGGTGGGATGAAATGTCGTGTGTTTCACGTCACCAAAAGTAATAACTCAAACTAATAACTTAACTAGTAAACTAGTATAGCGGATAAGTAAGTGGTAGAACCCACAAAGAAACAAGTACTTCAATGCAATATGTGTTTATCAATTACGACACTAACAAAGGACTAAGAACAAGAATGACGGTAAACAAGACAAATAAACTAAGATAAAGATGTTAGCAAGAGCGAATCAAATATGGAAGAATAGAGCATATGATTTCACATACAATTCGCAAAATTGGTTGATTGCTTGATCCTTGAGTTGACATCAATATTATTCTTAAGCCTATGTCGACTTGAATAAGGTTGAGAGATCTGCAGAGATTCACTCATCTTATTCAATATCACTAAAGAATAGTATTAAGAACTCAAGTACTTAGACCAATTGGCACATTGAGTCAATGCAATTAAGACAGATAGGCGCAAACCGAACTCAGCTCTAATCGAATCTAGCAACATAGATAAATTGTTATCATCCACTACAAAGGCATAGAAATATCACTAAATCAATAACTTCGTTTGCTATCGAGAAACCAACAACGGATTCATAACATAGATGCAATTCATAACTAGATGGACAGTCATGGAAAGGAACACAAATATAACATGAAGAACAAGATGATAAATAAACTCATAAATAATATAGAAATCAAGTCTCACAATCAATCAACCGAGTCTTGAATCATGTCAAAACCACAAGAATTCTCGGCAAGCATAACGTGCCTCAAATCCCTAAACTTAAGTCCTCTCATCTCTCTTTGAGTTTATGGGGAATAGAATGTTAGTTGATTGAAAGAATGCTGGAAATATGTCTAATATAGGGCTCAAAGGCGTCGGCCAAAACTCTAGGAAAGATAGATAAGAGTTTCCATAAAGATAGATTGGACCGTGTATCACAAATCCGGGCGGCGGGCACCGTTCCTACAATGCTGATAACTTTGGCATACTGAACTTGTAACGCACGTTCTGGAGACATCCTTTGTCCGATTGGTGCATATGAATATGCGTTGGAAAGCTCTTTCCAAGAACTACGATTCTCATGAAGACCGCAGAAGCTAATTCCAACTTCTCATAACCTTAAAGACGGGATTTCTCCATGTTCTCCATTTCCGCTCTTGTTCCTTAGCTCTTCTTTTGCCCATTCGCTCCAAGTTTTATCCACCTTTCGAGTCTGAATCATAAGACCTACAAATAAACACTAAAAACCGTAGATTCTGAACTTCGAATACCAAAAGATCAAGAATATGAATAGGCTTATTAAACATGCAATATGCATACTTAATGCACCTAAGACCACCTATAAATGACCATATAAAATAGCATTATCAAACTCCCCCACACTTAGGCTTCGCTAGTCCCCTAGCGGATTAGAGCATAGAGATGGATACTTCTTCATGTCTAAAACAAACATTTTTATACCATAAAAAGTGCAATTTAAAAATGAAAATAGCAAACAAATTGTCATAAACAAATTGTCATACTCCAACTCCCCCACGCTTAAGCCTTTGCTTGTCCTCAAGCAATGAAAAACATAGCAATAACCAAACATCCCACAAACATATTCGTCATGCATTGGCCTCATCAAAAGAAACATCAAATTTTAAATGAACAAAAGATCAAGTGAATAAACATCATAGCATATATTTAGCGATTAAAGCATAGAGTAGAAATCATCCAACCTTACTAGAAATATGTGTTTCACTCATGCTCTCATGTGTTTAGGCTTTTAAGTTCAACTCTCAACTCAATCCAAAATGCAATTGAGCTCATGAAAATTGACTACAATATCACCAAATCTCCACCGAGATGCCATTACTTGCGGAAAAACAATAAAAATAAACAATTTGGCTCTAGATCTCCCTCTCTTTCTCCCCTTTTTTTTCTTTTGTTTTTCGTTTTTTTTTTTCATTTTTTTTGTTTCGCTTTCTTTCAGCCTTGGTGTATTCCTTACACGAGTCGCAAACATGGGTGTCATGAACGGCCCCGGTGTATCAACACCTCAACTTACTTGAATGAAGTCCACTTGAACATCTTTTGACGTGAGTTGCAAACATGGGTGTCATGAATAAACCCGGTTACTCAATGATCAAGCTTCATTCTTAGTGGATAGCTTTTGACACCGTTTTGCGCGAATAATACTGATAGAGCATGATTAGTATTGTATAATAGATTACATTTAGCATAGTTTAGTTGTGAATATTGCATATTTTAGTTACAATTACATGTTTACTTGTGGTGTTGGAAGAGTCGGAATCTGCACGTGTTTATGGTTAATTTCAGGTAAATGTGGATCCGACGAGAAATGAGGAGACTCTTGGATGAAGGAAGATTTAAGTTGAGGAAGAAAAGTGAAGAGCATGGGAGCGGAGTCGAATTTTGAGAGCCTAAGTGAAGAACAAATCAGCAGAAATTGTCGCCAGACAAGCTGAACTTGTTTCTCACTTTTTGGAGGCCTCGTTGGTCCGATTGACTATTATAACCATGCGTTGGAAAGCTCTCTTTGAGATCTACAAATTTTGTGTTGACATCAAGACCAAATTCGAAACACAAAAATTGATGTGAACAGTATGGCCGCCCCGCGACCAAGCTAGCCGCCCCGCGGCTCGAAGCTCTGACGAACGATTTCGCTGATCGCCTGGCCGCCCCACGGCCTGTGGTGGTTGCCCCGCGACCTTCACAAAAACGCCGATCCGGAACTTAATTAGGGTTTTTAATATTATTTTTTTGCCGACTTGTTAAAGGCTTTTAAGAGACATTTTAGGTTATTATTTCATTGACATTATGCACTTTAGAAAATTGTTGAGAGCGCCGTTGAGCATGAGCAACTAAACTCTCGAGGTTCCGCCTACGATTTGGATATTTGATTGTTGAATTGTGAGTTTCTTAATCTAGTTCTTATTCCTATTCAGATGTTTTGACTTCTTTGCGTTTAATTGCTTGAATGTGTTTTATTCTCTCTGGCCTGATCAAGTAGTTAGAGTAGATTCGTTCCATTGCTAGGGTTTTGTAGATTCCTCTTAGTGAACCTTAACCCAAGTGAGAATCATATCCCTTTAGGACTCGTAGGACTAATTGGATGTGTAGGAAGTTGAATATATGTTAAATATCGGCTCGTAGCTTGATATTGCATGTACCTTGGTTAATTCATATTCTTAATGCTATCTCTAGGTTAAATCTTAACCGTGTTAGGGTTATTTAGATATAAGGGTTGCTAGGACTCGTAGGACTAGTAATCTACCTAATATCTGGACAAGGACATTGATAGGAAAAGACAAGAATTAGAGGCCGAAACAAGGATCGAATTCATCAGTCAAAGTGATAAATTGTAGGTGAACCTATTTCTCTCCATTGCATTCTACAACACAATTTACTTTGTTTGCTTGTTTCCGCTTTGATAAAAGGCGGATCTTTTCCTCACCCAAAAACCCCTATTTTCTCTTAGCGGTTAGACTTTGCCCTTGAATTGACAGATTTCTCTGTGGATCGACCTCTTGCATACACACTATACTAGTTTTGAGTTTGAGTATTCTTTGGCAAGAACAACGACAGGTTTTCCTCTTGTCATATTTGGCGTCGTAGCCGGGGAAATCTTATTAAATTCCTGTGTTGTTTAATCGCTAACCTTAGTGTGGACCGCATACATGGTCTGCACTCTTGCTACTAACATATGTTGAAGGTGAAGTTATTGCAGTTACATGGAGAGAGTTTTCATCAATACTTTATCAGACTGCAGGAGTACATTAACGATATTTGTTCATGGGGTTATCAAGCTAGTACAAGGGAAGTGCTTCTATGCATCTTTGATGATATGACTGTTGACACACGGAGCCTTGCTGAGAAAATGAGTGATGGAGGTTTATTAGATATGGGACTCTTGGAGATGTGAGATTTGACAAGCCACCAATAGAATACGTTGATCCATTTGACTGCTACTTTGACAAGCCACCAATAGAATTGAATTGGTGGTATTATATACCCTCTGTGGGTAGTCAAGCTCAAGCATACGATAAGTCGAAACAACTTTTACATTCTTTATTATTTCGTTTCAATTTATTTGTATGTAGTGCATGCTTGTTTGGTAGTTGTGCACAAGAGTTTGATAGGTTACTGAGGCCTTTGACTATGTCTGAGTAATTAGTGTTTTAAGCTTAAAGAAACTGTCGAGCCAACGACAGTAAGCAAAGGCGCTGCTTGGGAGGCAACCCAAGGTAAGTTTTCTGTTTTCCTCTGTGTCTCTTGTTTTATTAGATTAGTTTTGGTTTTCTTCGATTGTGGGGAGCTAACACCGCAGGGAGAAAAGGCGTTGAAGAGAAAGTAGTGGAGGAGCTTAATTTCAAAGGCCGCTCCGCGGCTAGGCCATGGACGCAGCCGCCCCACGTCCTCTGACAGGACATATATTTTCCTTCCTTTCCCATACTACCTATCACCACCGCAGTGACCAAGTAAGTTTTTTTTTTCTTTCCTCCATATTTTTATCTTTTGTTGTCTTTTATATCATTGGGGACAATGCCTGATTTAAGTGTGGGGGGAAGAATCGCATGGTATGATAGGATTACATGTTTATTTTTAGTTTGCACTTTTTTTTTGTTTTTTTTGTTTATATTGCATACCAGCATGTTAGTCTTTAAAAAAAAATCCCCAAATAATAAAAAATAAAAAATAGTTATTTATATATTGCGTTGTTAGGATTAGGTCTTATTTCCCCATATGGATACCTTTTGTCCTCTATTCTATCTATTTGAGGTTTATGCCCTATGGTGTGCTTGGATTGTTGAAACCTTTAATATATGTTTTCTATACTATTTGATAAACATGATTGGTTAATAATTGAGCACATAAAATCTTGGAATTTTGGGTGATCTTGAAGTTCAAGACATGACCTGGTGAGTTTAGTTTAGCCTATTCAGGACTGTACTTTATTTAGTCATCTTCCTTGTTGAGTGTACTCTCTTTAATTGCTTCCTCTTTGGCTTGCATTTAGATATCTTTTTCAAGGCTGCATATTATGATTTCTGCACATGACTTAAATATGATTGAGGCACCTTTAATAGCCCTATTTGACTTTATTCCACCTTACATATTATCCTCTGCTTGAAGCCAATTTGAGCCTATTGCCTATTCTTTTGTAGCTTCACAAGATTTTTCCATAGCCAATGATAGCCTGACCCTATCCGGGAACTATGAATGATTGGTGAATATCTATATTGTGGATGATGGTTTTAGTGGTGGATTGTATGTTTGAGGTATCTTTATGAGATGTTTGATTCCTGCTAGTACATTCATTACTTGGGACCTAAGGAGAATAAAATTCACTTAGGGGCAAAAGTCAAGGAAAATTATTTGATATAGCATGAAAAAGAACATTGAAAAAAAAAACAAAAGAAAAAAAAAGAATATAGGAATGAGTTGAGTATGGTTTGTAAAATTTTATATGCTTGAGATTGGTGTTGTTTGACATTGTAGAGCTATGGTATGATGAGTTTATGAGTGGTATGATGATTTGATTTCTTTCTTAGTTCCCGGATTATGAGCACCACATGACCTCAATTGTTCCATACCTTATATGTTCTACCTTGGCCCCATTACAACCCAATTGAAAGACCTCAAGATTTTTGTTGTTTGTAGAGTCACTAGCGGTGGAGAGCTAGAATACTGGTGCACGACTATTGTAGCTAAGCTTTTGAAGATTGAGTTTTGAGCGTAAACATTTAACCCTAAAACACTTGAGCGAGAGTGAAACACATATTTCCTGTGAGGTCTAGAATGGATATGATTGCCTGATTTCATTGATTATTGCAATCATGTGTTATGATGTTGTTAATCTATTGTGTTTGCTAGTTTTTTGTGCACTTAAAGATTATTGAGGTGTGGATACATGAATTGCTATTATGTGAGGCTGCAGAGTTGAATTTTCTTTTGCTTGAGGACAAGCAAGTGTTCAACTGTGGGGGTATTTGATAGAGCATGATTAGTATTGTATAATAGATTACATTTAGCATAGTTTAGTTGTGAATATTGCATATTTTAGTTACAATTACATATTTACTTGTGGTGTTGGAAGAGTCAGAATCTACACGTGTTTATGGTTAATTTCAGGTAAATGTAGATCCGACGAGAAATGAGGAGACTCTTGGATGAAGGAAGATTCAAGTTGAGGAAGAAAAGTGAAGAGCACGGGAGTGGAGTCGAATTTCGAGAGCCTAAGTGAAGAACAAGCCAGCATAAATTGTCGCCAAACAAGCTGAACTTGTTTCTCACTTTCTAGAGGCCTCGGTGGTCCGATTGCCTATTATAACCATGCGCTGGAAAGCTCTCTTCGAGATTTACAACTTTTGTGTTGACATCAAGACCAAATTCGAAACGGAAAAATTGATGTGAACAGTATGGCCGCCCCGCGACTCGAAGCTCCGACGAACGATTTTGCTGATCGCTTGGCCGCCTCGCGGCCTGTGGTGGCTACCCCGCAGCCTTCGCAGAAAAGCCGATCCGGAACTTAATTAGGGTTTTTAATATTATTTTTGGCCGAATTGTTAAAGGCTTTTAAGAGACATTTTAGGTTATTCTTTCAGTGACTTTATGCACTTTAGAAAATTGTTGAAAGCGCCGTTGAGCATGAGCAACTAAACTCTCGAGGTTTCGCTTACGATTTGGATCTTTGATTGTTGAATTGTGAGTTTCTTAATCTAATTCTTATTCCTATTCCAATGTTTTTGACTTCTTTGCGCTTAATTGCTTGAATGTGTTTTATTCTCTTTGGTCTGATCAACTAGTTAGAGTAGATTCATTCAATTGCTAGGGTTTTGTAGATTTCTCGTAGTGAACCTTAACCCAAGTGGCAATCATATCCCTTTAGGACTCGTAGGACTAATTGGATGTGTATGAAGTTGAATATATGTTAAATATCGACTCGTAGCTTGATATTGCATGTACCTTGGTTAATTCATATTCTTAATGCTATATCTAGGTTAAATCTTAACCGTGTTAGGGTTATTTAGAGATAAGGGTTGCTAGGACTCGTAGGACTAGTAATCTACCTAAGATCTGGACAAGGACATTGATAGGAAAAGACAAGAATTAGAGGCTGAAACAAGGATCGAATTCATCAATCGAAGTGATAAATTGTAGGTGAACCTATTTCTCTCCATTGCATTCTACAACACAATTTACTTTGTTTGCTTGTTTCCGCTTTGATAAAAGGCGGATCTTTCCCTCACCAAAAAACCCCCATTTTCTCTTAGCGGTTAGACTTTGCACTTGAACTGATAGATTTCTCCGTGGATCGACCTCTTGCTTACACACTATAGTAGTTGTGAGTTTGAGTATTCTTTGGCAAGAACAATGACAGGTTTTCCTCTTGTCACATACCCATGGGTGTCATGCGTAGATCCAGTTAACAAGTATCTCAACCATTGCCACCTTATTTACACTAAACACTCAATAAGCAACTAAAGCCAAATATAAACATAAAAGCATAAAATTCCGCAAGCAACAAACATGTGAGTCAGTTTTGACAATAGATAATGAAGTCAATATCAAGGGGTAGAAACATACGGAGAGTAAATCACACATAAAAGCAAAAGGAATTATGAATGATTCCAATAAGGCTAAAAAACAATCTCACAAGGGTCACATTGTGTAGTATTTCAATCCTACTTAAGCTCAATCATACATGCTCAATTACATTACCAAATCATGCTTCATAAGAAAAACATTTTAAGGCGATAAGGCTAAACAATCCAAACATGCTATGGAATTTATATGACCATGCTAAAATATATAATAGAGGTCAAACATTCCAAAATGGGTAGTTGAATAATACATATTTTAGCAATGCATGATATTTTTGTGTTTTTGACATTCTTTAAAAAAAACAATTTTCTTTTTTTTTTTGACATTTGATATAACATAAAAGAAATAAAAAAAATTCAAACATGAACTAACCTAACCTAACTAATTTACTTCACTTCTTCCCCCACACTTAAACTTTTCATCATCTTTAAATGAAAATCAAATGAAGACAACAAAATATTAAATAAAAGCACAAGTGGGGGAAAAGGGGACCTACTTGATCATGGTAGTGGTGCCTATAATCGTCAACAAACATTGGAGCACTGGGGCGGGGACGGGCGCCGTGTATTTGGCGGCGGGCGCCGGCATTGTAGAATCATGAACCCGAGTTAAAACGTCGATGTTCCGACGTCCAAACTCCTTCCAAATCGCTCTTTGAAGGTCAGGGCTTGGTTTCAAAGTCTTTCTTTTGATGGTAGGGATGGTGATGGTATGAAAAGAATTGAATTTGATGGATGAAGGGTAGTGATGAATGTTTTTGATGGATGGGAAAAGAAAGGCTTTTGATTGAAACACAAGGCTTAGGTTTTGGAATTTAGATTCAAGTGGAGAAATTAGGGTTCTTGCATTTTCTTGGACACAAAGGCTTGAATGATCAAATTTGGGAATTGGGGTATATGGTTAATTGGAAAGGGAAAGTATCATCTATCAAAAAGAAAAAGAAATATTCAAAATAGATAGAAATAATAAAATAAAATAAATAAATAAATAAATAAGATAAAATCTAGTCCTAAAATAAATGGAAACTAATCCTAGATAGAACAATCTAACCCTAAGATAGATAAAATAGAAAGGAGATCAATAAAACTAACCTAGAAGAAATCTAATCCTAAAGATAGATAGAATAAAATCTACTCCTAAAATGGAAAATAGAAAACATCTAATCCTAAATAAGATAGAAAATATAAACTAACCTAAAAATCGAAAATAATAAAAGGATAGAAAATACTCCCTTCCAATGTTACCAAAATCCTGAAACGTGTCTGTGAACAGTGGCGGCGGGCGCCGTGGATGGGACGGCGGGCGCTGGTTGTGCAGAACGCCATTCCGTTATTCAATCAAGCAAATTTCATGGTTAACTCAAGACTCCTCCAAAAACACATATCTAAATGGAACTCTATCATTTTATTGAATTTGAAAAACTAAATACCTAACTAGGAATCGAAAAACTTGCAAACTAGAAAAAAAATCATGGGTTGCCTCTCAATAAGCGTCCTTGGTTAACATCATAGACTTAACGGTTTATTGTATCCTTACCTTAAGACTCATGCAGACATTGTTAAGGCCCTTAAAAGCAAATCAAATTCTTGTGCCCAACAAAAATTTGAAAGAACACTAAACATGAAAAACTTGGCAATTAAGGATACCTTGTAGAGAAGCTTTGAGACTTCCCTACTTACTTGAGGTTGATCTTTTCCAGAGGGAATGTAATACCACCAACACAGTTCCGCTGGCGTCTTGTAAAAGTAATGCTCCAAGGGATCCACATATTCACCATAAATCACAAAAGTGTTAGAAAGTTCATTACCTTGCTCAGGAGCCACATGAATCGGCTCTGGAATTGGTTCGTTGACTGGCGCTGTCGCAATGAGCTCTTCGGATGAATCTGGAGCCAAAACATATGGATCCCCATGCGTGCACTCATGAGATTCCAATTCAATAGGCATTAGGCTCTCCACTTCACCGGGTGATGGATAAGAAGAGGGTATGATGGGTGATGGGGAGGAAAATGACGAGAGGGTTTCTCGACCAAATAAACTTGTAGTCAAGACCCCCGCTATAGTGTAGGGGAGTCAGGTTCGTCCTCAGAAGAGAAGTCAACGGTTATAGGTTTAATGTGTTTTGGGGTTCAGGGATAGCGGGAAAAGGTGTACGGTTGCCGTCGATGTCGAGAAGAATTGGTCGACGTCGAGGGAATGGTAGGAGAAGAGGTGGTCGATGTCGGGTAACTTTGCAGGATAAAAATAATGAAATAAAATAAATAAAGATGCAAACTTCCAAGGTTAGGGATCACCGAAACGATAAACATATGTGTAGCTTATTGAAGGTTCGATAATATAAAACAATGTAATATAGAAATACTCTAGAAGGGGGGTTGAATAGAGTATGCCCGTTTTTCGCAGAAAGTCTCAAGACTTTTGGAGCTTGTACCAAAACCTTTAAGATTACCCTGAATCACAAAGTTAGATAATCGAACCAAGTGCGGAAATAAGGTAAAGCAAATAAGTAAAGAACACGAGTAATTGTTTACGAGGTTCAGCACAACTTGGCCTACGTCCCCGCCTAGGGTTCTTCCACAACCCTAGGATTCAAAGGCTTTATTGATTCGCTTAGCTTAGGATCCTAATAGCTCACCGAGAAGCCTCTCTCCTATACAATTGCAATCTAGTCAACTCACGTTCCCTTGGAGTCCTAGACCAATCTAGAAGAGCCCCACCTCTCTCAGCTATCTAGTACAATCCTCTTACTCTCACAAATCAACAGCCTAGTGCAACTTCCCGAGTTAGAAACTCTCGAGTAACACTTTAAATGAATATATCCTATAAGCTCACAGTGACTCTCAAAGGCTTTGAAATAAACAACAAACTCTTGAGCGCTTAGCAGAGAGACACTTGGAAGACAGAATCGCTTGAATGAATGAAAGCTCGTGTGTAGCACTTGTGTGTTCTGTCTTCTCCTTCCTTTCCTTTATAAAAGAGCATGAAGCGTGAGGATCTTCACCACCGGATCTCCAACGGCTCCTTCGAATCAGTTTGATCTTCAATCTTCTATTTATGGACACTTTGAATCGCCATGATCTATTTTGAGCTGATCTCCTCAATATGTATTAAGGAAGGATATAATCTCGAATATACTTCCTGAAATGGTCAGGCATACACATATATATAATATAATGGAAGTATATAATAAGATAAAATAATATACGAATAATTAAGATAGGTTTTGTATTTCATCAACTGTTAATGCTCCAAGGCCTTTGACACAAATATCCTGTCAAAGCCTTTGAAACATCTATTCCGATTTTCATCAAGGGAGGGAGTTATCAATCTCCCCCTTGATGAAAGACAAAACCTGTGCATCCCTGCAACTTAGTCAAACAGATATATCATAAGTAAAATCGGACTAAGTACCTGCAAGGGTTAGACAAATGTTGGATCAAAATTTTAAAGCATGCAAAAACCATCCAACCGAAAACCATAAATCAAAAACCAAGGTCTTCCAAGACCTTTAAGCAGAGGTTTTCAAAGTCTAACGATCATCTCCCCCTTTTTGTCTTTCAACAAAGGGCGGAGGTAAAAACAGTCACCAAAAGTTTTGAAAACGGTTCCAACAAACCAGCAATGTATCAAATTTCAGGGGTGGGATAGGGTGGGTTAAGGTTTAGGCTTAGTCATCCGGAGCATCATCAGTGAGCCTCGTCCACAGTCCTTCCAGCATCTTTGAAATCCCGCTCATCTCCGTCATCATCTCCTTTTGCAGCTCCTTAATATCCAGGCGAACCTCCTCCAAGCCCAACTCTAGGTTGTCCATGCGTTCATCGAAAGCTGGAGCAGTGGGAAAGGCTTTTGAAGGAGTGGCAAGACTCAAGATCCCTTGGGGAGACCGAGTGATGCCAATCTTTTCAAGGCCTTTAGAGTCGAACTTACCCGTATGACACAGCTGTTCTTCATTTTTGACATCAATTCCAGAAGCTTTGAAGATAGGGGTCAAAAGGGTAGCAAAGGGGAGGGGAGAGCCTTTTCTGGCTTTTTTGGCATGAGCCATGGTTCCAAGGATAGTGTTGGCCAGATCAGGATCAAGGCCATTTAGAATGTGGTAGAGCAGGACCATGGCATTGTCGGTAAGGAGTGAGCCAGAGTTAAGACGGGGTAGGAGGCATCTAACAATGATGTTAAAGAAAATTTTTTCCTCAAGGGTTAGGGATGAGTGGGTGAGTTGCTTTGAGGTGCTGTTGGATGCTTCGGGTAGGAGATATTTGGCTCGGGCTAGGATGATGCAATTTTCTTTTGAGGGGTGGATTTCAGCGGGTGGAATTGGTGTAGGTAAGCCTAGGAAATGTGCAAAATCATTGGAGTTGAGAGAGATTCTAACCCCTTTGACAACAGACTCCAAAGACCAACCATCGGTGTCGTTTTTGGCTTTTAGGTTAATGTGGAAGAGTCGGGTAAGTTGGGGGTAGTAGACAGTCTCAAGGTTAAGAAGGGTCCAGGCTGGGGATTTTTTGAGGAGCTCAATGCAAGGTAACTTCAAAGCTTCAAAGAACTCAAAATCAAAAAAATCAGAACAGCTAATCTTACGAGTTCGAAACTCGTCTACCCACTTACCAGCAGTCTCAGCATCTTGAAACCAAGAGGAGGGCAAAGATTGATTTACCTGGATATAGGCCGGGGGGTCTGCATTCTTTCTGCGCGCAACTGTTGGAGCAGCTCTCTTGACAGGCGCTACAAGACTCTTGACAGTGCCCTTCCTGGTGCGCTTGGGGGATGGAGGCTTGACAGCAGCAGGGGCTTTCCGCTTCTTCGGAGACGGGGGAGGAGGAGGAGAAGGAGAGGGAGATTCTTCCTCCTCTTCCTCAGACCCCGAGTCCTCACCGGACCCCGCTTCATCTCCTTCAGGTTCCTCGTCCTCTCCAGATCCCTCTTGCTCTTCTTCTTCTTCTTCTTCCTCAGGCTCCTCCTCGGATGGAACCTCCTCGGCTTCGGCTTCCTTCCGAATCCGCTCAGCTTCTTCCTCGGCCAATTTCTTAGCAAGTTCGGCCTCCTCATCGGCCTTTTTCTTCCTTAAGGCCTCCTCCTCGGCTTCCTTGGCAGCATCTCTTTCTAAGAGGGCGTCGAGATCTTCTTCCTCCTCTTCCTCGTCTGGTTCCTCAGCTAAGATCTTCTTCTTCCCTTTCTGTTTAGCACTGATCGGCTTCTTAGCAGAGCGCTTTTGAGAGCCCTTGGGAACAATGGCCGAGCTCTCGGCGATGGTGCTCTGGACGACAGTTGGGATGATAGCTTGAGGAGCGGGTTCAGGTGTGGGAGAGGTAGCAGTGGTCTGACGTCCCTTGGGGGTGGCGCCAAGTCTTTTGGGTGTGACAGCTTTCTTGGTTTTGGGTGCCATGGAGAAAGTTGGTTAGGGTTTCTTGAGAGGTGATTGAGAGGTTGAAGATGGAGAAGTGGAAAGGGTTTGAATAAAGTCTGAGTGTGGGTTGTAATCGGGTACAGTATTGGGTTTAAGTAGAGGGAGTGATGGGACGGGTTTAGGGTTCCAAGGAAAGAAATCATTACATTGCCAATTTGAAGGGTTTTCAAATTCAAATTCAAATTCAAATATCCATTAAAATCGGACTAAACACAAACTGATTTAGTTCCAAAAATAAAATATCTTAACGGTTAAGGAAATCACAGAAATAGGCAATTTTTGAAATCCGATTAAAACAAATATAATTGATTAAATATCTAAAAAGATATTAACCAAAAATATATGATCCGATAAATGTACTCCACCATTTAGTTCACACACCTTGACATGGTTCTCAAGGGTCTTGACACTAAGTAGAATTTATCTTTCGTAACGGGAAAGCTCCCCCTACGAAAGTGCATCCTTGTTAAGCAACCCAATCTCTCGTCTAATGAAGGTGAACCTGTCCTCTGCCAAAGGCTTAGTAAAAATGTCAGCCCATTGATAATCAGTAGAAATAAAAGATATGGACACATCACCTTTTTCAACATGATCTCTAATGAAATGATGCCTTACATCAATATGCTTGGTCCTTGAATGCTGAACAGGATTCTTAGTGATGGATATGGCACTTGTATTGTCACACTTAATTGGGATACCTTTGAGGTTGATGCCAAGATCTCGCATTTGTTGAGCTATCCAAAGGATTTGGGAGCAACAGGCTCCAGCTGCAATGTATTCGGCTTCTGCAGTGGATAGAGCAACTGAATTTTGCTTCTTTGAGTGCCAACTGATCAAAGATGCTCCTAAGAATTGGCAACATCCTGATGTGCTCTTCCTATCCACCTTGTAGCCTGCAAAATCTGCATCAGAATATCCAATTAAAGTGAAATCCTTTTGCTTTGGGTACCATAGTCCAAGTTCCTTAGTGCCATTGAGATATCGAAAGATCCTCTTCACAGCCACTAGGTGAGATTCTTTAGGATCAGCTTGAAACCTAGCACACATGCAAACACTAAACATGATGTCAGGTCTACTAGCTGTGAGATATAATAAAGATCCAATCATTCCTCGATACTCCTTTTGATTGACACTTGTTCCAGTCTTGTCTTGATCTAGAGACAATGTTGAGCTCATGGGAGTCTTGGCTGCCTTGGATTGATCCATCTTGAACTTCTTCAAGAGATCCTTAGTGTACTTGCTTTGGTTGACAAAGATCCCTTTCTTGGATTGATGAACTTGTAATCCCAAAAAGAAGTTGAGTTCACCCATCAAGCTCATCTCAAATTCACTGCACATGATGTTAGAAAATTCCTTGCACAAAGATGTGTTAGTAGCACCAAATAATATATCATCAACATAAATTTGAATAACCAAAATGTCCTTTCCTTTGGTCTTGATAAAAAGAGTCTTGTCGATCAACCCCCTTTTAAAATCATTTTCTAAAAGGTATTTTGACAAGCGCTCATACCAAGCTCTTGAGGCTTGTTTCAAACCATAAAGCGCTTTGTCAAGTTTATAAACATGATTGGGAAACTCTGAGCTTTCAAAACCTGGGGGTTGAGCCACATATACTTCTTCCTCTAAGAAACCATTAAGAAAAGCACACTTGACATCCATTTGATATAACTTTATGCTCATAAAAGATGCAAATGCTAATAAAATGCGAATGACTTCAAGCCTGGCTACGGGAGCAAAGGTCTCCTCGTAGTCAATACCTTCCTCTTGATTGTAGCCTTGAGGAACAAGCCTTGCCTTGTTCCTTACAACCTTACCATTCTCATCTAGCTTGTTTCGAAATACCCATCGAGTGCCAATGACTGATTGATGCTTTGGCCTAGGCTTCAAGGTCCAGACTTTGTTCCTTTCAAATTCATTAAGCTCACTTTGCATAGCAATGATCCAGTCTGGCTCCTGAAGTGCCTCATCTACCTTCTTTGGCTCAATAAGAGAAACAAACGCGTGAAAAGCACAAAGATCTTTAAGTTTAGAACGAGTTTGAACACTAGAAGTAGGGTCAGAAATGATATCCTTTAATGAGTGTGATGAGGAGTATTTGAATTTCCTTTTGCTAGTCTCAGCTCCTTGATTCGTCACACTTGTAGGATTGACTTGCAGTACATCTGACTCCGTGGTCCTGTTAGGTTCAATTACAGCAGTTTCTGAAGTCTCAACACTGTTGGATTGGACACCAAGGGCTTTGGACGAATCTTCAACACCTTGGGCCAATTCTTCAGTGTTAAGAATCGGTTCCTGCATGTTCATCTTCTCTGTGTTCTTGGTAGCAGCATCATCACCTTCCTCGTTCTCTTCATGGATGTTAAGATCTATATCTGCAACACTTTCACTCAAAGCACCGTCATTGCATTCATCAAAAATAACATGTATACTTTCTTCAACTACCTGGGTCCTTTTATTGAAGGTTCTATAAGCTTTGCTACTCGTGGAATAGCCAAGAAATATACCTTCATCACTACGCGCATCAAATTTCCCAAGGTTATCTTTTCCATTGTTATGAACAAAACAAGTACAACCAAAGGGTTTAAAATAAGATATAAGTGGCTTGCGGCCTTTGAAAAGTTCATAAGGAATTTTCTTTAAGATGGAACGAATAAGACAACGATTCAAAATATAGTTAGCTGTGTTAACAGCTTCAGCCCAATAGGTTTTAGGTAATGCATTTTCTAAAAGCATAGTCCTGGCCATATCCTCTAAGGTGCGGTTCTTGCGTTCCACAACCCCGTTTTGTTGAGGTGTCCTAGGAGCAGAAAAGTTATGGGAGATGCCATATTTAGCACAAAACAAATCAAATTGAAGTTGATCAAACTCCCTACCATGATCACTCCGAATAGACACTATGGGCTCATTTCTTAAAGTTTGCAACTCCTTACAAAGTTTTGAAAACTCAAATAAGGCCTCTGATTTTTCTTTCAAAAATGCAACCCAAGTATATCTAGAAAAATCATCAACGACAACTAGCATGTACTTTTTACCATTGGGAGATTTGACTCGCATAGGACCACATAAATCCATATGTAAAAGTTCAAGGGGTCTAGAAGAACTTACAACCTTTTTGGGTTTGAAGGAGCTACGTGTTTGTTTACCTCGTGTGCATGCATTGCACATGTCAATACCTTTGAAGTCCATCTCATGTAGCCCTCTTACAAGCCCTTTGGACACAAGCTTCTGTAGTGTATGTGGACTCACATGACCGAGTCTCCTATGCCAAAGCTTTGGATCGTCCGTCAAAGCCTTTAGACAAGTTAAGCTTCCTTGTGCCACTTGATCAACATTTACGGCGTATATATTGTTGTAACGGTATGCAGTCAATATAACTTCACCTGTATCATCTCTGCACACTATACATCTTTTCTTGTTAAATCTGACATTGTTACCACTATCACATAATTGAGAGACACTAAGCAGATTATACTTCAAACCATTAACAAGATAGACATTTTTAATACTATGGCTGGAATCACTTCCAACACTACCAATACCAACGATGTCACATTTTCCTTTGTCACCAAGAGTGATTGTTCCCGTGGATTGCTCCTTAAGATCATGAAAGAGAGAACTCTTCCCACTCATATGCCTCGAGCATCCACTATCAATAATCCATTTGTGTTCTTTCACCTTGGTGATCTCCTGCAAAACAAACATCAACCTTTGTGGCTAGACCAATAAGCAAATTTGGATCCATTGTTGGGGTAAACCATATTTGGTAAAATAGTGCCTTTTGGGACCCAAACTTGTGTTATCCGTTCTTTTCTCAAATGAACAGGAAATGTATTACGAATAATGTATGGATCTTTTCTCCTATAAGGGCGGGTCTCTTTTACATGTCCCTTTCTAGCACAATGGTGACATATAGGAGAGGTTCTGCTTCCTTTTGCCTTTACAAAAGTGGTAATGTGTTGCTTCTTTAAAAACTTTGGATTGTAACCAATACCACTTTTGTTTAGAGAGCTTTGTTGCTCACCCAACATCTTATCGAGAGTGCCTTTGGATATGGTAAAACTTATGAGGGCTGTCTGTTGGTCTAGAATCTTTTTATTCAGGGAGATCTTCTCGTTCTCTAAGTCATGATGCTCATTTCTTAGAGAGGAGAGATCTTACTTGAGTTCAGATTTCTCTGAGTCAAGCGTCTTGACTTTAATGTCAAGACCTGAATAAGAAGCTTCAAGACCTTTGACCCTCATAGACAGATCCTCAATAGTTCTTTCCTGGTCCATAGTTCTCTTAATAAGAATGTTAGTTTGGGCAATAAGCTTTTCTTCATTGGCAATCATATTGGAAAGGAATTCCGATAATACCTCTTTTGGACTTTCCATAAGTTCTCTTACAGTAGCTTCAAGCTTTTCATCGTGGGATTCATCTCCAGAAGCCATAAGACAAATGTTGGCCTTCTCATTGTCGGAGTCAGAGTCGGAATCACTCCAAGTAGCCACCATGGCTTTCTTCTTCCATTTGTCACCTTTCTTGGGCTGGCTCTTTGTCTTTTGAGGGCAGTCCTTCACAAGATGATCTGTTTCACCACATTCAAAACAAGACAACGGTTTAGTCTTCTTTTCATACTTGTTGTATTGAGGCTTACCTCGAAATTTTGAAGACTCTGATCCATCCTTGTTGTTGAATTGCTTCTTCATTTTGAGAATTCTAGCAAGGCCTCTTGTGATAAGAGCAAAAGGATCATCCTCATCGTCATCTTCATCTTCGGAATCAGATCCATCCTCGGGCTCATCCTTCTTAGACTTGAGTGCCAAGTTCTTAGTGCTGGTTGGAAGTTCTCCATCGTCTTCATTAAGGATCATCTCATGCGTGATCAGCTTTCCAAGAAGGTCATCAAGGGGTAGAGTGGTGAGGTCCTGAGCTTCCTCTATAGCTGTTACTTTTGGACCCCATTTCTCCTTTGGAAGGCACCTCAGTATCTTCCTTACTTTCTCAACGTTGGTAAAGCTCTTGCCGAGAGAGTCAAGGTTGTTGGTGATTTCTGTGAATCGTGTGAACATGGCCTTGATTGACTCATCAGACTTCATCTTAAAGAGCTCGTACTTTCGAAGGAAGATGCTGATCTTGGTGTCTTTTACTTGGCTCGTTCCTTCATAAGTGACGACCAACTTGTCCCAAATCTCTTTAGCTGTCCTACAAGAAGATATACGGTTAAACTCATCAGTGCTAAGACCACAATAAAGTAAGTTAATAGCCCTGTAGTTCTTGGAGATGGTTTCAAGATCTGCTTGGTTGTATTCAGACTCCTTCTTTGCAACTTTGGTGTCATTTGGTCCATCCTTCTCTGGAATCTTCGGACCATTCTCTATAATGTTCCAAAGCTCTAGATCTTGGTCTATGATGAACATCTTCATCAAAGATCTCCAGTGGACAAAGTTGTTTCCTACAAAGAGTGGCGGTCTGCTTGTGGACCTTCCTTGTGCAAATCCTCTGCTTGCTTCACCAGACATGATCGAAAACTCACAAGATTGTTAGATCAAAAACAGTGAGTAAAGCTCTGATACCAATTGAAGGTTCGATAATATAAAACAATGTAATATAGAAATACTCTAGAAGGGGGGTTGAATAGAGTATGCCCGTTTTTCGCAGAAAGTCTCAAGACTTTTGGAGCTTGTACCAAAACCTTTAAGATTAAACCTGAATCACAAAGTTAGATAATCGAACCAAGTGCGGAAATAAGGTAAAGCAAATAAGTAAAGAACACGAGTAATTGTTTACGAGGTTCAGCACAACTTGGCCTACGTCCCCGCCTAGGGTTCTTCCACAACCCTAGGATTCAAAGGCTTTATTGATTCGCTTAGCTTAGGATCCTAATAGCTCACCGAGAAGCCTCTCTCCTATACAATTACAATCTAGTCAACTCACGTTCCCTTGGAGTCCTAGACCAATCTAGAAGAGCCCCACCTCTCTCAGCTATCTAGTACAATCCTCTTACTCTCAAAAATCAACAGCCTAGTGCAACTTCCTGAGTTATAAACTCTCGAGTAACACTTTAAATGAATATATCCTATAAGCTCACAGTGACTCTCAAAGGCTTTGAAATAAACAACAAACTCTTGAGCGCTTAGCAGAGAGACACTTGGAAGACAGAATCGCTTGAATGAATGAAAGCTCGTGTGTAGCACTTGTGTGTTCTGTCTTCTCCTTCCTTTTCTTTATAAAAGAGCATGGAGCATGAGGATCTTCACCACCGGATCTCCAACGGCTCCTTCGAATCAGTTTGATCTTCAATCTTCTATTTATGGACACTTTGAATCGCCATGATCTATTTTGAACTGATCTCCTCAATATGTATTAAGGAAGGATATAATCTCGAATATACTTCCTGAAATGGTTAGGCATACACATATATTTAATATAATGGAAGTATATAATAAGATAAAATAATATACGAATAATTAAGATAGGTTTTGTATTTCATCAACTGTTAATGCTCCAAGGCCTTTGACACAAATATCCTGTCAAAGCCTTTGAAACATCTATTCCGATTTTCATCAAGGGAGGGAGTTATCACTTATAAATCATATAAAGATTCATGCTTTATATCAAAGAATCGACTTTCACAAATTCCAACAATTTAGGTTATAGAGGCTGATAGAGTCTATTTTAGTCATGTTTTTAGTATAGATTTGCATATTAGTTTAGATCATTTTTACATATTTTATAGCTTAATTTATATTATTTGATTTTCGGAGTCTACACTAGTATTTTTATGTATTTCAGGTATTTTCGGGTTGGATCGTATGAATTCAGAGGTTGATTGGTTGATCGCAATTTGAAAGACAAGAAGGGCCGGCTCGGATCGAATGTGCAATACGGAATACGGAAAGAGTCATTCGGCTTTGGGCTTTGCAAGTGCTAACTATTACTACTTTATTATGTTTTGCCGTTAGTTTCATTAGATAATATAAATTAGATACATATATTATATTTATATTAGGATAGATTATTTAGATAGACTACAATATATTCCATATTAGAATGTTATATATACATTCTTTCATACGGCAATCAAGGGGGCCGAAACGAGCATACGAGAGGCCGAAGCCTTGTGATCGGCCGAGACCAGTTTGATCATTCTTTAACCCTAATTATGTTTTGTCTTATTTCTATGGAGACCTAAACTCTCCCGTTTCGTCTACAATTTGAAGCTTTGTTTGGATTGATTGTGAGTTTCTAATTCTTGTTCCTTATTTCCTATATTTGAATGTTTCGACTTCTTTGTGCTTGATTGTCTATTGTTTTATTCTATCTAGCCCGCGCAACTAGTTAGAATCAATTCAATTGCTAGGGTTTTGTAGATTCCTGGTTGCGAACCTTAACCCAAGTGGCAAACTTGTTCCTTTAGGGCTGGTTGAACTAATTGAATGAGTAGGAAGTTGGATGTGTTGTTAAATCCCTCTTTAGGGACTGCAAATACCTTGGTTAATCTCTGAACTTAAAGCTATCAATTGGGTTAAATCCTTCTTTAGGGACTGTTCGATTGATAAGGGTTTCTAGGACTGGTTGGATTAGTAACTATATTAGGTCGGGACAAGGGCATTCATAGGAAAACATAAAAGGACGAGAGGAAGTTACAATGATCGTTTCAACCAACTAAAGTGGAAAATTGTAGGTGAAACTATTTTATTAATCGTTATCTTCATTAATTTGTTTATAGTTTATTTCTTATTTTCACCACCCAAAAACCCCCGTTTGATACTAATTGGTAAATAAACTTAACTTAGAAATAACTTGATTCTCTGTGGGATCGACTCGTGCTTACCACACTACATTAGTTAGGTAGGTTCGGATTTATTTTGATACGGTTTAGGCGACTAAAAACCGCTCATCAGAGGCTCTCGCATAAAAACCTAATTTGTTTCTACCTTTTCTTAATTAGGATTAACCAACTTTCGCAAGCAAAGCCTAATTACTATCCAAATTCATAATTAATTCACTTTCGCTTCATAATTGCAAATAAGGAATTTTCCTCAACTGTCGCAAAGGATTATGCATGTAGGTAGATGCTGATAAAGACATACACATTCATAAATTAAACACACATATTTATTGTTGGGATCACCCCAACCCTAGAAGAGGGAAAATAGAAATAAAACATAATAAAAGAAACTAACTTTAACATTCAAAATAAAACTTAAACTTACAAAACCATCCAAACGTTCCTCCTCTCTCTCCTCTCTCGCCCCCTCTCTCCTTGCGCCTGAAAACGACTTTGCTTGAATGTCCCAAAATCAGCCCCCTAAGGCCTTATTTATAGTAGTCAATCCTCGCTATCCAAGGAAAGAATATTCTATCTATATCTAAAACTATCTATCTAAGGCTTTATGATAAAACTTGGAAATAAACAAATAAATCTCTAAAGGAAATATATCTAAGGTGGATAAATCTTCCTTGATAGATCTTCATGTGAATTGATAGAATTCCACATATCTTTACTTGAAAGTAACCACATCTACTCAAACTCCACTCGATCTCGGCTCGGATTGATTCTGGAAAGTACTCGACATCGAGTAAAGTACTCGACGTCGAGGACTTTTCTTCTCCTCGGATTGCACTCGAGCTCGGCTACTCTCTGGACTCGACATGGGTACTCGACGTCGACAAACCTACTCAATGTCGAGTAGATTTCTTCCTCTCGAGTGTGGCTCTGCTCGTGCTCGACTTGCTGAATTCAACTGGATGTACTCGACATTGACTAAAGTACTCGACGTCGAGTAGAATTTTCAACTTTCAGCATTCTGCTCCATTCTTGAAACGCACTTTCCCGAGTCCTCGTTCGTCCAATTGATGCATATGAGTATGCGTTGGAAAGCACTTTTCGAGGGCTACACCTCTAATGAAGACATCAGAACTTGATTCAGAATGATGAATGGTGAAAATTGACCTTTTTCCAGCTGCACCATCCTTAGCTTCTTCATGACTTTCTTTTAAGTTCCAAAGTGCGTCCGATTTCTGCGAAATTAAACAAAAACTAGCGTAGATCTCTATAATTTGCAAATAAGCATAAACTAAATAGATTCTGCACTATTCTAACTCAAATGCATGAAATGTATACAGAAATCGATATAAAAGTCAATATAAAACATGGAAAATTAGGCTCATAACAGAAAACATAATGGACGGCGAAGGAGAGGGCATAAAAGATAATGGAGAAGAAGGCATAATAGATGAAACCTCACGCGTCGACTCATGAGACTCCGTCTCAAGAATCACTATATCTTCTTCTTCATTGCATTCATCGTCAGCAAATGTATGCGTCTCCCACGATTCCTTAAATCTTTTGCACCGTTCCTCCCATTCTTGCTTAGTTATCCTTTCATATGGTAGAGGTTCTGAGGTGGCAGCGGGCGTCGTGGATGGGGCGGCGGGCGCCGTTTGTTCAGAATCGTCCTTCTTCTTGTGCTCGGCTACTCCCTTGTGTTCTTCCTTCAATGCTTCGTCAGCCAAGTCGTGGAAAAGATCCCACAGTCCTGACAACCCGGGGTTTCACAAACCATTGTAACCCATGTCATCAATAAGTTCTCGCATTTCATAAACGCAACGAACCATATCTCTCTCACTATCATAGATATCCAATGATTGACGCTCACACACTAATTCTTGCACTCTTTTGAAGTAATGGTGAAAAGATTCTCCCTGATTTTGATATAACCTCAACATTTTTTTTTTAATTTTTTGAAAGAAACAGAACAAAAAAAAGACACAAAAATCAATAAACACATAAAACAAAGAAATAAACTTGCTTCCCCGGCAACGGCGCCAAAATTTGGTGGGATGAAATGTCGTGTGTTTCACCTCGCCAAAAGTAATAACTCAAACTAACAACTTAACTAGTAAACTAGTATAGCGGATAAGTAAGGGGTCGAACCCACAGAGAAACAAGTACTTCAATGCAATATGTGTTTATCAATTATGACACTAACAAAGGACTAAGAACACGAATGACGGTAAACAAGACAAATAAACTAAGATAAAGATGTTAGCAAGAGCGAATCAAAGATGGAAGAATAGAGCATATAGTTTCGCATACAATTCGCAACATTGGTTGATTACTTGATCCTTGAGTTGATATCAATATTATTCCTAAGCCTATGTCGACTTGACTAAGGTTGAGAGATCCGTAGAGATTCACTCATCTTATTCAATATCACTAAAGAATAGTATTAAGAACTCAAGTACTTAGACCAATTGGCACATTGATTCAATGCAATTAAGACAGATAGGCGCAAACCGAACTCAGCCCTAATCGAATCTAGCAACATAGATCAATTGTTATCATCCACTACAAAGGCATAGAAATATCACTAAATCAATGACTTCGTTTTCTATCGAGAAACCAACAACGGATTCATAGCATAGATGCAATTCCTAACTAGATGGCCAGTCATGGAAAGGAACACAAATATAACATGAAGAACAACATGATAAATAAACTCAAGAATAATATAGAAATCAAGTCTCACAATTAATCAACCAAGTCTTGAATCATATCAAAACCACAAGAATTCTAGGCAAGCATAACGTGCCTCAAATCCCTAAACTTAAGTCCTCTCATATCTCTTTGATTTTATGGGGAATAGAATGTTAGTTGATTGAAAGAATGCTGGAAATATGTCTAATATAGGGCTCAAAGGCATCGGCCAAAACCCTAAGAAAGATAGATAAGAGTTTCCACAAAGATAGATTGGGCCGCGTATCGCAAATTCGGGATCTGACGAGGCGGCGGGCGTCGTGGAAATGGCGGCGGGCACCGTCCCTACAGTGCTGACAGCTTCGGCACACTGAACTTGTAACAAACGTTCTGGAGTCATCCTTTGTCCGATTGACGCATATGAATATGCGTTGGAAAGCGCTTTCCAAGAACTAAGATTCTCATGAAGACCTCATAAGCTAATTCCAATTTCTCAAAACCTTAAAGATGGGATTTCTCCATGTTCTCCATTTCCGTTCTTGTTCCTTAGCTCTTCTTTTGTCAATTCGCTCCAAGTTTTCTCCACCTTTCGAGTCTGAATCATAAGACCAACAAATAAACACTAAAAACCGTAGATTCTGAACTTTGAATACCAAAAGATCAAGAATATGAATAGGCTTATTAAACATGCAATATGCATACTTAATGCACCTAAGACCACCTCTAAGTGACCATATAAAATATGCATTATCAATCATGATTCACAACAACAACATCAAAACTAGAGTGTCCTTCATACTCAAAGATCAAGCGTTTCCCAATCTAAAGTTCATTAGAAACAACAAACTCAGGCCACCCCGATGTAAACCAGTAGTAATTAGGACTTAAGGGATCCACGCTCACCACAAATTCCTCATCTGCTCGCGTCCATAAGTGCACGTAGCCAAGAGCTTCATAACCATAATCATGGTAGACATACGGCAAAGGCTGCAACAACAAGAGACACCTCAGAAAGGGTCAAACTCCTAGGTGGAAAATAGATTTTTTAATAAAAACTCACCAGCCTGTACAAGTGTCCTTCCACCATTATATCCCGGGTAAAACCTCTTACGCAAGGAATGGTTGCACCCGGAATATCAACCGCCACTGTAGACGTCATTATCAAAAGCAAACCACAACAAGAGGCAAGGGGATAGTCAACCTTTTATAATAAAAAACAGTATGCAAACAACAGAGAACACTGCTAAAACATATATGCTACTCCACGAGGTCAACAAAGATCAACAAGCAACAACAAAAAACGTCGGATAAATACATTCCCTTTCCAGTCGGCGATAAGTGTACAAACAAACCAAACACAGCTAGCGACCCGGAAAATTAACTTTCAACACCTTCTCGCTTAAAGACACCTCAAGCTAACCCTAGAGAATAATACTTATCTCCGCAAGCGAAAACCTGGTATAAATAAAGGCAATCCTATATTCGTAACATCTCCCTACCTAAAACAGAATGCCAAGTTTTGACATGGCCTCGGACGAAGTTTCCCCACCTACCTTTATCACAAATACTATGCTTTTCCCAAATCCCAACTTCATCAGAATAATCCTCAGAGAAAGCCACCTACATAGGCTCCCTTTACCATATATTTTTGTAGAATTTGGGGACGAGATACTAGACCAAATCATCCTATTTTCTCCCTTAAACTGAGAATTCCTAGTTTTAGTTGAAAGAGACGAAGGAGATTGATTCTCCCTACCAGAGGGATGAAGAGCATTCGCGACGGCTAACAACCTAAGGATAGGAAGTTGCCTTACTTTCGACTACCAAGGGGAATCACACTTTGACGTAACAATAGAACAACCAGACCCAGAAGAAAACGGAGATGTGCTCCCCGACTTCCTATGCTACGAAGAAATATAGATATACGTGATATAAATCGCTTTCTATTTTACATCGCAGCAAATAAAAGACAGTTTTTTAAACTACTGCTAGCACTTCGAGATTTTATATATCTATGAACCCTTATTTTTGTCATCTCACAATTTATTTCATAAAAATTTTAATGTCAGGAGATGGGTAAAGGTATCGTGAATAGACGGAGGAATAAAAAGGCTAAATCGTAGAGAAACAAATAAAAAGTATAACCAGCAGAACATGGAATACGGTAATCTAAAAATATTCACAAAGCCAAAATATCGACCATGACAAGGCATGCCACTTATCATGGGCCGAAGTGTTTACCAAACATCTAAATACCAACCACGACAAGGCATGCCACTTGTCGTGGGCCAAAATGTTACCCCCAACGAAATATAAACCGTGACAAGGCATGCACCTATGTCACGGGCAGAAATGTTTTGAACCTACTTCCCATCACCTAAGAGACAAATTCAAATACTTGATAAAAAATGGAAGAACGGTTTGTTACGCATCAATAGGAGGATCGTTGTTCTCATCGCGAGCATGCTCAGGGTCATTCTCATGGGCAGAGGGAGGCTCACGGGCGGCAACTCCTTCAAGAGAGGCATTTTACGAACTAACAGGCAGACCACACTCATGATCGTTAAGCTCCATATCCTTGAGAGCATAGCTGGGGGTGGGGGGGGGGGGGGGGGGAACATTTTCACAGAATCCTCGAGATGAGCGAAGTGATTGATACTCTGAATGACCCCGCCATCCACCCCTTGAATGAAACCCTCAGACAATTGATCATAAAGAATATTTTGCCCCTCTGTCTCAAGGAAGTTGCCCAACCAATCTCGACCATCCTTAGCAAAAAAGTTGGCCAGCCACCTTTGACCCTCATCGCTCAGCATGTAGTCATGAAGTGTGTTCTTGGTCAGAACAACATCTTCACCTGAAGAGAAGCGCTCTAACCGCCCTCTCGCGCTATTGAGCTCCTCGCAAACCACTTCCAGCTCAACCTCAAGCTCGTATTTGACTACCCAAGCGTGCTATCTCCAATTCGCGCTCTAAACCCCTTTCTTGAAGCTTCGAAACTTTAACTCGCGATACATCCAGTTCGCCCCTCGCTGCATCCACTTCTTTCTCGGACTTTTCCAGAGCCTCTCAAAGACTGTTGATGGTCCCCCCTGAAGCTCTACATCTTTGAGCTTTTCCACCTTCGCCTCTAAACTTTTGTTCACCTTCCTCAAATCATTCACCGTCTCTCCATAATTCCTCAACCGATCAGCCACTTCAGACCATTGCAAATTACCCTTTGATAACAAGCAAAGAATGATAAACATACACGTAAAATAAATTGAGCAAAGAACGAATAAACATAGAAAATTACCCAACCCCCGGTCTTCTGGCCTTGCTCTAGTATTTCCTTGTCTGTCAGGTGATTTAGAAAATCCATCTCAGCTGGACAGTTCCTTCCTGGGATCACTAGTCTTTTAAAATCAAGCGAGGAAAAACCGGGTTGCATGTATACAGCCATGAAAATCCCCGATGTGGTGATCGGTTCATCGCTCAGAATCCTGTTGGTGCCCACCTCCTCCCTGGCCCTCTTCTGCCCGCGACGAGCTCTGCCTGACTTCGACAGGCTTTTTTCCTTTAGTGCTCTTCAGCGCGGGGGAATTCGCGAAGTATCACTTGTTGTCGATTATCGCCCCCTCGTGGACTGGAAGCGCGGGGAGTTTTGGCAGCACCTTTCTTAACGGCCATGGCGGAGAGTTTCCCAACGTCAATAAACCTATCTGCAAAAGATTTAGGGCACAGGTCAAGCGACGAAAGCAATGACCAAAATGATAAGAAAACCTAAGAAAACCTTAACACCGACCATGACGGTGTAGAAGACTGATTCCATCCACTCTAAGCGAGTCGGGGTCATAACTTCCCTATAGCCCCGTTTCGTCGAGGGCCCCTCTCCTCGGCTGAACGCGGCCCGCCATCTGTCCATCACAATTCTTTTGTTCTTCGGCGGAGATACGTAAGAACCAGGCGTAATCAGAAAATTTAGAAAGGTCTTGGTCGGATCGCGAACCAGAAACCACTTCTTCCTCCACTTGGGGCTGCTGAATAACCTCTCAACTATATTCCCGGACAGAGAAGCAGACACCAATCCCTCTCTATGTCGTAGAGACAAGACTGAAAATAGGTGATCCAACGTTGGTGTCTGCTTAATGAAAGAAAGCTGGGAAGGACAAGAATCTATCCTCGACAGAATATCATAGTAAAGTTGGGGTAGAGGAAGGCGAAACCCTTAAAGGAGGCCTCGAGACGGATGACAACGTGATCCTGATACGCGTTCAGACAACCCCCACTCTTAATCGCCAATCCTATCTCCACTCCGACTGGCCAAGGATAAATCTCAGCTATCATCTCCAGATGATAAGCTTGGAGGATCGATCTCTCCCCCATGGTTTCAGCAATAGTGGGAGCCACGCGCCCCTTGAAAACCTTAAGGGCTGGTGGGGGAGCCGCAGGAACGTAGCTTTCACAGAAGCTGCAGTTATCTACCTCCTTTTGCTTATAACGTAGCTTTCACAAAATCACCAGGGACTACGCAAACCGATTTCTTTCTCTCTTTGGATACGCGAGACGACTCGCCTCTCTCCAATTTGTTTATAGACTCTGAAGTGAGGCAGTACTCAGGATTATCCCTCGTTAAAGGACGCTTGATTGACCCAAAACCATCTTTCGCCGCTTCGCGCTCTGCGGAACTGCATGCTTGGTTTTCTTCCCTTTCACTTCACATGACTTTTTCTTTTACGGGGAAGGGCAGGAGACGCCATGGATTCTGGATCATCATGAACTAGTGTTTCTGTCTTTGTCCGCGAGGAGCTAACCTCCTCGTACTCATTGCCCACGCTCCTATTTTGGCTATCGTTCTCATTCGACATCACTATGTATATTAAGAAGAAAAACCCCTGAAAAGACGCAAAGAAAGAAAAATCAACAAGGGGAAATGACCTTTTCAGCGTTGCGAGTAAATAGTTTTGGCACCAAAAAACCCTCCCAGGTTTATGTTGGTGCCTCACGCGCCCCTTAAAGAGGGCGTTGAAAAGACACCTCCCCCCGGAGGATGACGGTTAAAGGATGCATTTTCGTCTCCTCCATGCAGTATCTCGGTTTTCGAGAAACCATCTCCAAAAAGTGAAAAGAAGGGGAGATGAAAAGCCTTCGTCCATCTACAACCGTCGAAAAAACTCTGAAAGGACCCCAACCCCACCGTACCACCACCAGATGACCTTAAAAACACCCCTGGGAGATCAATCAAAACCCCAAGGTAAAGAAAGAAGGAAAAGGGGAATGAGTCGCCAGGGAACACCTTTCTCTCAGCCCTGTAACCACCGTACCCCTAGTCGGAGGAAGGTGGCCCAACCACCAAAGGGTTTCCTCCCTCTACCTTAAAAATCTAAAATAACTAACGGGAAACTAAGAAACTAAATAGAGTAATAAGATAATCAGGAAATACTTACTTGAAATAAGTGGAAGAAAAGCGCCGAACGACAAGAGAGAATGGAGAAATGGGCTACCACCTAAGTCCGGTATCGTCCTTCTGAAGATGAAAACCCTTCATGCTCTCTCCCTTTCTCTCTCTCTTTTCTGTCTTTGGAAGTGTAAAATGAAGCGACTCAAAGTAAAACCCTCACTTATAGGTCTCTGTGGGGTCACTTTCCCCAAATGGGTCAAAAACGCACTGGGCCCAATTCAGGCCCATCAAAGAATAAGTTTTTTGGCGGGAAGCATCGCTTTCGTCGAAACCTAATCGCGGAAGATGCATTACTCGCGATCCGGTTACGAGGAGATATGACGATGCCATAGAAAATAGACCTATTAATTAACAAGGATATGACGTCATAAGTAGACCACCCAACGCAAAAGACATCTGGTCCTCTATGAAATACATCGCGAGCAAGGCATTTCGCGAGACCCCTACCAAAAATAGTGCCCTATCATCGATCTAAAGGAACACCGCGATCAGAATCTTAACACAGGTAAGCATACATCTCATAACAGGACCCACCAGTACCTCGAGGTCCTTTAGGGCAAAGACGAGCAGCTCGCTGGTCAAGCACCTCCCCTCTAAACAGTGCCACGTGTAGCGCCTAGCTCCCTAGCGTGAGGGCATGCATTACACGTGTCCCCTGTTAACCCACGAGGTTGCCAACAAGCTGCTCGCTTAGCCTCCCTATAAATACTCCCCTCCAACCTCCAAGTAAAGGATCCGATTCAAGAGAGAAGAAGAAGAGCTTTGCATATCTCCTTGACCTAAAACCCCTAGTGTCGAGTTCTTAAGGTCTTTGGTCAGATAAGAACGTATCTGGAATAAAAACATCATCTTACTTCCTTTAATGACAACAATTGAACAGTAACTACCCCTTTGCGAGCGAAAAACATCATTGACGCTGATCAAACCAATAAACGTTTAAGCTGACCCCCACCCATCTTGATCAAGCTTGCAGGTATACTAAGACATCTTGTCGTCATCCTGAGGTAATAAGTATAGGTGAAATTCCATGATCGCGTCATTGGCGCCGTTTGTGGGAACCTTTCACGACGAGAGGTTCCGTTTATCTATATGCTTTTGTACATTACATCATTTCTTATTGTCGTTTTTTATTATTTGCTCTATTCTTCATTTTTCGTTTACCATTAATCTCGTTTAAATTAATAAGCGTACCCCATTTTTTCACTTTTAATACTAACAAATTTTGCAGGAATCATGAATTTTATAATTTACACTGTTCAGTGAAGAGTTTGGGAACCAGCATCATGATGTCGAAGAAGCTCAACATCACCACGATGAGAATGTCCCTCAATAACCTCCCAGGGACACGGCTCAGTCCCCTCTTTTTGCCCCCTACGGGATGTGGGGTAGTTACCCCTCGTACCAATTATTCGTGGGGAATTACCCACATAATCCATATTTTGGCCAACAAGCAAACAGAATGTCATTCCAGCGCAATCCCCATGTCCACTATCAATGGCAAGGTCCTATACCTACAACTGTCAACCACCTCCCTAACCCTACTGACAGCCCTCTTAATCCAGGTCTAAAACACAACGAGAACATCGACATGAAGGCCCACGACTACAACAACAGGGACGTGTCATCACGCTCTAATTCTCCCGGGGCACCTGGCCCGACTCACAAAGGCGAGCCGACTTTCCCATCTGCCTTTGTAAACAGATACGCGAGGCGCCTGTTCCTAAGAGATGGAGGGATGTGTCCATCGCCAAATACAAAGGAGACACTGATCCTAATGATCATTTCAACCAGTTTACAACGTCGATGGGAATGAACGAGGACAATGATGCTATGTTTTGCCGCTCGTTTCCATCCACATTAAGCGGAGTGGCTCTAACGTGGTTCACTAATCTGGCCCGGTCGTCCATCAACAACTTCGCACAATTGTCAAGCACGTTTGTTGCCCATTTTGGTAGTGCCCGCACAAGAAAGAGGATCATGCTGGACCTCAATTCCATCAAGAATGGATCAGCCGAATCTTTGGGGGGCTTCTTCAGTAGATTTACTAATATGGTGGTGCATATCCCGAAGTTTAATCAAAAGTCCGTGAGCAGGATATTGATGGGCAACCTGGCTGAAAGGGATTTCAAGATCTGCCTATTCTGAAGAGAGCCAGAAAACTATGAAGATCCGTGAGAGCTCGTCACAAAGCAAATCCATGCTATGGAGGCTGCAAGTTCAAGTTCGCGACCCATCGATGCCAAGCCTTCTTTTTACCACAAGATCCCCAACAAATACCGAGGGAAGGGAGGGTTCGAGAATCAGCAACGCTATAACCATCCTTGGCAATACACCGTCGCCCCGCCAAGGCCTCCCCAACAAGAAGTACAATACAACCAGCGGACATGACCAAGCCCGCATGATGCCCCAACGAATGTAATGATGGCTCATCCCGACCAGATTTCGCCCCCTATTTATGGGATCCCACTAGCTCTCCCCCAAAAGGAAGTGTCTTTCCAGATATGTGCCCCACTAGTGAATCCCATCCAGTTGGTCGCGACGCCACAGCGATACGATCCTCCTGTGGCCCCTCCTCGACAATATAGACCGCCTCCTACTCCACTCCGGCCTTACAATCCCCAGTATGTAACTAGAGGAAGAGGAAGGGGGACTTACACCCAGGGTAGGGGAGGAAGAAACGGGAACAGAGGAGGAGGATACCGGCCTCCCCCAAGGGACACGAGAAATGCCCCTGAAGCAAGGTTCTCATCAAATCGACCTGAACGTTCCAACAGGGGTCACCGGAAACCCCCCTCCCCAGACGGATGCATCAACACCATCGCAGGGGAACCTACCTCGTCTGGCACCAGTAAACAAGAGAGGAAAAACTATGAAAGAGAAGTCAGACGTCCCTTCTCCGAAGCCAGCGTCAGATAAGCATCCACTGTACATGCGATGCTAAGATTTTCTGTTTCTGACGGTCACGGCCTCAGGATGCCACATTCGGATCCTATGGTCATTCATGTGCAACTAGGGACCAAAACGGTCAAGCGAGTGATGGTAGACACCGGTTCGTCAGTGGACATCCTCTACTAGAACGTCTTTTAGCAGCTTGACATCGCGGAAAGCGCTTTGCGTCGCTATTCAGGAAAGCTAGTCTCTTTCTCAGGAGATGAAGTTGAGGTAGCTGGAACGATCGAATTAGACTTTAATGTATAGGAAATAAAATTAACGATGAATTATTACAAAAACTAATTGCAGGCACACATACTTTGGATGAAGAAACCTCAATGAATTGATCAAATTTTCCATTAGTTTCCGTGTTTTTTTAAATCAAGGAAATTTAATTAAGTTTTCCTAAACGAAATTCATAACATGAAATAGTGATAAATCATGTCTCCTTGGTGAGGGAGACCGTAATGTTGACTATACCGAATTTGGCCCCCTTGGCAATGCGATCAGCAACGACCTCGCTATATCTTGCAAAGATCTCATCCAATAAATCTTCACCAAAGTGAACCCCCATCATGGGTTCCACTACTGCCCTTATCATTTTCGTAACACCAACGTGTGCTAATTTATCGTTCCCACCACTTGCTGCAACCACTGCACTGACCTCCGACTCTTGCAGGCTATCGATGCCAAATGATCCTTCGTTCTTCACCTCGGTTTCAACTTCTGTTCATGTCGGTGTGTATTGCGGAATGTTGAATAGGTCGACCTTTTCTTCTTCTATCAAACCCTACAATGTAATGTATCCAATCGTTGATTGAGAGAATGAGATACTAGCCTTGTTTGTTCAACTGTCAACTTAGGCATATTGAGTTGTCAAAATGATAAGTGTGTCGCGTTGAAAATATGAGATAAGATGGTGGGTTACTTCTTTTACGATAGCTAATTAGTAATTTTATGATAAATTTTTACTATTCTTATATGTTAGGCTCCTAACGCAATGCACATGACCCATTCATCAGTTCGCATTCGATATAATTGATACCAATTAAACTAACATGAAATAACACATCACCTCGTCAACCATCTGATTGAGCACCAAGGAAAGGAGTCTCCAAAAATAGCTTGCACTCTCATATATTGCTAGTAGGGTTGCCGCTTTTCTTGCCGATAAGTGTGAGCACCATGCAACCACCCGGGACCAACTCGACTGCACGATACCCTCACTAGTTTCGCCATGGATTGTGCTTGTTTCTGTTAATTAAAGCTCATATGTAAATAAATATGGTCCATAAAAATATAAAAAGTTTATATTAATTAAGATACATTAATAGCTAGTGTATAATTTAGAAATATAAACCTGAAGGAGGGAATTTTGAGCATAGCTAGTGTCTCCATCCCCTGCGTTCATGTGTAACACTTTCATTGCCTCCATTTCCACACACCAATTAACCCAAATAAATATAGTATATATAATTAATTAGCAAAGTGTACGCTGAAGAAGTTAGGTGTGGTTCATTGATGGAGCCTGTAGGGAGAGTTGTTGATCAATATTCAGATCTGCATCAGAGGCCGCCGGGAAGAGTGGATCTCATACACCCCATAGTGTACAAAGTACATTATAAAATTATTTTTTCCATGAAAAACGTTTTCTTTTCAAAATGTAAAAGATCCCCACTCGTCCGGCAAGATCAAAGACGGGATCACCTTTTACAATAAATAACATAGTATTTGGTGTTACATTGAATTATACATCCTCTCATTCCTACGTGTAGAATGATAGATTTGATGTAAAGTCCCCTTTGAGGGTTTCTATTCATTAGACAATGATATATATAGGTTATAAAGTATCGGGCTTTTGGGCCCACTATACAATATAAGACCTGTGTATTCTATCAAACCCCCGCAGTCGAAAGTGGAGGGTCCCGTACAGTGAGACTGAACCAAAAATCAAGGAACAATTGACGAGGTAAACCCTTGGTGAAGATATCAGCGTACTGATAGGAGGACGGGACATGTAGAACACGAACATGTCCAAGAGCAACCTTGTCCCGGACGAAGTGGAGATCGATCTCAATGTGCTTCGTGCGTTGATGCTGGACTGAGTTGCTGGCCAGATAGACGGCAGAGACGTTGTCGGTGTAGACCAGGGTGGCCTTCTGAAGAGGGTAGCGGAGCTCAAGAAGAAGATTGCGCAGCCATGAGCACTCGGAGACAACGTTGGCGACGCCCCTGTACTCAGTCTCGGCACTAGAGCGAGAGACCACAGACTGTCGCTTCGCGGACCACTACACAAGGGTGTCGTTGAAGAAGACACAGTAGCCAGACGTGGAGCGACGTGTGTCAGGACAACCAGCCCAATCCGCATCAGTGTAAGCGACGAGGTCATGCCGAGAGGAAGGGGTGATCGTGGTGCCCAGCTCGAGGGTGCCGATGATGTACCAGATGATCTGCTTCAAGGCCTGAAAGTGCGGTTCCCTGGGCGCATGCATGAACAGGCAGATCTGCTGAACGGCGTAATTGATATCTGGCCTGGTGAACGTAAGATACTGCAATGCACCGGCGAGGCTCCTATACAATGTCGGGTCATCAAACAGAGGACCAGAATGAGCACTGAGCTTGTTGGATGTATCCACAGGGGTGACTACCGGCTTGCAGTTACTCATCTTGGCCCGAGCAACAATCTCAGCAACATACTTACTCTGGGAGAGAAACAGCCCAGACGCATGACGCTGAACAGCGACTCCCAAGAAGTAAGACAACGGACCTAGATCAGACATGGCGAACTCGGCACTCAACTGCGAAATAATAGACGTCCGAAAAGCATCAGAAGAGGCGGTGAGGATGATGTCGTCGACGTATAGCAACAGAAAGGCCATGTCTGAGCTTCTGCGATAGACAAACAGAGACGAATCTGAGCGGCTACCAATGAAGCCCAAGCGGATCAGATGAGAGGCATAGCGCAGGAACCAAGCCCGCGAAGCCTATTTCAGACCATACAGAGAGCGCTTCAGGAGACAGACGTGCTTGGGACGATCAGCATGTAGACTGTCTCATTAAGATGACCGTGTAGAAAGGCGTTCTTGACATCCAGCTGATGAATAGCCCAATGTCGCAACAAAGCTAAGCTCAACACCACTCGGATAGTGGCAGGTTTGACCACGGGGCTGAACGTCTCATCGCAATTAATACCTGCCTGCTGAGAACGATCGTTGACCACAAGACGGGCTTTGTAGCGCTCCAATGTCCCATCAGAGCGGAACTTGTGGCGGAAAAGCCACATGCAGGGAATGACGTTCGCCTCAGGAGGACGAGGAACCAGAACCCAAGTACCATTCTTTCTAAGGGCTCTGTATTCGCTGAGCATAGCAGCCTACCAATTCGGGTCGAGGATGGCTGTTTTGTGGGAGGTGGGGATGGGGGAAAGGGAGGTCGGGTGTGAGGCAGGGGGATTGGGATTCGGAGGGGACGGAAGGAGATGCGGTGGGGGGGTGTTGCGGTCGTGGCATGGCCGCGGCTTGTTGATGTTCGGCGGCCGCGGCATGCTGTTGTGGCCGCTGCTAGTGTCGTGGGTTGGGAGCGGGTGAGGGCAATTGAAAGGCGGTGGCGGCAGCATCATGTTGCGGCCGCGGCATCTGGTTTGGCGGGGGGCCGATCTGTGAAGATGTAGGGAAAGGGGCGGCGGGGTGATGGGTGGTGTTCATGGAGATGATCTGACGAGGTCGGAAGACACCAGAGATAATGCGGTGTGCGGTCTGTTGGTAGGAGGTGGTGGTGGTGGTGGCGGTGGAGAGGCAAGAGCACCGGGAGAGCTCTGGGGAAGGAGAAAGTATGGGAAGGGAGACTCTGACTCAGACTGGGATGTAGGAGATGTCGGAGATAGGAGAAGAGGAGAAGAGAAAGGAAAGCGAGACTCATCAAACGTGACATGACGGGACACAATAAGCTTATGGATCCGAACATCGAGACAAAGGTAACCACGATGATCAGACAAATAGCCTAGGAAGATGCATGGAGTGGAGCACGGGTGAAGCTTGTGTGGGGCGGTGGAGGACTGGTTTGGAAAGTACAAGCACCCGAAGGTGCGAAGATGATCATACCTAGGCAAGGTGCAGTAGAGCGCCTGAGTTGGCGAGCGATGATGTAGGGTAGTAGATGGTAGAATGTTGAGGAGATAGCATGTGGTAGATAAAGCGTGAGGCCAATAGGTAAGGGGAATAGATGCGTGAAAGAGGAGAGAGCGCATCATGTTGGTTATGGTTCTAATGATTCCTTCGGCCTTGCCATTCTGCTGGGAAGTATAGGGGCAAGACAACCGATAGAAGATCCCATGTGTGGCGAAGAAAGAGTGAAAGTCCTTGTTGTCAAATTCACAGCCATTGTCACATTGGAAGTATTTGATGGATGTGTGAAACTGTGTTTTGATGTAGGCATGGAATTTGGAAAAGACGGGAAACACTTGGGACTTGAAATGCAATGGGAAGACCCATATGAAATGAGTGTAATCATCAAGAAACATGAGGTAGTACTTGTGACCCTCCTTGCTAGGCACAGGGGAGTTCCATATGTCACTATGAATGATGTCAAAAGGAGCAAGGGTGGAGGTCAAGGACCGTTAGAACGGCAGTCGGGCATGTTTGCCTAGCTGGTAGGAAGAGCATAGACTAGAGCGTAGGTCTTTAGGATAGGTGACAAGACTCTGAGAACGGGGGACATCTAGAACGACAGCATTGGGATGGCCCAGGCGTGCATGCCACAGGCTGGACGATGATGCCGAGAGGGCAACCGGGCACGACTGACTGGACGCAATAGGTGGTGTGACAGGGTAGAGCTCTCCAGTGTTGTTTCATCTCATTCGAGTAACCCCCGTAGTAAGATCGTTCACATAGAAACCATATGGAATCAAACGTAAGGGAAACATTGTTGTCAGTAGTGAACCGGATGGACAAAGATAAGGTTTTTGACAATCTTTGGGGCAATGAGGACATTGTTAAGGTGTAATGGGTGGGATGGGGTCTGTAATTTGGCGTGGTCAATCCCCGAAGTAGCAAGGCGACCACCATTGCCGACGGTAATAGAGTGTGCAGGACCTTTAAAGGAAATAGAAGAGAGGTTACCTGAGGAGTTCGTCATATGAGAGGTGGCAGTAGTGTCCATGTACCACGAAGACTCGGGGAATGTCGGGTGCGTAGAGGAGAAGGCGTGATGCATAGCAGGCGGAACATAGCCTGGGTCGGACGATGTCAGATAGGCCTGAGTACCGGCATGGCGAGGGGCAGGATATCTGGAGTATGGTTGCATCTTTTTTTTTCTCTTTTTTTTAAGAAGTATTGGCCGCTGATCTTAATAAAAAACTAACTTAGGGCCAGAAACAGAATTAAGAGAAATATAAGGGACGTTTTTGTAATTTCTATAAAATAAATTGAAAACCTTCGATTTAAGCTGCAATGGAGGTCTTCCTTGTCGGCGAATGGAAGCGGCGAAGGCGAGGGCTCCAATCAGCGGCGGCTTGGGCTGGGCTCGGCGGCGGCGAAGCGAGGGCTCGATCTTGGAACAGGCGACGGTGGGGAGCTGCGAGGAACGAGGCCGGCGATTTTGGATCTCTGGCTGCGAGGAACAGGCTCGGGGTGCCGGATCTGGGCACGGGGTGACTGACGGCGGGTGTGCAGGACGAGAGCCATAGGGAGCGAGGGAGGCTCGAATGTGGCGGATCCATGGCCCCTAGTGGTCGGATCTGCTGGTGGGAGTTCCGGGCGGATCTGGGCAGCGACGAGAGAGATGAAGCGACGGGGAGAGATGCCGGCAGCGGTGGGCGGCGTGACGGGGTCTGCGTAGGCCGGGTTGAAGGAGGGAGAAGAAGAGAAAATTAGGTGAGGCGAGAGGATCAAATTAGGGTTCCGTGAGGAAAAAAAGGCTCTGAAACCATGTAGAATGATAGAGTTGATGTAAAGTCCCCCTTGAGGGTTTCTATTCATTAGACAATGATATATATATAGGTTACAAGGTATCGGGCCTTTGGGCCCACTATACAATATAAGACCTATGGAATCTATCACTCCGTCTCAAAATAGTTGTTGTTTTAGTTTTTGACACGTTTTTTAAGAACGATAAAAGCTATATAAAATATCAACTATTTTATTAGTTTACAAAAATAATTTAATACTTAATACAATTATTTATGAAATTATTAAAAAAGATTATTAAAAAAATTGATATTTTATAGAGTTTTTAGCTTATTAAAAAGCGAATAAAAAGTTAAACAACGAGTTTTGTGAGACTAAGAGAATACTATTTTATTCACTTTAATATTTGATCCCAATTCTGATACGGAGTAATAATAAAAGTATAAAACAACCAAAGATGGCAAAATTCTCACAGAACCCAAAATTCAAGGTTAAGAAGAACATAAAACCCAGATTTTCAAATCAGTGTAATGTTGAAGAATTGAATTGAATCAGCTTACAGGCACAAGGAGGGAAGAAGTTGGGAGATCAAAACAATTGAGATAGTTGATGGAGTTATTTCTTCCAGATACAAACCCAAATCCGTTGGGGTTTGAGAGGGTCTGAACCTTCCCCCAGAGCCCAAATTTGGCAAGTTGCATTAAGGTTGTTGCAGCTTGAACCTTGAAGTGACGCGGCCATTGTTGCTGAGCTTCTTCCTTCTAGAAGGAAGAGGGGAGAGAGATGAAGTGGCTGTGAAATTGAGCAATTGAAGTTGGGATTTTTGGGTTGCTAAGACCACATGTAACAGAGAGTCACACGACTCTTAATTCATTTCAGCCACATCAGCAACTATTCACGCCACGTCAGCTTTCCACTAACTTTTCAGTTTTTTAAATTTTCATTTACAACAGAGAGTCGCGCGACTCTTATTTCACTTTACACTTTTTTATTTAATTTTTTTTTACAGTAGGCAAAATATAGGTGTTCCTTACCTCGGTAAGATTCCACCATGATCATCTACGAAGATGATGTTACAAAGATCCCTAAAGCTAGGGAGGTTACCTATATTACAATTGACTCTAGACTTGGCAATAAAATATGCAGCTTGGTTAGCTTCTCTGTAGCAGTGTCTGAATTCGATTCTGTCAAAACTTGAGCTCAGATTCTTGATATGTTACACTTCCCTTAGGATCTCCCATCTCTGATGACAGTTGTCGTTGATGGATTTGATTACTTCTAGACAATCCCCCTCTACTATGATTTGCTTAATCCCTCTAGCTAAAGCTAGTTTTAATCCTGCACAAAACGCAACAGCTTCTGTTTGGATAACAGATACGGCTACCACTTCAGATTGCAGTATATCGGCTACAGCACCATTGTGATCCCTCACAATCACCCCAATCCTGCTTTCGCCCGTGGGCATGAAGGACCCATCTACATTAATTTTTCAGAAATCTTTTGGCGGTTTCGTCCATTTGGAATTACGTTTTCTCTTCGTGCTATAGCAAGGTTTTGGAGTTGTGCCGATTCTGGCCGAATGCCAATCAGCTAGGTCCAATTTTACTCTAAGTGCTAATTGAGTACTCTTCATAGGCTGTTTATTTTTAAAAATCCGGTCATTCCTAGTCTCCCAGATTCTTTGCCAAATGAAACAAAGTTCTTCTAGTTGTTTCTTGTCCTGGTTTCCCCAGAGGAGATCATTTATATTCTGGCACTGGTTTAGGATTAGAGGTTTATTTTTTCCTACAAGTTGCTCATATGTGGAAATGGTTGTCCTAGTTAGGGGACAATAAAAAAAAAGATGGTTATTATCTTCAATGTTGTTGTTACAGAGGCAGCAGTTAGATGGTACTCGATTATAGTATTTGTTTAGTCTATCCTTCGTAGCAAGGTTATTGGTTGTAATTTTCCAAAGAAGGTTTTTGATTCTGGGAGGGAGTTGGAGTTTCCAGATCCAATTATAATCGCCTTTAAAGTTGTTGTTAGTAGTAATCCTAGCTCTTACAGATTTAGTTGAGAATTCCCCATCCGTGTTAAATTTCCAGATAAGCTTATCAGTCGATGGCCAGGTAGGGATCTTTATTCTGGTTATTTTGTTGATTATCTCCGAAGGGAAAATTTGTTTGAGGAGAGGAACGTCCCATTCCTTGTTCGCATTTATTAATTAGCTCCGGATCTAGTAGTTGTTGCCAGCCAGAGAGGTTCTGATCTGGTATCCATGGGTCACGCCAAACATTTATGCGCTCTCCATTTCCCACTATCCAGTGCAGTCCTTGTGTGAATTTTCCCTAAGTTGCAGTAGTCTACCGAATTGCCAGGAGGTGTTTTGATTCGATCTTTCCATTAGACCATCCTCTTGTAGGTACTTTTCCTTAATAACTTTTACCCATATATTCGTTGGTTCATTGCTGAATTTCCAAAGAAGCTTCATCTGAAGGCTTATATTCATGTTGATGTCGTGCAATTATCGATGACTCCTGGTGACATTGAGGACAACATGAAGGTTCCATTTGATGGTCCTGTCACTCGTGCAAGGGCCAAGAAGATTCAAAATGCAACTAAGGCATTTCTTGTCCGTCACCATGGAACTTTAGAGCAAGGGTTCAGGCCACCCTGGATCACTTGGCTCAAGGTTACACCACCAGCACAGGAAGTGAGCTTGCGTCCACACTCAGAGCTCATGAAGACTCGTCAGCATCCCCCATGAATCACCATGACTCGGCATCTCCATGGAAGCACTCGGCCGAGTGGGTCAAAGGAATGTCGAGTGGATCTCTTGTGGGCCGAGTTACATTAGTTATTTAATTAATTTGTTATTTTATGCAATTAGTTAAATAAGGTGGAAATTAATTATATCTCTTCTAGATATAATACTTAGCCACCAAGTTATTAAATTTCTATCTCATTAGGATTTATTTATCTTATGTCTATTTTATTTATCTTTAGATAGAATTAATTTATCCAAACCCCTTTCCTTTGCAAGGAAGGATTGGTTAGATCTCTCATAGTTTTCCTATAAATTCATGTTATGCACTTTGAATTAATTAGATTGAAATAGAATTGAAGAAACCCTTTATGGATTAAGGGTTCTTCGATTATCAATCCCAAAGCTCTTGTGTTCTAAGGGTTTTCGGCAATCACAAAACACCACCCTCACCTTGATTCAAATCGGCAACCCTAAAACCAAACACATCCCTCACAACAGTTTCTGTCGCAACAAGGAAGGACTGGACTTGGCGACATCCGCGGCCTAATCCGCTTCCAGCGAGCGCGGAAGACATCCGCACCGCGTACGCAAGCGCCCAGGCGCCTCGGCATCTCCCGCGCGCATCCGCTTGCCCTTACTCGCCCTCGCAGCCGCGCATCCCCAGTCGCCAGCTACTTCGCTCCCAGCGAGAGACGTCCGCACATCCACCCGCACACCCTGAGGACCCGTGTCCTGTGTGCCGAAGCCCAGCGCCAACGTCCCCGACTTCCTCGCGCACCCAGTCCCTCGCTCTCTCTTTCTGTCACTATTTCTCAGTTTCCAATTACTGAAATTACTAAGTGTTGAAATCTGTCGCTAAATCAGAATTCTAATTACTTGTTTGAATTGTTCCAAATCAGGAGATATCAAAGAGCATTGCAAGATAGAAGCAAATATACGGCGTGGTTCTTGATCTGAAGCCCACAGGCGAAGGATCGGGTATCCCAATCGTATCAAGTGGTATCGGATTTCAGGTTAATGCAAGTTCTTTACTCTCTTGATTTCTATTTGAGTGATTTATTTTTCGTGCCTTATTTTTCACCATAGCCGCTGCATAAAAATTAAATCTTTGTTATTTCACCCATCAAAATTGGCACTTTATTTTTGTTATTCTTTGTTTGGATCTTTAATTTGGAAGATATTGAGTTCTTGACTGCAAGTTGTGATCTTTTATTCCTAGTTGCTACATATCATGCCTATGACTGTGATTCTTGGATTAAAAGCATTATATAAACTTACACCACTAAAGAACCCTATTTTCTCCAGTTTCTAGCCTATTTTCCTATTTTCTTTATTTTTGCTTACTTTTAGATCATCGCAGCTTGTTATTTTTTTTTATTTTATTTTTTCTCCCTTATTTCGGTTTCTGCCTTACATTACATCAGCTATTCTATAGCCAAAAAAAAAACAGAAAAAAAAGCCGAGAGCAAAAGTCAAAAAAAAAAAGAGGAGAAAGAAAGAAAAGTTTAGCATACATTACCTTGTTGAGTTAGTAACTCTTCTATTGTTAATTCTTTTCTTGCTACGTGTTAGATGATCTAATCGGTTTTAAGCATTACAAAAGAACCCTACTTGTGTGATTTTGTGCTGTGCCGACACTAGAGCCTTGGTCACACCCCTCTTTCTCTGAACCGTGTTGCAACCGTCAGATAATAGTTGACGGAGTGTGTGCACTTGATTGCCCTTGTGATTGCTATTATCGATTCTTACACATTCATATTATTCAAAGCATCACATTGTAAATTTTCTTCTATACACATTCAGCCGCTTGTTTATACTTGCTATCCTTGATATCCGACTTGTGGTTGATTTAAATTGCAATTTGATTATTACTTGCTGTCTTCAATATTGCAAAATTCTGTGTCCAGGGGAATTGCTTGAATATTGTGCCTTGTTTTCTCGCTCTCTGATTTCTAAAACTTGAATCACTCTTAGGAATCACTAGAGCTTGCATTACTTGGTTTCTGGTCTTTGCTTCGTTTACTTGTTGCTCTTCTGATATTGTAGGAACATGTCGAACGATAGCGACCCCAACCCTTCCCCTACCCTACCTGCTGGCATTTCTGCTGAGAATATGCAGTTCATTATTAACTCTGCTGTCCAAGAATCTACTTTGATTATCCGTAAGGAACTAGCAGAGGCTGAAAATCGTCGGGCTATTGAACGCCAGGAGGACCGCGTATTCTGGTCTAACCTCATCAAACAGGCAGTTGCGCGACAATTGGAGGAGGCAACACCTCCCTCTGGAGGTAGGCCGCCCCCACCACCTACGGCTCCTACACCTCCTTCAGGTAATGTCCCACCTACAGGTAACCCTTCTGGTTCAGTTAACCCTCCCCCTTTTGGTCAATTACATTATTAGCTTAAGTCTGCTACTCCTAATCCTTTCAATGGAGAGAATGACAACGATCATCTAGCGGGCATCAACGGACACCAGGATCGCCGTGAGCATACTCCACCACGGCATCAGCAAGGGAGGCCCATTCAGCGTCAGCAGCAGCAGCCGTTTCATACCCGTGCTAACTGGGATGACAGCCGCAGCAACAATGATCTATATGACACATCTTGAGGATGCTTACCATGAGGTAAATCCTATGTTTGATGATTTACCCCCTCCTAATTTTGGTCATCTTAGATTTGATAATGCTCAAGCTATACAAAGACGAGATGTTAAGCTTAAATTAGAAACCTTTGATGGTAATACTGATCCTGAAGCTTATCTTGTTTGGGAAAATCATACTGACAATCTGCTTGAACATTTACGCTATGAGGAAACGGAGAAGTTGGAAGTTGTTATATTGCATTTAGTAGGTAAAGCTCGCACCTGGTGGTTCCGCACCAGTGAGATGATGGATCTGATATAATGGTCACCAAACAATGTTTAGTTTCTCTTTCTATTGGATGATATCATGATAAAATATTATGTGATGTTGCTCGCATGGATTGTAGTCATATATTGTTAGGGCGTCCTTGGTTATATGATCGTTCTGTCCTTCATGATGGTCGTGCAAATACATATGCTTTCACCTATGACGGGAGGAGAGTTACTCTCCTACCCCTTTCTCCACAAACTATTCTGAAGAATCAGGTTCGCAAGCAGCAACAAAGGAACACCGACAGAGAAGCTGAAAGGTTGGAGAAGCTCAAAGGGAGCTCGACACAGCAGGCCGCCCCCGCAGCCCAGCATGCCGCGCCCGCGGCCCCAGCAGCAGCGCCCGCGGCCACTCCAGCCGCCCCTGCAGCCCCCTTGGCGCCTTCTCCTCCCCACTCGACGTCGACTAAGCCCTCTTCTGCATCACTTAAGGGCTCTGTGGAACGTCGATCATTGGTCTCTCAACCTCAGAAAGGGACCATCACATGGAATGCTCATCGACCTCATATTCTTCTGGTAATGAAACAGGTATTACTTAATGTTGAATTGAGTCATATTTCTGCACCTATTGCTGCGCTTCTGCAGGATTATCTGGATGTGCTTCCAGCTGAACTACCCCAAGGCTTGCCTCCTATTAGAGGTATTGAGCACCAGATTGACTTTGTGCCTGGGGCAGCCTTGCCTAATCGCGCCGCTTATAGAGCTAGTCCTGAGGAAACAAAGGAGCTGCACGCCAAGTCACAGAGTTGATGGATAAAGGCTTTGTTCGTGAGAGCCTGTCTCCCTGTGTCGTACCAATCATATTGGTTCCAAAGAAGGATGGCTCCTGGCGCATGTGTGTTGATTGTCGTGCAATCAACCAAATAACGGTTAAGTATCGCCACCCTATTCCTCGTTTAGATGATATGCTTGATGAACTTCATGGTGCTGCTATTTTCTCTAAAATTGACCTTAGAAGTGGATATCATCAAATTAGGATGAAACAGGGTGATGAATGGAAAACGGCTTTTAAAACTAAGTATGGCTTATATGAATGGTTAGTAATGCCTTTTGGATTAACTAATGCACCTTCTACCTTTTTGAGGCTTATGAACCATGTGCTTAGAAGACACTTAGGTAAATTTGTCGTTGTCTATTTTCACGATATCTTAATCTATAGTAAGAATATGCATGATCACTTAAGTCACTTAAAATTGGTTTTTGATTGTCTTAGGAAAGAGAAATTATATGCCAATTTAAAGAAGTGTTCTTTTGCATCCGAGTCTACCATTTTTCTTGGTTTTGTAGTGACTGCATCTGGATTAATGGTGGATGAGGAGAAGATTCGTGCTATTCAGGAGTGGGCCAGGCCGACTACACCCACCCATGTCCGCTCATTCTTGGGCCTTGCTGGCTTCTATCGACGTTTTGTCAAAGATTTCAGCCTGATTGCCGCCCCCCTACATGAGTTGACAAAGAAAGATGTGACATTTTGCTGGACTAACTCACATCAAAAGGCTTTCGACGCCCTCAAGGACCGCCTAACACACGCCCCAGTGCTGCAGTTACCTGACTTTGCTCAACCTTTTGAGCTCGAGTGTGACGCTTCTGGCACTGGCATTGGAGGGGTCCTGCTGCAGAACAAGCGTCCCATCGCCTACTTCAGCGAAAAGTTGGGCACCGCTGAGCTCAACTACTCTACCTACGACAAGGAGCTATTTGCACTGGTTCGCTGGTTACAGACTTGGCAACACTATCTCTGGCCTAAGGAGTTTGTGATTCATTCGGATCATGAAGCTCTCAAGTACCTCAAAGGACAAGCAGTGCTCAGCAGGCGACTTGCTCGATGGGTGGAGTTTATAGAGACCTTTTCCTATGTGGTTCACCACAAGAAGGGAAAGGATAATGTGGTAGCTGACGTGCTATCACGCATGTATGTCCTCTTAAACCATATGGATGCACATGTTTTGGGTTTTGCTATGATAAAGGAATTGTATGCTTCTGATGTTTTCTTTAAAACTATATATGCTCAATGTGTGTCTAAAGGTGAAGTTGATTCATATTTTCTTGATAATGGTTATTTGTTTAAGATGGGCAAGCTTTGTATCCCATCTTCTTCTATTCGCCGATTGTTAACTCAAGAAATTCATGAATCTAGGGGACATGGAGGCTTCGAAAAAACCTTAGCTGGACTTAAGGAACATTACTTTTGGCCTAAAATGTCTAATTATGTGCTGAGATTTGTCAAAAGTTGTGTTACATGTGCTAAAGCCAAATCGAAATCTAATGCTAATGATCTATACCAACCTTTTCCAATTGCTAATGCACCCTGGGAAGATGTTTCTATGGATTTTATTGTAGGATTGCCTAGAACTTCTAAGGGTCATGATTCCATATTTGTTGTTGTAGACAGATTTTCCAAAATGGCTCATTTTATCCCTTGTCATAAAACTGATGATGCTATTCATGTTGCTCATTTATTTTTCAAAGATGTTGTTCGCTTACATGGATTGCCATTATCTATAGTTTCTGACCGTGATCCTAAATTCTTAAGCTCTTTTTGGAAAACTCTATGGTCTAAATTGGGTACAAATTTGCTATTTTCTACTTCTTGTCACCCACAAACTGATGGCTAAACTGAGGTCACAAATAGAACTCTTGGGGCTCTCCTTAGAGTCATGCTGCGAACTAACCTCCGGAGGTGGGAAGACTGCCTACCATTTGTAGAATTTGCATATAACAGGTCTAGGCACTCTGCAACTAAGCTGACCCCCTTCGAAGTGGTATATGGCCGAAATCCACTCACTCCTGTGGATATGCTACCTCGGCCATACAAGGAAAAGGAGAGCGTGGATGCAGCTAAGCAAGTGGACTTCATCAAACGCTTGCATGACCGTACCAAAGCGCAGCTGGAGAGGAAGACTGCGCAATACAAGGCCGCGAAGGACAAGCATCGCAAGGATGTGCAGTTCAACGTTGGTGATCTGGTCTGGCTGCATCTCTGGAAGGAAAGGTTTCCGCAACAACGGAAATCTAAGCTGGACCCCAGGGGAGATGGACCATTCAGAGTGGTTCAGAAGATGGGTCCTAATGCATACAAGCTGTATCTCCCTGCCGATAAGTATAGTGTCCATTCTACATTCAACGTCGCCAATCTCTCCTTGTTCGTGCCTGACGATGACTCTGACAACGATTTGAGGACAAATCGAAGTCAAGTGGAGGAGAATGATGCCGTGCAATTATCGATGACTCCTGGTGACATTGAGGACAACATGAAGGTTCCATTTGATGGTCCTGTCACTCGTGCAAGGGCCAAGAAGATTCAAAATGCAACTAAGGCATTTCTTGTCCGTCACCATGGAACTTTAGAGCAAGGGTTCAGGCCACCCTGGATCACTTGGCTCAAGGTTACACCACCAGCACAGGAAGTGAGCTTGCGTCCACACTCAGAGCTCATGAAGACTCGTCAGCATCCCCCATGAATCACCATGACTCGGCATCTCCATGGAAGCACTCGGCCGAGTGGGTCAAAGGAATGTCGAGTGGATCTCTTGTGGGCCGAGTTACATTAGTTATTTAATTAATTTGTTATTTTATGCAATTAGTTAAATAAGGTGGAAATTAATTATATCTCTTCTAGATATAATACTTAGCCACCAAGTTATTAAATTTCTATCTCATTGGGATTTATTTATCTTATGTCTATTTTATTTATCTTTAGATAGAATTAATCTATCCAAACCCCTTTCCTTTGCAAGGAAGGATTGGTTAGATCTCTCATAGTTTTCCTATAAATTCATGTTATGCACTTTGAATTAATTAGATTGAAATAGAATTGAAGAAACCCTTTATGGATTAAGGGTTCTTCGATTATCAATCTCAAAGCTCTTGTGTTCTAAGGGTTTTCGGCAATCACAAAACACCACCCTCACCTTGATTCAAATCGGCAACCCTAAAACCAAACACATCCCTCACAACAGTTTCTGTCGCAACAAGGAAGGACTGGACTTGGCGACATCCGCGGCCTGATCCGCTTCCAGCGAGTGCGGAAGACATCCGCTCCGCGTACGCAAGCGCCTAGGCGCCTCGGCATCTCCCGCGCGCATCCGCTTGCCCTTACTAGCCCTCGCAGCCGCGCATCCCCAGTCGCTAGCTACTTCGCTCCCAGCGAGAGACGTCCGCGCATCCACCCGCACACCCTGAGGACCCGTGTCCTGTGTGCCGAAGCCCAGCGCCAGCGTCCCCGACTTCCTCGCGCACCCAGTCCCTCGCTCTCTCTTTCTGTCGCTATTTCTCAGTTTCCAATTACTGAAATTACTAAGTGTTGAAATCTGTCGCTAAATCAGAATTCTAATTACTTGTTTGAATTGTTCCAAATCAGGAGATATCAAAGAGCATTGCAAGATCGAAGCAAATATACGGCGTGGTTCTTGATCTGAAGCCCACAGGCGAAGGATCGGGTATCCCAAACATATCACATGTCCTCAACCAACTTGAGTCCTAGGCCTCCTTGATGTTTTAGTTTACAGATTTTTTCCCAACTAATCAGTGGTGAATATCTTTCCGAATTTAGTTTATTCCGGAAGAAATTCTTATGAATTTGGTCAATTTGGTATAAGATGCCTTTCGGTAATAGAAAGTTTTGCATTAGATAGTTCGTTTTAGAGCTAAGGTTAGCTTGAATGAGAGAAGTTCTTCCAGCTGGACTAAGGGAGTTAGCCTTTGACGGATGGGAAACCTGTCGTTGATTCCGCCAAAGAAAACTCAAACCTATAGCAAGTATAGCAATAAGCAAGAGGTCGATCCACAGGGAAAATTATAACTCAAGTGTAATTCAGGTGTCAATCAAAGTAACCAGTTTGGGGGTTTTTAGTGTAAAAGTTTTGCCTTTTATCAAAGCAAAGTAACAAAAGAAGAGTAAGTGAGTTTGTTTTAGACAAGTGAGAGAAGCAATTCTACCTACAATTTTCCACTTTATTGGATTGAAGCGATCCTTGTAACTTCTTCTCGTCCTATTACGTTTCCTATGAATGCCCTTGTCCTGACCTAATATAGTTACTAGTCCAATCAGTCCTAGAAACCCTTATCAATCAAACAGTCCCTAAAGAAGGATTTAACCCAATTGATAGCTTTAAGTTCAGAGATTAGCCAAGGTATTTGCAGTCCCTAAAGAAGGATTTAACAACACATTCAACTTCCTACTCATTCAATTAGTTCAATCAGCCCTAAAGGAACAAGTTTGCCACTTAGGTTAAGGTTCACAATCAGGAATCTACAAAACCTTAGCGATTGAATTGATCTAACAAGTTGGCCAGACAAGATAGAACAAATCAATAATCAATCAAGCACAAAGAAGTTGAAGCATTCAAATATAGAAAACAAGGAGCGAGAATTAGAAACTCACAATCAATCCAAATAAAGCTTCAAATTGCAGGCAGAATAGATGAGTTTAGTTCCTCATGGAAGACATTGCTCAAAAACTCTAAAGTGTCTAATGGAAGAATAGAATAGGAGAAGTGCTGTAAAAATTAACTAAAAGTCGGCCTTAAAACATCCAAGTCGGCCCTCAAACAAAATAGAACATCTAGGGTTTTTTTAATCAAAAACGCTGCGGATCGCTGACGACCCATGCCGCGGGCGCAGCATAGGTGCTGCGCCCGCCGCAAGCTGCTACTTCACACCCCGCTGCGGCGGGCCTTGCTGCGGCCGCGGCATTCTTGCTGCGGCCGCGGCATTCTTGCTGCGCCCGCGGCACGGTGTTTTGCCGTAGCCTCTTGGCTTCCTTTGCGGGTTTCTCCTCTTGTCTTGCTTCTTTCCTTCCTTGTTCCTTCTCATGTGTCTTGTGTTCCTCTTCGAGATATTGCATCTCCCAACTGTGTTCCGATTCAATCTGCGAGATAAAGACAAATTTGCGCAGAATCCGAACTCTTTCGAAATAATCACAAGATGCAATTTAGCAACAAAGTATGAAAGAAATGCAACCTAACTAAACTAAATATGCCTATCTAAAATATGCATTATCAAATTCCCCCACACTTAACCTTTGCTTGTCCTCAAGCAATGATAGAATGAACATGAATCAATGTATCCCACAGGAAATCCCTTCAAGTTTCAACTTTATCAAAAAGCAACATCATAGCAGGTGGAAACATAAACCAAACAAACAAACGTCATAGCACGCACTATAGTGATCAAAAGCTTAGAAGTAGATATTATCCAACCTCACCAGAAATATGTGTTTCACTCATGTGTTTAGGCTTTAAGATACAACTCTCAACTCAAACCAATAATGCACTAAGCTCATAGATATTGACCACCATATCACCAATTAACTACCGAAATGTCATTACTTGCGGGACACAATAAAGAAAATAAAATGCCACACTTTTTTTTTCTTTTTTTTTTCTCTTTTTTTCTCTTTTCTTTTTTTTTTCTTGTCTTGGTGCTTTCCTTACGCGAAGCGCAAACATGGGTGTCATGAATGGCCCCGGTCTATCAACACCTCAACTTGCTAAAATGAAGTCCACTTGAACATCTTTTGACGCAAGTTGCAAACATGGGTGTCATGAATGAACCTGGTTACTCAATGATCAAGCTTTCTTTCCTAGTGGATAGTTTTCAACACCTTTTTGCGCGAATCATACCCATGGGTGTCATGCATAGATCCGGTTACTCAGTGCATCAACCATTGCCACCTTATTCACTAAGTATGCATAAATTTAAACAAAAAGACTCAGAATATAAACATAAACTCCGCAAGCAACAAACATGTGCATCGGTCTTCAAAAATAGATACTGCAGTCAATGCCAAGAGGTAGCAACACTAGGCGAGTAATTCACACAAATGAGCAAAAGAATTCAAATAAGGCCAAACATTCTCACAGGGTCATGTTTTGAGGACTTCAATCATACCTTTAGCTCAATCATACATGCTCAATTATGTTTGCTCGCTCATGTTCCACAAAAATTCAAATAGATATAATAATCAAAACATCCAGAACTCCATGAGATTTGTATGAATCATGCTTGAAATTTAAAATAGAGGACAAACTAAGCAAGATGGGTATTTGAATAACACATATGTATGCAATGCATGCTCTATTTTTAAGATTTTCGAATTTTTTTTTTAATTCCGAAAATGCAGTAAAATAAATAAAATAAAAAATTAAACTTAACAGAAATTAAATAACTAACTATTACAGACTTAAACATGTTGTGCATAAATTTAAACATGGTCCTAAAACTTGACAGAAATGACAAAAAATACATATAATCTCCTCCCCCACACTTAAAGCTTTCAGTGTCCTCACTGAAACAGTACAGACAACGAAAATAAAACATAAGAACTCAGAGTGAAGGAGGTAGAACTAACCACTCACCGGGGCGGCGGCTGGTATGGCGGCGACTGGTATGGCGGGATGTGAGGGTATTGCTGGCGGAAGTAGTAAGTCTGCTCTCTCCGCATCTCCTCCAAATGGTAGACCGTCTCACTCCGCATCGCTTCCACGTTGTAGTCCGTCTCCCGCACAGTGCGACCGATGTCGTTGAGGGTGAACTCAAAGGCATCTTGGCGTAAGGACATACGGTGGAACTCATTGCTCAGATAGTCCCGCCAGACATCATCCTCAGCAGACGAGAAGCGAGGCCCTGAAGAAGGGCCAGCAGCGTGTGGAGCATCCCCCATATGGTAATCCGTCTGTGTAGGAGCAGCCTCGTCCTCATCATCCTCATCGTCGTCCTCCTCAGCCTGCTCCTGGTCAGCTGGGATATATAGGGTGGCGTTGGTAGGGCCATAAGGTAAGGCCCTAGGGAGGCGCAATCGGTGCTCACCCTTCTTCCCTGACTTCCAAATCCAGCTTGCATCACCAGAAGCCTCAATCACAAAAGCTCTCCTGAGCTGCTCCTCTGTATAGGTGTACCCACCAGACATGGGTGCACCGCACTTTGTAGGCTCCACAAAATGGCGGGCAATGAGACTGATCATGCCTCCCAAACCAATCCGTCCCTTGGTCTGGCCCTAAATCTTCAAGCAGCTATCAATAAAAATCTCAACCCAATCCGGCGTAATATGGGACTGGGGAGCAAAACAGCATAGCCAGGAGAGAGCACCATATGGCACCTTGTTCACATCGCCTTGGCCGCTCAACGCCATTGCCAAGACCTTGTGCACTAGACGAAGGCATGGGTGCACAAACTTGTAGTTATATTCGCCGCCGTGGCCATCAAAGCTGGAGCCAGTAGCCGCATACCAGAAATCCTGACGCAGCTGGTCCGACGCCATGACATACCAATCCTGGGTCGGTGCCCGAGTGATCCCTAGAATCTGTCTCAGCTCGGCATGTGAGCAAGTCTGCGGCTGATCCAAAAGGTTGAACCGGATCCTCGAGTGATCGACCCTCTGAAATGTGGACAGAAACTCTCACGCCAGCTCTGGGTAAGTAGGGGCACTCTGGTTTATAAACCCCCCTAAGCCGCCATGGTTGAGCAACTGTCGTGTAACATCGAACATACCCAGCGTCTGCAGGGCTGAGATATGAAAAAATTTCGTCTGAACAAATCGTTTGGGATCGAAGCTCTGAAATACCTTCCTCTGTTCGTCAGACGCATTCCTTAAGCGGCGCACCATCTTTATCAAATCTCAGCAGTAGACATCAACAACCCAACAGATTCAGAAAGCAACAACAAACCGTCAACGCAACCCAAACCAATCAACAACACACCCAAAACAAACACACCACAAGTAACTCAAGAATCTCAAATCAACGCCCCAACTCAAGAGTACTTAACAATTATCAACAATCACACCCCAAATTACCACTTTCACACCAAAGCTCCAACTTCAAACTTTCACAACCCAAAAATCAGCCTCATATATACCTAAATTTCAACCCTTAAAGAACAACAAAAATATCCCGCACAAATTTCACCCCTTAAGCAATGAATGATTACTCAATATCAAATCTCTACCTAATTCTCAACATATTAAAATCTGAAATTTGGAGAGAATAGGGAAGAAATCATACCTTGAGAGTTGTAAAAGAAAGGGGAAACTTGAAAATCTAGTAATTTAAGGGCTCTCGGTGCTAGATCTAGCGCGGGACTGGCGGCGAGCAGCGGCGGCGGGCGCAGCAAGGGAGCGGCGGGCGCAGCAGCTGTGCGATGCAGATCCGGCGATGGGGAAGGGAAAGAGAAAGCTTGGGAGTGGCTATTGTGAGTTGGAGGTTGAAGAAGAAGAAAGAAAACAATGGTGGGGCGGCAGATGATGCAAAGAGAAAGAGGTAGGGTTTGGAAAGAGGGTCCCGTGACTTGGTTAAAATTGCTTTTTTTTTTTTTTTTCAAGGACTGTGTCACGGGTTGATGTGCGGTGGGCGCAGCATAAGCTGCGGCCGCCGCATCTGCCCCCCCGCAGCAATTTGATATGCGGCGGCCGCCGCAATGGAAGCTGCGGCCGCCGCCAATGAGGTGGTTGCGGGTTCTCTTCTTCTTTTTTTTTTTATTTTTTTTTTATTTTTTTACTTATGCTAACTAATCCTAAAAGACTAATGGACACTACCTAAGAAAATAATAAAGATGAGAAAGAAGAACTTACCTCGGGTTGCCTCCCGAGAAGCGCCTTTGTTTTAAGTCGTTGGCTCGACATAATGGCCCTTGAGTGGCCTAGTTGGTTGGTTCAGCAAGCACCAACTCCTCTTCTTCGTTCAGCGGAATGTTCTCAAGATACGGCTTAACTCTATGACCATTTACCTTAAAGAGCTCATGAGACTTAGGGTCATAAAGTTCAATTGCTCCATGAGGGAATATCTTTGAGATGGTGTATGGTCCTTCCCACCTTGATCTAAATTTTCCTGGAAAGAGTTTTAGACAGGATTGGTATAGGAGAACCTTGTCTCCCACATTGAGTTCCTTCCGCAGGATATGTTTGTCATGCCAAGCCCTTGTCTTCTCCTTATAGATCATTGCATTATCATAGGCATCCAGACGTAATTCCTCCAGCTCTTGCAATTGAAGTTTCCTGAATTCTCCTACTTCAGTCATTTCCATATTGCAGTTCTTGACAGCCCAGTATGCCTTATGCTGGAGTTCCACCGGAAGATGACAAGCATTCCCAAACACAATTCGATAGGGAGACATACCAATGGGGGTCTTATAGGCCGTCCGATAGGCCCAAAGAGCATCATTCAGCCTTAGACTCCAATCCTTTCTATTAGGAGCCACTGTTTTCTCCAGAATGCTCTTAATCTCCCTATTCGATACTTCTGCTTGACCGTTGGTCTGAGGATGATAAGCAGTGGACACTCTATGTGTGACATGATACCTTTTTAGCAGGGCAGTGATGGTCCTATTGCAGAAATGTGTCCCCCTGTCGTCTATTAGGGCTTTAGGTATCCCAAATCTTGCGAATATTGTATCTTTCAGGAATTCTGCAACTACCTTAGAATCATCAGTTCTGGTGGCCTTTGCCTCCACCCACTTGGAGACATAGTCCACCGCAAGCAAAATATAGATATTCCCAAAAGAACTAGGAAAGGGACCCATAAAATCAATACCCCAAACATCAAAAATTTCACAAAATATAATCTTAGTTTGTGGCATTTCATTTCTAGCTGATATGTTCCCAATCCTTTGACATCTATCGCATGATTTACAGAAAGCATTAGCATCCCTAAATAAGTGAGGCCAAAAGAAACATGCTTCTAAAACTTTCCTAGCAGTCTTTTGAGAACCAAAGTGGCCTCCACATTCATGAGCATGACAAAAAGTAAGGACAGATTGTACCTCATTGTCCGGCAGACACCTCCTAATTACCTGATCAGCACAATGTTTCCAAAGGTAGGGGTCATCCCAAACGTAGAAGCGAGAGTCATGTCGAATCTTGTCCTTCTAAGCCTTTGTAAGTTTTGGTGGAAATTCTCCCGTGACCAAGAAATTCACCATATTGGCAAACCAAGGTCGAGGAGTATGGACACCCATCAACAATTCAGGAATATCAGGACTTACCTCGTCGGATGGGAGGGAAAAGGATTGAACGGGCGCCTGATTGCACTGCGGCGGGCGCAGTAAAAGTGCGGCGGCCGCAGCACGATTGCATGGCGGCGGGCGCAGCATCCTCCGTTTCCGTTATTTTCTGCAGCTGCGAAGAGAGAGTGTGAGTTATGTAAAATAGTGTATCGTCAGGGAACTCACCGTGAATGGGTCTTTGATCTTCCGGCTTGTCCTCTCCTTGGACAAGTCTGCTGAGGTGGTCCGCTACTAAGTTTTCTGCACCTTTCTTATCTTTGATTTCAATGTCAAATTCACTCAAAAGTAAAATCCAACGAATCAATCTTGGTTTCGCTTCTTTCTTAGTTAATAAATAGCGAAGAGCAGCGTGATCAGTGAAGACAATTACCTTAGCTCCTAGGAGATAGGAGCAAAACTTCTCCAGTGCAAAGACCACAGCCAGAAGCTCTTTCTCAGTGGTTGAGTAGTTTCTTTGCACTCCATTTAGAGTCATGGAGGTATAGTAGATGACATGAGAGCTCCTTCCTTCCTTTTGTCCCAAAACAGCCCCCACAGCATAGTCGCTAGCATCACACATAATCTCAAAAGGTTGAGACCATATGGGTGCTTGAATTATAGGAGCGCTAGTTAGGCGACCTTTAAGCTCATCAAAGGATGCTCTACACCTGTCATCAAACTCAAAAGCTACTTCCTTTTTCAATAAATCACAAAGAAGTGCAGAAATCTTAGAAAAGTCCTTAATAAACCTGCGATAGAACCCTGCATGGCCTAAAAAGGAGCGAATTTCGCGCACATTGGTGGGGTAAGGTAGAGAATGAATGACATCAATCTTAGCCTTGTCTACCTCAAGACCCCTGTTAGACACAATATGACCCAAAACAATGCCTTGCTCAACCATAAAATGATACTTTTCAGAGTTAAGGACTAAATTGGTGTCTACACACCCCTTAAGCACAAGTGACAAATGATGCAAGCAAGTGTCAAAATCATCTCCATGCACAGTGAAGTCATCCATAAATACTTCAATAAATCGCTCTATATACTCAGAAAATATGCTTACATACACCGTTGGAAAGTCCCAGGTGCGTTACATAGCCCAAAAGGCATTCTGCGATATGCAAAAGTGCCAAAGGGGCACGTAAATGTCGTTTTTTCTTGATCCTCTGGTGCTATTGGTACCTGAAAATATCCTGAGTAGCCATCTAAAAAGCAATAAAAGGAGCGGCCGGCAAGGCGCTCAAGCATTTGATCAATAAAGGGAAGGGGGAAATGGTCCTTGCAAGTCACTGCATTCAATTTTCGATAATCAATACAGACTCTCCATCCAGTTTGAACCCTGCTAGGGACCAATTCACCATCCTGGTTCTCAACAACAGTAATACCTCCCTTCTTTGGGACAACTTGAGTAGGACTCACCCATTTGCTATCAGATATGGGAAAGATCATACCTGTCTGAAGGAGCTTCAGCACCTCCTTCTTTACCACTTCCATCATTGGCGGGTTGAGTCTCCGTTGAGGTTGTCTAGATGGCTTGGCATCATCCTCTAATAGTATCCTATGCATGCAGAGGGTAGGACTGATGCCCTTAATGTCTGCTATCGTCCATCCTAGCGCCTCCTTGTTCTCCTTTAGAACAGTCACCAATCGCTCCTCCTGTCCAAATGTCAATTTGTTAGAAATAATGACAGGCAAAGTATCATTTGCACCAAGAAAAGCATATTTAAGGTGATTAGGGAGTTGTTTCAATTCAACATCAGGCGCTTGGATAATGGATGGAAGAAGCTTTTCAGTAGGTATGGTCAGCTCGATGCGGTCTCCCCTTGGGCGCACATAAGTGGGGGATCGATGGTCTAAAGCTACTATAGCCTCCTGCAAATTAGATGACAATACATAATCTCTAGCAATTTCATCTATAGGAGCCTGTAAAGCAACTTCCATCTCATCAACACACTCTAAATCAAAGCAATCTTGTGCCATAGTATCAATAACATCCACAAAGCACAGAGAAGGATCATCAGATGGGAATTTCATGGAATCATAAATATTATATTCAACTCTTTGACCATCAAATTCCATAGTAAGAGATCCCGAATAGACATCTATCTTGGTCCTAGCAGTTTTCAGAAAAGGTCTGCCCAACAGAATAGGGCCTTCATTGTTACCACGACCCATGTCAATCACAAAGAAATCAGAAGGGAATATCAAGTTGTCAACCATTACCAAGACATCTTCGACAATCCCTTTCGGGTAGATAGTAGATCGATCAGCAAGTTGAATCACTACCCGAGTATCATTTAGAGGTCCCAACCCCAAGGCATGATAAACACTAGAAGGCAAAACATTAATAGATGCTCCTAAATCTAACATGGCTTTGTCAAATTTAGTATCACCTATCACACATGGAATAGCAAACATACCAGGATCACTACACTTTTCAGGCATATGCTTTTGAAAGACAGCAGTGACATGTTTGCTTACCTTCACCTTTTGCTTACCTTTTAGCTTCTGATTCCGCTTGATAGTGCAAAGTTCCTTCAAAAATTTAGCATATCTAGGAATGCTTTTGATTAAATTAAGCAAAGGAATGTTTACCTCACACTTACTGAATGTCTCGAAGATTTCTTTGTCGTTCTCATACCTTCTTGTATCCTTCAAGGCTTCCGGGAAGGGTGGAATTGGCTTTGGAGTCTCCATAGGTAAAGAGGAAGAAGGAGGAGAAAGAGAAGAAAAAGGAAGATGGGAAGAATTAGCAAGAGGCGTACCTGACAACGAGGAGCCGGCGGGTGCACTGGCGGCGGGCGCCGCAAGGTGCTGCGGGCGCCGCGAGTTTGCATGGCTGCGGGCGCCGCAAGTTTACTGCGGGCGCCGCACAGTGTGCGTTCCGTCATCTTCTTCAATTATTTCGATCTCCTCGTCCATTATCTCCTCATCATCCTTTTGAGGTGTGACAACCAGTTCCTTGCCACTTCTAAGTGTTACAGCACTGACATTCTCCTTTGTCGGATTCTCGATGGTCTGTGACGGAAGCTTTCCTGAACTGTTTGCCTCCTTAGCACTTAAGATTTGAATGAGCTGACTCATTTGATTCTCAAGATTTGCCATCCGATCGGATTGCTGCTTCTCTAGATTTGCCATCCGCTCTGACTGCTGTTTATCATTCCTCATGACCAATCGTGACAGTTTCTGTAGTGGATCCTCATTATCCTCATTTGATTGCTGCTGACCTCCCTGTCGAGGTTCATATTGTTGTTGAGGCCTTGCCTGTTGCCCCCCTTGCTGATTGAAAGAGGCTTGATAGTTCCCATAGCCTTGCTGATAGCCCCTATTGTAATTATTGTTGTTGAAATACCCAGGATTTCCATAATTGCCTTGCCTAGGCCTTTGTTGAGCGAAATTCCCAATGGCATTCAAATCAACATTAGGATCTTGTAGGAGCGGGCACATGTCCATAGGATGAGTGAATTGATTGCAAAGACCACATGCCTTCAGTTGTTGAGGAGTTCTATCAATGACCAATTGTTTCATCATCTCCTTTACCTCTGCCATGTCAGTCTGAAGTGCAGCCACAGGAGCATCAACAGCGAGTACACCCCTAGCACGAGGGCTCTTGTTGAACTGTCTGGAGCCCTCAGATAGCTCCTTAAACACCTCCCAAGCTGCGGCAGGCGTCTCGTTCAGCATGTTACCTCCACAAGCAGAATTCACTGTTTTGCGCTCTATATCAGTCAACCCATTAAAGAGAAAGAGAACCAGATCCTTTTGAGAGTACCCATGGCATGGGCAGATGGCGCAGAGTTTTTTGAAGCGCTCAAAGTACTCATGTATAGACTCTGTCGCGTACTGCTCAATGCTGCTAATTGACCTTTTCAAAGCATTGAGCTTTGTTGCAGGGAAGTACATCTCTAAGAAGACTCTCTTCATCTCAGCCCAGGTAGAAATAGAGTCAGGTGGTAGATAGAAGAACCATTCATTTGCATCATCCTTCAAAGAGAAGGGAAAAGCTCTCAGCTTGATTTGCTCATCAGTTACGTTCTCTGGTTTCATCCCAACAACCACCCTATGGAATTCAGACAGATGCTTGTGGGGGTCCTCCCCACTCAACCCATGGAATTTGGGTAGAAGATGAACTACCCCTGACTTCAGCTCAAAGTTGACTCCTGCTGCTAGCGCAGGAAATTGGATTGCCAGGGGTTGTTGTGCCAGATCAGGAGCAGAAAGCTCCTTAAGAGTGCGGTTCCCGTCGTTAGCCATCTCTGTTGTGGGTTCTTCTTGATCAAAAGGGAGTTCGCGAAAGCGATCACGAGCTTCTCGCCTTAGAGCGGCAAGGGTCCTTTCAATCTCTAAATCAAACGGTAACAAAGACGAATTAGTAGCACGGGTATGGACCATATAAGACGGTCCACACCAAGATCAACACTAAAAACACATAAGAATTAATAAATATTCCCCGGCAACGGCGCCAAATTTGACGGATGGGAAACCTGTCGTTGATTCCGCCAAAGAAAACTCAAACCTATAGCAAGTATAGCAATAAGCAAGAGGTCGATCCACAGGGAAAATTATAACCCAAGTGTAATTCAGGTGTCAATCAAAGTAACCAGTTTGGGGGTTTTTAGTGTAAAAGTTTTGCCTTTTATCAAAGCAAAGTAACGAAAGCAGAGTAAGTGAGTTTGTTTTAGACAAGTGAGAGAAGCAATTCTACCTACAATTTTCCACTTTATTGGATTGAAGCGATCCTTGTAACTTCTTCTCGTCCTATTACGTTTCCTATGAATGCCCTTGTCCCGACCTAATATAGTTACTAGTCCAATCAGTCCTAGAAACCCTTATCAATCGAACAGTCCCTAAAGAAGGATTTAACCCAATTGATAGCTTTAAGTTCAGAGATTAGCCAAGGTATTTGCAGTCCCTAAAGAAGGATTTAACAACACATTCAACTTCTTACTCATTCAATTAGTTCAATCAGCCCTAAAGGAACAAGTTTGCCACTTAGGTTAAGGTTCACAATCAGGAATCTACAAAACCTTAGCGATTGAATTGATCTAACAAGTTGGCCAGACAAGATAGAACAAATCAATAATCAATCAAGCACAAAGAAGTTGAAGCATTCAAATATAGGAAACAAGGAGCGAGAATTAGAAACTCACAATCAATCCGAATAAAGCTTCAAATTGCAGGCAGAATAGATGAGTTTAGTTCCTCATGGAAGACGTTGCTCAAAATCTCTAAAGTGTCTAATGGAAGAATAGAATAGGAGAAGTGCTGTAAAAATTAACTAAAAGTCGGCCTTAAAACATCCAAGTCGGCCCTCAAACAAAATAGAACATCTAGGGTTTTTTTAATCAAACACGCTGCGGATCGCTGACGACCCATGCCGCGGGCGCAGCATAGGTGCTGCGCCCGCCGCAAGCTGCTACTTCACACCCCGCTGCGGCGGGCCTTGCTGCGGCCGCGGCATTCTTGCTGCGCCCGCGGCACGGTGTTTTGCCGTAGCCTCTTGGCTTCCTTTGCGGGTTTCTCCTCTTGTCTTGCTTCTTTCCTTCCTTGTTCCTTCTCATGTGTCTTGTGTTCCTCTTCGAGATATTGCATCTCCCAACTGTGTTCCGATTCAATCTGCGAGATAAAGACAAATTTGCGCAGAATCCGAACTCTTTCGAAATAATCACAAGATGCAATTTAGCAACAAAGTATGAAAGAAATGCAACCTAACTAAACTAAATATGCCTATAATGCCTATCTAAAATATGCATTATCAGCCTTCCAGTGAGAAAGTTGTTTTCTCAGACTCTGAACTGCATCGTTGAAGATTTCATTTTTGATTCTACCCCGGACAAGTGGGATTCCTAGATATTTTTCTATAGTTTTGGAGATAGGAATGTTCATATCATGAGCAAGGGAGTTTGTTAAATTCGAACCTATATTGCTCGAGACTTGTAGTGAGCTTTTGTTGTAGTTTATAGTTAGTCCCGATTGATTGGAGAAATTATTTAGCATATTTTTAATAGTGTGCAGACTTTTGTGCGAAGCTTTAGCAAAAATGATTGTATCATCTGCAAACGTAAGAAAGGGGATCGGCGTTCCATTTTTGGTTAATTTGATTCCAACTAACGCATCTTCGTAATTCGCTTCTTTTATTAGTTGTCTTGCAAAGTTTTCCATAATAAGTATAAAGATATAGGGTGCTAGGGGGTCACCTTGTCTTATACCACGGCCTGGTCTGATTTGAGTTCCCGGACGATTGTTGACTAGAACTGAAAAGGTTGTAGTCGTGATGCAGGTTATCACCCAGGTTATCCAGCGGCTGTCAAATCCAAACTTTGTTAAAACTGCTCTAATGTAATCCCAGTTAATTTTGTCATAGGCCTTCTCCATATCTAATTTTAGTGCCATCCATCCTTTTTTTTCCTTTTTGTTTATGAAAATTGTGAAAAATTTCATGAGCTATAAGAGTGTTATCTTGAATTGATCTGCCTTCGATGAAGGCACTTTGGAAAGGATTGATTAGTTTATCTAGAAGAGGTTTTAGTCTGTTCGCTATGATTTTAGAAATAATTTTATAAATAGTGTTACAAAGACTGATTGGTCTATAATGGTTAATGTTTTGTGGATTCTCTAACTTGGGGATGAGAGCGATAAATGTTTGGTTGATTTGCGCCAACATACTACCCGAGTGGAAAAAAGCTTTGACCGCTTTACACAATGATGATCCTATTATCTTCCAGTACGTTAAGTAGAATTCTGGTGGGAATCCGTCTGGCCCTAGCGTTTTGTCCTCTGCCATGCTGCTGATAGTATCCTTAATCTCTTTGTTAGAAGGGATGGTAGTAAGGGTAGCATTGTCACTAGGCGTGATCTGGGCCTGTATGTGGGTAATCTGGTCGCTTAGGATAGGGGGTCTATTTTGAGGTTTGAACCGCTCATGCATCTCCACTGTGATTTGATTACTGATTTCATTGGCATCAGAGAGAACTCTCCCTTCTTTGGTTGTGAACATAGTCGTGTAGCTTCTTGAATTCCTAACTTTTACTAAAGACTGATAGTAATTGGTGTTTCTATCTCCTAGATTAATATGTTTGATTTTGGCCCTCTGTCTCCAGATGTTGAGGCTGAAGTCCATGAGAGTTGTTCTCTTGGTTTCCAATCTTGTGAGCTTCCTCGTTTCGCCGGATGTGAGATTTCCCCAAGGAAGTTGAAGTTGAAGCTTCTGAATGTTGTCCTCTACAGTCTTTAATTGTCTTTGGATATTGTTACAGTTGTTGTGCTTACACCAGACCTTGATGTTATTCTTTAGGAGCTTTTGTTTTTGCATGAAAGAGTAAGCAAAGGATCCAGTTAACTTATTCTGCCATACTTTGTTCACCATGGTTTCCATCACAGGGTTACCAGCCCATGCCATTTCGAACCTGAAAGGTGTTCCTTTGCAAGCATCCTGACAACCTAATTGTATAGCAATAGGACAGTGATCTGATGAATAGAAAGGTAGGTGCTCAGTTGTGAGAGTCTTGAAGTGGGAGATCAGATCATGACTTACTAACATTCTATCAAGTCTTTCAAAGGTATTGTTTAGGATATTTTTGAGGCTTTTTCTCCAAGTGAAAGGGGAGCCAGTGAAAGGGATTGTGAGAAGGTTGAGATCCTCTTTTAAATCTCTAAGTCTGCGAAATCTGGAAAGAGAGGGAGAGCTCCCACCAAGCTTATCCGAGCTATGATCTAGATCATTAAGGTCCCCTATAATTAGGAAAGGAAGTTTATGTTTTTGTATGGAGTAGGTGACCTCAGACCAGAAGGCATCCTTTTCATTTTCTACGGAAGGTGCATACACAAAGAGTATAGCTAGCTCCATTTGTTCTATATTAACTTTAATCATGCAATATCTAAGATGTTTTTCTAGGATAGTAGACTTATCTAGTGTGAAATGGTTTCTGAGAAGGATCCATATACCACCTTTGGTGCCAGTTGAAGGAATGCAGAGAGCTTTGTTATAACCCGAGGTAATCACCTGGTGATCAGTTGGTGGTTCCCCAGTTTTTGTCTCAGTTAGAGCTAGGATGTCAAGTTTCCTGTTGTTTGTGATTAGTTTGATTTCCTGCCACAAAAGTGGCCTTTTCGAGCCTCTTATATTCCAGTAACCAATTCTAATCATAAGGGGGATTAGTAGCTATGCTACATAGCTTTTGGTTGAGCCCGGACTTCCTTTTCTGGCTAGTACAATCATCTAACTGAGTAGTAGGACTAAAGTGAATTTTACATTTGATATTCTTATTCTGATGTGGCTGATCATTGATATGTTTTTGGAGATAGTAAGAGCAGTTGTGGTTACTTGTAAATGTATGCCTATTCCAAGCAGTAACTCCTTGCAATCCAAGAATTGCATTGTGTGCTTCTGGATTGTGCTTATAGTTGCTTCTGTATTGAATTGAAGCTGTATCTTTTAAGGAGTTTTTGATATAAAAGTTGTTTGTGAATTATTGTTGAGAAGTTTTGGTTTGACTATCCACCACTAGATAACCAGCAGAAGGTTTAGTGGGGAGATCAGCCGAGGCTTGTTGTGAGTTTTTTGGAGAATACTTACAGTGATTGCCTTCATAGATATTCGAGTGATCCAGTGAGAGCCTGTGGTTAGTATGAGGCGAGGCAGTAGCAGAAAAGCATGGCCAGATAGCAAGAAAGTGAACAAAACTAAAGATAACATAGATGATGCATTTTGTAGTTATATAATGGGAATGGTAGGTTAACCAAACAAGACACAAAGTGTGACTCCCGCCAGGAAAGTAAACTGGGAGAAGCCACCAAAACCAAGTCCAGACCAAAGATATAATAACATCATAAAAGACATAGCAAAATGTTCAGTAGTAGCATAGTGGATGATCAGGGTGTTGGAGGCATGTAACAGCCTAGTATTATTCATGTGATTGTAATCACTATGGATATCAAGCAAAAGTCCCTGGATCAAGTTGGCCATCATCATTAAACCTTCTTCTTCTTCGACTTCTTGGTAGCTGGAGGATTATTTTCATTCTGCTCTTCTTCATCCTTCCTCTTGCTCTGGTCAGTAGATTGGGACATCTCAGCATCTTCAGGGGATCTAATGATGATGCCCCCCATCTTCTTCACCATAGTGTTATCAGATTTGAGGGAAAGCCTTGATTCTTCAGATTGAGCTCCAGTATCTATCATTTTACCTTTCATTTGAGCTTTGATCAGATCCTCATAAGCATTCTCAGTTATGAATGTGGGAGCAGTGGTGTTTGATGGGCCAGAGGTGTTCATAATGGAGTGGAGGATGGAAGGAGCAATCACAAAAGGGGTGGTAGCAGGTTCAGCCGACAGTTTAGCCACATGAGCATTGTTGAGGGCTATAAGGTGGTTAATCAAGTCATTTGGGTATGAAGGGCTAGCAAGCTGAGAAGTAGTGTACTTGGGGTTGGAGTTACTGGGGCTGGAGGTAGGGAGGAGACCAAAATCACCAGCTCTTGGTTGCATCACCTGAGCTACATGAGGTTCAGGTTCCATAGGGGGATACTGGGGGAGGGTGCTTGGCATGTTGAAAAGTCTAGGATCATTTCTAGTGAGAGTGAAAGCTGTAGGGAGAGCAAGGAGGTCAACATTTGGATTTTCTTCAAGGACAAGGTTGAACTTCCTAGGTCTAGGGGCATTAAGAGGGCAATCATCATAAGAATGATCATACCCCCCACAGCACCCACAACCATCCGAGAAGTCCTTATACCATATCCTGAGTTTGACATATTCATTTTCATTCTTCCTAATGTGGACAAAGGTAGCAAGCTTGGACAAGAGGGAAACATTTACACAGGCTCTAGCAAATCTGAGTTTATTTCTGATATTGGAAACTTGATCAATTCTAATCAAGTTACCAACACCACCAGAGGCTAGAATAAAGGCTATGGCTTCAGCTGTATAAAATTGATGAGGAAGGCCAGGGATTCTTACCCAAACATCGACATTAATGGTATCTTCTTCCATAGGATTGAATGTGTCTGTCCACGGGTAGATAGCCATCAGTGATCCTTGCACATGGTATGGCCTGTTGCTCCAAACCATAGCCCTGTCTTCTCTGTTTGCAAACCTGAGAATGAACCAATCATTTCCTATTGAGTCAATCCCCTAGCTGCCCTTGAGGTTCTTCCATTCCACCTTCATCTTTCCAGTGACTTGCTTGAGATCAACAGGTGATTGGACAAAACGTCCAACCAAGCTGAATTCAAAGAGTTTGCTTTGAAGGTCTTTGACACCAGGAACAGAGTAGGGGTCAGCAATGTGGCTCAGGGCCTGTGGGTTGGCATCCATGGGAGGGGCAGAGCTCAAAGGAGTAGCCTGAATGGGTTGAGGCTCAGTGTTTTGGGCTACCAGAGCATGGATTTCAGGAGTAATAGTGACTGTGGGTTCAGTAGTTTGAATGGGGGTGGGCATGGTGATCATGTTAGTAGGGATAGGCATATTTTCAGCCATAATGCCCTGCCTAGCATTATTGATGAGAGCATCCATGAAGGATTGTTGAGCATCCATAGCACCAGAGAGGAAGCAATGAATACAGTGAAGAAGAGGGAGAAAAGGAAAGTGTGTGATGTCTGGGTTATCATGCATTCTATTTATATTAGTCATGCAAGTAGTATGTTTATCACAGATTTGAGATAAGCCATCAAGGATGAAGCAATAGAAATCCGAATGGACACATAAATCTAAGTTTGCAGTTGTAATCATACCTTTTATCGACTGTTTAGAGGCCAATCTCTTAGATTTAAATCGCCACCAGACTAGGTTCATTCCCTCATCAATTTTTTGCTTGTAGGAGAGGAGATTTTCTCTACTTTTTCCTTTGGAAACAGCAAACACAGCAATTCTCACAATCTTAAAGATGGATTGTTGCTCAAGGACTTGGGTAACCGCCTCCAGCTAGCCAACGAAAGTACCTGCATGGTCATAATTACTAGATAATCTAGTGTTAGGGGCATGATTAGTGCTAGAATTAAAGCAAGTGGCAATAAACTTGTTTAGTAGAAATTTTGGAAATCTGTTGGTTTGGGTTAAAAGTTCCAGCATAAGTTTGGATAGCCAAAGAGCCATTTCCGATTGGAAACAGCAACATGCAATTAATCCATGCTGAAGATTAATGCACTGGCAGTAAAGGTTGTGAAGCACCTCACCCAAGGACGCATGCGTCGCTTGAATCTGGGCATCATTTGGAGTAAAGTTTAGAGAAAGGATTTTTTTTTTTTAAAACTGAATGAAATTAATGTTGACAGCTAGTGTAATACTAAGGATTTGGTGTAATTTAGAGTTTGATAGGTTGGGTTTAGAATGCATTTGAACTTTGTTATTGGTTTTAGTCGGTCTCACAACAAGCTGCCTAGGGCAGCCGTTGCAAGATCGAAAGGAGGCGCCTGAAGACTGTAGAAACACAATGAGGAAGAATAGGGGGGCCAAAAGAGAGCGTTTTCGTCTTCCTCCGTGGAGGAAAAACCCCGAGCAGGTTTTTTTTATTTATTAAGCTAAATGTTGATATATTTGACTTAAAATTTTTTGTTAATGATATTATTAATATTAATATTAACACATATCATTAAAATAAAAAGTCACACAATTAAATTTAGAAATATTTTATTAACTTAATACACTGAAAAACACCCCAAAAAAAATTACACAACTTAAACTTGCAAAACAACAAATTAAATTTGAAACAACACACACTCGTACAATAAAATTAAATGTCATCTCCGAAAATGCCAAATTTCTGCCATATATGTTCAATCAAGTCGGCCTTAAGTCGATTATGCACACTCGTGTCTCGGAGTTTAGCTCTATTTTTCTATCACTTTATGTATTTTTATGGTGTAAGTTTATGTTGATTTAAGTTAATGTTTATGTGACTATAAATCTTTAACATATGGTAAACTTAGAAAAAAAAAATTTGCCAAATATATGCAAAATGGGTGTCATTGGATAGATAAAAATAAATCCTATTCAAAAAAATAAATCCTTTTCAAAAAAATATATATTTACAGGTGATCCAATATACGCGTCTGGCGGTCGACGCTAATTTTTCTCTCTTCTCCCCGTCTTCCCTTTTGCTTGCGTGGCATGGCAATTGGAGCCGTGGAGCCCTCCATTGCCCGTGGTCTAACAAATTTGATTGGCTAGGAAGGGGATAAGAGATTCCGGATAGGGGGGACAGAGGATCTCCTACATCACATTATTTAACACTTGTCACTTGGTGCATCACTTAATTATTTTGTGTATAATTTAACATTAAAAATAAAAATAAAAATTATATTTATATTCCACACACTTATATATACATGTTTATAAAAATTTGTCATGAAAAATTATTATTTAAAAATTATAAAAAATTAGTTTTCAATATAATCAATCTTTTAATTATATGTAATTTTTTTAAAATGATTTGTTATGATGAAAATTCATAAATATGTAAATATAAGTGTATGAAATATGAATATAATTTTTTAAATTTTTTTAAGCGTTAAATTGTACATAAAATAATTAAGTGAAGCACATAGTGTTACACCGTGTGATGTAGAGGATCTTCACTGGGGACCGAGGCGGATTAGGATTTGTCTCTCATTTGTTACCTGATTACCTCCCTCTTATTTATGTGCTTGATTTATTTATGTGCTTGATTTTACACGTGGCATCCTATGTGCTTTGATTATGACCCCTTTATCACCCTTTTTGTTAAAGGGTTTGCTGAATAAACCGATAATTTTTATTGAATACATCATTAATGTTCGCAACTTGTTGCGAACTTGTTGCATGGTAAGATCCGCAATAAATTGCAGAGTACTTTGCTAGCGGCGTCAAAAATTTGGAGGAAAAAAATTAAAATTAAATATTGCAGAGTTCTCGTGCCTATTAAAAAAAAATCTCCCTCCATACTACCCAACAAGGTGCATACTCTATTACTCTTTTGTGTGTTGTTTGTTGTTGTTTTAAAATATGGGGGGAATTTCACAACTAATTGAGAAATTTTCATATTAAACTTTTTGTTTTGTCTAGAAACTTTTTCCATAGTATTGGTTAATGAAATAAATAATGGAAAAAAAATCATTAAAATAAACATTAAAAGAAAATAAAAAAAGAATGAAAATTTGACAATTATTAAATAGTAGTGGTTCATGAAATATTGATTAGTAATTTTAAAAAAAAATTAGTTTGAAATGTATTTTAACATGTCTATTAAGGTGTAATTAAATAAACTAGATGACAATATTTTAATTACAATTTGGAAAAAAAATATAAATTAAAGGAGGCAGGCAACAATGCTGCTCTCGCCGCTGAGAGAGCACGCACTGAGCGGGAAATAGAATAAAGGAGGCAGGCGGAAGCTGAGCTTGCCCTATAACCCACTTCTGCAAAGGATTACATGCACCCGACTCTTGTCGTGCTTGAATCGGCTATTCTAGTCCCTCCTAATAATTTTGAAATTCGCACTTTCTTCCTTACTGAAATTAAAAATAATGCTTTTGAAGGGAGACTTAATGAATGCCCTCTCGCTCATATCACTACTTTTGCTGATATGTGCCAAACTATTGCTGAAGGTGCTACTCTTGAAATAAAGCCTTAGGGGCCGATTTCTATGAATTCAAGAGAAGATATTTACCAACATTAGATGTAAGTCATAGTTGATTTATTTCCTTTATTTCCAATTTATATCTTAAGTAAGTAGATAAATAGATATAGATTTAGATATAGTTTTCTTTCCTAATTAGAGAGGGAATGAAGCATATAAATAAAGTCTTAGGGGCTGATTTCTATGAATTCAATTCAAGTTACAATTAGTTACATAGAGAGAGTAGAGAGAGAGCTTGTGGCGAGAGCAAGGTGGAAAGGCGAGAGCGGATTTGGCTTGTTCGGTTGTAAGCTTTCTTTAGTTAATTTAATGCAAAGTTATTTCCTTTTATTATTGATGTCTTTATTCATGATGAAGAGCGAGTAGTCACCCAACTTCTAGGGTCGGGGTGAGCCCGGCGGTGGCCATGTGAGGTGATGCAGTAAAGGTTTGATCTTTTCATGCAATACGACTTCTATCCCTACGAGCATGATTCTTTTGCGAAGGTTGAAGGTGATCCTTGTTTGTGTTATTGAAGCGAAAGTGATCTTAATACAACTTGGGTTAATTATGTGAAAAAGGGTTAGAAACAATTAGGGTTTATGTGAAAGCCTCTATATTCCTATTTGTTAATAACGAGAGTTATTGGATGAAAAGCATGATCTTTTATGCCTTTATGTGTTATTTTACATGGTTATCGTTGTGGTGTTGAAACCCTAATCTTGGAAGTATTTTAGTTTATTGATTTATTTCACAAAGTTCCGAGTTTTTTAAGTTTCTGTCTAGCCGATTTTGAGTTAATTTTTGTCGATTTTCTTAGTCGATATCGAGTTGTTTTAGTCGATATCGACCAGATTTCTGCAATTGTGTTCAGTTTCGGTTTCCAGTCGATATTGAGCATTGTTGGTCGATTTTCCAGTCGATATCGAGTAACAGTGGTCGATATCGACCAAGATTGCTGCTTTGCTTTTGTTTCTACTTTTCTCTGTTATTTCTGTCTGTCTGGTTGATTTCCTGCCTGTGAGATTTCTCCGCTACCTGAGATCCGCTGACACGCTTCCTCGAGGATCGATCCTGACTTCTCGCTGTTACATCGGGAGGAATTCTTGTAATCATTTGCGTGGGCACGAATCTTATTTGATCTATTTCATTATATTTTAAACTCGATTTCCTCCCTACAACAGGTAGCTTACGCAGGGGGTCCTAATCGCTATATGGGGGACCAAAGGTTCTACCAACCACAATGGAACCAAGGTGCCCCTAGGAACCCCTCACCATACAGAGCTCCAGGACATCCAAAGAGAGACCAACGGAAAGATGATCCACAGATGATCCTCAACGAGATGAGGAGGAATCAGGCACAACAGCAGCAATCCACCAGCACCATCCAGACATAACTCCACAGCCTCAATACACGATTTAGAAAGATGGACATCTGGAAGAAGAACATAGAAACCCAAGTGGGTCAACTCGCGGCACAAATCCCAAGACCATCCGAAAAGCTCCCTGGGCACACAGATCCAAATCCTAAGGGGAAATCTGAACACGTCGCCGCTATAAAACTACGGAGCGGACACCAATTACACGAGCCAGAGGTCAAAAAGGAGAAAGACGAAGCTGAGGATCCACTTGACGTCAAGCAAAGTCCAATCGACGTCGACCAGTCTACTCGACATCGAGTAGAATCACTCGACATCGACCAGCCACACAACATCGAGGAGTCTTCTACACGACAACAGCACTCGACGTCGACTAATGTAGTCGATGTCAAGGACCCTCCATTCGATGTCGACCAGCCTTCTGCCCGTGTCGACCACATTCCAGCACCTCCGACGAAGAAAACACTGCCATTCCCAACAAAATCTCCAAAGAATCCAGCAGAGAAGAAGTTTCAGCGTTTCATAAAGATGCTTCAAAGGCTCAATGTCACGATCCCTTTTACAGAAGCTCTTAATGAGATGCCATCATATGTAAAATTCCTCAAGGAGATTTTAAGCAAGAAGCGATCAATGGCTGAAATCGTAGAGGAGTGAAGCCAGATGGACGTTCTAGAGAAAATGCCAGATCCAGGTAAGTTTGCTATAACCATTGGATTTGGTCAATATAAATTTAATGCTTTATGTGACTTGGGAGCCAGTGTGAGTATAATGCCTTTATCAATCTAGTCCAAGATTAAGATAGATGCTTTAGAGCTTGTAGATGCAAAGCTATACATGGCAAACAACACGGTGGTCATCCCAACAGGCATGGTGGACAATGTACCGGTGCAAGTGGGTAAGTTCTTTGTCCCTGCTGATTTCTTAGTTATTGATATGGTAGAGGACCCTGCTTGTCCAATCATATTAGGAAGGCCCTTCTTAGCGACGGTGAATGCCAACATAAGCGTAAGGAAGGGAGTACTCACTTTCAACATCAGTGATGAGGTAATTGTGTATTGTTTTAATAAAACTGAGAGGCACACGGGTCCCATGGAAGAGGTCAAATCCATATCAGCCAGGTACATCACTTGCGGGGAGCCAAAGGTAAGAAATATGACCCTTGAGGAGCTGGAGAAGAGTGATATGAAAGCCCAGGTGGAGAAAATCATGGCCATCCTAAACGAAGAGAACCTCCTTGACGTCGACCCAAGTAAGTCGATATCGACTAACTTCTATTCGGATGCTTTTCCAGGTCTTAAGTATTGGGTCGATGTTGACCAAAAGTACTCGACGTTGTGTACTCTAATCGACGTCGACCAGATTCAAAGCCCACCATCGACTGCACCTCCATCGAGCAACAATCCAGAAGCCGAGCAGTACTCGACGTCGAGTAGCCTACTCGACGTCGACCAGATTCAAAGCCCATCATCGACTGCACCTCCATCGAGCAACAATCCAGGAGCCGAGCGGTACTCGACGTCGACCTGACCTCTACGCACTCGACTCCTCCTTCCTCGACGAGCAACCCACCCGAGCCAGAGAACTACTCGACGTCGAGTGCTCTACTCGACGTCGACCAGACGCATGGGCACTCAACTTCTCCACCTTCAACCAGCAATCCACCAGACGACGAATGACACTCGACGTCGAGTACCACTACTCGAAGTCAACTAGATCAGGAGGTCCCGAACGCTAATTTCACGAAGGTAAGCCAAGGTATGGACATCTCTTCTCCTATTTCATTAAGGATTTATCTATACGCGGGAGAGGTTTGCCTTGGTATGTGCGATTGTGCAAGGTTTCCAATGATGATCCCAAGAAGTATGAAGTAGGAGACAAAGTCTATGTCGCCAAATCAAAGGATCATTGGTTTCCTAACAAACCTTTCACGGTGAACAAGATCTATTCAGGAGGTCTCCAACTGATGGACAAGAATGGAGTCATGTTTGAAGCCCAAGCTACATGGGCCCTGCAGATGTCACCTTGAGCTTAACGAAGAAAGTCGGCATAGCGACTATAAAGTCTAGAGCTTGTAAATAAAACATTTAGATTTTGAATTTTTTATTGGTTTTTGGTTTTTGGATTTTGGACATTGTTTTTAAATTTTACTATTGTGGATATTGCCTTCTAACGATTTTTGCAGGTACGAAGAAGCGGCAGAAGTACTCGACGTCGAGTAATGTACTCGACGTCGACCACCATCACGAGCTCAGAACCCGTGGTCGAGGAGAGAAAAACCACCCTAGGGTTCAACGTTACTCGATGTCGAGTAGACCTAGTCGACGTTGATTAGTCTGCTCGATATCGACCACTTCTACACACATTACAGCACTCGATTCCGATGATCAGCACACTTGTCTAGTGAGTTTCTTTCTTTACCCTTGTTTTTATACAGTGAGGACACTTTAATGTTTAAGTGGGGAAGGGCTTACTACATGCATATTTGACTATATTTGACATTATATGTGCATAGTTTAGGTTTATTTCTTGAATTGCTTATACATGACTACTTTGGAATTCATATTATCAATCTATGTGCTTATATGAATGTTTCCCAAAGTTCATAAACATCACCCCCATTAAAAATTCATATAAGTGTCATGGAAGTTTTATTGAACTCGACGATGTAAAATTGGATTCATTAGAGATATATCATGAAATTGTCTAGTAAAGGGAAGTCACAATGAAGTGGATTATTTTCTTGAAAATCATAAAAGGAGGGAAAATTTGAAGTTGCTTTTGACATGTTGCATGATAAGAGGATGGAGGACTTTATATTTCTATATAATTCTCATAGGTTTATATTCCTCAGCCATACCTATGCTTATGCATCACAAATCCATATTATGCCTTATTTTCAATTATTGCTCCACATGATTTAAATATTGTCCATTCTTTACCTTATTTCCTATCCGGAGATTATGTTCAGAATGATGTCATATTATTGAGATTGTTATATGGTGTTTGTGTTACTATTATTGGAGTTTGGCAGGAAATTGATAAGATATGGAAAATTTAATGAGTGAAAGAAAATCCGGTCACCTCAGGAGATAAAGGTAGATCGACCCTTCATGCGTTGAGATAATAGTTCCGCATGATGGGACACCAAGGTGAGGAGTCCGAAGCACTAAGTATCAGGGGCCATTTATGACACCCATGTTTACGACTCGCGAGAAGGCAGTGCTGAGGTTAGAGAGGTAAAAGCATAATATTGAAAAAAAAAAGCAATGAGCGAATGACCGAAGGGTGAGAAATCAAATAAAGAAGGAATGTGATATGAATGTTTGGAAATTACTCCAATTTCCCCGGATCATTAGCACCACATGACCAAAAATTGCACACCTTTAGCCTTTTACCAATCCACTCCTTATTGAGCTTGAAATAAAGTCCTCTTGATTATTAATGCTTTGTCACGAATGAATTGTTTTGCATAACCCTCCTTTTGTGAGTAGATGTTGTTTTTATTGCACATACATGGATTTGGTGACATTAGTACCTTTTCAAGGATGATAATTGATTGCAGGGACATATGACAATGAATCTAATATGTTAAGAGTTTGTTTCTTCCCCTGTATGACCATTAGAAGTATTGCTTGAGGACAAGCAAGCTTAAGTATGGGGTGTTTGTTATGAGCCTAATTTGCCATGTTTTACACTTACTTTTATATCGATTTTTGTATACATTTCATGCATTTGGGTTAGAATAGTACAAAATCTATGTAGTTTATACTTATTTGTCAAATTATGGAGTCTACACTAGTTTCTGTTTAATTTCGCAGAAATCGAGGCATTTGATAGCCATTCGGAGAAAGGATGAAAAGCTCAAAGTCTACTACAGAAAGTCTGAGGTCAAGGAGCGGCTGAACCAGGACAAATCAAGCGAGAAACAAGAAAAGATCAACTCGACGCAGCTGGTCGATATCGAGTAACAATACTCGATATCGAGTAACTCCCGAGCCCAGAATTACACGAAGTCGAGCAAGATCACTCGAGCAGAACAACTCTACTCGACGTCAAGGAGTCTGGTTGACATCGAGTACACCCGTCGAGTCCAGATGGTGCCCGAGCTCGAGTGCAACCCAGGAGGAGAAAATGTTAGTTGATGTTGAGTACATGTACTCGATGTCGAGTACCGCCAGACGCTAGACTGAGTCCGAATCGAGTGATGTCCGAGCCATTAAGGTTACTTTCAAGTAAAGGCACGTCAATTCTATCAACATGGAGTGAAGATCTATCAAGTTCAAGAAGGATCTATCCACATTAGTTCTAGTTTCCTTATAGATTTATTTCCTTTATCAATTATGTTTTATCTTATGCTTTTAGATAGGAAGTTTTTATATATAGATAGATGTTCCTTCCAAGATTAGCTAGATGGAACATTATAAATAAGGGTTTAAGGGTTGGTTTTTATAATCATCCAAGACAAGCTACAAGGCAATACATAGCGAGTAGGAGAGAGAGCTTAGGCCGAGTGGAGCAAGAGAGGCGAGAGCGGATTTGGCTTTATTCGGTTGTAAGTTTTATTTGAGTTTATTAATGCAAGTTAGTTACTTTTTGTTATTGATGTGTTTCTTGATGATGAAGAGCGAGTAGTCACCCAACTTCTAGGGTCGAGGTGAGCCCAACGGTAGCCATGTAAGGTAATGCGGTAAAGGTACAATCTTTTGATGCGATTTCGTCTTCTATCCCTATTTGCATGATTCTTTTACGAGAGTTGAAAGTGATCCTTGTTTGTGTTATTGAAGCGAAAGTGATCTTAATGCAACTTGGATTAATTATGTGAAAAAGGGTTAGTAATAATTAGGGTTTATGCGAAAGCCTCTGTATTCCTATTTGTTAGTGACGAAAGTTATTTGATGAAAAGGCATGATCTTTTATACCTTATGCATTATTTTATATGGTTATCGTTGTGGTGTTGAAGCCCTGATCTTGGAAGTGTTTTAATTCATTGAGTTTATTTCCACCAATTTCGTGTTTGCTTTCGTTTTATTTCAATTTAAAGCTTCGATTTTTATTTCTGCATTAGTCGATTTCGACCAAGGCTAGTCGATTTCGGGTGCTACAGTAGTCGAAGTCGAGTAGGGTTAGTCAACTTTGACCACCTTTGCTTCATTTGCGTTCTGTTTGCTTATATTTTCAGGTTTCTACCCGACTGAGTAGTTGACGTCGAGGACACTAGTCGACGTCGAGTACTTCCTGAGTCGAAATCCGACGTGAGATTCGCCTGCTACCTGAGATCCGCTGACACGCTTCCTCGAGGATCGATCCTGACTTCCTTTTGCTACAACGGGAGGAAGTCTTGTAATTATTTGTGTGGGCACGAATCTGGTTTGATTTATATTATTATTGATTGAACTCGATTTCCTCCTACATCACATATTACTTAAATATTATTGAGTCACCTTTATTAGCCCCATTTGACTCTATTCCCACCTTACATATTATCCTCTGCTTGAAGCCAATTTGAGCCTATTGCCTATTCTTTTGTAGCTCCACAAGATTTTTCCATAGCCAATGATATCCTGACCCCATCCGAGAATTAGGAATTGTTGGTGACTATCTATATTGTGGATGATGGTTTTTAGTGGTGGATTGTATGTTTGAGGTATCCTTATGAGATGTTTGATTCTTGCTAGTAGTTGCTCATTACTTGGGACCTAAGGAGGATAAAATTCACTTAGGGGTAAAAGTCAAGGAAAATCATTTGATATAGCATGAAAAGGAACATGAAAAAAAAAGAAAAAAAAAGAAGAATAAAGGAATGAGTTGAGTATGGTTTGTAAGGTTTATGCTTAATATTGGTGTTGTATGACATGATAGAGTTATGGTATGAGTTTATCAATGGTATGATGATTTGGTTGCTTCCTTAGTTCCTGGATTATAAGCAACACATGACCTAACTTGTTCCATACCTTATATGTTCTACCTTGGCCCCATTACAACCTAATTAAAAGACCTCATGATTTTGTTGTGTGTACAGTCACTAGCGGTGGAGAGCTAGAACACTGGTGCAAGACTAATGTTTCTAAGCTTTTGGAGATTGAGTTTTGAGCGTAATAATTTAACCCTAAACACTTGAGCGAGAGTGAAACACATATTCCATGTGAGGTCTAGAATGGATATGTTTGCCTGATTTCATTGAATTATTGAAATTATGTGCTATGATGTTGTTAATCTATTGTGTTTGCTAGTTTTTCATGCACTTAAAGATTATTGAGGTGTGGATACATAAATTGCTATTCTGTGGGGTTGCAAAGTTGAGTTTTCTATTGATTGAGGACAAGCAAAGGTTCAAGTGTGGGGGAATTTGATAGAGCATGTTTAGTATTGCATTTAGCAGAGTTTAATTGTGAATATTGCATATATTTAGCCACATTTACATAATCACTTATTGAGTTGGAAGAGGCGGAATCTACATGATTTTATGGTTTATTTCAGGCATAGTAGATTGAAGGTGAAATGAATTGGAGGAGAGCAAAAATAAGCTAAAGAAGATGTCTTAGAAGCTGCTGAAGCCACGGGAGAAGAGTACGGAAGAATCGATGGCCGCTTCGCGGTTCGAAGGCTAATCTGGAGGATTTTGCTGATCGACGGCCGCCCCGCGGCCTGGCCTAGCCGCCCGCACGGCCCTCGCAGAAACGCAACACTCCGAATTGGATTTTAATTAGGTTTCTTTATGTTAGTTTTGGCCGACTTGTTATAGGCTTTTAAGAGACATTTTAGGTTATTCTTTCATTGACTTTATGCACTTTAGAAAATTGTTGAGAGTGCTGTTGAGCATAAGCAACTAAACTCTCGAGGTTTCGCTTACGATTTGGATCTTTGATTGTTAAATTGTGAGTTTCTTAATCTAGTTCTTATTCCTATTCCAATGTTTTGACTTCTTTGCGCTTAATTGCTTGAATGTGTTTTATTCTCTCTGGCTTGATCAACTAGTTAGAGTAGATTCATTCAATTGCTAGGGTTTTGTAGAATCCTCGTAGCGAACCTTAACCCAAGTGGCAATCATATCCCTTTAGGACTCGTAGGACTAATTGGATGTGTAGGAAGTTGAATATATGCTAAATATCGACTCGTAGCTTGATATTGCATGTATCTTGGTTAATTCATATTCTTAATGCTATCTCTAGGTTAAATCTTAATCATGTTAGGGTTATGTAGAGATAAGGGTTGCTAGTACTCGTAGGACTAGTAATCTACCTAAGATCTGGGCAAGGACATTGATAGGAAAAGACAAGAACTAGAGGCTGAAACAAGGATCGAATTCATCAATCGAAGTGATAAATTGTAGGTGAACCTAATTCTCTCCACTGCATTTTAAACACAATTTACTTTGTTTGTATTGTTTCCGCTTTGATAAAAGGCGGATCTTTTTCTCATCAGAACTCCCCATATTCTCTCAGCTCTTAGCGATTAGATTTGCACTTGAATTGAGTAGATTTCCCTGTGGATCGACCTCTTTCTTACCAACTATACTAGTTGTAAGTTTGAGTATTCTTTGGCATAAACAACGACAGTTTTTCCTCTTGTCAATATCATAATAAAAATTTGAACCTACTTAATAAATCGACATGAAATATAAGACAACAAGATGTCACTTTAGGATTGCATATAACTATGGGTTCAAGATTTAAAAATCTTGAACCTACTTTAAAATGAAGGCAATACACCGAGAAAAAAAAAAACTTGAACCTACTAAATAAACCAACATGATATGTAAGACAACAAGAAGTCACTTTATGACTAATTAATAAACTGACATGAAATGTAGGGCTATATACAACAAGAAGTCACTGTAAGACAACAAGAAGCCACTTTATGGATTCAAGATTTAAAAATCTTGAACCTACTTTAAATGAAGGTTTACATCATAATAAAAACTTTAACCTAATTAATAAACTGACATGTAATGTAAGACAACAAGATGTCAGTTTAGGGCTATATATAACTATGGGTTCAAGATTTTAAAATCTTAAACCTACTTTATAAATGAAGACAATACACCATGAAAAAATTTGAGCGCGCCTACTTTAAACTAACATAAAATATAAGGTAGCAAGATGTCACTTTATGTCTAAATATAACTATGGGCTCAAGATTTAAAAATCTTGAACCTACTGTAAATGGAGGTAGAGCTGGCAATTCGGGTCATCCGGTCGGGTTCGGATCGATCACATTCGGGTCGGGTGCTGATGAGTCGGGTCAACTCGGGTCAAAATTTCGGTGTCGGTCTTGGTCGGGTCGGGTCGGGTCGGATCGGATTCGGTCAAAATGAAATTCAGATTGGTCGGGTTTCGGTCAGAATCGGGTTGGACCCATTCAGGTTTTCAGTCAGAATCGGGTCGGTCTCATTCGACTTTTGGGTCAGTACTCGGGTCGGTCTCATTCAGGTTTCAAGTAGAAGCGGGTGAGGTCTACATTGATTTTAAACTTTTAATCGTTTGGATTGAATTTGTTAAATCATGTTCGTTCGAGACTTTCGGGTAATCAATTTTATTAAATCGAATATGTAATTCATGTTATTTATGTATTTCAAAAAGTATTTTAGTAAAATTAAATATGATTCAATATATAATCTACTTATGGGCTCGTAAGCTCCAATGTTGTCAAAAACGCGATTCGATCCTATGATCTAAAAATGGAAAAACGATCCCGATCTTTTTTTGCAAATTATAACGATCCTATAAAATGTCTATTATAAGAAATTTCTAATATTTATCCTTTATATCTAAGAAATTTATAATATATTTAGTTTATTTATATTATATTTAGTTTATTTTTAAAATTTTACAATCTTTATGGATATTTTTTTATGATTTAATATAATATTTATCTAATAATAAACATATTAACTTCATTTAAAAAAAATTCATCCATGTGGTTAGTAAGATCATTCTATTAATCATTAATGTCATTGAAATTTGGCAATATATTGTTATCAAAATCATACTTGATTCCCTATCTAAAATATAATTCACGTTATTATATTGTTATTTGTGTCTTTCAAAAAGTAGTTTTCAAAATAAATTTCACTACGTATATGATTCAAGTTAGAATATCCTCATTGTACTCATCTTTTATCAAAATCATACTTGATTCAAGTTATTTGTGTATTTCAAAAAGTATTTTTAGTAAAATTAAATATGATTCAATAGATAATCTACTCATTAGCTCGTAATCTCAATCTATTCATCATTAATTTCATTGAAATTTGACAATATATTGTTATCAAAATAATACTTGATTTCCTATATAAAAGATAATTCACGTTATTTGTGTAATTGTGTATTTGTGTCTTTCAAAAAGTATTTTTCAAATAAAATTATATATGATTCAAGTTATAATATCCCCCTTGTACTCATTTTTTATTAGTGAAATGAGAATTTTGAATTCAAGTCGATCATTCATAATTCATTACATGAGTAAACGAGTAATGATTTACATCAATATATATGAATATACTATGAGTTGATGGCTTTTGGAGTTTCGAGTAATCTAGTAAACCGACTTCTCTAGTAAACCAACATAAGTTGGTTACCACCAAGTCGATAACCAAAAAAATGGGAAACCGATATTAATAATGATATTAATTTTTTTACATAAATTTATAATATATATCTATATTAGATTAATTGGATTAATTCAAAATATATATCTATATTAGTAGTGTTATTTAATCAGTTGTTAATTATTTTCTTAAGTAAACTCTTTCTTTTCTAATCAATATATCTATATACGACTAGAAGAACATTTTTTCTAATGATATTATGTTTTTAATAAAGATTTCTAAGATGCTTAAATGACAAAATTTTCTAAATTTTTTACTTTATCAACTCTACATATATAAGTATTAAATACTCTCTCCGTTCAACAATACATGGGTTTTTAGAGGTAAATTTTTGTCCAACAATAGATGGGCTTTTAGGTTTTCTAGGTAAAAGTTGTAATGATTTGTATTGGTTTGTGTGTTATTGACTTTTTAAAATAATTTGATTGGTTAAAATGTGTAGTGGGTGTTAAGAAATAATAAAATTTATGAAAAAGTTAGTGCAATGATGATGTTTTTTTAAAAGTAAGGTGTTTTATTAAAACTTGTGCAAAATGCTAAAAGGCAATGTATTTTAGGACGGAGGAAGTACACAACTAAAATGAAAATTTTTTAAAAAAAAGTAGAATACGGATTTTCCAACATCCAAGATTGGAGACGGGCAAGGCGGCAAGACGAAAAAAACAATTGAAGCGGCAAATTGAAATTTTTTGAAAGTGGCAAATCAAATTGAAGAGGAAAAAAATTTGAAGCGGCGAATTGAAAATTAAACTGAAAGTGGCAAATGAAATAGAAAGCGGCAAATTGTCAAAGCGGCAAATTGAATACAGATGTTCATTGTTGTTTTAATGGTTGTTTAATTTGTTTTAATGGTTGATTTTGATTGAATGGAGTTGTTTTATTTTCTTGCTAAAAAAACACTTATTGTGATAAAAACAAGGACAAATTTATCTACCGGAACAAATTTAAATATAAATTTGTTGTAAAATATCTATTATATAATTTTTTTAAATTTGAAAATTTATAATTAGTACTGACATTTGGTGAGGAAATAAATATTTAACAAGGAAATCACTTTTGTAAAAAATACAGTTTTTAAGAGAAAAAATTTAATTTAATTGAAAAATAGTTATTCAAGGATATTCGGGTCGGGCTGGGAGTCGGGTCAGTCGAGAGTCGAGTCTGGTTGGGAGTCGGATCGGATAGGAATTTCCGTCGGGTCTGAATTTGAGTCAGATTCGGGTTTAGTCGGGTTTGTCTGTATTCGGGTCACTTCGGGTTTCGGGTCAGTATCAGTCGGGCTCGGTTTCGGGTTATGCATAACGCCAAATTTTCGGATTCGGTCGGATTTCGGTTCGGGTGAGTCAGTCGGGTTTCTCGGGTCGGATCAGATCTTTCCAGCTCTAAATGGAGGCAATATATCATAATAAAAAAATTGAACCTACTTAATAAACCGACATGAAATATAAGACAACAAGATGTCACTTTAGAGCTATATATAACAATGGGTTAAAGATTTGAAAATCTTGAACCTACTTTAAATATATAGATGCAGTACATCATAATAAAAACTTGAACCTACTTAATAAATCAACATGAAATGTAAGACAACCAGATATCACTTTAGGTCTATATATAACTATGGGTTCAAGATTTAAAAATCTTGAACAAACTTTAAATGGAGGCAATACATCATAATAAAAACTTGAACCTACTTAATAAACCAACATGAAATTTAAGACAACAAGATGTCGTTTTAGGACTATATATAACTATGAGTTAAAGATTTAAAACTTATATTGACATATATATTTACTAATAAACGATTTGATAGGTGAGATAATAAAAAAAAATCTCGAACCATAGTTATATAAATAAATCTTGATTCTGCAATTATAATAAACATTTTGGAAATATTTTGATATTATAAATGGGTTAAAAATTTTAAAATCTTGAATTCATTATTTTATTATGCAAGTATTTTTTTATAACGCCAGTTCAAGATTTTATACCAATAGATTCATGATTTCATTTACCGTTATAACAATTTTACACCTATAGTTATAAAATCTAAAATTTATAAACATACAATTCTATTTTTTTTTGGGGTCAAAATATAAATATCTATATTTCTATATTATAATACTAAAGGAGAAGTCGCCTACGACATGTGGCGGCTTCAACTTTAATGTAGGTTTTTTTTAATTAGATTAATTGATTTATGTAGCTTTAAAGGAGATTAATTGGTTAACCAACCTTATCTAATTTAAAGGATAAAATCAAATCTTAAATAATTAGAAAATATTATTAATCTAATTTTGAGGATAAAATCAAATCTTAACTCCTTAGAAAATATTATTAATATTATTAATTAACTACCTTACCTAAATTATTATTTATCATCAAATCTGATATATATTGATATTGATTAGGTGGTATCTCTCATCCGACCGTGAACAAGACTAAATTAGATAAGGTGAGCACTAGCGTTCAATGCTTTATTTATCAATTATGCTTTTCGTGCTTTAACGAAATAAAAAAAGAGTTGAACAGATGCATTTCGACATTTTATAGCTCGGCTTGATATCTGATGTGTTCGGATTTGTGGATATCAGTATGTTTGAACAGACGTCGAATTCTCATATATTGTGCAGTATGATTTTTCGTCGGTTCGTAGTGTTTGTTTTAAATTTTTTTTTACAGTATGTTTTTGGTGGACTGTGTGGAATTATTGAAGTTTCAGTGAAGTAGAATTATTGAATTTCTTTGTACCAAAGTGTGACTTTCTGTCGATTTCTACTTTTGAGGCATTTTGTCTTTACCGCCTTAATAGAAATTGAAAAAGAGTAGAGGTTCGATGGTGAGCACTAGTGAACATATCTGGGCTGCTTTATTTATCAATTATGCTTCCTTTCTGGGCTTTATTCTGATTGTGTATTATTTGATCTACTTGTCGCTATTTGCAGAGAGTCGATGACTAGCGTGTCAAAGTTAAGATCACATTCAACGCGATGTCAAAAAACAAAGGCAAGATGCCCATAGAGAACAACAGTAATGTGAAAGAGAGGTATGTTGGATATTTAGTTTATAGGGACAATTGGTTATATATATTTCTCTAATCTTGTATCATTAAGTATTTAATTTATTAACATTGCGATCATCTTCTTCACTTCATTGATTCTTCATTATAAAACTGGTTTTTTTCAGACGATGGACAATTTCATTACCTGGATGAGCTACTACCACAACAACAAAACACCTCAAGAATCCGCTAAAATGGTCCTGGAACAGTACATGCGATTGACATGATTTTGATAGATGAAAAGGTATTTGTGTTTAGATATTGATTAGTTTGTTTACATTTATATGCACCCATGAGCATTTACATTTACAATTTATGTGCAGGGTTGGAAGATACAAGCGACCGTTACAAAGAAATATTTAACCATGGTCGAGCACATGGTAGAAAGGCTTACGTATTCCATCAAGGATTTTGGAGTCTACGACCATACCGTTAAAGTACGATGCAGTCCATTCAAACATCATATTTTACTATTCAGTAATACTTCTATCATTCAGATTGAGCAACCGTCTATTCCGATGCATGGATTTCAATTTGTTGAGTTCGATGTGATTTCTAGCCCAAATATCGATTATAGTCGTATGGTTGGTACGTGATTTAATTAAATAACTATATATACATATATATTAATTTAGTTCTTCATATTTTCTAATATCAATAACATTTTTATTAGATGTCATTGGGCTGCTAATGATGATTAGACAGACAACTGAGTCTCCTGGTTATTGAGGCGGTATGCATACAAGAAGAAATATTTTAATTGAAATAAGAAAATAAAATCTAACAGAAGAAATATTTCAGTATTGTTAAAATCTAAACAGACTTATTTTCCGAATATGGGTGTTGCTATATACACCACAAATCACAAGGTTAAAATTGCACTTCCTTAAGAACGTGCAAGCCTTGTGACTAATTAAAATTTAAAAAAAAAATTAACCCCTTTTAATCATGCACGTTTTGGGGTGTATATAGCCGAACCGTAATAAAATCTAAATAAAATTTATTTTCCGAATATTAAAAAAATTAATTTTAATTTATTTATTTAGATCCTACCTTATCTAATTTAGGATATAATTACATCTTAACTAATTAGATGTTTTTTTTATATAATAACCGCAGTTTTGTTAGATTAAGTAGATTCCTTTTCACCGATTTAGTAACCGCAGTTCAATTTATTCATTTAGATGCTTTTTGTAAAGACCGGGAAATTTTATAATATTAAAATTATTTAAATAGTGGTTTATAATCATTTTGACTTTTAAGATTCGGAAGGTTTGAAAATTTTCCGTCCTCGAGCTATCGGATTAATTAAAATCTCTTAAAATGTTCCGACATGATTTTAACGGATTTCTGATGGACTTCAATTTCACTACCTTGACTTGAATTTTTTTTTTAGAATATGAGGGAAATTTTATCGGAATTGAAAATTCAAAACTATATTTGATTTAGTCGGGATTTGTCGAGCGACCAGGTTTCGAGTCTATTCCGTTATTTGAATTCTTTGGGCAGGGGACCATTTCTTAAATTTTAATTACTTATCCTCTTCCTCTTTTCTCTCTCTCTCTGTGAACTGCAATTGGGAGTCTGCATAACTCTTGTCTTCTTCCCCTCTTCTTATCCCCAACAGCTCAGCAACAAGGCAACAACACCCATCACTCCTTACATTTCATTCTCAGAGAAACCCCAAAATCCACACACCCTTCTTCCTTGAGTTTGCCGAGAGCTCCCTCTCCAACCCCCTCCTCCATTGCCGCCTGTCAGCGCCACCCTCCCATCATCCCAGCACCACTTCCCGTCGCTACCGCAGCCCCGCTCCTCCTTCTCACCCTGTTTTACCGTGGAGGAAACACCAAGCCCACCACCTCCTTCATCTTCTCCCTGAGATAGAAGTAGCAGAAGCGCCTCCTCGGAACCCACGTCGAGCAGGAGCAGCCGAAGATCTCCCGGAGAGCCGACGCCGCTCCCTTTTCTTCTTCTCCTTCCCTGTTTTCCGTCATAGGAATGGTGAGCTTGTTTCCCTCCTTTTTTTTCGTCCTCAAATGTCGTAAAGGTCCAACTTTATAACTCTTGCATCCACCCCAGGCCAAGATTCGTTTGATTCCCGCCTCCGGCGAGCTCAATCACGCACCGACGAGGTTTTCCGGCGAAGTTTTCGATCTCGGTGAGCTCTCTTCTTTCTTCCCCTTTTACTCTCGTTTTGGTTCTGTGGGGGTCGGGCCTGGTCGGAAACCGTTGTCGGTCAGGTGGGGAGAGTCTCGGGTTGGAATGGCCGCCGGCCGGCCGAGCCTTCCTTCTTCTCCCTCCCGTCTTTCTTCCGTCGTAGCTCTGTTCTGAAAGAGCAGAGGTTGAAGATGGGCCTGTTTTGGGAGACACGGTTTGGGCCTGTTTTTTTTTGTGGGTTTATGTTCGGGTCGGATCCGGGTTTCCCCTTCAGATTTTGTTTTCGGGTTGGGTTCCTTGAGTCCGGGTGAGGGATGGGTTTCGGATCAGGCCTTTCTTTCTTTCTTTGGATCCGGATCTGAGCTTGTGCATTGGGCCGGATTCCTTCCATTCCGGACTTGGGCTGTTGGGCTTGGATTTTAAAGTGTGTGAATTGTTGTGTTTTGTTATGGGTTGTCATTTTGTTATATATGTGTTATGTGTTATTATATATTACCCTGGTTTTATGAAAATGATAAATTTCTGAACTTTTACATCTTATAAAATTAATTTGGGAAGTGATATTATTTAGAACATGTATTTTGTGACGATTTGAATATGTAAGTGGGGAAATTTGAAATGGTTTCTTAATAAATGTAATTGATGTTCATGCTAGTTAGATATTGATGATAAATTATTTAAAAAGGAGTTTTCAAGTTTTTGGAAATATCTTTTAAGGATTTTTATTGGAAAACCAAAATGCCGGAATTAATTCTATAATATGATTTTCAGGTATTCATTTTAAGGTTTAAGTGTTTAATGTCGGGACTCCTTGTCTCGGTTTGATGAGGTTGGTTTTGAGAAGGATTTTGGAAGAATGATTTTGGTCGATGTTGATCGTGTCAGAAAGGTTTTGAAAGGTAGTTTTTACCGTCGACTGGTTTTAAGGATATTGAGAACTCGGGTTCATGTGTGTGTGATAATGTTGGTTCAGTAGCTTATGAAAATGGCTTGATGATAGGTGTGTATTGCTTTTGGATTGCTTTGGACTTGCACTTGGGCCCTTGCTTGCGTTATTTTGCTGTTCTGCATCTTCAGGTAAGTTCCCTAGGGGGCTTACTCAGGTTGGACATTCATGCCTGTTGTTGCATTTTATGTTAGGTGTTGCATATGCATAAAAGCATGTCATGCAGTATCATGTTTAGGTTGCACTAATTGATTGAGCATCTGTTTACTTCATGCGTTTGAAACAGAACGGCCGTTATCTGTGATAGTCCTAGAGTCTTTGCTAGGGTCATAGGGTAGCCCAGCCTCATCGGGTACCCTGAGTCAATCGAGTCATGAACTTCCTTATATTATGATATGCCTGCGGGCTTTATTGTGGAGCGGGTTAGGCATGCGTGCCGCCCTATTATGAATGAATGCATTCACGAGCTGGCCAGTCTCCACCTATCGGAAGGGGTGGAGGTAGGAGAGGGATATGCCACTTGGCATTGTCTTGGGCCCTTTACAGTATTTCTGCACATTACTATGAACTAGGAGCATGCTAGTGTGTTTGAATTTCGTACTACATTAGAGCATCTTTATTAGGTATAGCACATACTATGTGGCCTCAGCGAGGACTGCCGGTCCCGCATGAGTGGCTCGATCTGATTCCTTTCCCCGTTCTTTTTTTTAAAGGTATTCTCTGCAGATTTGAGTGCTCGATGTCTATATGACGGGGTTTCCTTTTGGCGAATCGAAGGATCTAGCTAATATCCTAATTTAGTAAATGGTAATTATCCACTCATGATTTGGTTTTGACCGGCTTTGCCGTGATACTTGTATATTTACTTTGCTTCCGCTTTACTTCCATTTGAAATGGATTCCGCGACATAGTTGTAGGACAGGTTAAGGGTACCCAACGGCCCTTCGAGGTTTTTAGGGTTTGAAATCCCTCTTTATACTGATCTTAAAAGAGTTTGAAACCTTGACCCGTACCTGGATTGCAAGATCCGAACAAGGGTTTTCATCCCTTGAAACGTAACCCGGAAATTATAATTCTGGGCCGTTACACTTTTTATCAAATCTTATTTTATCAAAGTAGATTCCTTGATAGAGTACATTCATCGTATGAACCTGTTTCAAATTGCAATTGATGATGTATTAAAATGCACTTTGTTGGATTCATATGCGGAATAATTTACTCTTACCAGAATGTCTCTATAAATGATAAAGAGAAGCAAAATAACGAGGTTTCAAAACTTTTGTCCACCGATTCAAATCTAAGATTTTGGGTTTGTTAAAAAAATAACAAATATAAAATTTTATCAAATCTAAGATTTATATCCACCGAGTCAAATCTTTTGTTAATCAATATTATAATTCTAATGGAAAAGTCGCCTAAGCCATGTGACGCCTTTTCCTTTAGTATAGGAATAATTAGGTATTTTTCTATATTTAAATAATTTATTATTTATTATAAATCAAATTACTTATTTAAATACATAATTAATTCATTCATTCATTTTTTTCCCTAAATCTTAACCGATTGATTTTTTTTAAAATTTATTTCTATTAATTTCATTAAAATTATTTTTAATTGGATAAAATTGCAATTTTGAATTTGAATAACACTTCGGATTAACTTAAATAACTAACAAAATCTACATCGGATCTCTCTAATTATTATTTATTATAAATCAAATTACTTATTTAAATATATAATTAATTAATTTTTTTCCCTAAATCTTAACCAATTGATTTTATTTTGAAATTTCTTTTTATTAAATTCATTAAAATTATTTTGAATTGGATATGATTGCAATTTTGAATTTGAATATAATTTTGGATAACCTCAAATAACTAACAAAATCTATATTGGATCTCTTCAATAAGATTCTTATACAAATTAAAATACCCCTTGTGTCTTCAATTGTATAAATTCTACCATCTCTCCATCAATATTTTCTTCCTCACTGTATGTTTTTTTTTAATTGATCATTCTAATCATCAATATCTATATCTATATTATAATACTAAAGGAGAAGTCACATAAGACATGTGGCGGCTTCTCCTTTAAAGTAGGGATTTTAATTAGAAAATTAATTTAAAATATTTAAAGTATTAATTTAAAGTAGGATTTTTAAGTTAGAAAATTATTGTTTGGATATGTCCTATATTTGCTAAAATATTATAATACTAAAGGAGAAGTCGCCTAAGACATGTGGCGGCTTCTCCTTTAAAGTAGGGATTTTAATTAGAAAATTAATTTAAAATATTTAAAGTATTAATTTAAAGTAGGATTTTTAAGTTAGAAAATTATTGTTTGGATATGTCCTATATTTGCTAAAAAAAGATATGGCGTACATATATTGTTTGGATATTGTCGATATATTTGAAAGACCCCAAATTTTTTTTGGGTATATTGTTTTAAGTAAATATATTTTTAATAAAAGTTCTATTATTTTTAAATTAAATACACATAGAGTTTTATAACTATTTTTGAGATATTTCATTTATGTGCACTTATAATAAATAAATTAGTTTTTAGTTGTATTATTTTAAGACAAAATTGTATATTTTTCTCCCAAATATAGAAGGATTTATAGTTATAACTTATTTTAATATATGTAAAGTATTTAATATAAGGTTTTAGAAAAATGTCGTTACATAAAATAAAATATAAAACACAACTCGAAAACAATAATTTTCTAACATAAAAATCCTACTTTAAATTAATACTTTAAATATTTTAAATTAATTTTCTAATTAAAATCCCTACTTTAAAGGAGAAGCCGCCACATGTCTTAGGCGACTTCTCCTTTAGTATTATAATATTTTAGCAAATATAGGACATATCCAAACAATAATTTTCTAACTTAAAAATCCTACTTTAAATTAATACTTTAAATATTTTAAATTCATTTTCTAATTAAAATCCCTACTCTAAAGGAGAAGCCGCCACATGTCGTAGGCGACTTCTCCTTTAGTATTATAACTAGTTCAATACCCGCACCTTGTGCGGGTTTTTTTAGTTATATATATGCATGTATTTTATATTATTAATTATTACTGACCAAAAAAAATGATTAATTAATGATTAATTCATAATTCATAATGTAGTGTTAATAATGTTCAAGAAGAGCTATCTCGAGGCTTGTAACTTGTAGCATGGTTCCGGAATAAATCGCACGAGAGTCTTGTCTCTCATTTCACCAAAAAAAAATGTAGTGTTTAGTATATACTACCTCCGTTCCAAAATACATGGGTTTTTTCTTTTTGACACGTTTTTTGAGGAGCGGAAAACTCTATAAAATATTATTTTTTTAATTAAATTTTTTATATAATTTGATACTTATTAGTAATAAGTATCAAATTATATAAAAAAAATTAACTAAAAAATAATATTTTATAGAGTTTTTCCCTCCTTAAAAAGCGTGCCGAAAACCAAAAGCCCATGTATTTTGGAACGGAGGGAGTAATGATTAAATCATGTTTTCTAACCAAATTGTAAAAACATATAGCCTTTATTTTAAAAAATTGTAAGGAATTTTTATTTTTAAATTTGCACTCTAAGTTATAAAAAGAATCCTAAAAGATTAAAAAATTCATATTTTAAAACAAAATTGTGTAAATTAAATATACAACATAAAAATTATAAAACATAATTGAATTAAATGTTTACCTATAATTGTTTAAACATGCTAATTACGAACCGAATTGGGTATTATGCCCAAATATTATTTTATTAATTTATCTTAGATATGATTTGAAAAGGAAATGACATCAATTTAATTACCTCATCTGTCTCATAATTTAAGTTTTTTTTTTGATTTTTGGAACACTTTTTAAGAAGCTAAAATCACTAAAAATATCAATTTTATTTATTTATTTTAATTTCATTGTTAATGGTAATATGTATTAAATTATAAAAAAATAAAGTAATTAATATTTTATATAATTTTGATCCTTTTTAAAAAGCTAGTAAAAGGGTTAAGTTTTGAGATTGAGGTCGTAACTTGTAACATAAATTATGTAAGCATGGATCCTTAATTAAAAAATTTCTATATTTGAATTTCTAAATTAAAAATTAGGGAATAATTCTGTAAAGCATAAATGGTTAAAAATATCTAAGTGATGATTATCTTATTTAAATAAAATATTGAAATACCCCAAAGTATTTTTGGGGATTTCGTTTTAAGAAAATATATATTTATATAAAACTTCTTTTATTTTGAACTTAATAATGACTTTTGGAAGTTAAAAGTATATAAAGTTTGTAACTATTTTGACACATTCATTTTTATTCGCTTAAGTGAAATTTAATAAATAAGTTATTTATTTTAAGTCATATTATTTTAAAACAAGTTTGCATATTTTTATTCAAATAAAGAGAGATTTATCGTTATCACTTATTTTAATTTCCGTAAAATATATATATGTAATATAAGGTGATAATAAACCATTGTTGCATAAAATAAAATGTATTTAAATTAAATATTTTATTATTTAAGCTGTGTAGAATTTTAATAAATAAAAAATTTCGGATAAATATAGGTATATGTATATATTATAAATAAGTAAAGGCTAAACCGGTTTTCTTTTGGGTTCACTTGAACCGAACCAGACCATTAGAAAATAAAAAGAAAATGGCTGAACCGGCCCTTGAACCCTTCCCCTACCTCCAGCCGTTGGAATCACGGTTGAAATTGGGTGATTTTCGACCTCCTCAAATCTCGCCCAAATCAAACCGTTTTTGCTTCTAGAATGTTACCCACGTTTTGTTATATCTAAATCTTTCAACCAATTTGTGATTTCGAATCCAAACAAAGTCAAACGGGCTTATCCCAAAATCGAAGTTTTATCTAAATCGGCCAAATATGATAGATTTTATTCAATTGATCAACTAGATAGCTTTTCTATAGATTTGGGGTTAGTTTCTGAGATTCGATTCGATCCAATTCGGCTTCGTATGACATCGACTATAAATATAGGGTTCGGTGTTCTCCGAAATTCATCTCGTAGAGAAGAAATAAGAGCTTCTAGCCTATCCCATTGTGTTCTAAACCCTTCCAGGAACGTTTCCCCTCACAAAACATTCATAAACACATCCCGAATTCGAAAACCCCAAATCCACGTTGAACCTCTCCGTCGCCGGAGCCGCCTGGAGAGCTCGTCGCCGCTGCTGGAACCACCACCCTCCTCGGCCGGAGCCACCATCGCCTCTGTCGAAGTTTCCGTACCGTGCCGAGCCACCGCCGCCAAGCCACCATAGCCAGTTGAGGAGCTGCTGTGTGAACGTAGTAGCAGTGACGGGAGGAGGAAGGAGGTGAACTATTTCCGCCAAACCCCCATAAGTTTTTATTTTGTTAAAATATGCCCTTTTTCGGTTTTCAAAATTTCAGATTCTAACCCGTACTTTTATTTAGGCATAAATTGCTTTCAATTCCGTTAGATCGCAAAGAACCGTCAACCCTCACGCTCAGACGAGGGAATTCAAGTTCAACCAACCACTTAAGTCAAAGCTTGCAACTTCGGACCAAGGCAAGTGACTTTCCGAGCCTTTCCGCTCATTTCGGTGCTTTCGTGTCTAGTTGTTTTCTTTCCTTGAAATGCTTGCCAAATTAATTACAAATAAATTGCAATACATCTGCTTGTGTGATTTATTTAACCTTCCGTTTGAATTTGGCAAGTATAATTGGGTGACCTTACAATAAGATAATAATATAGTTACCCACCAGTTATTTAAAGCATGATTTATTCTTGTTCTTTCATGCTAATTGGTTAAGTATGGAACATGCCTTTTCTTTGATGTTTCCATCCTTTATTTGATTTGCTTTCATTTCATTTGGCATCCATGTTACCTATAAATAACATGGGTTATTTTGTGTTGTGTGATCACCTAGGGTGTCTTAATAAAATAGTTAACAATGTGAGGATTGTGTGTTACAATTTGAAACTAAATTAAATCAAGATCAATCAAAGTAAAACGTATCAATCAATGCAAAGTCATGTGAACCTAGTGGTAGGATACCAAGTTTTGTTTGAGCTATGTTAAGTAAGATAGGTGGTGATATGAGACATGACGCTCTCATCAAGACATAGCGTCTTATGTAAGTGATATGAGACATTGCGTTCTCATCAAGACCTAGCGTCTTATGTAAGTGATACGAGACATAGCGCTCTCGGTTTTAAAGTTTCATGAAGGTTATGATAAAACATTTAATTTAATATTATAAAGTATCTCCCTTGTTTGACTAGTATAGTAATGTGGTAAGTAATGTTTTGAAAAGTGTTTTCACGGTGATTACAATTAGCTTTGTATCATATTCCATTCGTACTCGGGGTATGGTTCCTAAGAGTGCTCGTCACTCGCATCTTTTGTTACTCAATCCTTCTGGATTATCCGTGTCTCAAGAGTCGTGTTAAAATGTTTAGCCTTCACATAAATATTCTCAATAATCACATCTGGGTTTAGATTCATACCGTATTATGGTCACTGAGTTAGAATCCAGAGAAGTCCCAGTTTTCGAGCCGTCATTTGCTAGTTCTCGCGAACTAACCGTCCTTTGTTTGGATGGCTGGTGTCCTTCATCGCATTCGGACGCCAAGCCTATTTTCGCAGGTTAGGTGCTACGAGGTCGAAGGTTGGAATCAAAGTCGGAATCATCTTTAAAGTGTTTTAAGTACCCTGTTGAGGTCGGTTGATAAAGGTTTTGACCATTCTTGAATATTCTTTAAAGGATCATTTGCGAGTGTTGTTTTATTTGGTTTTATTTTATGTAATTATGTATTTATTTATTTATTAAATATAAGGCTTCCATTGCAAATCTCTTATTATCATCTTGTTTATGGGAGCATGGTTGCATGTCCCTATAAGCCTTAGATGGTTACAAAGACATTAAAGTCCGCGTAATCACTGGCGCTGTGGCATTCCCTTGGATCATAAAAGGGGTGTTACAAATATTGAAGTGATACTTATTTTTGTTTTGTTAGATTTTGTTATAAGTTATTATTGAAATAATTGGTGATAATTAAGTGAATTAATAATTTAATTTTTGTATAAAATCAGGATCAAATATTCAAATTCAAATTAGTTTTGAAAAATAAAAAATCATCAAATTTAAAAGCTAGTTAGTTATAATAAATAATAAGATAAGATTTTTATTTAGTAGGCCCAATTTTTTAAAAAAAATTAAATAACTAAAAAATATTTAAATACCCTATATTAAAGGAGAAATCGTCACGTGATAACGTGACTTCTCTCTAATTAGTACTATAGTACTGAATATTGATAAAGATATAGATATATATAGATTATCCACGTTATTCTAATATTAAGCCATGTTAATAAGAAGATACATTCATTATCAATATTCTATTACACACAATATAATCAAGTGGATGAAGATTTTAATTCTTTTGCAAGATAATATTATTGCGTTACATATATCAAGTGATCGAATGAAGATTTTCACCCTTTTTCTTTTTTTTGGAGAAAAGATAGTATTATGGCAGAGCAATTGTATATTCAGAAGCAATAACAATTATATATTCATAAGTACACAACCATAATAAAGATAGTATTTTGCAGAAAAGATAGTATTATGGCAGGTCGCTGCATTTATACCACATAATTAGTGAACGAAAGAAGAAGGTGAGGGAGAGAGGAACTTGAAGGCGGAGAACTGAGAGATTGTTCACAAAACCTGAAAGTATGAATGTTAAACGTTAGTAAAGAAATGCTGAAAATATAAATCAGATATGTCAAGTATGAATGAATAAAGATCGAGCATATATATCAGAGGGATTAAAACGGGAAATGGGATGAAAAAATGTGAGTCAATTGTAACTTTCATTTATAATTTATAGAGGGTTATTTAAAATCCGAGTGGGTTGCACATGTTGAAAGATAGTATTAAAATATATTGATTTTATGATAAATATGCAATATTTCAAATAAAAAAGGGATAAGCATTGAATTTCTGAATTTTTTTTCACAAAACTTTATCGAGTCAGATTGGATGAAATCTCATCAAAAAATCATTTAGTTGAGATTTTATTGAGTCGGATAAGCATTGAATTTGAAGGCCTAATACTTGATCTCAGTAAAAAAAAAAGGCCTGATATTAGCTCTTAACTTCTTACGATTTTTTTTAAATGCCGGATATATTAAAATTAATAAGATTGAGTAAATGAGTTTACAAATTAGATCACATTATATAGGAAAAATGTGTGATGTTTAAAAAGAAAATGACTCCATTGTTTTAATTATAGCTATTTTGTCTATGACTTTTTTTTTAAATTTGAAAAACTACGCTCTCTTACTCTCTTAGTTAATGATTAATATATCTATATCTATCTATCTATCTATAATAATAATACATAAAAAGTTGTGTTCACCTCCAATTTATTGCTCATTTACATCAATGTCTTAATATTCTTCATTTTATCATTTTCATCTCATTCTATAGCATCATGGTTGCTTTAGCTCAATGGTTAGGCTATAGGTGGAGTACCACTTGGTCCTAGGTTCAAATCCTCCCACATATGTTGTTTTGGTGATTATATTTAGAGATTCCTCTTTTTATATAATGGTAAATCAAATCATGTGCATTTACTTTCAATTTCATTCAATTTGAGCGTTTTTTTATGTGATAAGTTATTTCAAAGCATTTCATGATTATATTTAGAGATTTCTCTTTTGGATTTAATTTTTCTTTTTATATCAACATAGTTTCCACTTTTTTATTTATTTATTTTGTCTCCAATGTTTAACCCTTCTAAAGCTGTACAAATAATTCATATTTTTTATTGTTTTTTTTTGGTAAATTATAGGCCGGTTTTATTTGATTCCCAAGAAAATGTGCAATTTTAAACAAATAACATGCTTGATTATTTTAAAAAACTGTGATTTTAAAACAAATCATCATACCCTATCATTTAAAATTGTATGTAATTATAGCTCAATGGTTAGGCTATAGGTGGAGTACCACTTGGTCCTAGGTTCAAATCCTCCCACATATGTTGTTTTGGTGATTATATTTAGAGATTCCTCTTTTTATATAATGGTAAATCAAATCATGTGCATTTACTTTCAATTTCATTCAATTTGAGCGTTTTTTTATGTGATAAGTTATTTCAAAGCATTTCATGATTATATTTAGAGATTTCTCTTTTGGATTTAATTTTTCTTTTTATATCAACATAGTTTCCACTTTTTTATTTATTTATTTTGTCTCCAATGTTTAACCCTTCTAAAGCTGTACAAATAATTCATATTTTTTATTGTTTTTTTTTTGGTAAATTATAGGCCGGTTTTATTTGATTCCCAAGAAAATGTGCAATTTTAAACAAATAACATGCTTGATTATTTTAAAAAACTGTGATTTTAAAACAAATCATCATACCTTATCATTTAAAATTGTATGTAATTATAGCTCAATGGTTAGGCTATAGGTGGAGTACCACTTGGTCCTAGGTTCAAATCCTCCCACATATGTTGTTTTGGTGATTATATTTAGAGATTCCTCTTTTTATATAATGGTAAATCAAATCATGTGCATTTACTTTCAATTTCATTCAATTTGAGCGTTTTTTTATGTGATAAGTTATTTCAAAGCATTTCATGATTATATTTAGAGATTTCTCTTTTGGATTTAATTTTTCTTTTTATATCAACATAGTTTCCACTTTTTTATTTATTTATTTTGTCTCCAATGTTTAACCCTTCTAAAGCTGTACAAATAATTCATATTTTTTATTGTTTTTTTTTTGGTAAATTATAGGCCGGTTTTATTTGATTCCCAAGAAAATGTGCAATTTTAAACAAATAACATGCTTGATTATTTTAAAAAACTGTGATTTTAAAACAAATCATCATACCCTATCATTTAAAATTGTATGTAATTATTTAATTCATCAAAATTAGTTTGAAAATATGACAAAGAAAAAAAATGTTAAACACCAATTATCAAATAAATGAGCACTAAATATATCTTCTGTACAACTTTTAAGGTTTTATATAGATTTTAAGGTTTTATATAGATATTGATTTTCTAATGAGTAATCTTATTTTATCTATTTTCTAATTAAATAATAATAATAGTATATTACTTATATAATAAAATTTTAAAGAATGTAAAAGAAAAAGTAAAATAATAATTTTACTTTTGTATAGTAATTACCTCTTCATCTAAACCTTAAAAATTTATCAATTTATTATATATGTATTAAAATTTATCAAAAATATAATTTATTGAAATGTTAACAGACAAATATAACTTACGGATGATGGCTTTTATGATTCAAAATCCAACTCCCAATTGTAACTCCCAAACAAATTAATTCATTCCTAACTGCTAGAAGAAGAAAAGGTAGAAATATACCTAATGATGATTATTTAAATAGGCAATTGTAACACCTAATCCTAATATTAATCACCACATGTTTATTTTCAATTTCAAAATAATGTTCTTCAGCTCCATGGTGCGGTAGTAACTGCCGGATGAAGAGAAGGTTGAAATATAGATAATGATTAATTAAATAGGCAAATGTAACTTCTAATCCTAACATTAATCACCATATATTTAATTTCAATTTGACAATCATTATCTTAAGCTCAAATGGTGCAGTGGTAATTGATATATATATACATAAATATAGATCACAACCCTCCCATTCTAAATCATCCGGTTATCTATACTCACTACTTTTTTTCCCTTTCTCTGCAAACACGAAATACCATGGCAACAACTTCCGCTACTGCATCGAACGATGACTCGCCTGTTTGTGTTGCTGGACTGACAGAGGGTACAACTCCAGATTTGGAAGTCATGATTTGCCGGAGATGGGATGTTAGGAACGTCTTCGGAAAATATATCAGCACAGATTTTGTTGCATCGGACTCCAAGGTATGCTTATTCTTCACTACTCTTTAGTCCCGTTACATGTGCGCCTTCAACATCTTTACTAACTGCATGAGTGTTATGTTGTAGGGAAGCCTCATTCACTGCACATCAAAAAGCAACAATGCTCATGCTTTTACAAAGTTAGAGGATGGAGCTATCTATTGTCTAAAGAAGATCATTGTGCACCAAAACAGAAAAGAATTTCAAATTCTTAAAGACAGTGCTCATATGATTGAATTTGACGGTCAAACAACGGCAATTAAGATTGAGAGCAAATCTGATGGCTTCATACGATACCCTTTCAATGTCATTGCCTTTGAACAACTCCAACCTACTTACCAAAAATACTTAGTTGGTATGTTACCTTTACCATCATTTTCATCTAGAATATGTTTATTATTGTCCCTACAAATTGCTTATACTAATACCATTTCAAACATGGGTAGATGCTATTGGTTGTGTCGCCAGTGTTGGCAAGCATGTGCAACGAACCAGAACTTCAAAGGCGGTTGATTTCCAACTAATCAATGAAAGGTGTTGTCTTTCTCCTTTCTCCTAATCTTTTTTCACTATTAATACATGTTCACATACCATTAGCACTTCATTCAACAGAACCTACACTCATTTCTAAACCATTTGTCTTTTCCAGGGGTAAAAGGTTGAGAGTTACCTTGTGGGACAAACTGGGTGAAGATCTTATCATGATGGCTTCCAACCAACCCTCACCCTTTGCCATCATACTGTCTTCTATGAACGTTAAAGAATTCAAGAGTAAGAACAACTCATTATATGTTTCTCTAAACCATTCACTTTTATTAGCTTATCTCACCCTTCCTCTTTGTATGTAGATGAGTTGTACCTCTCAAGTACCTCATCAACAATCATCTTTGATGATAGCACCATTCCACTTCTGAAAGAATTTATAGCCCGCACAAAGTAATTACAATTTCTTTTGCATTTCCATTTTCTCCTATTTGTACCATTTTTTACTTAAATATTTGTCATTCACATGTGGTCAGAGGAATTAAAATGGAGGCCATTGAGGCCCCTGCACCTACCACACAATTGATTGAAGGATCAATATCTGAGATGTTGACACTTTCTAGAGCCAATAAAAAGGTCATCCCTAATATTCCTCCTAGATTTTCACTATCACCTACTTTATTTTAACTTACTAATTTTGTCCGCCCAACGTTTTTATAGGTAACTTTTAGGTGCTTGGTCACTATTACCAATGTTCGTAACAAAGATCGTTGGTACTACTACTCATGTAGCAGTGCAAATTGCAAAAAGGGGCTTCAAAAAATAGAAAACAACTTCTGGTGTGAAACATGTGAGAAAATGGTTGACTACCCAACACCAAGGTAGCCACCTGCAATCAATACTTCCTGAATACTTTGTTTAGCATATTACCTACTTTTATAGACTCTCAATATATAACTTTTTAACACTTAATTCCAGATTCAGACTCCAGCTAGATGTCACTGTCACTGATGACACAGGTTCCACCGTTGTCACCATGTTTGATGATTCGGTGGAGAAATTGATCACCCGCAAGGCAACTCAATTGTTGCATGAGAAGGCTGAGGTTGGAACACATACCTTTTATTTGGAACCTTATATTATTTGTATTCCTTGGTTTCTAATCTCATTCTAAATCTATACACAGGATGAAAGCAATGATTCAAAGTTGCCATATGCCCTAGAGAACTTGATCAAGACTACCCACATTATTGAAGTCAAGACAAACACATACTACACACATGGTAGTTTTGAGAATTTTACCTGCAATGCTGTCTTCCCAGCACATGCCAAAGAGGAAGTTGGAGGGCGTACCCCGAAAAGGTTGAGACCCGCCCCATCGTCATGGCTTAGTACTACACCTGACACAAAACCAAAGAGAAGGTTAGCAACAATGCATACATCCCCCTCCTACCCCCTCGCTTCAATCATGTAACCTATTGTTGTAATCATTTCAGGTTGACTACCCTAGGTAGCATTGAGAACACCAAGGTGATTGATGGAACAATATCAGAGCTGCTCGAGTTATCTAGGGCCAACAAAAGGGTACTTTCTACCATATACTTCCCTAATCAGTTTTAGTCTTTTGGCAACTAATTTGTATAGCATACTGTGAAATAGGTCACTTTCAAATGTGAGGTAAAGATTACAGCGGTTCGTAACAAGGAAAACTGGTACTATTACTCCTGTAGTAGTGGGAAGTGCAGGAAGGCTCTCTCAAGAATAGAGAGCCAATTCTGGTGTGAGACATGTGAGACAATGATCGCTGACCCAAAACCAAGGTGGACTATTTACATCCCCAATATCTAAACCGACCTGCACTTCTTCTTATGTACATCCTACTCACGCCTAACTTTGCTTCATCTCCCTTCATGTCATTGTAGATTTAGACTGCAGCTGGACATAGAGGATGCCACTGCCACAACTGTTGTCACCATGTTTGATGAGACAGTGGAAAAAATAATATCAAAAAATGCTGCTGAGCTGTTGGCAAATATTGAGGTGTGCCATTCACACTTAATTCTCTGAATTTACCTAGGATTAGATTAAACTATATCTAATGACATTGTTCAATATCACTGTGCAGGGAGGGAGTGAAAAGGCAGCTGTGCCATCTGAGATAGACAACTTGATCAGCAGCATACACATTATTGAAATCAAAACACATACATACTACCCACATGGAAGTTTTGAGAACTTCACCTGCAATGATGTGTATCCGCTGTGTGCTAATCAGGTTGCTAACTAACCCCTAAATTATAACAATTTGGTTACATGGTCTTAGTTTAACATGTATTGTTTCTTCATTTTCAAGGTGATTAAAGACGAGAGTGACCATGCTGTTATCAAGGACGAGAGTGCAGGTCTGCCTGAAGATGAGAGTGCAACTGAGTCTGTCAATTTCACTAAGGAAAGCTGCACTGATAAAGTTGCCAAGTGCCCAACCCCAGAAGCATAATACAAAGAAAAGGGAACCCCCTCATGATGATCATGTGGAATCTATTTCTAATTAAAGCATTTGTTTTTTTTCCTGCACCTTCTCTTGCTATAGACTATTAGCAATTTAGATTATTTATCTTGCATATGATGGATTTAGCCCTGCATGTTTATCCATCTTCTACATATTTATCATATGAAATGAAGCTTCTACTTGCTTTAATCTTTAGCATTCCTATGGGGAAAGAAAATAAGGATTCTTAGAGTTTATAATTACTATACGCACTCACAACCCACTAAATATACAATATTCTATATACCTGGGAAAAGGATTGCTTATTTATAATACCACATTAATTATATTTAGCAGTCACTTATTTACATGAATATTAAAAATTAATTTAACAAAAAGAATTGAAGAGTATTGAGGAGAAAGGGAATACAGGGTTGCCAAGTAAAAGATAAACTATCCATCTAAATGTTTGTGCACTTGACCCTTATCCTTCAAAACTTCAATTGTCCGGGGCAGGGACAAACTACAAAAATTCCCCTTACATGTTCGGTCTGAACTATATGATCACACTTTTTCTAGCTTTAAGTTAAAATTTATTGGTGTCTTAAACAATAAAAATCTACATTTTCATCTCCACCAGAAGCTAGATGCTGGAGTACATCATAAAGGACTGGCAAAAATATGGAACAAAAATTAATTTGAATCAATACCTGTCAAATCAAAAATGCAACCACAAGTACACCTAGCGTTATAATTTTATTTTTTTCTTCCTCAATTATCTAACTTTCTATAAATCGAAAATGTTACATCAATATAGAACAAAAGTTAGTTTGAATCAATACCTGTCAAATCCTTCCTAAATGCAGCCACAATGTAAGATCTTCAACCCATTTCTCAAGTTTACTCTTAACCAAGCATAATGCACCAGCTCCATTAGCCTCCTACATGATAAGAATATATGCCCATGACCACATCACCCCAAACAATACCTCCATGAAAAAAATATGAAACTAATTATCAAATGCTACAAAGGTGTCAATATTGTTGCTTCACTAATCATATTTGTCGACAACCAACTTATTTTAATGTTTGCCATCTTACACTACTAAAAACGCAGGAAATAGCCACGGAAAATAGCAACAGCATTGGCCACGAATGGCCGTGGCTAACCGGTTTAGCCACGGAATTAGCCACGGATGGGCCGTCCGTAGCCATATGCCTCGTGACTAATAGCGACGGCTGTTTAGCAATGGAAATAGCAACGAATTGTCAGGTCGTGGCTAAGCCCGTGGCTAGTGATGGACATTTGAATCTCGTGGCTGAGGCAACGAATTCAGCTTCGGAATTAGGCCATTGCTGAATTCGTGGCTATGTTCGTTGCCAATTTCGTTGATAGTTTCGTTGCTGCAAATAGGCCATCGGTCTGGATGCGTGTCTTATTCCGTGGCTGGCACGTGGCTAATTCCGTGGCTGATTCCATGGCTATTGTGGTTGCTAATTTCGTTGCTTATTTCGTTGGTAATGTTGTTGCTGGGGTTGTTGCTATGGTTGTTAATGTTGTTGCTAGGGTTGTTGCTAACGCCAGGTCTCGTGTCATTGCTACTTTTGAGGCTAAAGTCGTGTTTGATGGTTTCCATTTAATTTGTAATTTTATTTCGCAGTTTGTATTCCCATATTTTTGATGCATTGCATATATGATATGGAAGATATGATTGAACCATAATGTCATATTATAGTTACTGCATGTGCATAACCAAAACGAAACACCATGCACATAATTGTTCTACCTAGCTTGTCCACAGTTCTAGCTAGTAGTCTCTCCATAACTGTTCTACAACATACACGTACGTACACACACGTACGTACCAAGCTTGTCCACATAGTTCGACAATCCAAAATATATACCTCCCAACAGTTTTGTTAACCAAAATAAAACAGTCCAAACCACCACCACATACTGCACATTAAAGAACCATGCTTACTTTGATGGGCGTTTGCCCTTGTAGAGCTCCTTCTTGGTGCTGATAAGCTTCTCCTGCATTCGATCTCCAAAGGAAGACATTTCTTGTCTGAGGTTCGTGGTCACCTGAGTCTGCACTTGATCCCCCAAATCTGCCATTTCTTTCCTCAAGTCTTCCTTGATGGTCGACAGTTCAGACATCATGTAGTCCTTCAAACTGCCACTACCACCAGCTGCAGAACTCTGGGCACCAGTTTGTGTGCAAGGTGCTGACTGCAAGATAGGTTGAGACTCAGATCCCATGCCCACAACCCGGCCTTTCTTCGAACCACCTGTTGCCTTGAGCCAAAGAGCGTTCGTGTCAACCGAATGGGATCCATCCTCTGAGACAGCATCATCTAAGATTTCATCCTCAAGCAACTAGTCATACTTGTCCTAGAAGTGGAAAGAAAATGAATTCAACAACTCAGAACACAAAAACGAAAATGAAAACCAAAAAGTAAGCTCAGAACAGCAAAACCAAAAGCTGAAAATAACATATCCCAACAACAGAAAAATGAAAAGAAATGAACATAGGAACAGAACTAGACATAGGAAAATAAAAGAAATAAAAATAAATGAACATAGGAACTGAGCATAGGAACAGAAGAAAAGGCTAGGGAAAAAAACAAAACCAATACATAAATTATAACAGATCACAACACAAGAGTGAAGAACACCAAAACCAAAACCAAAACCAATCCGTAACCAATACCAAAAACAAGATATAAAAGACCACAACATATAAACACTTGAAACATCAGATCCATAACCAATACCAAAAGCAAGATATAGAAATTAAAAATACCGATCCCAACACATGAGTAAAGAACACCAAAACCATAACCAAAACCAATCCATAACCAATACCAAAAGCAAGATATAAAAGACCACATCACATAACCAATACCAGAAGCAAGAACAGTTGAATGCACATTTTAATTTCTAAGGCATAAAAGTCCCAGTTCAAATCATGCACATCAAACAATCAAAGGCATTAAGTAGTTAAAGGGTAACTTCAAATACTAACTTACCACAGTTTCTTGGCACTGAGCGCCCGCCCAAGAACCATCTTTTTTTCTATGACAGCGTTCAAATGTTTCCTTTGGTGTGGGATCTTTTCCAAGCTCCTCCCTCTGTGGAAAATATTGTATTAGTTTAATTAATTACATATATATACTGAATAGAGAGTAAATGGTAAACAAAATGATGTCAGAGGAGAGCTAAGATGTGCATACAAGTCGCTTCTTGATTACGGTTGTGGAAACCGAACCACCACTGAAAATTGGTGTGCCCTTCTCTGTTGCCACAGCTCTGTTTTGCTTGTTCACCTCAGATTGATGTAGAAATCTGTCCTCCTTTTTCCATTTCTCACACATTTTGACCCATATGACTTGCTTCACCCACGAAGGCTTTTTCTTTGTTCTCCCCGTGCGAGCCTTCCCAAAGACGTTCCTTAGGTGATCCCCTCCCTTAGTGTTGAATGCTTTGCAAACTTCTGACTCTGGGAATACAGTTTCATCCCAAGTTGCTCGTGCCTGAATATATTGAACAAACATATTAACTAGGGGCATTATATATTCAGACATACATCTAATTAATCAAAGTAAAAATCTTATTGAATTGTTTTATACCTTGAACATTTCCCACCATAACTCCAGGGTGGTGGCAGGAACATCACTCCACCGTATGTAGGGGCCATCAAAATGGGAGTGAATAACCTGTGTGAGGACTCCAAACGCAAGATTGCTTGCATCAAAGCTTCAGAAGGTACATATAAAAAAAAAATAGAAATGTATTAGACACTAAGATTTGAAGAGTAGACACTTGATTTATAATCTAATATCAAAGCTTCATAAAGGACAAATAACAAAAAAATGGGAATGTAATTGACAGTTGATTTATAATTTAACATCATGATCAAATTCAAAACCATCTATCAGACACAAAGATTTGAATAGTTTATGTTCATTATATTGGATATGTCAATCGATGCAAATCAAATTTCATAACTACATGAACTTTCACACATGAAACAGAACATCTATCCATTTGAATTAACCACACATGAATAAATTGAAAATAACATAAACTATCTCTCTTCACTTTGAAGCAAGAAATTCAAGCACACAAAACAGAAACTACTTGCTTTATAATGTAACATCATGATCATTTGAATTAACCACACATGAAACAGAAACTAAATCAATTTGAATTAACATCAGAAACAGAAAGTATAACCACACATGGAACAGAATCAGATTTCAGTGCCTTGGATATCTTCAGCATCAACATCAGAATTTTTAAAACAACTTGTACAAAATAAAGGAACTTGCAATCTATGAAATTAAAACAACTTGTAAAAAATAAATGTAACATCAACATCAACATCAGATTTCATAAAGAAAGAAACTTCCACAAATTGCAGTCTATGAAATTAAAACAACTTGTACAAAATCAGATAAGAAACTAAAAGGGATCTTACGTTCCATTAACCAGTTCAATGTAGACTTTTCTGTTCCACCGGGCATACTCCTCTTCATTTCCTTCCTCAGTTCCGTCCACAGTTCCGTCCTCAGTTCCGTCCTCAGTTCCTTCCTCATTTTCTTCCTCATTTCCTTGGGAGTCGTTCTGGTTATGAGAACCTGTACTCTTCCCTGAAGCTGAAGATGCATCCGCTTCATTGTTGTTCGACACCACTGCAGGTTGAGATTGGGTTGAGGCCTCAGCGTGTATAGAAGACGTGGAGTGGCAAGGCTGAGAGGCGCTGGGTTCGGAGGCCGCAGAAGGTCCCCCCGATTGGGAAGGAGACGGCACCAGTGGGGAGGGGCGGGCGGGTTGACACCGTGACCGTGGTTTGGTAGGAGATCTTCCCAGTGGGGAGGGCTTAGTGGGAGGAGAGAAGATCGGTGTGGTGCGGCCAGTGGATTTAGCTCTCCGGGGTGATGACCGAGTAGGAGGGTTAGGGTTCGGAGCGGGTACAGTTGGGGATGACCGAGTAGGAGGGTTAGGGTTCGGAGCGGGTACAGTTGGGGATGCAGCGGTCACCGGTGGAGAAAGGGAAGCCGGGGGAGGTGGGTTAGGGTTTGGAGAGGGTACGGCTGAGGATGGAGCGGCCGTCGGTGGAGAGAGGGCAGCCGAGGGAGATGGTGCTTTGGGAGTTGGTCTCCGGGGGGATGACCTGGTAGGAGAGGTAGGGTTTGGAGAGGGTATGGATGGGGATGGAGAGAGGGTAGACGGGGGAGAGGGCGCCGCTTGAGGCTTCGTCCTTGGTCGGGTTGGAGGCAGTGGTGGTCTCGCGGCTACAGTACTCCGAGTTGATCTTCTTGGTCCTCCTCCTCGCATGATTGGAGCCAGTGGTGGTTTCAATTGGATTCAGAGAGGGCGTCGATTGGATTCAGAGAGGAGAGAGGAGAGGTGAGAGGAGAGAGTGAGGGTTTGGATTGGAGGCGATTAGAATGAAAGGATAGAGTTAGGGTTTGGATAAAAATTTCTGAAAATTTGGATTTCCCTCTAAAGTTTTAACTTTCCCTCTAAAAATTTCACATTCCCTCTCACAATTCTGAAGGATAGAGTTAGGGTTGGGCTCACATTATTTTGATTGGGAAAGGATAGAGTTAGGCCCAAATTATTTTGATTGGGAAAGGCCCAAGTTGGAAAAGGCCCAAATCCTGGAAACCTACGATTCAACAGAGGAAGTCGCTGGTGCGTCTTCTTCCAACGTCTTCCTCCACCGACAAATCCATCTCTTTCACTCTCCCCTCTCTCTTTAATCTCCAACTACACCATTGAAGAGCCAACCGAACAGCACTAATTAGCACTGTAATTACTACTCAGATTCAGAGAGACGAGGTAGGAGGGAGATTCAGTGGTGTTTTAGTCAGGCGTCCATGGCGTCCATGGATTGGTTGGAGAAGATGCTCTTTCCCATGCAAAGGCGATGCTCTCGCTTCGCTTCTCGTTTCCGATTTCGTCAACCTGGTATCTTTCTTCTACATAAGCCCTAACTTTATTTTTATAGTTCCGTTCATCCCTCATCTCCTATTCCTGTGTGAAAATTGATTTGCGTATTTGACCAATTCGGGAGACCTGTGCTTGATTGGATCTTGGAATTGATCGAAATTAAAATTAGTCATCTCCTCGCCTTCTATTGGTAATTTCTGTATTCCAATTTTTTATAGTTGCTCAGTTTTTTTCAAACCCAGTGGATTTTAATGTGGTTTTCATTTAGGGTTGTTTTGATCCAATCACCCTCTATTGGTAGTTTCTGTCTGTGTTTCCCTATCGATTGGAGGCGGTTTTGTTGATCAGATTTCAATTTATATGGTTGTGCCTCTATTTACTAATCTGACGATTTTTTTATCCAAGTTGGTTATCAGTGAGTGATCAGTGACTGTATATGTTGCTCAGTTTTTTTTATAGTTGCTCAGTGTTTATAGTTGAAATCTCAACATATGCTTTAGCAGTGAATGATCTACAAATCTGATGTTCAAATCAATGCATTAGCAGTGAGTGATCAGTGCATATAAATTGAATTCTACAATTGAAACAATCTATAAATCAATGCTTTAGCAGTGGAATAAAGAGTGCCAATTGAAATCTGAATAGATGCGAGTGTCATCAGTGTAGTGAGTGTGAATTTTTTGTACATAAAGTCTGATATGTGCAGAGACAACATGAATCAGACATTTGAAGTTTGATATGTGTGATGAGGGCCAATATGAATATGGTTCTCTGTTGGTAAAATTGTCTGGTCATACAATTGACATATGCAGTTGAAGTTGAAAAAGATAGTTCAAGTTGACATAATTAAACACAGTAGACATAGTCAATGAATCAATGAAAAAGATAGTTCAAGTTGAAATTGTTTGTAGGCTTATTAGCTCAATGGAAGAGTGTTGTGTGTGACACAAAGATGGGGGTTCGATTCCCTCATAGGCCAAATGTACAAAATATTAGCTCCATTCTTAATCAGGCAGTTTATGCTACGAATTGAAGACCTGTCAGAAAACAAGCACACGAATCAGAAGGTCGGAAAGGGAGGTACGTACAAATCCATATTCAGCCAGAATTATGGTAAACTAATTTTACCTTGGCATGAACAGCTAGCTTGGGGTTAGTCAGAGCCTTCTTGACCGCTTGTGGAGGCCTCACAATCGTCCTCTTCGAGATCATCAACTCCAACATGATCTATGTCATCGCAGATTTCGTACACACCAGAAGGATCTCGCAAGGTTGTTGGTGAGTTGTCCACTCCTATGCCGATGGAGATTTCTGGCGTGATGACTTCATCGGACTGATAAGCATCCATGAAGTCTGCACCCGTAGATACCCATCGTTGCTCTATCCGGTTCCGAGGCCTTGTCTTGCACACATGCCACCAATCCATCCGATCACGTGAGGCCCCTGGATATTGAACATAGTACACTTGCACAGCTTGTTGCGCGAGGACGAAGGGCTCATACCTTCTATACAATTTCTTTTGATTGATTTCAACAAACTGGTATACTGGATGTATTTGTGTTCCTCGTGTCGTTGGATCAAACCATCGGCACTTGAACAAGACAACCTTCAGCGGATGCCCAAGTGCACTTGGGTACTCAAGCTCGATGATTTCTTCAAGTAGCCCAAAGAAATCCGATTCATTTGTTGCGTAGTTGGTCCCTCGAACACAAACCCCACTGTTCATTGTAGATTTCCCAACACCATGGTCTAGAGTATGGAACTTATAGCCGTTGACAAAGTATCGTGGCCAAGAAACTCCTTTCACACTAGGACCCCAAGCCAAACTCCACAAGAGATCTGTTGGCCCAATTCCGTTTCCTTTGTCTGCGACCTACATGAAAAAATAATTGAACATTAAGATATGCTATATGTATACAAATTAAGAAATATATATAATTAAGATTTCTGGAAAGATGAACATACATAATTCTTAAACCAACCCGCAAATTCGTTTTCAATGAGCTCATCTCCAACATTATCCCCCATTGCACTCTCAAATAGCCTGCACCATAGTAAAGTAATGAATAATGTACGTAACATTAAGGACAATATATCGCAAATAAGAGGTTGGAGCGAACAGGTTTCCTTACTCAATGTATGGTTGGACTTCCGGACAGTTAAGCAACACGTATGTGTGTGCGGCCCTCCACTCGTCCTCTTCGGTCAACCACCTTATTGTCTTCTTCCCACTACCCCCGCCCGGATAATTGAAAATAGACAAGGCACAACCGTCACCTCCATCGACGTCGTTTCTCGCGGGTCGCCTTAACTTGGAAGGAACATGTGAAGGGAAGTAGTGGACGGAGAAATGAGCTATCTCTTCTCGTAAGTACGCCATCACAATCGACCCTTCTACATTACTCTTTTGGACAATCTTCCTTTTCAGCTGAAATAAAGATCTCTGGAATGGATACATCCATCGATAATGAACCGGACCACCCACTTGGGCCTCATAGGGCAAATGGACAATGAGATGCTCCATCGAGTCAAAAAAGGATGGCGGGAAGATACGCTCCAACTTGCAGACCAACAGAGGAATCATGGAATTAAGCTGCTCCATGACAGAAACTGACAAGCTCGACGAACAGATTGTCTGAAAAAAGATACTCAACTCAGTTAAAGGACCCCAAACGGATGGATGCAATAACTCTTTGAAAGCAATCGGCAAGAGTCTCTCCATAAACACGTGACAATCGTGGCTCTTCATCCCACTTAGACTACAATCGTCACTCTGAACACATCCGCCTATATTGGAAGCATAGCCATCGGGAAATTTGACGGTCCTCAACCATTGACCCACCTTTCTCTTCGCCTCTCTTGCCAAAGTATATATTGCTTTAGGTTTCGCACCATTGTAATCATCAGCTACCTCCAACTCAGGTCGATGACAATATAGGCGAAGGTCCTTTCGGGCATTCAAGTTATCCTTTGTCTTCCCAGGGACATCCATCACAGTGTTAAAAACATTGTCAAACACATTTTTCTCAATGTGCATAACATCGAGATTGTGTCGGACTAGAAGGTCCTTCCAATATGGAAGTCTCCAAAAAATGCTTTGTTTTGTCCACTTATGAGAAATGCCATAGTCATTCGACTTGTAGAAGGGATCCTCCATGACCGTTGGCAAATGACGAACCCACTCCCATATCTGCTCCCCCGATAGCAATGGAGGTGGCAATCCTGTTTCCACGTGCCCTTTGTAGAAGTCCTTCTTGTTCCTACGGAAGGCGTGATCAATCTCTAAAAACTTCCGATGACAATCGAACCAACAAGCCTTCCGACCATTTTGAAGGCGAAAAGCATCAGACCCTGATTCCATGCAAATCGGACAAGCCAATTGTCCTGCAGTGCTCCATCCAGACAACATAGCATATGCAGGGAAATCACTGATAGTCCAAAGTAAAGTTGCACGCATAAGAAAGTTTTCCCTCCTCGAGGCATCGTAGGTGATGACACCGACATCCCACAACTGCATCAACTCGTCAATAAGAGGTTGGAGGCAAATATCAATCAACTTCTTCGGGTTTCGAGGACCTGGCACTATCAACGACATGAACATGTGCTCGTTCCTCATGCACAAATGAGGTGGAAGATTGTAAGGAGTGACAATCACTGGCCAACATGAATAATTCTGACCAGATTTGTTGAAAGTAGCAAAACCATCCGTGCATAAACCCAAACGAACATTACGAGGCTCACAAGCAAAATCAGGATGCTTCGTGTCCAACCTCTTCCATGCATCTCCATCTGAAGGATGGCACATCATTCCCTCCTCTGTTACGTGTTCTGCATGCCAAGTCATGTTGCTGGCTGTTACTTCAGAAGCATATAGTCTCTGTAGCCTCGGAATTAGAGGCAAGTGGAATAAAACTTTATGTGGCTTGCGCTTCCCTGAAGCACCCACGGCATATCTTGCATGACCACAGAACTTACATGAATCTTCATTGACATCATTCTTCCAATACAACATACAACCGTTGGGACACATGGCTATTCTTTCTACCGGTAGACCCAAATTTTGGACTATCTTCTCAGTTTCATAGTAACTGGTGGGAATCTTGTGGGCATCAGGCAACACTTCATCATACAATTGCACGAACCCATTGAAGAGGCTTTGAGGAACATTATATTCACACTTCAAGCTCATAAGTCGGCTCACAAAGGACAATTGTGTATGTGTAGTACACCCAGGAAACACAGGTTCATCAGCTGCTCTTAGCACATCTTCAAACCGCGTGGACAAGAGATTAATATCCTCCTCGACTGCTACCGGATCTTCGCTCATTCCATCGACCTCATTAACTTCAGCTGGTTGGAATTCAACATCAACTCCATTATTCGGAACACCATCGACATTATAGGGGCTAAACCATGTAGGAGGAACAAAGCTTGGCCCAGCAACATCGAACACCATCCTCTGTTCTGCAGTTAACTGATCATACATAGCCCACTGGTTGCCCCCTACCATTTGCTCATGGTTTGGATGTGCAACAGATTCGCCATGTGCCGTCCAACGATAATAACCATACATAAACCCATTGTGGTATAAATGATCCTTCACATCATCTACTTTCTCGAAATAACAATTCTCACATCTCCGACATGGACATTTTATCTTACCTTCATCAACATAATAAGTTTGAGCACAAGCAAATTCGACAAACTTTTCCACCCCTTGGTAGTATTCGGGCTTTAATCCTCTACGATTCGACAAGTACATATCATACATCCATGTACGATCGTCCATATTTTATCAAATTCGATCAATCTGTACAATAGATATATAATAGCTAGAGCACATTACTATACATTTAAACAAATTGAATATTCCTAAACATAATTCTTAATAAAAAGCCCATTACTAAATTTCTAAATAATTACACATAATATTGAATAAAATTGAAATACTTAGCATATATATAGTGTCAACTTACAACCAATTTTTAAAAGTACATCACATATATTTGTACATATAAACATTGTCAAACACACATATTCTTCCAAAACCCCCAAAATGTTTTTCAAAAACAAATTACCAACCAATTTAACATTACCGATCTATAATCATAATATAACCATTTCTACTCTTCTACCTCTATATATAATCTTATATACATACTACTTTCCTTTTTCTAATTAAAATAAATAGGAATAATAACAATATATATGTAAATATGTGTAAAATAAAATGAAAACTTACCTTGTCCGTACACGGCAATTGGGTGGGAGTTACCACGTTCTGCTCAATGGAGCTTACAATTCTCAAATGGCCAACAAATGTCCAAGCTAGAAGACAACACAAGTGGGCAAGTGGGCCGGCCCCATTTAATGCACCCAACCATAAAGCAGGTGAAGTACAAAATCGCTTTAATGATCTCATCCGTAATAGCAACGGAATTTAGCCACGGATTAAATCGTCGCTAAATAACCACTTCACTCTATGGGCTAATAAAACATTGGGCCTCCCCGCACTAGCTTCTAATGGGCCGAGCCCAGAAAATTAATTGGGAGACCCGGTTTCAGCCACGGATCGGGTATATTTCATATCGGATCATAGCCCAAGTATATGATAATATCCGGCCCGCCTACAACTAGTGAGCCAAGGCCCACTCACCCATGTTCAATTCATTTGATTTCCGATGACGAATAGCCACGGATTTAGCCACGTCTATTGTGTTGTGGCCAGATCAGCGTCGAAAACGGCCACGGCAATTAGCTTCGTGGCTGAAGTCGTGGCTATTCACTGACATTGACAAAAAATGAGCCACGAAATCAGCTACGGACATCTGGTTCGTTGCTATTAGCCACGAATGATCTGACATGTCATTCCTGGATGAGTATCAGCCACGAATATAGCCACGGTCAGAAACAGTAGTGGCCATTTTCATCACTGGTAGACACGAAGATTGGGTCGCCTATAATCCGTGGCTAACCATCTGTAGCTATTTCCTGTTTTTTTAGTAGTGTTATTTTCGTAAATATAGCAAACAAAAATAAAGGTTCATCCAAAGGATCGATATATAACACCAACTATTTGACCCTTTTACTGGTGAGAAATCCATTTTTAGATAAAAATAAAAATAGACCTGTGCATATTTTATTTATAGATTTATGATTTTTTTGGTTTTCACTTCCCATGCCTTTTAGAAAAAGATTAAGTACTAATGGTAACAACCATGAACACACTAACATCTTAGCAAACTCTTGCTAAGATGGAGGGTGAACGAGATGCCGTTCTTGCTCAATACCGGGACACACTACAAAATTATCGGCTATGGAGAAAGAGTTGAATTCAGCTCAGGTTGATGCTAAAGAAGTTGAAAAGTGCGCAAGCGAAGCTCGGGGTGAAGTGAAAGCAATTAAAGAGTCCCTTAAGAAACTAGAACTTGAGAGGGATCCAAGCCTTTATCAGCTTGAAGAGGCCTAAAAAAGGATATCTTCTTTGGAGGCTATGGCCGTGGCAGCTCATGAGCAGGCTGCAAGTGAGATTAAGGCTTTGAAGGAAGAATTATCAAGATTGAACAAAGAGAAAGAAGATGCATTTCTTCGTTACCAACACAGTGCTCAGATATGATTGCCAAGCTTCACAATGAGCTGATGGAAGCAAAATAGGAAGCCAGGAGGCTTAACGACGAGATTTTGTTTGGATCAGACAAGTTAAATGTTGCTGAAGACCAATGTGCTTTGTTGGAGGAGGTGAATCAGTCACTGGAGCTGGAGGCTAATGATCTGGTTCAAGAAATAGCAGCAAAACATCAACAACTTGCTGAGAAGCACACTGGGTTAGAGAAGCTTATGAACCGGTTGTAGGATGAAGAGTCTCCATTTACGCAAGTCGAAGCAACCCTCCACAAGCTGCAGGATATGCACTTGCAGTCTCAAAATGATCAAACAGCTATAGCATCAGGGATGAGCTTCACATGTTGAAGGACCTTGAGTTATGAAAAAGGGATCTGGAGCTAGAGATCCGGTGGTTTAAGGGAAGAGAGCCGAGTTTGACCGACATGAAATCAGCATCCAGTGCAGGTGAAAAGGATATGCAGCATGAAATCCTTGGTTTGAAAGAGATCAAGGAGAAACTTGAAGCAAATGTTAGGCAACAGGTTGAGGGAAATGAAGTCCTCCAATAGCAGTTTCACCAACTTAAAGAAGAATTAGAGGACTTTTACAAGAAGTATCAAGATTTGCTTAAGCAGCTGTTCGTCGATCAAGGATTTGCAAGACAAGAAGTCAATGCATTTGGGAAGGTTAGAGAGCTCAAAAGAGAAGATGACGGCCTTGCAAGAGTCCTGCAACACGCTAAAGCTGAAAATGAATTTGTCATCAAAAATTACTTTTCATATTCGATGAAAATGTTTATGGCATTCCTTTATTAATAGTTATGTTGATGTTGATAAGGGTATTCCCAGAATCATAGTTATTTGTTTGAACTTACATCAGACAGTTACTCCTAAATCAAAATTCTTTCCAGAATCTTTTCGTTTCCAAAACAGAAAGTAACTCCTAAGGCTACATTTAATGTTTGAGTCTATCCTTCAATTTAAACCATCTTTTCAAGTGTTTCTCTAAAAAGCCAACTATCTAGGACAATCAAATATCATCTCATGCTCACAAAATAAAAAGTATAACACATTCCTGGGATCACAAGGGTAGAGGAACAAAGTAAGATGCCTCAAGGTACGTTGTTCATTGATTTGCAGGAAATGAAAACCAACAACCTACATGTAAACTGATGATTGACTCAAATTTCAGATTTGCTACAGAGTTTCCAGCAAACGTCTTCACCCGTGCCCGAAATCTCAATACTACTACGGTCGGGAACCAACGTGGTTGGGAGGGAAAAAGTGCAGACTTTTTGTGTACTCAAACTAAGTAATGCAAGCAGTGGAGAAGTAGGTATGTTCAAATATCAGTATGAAAGCATTGATACTTGCACTATTACAAAAGATTAATTTGCCTTTATTTTTCACAAGATATAAAAATGAAAAATAAAACATTTTTTTTTTACCATTTTTATCATTTTGATAAAGTCTATTATGTAATAAAATGTTGTGTATTAATAGTTGCTTACCATTGCAGATTTACTTCACAAATTTCTGCCACCGGTTTTGTCTTCAACAATGCCATCGATGCCAATAATACTGCAATCAGAGACGAAAATGTTGAGCCCTGGAAGAGTACAAAGCTACAGCGGAATGAAAATGATAACTACAACCGCCCAAGATCCAGGTTGGCCCAAATCCACTCAAACTACTAAAACATCAAGCGCACCATGTGAATTTTACTTTCCAGTGTAAATAAGGAGAGCGATTTTGAATATATTATGCCTAAAAATGGGTCTAAATCACAATGTTTTTTTCCTATACTATATTGCTTATGACCTTGCAAAAAAAGTCTTTGACGATTACCTCCACACTTTGTTTTCCCAGGGTCAAAAGCACAATCATCGTCAACCAGAAACGCTCCAATTGCTGCATTATCCAACTGCAATAGTGAGTCTACATTGCTTCTTTGCTGATTTATTAACTTATTTAAAAGAAGTATTCACATTAGTTTAATATAAATTATTTTTTCTATCTGTAGATGAATCAAACACTTATAACAAACTTGGACCTCTACTTCAGTGCCCTAACTGTAATGCAACCATGTGGTATGAAGAGAGAACCATCAAATCTAGGAGAAGTGCAAATCCCACTTTTTCATTATGTTGCCAAGAAGGGAAAGTGCGGTTGGAAAAATTAAAAGCAGCACCTGCACCACTAAAGGAGCTGCTTGAGTATGACAATGACCCTGCAGCAAAGATGTTCAAGCGCAACATCCGGATTTACAATGGAATGTTTTGCTTCACATCCTTGGGGGCGCGAATTGATAGACAAATCAATCAAGGAGGAGGGCCATATACATTCCGAATTAGTGGTCAAAACTACCACCGTTTGGGTTCTCTCTTACCGCAGGATGGTCAAAGGCCAAAATATGCTCAGTTGTACTTCTACGATACTAATAATGAGCTTGCTAATCGATTAGCGGCCTCACCTCAGAATGACTGCAGTGAAATTGATGAATCTATTGTGAGAGCACTTACTCAAATGATAGATAAACATAGTTGTGTTGCGCAAGCATTCCGGATGGCTAGAGATTGGTACAGTCAACACCAAACCTATGATCTCAAACTTCACCTCATGGGAGAGAGAGAGCCAAACAGACAACAATACAGCTTGCCACGTGCTTCTGAAGTAGCTGCGCTCATTGTAGGAGATTTTGGAGAGAATACTACGTCGAGAGATATTGTAATACAAAGCAAAACACACGGCCCACAAAGGATTTCAGAATTACATCCACTATACATGTCGCTGCAGTACCCTCTATTGTTTCCTTTAAGAGAAGATGGATTCCACGAAAATATTCCATACTATAATAACAACGGTAGAAGGAAAACCAAAAGAGGGACGGTCACCATGAAGGAATATTATGCTTACAGGATTCAACAAAGAATTGACGAAGGAACAACCCTAATCAGGGGAGGTGGCCTATTCCAACAATATGTGGTGGATGACTACACTTCAATTGAAGAGCAAAGATTGAAGTGGATTAAGTACAATCAAGATAGCTTACGAGCTGATTTATATCAGAATATTTGTGATGCGGTTACAAAAGGAGACACACAAGCAACAGCTATTGGTAAAAGGATGGTCCTTCCGGCATCTTTTACAAGGAGTCCAAGATACATGGTTCAAATTTATCAAGATGCTATGGCACTTTGTCGGGCATTAGGGAATCCAGACCTATTTATAACATTCACGGCTAACCCGAAATGGCCAGAAATTGCTGAAATGCTTGCGCAGATACCAGGCCAAAAACCAACTGCTCGTCCCGATGTGGAAACAAGAGTCTTCAAGCTCAAGTTGGTTGAACTGATAAAAGATATTGAAAAGCATCACATTTTTGGAGACCAACAGGCTGGTGAGTTGTCCTATGCTCTATTACGCAAAAAGAAATAACATGAACCCTACAATTATTAACATAAATTTCATTTTCCAATGCAGTTGTATACACTATTGAATTTCAAAAGCGCGGCTTACCACATGCACATATTTTAGTCTGGCTAAAAGAATCGTCCAAATGCAAGACACCAGAGGAAATTGATGATATTATATGTGCTGAAATACCATCTAAGGAGGTGGATCCTATAGGTTTTAAGGTTGTCACTGATTTCATGCTACATGGTCCATGTGGTGATGCCAACAGAAACTCACAATGCATGAAAGATGGAGCATGCAGTAAACATTTTCCCAAGCCATTTTATGCAGAAACAACGATTGATGAGGAAGGTTTTCCAGTGTATCGACGAAGAGACACTGGTGTTCATGTGAGAAAGGCAAAATCTAAGCTTGATAACAGATTTGTAACGCCTTACAATCGTTATCTCTTAGTTAAATATCAAGCACATATCAATGTTGAGTGGTGCAATAGGTCAAGGGCAATCAAATATTTGTTCAAGTACTTAAATAAAGGGCCTGACAGAGCTACCCTATCCATTCAAGAAAATGTGCTGGCGGTGAATCATTCAAGGAGTGAGAGCATTGTACATGTGGACGAGATACAGAATTTTTTGGATTGCCGTTACTTATCAGCATGTGAAGCAGCTTGGAGGATTTTTGGATTTGAGATTCACTATTGCAACCCATTTGTAATGAGGTTGACATTTCATCTACCAGATCAGAATGTTATAACATTGCATGATTCTCAGAGTCTACCGGCACTTCTTCAAAGACATGGCATTAAAGACACTATGTTTACAGAATGGTTCACACTGAACATGGTTGACAGTAATGCACGAAAACTGACGTATGCAGAAATACCAGCAAGTTATGTGTGGAACGCTAGAGAGAAATCATGGCAGCCTCGAAAACAAGGAAAGTGCATTGGAAGAATCTTTTATTCGCACCCCACATCAGGCGAGCGGTATTACTTAAGAATGCTTTTAAATGTTGTTAGAGGTCCAAGATCATTCGAAGAAATTCGGACAATGAACAACAAGATGTACAACACTTTTAAAGAAGCTTGCTATGTTCTTGGAATGGTCAATGATGACAAAGAATGGACGGATGCAATTGTAGAGGCAAGGCAATGGGCTCTAGCAGCTCAATTGCGTGAATTATTCGTTACAATATTGTTGTTTTGTGAGGTCAATAATCCGCGACAGTTATGGGAGCAGAACTGGGAGGCATTGTCTGAAGATATTTTGCACAGAAAAAGAAAAGAATTTAGATTTCCAGATTTGCTCCTCACTGAGGAGCAAATTAAGAACTATTGTTTATTAGAGATACAAGAAATTCTAAACCGCAACGGGAAATCTATTTCAGACTACAATGGCCTACCAATGCCCAACACCGCTCTATTAACAAATTCTGATAACCGGTTGATCCAGGAAGAAATGAACTATAATTTCGCACAATTGGCGGTGGAGCAGAAGCTACTGTACGACTCCCTCAATGCAGAACAGTCTCTCATCTATAACAAAGTCATCACGTCTATTCAGGCAGAAGAAGGGAGATTCTTTTTTGTCTACGGGCCTAGAGGTTCTGGCAAGACATTTCAATATAAAGCTCTGATAACTAGAATAAGATCTGAAAGGAAAATAGTTGCAGCAGTTGCATCTTCAGGTATAAACTTCAACAAAATTTCTAACTATACCAAACTTTACCTCATTATTTACTTTTATCATTTAATAAATTATATATAGGTATTATAAATTTCGGTATTAACAATGACAGGAATTGCTTCACTTCTTCTACCCGGAGGGAGAACAGCACACAGCAGGTTTGTCATACCGCTTGAACTAATGGAAAATAGCACATGTGGTATAAGGCAGAACACACATCTTGCAAGTTTGATGCATGAGGTGAAACTCATAATATGGGATGAAGCACCAATGACACAGAGATTTGCTTTTGAGGCCCTAGACAGAACGCTGAGAGATATCTTGGGATCCAAAGATGAAAGAAACCGCAACAGATTGTTTGGGGGAATTACAGTCTTACTTGGAGGTGACTTCAGGCAAATATTACCGGTTATTACAAAGGGGAAACGACAAGAGATCATTCAAGCATGTATAAACAACTCTCAACTGTGGCAGGGATGTCAGGTTTTAAGACTAACACGGAACATGAGAGTCAATGAATATGATGGAGATGGTTGTATAGATTTTCATAAACAACAATTCAATAAGTGGGTATTAAAAGTGGGAGAGGGGGTTGTAGAAGCTAAAGCAAAACAAGGTGAAGACCAACCAGAATGGATTCTCATCCCTCGGGAGTTTATTGTCATTCCACGAGATTCTCCTATTGAAGAAATTGTCAAGCATATATTCCCGAATTTCATAGAGCAGCAGAGCAATGAAAGCTACCTTCGAGAAAGAGCAATTCTAAAACCATTGAATGGGGATGCAGATGAAATTAATGATCACATGTTTCAAAAGTTGCATGGCCCAGTGAAGACATATAGAAGCTCGGATGAAATATGCAAAGCCTCTGCAGACATGGAAGGCCAGGAACACATGTTCCCAATAGAGTTCCTAAATGCTCTACAATTCCCGGGTATGCCACCTCATTCTCTAAATCTAAAAGAGGGTTTACCGGTTATGCTTCTAAGAAACGTAAATCCAAGTCAAGGATTGTGCAATGGAACACGCCTTATCATTTCGCATCTTGCTGAGTGGGTTATAGAAGCAAAAATTATTACAGGGAGCAACAGTTTCCTATAAAACCCCAAGAATCACACTGACTTCTACAAAAACCAAATGGCCCTTCATATTAAAACGGCGACAGTTTTCTATAAAACCATGCTATGCCATGACGATCAACAAAAGTCAAGGCCAATCGCTAAATGTTGTTGGTATTTATTTACCAAAGCCTGTATTCAGCCATGGACAATTGTATGTGGCAATTTCCAGAGTCACAAATCCTAAGGGACTCAAAATTGTCATGGCAGAAGATAGCTCACCATTCAAGGGTTATACCAAGAACATTGTTTTCAAGGAAGCATTCAACAACTTGGGAAGCCAAGTAAGTTAAATATTTAAAACAATTGTTGCACATAGTACATCATTATGTTATTACCGTTTTTCATATTCATAATTGTTGCCTTTTTTTACACCCAGGACTGACTACGAAAGGACATTTTACAGAAAGGGAAACACCGCGGGCTGAAAGTTTTCCTCAATGTAATATCAATTTTTAATCCCCTTAATATCTATTGTCATACTTTAATAACACTAATTAGTGGAGCTAGCTACACAGAAAATCACCAAGGCACAATGATAAGAGAGATATTTTTAAATTAAATCACAATTAACCCATAAGAAGTTGTACCAGAATGGAGAAGAAGAGTATTAAAAACATAATGGGACAATGAACCAAAATATACAAGTTTGACCAAACCTTATGCCTTGCAGGAGTTCTCCTATGAACGAAAAAGTAACATTTCCAACGCATGTGCCAGCAGCTTCTCCACAATGGGTGTCACCTATTCATCAAGTGCGAGCAAATGAGCTAAGTGATTATCATTTTCTAAACCCATTGGTTGCTTCTAAGACTATTTGTTTTGACAGAATTTATTACCTATGTTGTCCAGGTATCTACTTATTTCGCTTCGGTGAAAATCTAAGACTCGGTGGAGATTGCATCTTTGGACTTTGAGGTGAGTGTCGCCTTTTTCATGACCCAAATTCCTTCATCAAAACTTGAATCATTTGTGTTCCAACTATTGAATAAGATCTCAAGTTAAAAACCAGGAAAAATGTAATTAAGCAAGAACAAAACTGATCAATCTACAAATTCATATAGAAATTTTTAGGAGAGGGGCACATACACAGTTCAGTTGAGGCGGCAACTGCTGTAACAATAGTTGAGACCTACTGACATCATTCATTCAATATGTTAATTAGTACATAAGAAAATGGTTCCTCATATATATCCCACGTATATATGATCACTGGACTAAATTGACTATAATCGACTTAGTCATGTACTCCATATATTTCCCAAATGTGAGTGAGACTAAATTCAGATATTATTGGACAGTGAAGTGGGTGGAAACTTTTTTTTCAAATATTTTTAAATTAATTTCAAACTTAATATCAAACTTTATAGTAGTAAATACTTTCAAATTAGTTTGGAACTTTGCAACAATGACGTATGACTGTTGCCTAATTACTGAGTATGAATTCTATTTCAATCTTTCTTTCTTCTTAGCATATTACTCCTTAACCGAATCCAAAAAAGTTGGAAAGAAATATAACATCAATCTGATCAAGAATACCATTAGAACCATATAAAAAGAAACATAACATTACTAACAAAAGCACGAGATATCACCCAAAATCACATCTTCCACAAACCTAACCCTGAAATTCAGTGATAAACACCCTACCGCTTCCAACAAATCCTAAATTCTCAATCAATAAGTGAAAAATTAAAGGATTTCTGAATCATACAGTGGCAAACTAATAGCACAATTAAAAATCAGAGAGACTTCCGAGATTTGAGTTGTAGAAAACCACTAGGACTAAATGATCCCTCGCCAAAAAATAGTTGCCTGCACCTACACGGCATGCATGTTGTATGTCAAATCTCCCCTCATGGCCACAACACTCTTCCTTCGGTGGCTGAAAACTAAAACAATAAATGGAGAACACACGCTCAACTGAGAAAATTATATATACCCGACTATTAAGTATTCTATTTTGATCTTAGTTCTTTCTTAACACATTCACATCCACTTTGATATAAAAGTGAAATTATCACATTTTGATATGATTCTTTTGTTGATTCATATTGTTGCTTTTATTGCTTAAATTACTAATTTTACAACTTGATTGACACCAGCATTTATGCAAATTTCACAAGAACAACACAATCAACCAAATAATTTTTTTAAAAATAAAAATAAAAATGCTACATCACTGAGATCGTAAAATTGCTAACAAGAGCACCAAAAACGAACTAACATTCCATCAACCCCCTAAATTCTCAATCAAACAACGAAGAATGCAAGAATCCAGAATTTTCCCAAATTAATAACACATCTAGAGATTACATACACTTACGGGGTTTCAATTGAATTCAACAGAAGGATAAGATGTTCTCCCCATTTTATAATATATTGATTCTTTGCATGCAACTATAATCAATTGTGTTTTGTTTAACATAAAAGCTTGAATTTACAGGTGCAATTTAGGTGGAATTAGGCTAAAATTAAAAATCTATTTTTTCAGGTTGAAGCTAAAATAGAAATCTGGAATGACTCACAAAAATGAAATCAGGAAGTTGATGGAGGCTCTGAATAACTCTCAACCTTCAAGCTCATGGTGGAGAATTGGAGATTTGGTCGTCTCGCCGGTCTTGCCCCTTTGCTTCTCCATCTTCAAGTCTTCAGCTTCAACACCCATCTCCTGTTTGCTTTCTCCCCACCGCCTACTTTGCACTTTCCCAATTTCATATGTGACCTTCGCTTTCTTTTTCTTCTAAATTTCACTTTTTTCCTTTTGAAACATATCACAAAAGTAATCATTACCTATATGTCTTCACTTGACTAAATTAATAAAAAAAAAAATTCAATACAGAGTACTCTTTAATAGATCTGTCAAAAATCCAGCCCGATCCGAACGTCTGAAATTTTTTGGGTCAACACCCAAAAATTTTGACCCGATAATTTTTTGGACTCGAACTCGAAAAACCGATATTTTTCTGGGTCAAGTAGGTTTCGACTCAGTGACCCGACTGACTTGCCCGATTTTTTAAAACAAAACTTTGACTAATTAATAAAAACCCAACAAAATCTCAAAATCATATTAGGGTAAGTTTAGTAATTAATATATTATTAAAATTAATTAATTTATAATTATATATTAATAACATTATTCATGGAGATTCAAATTTATTACATTTTATAATTACAAACACTCGATCTTTCTTTTTCAAATTAACTTTTATATTTTTTTCTATTCTATATTACTCCCTCTGATCGGTAATATTTAATTTTTTATTTTTAACATGTTTTTAAAAAGAAAGAATAATTCTATAAAATATTAAAAAATTTAATAAAATTTTTATACTCATCAATCATTACTAATCTGTATCAAGTAATTTAAAATATTTAATTAAAACTTTGATATTTCATAGAGTTTTAAATTTTATTAAAAATAATGAGTAAACTTTGATGAAATTTTATTAAAAATTTTTATTAAAAATATACTTTGATGAAACCAATGGAGGCTAGGCCGATTTGGGTTTCGTTTTATATAATTACCTCATTCGGGGTATGATATGACCATGCCGTTGACTATAACATGATCGCTTTCTTTTAAATTTTTTTACTTATTGTCGAGATTCAACAATCTCTTTTTTGAACTTTTTTTTTGTCAAACAGGAGAGCTAAACCTCCGGTATTTTATTCGAATAAAAAACAAGACATACATAGAGATCCATCGAAAGATCTAACATACAAGGAACTACTCTATTAGGTGGGACGTCCAACACATGACAACAAACCCAAAAATGAAAAGCTATAGATGCCATAAAGTCTCCAGCCATATTCGCTTCCCGAACACTTAATTTCAAAATTGTGTCTTATTTCTTTGTTTATATAGCAGCTAACCTCCAAGTTACCTGTTCAATATATGTATATCCCGGGCGTAGCACGGATCTGCGGACCTAGTTTACAATATATGATTATGTTTTTTTCAAGTTAAACTCAAATGAGTATTCTTAATTAATGATTAATGGGTCGTATTTTTATCAACTAATAAAAGTCTTTCAGACTTTGAATATGCGGTGTAAGAGAACGATAGTCAAGTAGTACATTCAACTTCTATTTTTATATTATTGTAAATAAATATATGTAAGCATAAAATGAGATGCAATATTTCATAATGGGTACTTAAATGTATGGATAAAATCTAAAAAATAAGGAAAGATTAAGATATAAAATTACCTTTAAAGGATTGCTTAATTAGCTAGGGTTGAGAGATCGTAGGTTAAGAATCTATATTTAAAAACTACCACCCAAATCAATATCGTTATATAAACCCTTTTAAATGGATTTAAAAGAAATGTAGAACAGTAGGTTTTGAATATGATGTTTTTAATCTATGATCTAAAAATAAATATATATTATATACGTAATTTGAAATAATTTTTTTTAGAAATAATTAATCTAATCAAGAAAATTTGACTTATAAAAGAAGCTATTAAGATTTATCTAATTAAATAATTAATTGATGAGTTTGAATAAATGATTTTGTGTAAAATTTGTTAGATTTTTTCTTTTTTAAATAAAAGATTTTTGATAATTTTTACTCCATAAATATAGTAACAATAAATTCAATTTCAAAAAAATATTTTGGGTAAATAATTAATTTACTTAATTTGTAAAAATAAATTAAATAGGATGGTGGGACCATGATTGACGATAAGCTGACACCTAAGCCTATTTTCAAGCAAAAATTGCCAAGTGGCATCTTTAACATCTGTTTTAGTATTATATTAGATATTAGATATAGATATAGATATAGTAGATTTTGGAATTTATAATATATTATTGAATTAATGCAATTAATTCAATTATAAAGCAAAATCATTAGTTGAAGTGTTAATATGAAATTTATTAAAATTCAAAAAAGAATTTAAATAAAGCAAAATTTATTAGATTTATAAATAAAAATAATCAGTTTATTTTAGTTTAGTTTTAAAATATAGTAGATTTTGGAATTTATAATATATTATTGAATTAATGTAATTAATGCAATTATAAAGCAAAATCATTAGTTGAAGTGTTAATATGAAATTTATTAAAATTCAAAAAAGAATTTAAATAAAGCGATATTTAGTTTTAATTAGTTTGAATCAAATCCTAATTTAATTAGATTTGAAAGATCTATTTTAATTTATATAAATATTTTAAAGATAAATAAAATTATTTTATAAAAAAAACCGCACAAATGTGCGGGTACTAAACTAGTTTTATAATACTAAAGGAGAAGTAGCCTACGACATGTGGCGGCTTCTCCTTTAATTTAGCTTTTTTTAAAAGGAGATTAATTGATTTATCTTAAAATTGATTTATCATTGTTAACATCTAAACAAACTTATGTTTTAAATGTTAATTTATTTATCTTAAAATATGATTTGTTTTAAACAAGCTTATCTTCAATTCACTCAGAGGATCGAGACTGGAATTTGCAAATCTTAATAAAATCTAAATAAAATTGATTTATCTTAATTTCACGTATCCTAATTCTCGCTCTCTTCTCTCAGATCCTCTCTAGCACTCTTCTCACTTGAACATCTCGGCAGTTCTCCGTTACCGAGTCATGTCGCCGATGATTTATCGTCCTCCCGCAGGGTTCAAAGTAGGTGGTCAAATCACAATGCAGTTGTCCCTTGTGCTGGTTCTCTCATCCTCCATAGTGCTTCCTCTCTACGTAATGAAACATAGCGATGTCCTCCATCTTTGCCCAACCCATTGTCGTAAAACGTCGTCATCCCTGTAAGAATTAGGTTTGTTCATAATCAATACACTAATTATGTGTAAGGTAGGATTTAGGATTTGGGAATTAGGTTTAGTATAGTTGCAGAATTGAAATGTGCGACTTACGGCTAAATTAAGTTCCATTCTAATCATTAGATATTTTATTAGCTTCTTCATGGACAATGGACATTAACTAAGCCAACCCTATCGATTGAAATTCATCCTCATTTTCCTCTAATGTTATTTCCCTTTCTTTATGCTAATGCATTAAGCAATCCGGTTAACTATCAAATTGATGCTTGTGTATAAATTGTATAGTTATGTGTTTATCAGTCTCCTTATATTAGATAGTCTAAAAACAAAATGAGCATGGATACTCTCTTTTATTTTGTATAATGAATTAATGATGACTGTTCTTAACATCAGTCTGATAAAATATTCTTAGGACAATACACAAATTCATTGATTGGGGAAGACAGAGTCAAATCAAACGGAGGAGACGATCTGGTTGAGGAACCGAGACGTGAGAACTGAGAGGATGTATTTTTTTTTTAATTATGTGAGATATAATCTTATCCGTTAATTTATTTCAATGGTTGAGATTTAATTATAAGGCAAATATAAGACACTTTGACTAAGGAGAGAATCTGTATCTATCTATCCTTTAATGTAGGGATTTTTAGTTAGAGTTTAATTAAATCATTTAGCACAATCCAATTAAAAATTAAGTCAATATATATCTATTAATTAATCTTTATTAATATTATAATAATTAATAATACTAATTGATTTTGATATCTGATATTATGGTTAGTTCGTTTAGATATTCAAAGGATCTTATCCCTAATAGTTATCGATCTTTACCAATAATTTTAATTATCTTATTTAGTTTAAAACATTTTCCATTTCTATTTAATCCATTCCATCCCTTGACCATCATTATACGTTTGACGATAATCAGCGAGTCACCTTTTCATTTCTTAAAAACATCTACTCTGATCATTCTATTGCCTTTCTATCAAATTCTAACCATATTTTTGTAATTTTCAATTTTTGTAAGTATTCGAATCCATTGATAAAATGTTACTAACGATTTGAATTTTAAACTTTTACATTTTTTATTGCTTTATAATCGATTCTGACAATGTTTTTTCTTCAGGTCGAATATGAAGAAGTACGGTTTAACTTTATTGGATGATCTAAAGGCAAAAGGAAACTACAAAATTCGAGTTCGTGTTATTCACATTTAGAAAAGAAAAAGTTCAAAGAGTGGATAAGAAGTCGAGTTCATGTTTTTATTAGTCCCGTGTTATATATATCTTTCCTGCTAATTTCAGTTCTACGTGGTGCCATATTATTTCACCAATCCTTCATGTTAAATTGTGGTATTTTTCGGACTTTGTTTTCTTTAAATAAATAAATAATTACTCTATAATATTTAAGTGGTATGTTCTGTAATCCTATCTGGTTGTTACAACAAATATTTACCATAATCTGGTACAAATTGAAATCCTTATCTTCAACTAGCATCGGTTTAATAGGTATTTATATTATTGGATTGTTTTGAAATTTAAATAACAATATATTTCTTGGATTGTTTTACAATTTAAAAATACTTTATTATATGTTTTAGTTAAGATTTGACCATTTAGGATAAGAATTAAATCAAGAGGTAGACAAATTTCCCAATTATATAAATAATTTATTTTACCCACGTATTTATGCAGTTTATTAATAAATTATGTTATATTACTACTCCATATATATTATTTATATTTAAATTATTTTTATTAAAATGTGAATATTTTTTATTTTAGTTTTTCTTTGTTAAAAGTAAATCAAGGAATAATCAACTAAATGTGTAAGACATGCTAATGAATTATAAATTTAGTTCACAATTTTAATTTTATTGATACTATCTCATTGTCATCATAAAATGTATATAATATAAAGATAGTCCATTTTTAAAAGACTTATATTTGATTTGTCATATTATTTCTTTAATATAATGGAATTGAAGGAAACGTCATATGAGATCGATCTCTACCATCTATATAAGATCGATAAAAAAAAGTCAAATAATTCCAACAGTTTAATGCAGTGTGTCATTGCATCTCTAAAATGAAAAGTTATGTGAAAAGTAATGTATAATATTGTACATAATTATATTTTAAAAAAAAGACTACAATTCTAAATAAGTGGATGGGCAACACTGTACTCCGTATAAAACTAAACTGATGGAATTAATCATTAATTCTTCTCAGCTTAGTTGATTGTACTTATTGGGCCTGATTTGCTTGGTACAAGGCCCGTGTTCAATTCTCCCGGTAAACCTCATGCGCACCAATTTTTTTTTTTAAAATTCAATCTGACGCGCTTACAGCAGGGGCACTTTTTTTTATTCAATCTGGCGCGCTTTTGAAAGGGGAGTAGGCCGCGTGTATTACATAATCTAATTAAATCACTCTTCACGGTTTTTACCATAATTTTGGTTTTTAACGGAGTGCACCCATATATATATAATTATATAGAGATTAGATAAATTGTGCACACCCCTTAGGGTGTACTTTGTGCACATTTCTGAGCCATTGATCTGATTGTGATGGATGGACGAGATTAAAAGGAGGTTTTATCTTTTTTTTAATAAATAAAAAGTGGGACCCACATGCAATGTTCACCAAATCAGCCATAATCGCTTCGTTTAGGCGCGTGCGTTGGGTTTTCATTTGGTGGATTGTAGGACCCACTACACAATATTAAAGAAATGAAAAAGATTACCATGATCCCATTCCTTCCGATGTGTTAACGGATTTGATTTGGTTACGTGTGGGACCCGCTAAAAATATTAAAGAAATAAAGGAAATCACACCCACTCAGTCCTAAAAAAAAAATATTTACGGACCCTGATCCGATCAAATCCCATCCCTTTTCTTTTTCTTTGAATTTAGAAGGTAGTTTACCTATATTGTAAAGATTTAGATTTAGATCAAAACAAACCTTTAAATTTATTCACAAAATTGATTTAAATGAAATGAATGATATGTGAAGGTCTATGTAGCACGGAAACGGAAACGGACACAGGATACGGACACGGGAAGACACGGGGAAACGACAATTTCAAAAAACATAGGACACGAACACGGCAAAGATATATGATATATATATCATTTTAAAGGTCTTGCAAAGATGTATACATTTATACTAATAAGAGCCACCTAGATGTTAAGACCAATGAGATATAAATAAATAATTATATAACATTTCAAATCAAAATATATACAAATAAACATTGCTAAGTCTAAAAATATATCAAAGTATAGAGAGGAGGCGGTCCACCATCATGTCTTGTTACCCCCTTCTTGCTGTTCTGCCAACTATATCAAGTTATCAAGATAATCCCAAAGTGGTCCACTCCATCTCCACCTTCTGTTTCAAAGAAACACCCCCTCTGCTACCTTCATTAGTTTGTGAGTCTGAACCATCATCAATTTCTAGATCCTAGCTACACCTAAATCTCGTATAAATTGAAATCAAACATCACTTAATCAAAGTAATCCTAAATCTGAAAATAAATCAAGGTATAGAGAGGGAGTGAGATAGGGAGAGAGATTTGAAGGAAGATTGACAGGAACGACACTCGTTTGTGTTCAGAAAGCCCGTCGATCGACGGTGGCTGGTGCAGATCGAAGAACGGCGGTGGCTAGTGTAGAACAGCGCTCGGTGGTATGTGGCTAGTGCAAAAGGACGCTCAAGAAGAAAAAGGCAAAGGTTGATAGCCGGGTTTGCTTTTTTCTTTTTTTATTTTAATTATGAACCGAGTTTTTTTAATTCCAAACCGTGTCCATTATTTGTGAACCGTGTCCAAGGTGTTTCCATCGTGTTTCCATACGTGTCCGAAGTTTGACCGTTTCTTGACCGTGTCCAGACGTTTCCGAGGTGTTTCGTGTCGTGTCCGTGTTTCCGACACGACACTGTGCCCTACATAGGCGTTTCTGTGCTACATAGGTGAAGGTAGTAAATAAATACCCCTTTTCTTATTCTCAAAAGCGTAAAAAATCGGTTTTCTTATTTTCAAAAATACGGGAAACGAACGGTATCGGTTAAATCTGTCGATTTAACGCGTATATTGAACGATAATTGAGAGATTATTCAATGAAATCCTTATTTTTATGAGGTACATAGAAGCGATGAATAGCTGCATAACCGTTGTGAATAAGTAATTTTTTAGAATAATTTGATAGAATCGATCGATTTAACGCGCACATTGAACGATAATTAGGAGATTATTCAGTGGAATTCTTATTTTTACGAGGTACACAAAATCGACGAATAATTGCATAACCATTGTGATTAAGTTAATTTTTAGAATTATTCGGCTGAATCGGTCAATTTAAAGCATACAGTGAATAATAATTGGCGGATTATTCAGGAAAATTCTTATTTTTACAATGTACATAAGAAAAAACACAAATAAAAAAATATTATTCTCATAAAATTCTCCTTCCTTGTTTCTGTAAATGAGCAAAAAAAACAAAAATAAATGAGCAATAAATTGAGAAATAACAAAGTGCACAGTGGGGGAAAGGATTTTACGGCCATCGATCTTCACCACTGCCTTCGATCGCCCGCCTTTGCGAGTCGGACACCGCCGCCACCACCACACACCACCGCACCACCACCAAAGGAACTGTCAAACGGATAATTCCCCAATAATCACCCAATAAAACATTTGTAATACAAGCAAAACCACCCTCCCAAACGAATAATTCCCCAAAAAAATTCAATTAGTATGAACAAACGTTATTATTTACCTGAATAATACACCATTCTTTTTATCTCCACCAAATGGTAACCCAAAAAATCATCATACCAGCCGAATAAATTCCAAAATGCCTGCACATTTCAGGGAAAATCACTCACATTAACATATCAAACAGTTGATTCATGAGATCTAGTAAAAACTCATAAACTCCAAAGATTCAAGCAATAACCCCCAAGTAATTACAAGTCATTGTCCAAAAAAAACCCTAATTAATCACCCAAAATGACCATTTTCACCTGTTGCAAGCAATCATCCAAAAGAACACCTCAAATTTATTATTTTCCATTGAATAATCCAGCATTTCAATGAATAAGGATATTAAAAAACACACATACCACTGAATAAGGATAAGAAAAATCACACAGAAAACAAATTTCGAATTGGGCACGCATACATTGAACGGAGGTGATTTCTTCCCTTCTTTTATTGAAATGCAAGCAGAGGATGTGAGGGGCGGCGAACAGGGCGAACCCAATCTAACCTCGGCGATGGTCACTCCCTTCGTTCTCGGCTTCGATCTTCATAGCCTGTCAGCGTCGGCATCAGTGAGGCTCGATTTCTACGTCCCGTGCCCTTGGCGTCAGAAGTTTCTGACGATGCTCGGAGGCGGTAGTGTCGTGGTCGGCGTCGATTGGTTCTGTTGGTCCCGACACCGCAGATATGACGGAGAACGAGAAGGGAAGACAAAGAGGGAGTGAAGGAGAGAACAAGATCGAAAGGAAGGAGTACCGAGTGAAAGGGGAAACCATGGAAGAAGAGAACAAGGTCAGATGGAAGGAATTGATTTTTCTGGCCACCGGATCTGTATTGAAATATTTGGGTTGAAAAACTGTGAGGAAGAAGATCAGATTAGGGGTTTTAATTTACCTCTTTGTGACACGCGCCTCACTCTCCCGAAATTGGGTTGAAGAATTAGTTTTTGTTTATTTTTTTTTAATTATCCGTACACATGGCGGAATGTAGACCCTCAATTCCACTAAGATCAATGGCTGAGATTCGTGCACAAGGTATACCTTAAGGGGTGTGCACTCTGGAACCACTCCATATATATATATATAATATGTTGTATATTAGTCCGAACTAAACATACTCTTACTTTAGTTTATTGTTATTAAAAGATCCAAACACATCAACCAACTTATTATAACCTTTAAATTTTTTTTAAAAAAAAAAACATCATTTTGTTTATTAAGAAACCGCACAACGGGCGGGTACCGAATACTAGTGTGCTAATAAAGAGAGAGCATGAAAAAAAAGTTTCAAATTAGAGAACACATCCATGTAGTCATGTGTCATGGGTGTGAATTAGAAGGTGCCCAACACATCATAGTTTGGGCCTTATGGGATTTATGAACCATTAATGGAGCCCAAATCAAAGTTGGGCCCATCAAGCTAGTGGAGTGGCCCACTCCGCGGGGCCCACTGTAAGTCTTTTACCTAAAGGGCGAGATGGGATCATCGGGATGGCTTGAAACGTCGCATTCAAGGGCGAACCAAATATGATTCGAGTGCAAAACAACACGTAAAGGAATACGAATTCCTTTTCTCATGCCCGCTTATTTTAGAAAGTGTTTACAACACTTCCATTTGTTGGCATCTTTTTATTTTGTTTGATTGATATTTGAGAGTTGCCCAACTTCTCATTGCGCCCATCGACTGTGTTTTTTTTCCTTTTACCCCACGTTGTCAATAAGTGGATAACCCGGACTTTACTAGCCCCTGTTTGCTGAATTGTGATGTTGTTGATTGTCGATACCCCACCTTATCGACATCTTCGCCTATCGAAGGGGCTTTTCGATTTTGGTGAATCGAACTCAATCCTTTACAACCTTTAAAAAAAAAGGCAAAAATCATTTTTATGATATGATAAATTAGGATTATATTCTCGCTGCAAAATCAATTCTTTCTCTATATTCAAGTTCAATGGGACTAGTGAGCCATAATCACAAGCGCTAGAAATTCCAAGTCTAATACAAAAAAACACAGTAGATTTCATCCTTAAAACAAAATTTATAATAGAAGTAGTCTACTAACTTTATATATATCGATTAAACTTTTTCACATACAATCAACCAACCACCAATTCACCAATCTTTGCCCCACCCATAAAAGTGCAAGTTTTCGTTAGGGCTGTTATATGAGCTGAATAGCTCGGGATCGGCTCGAAAAAAGCTCAACTCGAGCTCGTTCACTTACCTAAACAAGTCGAGCCTGAACATGATTTTAAGCTCGGTTGAAAGCTCGGCTCGTTTGATTTATGCTCAAATAGCTCGAATAATATGGAATTTCTAAAATTTTATTTAAGTTAATATGTTATGACCAAGTAAAACTACTTAAAGCTCGAAAAAAGCTCGGTTCGAGCTCGTTTATTTACTAAAACAAGCCGAGCTTGAACAAAAAAGAAAGCTCGTTTAAAAATTGGGCTCGACTCGGCTCGGCTCGAGCTCGTTTAACAAATGAAAAAGCTTGAACATGTCAAGCTCGGCTCGTTCGACTCGAATAATACCCCTAGTTTTCGCAAAAGTGGAGGAGTGATGTGGTTACACACAAGTGATTTCTACTCCTATTTATATACTAGGCTTGAATTAACTAGGATTGTTTCATCTAGTTAGGGTTTTGTAAATAGGTCTAAAAGTCCAACACATAGTTTTAGTGAAGTCACATTATGAGTATATGTAGTTAGCTTTATATATATTTCACATATACACAGCTGCAACATTATATTGTAATAAGCCAAAGTCTGTAAGGGCATTTTGATCTTTTAACATTCGACAGTTAGGACCCTTATAAGGGAATCTGGTGTAAGCGAGAGAGGTTGTTACATTTTTGCAGTTGAAGAATCTATTTTTCTCTCTGGAGCTTGGTTCATCAATGGAGTTCAATTTCCTCTTTTGATTCCTTTCTTCCATCACTGTATTACAACTTGTTTTGTCCAAATGGTATCAGAGCAGGAGGATTGATCCTCGCTTTGTGTTTGTTGCCGGTTGTCGTAACTCAGATCTGTGTGCGTGTGTTCTTACGTTTTTCGTAGACTTCGAATTTGTTGATCTTCATGGCTGGTCGTGGATCTGGAGGTCACAATGGACAAGGTGCAGGCAATTTTGGAGAAGGTGGTGCTGGTCGCGGTAGTTTTGTAGTTGTGACACCACCAGCACCAGGTGCAGGTGTTTTAGGATGGAATCTTCCCCAAAATGGATTCCAGTTTGGCGACATCGCTCAAGGTATGGCTGGAGCACATGTCAATCCATATTTTCTTTCAAATTCAGACCATCCAGGGATGGTTTTGGTATCAAATCCTTTTACTAGACTCAATTTTACAAGCTGGGGTCGTGGGATTAAAATGGAGCTTGGCGCCAAAGCCAAGCTAGGCTTTATAACCGTTAGCTGTGTGAAGCCACCTGAAGAGAGTGAAGACTATGAGAAGTGGTTGCGAGCAGACTCCATGGTTAGATGCTGGATGCTTAATTCGATGAATCATGAGGTAGCAGAGGGTTTTATCTATGTTGAAACTGCAAGGGAACTCTCGAATGAAATCAGAGAAAGGTTTCATGAATCAAATGATCCTCTAGTTTATCAATTAAGGAGAGATCTGGCAACTATTCGACAAGAGAACCTATCGGTAGGCACCTATTTTGGAAAATTGAAAAAGATATGGGATGAGCTCAAGTGTCTTGATGCTATTCCAAGCTGCAACTGTGGTGGATTTAACAATTGCAACTGTGGAATGTTGAAGAAGATATTAGAAAGGGAACAAAAAGCTAAGGTGAGGCAGTTCCTTGTGGGCTTGAATGACGTCTATGAGAACCTTAGGAGCAATGTGTTGTCTAAGGATCCTATGCCGGGTATTAACAAAACTTTTCAAATGGCTACACAGATAGAGAGATCTAAGGGGCTCACAGGCACCCCTCAGGGAGATAGCAGTACTCTTGCAGCTGCTAAGTTTGGACAATTTGGTCAATTTGGACAGTTTGGGCAAGTTGATATAGAGGCTAATGTTGTTAACAGGTTTCGTGGAGGTGACACCTCTAAGCAAAATGATCAGTTTAGGAGAGACTACAAAAAGGCTAAGTTTGACAGGTTATGTGATCATTGTGGAGAAAGAGGACACACAAAGGACTATTGTTTCAAGTTGATTGGATATCCTGATTGGTTTAAAGGGGGTAAAGAAGATGATAAGCCTAAGCCTCCTAAGAAGTTTGCTGCGCAGATGGAGAGTACCCATCCAGATAGTCCCTTTGATAATTTGGGTATGGAATCTAAACCTGACCAGGCCATGGTTAATGCAGTCTTTCAATAGGTGTTGAAGATGATGAAAGGCAAATCCCCGGTGGAGAGCATTGATAGTTCTGCAAACCAAGCCATGGTCCACTTTGCAAGTACTCTAAATGTTTCCTTTCTTTTTGTGGACTCTAGAGTCACTGATCACATTGCTTTTGACAAAGCTATATTTTCTGATATCATTGATCCGTCACCTGTTATTTTGCTTGGTTTGCCTGATGGGAATAATCTCAGAGTGTGTCACAGTGGTAGTCTCAGGTTGAGTGATGCTTTGATCTTGCATAATGTGTTGTTAGTGCCTCAGTTTCGGCACAACTTGCTATCTGTGTCTAAGATAGTGCATGATCAGAAATCAAAATTTCATTTTGATGCTATGTCCTCTTGGTTATAGGACCTTACAACTAATCAAGTTGTTGCTACTGGTGTTGAGGCAAGGGGGCTATATGTGTTGAAGGCCACTGATGCTGAGAGATTTGATATGCCAAGTATTAGATCTTTAAATAATGTCAAGATGAGTTGTAATAAGCTGCAGATTTTGCATGCTAGATTGGGTCATGTGACTTTTTCCAAACTACATCATATTTTGGATTGTAAGCCAGATATTCAAGACCTGAGTTGTGATGCTTGTAATATGACTAAGATACACAAGTTGAAGTTTGATAGAAGTGCGAGTATTGCTGACTCTCTTTTTCAGTTGATTCATATGGATGTTTGGGGAGCATACTGATGTCTCTAAAGTAGCCATGTCTTTATGCATATTTTCGTTCCATATTCTATACATTTTGCATATTTCGGGTTGGGAATATGTCGAATTTATGTAGTATATGCTTATTTGTCAGAAATGGAGATCTACATAAGTTTCGGTTTAATATTGCAGAATATGGAGTCATTTCGGGAGAAAACCAAGAGCACATGTCGAAGTTTCGGGAGTCATTTCGGGAGTCATTTCGGGAGAAGCAAGGACGGAAGTTTAAGCCAACTCGATGTCGAAAAATGTTACTCGGTCTCGACAACCCATGTCTAGGCACCTGCATTGATCGAGGAGCACATGTCGAAGAGCTGAAGACGAGCCAAGTCGACTCCAAGCAGTAACTCGAGATCGAGTACTCAACTCGATGTCGACAAAGCAATGAAGACCCACCCGGAGTCGAAGAGAGTCCACCCTAGGATGCCGAGGAAGAGCTACCCGACCTGGCTAGGCACCCGGACACCACAACTCTAGATCGAGTACATTCCTCGATGTCGACGAAGGGCCGAGAGCCCATGTCCGAGCATGTCGAGAAGAGTTGCTCGACAACACCAAAAGGCCTAGTCGATGAGCCACCCAACTCGAGATCGAGAAGAATTCCTCGAGATCGAGGACACCTTAGGAGCCATATCCGAGCCCTATCGAGGAAGATCAACCCAAGACGCCGAGCCACTGAAGTCGACGACGCCGTTTTACTCGAGATCGAGGAAACCTACTCGAGATCGAGGAAGCTTCCAGAAGCCGCGTAACGCGTTGTGGGCAGTTCTACTCGGATTGGGATTACTTGGAGCCAAAGATTGTCGAGTCTATCCGGGATCTATCAACATCTATCCACATGAAGATACTTTAGTCTTTAGATATAATTTCCTTTTTAGATTTATTATTGTTATTTCTTTTATTTATCATTAAGCTTTCTAGATATAGTTTTAGATATAGATAGATATTTCTATCCTTGAGTAGCAAGGATTAGAAGGCTATAAATAAAGCCCATGGGGCTGATTTTAGGATTCATTCAATCACACAGCAATTCAATTTCAGAGAGAAGTAGTTCACAGAGACGTTTAGGAGTTCGAAGGTTTTAGGGTTTTGGCATTCAACGAGAGTTGGATTGCCGGGATTGTAAAAGCTTTGAATTTAGTTTAATGCAAGTTATTTCCTTTCAATCAATGATGTCTGAGGTTGCAATGAAGCGCGAGTAGTCAACCCACTTCTAGGGTTGGGGCGAGCCCGACGATAGCCATGCATATTTGAGGTAAAGATCCGACTTTTATCATGTTTTGAGCATCTACTACTTGTTATGTGTTTATTACCCATCTAATGGAGGTCCATGCTAACAACTTGGATTGTAAACATAAAATCGGTAGAGACAATTAGGGTTTCTTGAAAGAGTTGTCTAATTGTTGGAAAAGGCAAAAGCTTAGTCCTTTGATGCAATTCACATGATTATCTGTTTTATCTCTTCCTTATGCATGCTTGGTTATCGTTGTTGTAAACCCCAATCTTGGAAGTCTTTTACATACAGTTTAGTTCGAAATCCCAAAGCACTTGTTTTTATTTTCTTTCGTTTTATTCTCTGTCTTACTCGATATCGAATTGCACTCCTCGATCTCGAGTTACTGATTCTCGATCCAGCATCGCCGTAGCTTCTGTGTGCAGGTGATCGACAAAGCCAACTCGACGTCGATGAATCTCCTCGATCTCGAGTAAGCCTTACTCGATCTCGACCAAAACCGTCGGGAGTTGCTGCTGCGCTGTGCTCGACTTGTCCGATCTTCTGTCGACTAACCCTAGTCGAGATCGACAACCTGTGGTCGACTTCTGTTCGTGAGATTTCTCCGTTGCCTAGGATCCGCTGACACGCTTCCTCGTGGATCGATCCTGACTTCCCACTACTGCATCGGGAGGAAGTCTTGTAATCATTTGCAAGGGACGGAATCTGGTTTGCTGTGATTTATTTATATTTTAATTTGCATACTCGATTTCCTCCTACAACACATACATAGTTCCTTCTATTTGTGGTGCCAAATATTTTTTGACTGTATTGGATGATTTTTCTAGGTCAACTTGGACTTATCTAATGCAAGATAAGTTGCAGGTTCTGAGACTGATTGATAGTTTTTTTAACATGGTTGAGAACCAATTCCAAGTGTCTGTCAAGATTGTTAGAACAGACAATGGAACTGAGTTCACTCAAAAGGGTTGTGTGGATCTGTTTGCCAGCAAAGGTATTTTGCATCAAAGATCAACTCCTGGGGTCCATGAGCAGAATGGTAGGGTACAAAGAAAGCACATGCATTTACTAGAAACTGCAAGGGCTATCAGGCTCCATGTTGGCCTTCCTATCAAGTTTTGGGGAGATTGTGTATTGAGTGCTACACATCTTATAAATAAGATGCCTTCTTCTGCTTTGAATTGGAAATCACCATTTGAAATTTTATACAGAATTGCACCTTCCTATGATTTGCTCAGAGTGGTAGGGTGCTTATATCATGCCTTTCAACCAAATGATCATAGAGACAAGTTGGGAACATTAGCTAGGAGATGTGTTTTCTTGGGATATCCTCTGGGCATGAAGGCTTACAAATTGTTTGATCTAGAAAGAAAGACTATCATTGTCAGTAGACATGTGAAGTTTGAGGAATCCATATTTCCTTTTAAGCAGCAAACACTCACCCCTTCACCCTCCTCCTCTCCTCCTTGTGTTGTTCATTGGTCAGATGACAGTGAGATGGTTCATCCTATGATTAGTCACCCTGATGCACCAGCAGTCATTGTCCATTCTTCTATTGATACTGGTGTCTCTAGAAGCAATGGGTCACCTATTGATGTAGTTCCTGATTCTGTGGGCAGTAATGCAACATCTCCAGTCCACAGTCTCAATCTTGAGAATCAGTCCCTGAGTTCTGAGCAAGCTATTCCACCTAGAGTTTTTCATAGACAGACTAGAATCCTTGCTAGACTACAGGATTATGTCACTCTGTGGTGGATTCATCTTCTTTAGAATCATTTTCTGTATTCTCGTCATGCAATTTGGCACACCTGTCACCAGAATACATTCATTTCTTTATTCACATATGTTCTACATTTGAGCCTCATTCTTATGCTCAAGCTAAAGGCATCACAGAGTGGGAACAAGCCATGGCAGTTGAGATTCAGGCTCTCACAAGTAACCACACTTGGCCACTCACCCCTCTCCCTGTTGGCAAGAAAGCCATAGGATGCAAATGGGTTTATAAGATCAAATATAAACCTGATGGTATAGTGGAAAGGTTCAAGGATCGACTAGTGGCTAAGGGATTTAACCAGATAAAAGATAAAGACTACAAACAGACTTTCTCTCCTGTTGCCAAGCTATCTACAGTTCAGGTTATTTTAGCTTTAGCAGCTAGCAAAGGTTGGGTTTTGCATCAATTAGATGTTAACAATGCCTTCCTTCATGGTTATTTGGAAGAGGGGGTATATATGCTCCCTCCCCCTGGTTTTGAGGTTCCTAAGGATCATGTATGCAAGCTACAGAGATCTCTATATAGGCTTAAACAAGCTAGTAGGCAATGGAACCATGAACTTACCAAGTTCATGATCAGGTTAGGGTATGTCCAGTCAGTCCATGACTACTCATTATTTGTTAAGTCTTTCAAAGGAGCCATGACAATAGCATTAGTGTATGTTGATGACATGCTTCTTCTAGGAAATTCAGATTCTGAGATCAAGGCAACCAAAGATGCTCTTCATCAGTTGTTCACCATTAAAGATCTAGGTGTAGCCAGGTATTTTTTGGGAATGAAAATTGTCAGATCATCTCAAGGTATTCTTCTTAATCAAAGAAAGTATGTCCTTGACATCCTTAAAGATGCACATATAGAGGGTTGCAAACCCACTGAATTTCCTATGAAACATGGGGTTAGATTGTCTTCTATTATTGGTGATCCTATATCTAACCCTGAAGATTATAGAAGGCTTGTTGGTAGGCTCTTATACCTTACCTTAACTCTTCCTGATATTTCTTATTCAGTTCAACCGTTAAGTCAATTTTTACAAAACCCTTTGAAACCTCACCGGGATGCTGCTCTGTATTTGCTGAGATACCTCAAAGGAAGCTACAATTTTGCTCTATCTTATTCTGCTTCATCCTCATTCATTGTTAAGGCTTACACTGATGCAGACTGGGGCAACTGTCTAGATACAGGTTGTTCCCTTTCAGGTTATTGTGTGTTCCTTGGATCTTTCTTAGTGTCCTGGAAGAAAAAAAAGCAGAAGGTTGTCTCAAAATCTTCTACAGAGAGTGAGTACAAGAGTATGTCTGCTATAGCTAGTGAGTTAGTGTGGCTTGAAGGGATTTTAAGTGATCTGGGCTTACAAGTACAACTCCCTCTCACGTTGTATTGTGACAATAAGTCTGCTCAGCAGCTTGCAGTCAACCCAGTGTTTCATGAGCGTACCAAACATGTGAGGATTGATGCTCACTTAATTCATCCGGGAGATGGTGCAACAGGGATTCATCCAGACTGCCCATGTTTCTTCTGCTCTTCAAGTGGCAGACGTCATGACCAAAGCATTGGGTGCCAAACAACACTGTTTTCTTCGGTCCAAGCTTGGCCTTGTTGTGCCTTGTTTGGGTCAAGCTTGAGGGGGGTATATGAGTGTATGTAGTTAGCTTTATATACATTTCACATATACACAGCTGCAACATTATATTGTAATAACCCAAAGTCTGTAAAGGCATTTTGGTCTTTTAACATTCGACAGTCAGGACCCTTATAAGAAAATCTGGTGTAAGCGGGAGAGGTTGTTACATTTTTGCAGTTGAAGAATCTGTTTTGCTCTCTGGAGCTTGGTTCATTAACGGAGTTCAATTTCCTATTTTGATTCCTTTCTTCCATCACTGTAATACAGCTTGTTTTGTCCAAACACATAATTAAAATAATTGTTAATAGAAAGAATATTACACTAACTCATATATTAGATTTTTATTATTTATACTTTTAAGTTTTAACGTCATTCTTTTTTTTCTTTTAACCCAACCTCTTCAAATTAACCGGATGCAAATTAAAACATATACATATGAGTGGGAAATCATTTGAGTTTTTGTATACCTCATTAATAACTTTGGATTATATATATGATATTTGTATATTCAAATATGTTTATTGTAGTTAATAACTTGAATAATGTGAAAGATTTATTCGATCAATTGTGTTTATCAACTACTAAAGTAAAATCCTTGTATACATTCCATTTCTATATATCATCGTTTATCATCGCTTCTCTACCCTTTTGTTGTTAACAAAATTTCATAAAAAAACCTGAAGCATACAGTGAGTTTTAGCCCCAAAGACGGGTTGAGATCCTCATTTAAAAAAAAAATGAGATAAAAGAGTAACGAAAAACTTGATGAAAATTACATATTTATTTAATTATCGAGTAGTTACATATATACCTAAATTTTAATTGATGATTTGGTATCGGATCGAACATATTAAAAACGAAAATGGAAGTGTTGGAGGGAACAGAGCATCTCAACCTGTTGTCTGTTTCGTTGAGAGGAAGTTGCAAATGGGCTGCTATTACATTCACAGGCACAGCTAGCTAGGATTCGATCATCTTCATCCACATTTATTTCAGGGAATCAAATCCCACACCTTTACTTTTGTATTCTATTTTTTTTTATTTGTAATTAATTAATAGCATTCCCAAGCTCGACATGATCTTTGTGTGTTGTCTTCACATGTACACTTTGTTAAACAACCCACTTTGACATTAAACAAACCACAAGTCTCCACCGGCCACCTCCTCTCTCTCTCTGTAAAGGGACCAATTTCACCCTCTGTTTCCTTCTTTTCTAAAACTCCAAATTTTCACAAACTCCTCCACTTACTTAAATTCGGCCACCTTTATAAAATATTTTTAGAAAATATATATGGACAAGAGTTTCAGTGAAACGAAAAATATCATTATAGCGATACTATTTTCATGCCTGATAGTTCTTATTACTCTTTCATTGTCGTGTATAGGTTATGCACGTCCTTGTGGTAATTTCTTATTTATTGTATGTTTACAATTGTTTGTGTATATGTCAATAAAATTATTAGGTTACTGGAAAACGCACTCTTGACTTAGTTAAGAAAAGGGTGTAATGGTGTATACATCTCGATCTTCTATAATGCTATATTTATTATTTTATTTGTTACAAATAATTTTATTATAAATATTTTGATCTCAATATTAAAGAATAAAAAAATAACGCAAAACTCTATGAATTAGAAATTCATATAAAGCCACCATTAGTACTTAAACTTTTCTTTCAAAAACCACCCATTAATTAGAAACTTATATAAACACCAATTTATTAGAAATTGAATTTGAAGAATAAGGTGTTTGTTTGATTACCATTTTTTTTTAATAGATTTTTGTAGAAAATGATTGAGGGTGATTTAAAATATTTCATTCAAACACCACTTTATTACAAACAAAATATGCATGGTGATGAATTGTAAACAAACATAAATAAAGGGCAATACTATGTAATTTTTAAAATACATGGTAATCTTCTACAAGCACTTAAATAAGAAGTGATTTTATACAATTTACCAAAATTAAACCCTCAATAAATTATCACCAACTATTGCCATACAAAAAATGCATGCAAGGAATACTTTATTCATACAAATCTGTACTCTGTTCCATTACAAGAAAGTCTTCCTGACATCCAACCATTTCCCACACATCACAACAAATTAAATTAAATTAAATTAAACTAAAAAAAAAAAACCAAACTACCTCCACATTACAAAAGGAAAAAAAAATCAACTAAAAAGGAAACTAGAAAATTGCATCAATTGCGACCCAATTTTATAATTCACTTACATATCAACACATAACACCAGCCTTTGCAGGGTGTTACACTTAAGTCACAGTTGTTAGATGCAATTTCCCAAAAAAAAATAAAAGAACTGTAGTGTAAATATATTTGAAAACTATTTAAAAAAATTAAATGGGGGGTAAATCAGGAAATAGACAATTCACCAGGGGTAAGATGGTCAAAGAAGAGAGAGGCGTACAAGAGCCGGTTCCACGTGTCGGGCAGGCCGGGCAGGCACCAATGGCTACAGTCGGATTTTTCCTTGATAAGCCTCTTATATTTTTGCGTTATGATTTTCCAGTGCTTGAACCTGAAAATTCCGGGGTGTGCGTCCTTACGGTAAGTGGACAGCTTGGTTATGTTGAGATAGCTGACGTGGACGCCCTCGCGGCCGTTGATCTCCCGGAGCTTGCCCTCGAGGACGTTGATCATGGAGCGCGGGTAGAGCTGCTCGTACGACTCGTCCTGGATCGGACGGCTGGTGTTGAAGCACCAGTCCTTGTTCTTGTGCTCCGGGGAGATGCTCCGGTAGTAGACCTTGGTCTTCGTGGGGTCCACGTTGTGGGCCAGCCAATCTGACCACGTGGACAGCGCTCGATCGTAGGCGAGCTCCGTTTGCATTTTCTCCAACTGCTCCCCTCCGTACTCGAACACATCATACCTGCGGGCCCCCACCACAAAATTTTTGTTTTCCCGGTAAGGAACTATAATTAATTGCAAAATATTCCCTCTACCCAACTACTATATACCGAAATTTGACCGGATTGAAAGTGTCACGTAATTAAAGTCCAAAATTTTACAACCACTACCTGACCTAGTTAATAATTTTTCCTTTTTTGTTTCCATCAAATAAAATTAAAAACAAATGTAATGATTTTTTGAAAATAGATGTCCTTATATAATTTTTAATATAATATCGAATAATAATTAATAAGTATTGAATTGTATGAAAAATTAAAAAATATTTTATATATTTTTTAACTTACGATACAACTATAACATCTATTAATTTTGAATGTAGAGAATAGGTAATAAGTTAACTTATCACTTATAATAAGTATGACTGCTTACGGTTTGAATCGGCCTCGGTCATGAGTCCACCAATGGCCCGAATTGAAAACCATAACATCAGCGCCGCGCCATTGCTTTGCAGCAGGAACGAGCCTGTCGAGTGTGAGCACCCTACGTCCACTCGGGTGTTTAGGGTTGAAATCGACGAGGAATGGTGCCCAGTAGAATTCCAATGTGAAGTCGTAATCCTATAACAATACATAACGAATTACACCTTGATAAACGTCTACTCACTCAAATATTCAGAAACATAAGTAGAACAGTTTTACAGGTCGGATTGTGACATAAAACGTTTCTTACCAAAGCTTTGAGAACCTTGTAGGCGGGGCCTCCAGCATCGACGTAAGCCCTCTTAGAAGGGATTGACGTGTAGAGAAGGCAAGCAAGCGATTCCCACTTGTTTCGATTGAGAGAATCGCCTGCGATGAACATCCTCTTCCCTCTCATCCTCTCTAACATGTCTTTTCCATCAAACCTATAAAACACAATACATGTTAATTAACCTCAACCCTCAAACATAGATGAACAAAAAAAATAAAAATCACTTTATCTAATATTTTACGTGTTGACCGAAAATGTTCAATCAATTCAACTCGTTTAATTTGAATAATCGGATCGGATCGTTAACGCTATGATTGAGATGCTGAGAGCTGTAGATATAATTAATTAAGTTGACTATTTTAATGTACCATGTAGCATAGTGTTACCCTGAACGTTTGGTGCTTTGGTTAAATTTGCGCAAATTGCAAAATTAGCCCAAATGTTAGATTAGTTGAAGAAATCAGCCCATAATTTTGGAAATTTTGAATTTTTTGGGCTAGTCTATACCTGTGGCTATTTTCTTTGATTCTGAAAATCTAGCTGTAATGGCAACTGCGTAGTATTTAAAAAAGAACTTCCACAAATTGCACAGGTGAATAAAAGTGCTCAAATTAAAGATGAGAATTACTACTTTATAAAAATTATTTTTGCAACATGGAAATTACTAAATATGAGGGCAACCATTGAAGTCTACACAGATCATAAATAATTGATGGCTGCATACAGGTTTTAAATAATGTAATAATGTGTACAGGCTCTAAATGTACGTCCTGATGAATTCCTGACTTCTTTTGAAGCAAATATTTTACATCCAAACTAGTTTTCCCCAGACCAAAAAGAAAAGAAAATAAAAGAAAATCAGGAAGAAGTCATTATATGTGGAATTCTATGGTTAATTACCTTCAAATATTATTATTACAATGATTGATATTATTATATCAGTCTTTCTAATATATAATGCTTTAAAAATAATCCACGTTTCAAACTATAAACCCTTTAAAATTATTATTAAAAATACCTACAATTAAAAAATCTTTAAAAAAAAATGAAGGGGTGAAATAGAGAGGAGGGTATAATTTAGCTCTCATGCACTATCCATAAAAAAGAGACGACATGGAAAAAGGTAAAGGCTATCGGCTTGCACATCACTCACACATTAAGAATATGGCTACTCGTACGGATTCGGGACACCACTCCTAATTAATTAACCTTTACCGTAATGAAATAATTGACTTTTTGATTACTTTTTCTTTTAATAAAATATTTATCTCTTCGAACCTAATTAATAATAAAAATTTCTAATCTTATCATTTTATTTAATTAATTATATTTGATTTTCAAAAAATTATATTAATACTCTAACTTTTCATATTATTCTTTTTTTCCACATTATTTATTTGTTAAATTTTCAATTATTCTATTTGGCCAATTATTTTGTTACGAGGGAATACTAATTTGGGATTAAATTAAAAAATAAGAGTATATTTTTAAAAAAGAAAAAAAAAGAGGAAGGAATAACGTACAAGGGGATCTGGCAGCCGTCGGATTCCCAGCTCCAGCCCTCGTACTCGAAATCTGGCCGTCCATTTTTCTGGCAGCTCATCTTCTCTTCAAGGAAGGGGCACTGCCTCACCCTGTACCTTGGATTCTCCTCCGGCTTGTAAACCCACTTCCCTTCGTAAATTTTACACTTTTGCCCTTCCTTTTCTCCTTTATTCCCGCTACTACCCTCCTCCATCGGCTCACCTGTGGGCCCCTCCGCAACGGCCTCCGGCGAGTACTGATCGCCCTGATCCTGCGACGTCGACGACGTGAACAGCCTATCCTCCATGGACCCCGAGGTTGAGTTCAGGAGTTGGTCGATGAACTCCGTCGTGTTGAAGCTGCTCGTTACATTGACGGCCGCCGGCTTCTCGACGACGGCAGTGGTACTGAACTCCGTCGAGTTATAGCTGCTTGTTTCATTGACGGCCGCCGGCGTCTCAACAACGGCGGAGGTACTGAACTCCGTCGAGTTATAGCTGCTTGTTTCATTGACGGCCGCCGGCGTATCAACGACGGCGGCGGTACTGAACTCCGTCGAGTTATAGCTGCTCGTTACATTGACGGTCGGCGGCGTCTCAACGACGGCGGCGGTACTGAACTCCGTCGAGTTATAGCTGCTTGTTTCATTGACGTCCACCGGCGTCTCAACGACGGCGGCGGTACTGAGCTCTGTCGAGTTATAGCTGCTCGTTACATTGACGGCGGGGGCGGAGGAATTGGAGTTGGTTTGATTGGCGGGAATCTCGTAATCGACGACGACTTCCTTGAAGGCGGTGGTAGGGGAAGGTGCGGCGGCGGGAGAGGGCTGGGAGAGGAAAAGGGAGGTGGAGAAAGGGAGGGATTGGGGATTGGTAGAGAGGAGGAGGGAGAGGAGGAAGAGGCCGAGGAAGCCGCCGAGAGTGCAGAGCTTCCAGGTGTCGTTAATGGCGGAATTGAGGAATTCCATGGGGGATGCTAGAGGGGATTTGGGCTTGTCCTTCTTGAGAGAAGGAGGGGTTTGGATTGGGTTCTTCATTGGTGAGGAATAGGAATGGCAATAGGCAATAGAAATGCCATGCTTTGCTTTAGCTTGCCTATCTTACTTTTTATAAATGAGAGGACGGTGTCTACACTTTACAATACTGCCATGTTTTTTTCAGATTGGGTTTTTTCTTTTTTCCTACGTAAAATTTTTATCATTAAAAATGGCCACACACACTCTGTGGCCATGTCACCGGTTTGATATTTTAATGGGCCGGGGAGAGGTTCGACCATGTTGGTGCGTAGATGTGCTGATATACTCTAGTTATCGACTGTATTTAATGTAGTAGACTAGAGACCAAATGGTTTAAGATGAGCAAGGGCTAATTTTTGCGGTTTTGGGTAATGTCGTTTTTTTTTTTAATTATTATTTTGGGTTGTAATATGGTTTAAATGTTATTTCAGTACATCATAATTCATACAGCCAAAAATGGTGGACAAATTATGCGCGTTAAACCAATTGTATTACAAATGGCCTTTTTTGTAACCCCCTTCTGTAATAAAATAAAAATGGGGCCAAATTGCAAGAAAACCGTACTTTACCCTAATTTATTTAAAATCATCCCTTAAACACATAATTACAGGAAATCACTCATCAAAATTTAAAAATTTACATAGAATCACCCATTCTTCAAATGTAGTATAGTGTTTCAATTAAAAATTAGAAAATGATAACAATATCTTAATTAAAACATTGAAATTTTTTCATATGTCATTCAACAACACCCAACTCATCCTTGTTAACTCCATGATAAACGTTGATTTGTGCACCTTCCTCTTATGTCGTCGTTTTGGTTCACCAAGCTACGTTTCCTCATCCGAAAACTTGGCGCACCATGCGCTAACCAAGCCAAGTGAGGTTCAATCGTAAAACCAGTTGACATTATGTGAGGTAGCTCACCGGCTTATATTCAAGACTTGTATTCATTATTTTATCAATGTGGGATGTCATTTTACATCTTTCCACAATTCACCCCGACTTTGTGTTTTTAATTGAAAGGGTACGACCTCATCACTTCCAAAAAAGGGCAAACCTCTTTCTTAGTCATCAGGCGGAGCGCACCATGTGTGATTTCCCCTCAAGGGTAGGAATCGTTTTTAGTACAGATCTTTTAAGCGAACCACTATTAAGAGTCTTTTATTCAGGATCATCCTTTTTAAAAATTTTCAATAAGGGAAGACTACGTTCTTGCTAATGGTTTCAAAGGGCTTTCCTCCCTCACTCTGTCATCCAATGCATATTAGGGCACCAGCCCTTCTTTTCTTTTTTCCTCCAAGAGCGCTTCCTTGTATGGGAGTCGCCCTCGGAGGGACTTCCCGAATGACCGTACTGTGAAAGGCTAATCGGCGACTTCGCCCTTTAAGTCACAAGGGGAGTGAGGTATAGCATGCCCCGACCGCTGGCCGGCAGCATACTTTTTTGTTTTACGTCCCGTAACTCACTCTTCCTCAGCTACCATGAGACAAAAGATCTTCTTTCTAAAGAGATTAGATTCGGAACTCTTATATGTCCAAGGTCCATAATTTCAGAGGTTTTCCCTGACTTTGTCCATGTAAACAAACAATTCGAGCCATCCTTTACAGCCTAAGCCCATACTCAACAGGGCTCGACTCCCAAGAGAGCACAAAATGTAAGAAAGTAGGGACTGAAAAAAATCCATTGAGCCGAGTTTCAGACAAAGAAGATACAAAAGACTGGACATAGTTGCTACAAAGAAAGAGGAAAGGTATCGATTTCTTAAAGAGTACCACGTCTGAAGGATGAGTGGTTCAATGCAAACTTTTAGGTTTTAATGAGTGGTTTACTGCAATTATGTATTTAAAGGGGTGATTTGGAACAAATTATGGTATTTAACGGATGATTTTATGTAATTTGGCCTAAAAATGGATACTTGGAACATTTTAGCACACCATCCAATATCTTCATTTTCACTAAGTGATGTTTCTTTACATTCCCCATAAGCGGTTGGTTGCAGAACTTGTGAAAATTGAATTTTATTTTAATCTACACTACGTTGCACGCTGCTTGTGAGGATTATATTAGCTAGCTACTCCACACACCACTTACGCTGAAAAATGATGAACTCACGGTGCATCTTAATTAATTACTGTATAACATTTGTCAGCAGTGGTAAAGTATTGAAAAATATTAATTGTGTGCAAGTATATGGCTCTTGTTATTTGAGTTACTTGACATACAAACACATCTCGAGGGAAAAAGTAAGTCCATTTTAGGATAAAGGGCATGTAGTTTCCTCTTTTAATCATTATTATTAATTATTAATTGTGTAGGAGGCAGCGCATTTTGTTGACAATGATGCATAACGGCCATTTTTTTTTTCCATAATTTTATGCGGAGTATTTAAGTGGAAATACTCAGAAAAAAAGTAGATTTTAAAAAAATATATATATATATAAAATTATTCATTTGGGATTTGTTGAGTGTTGTATTGAGATAAGTTAGGGGCATTTAAGGAAGTAAGAGTAAAGGTGAAGCGAGGTAGTTTTTTTTTGAGTTTGACAATGAAGAGAGTGACAATGAAGAGAGTCATTGTGATTGGGTTGGTAAAATGTGAAAGCAACAAGGGACAGAATAATGGGGGGAGGGAAAGTGAAAAGCTACAAACAAAATTAAAATATGAAATGAAAGGGAAAGGGAAAGTAATAGGGAATATTTTTGTGCAGCATATATAAGCATCGGATAAGTAGTTGGAAATTATACATTAAATAAGTTCATTTGATGGATACCAACATGTGAAGTCGAGGACCGATTATACTGAAAACATAGCTGAAATGAATGGTTCTTAATTTTCAGTACTCTTGACTACATTTCCAGCTTAAAAGAATAAACTCGAAACCACTTGACTGGAATTGGAAAGTTGATTGGCTTTCAAAAATTAAAAATTGTCTTTGGAAAAATCTACTGAATGGTACGCCTACGAAATTAAGACTTCGAAATAAAGGCATGCATGTGCCTGTGGAATGTCCCCTTTGTAGCCACCCCGAATAAGATGCGATTCATTTGTTCACTTAATGCCAAACTACATTGACTTTTATTGGAAAGATTGATGAACAAATTGAGAGAACAATACGATACACGAATAAGAATGAAAGACCTTATTGTGAAGTCATTTCTAAATTCTCCTCGGAGAGGCAATCGATCATAGCTTTTTCCTTATGGGGTATCTAGACAATGAGAAACAAAAGTTTATTCAATGAAAATGACAACACAAACATGACTGAATGGTTCAAGTACATTAAACTCTTCAGGGTTAGCGGGAAGAAATCGCAGACTGATGACCTAGAAATTGACACGATTACAACCACTAAGAAAACCAACCAAAAAAAGGCCAGACAAAAGAAATTGGTAAAATATGGGAAGCCTGCCGTGGGGTTTGCCAAAATAAATTTTGATGGAACTAAGATATCATCTAGTTCTGCTGCCTCTGCCTTCGTTTTACGGGATAGCATCGAAGTTGTCCTTTTATGTGGTGCTCATCGATATGGCAAAGTCTCCACGATCAATTAGGGTTGTCCCTAATTTTTTAGAATGGATAAAATAGAATTATGGATATATTTTATTGGATAAAATGAATATAGTTTTTAAAAAAGAATTACTTTTTCACTCGTTTGGTGCTCTAGACAAGACAAATACTAAAAGAAAAACCAAGAAAACACTCTTTTTTGAGAGTTAGAGAATCCGGCACCGGCCACCTATCCCCAGCTTCGGCCGCCCCATCTTGGCTCCGGCCGCCTCAATCCGGCTCCAACCGTCTCCGATCTGACGTGTTCTTGTCCTTGTTTACCGATCTGTGTACTCTCACCCTCCCTTATCCCTCTAGGCTCTTGAGACTCTACCCTCGGCTTCTCCGGTGTCGTTGGTCTCGCCGCTGCTTGCCGTGTCTGCAATCCCGAACCCGGATCTTCTGGTAGGGTCTCTTGTGTGTCTTTGGGGCTGCTCGATATCGGCAGCTCCTCGGTGGCCCTTCTTTCCGAGTAATCCCCCTCCCCCCTTTCCATGGTTGCTCGCACGTCCCCGTTTTCGATCCCATGGTCTGATGGGGTTCTCAATCTATGACTATTACTTCCCCCTCATCTATCCCTTCCTGGTGTCGATTTAGATCTGCACTTCCTGGTGTCAAATCAAAGGTTCCGTCGATTAATTTGCCACTTCCTGGTGTCAATTCAAGCCGTCTTGGTGGCCTCGCCATCTGATAATGCATATTTCATATAGGCATTATAGATATTTCTTATTGCTATTAGGTAGTGGTTTTGTTATGTTTTGAGTCTAGTTTCGTATATTGCTTGTGAAGTATCCGAGTTCGGAATCTACGCGTTTTTATATTTATTTTGCAGAATTACATTCCGACCTTGGATGAACTTTGGGAAGAGCTTAAGAAGCATGTTTTAGAGCATATGGAGGCTAGAGGAGGATCTAGAGAGGAGCAAGGAAGCACAACATTGGAATCTATTGAAGACAATTGAGGAACGACGGACATTGCATAGGCGGCGCTCGCCGCCCTTTGCACGGCGCTCGCCGCCCTTTGCACGGCGCCCGTCGCCCTTTGCACGGCGCCCGCTGCCCTTTGCATGGCGACCTTGGATGAACTTTGCGGTTTTGGGTCCGAATACATTATTTCCTATTAGCTTATTCTATTTCTTACTAGGGTTTTTTTCGAATTTGGGAGGCCTTATTAGGTTGTTTTTCAGTACCATTAGAGAGAGTCATAGTGTTAGAGAGAGAGAGAGAGAGAGAGAGAGAGAGAGAGAGAGAGAGTGGTTACACTATGACCACAATTAGAGAGAATTGGCCTATGGGTTGCTAAACCCATAGTTTCGCATGTGATTCGAAGACATGGTTGTTTGGATTGTGAGGATTTGATTCTATTTGATTATTCATGTTCTTAGTTTTCATCTTGTGCTTAATTATTATATTGGTGTTCCTTTTTATGCCTGATCAACATGTTATGAATTACATCTTTTCTATGAATTCGTTGTTGTTTTCTCGATAGCAAACAAAGGTATTGATGATAATGATGTCTCTTTGTCTTTATAGATGATGATTTCAATTGATCTATGTTGTGTAGATTAGATTAGGACTGAGTTTGGTATGCGCCTATTAGTCTTAATTGAGTTGAGTCAATGTGCCAATTGGTCTTGATTACTTGAATCCTTAATGCTATTCTTCCCCGTCGTCGGTGGTGGCATGTGGTTCTGTTGCCGATGCTCTCCTGGCGGCCTTCTGCCTGCTGTGGTGTATTCCCTACCTTAGGTGCTCCTTGGGCATTAAGGCATCCTCGAAGTTGTCAAATTCAAGTCCGTTTTCCTTGGCCTTGTCTTGGGCCGGCCTTGGGCCCGATGCAACCCGAAATGAGAAAACAAATTATATATATATATATATATATATATTCATATATAATTAGATTAAGATTATATCCCGAAAGGGGTTGAATAAAATCTTGAAAGGGCTTGACAAAATTCTCAAAAGGGTTGAACTAAAATCCCGAAATGGCCCTATAAAATCCCGAAAGGGTTTTCAGGTGCGTATTAAATTGTAAAATAATAATAATAAAAAAGTTAGTATATTATATAGTTTTTCGCTTCTTAAAATAAGTGTTGAAAAATCAAACGACATGTATTCTAGATCGAAGAGAGTAGTATTTAACAGAAGGACTATCTATGAACTCAGGCAGAAATGTTAAGAATGTGAATGAGTATTTTGATATGTTAGAGACTTATTTGATACTATGGTGAAATCTTAGACATCAACTATGAATTTAGTCATTTTTAAAGAATTTTTTTCTAAATATTCACTCAAAAATAAATAATTACAAAAATATTCACACTTTTAAACTATTTATGAAAATATTCATTTTTGTTAGACCGGGCAGAAAAACAAGGTTTCATACCACATTTTATTAATGCAATAGGAAATTTGAAATTGGAAAAAAAATAGAATTAAATTAGTGACAGAAACGCGGTCTGAGACCACGTTTCTGTCACTAATTTTATCTTGGATGAATAATATTTATATATTCAATACTCTCTCCATTCCAAAATACATAGGCTTTTGCTTTTTGACACGTTTTTTAAGGAGCGAAAAACTCTATAAAATATTATTTTTTATTTAATTTTTTATATACTTCGATACTTAATAATAATAACTATCATATTACATAAAAAATTAATTAAAAAATTAATATTTTATAGAGTTATTCACTCCTTAAAAACGTGCCGAAAAGAAAAAACCCATGTATTTTGGAACGGAGAGAGTATTATTAATATTTTTTTAAGTAGAAACGCGGAACCATACCGCGTCTCTCTATTGTATGTTTTTTTTCCCTTTTCTTTTTGCAGATTGAAATTTGGACGGGATGCAGACGGAGATCTGAGCCCTCGTTCGCAGATGGTTGCGCCGACGCTGCTTCTCTCCTCTTTCATGGTCTGCGCCGCTGCCCTGGTCTCCGGCGTCGGCTCCGTTTGCCTCTGAAGTCGCCGCCCTCGTCTCTCTCCTCCTCCTCTGGCACCCACAACCACCGCCCCCTTCTCCTTCTTTCTCCCCCAATTGTCACACCTCTTCTTCCTCTCCAATTGCCCGAATCCGCTCCTCCGTCGGCCTTCTTCCTCCCCCAATTGGCAACCAATGTCGGAGACGTCTCCATCCTCCTTCTTTCTCCCCCAATTTTCCGAATCCACACCCCTCTTGAGGATGCGCTGCTTTCCTCCTTTCTCGCCGCCTCAATGGTCGCCCTTGCCTCCGACGTCACTGTTGTTGCCTCCGACAGGTTCGCACTCGGTCGCTGCTCCAACCTCCTCTCTTCCCGTGGTTCAGCCTGGCAAAAAAAAAAGTACATACTACAGAGACGCGGAACCATACCGCGTTTCTACTTAAAAAATAAATAATAATATTGAATATATAAACATTATTCATCCGGGATAAATTAATTAAAGAAATGCTGTCTCAGACCGCGTTTCTTTCATTAATTTTATTTCTTTTTTTTCCCAATTTCAAATTTCCTATTGTATTAATAAAAACGCGGTATGAAACCGCGTTTTTCCGTTCGATCTGGCAAAAATGAATATTTTCGTAAATAGTTTGAAAGTGTGAATAATTTTGTAATTATTTATTTTTGAGTGAATATTTAGAAAAAAAAATCATTTTTTTAAACCCACTAAAAATTGGTGTAATTTACTTTGAAATAAAAAACAGTCTTTTAATTCGAATTTCAATTTTAACCAAAAAAGATGTTTATTTTATATATATAAAAAATCAATCGCTTAGTCATAACAAGTTTTTTGAGAAGTTAAATGCTGAAGTCTTAGTGAGTATATGTATAGTGATGAATAATTAATTCCTCCAAGGCAGAGGAAAGAGCCTCCCTCTCTCTCTTAAACCAAATCCCTTACCCAAATACCGCCTCCTCCACCTCCCCACCGCCACCAACACACCACCCCCACCACCTCAACACCACCATCAACACTACTCCTCAACAAACACCACCGTCTCTTTTTGGTCTTGACGCCTAACCACTACCATCCCCTCACCACCGCCACCACAGCTAGCCTCCATCGCTGCCATATCAGACCAAAATCAGCCTGTCAATGTCGCACTCATCAAATATGACATCTCCCTTTAATCTCGCCTTCGGTTTCTCCTCCGATGGCCTCCAACATCAATCTATTTTCTCCTTACTAAACCCCCAACAAGATTACCCCTAAAGAAACCCAGGTTTAGGCCTCAATATTCTTTATCCCCAATGTGCCTGCGATCCCTTTGATCATTTTCGTGGTTCGCCGCCGCTCTCCGGTGGCCGCCTTCACTATCGCTTGGGTAGGCGTCCATCATTGAGATTCTCTTGCTCTTCCTTGGTCCTTGGGGCCCAAGCTTATGGTCTTTGGGGCCCAAGCTTCGGGTCCTTGGGGCCCAAGCTTCGGTTTCTTCGAGCCCAAGCTTCAGGTCCTTTGGGTCTAAGGTTTTGGTGGAAAAAAAAATCGAAAGTGTTGAAACCACTCTTTGATTAAACCCCGAAAGGGCCTAAATCCCGAAAGGGTTTGAGTAACCAAACTTTTTTGATATAAATATTCCCGCTAGGGATGAAAATTTGGGTTTGAATAAAATCTCGTTCGCCTGAGTAGGATTACTGGTGCGTCTTTGATGGTGGTTCTCAGCTGCAAGTCTGGTTGTTCTTGGCGTTCCCTTTCTAAGTTGGGGCTTTGGAAATCCAGTGTCGAGTGTGGCTGGGGTCGAGGTGGTGTGTATCGAGGAGACTCCGCGATACGAAAATTTCCTTGGAGGATCGTTTTCACCGCCCACAAGGACTCTTGATGTACCGCGGGCCATTTGTGTCACTCCTTGGTGGTGCTTGGCATCAACTTTTAGTCTATGCTATCTCCAGCGTGTTCAGGCTTGGATCACTTGTTTGGATTGTATTTGTGTGTTGCCACCGTTTGTCCTGCACCTTTTTTATGCTTATTATGTTGTATGCCCGACGGTTCGCCGTTGATAGCGTCTATTTAGTCATGTTTATAGGACACCCTTGGTTAGATTTTAGGGCGTTTTACTCGAGTACTTGTATATTTCTTAGCCCTTAATCTTCTATTTCGAGGAATCAGTGTCTACCGCTAGTTTATTGTGATTTCAGGTGTTTTGGAGCGGTTTTGGAGCTGATTCAAGAGCTTAAGGAGAAAGGGGTGGTTCAATGATCTTCAGTACACTAATAAGTCATCAAAGACGAGCTAAGAGGCACGGGATCAAGGAAATGTGCCAAGAGATTCGAAGCAGAATCGAACAAAGTAGACAAGGCAGAGCAACACGGATAAGCTTCCTCTTTTTGCCCTTTAGAACTTCAAACCAACTCCTGATGTTTTCATGAGAGTTTTAGTCCTCGAGAAGAGCTTTCCAACACATATTCATATGCGTGAATCAGACAAACAAGGACTTCAGAAATTGAATTTCAAGGCGACCCTGCTTAAATCCACTCGACCGAGTGAAAAAGCATTCGATCGTGTTCTGTTCGAGTGCTTTACAGTACTTTCACTAATCTTGGCAATCGACCGAGTGGTTTTTCGACTCGGCTGAGTGTCGTGTGTGTCCGATTGTATTCCGACTTTTTCCGTTTTGTTTTGGATTATTTCTTCAGATTGGTTTTGGGGAGTCTTTATAAGGTCGAGTTTAGGTAGGATTGGGGGGACCTGATAGTGTGGAGTCGATTTTGGGAAGGTTTTGAGCTCTGTAATCGAAGACAGGATTGAATCTATCGAATTTTTGTAAATCTTCCACTTTATCTATGGTTGTTTTGTTGAATTTGATTGATTCAAGCATGGTTCCTGTTATGGGTTGCTAGATTTCATTATTCTAGGGTCGGGGTGATCCCGACAATGCAAAGATGGACTTGTGCTTAGTATTGTTTGAATGATATGTGATTATATTTGGTGATTTAATCCTATCGCGCTAGCCCTAGTTGGCGAGAGTCGATTATAACTGATTTTGGGGTTTGAAATCGAGAGACTAAGACCCTGAATTGGAACATAGATGGTGAATTTAGGCCGAGAGGCTATTGGAACCATAGGAGCCATAGGATTAAGCCTGAAGTTTAGTTGATCGAAAGAGTAATTGAACTTCTTGTGGATTTTTAGATCGTCATAGATATTTTAGGTGATAATTGTATCGACTGAGACTGAGATGGTTATGTTTGCACGATTATTACCTAGAATGCTAAGCATGCAAAGGGTATAAATTGGTTGGTTGAGACCAAGAGGTGATCATTAACCAATTTAGACACATTCTCTTTGATTCTGATAGGAGCTTTGCGATTACTTTGGACGATCTACCTTCACATTTGAATTAGATATCATTGAAGCAAGAAAATATTTTTGGTCTATCGATGATCCATTATTAGTAATCCCTTGTCCTAGAACGCTTTCCATATTGATATTTCTCTACACTTGATCTGTTTTCGCTGTTACTTTAAAGATAAACACCCAAATCTGCTTGTTACTTTTCAACATGGTCAAACTAGCTCGAAATTACCGTCGATACTCCTCCGGTCCTTGTGGATACGACACTTGATTACTACAGCTGAACCCGTACACTTGTGGGGTTGGTTTTTTGCCTATCAGCAGTCTGCTAACCTAGTCGGCATCTTGAGTTGTCGGGTCTGTCTAGCTCTCGAATTATTTCCTTATATAAAAAAATGATGAATAGTATTTGATGACGCCCGAAAGATGACGAAATTAAGGAAAAAATTAAAGAGGGCTCAAGAGGTTGGCGGAAATAGAATCCAAAAAACAGCACAACAACCAGTGGATCGCGGACGAGAATGGCATGCACAAATGGTACAGGTGGCGCACAAAAGGACAGGTGGCGCACATGCCCCCCATCCAAGTGCATCTTCTCTCCCAGGCACGTGGCGACGCAGCATCAACAAGTGGTAAAAAGAGGGGAACTTCCTCCTCATTAGAAAGACAAAGGGGTGTACTATAAAAGGAAGAAAGGGGACAACAGAAAGGGACTTTTTTGGGAACAACAGAAAGGAGACGCTAGTTCCTAGGGAGGAAAAGAGGGAAGCAATCGCGCCAAAGTTTTCCTCTAGACTCTTTTATCTTTCACCCGTCCGCGGACAACTTAAGGTTCAGGAACGGCCGCAAATCCAGGACAGGTAGTCAGATAACGGTCTAAGGAGCAATGGAGCGCATAATTTATTTTACCCTTGACCTTTACTACCGCGAACAGGCAGATCTCCTTTACCATTGGGTCACGTGATGAACCCGAATTAGTAAGGATGCGAGCCTCTTTGAAAGGCTCGGCGGCACCGGTCGTGAGATCCTCGTGGATAGCGAGGACCTCAGGTAACGGGTAAAAGAAAAAGTATATCGCCTCCCACGTGTCCATGGGAGGTGTGCCACGTATTTCTTCCTATGGAATGTTGGTAATACGGACTTACCTGAAGCCCCTTGCCCCCCATATTTATCACCTGATATGGGCAATAAACAGGGAAAAGGACCTTTACCTGAGCCGTATGACCTTAGAGGAAATACTGACGGTCTTACCCGTTACCTGAGGTCCTCGCTATCCACGAGGATCTCACGACCGGTGCCGCCGAGCCTTTCAAAGAGGCTCGCATCCTTACTAATTCGGGTTCATCACATGACCCAATGGTAAAGGAGATCTGCCTGTTCGCGGTAGTCAAGTTCAAGGGTAAAATAAATTATGCGCTCCATTGCCCCTTAGACCGTTATCTGACTACCTGTCCTGGATTTGCGGCCGTTCCTGAACCTTAAGTTGTCCGCGGACGGGTGAAAGATAAAAGAGTCTAGAGGAAAACTTTGGCGCGATTGCTTCCCTCTTTTCCTCCCTAGGAACTAGCGTCTCCTTTCTGTTGTTCCCAAAAAAGTCCCTTTCTGTTGTCCCCTTTCTTCCTTTTATAGTACACCCCTTTGTCTTTCTAATGAGGAGGAAGTTCCCCTCTTTTGGCCACTTGTTGATGCTGCGTCGCCACGTGCCTGGGAGAGAAGTTGCACTTGGATGGGGGGCATGTGCGCCACCTGTCCTTTTGTGCGCCACCTGTACCATTTGTGCATGCCATTCTCGTCCGCGATCCACTGGTTGTTGTGCTGTTTTTTGGATTCTATTTCCGCCAACCTCTTGAGCCCTCTTTAATTGTTTCCTTAATTTCGTCATCTTTCGGGCGTCATCACAGCTCCTCGGGCCGTGGAGGAACCGGATAGGTTATTCCGCGGTTCGAAACCCTACTTCGTTGTTTGTTGTTCTTTTAGGGCGAATAGGTGAAGAAGAGAAAAATACTGGGCTTCCTTGGGCTCTCATGGGCTTTTGTGGGCCGGTACTTTTTGGCCCATCTGTTCGATTGATGTGTGCCGTGCTTCTGACACGTGGCCTGAGATAGGAGGTGAAACGCCATGGAACATGGTGCCTATAAATAGGGGTTCTGACCCCTTTTTTATTTTTACCGTTCTCCGTTTTTTTACAGCTCTTCGTTCCGGACATCCTTGAGGTAAATTTTAACTTTGTTTTCTTTTCTTTCCGCGTCTTAGTTCTTGTTTTGATTTTAGTTTTCTTTCTCCCCTTTTTCTTTCTGGCCGCGGTTGGTGTGTGGGCAATCTTCCGGGCGCATATTTACTACCGCTGGTCCTTAGGCCTCTATCTTCCTTGCTACTTCTTTCTTACCCGATTTAGCTATCATGTCGACGTCCCCAAGTAGTTCTGGTAGTGTACAAGCTTTGATCAGACCTCCGTCTTCCAGATGTTCTGGGGGAAAACTCTTGATGGGTGAGATAGAGGTTCCCGAAGATGTCACTTTTCGGCAACCCAAGGATCTTGAGGATCCCTCCTTCTATACTTCCCCGGGTCGCGCGCGCGATGAAAACTCCTCTCCTGTTGACTTTGCGTCCTTGCGGTCGGGTGACGGGGCTTCGTCATCGGGGTCAGACTCAATACTGGAGTCGCCCGAATCTCAGCACTCTTACAAAGAGTGGGATTCTCACACTGACTTACCCTCTGGCCCCGTCTTCATGCCCAAAGAACGCCGCTCGTCATCTGTGTTGGGGGACTTTCGTCCGGTTCTGTACAACGAGAAAGTGTTAGCAGCTTGTCCTTTCAGGGGGAATTTTCAGCCTTCTGCCGCGGGCCCGATACCTGTGGTTCTACCTCATCGGATGATTCCCATTGCTCCGCCGAATACCTAGAGCCGCGGTGGAGGAATGTTCACGACTTTGGAGGATTTGAATGTGATCGCCCGTGTCTTCCCTTGGCGAGAGGGAGTTGTGTTGTGTCTTCTGGCGGAGGGGGGAGGGAGCCTGGATGCCTACCCAGGTTGTCTGGTGGTGTATATTGAGAGCTTGGTTCAAGGGTTTCGCCTCCCTTTACCTAATCTGTTTAAGCGTTATCTGAAAGCTTGTGGCTTGAGCCCCGCCCAGCTGGTCCCGAACAGCTGGCTTTTCTTGACTTCTTTTGTTATGCGTTGTCTGGAGATCGGGGTCCAGCCTTCTCTGGGACTCTTGAGCAATATGCTCACCTTGGGTCACGGGGGTATCCACAAAAGTCTTTACCAGGCTAAACTCAGTGTCCCTATCGTGTACCGAAACACCAGCAAACCGAAGTGGCGGTATAAGTGGTTTTTGGTCCGAGATCCTTCGCGTAAGATTCTGAACTTTCATACAGAACCGCATTTGTATATGCGGATGAAAAGAAAGGCTGTTTCTGACCTTAAGGAGATTGAGCAGAAGTTTGCTGTTGAGACAAAACCTTCATGGAAAGACATGGTTTCCCCTTTGTGGCTGGAGATGGCTGGCTTGAGTCTTCCTCATCCGCGCATATGTTGTAGTCCATTTCGGGGGGGGGGGGGGTGCCCTTTCTTTTGCCTTATCCGTGGTATTTTCTCGATTTGGATTTTAACGTCTTTGTTTTCTTCGTGGTTTTTTCTAGACGCCGCGGAGCTGAAAGCCATGGTGGATGTTGCGAAGATGTCCTCGGCCCCCCCTTCCTCCGCTAAAAGGAAAATTCCTACTGACGTGATGAGAGCCTTAAAACGCCCCAAGACTTCGGCCCCAAAATCCAAAGGAAAAACGGTGGTGAAAGAGGAAACTGTTGTTGTAGCTTCCTCTTCCCCCGTCGCTCCGGTGGAGCCTGAGCCTTCCATTATCCTGATTGATTCTTTTCTGATCGCGGAGGTTCGGTCCCTACCTCTTGTCGCCCTTACAGAGCCTCAAGTCGTTTCCCCTGGTGAGGCGGGAACTTCCAAACCGCCGCCGAAGAAAAAGAAGTTGCGTTCTTATCCGGCGTGGGAAGGTGTGAGCTGGGATGTGCCGGTTTTTCATGTGGACGCCAATGGCCGGCCCGCATATCGGATGCCCGGTTTTGACTCCGACACTCTTGAACAGTTAGCCTTTCCCCCAGAACTCGGGAAGGCAGAGTTACGGTACTTGGACCGCCTTACTGATGAGCAATTTACGATAGAACAAGAGCGCTGGTGCAACTGGGTAAATGAATCGTGTATTATATCTCTTATCTATTTGACTATTTGATTTGTTCTTAAACCTCACGATGCATTTGTTGCTAGGGACATGTTTTTACTCATAGCGGTTGGGGTCGATATCTTCGCTTGGGCCAACATGCTCACGATCTAGAAGAGAAACTGGAGCAGATGAAGGAGAGGCTCTCGGAGGCCGAGACACCGAGGAAGGAAATTGAGTCCCTTCGTTCGCGGATGGAGGAAAAAGATGGGATCATAACCGTTGAGAGGGCGAAAAGTAGCAAGCTGGCGGAGGATAGGGAAACGCTGCGCGCTCAACTTGAGTCATCCCAACAGGCAATGGCCACCCTGCAAACTAATTCTGAGGCCCAGAAAAAGGAATTTGAAAACCAGTTGCTAGCGGCGAATGAGGCGAGGAGTAAGGCGGTCCTGGAAGCCAACCGTCGTACAATCGAGTTAGAACGATATCAGTCCCGAGCGGACGGCGATATCGTTCTGTCTTGGTTGGACGTTCCGCACAATCGTACCAAGTTAGTGGACGATTGGTTGAAGACTCCGAATGGTTTGGAATTTATGAAGAGCGCGGTTCTTGAGTGGTTGAGTGAAGAGGCTGGGCAAGAGTTTATCCAAGGTCGGTACAGAGATTGCTTCTACATTGGGATGAAGGCTGGGATCCATCAGAGCGTGAAGAAATCCGCGGAGGCCCCGGGTGTTCCTCTTCAGCCATTCTCCCCAAGTGAAGATCGGGAGGATTGGAACTTGGTGGATGACGAAAATGTGGATTTTAGTGGCGATGGTTTGTAAACTTTCGTTCCCACCACCTCAGGTGATCTTTGTGTTTCAAACAACCTTTGATACTCTGTTAGGTGTCTGATTTGGATTGTGTTTTGTTCCGCGTTTCGCGGAGGGTCCGCGTTAGAAAACTCAGTTTGCGGTATTTTGGATTGTGATTTGCTCCGCGTTTTGCGGAAGGTCCGTGTCAGAAAACTCAGTTTGCGGTGCTTGTTAATGGTATTTTTTTCTTAACTTCGGTAATTTTTGGATGACAAAAGATTTGGAAACCTCGCCTCCCGGACGTCTTACGTTTTCATTCAATACTTCTTATTTATAAAGGCTTCCTTTTTTGACAACTAAAGCTTTAGCAAATAGCACTTTTCCTTTAGGAAGCATCGTCACTGCCTTCACCTTCAGAAGTGTTTTCTCCCGAAGGTACGTAGCTGGCTTTGAAATGCGAGCCGCCCATATATTTGAATATGACGACCCCGCCCACGTGGACATTTCTTGATCTGGTGAAAGGACTCCATCCCTGGGTGAGCCAGAGCACCCCTGCTTCATCTCTCTCTATTAGGACGCGTATGCCTCTTCTCCCAGGCCCATTGGTTAAGATTATTCTTTCAACACCTGGTAACCCATACTCCTCTTCGAAGAATGTTGGCAGAGGCTATAGTTATTTGGAGGAAAATATTAGTTGTGAGTAAGAAACTAAGAGTCAATGGAGAGGTTTGAGGAACATTACCGTTCTTTGCAGGAAAGAAGCGTTTTGAATCCAACGGAGGAAATCTCTTGAGCGGCCTCCACCTGCTGCCATATTGTTTCTGGAGTTTTTGGTCTATATTTATCTGATAGAAAGTGTTTCACGGGGATTCTCTGGTCTTTAGCTTTTATAGAAGGGCCGATGGCCATTGTTTCCTTACTTGTCTGATTCTTTCATTTAATATTCCCACTGTTTTGGTTTCTTTCGGAATCGCCCTTTCCCCAGGCCTCTAGGGAAGGAAAATTGGTCAGTGAAGGAAAAACAGCTTTTCTGACCCAGAGTTAGTGCCTGGAGAATGATGACACCTTTATTTATTTAATCGAGAGAGAAAAGAAAAAGAAAAAACTTTTATTCGTTCTTAGGTACATCGGGACTCGCGGGTTCACTTTTTACGTTTTGGAGCGTCAGAGCTCCTGTGGACTCGCGGGGGCTTCTGGTGGGCCTTGGATTTGGGTGAGCCCATGCTTGTTGGGCCGAGCTTCTTTTGGTAGTCGGGGGTTGGATCTGGGTAGGACACGTACACCTAAAAGTGGGATTCCCCTTCGTAGACAAAGAGAAGCGAGCATCCCATGACTACTCGGTTAGAGAAAACGAAGTCCGGCCACCCGTTAGTAAACCAGTAGGCCCCGTCTGCATCCTTCTCAACATTGACTTCGAAATCCTGACAAGTGGTTGACCATAGGTAGACGAGCTGGTGTGTCTCGTCTCCTAGCTGCTCGAATATCTGGGGTAGCTGTAACGTCTGCAAGTGTTCCTCCTTGGTGATGAAACGGTAGAAAGCACGAGTATTTTCGGAGCTCATGTTGGAGCCCCTTCGAGGGAGAAGTTTTTAGTTTTTTAAGAGTTCGGGCTATGCCATTTTCTTCCCCTCCTTTTATGATGATCCATCCATTAGGGCTGTCTGCGGCCAAGTGGTCTTTAGGATTAGTGACCCTTATCATACGTGGAGGTCCCTCGCAACCCACGTTCTCTTCTTTTAGTAGACCGGGATCCACGTGTTTTGGGGGGGATTTAAAGTATACTTCCCGTGTTTCTGAAGGAAAAGAGATCGTTATACGTGAGGCATAGAAAGATGCTGCCTCTGCTCGTGGTTTGGAACGATCTTTTGATATGGTTTAGAACGGTAATGAAGGAAGGGTGTTTCTCTCGTAATAGACAAGGAATGATCCTTTCTCTAACTGTTGGAGGCGAACGAAGTGTGATCTTCGTAGCTTGGGCCTATATCGACCACGGAAACCTCGTATAAAACTATTCGTCTTACTTTAGTAGTTCAGAGGGTGGTTTCCGGCCGCTCGCGGTTATCTCAATATTTATGGGCCACTGGCATTCACGGCTTTCTTTGGTTATGTAATCATGTTTTCGTGACTTCCGACCGTACCAAAAAAGGGGATCTTTTATTATTCATCAGAGGTAACAGGAACAAAGATTTTTTAAAGGTTCGATCCCTTCGAGCCCGGCATATTAAAGTTAGAGAGGGTAACATGTTATATGGGATACTAATTTAAAAGCATCTTGTTTCCTCATTTCCTCCGCTATCTGGATTGATCACGTCGACTTCAAAGATGGAGTCCCCCATGTAGGTAAAAATCAGAGCCGACCCTACATTGACTCGGTTTGCCTGAATGAAATCGTGCCACCCCTGAGTTAACCAGAAAAGGCCATCGTTATCCCTTTCCACTTTTACCTTGTGTTCTTGATTGGAGCGGGACCAAAGCCTGGCTTGGGAATGAGCGTCCTCGTCTATTAGGACATATACGAGCGGGAGCCGGAGTGTCCGAAGCTGTTCCTCCCTCACGATGACTAGACAGAATGTCCTCGGTGGTGCCCCTGGGTTCATCACGGCGATAAGGGACGTTCTATCACCTGGGTCATCTAGACTTGTTTTATACTCAAGGAATAAAGTCTTTCCCTCGATCTTATCGCCATTTGAGAGAAAAGTTAGATTTTTCCCTTTCTTTTTCCATCTCTCTTCGAATTCCGATGGCTTAAAGGGGGATCATGGGCTCTTTCTCTCTTCTTTTTCGTCGCTTCTTTTCATGGTGGCAGGCTTCGGTCTGCCCGAGGTGAGCTTTCTGTGGTACATCTGTTCGTCATGCCTGACCTGGGGCAGTGGTATCTTGACTGTTGCCGAGTTTCTCCTGGGCCCCTTTTCTGCAACTTCGGGTTTTCGAGGTGGTGCCTGTGTGACCTGAGACCCCTAAGGATCCCTTTAAAGTCGGGGCTCTTGAGCCCTCCGTGCTTTGCAAACCGGATCCTTCTAAGGATGTCGTCCTCAAGTCGAACGAATTGGGCCTTTTTTCGTTCTCTGGACTTCCCGGAGCAGATGCACCGTCTGGTATGTTCCTAACGTGGCTTGGTATTCTTGTTGATATCTCTCGGGCGAATTTATCTTTATTTATTTAGTTACTTTGTGTTTGAACAACGGCTGCCCTCCCGCTTCGAAATTGAATACGACCCAGATCTCCCCGGGTGCGTTCTGCTGTCGTCGAGGATTATCCAAGACTTCCCTGTGACGGTGTACCGTGGTGACTACCGGGTGCCCCACTTGGGTTACGGGTGGAATCATTTTGCTTGTACTCATGGTATTGATATAGGGTCCGCCATCACCTTTCTGCACAAGGGGAATGCGCGGTTCGAGGCTCATATTCTATCCGCGGACGGCAATGAAGTTGATGCCGAGTGGCGAGAACCTCATCCTGAGGGGCCTTTGCCTAACGGAACTCGACTATGTGCGGATAAGACTCGTTTGGTTTCCGATCGACCTCGGGACACTCCGTGAGTTAGTCTGGGTTCTTCCCTCCTTCAGAGGGTTGATTCTGTGTCTTTTAAGACTATCTTACCGGTTTCGCTTGGTTTAGCCTTTCCGGCTCTTCTGTTTTCGTTTCAGTATCTCGGGGTTACTCTTTTCGAATTTTAATAATTCCGCTCTTGACGATGTTTTGCGGTTTTATCTTGTGTATAGTGGGATCTGGGGACCCGATGAGTCCACCAGATGTCCGACGTGGAGCAAGCTCCAGCGTCATGGGACAAAGTATAATCTGGGAGCCCAATGCGTCCACCAGATGTTCGACGCGGAGCAAGCTCCAGCGTCATAGGACTAAGTATAATCTAGGAGCCCAATGCGTCCACCAGATGTCCGACGCGAAGCAAGCTCCAGCGTCATTGGACTAAGTATAATCTGGGAGCCCGATGCGACCACCAGATGTCCGATGCGGAGCAAGCTCCAGCGTCATTGGACTAAGTATAATCTGGGAGCCCAATGCGTCCACCAGATGTCCGACGCGGACCAAGTTCCAGCGTCATAGGACTAAGTATAATCTGGGAGCCCAATGCGTCCATCAGATGTCCGACGCGGAGCAAGCTCCAGCGTCATAGGACTAAGTATAATCTGGGAGCCCAATGCGTCCACCAAATGTCCGACGCGGAGCAAGCTCCAGCGTCATAGGACTAAGTATAATCTGGGAACCCAATGCGTCCACCAGATGTCCGACGCGGAGCAAGCTCCAGCGTCATAGGACTAAGTATAATCTGGGAGCCCAATGCGTCCACCAGATGTCCGACACGGAGCAAGCTCCAGCGTCATAGGACTAAGTATAATCTGGGAGCCCAATGCGTCGACCAGATGTCCGACGCGGAGCAAGCTCCAGCGTCATTGGACTAAGTATAATCTGGGAGCCCAATGCGTCCATCAGATTTCCGACGCGGAGCAAGCTCCAGCGTCATAGGACTAAGTATAATCTGGGAGCCCAATGCGTCCACCAGATGTCCGACGCGGAGCAAGCTCCAACGTCATAGGACTCAGTATAATCTGGGAGCCCAATGCGTCAACCGGATGTCCGACGCGGAGCAAGCTCAAGCGTCATAGGACTAAGTATAATCTGGGAGCCCAATGCGTCCACCAGATGTCCGACGCAGAGCAAGCTCAAGCGTCATTGGACTAAGTATAATCTGGGAGCCCAATGCATCCACCAGATGTCCGACGCGGAGCAAGCTCCAGCGTCATAGGACTAAGTATAATCTGGGAGCCCAATGCGTCCACCAAATGTCCGACGCGGAGCAAGCTACAGCGTCATAGGACTAAGGGTGTGTTTGGCAAAATGGTAGCTGTTGGAGGAGCTGAAGCTGTTGGGTAGTTGAAGCTGTTGGATTATTTGAGTTAAATATATGTTAATAAGCTAGTACAGTGTTTGGTAAACCTAGCTGTTAGGGTAGCTGTTAAAAACTTGTGAATAAAAAACCAAAAGCTTTGAAAAGCTTGGGTGAATAACTGTTGAAAAGCTTATATTTCAAAAGCTTTCAAAAGCTAATTAAACTAAAATCTTATATTTATTTCATTTAAAACTATAGAATATCAAAACCAAAAGCTCCGAAAAGCTACATGCTTTTGCCAAACATACCCTAAGTATAATCTGGGAGCCCAATGCGTCCACCAAATGTCCGACGTGGAGCAAGCTCCAACGTCATAGGACTAAGTATAATCTGGGAGCCCAATGCGTCCACCAGATGTCCGACGCGGAGCAAGCTCCAGCGTCATAGGACTAAGTATAATCTGGGAGCCCAATGCGTCCACCAGATGTCCGACGCGGAGCAAGCTCTAGCGTCATTGGACTAAGTATAATCTGGGAGCCCAATGCGTCCACCAGATGTCCGACGCGGAGAAAGCTCCAGCGTCATAGGACTAAGTATAATCTGGGAGCCCAATGCGTCCACCAGATGTCCGACGCGGAGCAAGCTCCAGCGTCTTTGGACTATGAGAGTTTGTAGAAAAATACCGAAAGCACCCACTAACCACTTTGATTTATTTACTGATCGCGGGGGTGACTGAATAAACTTCGAAATAACTAGAAATTACACATAGTAGTTCTTCAAGTGTTCCGCGTTCCATGTCTTCTGAAGAACAACACCCTCGTGGGTTTGTAATTTGTATGCTCCAATATGGACACATTCCAAAACTACATATGGCCCTTCCCATTTAGCATCCAGCTTTCCACCTGCAAGAGCCAGACGGTGGACCAAGTCTCCCCTCTCGAACCGTCGCCCTTGGAGATGTTGGTCTCTGTGTTTTTCTGTTTTCCTCTTGAGCTCTCGAGCCTTGATTTCCGCGATCATCCGTCTCTCTTCTCAGAGATGCATCTCATCTTCCAAAGCTTCGTCGTTGGCTTTGGATTCATAGGCCAAAACCCGTGCAGAGGGGATCAGTCGTTCAACCGGGATGACCGCGTCCGTTCCGAATACCAAGGCAAATGGCGACTCCCTGGTAGGGGTTTTTGGTGAAGTTCGGTATGACCAGAGCACTAGTGGGAGGAGTTCTGCCCACCGGCCTTTGGAAGTCTTCCCTAGCTTCTTCTTGATTCCTTCCAAAATCTGACGATTAGTTGTCTCTGCCTGTCCATTCGTTTGCGGGTGGGCTACTGATGAGAATTTTAACTTTATCCCGAGGCCTTCACAAAAGTCTCTAATGTTTTCACAGTCGAACTGAGTTCCATGGTCCGTGATGATGTCTTCGGGAACTCCGAAACGGCACACCAGGTTCTTCCACAAGAACTTTCTAACCTTCTCCGCGGTGATCAAACCCATTGCCTCTGCTTCCACCCGTTTGGTGAAATAGTCCACCAAAACCAGGACGTATTTCAGCTGTCCGGGGGCCGTGGGGAAGGGACCCAGAATGTCCATTCCCCATAAGGCGAAAGGGCAGGCTGCATAAATGCTTTGAAGTGGTTCGGCGGGCACATTCTTCACATTTCCATGTATTTGACACGCGTCGCAACTGCGCACGAAGCTCTGTATATCTGTTCTGATAGTGGGCCAGTAGTATCCTAGCCTCAAAACCTTTGAAGTTAGGGCTCTCCATCCTTGGTGGTGAGCACAGACCCCCGCATGCAACTCCTTCGCAATGGTATATCCTTCCTGGCTAGATACATACAACAGGTCTGGGAAGTTAAAACCCTTTTTATATAACTTTCCTTCGCGGATTACGAATCGGGCCGCCCGGTTTGTTAACTTTTTAGCTTCCATTCTTTCTGGCGGAAGGATTTCCTTTCCCAAATATTCAGTAATCGGTGTCCGCCAGTCTTCGGGGCCCTCAGTTTGGACAAAGTACACCTCTTGCAGGAGTCTTCGCCGATCTTTCCTTTCAAAACCAAATTTCTCCCCTACACCTGACGGCATGGCGGCTCCGACTCGGGCCAACAGATCGGCCTGTTCATTATCTTCTCTAGGGATGGATTCCAATGTAAAATGCAAAAAGGCTCTTCTCAGAGCGTTGACCTTCCGCAGGTAATCTGGCAATAGTCCCGTCCTGGCCTCGTACTCCCCTACTGTTTGCTTTGCTACAATCTCGGAATCTCTGTACACGGTGACAGCCCGAGCCCCGCGGGCCAAGGCTAGCTCCAGTCGCGCTATCAAAGCTTCATATTCCGCCTCATTGTTGGTGGCTTGGAAGTTCAACTGGTGAGCAAAACAGAATTGGTCCCCCCCGGGGGAAGTCAGTACTATTCCTGCTTCGCATCCATCCGCGTTGACAGCTCCATCAACCCTTATTGACCAGCTGTTCTGTGAGTCGTTGTCTCCATCCTCAAAACTGGTTTGGCAGATGAAATCGGCTAAGACTTGAGCTAACGCCGCTTTGCGCGGGACGTATACTATCTCGAACTCTGAAAGTTCAATGGACCATTTTGTCATCCGCCTTGAGAGATCAGGTGAATGAAGAATCTGCCTTCGTGGTAAATCTGTCAAAACTTCAATTAGGTGATCCTGGAAATACGGTCGAAGCCTCCTGGCCGCGAACATCAAACTAAGGATTACTTTCTCCACCGGCTCATATATGATTTCCGCATCCTGTAACACCCGGCTTACATAGTAAACTGGATATCGCCCTTCTCTAGTATGAACCGCGCTAATAGTGGTTGCTTTTACTGACAGGTACAGCTGTAAGCTTTCAGACTTTTGTGGCTGCTGTAAAGTCGGTACGTACTGCAGAAAAACCTTCAACTCATCGAAAGCTTGCTGATGTTCAGGTGTCCATTGTATCGGTCCCTTTTTCTTTAATAACGCGAAGAAAGGCAAGGATTTGTCTGCCAAACAAGAACAGAAACGTCCCAGGTAATTGACTGCTCCGTTTAATGACTATACCTCTTTGATGGTCCGTGGAGGGCGCAGTTCCTGGATTGCCGTTATCTTCGCCGGGTTTACATCTATCCCTCTCTGGCTGACCATGAAACCCAGGAATTTTCCGGAGTCGACTCCAAAGATACACTTCTCGGCATTCAAGTTCAGCCCACCGCGTCTCAGCGAATCGAAAGTCTCTTGTAGATCTGCTGCATGGTTTTCTGCCTTCTTACTCCTAACCACAATATCATCCACATAGATGGATACATTTCTGGCAAGATGATCGCGTAATATCTTGTCTACAGTCCTTTGGAATGTGGCCCCAGCATTCCTCAAACCAAAAGGCATGACCTTATAACGGAAAATCCCCTGATTGGTGATGAAGGTGGTTGCCCTCTGGTCTGTCGGATCTAATTTGATCTGGTTATATCCGGAGTACGCGTCCAGGAAACTCAAAGCTTTGTTTCCAGCAGTGATGTCCACCAACTCGTCTATCGAGGGTAGCAGATAGAGTCCTTACAGATTTGAGTCAGAGAGGACAACCCAAACCCTAACCCTTCAACGTCGGTACCATCTACTCCTTCGTCCAAGATGATTTCAGGGAAGTCGCCGCTATTCTTACAGATCTGAAGGGAAGTCGCCGCTGCCTCCCCTATCTCTCTCGTCCTGTCGCTATCCACCTAGAGGCTTCCTCGATCCCACCTTCGAAGGCTGGATATCGCCGCCGTTGACCACCTTCTCTACGAAGGTAATGTGTGTCTCCTTTATGCTTCCCAATTCCAGGGATTAGGTTTTGAAATTTTGGGATTCCGAACTCGAATTTGTGTTAGATCTGACTTGTTTGACTTTGGAATGGATTCGTAACTATTAAGATCTAGATCCGATGTTTAAATAACAAAATTCTTAACCCTTTGTCTGGCTTTCGTTGATGAATGGTATGCATAATGGGTGATATTTTTTCTTTGTTTGGGTATGCATAATGGGTGATAGGTTAAATAACAAAATTCTTTCCTTATGGTTTTTTCCTTGGTGCTTCAAATCATTGCAGGCTGTTCATACAACTTTACAGAAGCTTTATAATGGCTGCAGTGTTGAGGATGCAATGGATATCTATGGGCCTATAATGCTCAATCAGATTGCTAAATGGAAGGTGGGTGGTTCAACATATCTTTCACTTGATGGGTCTATAATGCTATCTGATGCTTCTCGGTCCAATGCAAAAAATATGCTTCCTATATTAGGATGAAAACGTTCAACTATCTAAGATTTTAATCACTTTGTGTACTATGACTTTGTTCACTGCAACTATTCTATTTTCATTTCTTAACAACTAAAGCTCCAACTCTATGTTGGACCCTTTCTGCATTTGTGGAATTCATCCTATCTAATTTGATTTTTAGTTCTTAGTAATAAATTTAACATATTTGATCTAACTCTATGTAGGAGAGGAGCAATGAACTGTTCAGATTGTAGAAGTGGTTAATTATGGCTACAAACCCAAAACCCTTTCAAGTGAGTGGGAGGGGGAAATTGAATATCAGGTGATGTATGAAGGAGCTTGGGAATAAGGAGAGATGGCAGTTCAAAGAAAAGTAAGGTACGTAATTTTTATTTTTACTCTCATTCTTTGCTTGTTGTACTACACATACATTCATACTTAAGTTGTTAAATTGGTTGTTTGTTACTCTTATTTTCATTAAGCTCTTCTAGTCAAAATCACTGATAAAAAAATGGTTCAACATTTACCTTATGTGTTATCTTGTATGACGAGTTTGTAGTTAGGATGCTTCCATTACTTACATGGGTGAACTCGCTTATGTATACATGCAAACACACTTTTGTTAATTTTGACTAAGTCAAGCTTACTCTCTTTAGATAAAGAATTAGTCTCTAGTTAGTTAACTGAGCAACTATTCACCTATATAATTAGTCACTTGTAGCTGTTTGATGTGGCGATGTATGGTCATGCGTCTAAGCTTGCAATGCACTATTGCTATAGATCAGATGGTTGCATGGGACATACGAGATATCTTCATAATTCAGGTTTCCGATCAAATATCAATAAGCCTCTGATCTATTTCACCTAAATCTTTATAATCAACCTCTGAGTTAAATATGCTCCTATTGCTATAGATCAGATGGTTTCATAGTGTTTAGAGTATTTTTTATGCCAATATGCATTATACTTTAAAAATTTATCCATAAACTTCTTTCCTATGGTCTGGAACTTACTTCTTTTTCTCCTTTTCTTTTCATCTATTTATATCCATTAAATTGTTTTTCTTGTGCGCTCTCTTTCCAGGCAGCTGTTGCCAAAGGAGACGCCCCCTTGGATTGCCTATAAAAGGCGTTGGGCAAGATCCAGCAGATGCGCAACCTAAGGTTGATATCTTGCTAGTTTCTGATTTTGTTCTATGCTTTGCACAATTACAAACTAAATTTTTGACTTGTACAGATGGGTGGACCTCCCAATCTTGCAAATGCTTTGTGTGGAGAACTCTGGAAGGAAAAGAAGGATAGGATCCGAAAAGTATCAATTATGGAAAATTTCCTGGTTGGGATTTGTGTTGAGTAAGTAATTCTTTTATTTCTTTAGTTTATCGCATATTATAAACTCAAAGAATTATGATCATGGTGCAGTTCTCCCCTTTTCTTTTTATGTTTTGGGGCATGGCTTTTTAAAATATTTTTATCAATGTCATATTTCTTGCTCTCTGAATTCCAGTGTTTAAACTCAAATATTGCCCCCACTTGAGAGACTCTGTATTGCTTATCACAAGTCTGCAATAGGAAATAAAGGGTAGATATTGAACTTGTTGTGGTATTTATAAAGAGATTTGTTGATGAGGAAGTTGAAGTGGTGATTTTAAACATGTGATTTTTGCAATGAAATGTAGTTTAGTTGGTTGGGTACGTAAGAATGCTCTTGAAGAATACTTTTGCTCCTCATCAGATATTTGGATCCTCCATGGACATCCGAGATGTTGGACATAGAACTAAGATTATTGAATCTGAAATATATGAGTTTTGAATAATTGAGTGCGACATTAGTAGTCTACATTTGAGGATTTGAAACATGCAAATAGTGGGAGGTCCTCCTTGCTTCTCTTGCTGTTTTTTTTTGGTATTTTTTATTCCTTGCCTTTTGTCCAAAGGATGTTAACAACCTTCCTGCATCTGACTGATGTAGGATGTTTCTGCTGTGGTTTATGATGAAGGCGCATTGAAAGTTGCCTACGTGGTCCTTCTCAACTGCAAACTAATGCTTGAAAGGTCCTTTAACAACTACGGTACGTGATGATGCTGTCATGCCTAGGAAATTTCCTTGCCCTGGATTTAGCTGTAGGAATGATAGATTTAGCTGTTGTAGGAATGCTTGAAAGGTCCTTTAACATCTACTTTCTATTGTTAAATGTTAAGTGACAAGTTGTAGGAATGACAGATTTAGCTGTTCTGCCTGGATTTCATCATTCTTGTTTAGTCATTTGGAAAAATTATTTGACTGGATTATTGTTCGCAATCTCCATTGTCTTTGTGCTTTTTGGATTGGTATTCGGATGATTTTACCTAGAAAGTTGTTGATTGAATAACCTATTTTAGTTAAGCCGTGCTAGCATTTAAGATAATTTTGGCCCTCATGATCAATTTATGAAACCTTTCTTGTAGCGTGTTAGATGGAATGTTCTTACGTAATAGCAAAAAGATCTTTTTGCTATTATGTAAGAACATTCTATCTAATTTAAAGCATATTAGCTCAACTGGTAGAGCGTTGCATTCAAACACAAAGGTGTGGGTTCAAATCCCGCATAGGCTACGATAACAAAAAAAAACTGCAAATATGTCATTTAACATCGGGTAATAGCCGATGTCTTTCAAAAAAAAATCGATGTCTACGTGTGGGATGTAAAAAGTCAAAAGTTTTTCACATCGGCCAGAACCCGATGTCTTTATATGTTATAACATCGGTTATATTTTATAATCGATGTTATAGGATAACAAAGACATCGTATTTAAAAATAAAAACGATGTTATAAGATACAAAGACATCGGGTACTGGCCGATGTGAAAAACTTTTGACTTTTTACATCCCCCACATAGACATCGATTTTTTTTTGAAAAACACCGGCTATTACCCGATGTTAAATAACAAATTTCTAGTAGTGAAAGCTTAGCCATTACTAACTTTTTTAGAGATTCTTTAGGTTCAACTTAAAAAATCTTAAGTATATCTGCATAAGAAGGCCTGTCCTTGCGAAAAAAACTTTTTAAATGAAACAACCTTGAGAGAAGAAGGATCATATTTAATAACTAGAAGACCCGCTATGACATGAAACTCAAGTAAAGAAACCGAGCAACCAACCCATCAACTTTAATTCACATTTTCATCTCTTTATTCATTACAATTTCATGCAATAACATCTGATGTACCAATTGAAAATTAAAATGCAATTTTGACCCTTGAATAAAGACTAACACTAAACAACTATTCTTAAGCTGCTGAATATCAGAATCTGCCAACCCTCACTTGATGATTTCGCACACTTCAAGGTAGGAGTAAAGATTACTCTGTGAACAAAACCTCTCTTCAGCGGATAACCAATAGCTAGCTTATTTCCTACAAACCATAAACATGAACACATGACACAGAGATAAACACCGAGAACCGAAAATGACATAGCGGACAAAACAGAAACTGGAAAGATCAAAAGCAAAATACTCACATTGAACTACATTCTAACTCATAAAGTTTCAGACAGACAAGGGGCCTGACTAATTCAAGGTGACTTCAATGCAGTTATGAGGTCATATGAGAGAAAAAATGGTAATACAGTCATAGCTTATGAGATTGCATATCTCTGGGATGTGTGTGCTCTACTGGGTTTGAAAGATGCAGCTAGCAGTGGGTTAGAACATAATTGGTTTAAAGGTAAGAAAGCTACCAAGATCGACAGAGTTATGATCAATGAGGCCTGGGAGGAAGCTGAATTATATTGCAAAGCTACTTATCTAATTCCTAAGTCTTTCTGTGATCATGGACAAGTGGTGGTGGAGCTATTCGAGCAAACAGACAGAAGGAGGACTCCTTTCAAATACTATAACATGTGGGCTCAACAACAGACATTTCAACAATTGATCACTGATTCCTGGAGCTCTCAGATCTGGGCTCCTACCAATTTCAGCTATGTAAGAAGTTAAAGAATTTAAAAGCTCCCCTCAAAGCACTCAACAAACAGCATTTCTCATAAATCAGTAAGAGGGCAGATGATGCTGAAGCTGAATATGAGAGGGCTTTCTTGGATTTCAACAGACAGCCAGATGAAGATGAGAAGTTGCTAGAGCTGGAAACTGCAAAGAGAAAATCAATGAGGCTGAGAGAAGCTGAATTCAAGTTTAATTCACAGCTGGCTAAAGCAAAACATAAGTTCAAAGGAGACAAGTGTAATTCTTAATTTCATGGCATTATGAAGAAGAACATGAGGAGGAACCATATTAGTTCCATTGTCAAAGAGGATGGAGGAGAAACCCTTTCCCTAGATGAGGGGGTACAACAATTTGAAAACTTCTACAAGGGTCTCCTAGGGACAGAGAAGATTACATGCATGATTGAATCAAGTTTTGTGAACACTGGGGGTGCCCTGTTGATAGCTGAGATGCATGATGATTTAGTAAAACAAGTGACAGATGAAGAGATAAAGGGAGCTTTGTGGGACATAGGAGATGAGAAATCACCTGGGCCGGATGGTTATACCTCTAAGTTTTTCAAAGATACATGGGCCACTTCTGGAGAGCTGGTATGTAGAGTAGTTAAAGAATTTTTCTCTTCTGGCCAACTTCTCAAGTAGGTAAACCACACCAGTATTTCTTTAATTGCCAAGCATCCGAATGCTAACAAAGTAGGGGACTATAGACCTATTTTCTGTTGCAATGTGACTTATAAACTAATCTCGAAAATCCTTGCAACTAGACTAAGCCCTATTCTCAAAATGCTGATTTCACCTGCTCAGATTGGCTTTATTGAAGGAAGAATGATGAATGAAAATATTTTATTACTCCAAGATCTTATTAGGAAATATTCTAGAAAGAGAATAAGCCCCAGGTGTATCTTTAACTTAGATCTGAGAAAGGCTTATGATACTATCTCCTAGAAGTTAATAGAACAGATGCTCAAACATTTAAATTTCCCTCCTACCTTTGTGCACTGGATTATGGAATGCATCAGTACAACCTCTTTCTCTATGAATATAAATGGTAGTCTGTTTGGTTTTTTTCAAAGGAAAGAGAGGACTTAGGCAAGGGGATCCTATCTCTCCCCTTCTTTTTGTCCTCTCTACTGATTATCTTTCAAGAATTATGACGTGCGGGACAAGGATTTCAACCTTCAAATTCCATCCTAAGTGTGAAATGATGCAGATAACACACCTGGCTTATGCTGATGATCTGATTCTTCTTTCAAGAGGAGACAAAAACTCAATGGCTATGCTCTTGGATGCCTTGGATCACTTCTCTGCTGTCTCTTGGCTTGAAGCCAGCCCAACCAAATCCTCTTACTACATTGCTGGAGCAAAGGAAGAGGATAAAACTTATGTACAAAGAAGATCTGGGTTTAATATGGGGGAGTTCCCTTTCAGATACTTAGGAATTCCTATATCTTTAGGGAAGCTCACGGTATCCCAATTCTCTCCTTTTATGGATAAGATCTTAACTAACTTAAGCTATTGGAACTCGAAAACCCTATCTTATGCAGGTAGAATTGAGCTCATAAGAGCTGTCATTCAAGGTATTGAGGCTTTTTGGTTTTCCATCTTACCTGCCCCTTCTACTCTTATAGATAAAATCAATGGGCTTTGTGCAAAATTTCTGTGGAAGTCTCATAGAATCAGATGGAGAGATCTATGCTTACCAAAAACAGAAGGGGGTCTTGGGCTTAAGGATTTGAAAACTTGGAATAATGCTTTCCTATCTAGGCTTTTATGGGATATTGTCAACAAGAAGGATATCCTGTGGGTTAAATGGGTTCATCACCAATACTTAAGCAACACCACTTTATGGAATTGGACTCCACATAGAACTAATGACTCCCCCCTAATTAAAAATATGCTTTTTATTAGGGACGAGATACTAACTTCTGCATGTACTGAAAAGGGAGCAATTCAGCTCTTGCATTCTTGGGTTACCACTAGAAAATACAGCATTGGAAAGGCCTATGAACACCTTAGAAGGAAGGCGCCCAAGCAACCATGGAGTGCAGTAGTGTGGGACTCCCAAATTATCCCCAAACACGCTTTTATACTTTGGTTGGCTGCAAGGAAACGTCTAGCTACAAAGAACAAGATTAAATCAGGGGAAGTGGATCTTCAATGTGCTTTATGCAATCTTTCTCAAGAATCCCATGAACACATCTTCTTCGAGTGTAATTTTTCCTGTAATGTTTTGATGCAGATTAAGAGATGGTTAGGACTATGGAGGAACATGTCATCAATGCAAAGTGCTCTCAAATGGCTTAGGAAAGAAGCTAAAGGAAAGGGATGGCTATCAAAAGCAAAGAGAGTGGGCCTTGCTACAACGGTGTACTTCTTTTGGAAGGCAAGAAATGACAAGATTTTTGAAAACAAAATCTGGACAGTGGAGGAGGTGGTGCATCTGATCAAAACGCATGTCTATAGAGTCCTTGATCATCACTTCGGTATACAGTTCAACAATGCTTCCATACTGGCTGATGGTTTCCTGCAAGAAAGTCAGATGTAGACCAGCACAATGGCCACGACAAGAGCTGATCATCTTCACACATGGTTGACTATCAAGCCTCGGAATGTAGTTAGGTTAGGCAACATTTTGCTTTCTCGTTGCCAACTTGATTTATGGGCTTGTATTGCTTTTTGTAACAACATTGGAGGTCAGCTTGTATGGCTTGGATGACGGATAAAGGGTGCTTGGAGTGGTATGTGGTAACACCTTGATGGCATAGCCGAAGGGGTGTTACTCCTTATAACTACTCTCGAGAGTGTGTGTCCGACTTCCAATAGCTTTGGCTTGACGAGATAGGAACCACACAAAGGCTTTGCCTTCACACCCTCATGCGCATAATAGGTCTATAGCATTGCTCATCAACAGTTCCTACAGATTTCGATCTTAGGAGCTCATGGCCCTTTTTGGAACTCTTGTATATTTTTATTTCCTAGTTCTAATATATTTACATTTAAAAAAAAAAGTAAATCAGAAAAGAAAGATCCTACACATGATAGAGAACAATAGAAATGATTACCCTAGGTTCATGAACAAGTTCATGATTGAAAAACGAAGAAACCTCTAACAATGAGCTTGTTCATGAAAAACGAAGAAACTCCTATCAACGAAACCACAACACTAACCTCAACATGCATTCTTTGATTCAACCATTGTAAGAATCAAACAACGATCAGTAGTAAGAGGGGAAGCGATGATCATTAGAACCAAATACAAAGAGCGAAAGAGAAACGATAAACAGAGGGAGAAGAAAGGGACAGAGAGAAAATGTACAGTAAAACTGTCCGATAGAACAATCGACTAAGGTGAACTTCCCAGTGGACAATGGATTAAATAAGGAAGGAAACTGGATCTCCCTGCCAAATTTCATCTATAAAAAATCAACCTCTTAGTCGTAAGTTCGCAACAACTTTTGATGATATGCTCATATTAAGCTCAATTTGAATCGACCACTAGCAAATTGCGATGAAAGGTTGTTTTTATAAACTAAAAAGTAAAAAGGCACGAAGGCATATAATTGATGTATTTTAATTATTTATTTTCTCAAAACATTCCGTTACTTTATGTATAGATATTTGTGTGCTTCCACCTTGCTCCCGAATCTTTCGAAGCTTCAAGTTTGAAGTTTGAAGCCACAAATTATTACTCCCTATTATAATTTTTGAATATGTTCCGTTACTGGATACAATCATTACCTACGCATTAAGGTCATCCCCACAAAGACGCCGGTTTGGTCGATGAGTTACTTGATCGACAACTCTATGCATTCTTAAACAAATTGTTGGAAATTAAAATTATGAAAGCAAAGTCTCTTTCTGTGAATGACATTTTTACTTATTTTATTTAGAGGGAATTATAGGGTCCGTATGAGACGGAGTTAAAAAAGTAGCTAAAATTTAAAAACAGTTAGAATTGACATTTTCTGTAAAATAAAGGTTGAAAGATTATAGAATAATATAAATATCGTATAGGACAAAAAAGAATTTATTTGTAAAAAATAGAGTTTATTTGGTTATTATTAGGGGTATTATGGTAATTTCAAACCAAATAAACACCAAAAAACAGTTTCATTAGCTTCTTTTTAAACACAAATTTTTAACCACAAACTTCAAAAAATTAACACCCATGCACTGTTAAAAAATAAACGCTTCCATTTTAACAGTTTTTAAACTGTTAAAAAGTGTGTCCATACACACCCATAGTAACTAACTGAAGAATCAAGTACTTAATATAAATGATAATTAGACATGCCGCAACAATTTCAAGGGCTCTAAACTGGATCTCAAGGCCTTGAACTCGACTTCAAGGGTCTTGAAACAAAACTGAGTTTAGTTGAAGCTACACCAAATCAAATAGACGTAAGTGCATAAAATAAATATGATGAACACAAGAATTGTTAACGAAGTTCGGCTCTATACCAGCCTACGTCTCCACCTAGGGTTATCCAACCTGTAGAATTCAAAAGCACTATTATTTCACTTCCTATGGATCCTAGCTAGATACAACCGAGAAGATCTTTCCTTCTTCTAAACACTCGAAGCCTCACCCACTTCTATCTAGTCAACTCAGATCCCTTAGAGTCATAGATACAATTTAGAAGAACAACCCTTCTCTTATAGCCTCACCCGCTATTATATCTAGTCAACCCAAGCTCTCGTGAAATAATAGCCTAGTGAATACGTTTGAGTAGTTGTATACTCTCCGTATAACACTTTAGACTTGTAAAATAAAGCTCTAGAAACTCTGAAACTCTCAAAAGATAAAACACAAGAACAACAATGGAGAAAGAGAGAATCAATGTCGGGTGATTTCTATGGAGAACGCTTGTAGATTGATTGTTCGAGTTGTGTTCTACTTCTCTGCTTGCACCGTCCTTTTTATACACGCAGGGGCTGAATATATGAATGTTTGAATGCCTGAACTTCAGCCACTTGAACTTCCATAAAATCTGATTTTTAGGTGCTGATTTATGAACATTTGAATTCCAACCTTTTGAATTTGAAGTTTGATCCACCAAATCTCACAAAGACCCTGCACAAAATCTTTAACCAACTATATCCAAAATAGATTTAAATAGCTCCACCAAATCTCAAAACTATATCCAAAATAGATTTAAATAAAACAAATAAATCTATCTTAAATCAAATACAATTTTGAATTGATGTAAAGATAAATATATCCGAACAATAGATAAAACCAAACCGAATAAATCTTATCTTATCGAGTTGATATTTGTATGAAATAAATATTACATTTCTTTGTCTTCCATCATACTAACCAAAACATATAATATAACATCAATATAGACTCAACACTAACCAAATATGGTTTGAAATTAGGTAAAATCGGATATGGGGGTAAAAGGGTCCGCCGATAGCAGGTAAGTGAGGGGGGTTTAGGGTTCCACTGCTTGACAGCTGGACAAAGTCAGAAAGAGAGAGAATGTGGGAGGCAGAAACAAAAGAGAGAGAGAGAGAGAGAGGGGGGGGGAAGCAAGGGAAAGTCTACAGATGAGAGAGAACCAGTGAGAGAGGATAGGAGAGAGAGAGGAGTGAAAAAGAAAGGTAAAGTTGCAGAGGAGAGAAAGATAGAGAGAGAGATTAGTGAGAATAAGACAGAGAGAGATGGAAGAGTGACAGTGAGGGGGCATTAATATAATTTGAATTAAATATTAAGTTTCAGATAAAAACCATCAAAGAAGAAGCAATTGAGTGGGGATTTTTTGCAGGTTGACGTGTAAGCAATTAGTTTTAACAGGATATCCAAAGCTAAACGACATGACACATATTGAAATCCACTGGACAAGAGTTATTGGAGAAACAGATTAACCACTGACTTCGGATTGAAAATAGGTAAGTTTCCTTTCGATAAAGGTTATGCGAGAGGTGTCTCCCTCAAATATGAAGCAAACTTACCCATATATACACGTTATGACATTTATATACCTTATTTATATTTGTACTATGATTGAAGTTGCTATTGATGAGTAAAATTGTGAAGGAATCTCATGTGGGATGCATCGATGATGATTTTGTTTTATGGTTGCTTGAGGACAAGCAAGAGCTTAAGTGTGGGGGGATTTGATAATGCATATTTCATATAGACATTATAGGTGGTTCTTATTGCATTTAGATAGGAGTTTTGCATATTTTTTGGTCTAGTTCCGTATCTTTCATGTGAATCTACACGTTTTTAGTGTTTATTCTGTAGTTTTACATTCCGACCTTGGATGAGATCTTGGAGGAGCTTAACTGAGATGTTTTGGAGCATATGAAGGCTAAGGAAGGAACTACAAAGGAGAAAGGAAGCACAACGTCGAAGCTAAGAAGAAAGTTCATCACTTATGAGACGACACCCGCCGCTATTCCATCGGCGCCCGCCGCTACCCTGTGTTCAACATGCCACTTTAAGTCCGAAGATATTATTATTATATTTCCTAGGGTTTCACGACTCTATTTAGGTTTTATTTCTTCAATTTTCAGCCGTGGGTGGCTAGAGGGCTAGTCATTAATGGAGACAATTAAAGAGATTATCGTTACTTTGGTTATGTGTTGCTAAACTCATAGTTTCGCCTATGATTTGAAGACATGGTTGAATGAATTGTGAGGATTTTATGTCTATTAGTTATTTCTGAGTATATTTATCATCTTGTTCTTATTGATTTTATTTGTATTCCTTTCTATGATTGATCACCATGTTAGAAATTACATCTATACTATGAATTCGTTGATGTTTTTTCGATAGCAAACGAAGCCACTGATCTAGTGATATTTCTATGGCTTTGTAGTGGATGATTTCGATTGATCTATGTTGAATAGATGTTATAGGGCCGAGTAGGGTTGTTCCTGTTGTCTTCTATTTGCATTGAATCGATATGCCAATTGGTCTTAGAACTTTAGTGTTTAATGATATTCTTCAGTGATATTGAATAAAGAAGAATGTATCTTTGCTGATCTATCAACTTTAGTCAAGTCGACATATGCTTAGTAATATCTATTGAATCAATCATAGGATTCTGAACCTCAATCATTGTCGAGAATTATAGGTGAAATACTCTCTATATTAGTATCAATACTTTGCAATCATCGATCTCTTTTCTTTACTTTGTTATCAATTTGCTATAAACCATTGCTTTTGTCATAAAAATCATTGTTAGAAACATTACATAGCAATTGTTCTCTCTGTGAGTTCGACTCCGGATTTCATCGCTATACTAGTTTATTGGTTTATCAATTTATTGGTTTACTAATCTATTGATTTGAGCTTTGATTTAGGATATTACTGATATTTGGCAAAGGACGAAAAAACCAACGACGTTCGTCCCGCACCAGGTGTCGAGTACGTGATGCCAATAGAGTTACTAATAAGATTGCACACATTTACCACTCTGCAAGAGGAGTTATACATTTACAACAATATGATCAAAACTTTTATAACCTCATCCTTATGGATGTTGTTAAATAGGGTTCACCACCCCTCATCTAGAATATTAATTTTACAAAGTACATGTCCTATATATATTTTTTATAAGGTAAAATACCACTAGCATTGATAATATATATTGCAGTTTTCTCCACTAATTAACAAGTATATATATCTTAAAAATATTAGCTCAATTATTTAATTAAGAGTTATCACATGGGGACTGATCTAAAAATATTTATTCAAATATTAATGTTGCATTAAACAAATACTCCATGATATGGATTAGTTGTACTTGGTGGGGTTAGTAACAATTTTTTGGAAATTAGTGGTGAGAGGTGACTGAGAGTAGTGATGATGACGACGACTCATCTTATTCATGCCTCTTTAGCAAATTGCAAATATTCTATTGATTGATCTTTATAATTTGGAACCTTCTTTACAACTCCAATAATTACTAAAGTGTGACATAATTTAGATAGGCTCTATGCATTTATTGTTGGAGTTATGCATATAATTATTTACTTCTATCATTATTTTTTTGTTTATTAATATTGCAAATAATCTCCCCTTTTTGAGGGAATAATTACATTGGTGCTTTTAATGTCTTAGTTGAGCCTTAACATTATTTGTGACACTTGTGTTTTAATGGACAACAGCTACTCACTCACACCAATTGTTTAATAATATTATTATCATATACTAACTTAATAACATACTATATAGGACGAAGCATGAAGTATGCATGCAGTAGTGCGGTATGATCTCTTTTTACTATTTTTTTTATTAGAAAATAATTCAAGATCAGATATATATACCTGAATCTCGATGGTCATCAAGTCGGCAGACGGAAATCCGTCAATATATACGAACGAAAACGAAAACAAAAAACGGAGCAATACAACAAGTGGATACGCACCCTACACGAAAACAAGCCAAAGAAAACTAAATTTAACACAAAGGGGACGTAGACTACGGATGAAAGCCAAGCACCGTCATAAAACATCACCGTTGGCCGGCGATACATCAAGAATTCCTGTGGGTAGTGAAGACGAACCTCTAGGAAGCTCCTTCCCGTACACAGAGTCGCATCTCTTTTTACTATTGAAATATCGTTGAGAATATAAATTCTTTTAAATTTTAATTAATTGTTAATATTACATTAATTAAGTTATACTGGGTATAAATTGTTGTTTAATTTGTTTTAATATTCTTTTCACCTTTTTAATGCAATTTATCGATTATAAATGATCAATGATGAACAATTAATAGCGAGGAATTAAAAAAATTATTCCAATTTATACTAAAATAGAGATATGAAATTCATTCTAGTTCAATTTGCTTATATATGTGTCATTTTTTTTTCAACAAACTGATCTCATCTCTTTTAACCAAGTCAATTAATATTCACACATCTTTTAACCAATTGAATCTACCTTTATTAATAACCACAATTAATTTAACTATCAAATCATTATCATATCTCAGTTACTCATATTTTGGTAACATTTAAAAGATGTTGTGAATAAACTGAATAAAAAAAATCAAACTTATATGCATATAAATGTCGAGAAAATAAATCTAAGGTATTAAAATTTGTTTAAGTTTTTTAAATTCAACTTCAACTTAAACATGGCGATTATGTTTGTGTACGCCCCTGTTGTTGAAGGGAAAACATGACATTTTGAAAGGAAATATATAGAATCACAAATAAACATAACCTACCAATCATGATTATGGGAGATCTCAATGATATCGAAAATGATACAGAAAAAATTGGTAGAAATGTGCCATCTTTAAGTAGATTTAGAAGACTTTACCAAGTTAAAAATGAACCCAGTCTCCATACTATTCCGTTTATTGGCTCTCCTTTTACTTAGCGAAAAAACAACTCGACCCTTAATAATATTTTCGAAAGATTGGATATAGGGTAATGGTACACAAAAATATCATAACAACTTACAAAGATCTAAAGGTGGTTCATCACACTTTCGCCTTTTCCGACCAATGCCCAATAACTATACAAATGAGAAATAATGAATCCAATAAAGGATCATCATTTCGATTCGAAATGGCCTGGATAACTAAGCAAGAATATGAGAGTATGGTCAAACAAATTTGGGAGAATAAACTAAAGGGCTCCTTTAGCTTTCAACTAACTCAAAAAACTAAAATCATTAAAAAATACAAAAAAATTGTGTAAAACTCATAATGATCATACGATTTCCCAACTCACAAAACTAGATAACCAAATTCTACATCTTAAACAATCACTCCCTTGGGGAACTATCTCTCAAACACAAAAGCAAAAACTAGATCGAATGGAGCAGACAAGGACAAAATTGGCCTTCAACCACTCCATTTGGAAGCAAAGAGCCAAAATCAAAATCAAACACATTTCGCTAATAGATAAAAATACAAAATATTACCAATCAATAGCTAAAGTTAGAAATTTAAGGAATTCGGCTTCAAATTTCACCACTAAGGATGGGACTATCTTAACCATTTGCCAAGAGATACGAAGCCAAATCACTTCAGATATAGCTGATAGATTTGTCAGTCAGGGTACATCTGCGATACACCCTGAGATGATCGAGAACATAATGCTGAAATAACTTAAGATGAAGACTCCAAACTTACAAAATAAACATAAAATACGGAAATTAAAGAGGCACTCTTCCATATGACAAAAGATAAGACCCCTGGCCTAGACGGCTTTCCCCCAGAATTTTACAAAAAATACTGGCATATTGTGGAACCTTTAGTGTGCAAAACTATAAGAGCCTTCTTTCACTCTAGTAATATGCTATATGAAATTAACCAAACTTTTACGGCCCTCATTCCCAAAATTGACTCTCCTATGACCATAAACCATTTTAGACCAATCAGTATTTGTAAAACTATCTACAAAATTATTGCCAAAATATTAGCTGATAGACTCAAGGCCATTCTTCCAAGGATCATTAACCCCTTTCAAGGTGCCTTTGTGGAAGGGAGATCCATACATGATAACACACTGATTGTGCATCAAATCTTTCACTCATTCCATAAACAAAAAGGGAAGAAGGGTTGGATGGCTATTAAGCTCGATATGAAAAAAGCATATGATAAAATTAGTTGGAACTATATTCAAGCTGTCCTTACCAAATTCGGTTTCCATCGTACCTGGATCAACTAGGTCATGAAATGCTTAACTACTACCATATTCTCTGTCCTTGTCAATAATAAACCCGGTGAATGCTTCAGACTGCAAAGAGGTATTCGTCAAGGTGATCTGCTAGCACCTTACATATTTGTCATTATCATGGAAAATTTTGCTAGACAATTAATCGAGGAAGCAAACCAGGATGACGCGCTAGTAGGGATTAAACTAACCCCAAATGGCTCACCCATCTCATTCCTCACCTTTGTTGATGACACACTAATCTTCGCAAAAGCCTCACAGAAAAGTCTCCATACAATTCAAAACATGCTGAACAAGTTCTTTAATCAATCATGTCTGATTATTAATTACCAAAAAAGTTCAATGCAGGTGTCAAGAAATTTAATACCAGCCTAGCACGCTCTCTTTCTAGAGACATGAATGTACCAAATTCAACTGGTATTGAAAAATATCTGGGTATACCTATTATCAAACGCAGAGTGAAAAATTCGGTCTTTGAAGAAGCACTTGAAAGTCTGAAGAAACAACTTTCAAAATGGAAGGTCTTAACTTTATCTCAACCGGGTAAGATAGTGCTTATCAATGTGAATCTTAGCTCTAAAGTCAACTACCTTATGCAAAACTTTCTACTCCCTAAAGGTGTGCTTCAACAAATAGATCAGATCAATAAAAACTTTTTTTGGGACAAACTTAATTATGAACGATACAACCCACTTATTAGCTGGGAAAGGATATGTAGACCTAAAGACAAAGGTGAGCTCACCATTAAACTGGCAAAAGAAATAAACATAAGCATGTAGCTAAATCTACTTTAGAAAATACTCACAAACCCAAGCAATATATGGGTTAAAGTCATAAAAGAAAAATACATGCAAAATGAAACAATCTTCAAGCTAAATAAACAAAATATTTCATGGCAATTTGGAAGATAACCCCACCTAAGAGAAACTTCTAGTAAAGGCCTCCTTTCGATAGTGGGGGACGACAAGACTATCAATCTTTGGCCGAATCCCTGGGTGAACAATCTACCTCTCAAATGTTATCAAGAAGACCATGACCCTAACATGAAGGTGGCCCAACTCTTCACATCTCAAAATCAATGGAACATCCCTTTACTACGACAAATCTTCCCTTCACAAGTGGTGAAGGCCATTTCAGATATTTGTATCCCTGAACGGAACACTTCAGATAGATTAATATGGAAATTAAATTCGAAGGGTGAGTTTACCAAAAAAATCAACTCACCAAATTAGAAATGGTAATATGCAAAATACAACAAGCTTTAATTGGATTTGGAAGCTCAGCATTCCACCAAAAACACAAAATTTCATATGGAAGGTTATGACTGATAGCCTCTCAACAAAAATCATGCTCAATAGACATTACAATAGAGTCCCGGCTCAATGCGTTCTATGTGAAAATGTTGATGCAGATGCTCACCATTTACTAAAAGAATGCTCGCTCTCAAGGGCAATAATAGCCAACTATGAATACCTAACAAGAAAAGGTTTTATCAATCTAAAAGCAGAAAAGTCTATCCAAGAAGATCTTAAAGATGTCAGTCATAATAACTCACATTATGAAGACCTCTGCTTTATATGACATGCCATATGGGAAATAAGAAATAAAAGCATCTTCAACAACCACAAACTAGGATCGCAAACCTCCATAACGTATCAAAATTTTCATAATGTTAGGAATTGGGTACATGCCACCGCCAGGGAGGAAAGAACACACAAAAAAGATAAGCGGAAATCATCCAGGCGGGTCAAACCACCGTATGCCATCTACAAAATTAAGTTAGATGGCTCGATTAGGGTCCCTAATGATTGCCACTTGGGGGGCATCAATAGGGACAGTACGGGCCAGGTGATTGATATTTTTGAGCATAAAGGAAGAATGGGATCTATCCTTCTGATAAAAGTGGAAGCCTTCTGCTTGGGAGTCCAACAAGCTATAGAAAAGGATTGAGAAGCATGATTGTTGAAGGAGATAATTTGAATGTCATGGAAACCATTAACGATAGCTCCAAAGTAGACTGGAGATCTACAGAAGTATCGAGAAGATTAACCTGATGAAAGGAAAGTTTGACAAGATCGAGTTCCGACACTGACTCAGAGAATCAAATGCAGCAGCTGATTTAATAGCTAGATTTAAGGGTAACATTTCTAACCCCCCCCCCCCCCTCCCCCTCTGGATAGGGAATTTATTAAAATCATCTATAGAGATGATCAAGGATGAACCTTGCCTAGGCGGAGGGAAAGTCGTTGATTTCCCTCATCAAAATAATTTCCAAACAAACAAACTAGTATAGGATGCAAGTAAGGGGTCGATCCCACAGAGAAACAAGTATTTCCAAGAGTTGTGTATTTATCGATTGAAAGGCAAATTATGGGAATAAAGTAAATAGAAAACCTTATCTAAACAGAAGCAAGTGATAGTTAAAAGAGATGTTTCCATCCACAAATTATCGACATTGTTTGGGTTTATTGGTCATCGAATCCAATTGAAGTGTTCTCTACGAATTCCTCCCATCTTAGTTTGAATAGATTAAAGCACAAAGAGCACAATTAATCCCTTACACCTTTGTGTAACCCTTGCACGGACAAAGATTTAACATAAAGATAGCACAAGTTCCTAAGAATCTAGGCATATGAATAACACCAAGTATGCAAGGTAAACGGTGTTTAAGACATATGTCGAAATCCTTACGTAGTCATGATCAAACGAAGGTTCTCACAATCCTAAGCATGCTACAACGGAATTCATTCAATGATGAAAGAACAAAAACCTAGCAAGATACTATCATGGTGATCAATCACAATAACATCAACAATAATCGCAAGGGAAATAGAAAGATATTAAAGAGAGAATCAATCCTTCATCAGAAACTCACAAACAACCAACCAAGTCTCAAAAGTGTAGACGAAAACAATGGAGAATTAGCCAAGCATGTCTTACCTAAATCTCTTCTCTTGAATAGAAAACAACGTTAGTCTGTTGAATGAATGTTAGATAATTAGATGAGTCTCCAAACGGCTGAGAAAAACCTAATATAAAGCCTAAAGGGGTCGATGAAACCCTTGATTAGAGTTTCGTCAAAAGATAGTAATTGGGTCGCTCGCGCAGATCCGGATCTGAAGGGACAGCTGACGCCGCCTAAACCACGGCGGGCGCCGCCTGTACAGTAGCTAACAGCTTCACAGACTAAACTTGTAATGCACTTTCCAGAGTCATCGTTCGTCCTATTGACGCATATGAATATGCGTTGGAAAGATCTTTTCAAGGAATACAAATCTCATGAAGAACTCGGACGCTGAATCCAACTTATCAAGACCTCAATGGAATCTCTCCAAGTACTTCATTTCCGCTCTTGTTCTTGTGCTCCTTTGTTTCTCAAATCGCCTTGTAATCCTTCCTTCACTTCTTCCACGCTCTTTGGACATTCTCTTTGGTTTCTTCTCAAGCTCCTCACCATGTCGGCACTACGAATCAGCATAAAGTGTATAAAATAGCGTAGTTTTAGATCTTTACCACTAAAAGTGCATAATACATAATTAACTCTAAAATATAACCAAACACCTATAAAACACAACTAAAACTACTCTATAATGCCTATCAAAACATGCCTTATCAGTATCCTACTGTTTGCATACTGTAAAAAAAGGTTGTTTAAAATCAACTTTACTTCATCTTAGTGACAAAATGATCCAAGAAATCGTAGCCTATAGTTGCCCTAATTAACTATCTTAGGGAGAAATTGACAAAATGATTCCAAGAAAGAATAGAAAAGGTTGATAAAAACACACAAGGGATGCGGCCAACAATTGTGTAAATGTTTAAAACATTGCAACAGAAAGCTGAAGCATACCATGTTCAAAAAATGAATGGTTTTCGATTTGAAGTAGTGGGAGGAGGGACAACAATAGTAATTGAATTGTCAAAAAAGACACAAACTTTTAAAGTGTTTGATTTGAAAAAGATCTCATGCATACATCCTCTTTGTGCTATAGAACACAGAAAGGCCCTTGTGGTTGTGTCACATTTCATTGGAAGCTTTAGCACTAACTAAGCTTGACAATTAGCTTATAGTGAGATAATTTACCCAATGTTGCAAGAGGTTGAATTTAATATTCCTATACAAATAAAGCATATTAAATGTTTGGCCCCGTTAAGATGAAAAATAAGAGGACGACTAGTGACAAAAGGAAGATATGCATTGGAAAATTCAAAAGAAGGACAACTGAAAGTACATAGTGGACGAGAAGATGGTAGAATCAAAAGAGCCCCCAACTGGGAAAGGATGACAAGGAGCTGACAAAAGGATGAGTTCAAGTAGCTGACAAAGGGTGATAGCTGACAAAACATGCCAGATATATGACAAGGAAAAATAAGAGCAAATAGCTGAGAAGAGACCACATACTCCCCCCGTTAATTAAAACATGTCGTTTTAGACATTTGCACATTTTTTTAAGAAAGCAAATAAAAACAAACAAAAATACACTTATATACCTAATTATTACTTTACTTTTCCACTTTATTGAAAACTACAACTAACAAATCAATAATCATTACAGGGGTAATTTTGGAAAGTGAATACCAAAATACGTAAAACGACATGTTTTTCTTAACAAGATTTTACTCTTAAAACGACACGTTTTTCTTAACGAAGGGAGTATTATATAATTACATTTTTTTATTAAACAACTTTTATACAATTCATTTTTCAACAAGCATTATGTCTATTCATTTTTTAGCATATTCAATATTTGAAAAAATAAGCATATAGAATTAGCATACATTACATATTTATAAACCGATTTCGCAATAAAACAATAAATACCAGTAAAATCCTTCACAGTCACCTCATTGTCAGCCCCCTCATTTTCTGCACCACTACCAAAATCAACCCCCCATACTTCATCTCATCATAACCACTAACTCAAAACCCTCGAGTTTTTTAATACACACAATGAGTATCTTTTTCAACATCTTTCCCCCCAACACTTTGTCAGCTACATCAAACACTTTATCATCTCTTTCATTTGTTCTCTTATAGCCAACTACTTGTCATCTCTTCAAGTACCTTATAAGATACTTCAGCTGATGAAAATCTGATGTGGACAAAAAAAAAAAAAGCACACAGATCACAAACATAAAACACATAACACAGATAAACACCAAAAAATGATAAAAACAGCTGACAATATTAAACTGAAAAAATCAAAAGAAAATATATACTCATATTGAGTTGAGTTTTATATGAATCCAACTGAGAAATAGTAGTACTACACGTAATAAATTGCATTAAAAATAGAGTTAAAAAAATCTAAATAAAACAATTCATAAAACGAATAACTCCCCGACAAAAGAAATAACATTGAAAAGACATTCATCCTTCCACATGTCATGCTTGATTCAACCAATAAATTTATGAAAGCAACGATCGATAGTAAAGAGGGAAGAAAATAATTAACCATTCCAATGGAAGGGAAGAAGATAATTAACCATTTCGGTGGACATTGGGTTAATAAGGGAAAGAAATGCCCAATTTCTTCTTGATTAATAAGTTAACAATGATCAATATATCCATATTTTTACCAAAATGGGAAGGGTTGATAACAAATATGTAAAGATCGAAAAATATTTAGATAATATTTAATTAAAAATATAAATATATTATATCCGATTTGGAAATTTTGAAAAAACAGTCCTCGAGTAACTTACTCCTTTTTAAAATTCTTTCGAAACAATTCCGGTGTCATTTAAAATTAGAGATTTTGACGGATTTTCTTTCCGCTTCTGATCTCCGAGATTAAAAATTTGAAACCAACTTCGATCATTTCAAACACAGTTTGAAAACTCGATTTAAGATTTTCTAGAGTCGGGATACGGGATGAGCGATCGGATGTTGGGATTCGATTTTGGGTATGTGAATTGGGTCATTGGGAACACTTCTCTCTCTCTCTCTCTCTCCCTGCCCCCCCCCCCCCCCCCCGACACACACACAACTCTTGTCTTCTTCCCTTTCTTGCAAACAACACATACATTTTGTTCTATAAATGTGAGACCCCCTCACCCCAAAACCCTCATTCACAATCTGAACCCTAGAACCCACTCCTCCTCATATGATTTCTCTCTCTTTTCTCTCCAAGAACAAAAAAAAAAACACTATCTTTCCTCCATTCTTGCTAAACTCAAACACAAACCACCAACACCTTGCTCTTGAAGCCTTGTCGAGCCAAACCCCACCAAAACACCTCCCACAGCTCCTTCTGATCATTCCAACTTTGAGCCATCACCCTCAGCATAGTTGTCGTCGTCGCTCAACGCCAGCAACTGCTCCAATTCCTATTCGCCACGAGGTCGCCATGACGTCGCTACGACGAAAGGTCCGAGCGAAGCACTCTTTGAAAAATCAAAATCAATTCAGAAAACCTCTCAAAACTCCATTAGAGAGAACCAAGAAATCTCTGTAGCTTAGTTTGTTACTACTGATTTTTTCACCCCCACTACATTTGGCGCCAATCCTCTTATAAGAGAAGGGAGGAGCGTCTGTCTATGAAATGATCAAAATTCCCTTCACAGAATCACATAATTACATTTGTAAAATATGTTATGCTAAGCTATAGAATATAGTATAATCCCATATACCCCCCTCAAGCTGGACTAGAATTAGGGAGAACTAGACCAAGCTTGGATGTGAGAAACTGATATTGAGAAGCCCCTAATGCCTTGGTCAAAACACCTGCAATCTTTAATGCAGAAAAGACATGAGCTGTCTTGACGAACTTGTCTTGGACCATTTCTCTAATGAAATGGCTATCAATACGTACATGCTTAGTCCTCTCATGAAAAATAGGATTAGCAGCTAGATCCTGGGAAGATTTTTTATCACAATGCAAGGTGATTGGAAGGTGAACACTGATGTGTAAATCTGAAAGTAAACCATGTAACCAAACCAATTCACTAGCAGCTGCTGACATACTTCTATATTCACATTTTGTGGATGACTTAGACACCACCTTTTGTTTCTTTGTCTTCCAAGAAACCAGAGCTGAGCCTAAGAAGACACAGAAGCCAGATAAGGATCTACCAGTTTCTCTACAATAACCCTAATCAACAACATTGTATTTACACATATTGAATGACAAGGAGGTTGGATAAGATAGAGCAAGCTTAAAGCTGCCCTTAAGATATCTTAGGAGATACATTGCAGCATGCCAATGTGGTTTAAGAGGATTTTGAAGGAATTGAATCAGCTGCTGAACTGAATATGAGATGTCAGACTGGTTAAGGGTAAGGTAAAGTAATTGGCCAACAATCCTTCTGTAGCATTCTAGATTGTCAATAGGATCACCTTCCATAGATGATAGCTTTGTGCCATGTTGCATAGCGAAAGATGTAGGCTTGCATCTTTCCATCTGTGCATCTTTTAAAATATCTAGAATATATTTTCTCTGATTTAAGAGAATATCTGAAGAGGATCTAGATATCTCCATACCCAAAAAATACCTTGCGATTCCCAAGTCTTTAATAGTGAATGCAGTGTGCAGAGCTTGTTTGGTTGAACTGATCTCATGTGCAGAATTACCCATGATAAATATATCATCAACATAGACCAAAGCCACTATCATTGAAGCTCCTTTAGATTTAAAAAAGAGAGAATAGTCATGCTTAGACTGAGAAAATCCCAAACTTACCAAGAACCTAGTAAGTTCATGATTACACTGTTGACTTGCTTGTTTAAGGCCATACAAGGACCTATTAAGCTTGCAGACATGTCCTTTCTAAACCTCATAGCCTAAGGGTGGAATCATGTATACTTCCTGTTCCAAATTGTCATGTAAAAAGGCAGTATTGACATCTAGCTGGTGAAGAACCCATCCCTTAACAACAACCATAGCTAAGATAACCCTCACAGTAGATAGTTTGACCATAGGTTAAAAAGTCTGCTTATAATCTTTATCTTTGACCTGATTAAAGCCTTATGCCACTAATCTAGCCTTGTATCTCTCAATGGATCCATCAGGTCTATATTTAATTTTGTAAATCCACTTGGATCCAATGGCCTTTTTGCCATCAGGAAGTGGAGTAACAGACCATGTGTGATTGTTTTCTAAAGTTGTCAACTCAGCTTTCATAGCTAATTCTCAATGATCCACACCCTTAGCTTGAGCATAGCTATTAGATTCAAAGGTGGCACATATGTTGAAAACGTATTCAATATAAGCAGGAGTCAAATGGGCTAAATTCTTGATGGAGAAGACAACAAAAGACTGTGATAGAGAGTCATCAGAATTACTGCTTCTAGTAGGCAAGCCTGAACATTCATAATCTTGGAAATGAGATGGAGGTCTAATAACTCATTTGGAAGAAAGTTGAGGAGGATTATTTCCAGTAATATGAGTGGTAGGAGCAACAGAACTTTGAGACTGTAGTGACCCTTCACTGTCAGGAGCAACATCTGAGATTGTGTGTGATGGACTAGCATCAACTGAATTATCATACATTAGACTATCAGAAGGAGCCCATTGATTATCAAGAGGAATAGAACTATGATTATTATCATGATCAACATCAGAGGTATCTTCCAACATAACAGATGGAAACACATGCACTGTGGGAGCTTGAGTAGGTGAAGATGATTTGAAAGGAAAAACAGATTCCACAAACTTCACATGTCTACTGATAATGAGGCATTTCTTTTCCAAATCAAACAGCTTGTAAGCCTTCTGGCCTGGTGGATAACCCAGAAAAACACACCTCCTACCCACATTTCCAAGTTTATCTCTATGATCATTAGGCTGTAAGGCATAACATAAACAACCAATGACACGCAACTGATCATAAGAAAGAGGTTGGTGAAAGAAGATCTCAAATGGTGACTTCTAATTGAGAACAGATGAAGGCCTTTTGTTAATAAGATATGTAGCACTCAACACACAATATCCCCATAACTTGATTGGGAGCCCACCAAACATTCTAATAGCCCTTGCTGTCTGAATTAGATGTCTATGTTTGCGTTCCACCCTACCATTTTGCGTACAACAGTAGCAGATTTCTTATGTAAAATATCAAGATCACTAAACAAATCAACACAACCTCTTTGAGTGAACTCTGTCCCATTGTTAGTTCTAACACATTTAACAGACACCATGAATTGAGTTTCAACCATTTTCAGAAAACTAGAAACAAATCTCAATACTTGTAACTTGTTCTGAAGAAGATACACCCATGTTGTTCTTGAATGATCATCAAGAATAGTAAGAAAGTATCTTGCACCACACCTAGAAGAAGTCTTATATGGCCCCTACAATTCCATGCGAACCAACTGAAAGGGAGTCTTTGCTAAATACTAACTCATGTCAAACTTGATCCTATCGATCTTAGTCATATAGAAAGTATCACAATCTAACTGAGATACATTCACAGTTTTACAAACATCTAAATGTTTCATTTTTGACAATGACATATGGCCAAGTCTAGCATGAACAACATGAAGACTACCAACCTTATTACAAAAAGAATGACAACCGAACTGAAACAAACATGACTTAGCTTGATGGTGCCTGAAAGTCTGCATGTGTATCCTGTATAGACCAGCATTCTCCCATCCTTTGATTACTAACCCTCTAGTTATAGGGTCCCGTAACAACCAAGATTTATCATCAAAACTGAAAACTAACTTCTGATCACCAAGCACTTTAGAGACTGATAACAAATTGTGTTGAAACTGAGGTACATAAAGAACATTTTTTAACCCAAAATTAGACTGCAAGCAATTGTCCCATGTGATTTCACAAAAATATGAGATCCATCAGGCAACCCCAAAGAAATAGCACTATGTAAAGGAATTATCTCAGAAAAAATTCCCGTATCAAATGCTATATGATCTGTAGCTCCAGAATCAACACTCCAAGCACAACTATCAGCTTTATTTGTACCAATAAGAAAGGATGCACTTAAAGTACCTGCAAAATGGACAAAAGCCTGATTGACAGAGCTTTCTGAATGGTCCATATGATACTTTCCTTTCATCATCCTCACCACTTCATTATAAATGACATTCACCATAGCAGGGTCTGGTTTCAACACCTGATGTGCTTGGTCAAGAGAACTATCAGGTTGAGGGGTCTCAAACTATGCAGCAAGCCTTCGAAATTGACGACCCTTATCCTCCCTTTTAGGACCCTTAAACCACTCAAGGTACCCAACCAACGTGAAACAATAGTCCTTTGTATGCCCTCTTTCACCACAGTAAAAACACACTCGATCAAATTTAGCCTTCTTGTATTCCCTCTTAGCTTGCTCAAATCTGCTTTGATCAGCTTTCCTATTGTCATTAAGTCTACCATTCCCAAACTTATTCACAACATTAGCTTCTATCTCTTCTTGTTGAAGTTTGCTAATGGATAAGGCATTGACATCAGTAGGAAGTACTGAAGTAACCCCCTTAAATCTCTCCAACTGCACTGCTATCTGAAAAACTTTGAGAAGACCAGGCATAGGATCTTTGGATAAGATATTACTACGCATAGGCTCATAGATGTCATTTAACCCCATCAAGAACTGCATTATCTTAGACTTTTCTTCTCTTTCAACAATCTTCTTCAGAAGACCACAACTGCACCCACTGATGCCACCATAATTGCAACTAGGAACAACATCTAACATATGTAATTCATCCCAGATTTTCTTAACCTTCCCGTAATAGGCACCTACAGACAGATTCTCTTGTCTAATGTTGCAAAGATCTCGACGAAGCTGATAGATCAAGGGATCATTGGACTAATAAAAGCCTTCTTTAATTTCGTCCCATAGTTCCTTCGCAGATTCAATATACATATGTATTTTTGGAAATATTTTCTCAAAGGATTTGTTTTTTAAAATTGAGATGTCGGGATTTCTTTAATGTTATAACCTTGACCAATTTAACTGAACTTAATGATTTGAGAATGACCTTGGGCTGACTATATTTCACGGACTTTGCTCTAACCGATTGACCTACCTTATCGGATCTTATTTAACGAATCAATCAAACCTATTGAGCCTTGGATCTATTTTGTCTAGACTGAATGGACCGTTAAATTGGACTTTGAATTGGACCTTGTATTAACATTGGACTGAACCTATGGACTGATATGAGACATTGGACTGAGATTGAGACATTGGACAAATTAACAATAATGAGTTTGGTTGGTAAATTGAAATGAGATGTTTAACCTTTCTGATATCTCGGCTTTTGGATGTTTTCTTACTTATCGAGCGTTTTGACTTATCGGATGATTTTGGACAGGCTTTTTATTGTGAGCCTAATTTGCCATGTTTTACACTTACTTTTATATCGATTTCTGTATACATTTCATGCATTTGGGTTAGAATAGTACATATTCTATGTAGTTTACACTTATTTTCCGAATTATGGAGTCTACACTAGTTTCTGTTTAATTTCGCATAAATCGAGGCAATTTACAACAATTTGGAGAAAGGATGAAAAGCTCGAAGTCAACTACAGAAAGTCCGAGATCAAGGAGCAGCTGAACTAGGACAAATCGAGGAGAAATAAGGAAAGAAGCACTAGACATATGCCCAGCTAGTCGATATCGACCACTTCTAGTCGATATCAAGTACTTTCACAGTCGAAATCCATAAGTCGAGCAGAGTTCACTCGAGGAGCCCGATTTTAGTCGACGTCGAGTAAACCTACTCGATGTCGAGTACATGTCGACGGTCCAGAAGCGTGCCTGAGCTCGGGTGCAACCCAGGAGGAAAAACGCTTGTCGACGTCGACTAACCTAATCGAAGTCGAGTACGCCAGTCCGAGTTCGAGTCCGTGAAGATAGAATACTTGCAAGTGAAGATATGTGGAATTCTATACATACACATGAAGATCTATCAAGTCCAAGAAGGATTTATCCACATTAGTTCTAGTTTCCTTATAGATTTATTTCCTTTATCATTAATGTTTTATCTTATGTTTTTAGATAGAAAGTTTTAGATATAGATAAATGTTCCATCCAAGATTAGCTAGATGGAACACTATAAATAAGGCTTTAGGGGTTGGTTTTTAGGATCATCCAAGACAAGCCACAAGGCAATACATAGCGAGTAGGAGAGAGAGCTTAGCCCGAGTGGAGCAAGAGTGTTGAGAGACGTTTTGGCTTCGATCGGTTGTAAGTTTTATTTGAGTTTATTAATGCAATTTAGTTCCTTTTTGTTATTGATGTGTTTATTAACGATAAAGAGCGAGTAGTCACCCAACTTCTAAGGTCGGAGTGAGCTCGATGGTAGCCATGTAAGGTGATGCAGTAAAGGTACAATCTTTTGATGCGATTTCGTCTTCTATCCCTATGAGCATGATTCTTTTGCGAGAGTTGAAGGTGATCTTTGTTTGTGTTATTGAAGCGAAAGTGATCTTAATACAACTTGGGTTAATTATGTGAAAGATGGTTGGTAACAATTAGAGTTTATGCGAAAGCCTCTATTTTCCTATTTGTTAATAACGAAAGTTATTTGATGAAAATGCATGATCTTTTATGCCTTAAGCATTATTTTATATGGTTATCGTTGTGGTGTTGAAGCCCTGATCTTGGTAGTGTTTTAGTTCATTGAGTTTATTTCTAACAATTTCGTGTTTGCCTTCGTTTTATTGGAATTTAATGTTTTAATTTTTATTTCAGCATTAGTCGATTTTGACCAAAGCTAGTTGACATCGAGTAGGGTTTAGACGACTTCGACAATCTTTGTTTCGTTTGCGTTTGTTTGCTTCTGTTTTCAGTTTTCACCAGACTGAGTAGTCGACATCCAGTAGTTCTACTCGAAGTCGAGTACTTCCTGAGTTGAAAACCGACGTGAGATTCGCCTGTTATCTGAGATCCGCTGACACGCTTCCTCGAGGATCGATCCTGACTTCCTTTTGGTACATCGGGAGGGAGTCTTGTAATTATTTGTGTGGGCACAATCTGGTTTGATTTATTATTATATTTTGAACTCTATTTCCTCCTACAACACTTTTCATGTGTTTATTCTCTATTGTTTCCAAATCATTGCATGTATATTAAAAAAAAAGAGGCAAAACTCCTTTGTCAGGGACATATTGCTTGCCCCTTTTTTTTTGTGTGTATGTGTAATATACATATCATTATATATTTAATATTATATAGGTAATTACATATGATATTGGTAGTGAAAAAGTAATATAATAAATAATTTAGTTAATTTACTTGGTAAAAGATAACCATTTTACTTTAGAGATTAGAGATTCGAACCTTAATGCACCTTATTTGGGAAAATTTTTGTATTGATGATTTTTAAGAAGAAAATATGCATTCAAATATAATTTTAATTTATTGTTTTTTTTCCAATACTTTTTGATGATAAACAAAAAAAAACTTCTCAATAAATTTTTTTAGTATGCATTCATTTAATGTTTTTATCATCTTTTAAAGAAATATATTTTGGTTAACCCATAAAAAATATATATTTTGTGTATATATTTTAATGTTTTAGCTTTTTAGGGATTATGCATCTAATCATAGGATATCTTTTTATAAGAGGTAATGCTTAGCTTATGTGGGTAATAGAAGATTTAAATCTAGAGTATTTTTTTTCTTAATATTATTTATAATTCATATCAATTCAAGAGATGTAACACAGAATATAATACGAAAACTGTAACAAGGGATCTGAACCGCACAGTCTAGTTCCGCAGTTCCGTAGTTCCGCCCCTAATCAATATAGAGTGATGTAGAGATCCATATTGGTTAGTTCATATTCATTAGTGTTGTGAGCCTAATTTGCCATGTTGTACATTAACTTTTATATCGATTTCTACATGCATTTCAAATCATTGGGTTAGAATTATGCAGAATCTATGTAGTTTATGCTTATTTGCCAAATTATGGAGTCTACACTAGTTTCTATTTAATTTCGCAGAAATCGGGGCATTTTACAGCAATTCGGAGAAGGAAGGAATTCATGAGAGAGCTCGAGGTCAAATACAGAAAGTTCAAGGTCGAGTAGCAGCTGAACCAGAACGCAACAAACAAAAGAAAAGGAGAAAAGCACTCGACAAGACTAGTCGATATCGACTAGACTAGTCGATATCGAGGACATTTGGTCGACTTGAGCATCATCACTCGAGATCGAGCACAAGCCGAGCACAAGACCACTCGAGGAGCATAGGACTACTCGACATCGAGGAGTTTACTCGATGTCGAGTACTTGTTAAGCATCTGAACCCTTGTCGAGCTCGATCAGAATCTGAAGAGAAGAAGACATTACTCGACGTCGACTACATTACTCGATGTCGAGTATCTCCTAGCGTCAATCCTAGTCGAAATCGAGGGGAATCCGAGTTGTTGGGCTTACTTCTACATCAAGTCACGTGGGATTCTATCAAGTCAAGAGAAGATCTATCAAGAGTGAAGATATTTATCCACATTAGTTTTACTTACCATTAGAGATTTATTTGTTTTGTTTCCAAAATTTATCATAAAGTTTTATGATAGATAGTTTTAGATATAGATAGATTATTCTTTCCTTGGATAGCGAGGATTGAATACGATAAATAAGGCCTTAGGGGCTGATTTTAGGAACAATCCAAGCCAGAAGTAATTGTGTTACACAATAGATAGCGAGTTTAGAGAATTTCGAGAGAGCTTGGAGCCAAGAGAAGGTTTTGTTTGCGAGAGCGGATTTGGCTTCGATAGGTTGTAAGCTTTGTTTCAGTTTAATGCAAGTAGTTATTTACCTTTTATTATTGATGTGTATTTCTATGATGAAGAGTGAGTAGTCACCCAACTTCTAGGGTCGGGGTGAGCACGGCGGTAGCCATGTAAGGTAATGTGACAAAGGTACAAATTTTAATGTGATTTCATCTTCTATCCCTATGAGCATGATTCTTCTGCGAAAGTTGAAGGTGATCCTTGTTTGTATTATTAAAGTGAAAGTGATCTTAATAATCATAAGATTAATTATGTGAAAAGGGTTAGTAACAATTAGGGTTTGTGCGAAAGCCTCTATATTCCTACTTGTTAATGACGACAATTATTTGATGAAAAAGCATGATCTTTCACACCTTTAGCATGATTCTTATATGGTTATCGTTGTGGCATTGATACCCCGATTCAGGAAGTCTTTTATATTATTGAATTTCCCCAAATTTTCGTGTGCTTCTGTTTTATTTTCGTCACAAAGCTTCGGTTTTACTCTATGAAACTACTCGATCTCGATGGAACTGGTCGACGTCGAGTACCCTTCTACTCGACACTGCTCTATTTTCGTCATCTGTTGGACGTTTTTGCATGTTTACTCGACTGAGTAGTCGATATCGAGTACTCTACTCGACATCAAGAACTCTACTGGTCTATTTCTAGAGCATCTTGGAACAAGAAAGGCGAGCGCTGACACGCTTCCTCATGGATACGATCTTGATTCCCTTCCACTACAACGGGAGGAAGTCTTGTAATTTTTATTTGCGTGGTTCAAGGAGTCAATTTGAGATTCATTTATTTCATACTTGATTTTCCTCCTAACAGTTAGTGATCGCTGAAGCGGTTCTAGAATTTCACCTATACTTATTTCCTCAAGGTGACGACAGATTTCCTTTATTACCTACAAAGCCGACTAGAGTGCGTGCTTATAAGTTCTTTGCTATTAGTTGGTTCTTTTAGAGGTACGATGGTGTTCGCGATGATGCTTGCTCGCGCTCGCTGATTCACTGTTCAATCGTCATCTTTAGAGGAAGTTTGCCAGGTGATGTTTTGTTCTATAAACGTTCTTCTCCGATCAAAGACTTCAAGAACTCAACTCCGAGGGCTTTACTTCAGGGAGGATTGCAGAGCTCTTCTTTTTCTCTTATGGAATCGGATCCCTTCCTTGATGTCTCAAGGAGGGTATTTATAGCGGTGCTAAGCGAGCAACTGGCTGGTGACCTCGAGGTTTGAAAATAGACACATGTAACGCATGCCCTCATGCCAAGGAGCTAGGATGGTTACATGTGGCAGTGTTAGCGAAGAGGTGCTTGGCCAGGGAGCTGCTTGCCTTTGTTAATGGGATAAGATGATGTGTGGACCCTGTTTGTGTAGTTTTGGTAGAATGCTTGTAAGTGTCGGAATACTGATCGTGATCTTGTATGCCATTCTATTGTGGAAGCACCATGATTATGGTTCAATTGATAGAGGGCCCGTGATGTACAACGTTATGGCCATGGTGTCTTTTGCACTGGGTGCTCCATTTATGACGTCATATACCTATTAATTAAGGGGGGCTATTTACTAGGGCATCACCATATCTCCTCGAGACCGGATCGCGTGTGATAAATCACTTGTGACCAGGTTTCGATAAGAAGCGATGCGTTTCGCCAGTAGGTTATCTTGGCGGGCCAAGCGTAGGCCCAATTTCTCTTGGTCTATTTATGAACCGGCCCATCTGTGAGATGACCCCATGGAGACCTATAAATAGGGATTTCCTCTTTACTTATCCCCACTTCTCATTTCCTGAGAAAATCGTCAAAAGAGGGCGAGAGAGGAAAGTAAAAAGAAACTTTTTGCAAAGGACATCGTCAGAGTTCATCGGAGTCACCGTTTCTTGCTGCTTTGCTCTCTGGTGTTCTACTTTCATTTCTTCCAAGTGAGTGACTTCTTTTACCTTCTTGTTTTGCTTATTTTCCTTGATTCTTGTTCATGATAGCCCTTAGGGAAAGGGATATTTTCTAGGTAATCGAACTTCCATTTTCCTGGGAGGGGAAAGCTGACTGTGTGGCGGAGAGAGCGGTTTCTCCTGGTGTTGCGCTGTCTCTTTCTCATTTCCCTCCATAGGTTAGGATTGCGCTAGTGGTGTTTTTAGGTTTTAATTGGCGGCGGAGTTACTGTGGGGATAAGGACCTCGGGAGTCTGGGGGTTTTCTTTCATCAAAGGGAAACTCTTCCTCTCCTACCTTGGGTAAATGCGAGACTTTATGGAGGAGACGAAAATACACTTTTTAGCTATCATCCTCTGGGAAGACGTCTTATTAATGCCTCCGAGCGGGGCGTGTAAGGCGCCAACATGGCCATTGTGAAGGGTTTTTTATGCCAATTTCATTTGATTGTGATCTTGAAAAGACTATTCCCCTTTGTTGATTTTCTCTTGTCGCGTCTTTTCAGGGGATTTTCTTCTTAGGAGTCGTATATTAGCGATGCCAATGGATAGTGATAGCGAAAATAGGAGTGCAGGTTTCTTGGAGGAGGAAGTTAGCTCCTCACGAACACAAAAATCCATGATGCAGAATGATTCAGAGACTACAGAGTCCTCTTGGTCCTCCCTAACTAGTCCCTCAAGCTCACGGAGGTAAGGGGACAAAATCCGCGGTTCTGAAGAAAATGAGGACCAAACCTATGGTCAAGACCATCAAACGTCCCCGCTCGAAAGACCATCCGGACGATTGCCATACATCCGAATATGCGAATGACTTGGGAGGTGGGGAATGCTCTCGAAAGAAACTCGTGCACGTAGTTCCTTGAGATTTTACCATGCCATTGTACCATCCTGAGGAGGCCGATAATTGCAGCTTATGTGAGGGTTTTGTCCCTTCTCCTCCCCAACCAGTTCCTATTATCTTCAAAGAGCGTGTTGCTCCTAATTTGGCGGAGACCATGGGAGAGAGGTCTATTTTAGAGCCTGCTCATCTTAAGATTGTGTCTAGAATCTTTCCTTAGCCTATCGGAGTGGAGATAGGTTTAGCCTCCGCGAGTGGGGGTTGCCTAAATGCATACCTTAACCACGTGGTTGTTCACTTGGAGAGTTTGCTGCAAGGGTTTCACCTTCATTTGCCCTCACTCTATGTGCAATTTCTTGAGAAAATACGAGTATGCCCTGCTCAGCTTTCTTTTAAAGTTTTGATGTATCTAGCCGCATACATGATGGGAGTGCTACCATCAAACAAGAGACTTCATTGGACCATCTCTTCACATCCTTGACTTTGCGGCATGGCAGTGATGGGTTAGTGTCCGCTTTCTTGAGTTGGAACATAGTGGAAAGATTGTCAAGTAATTCTGGGTGGAGAAAAAAATAGTTTTTAGTACGCGACCCTACCTGAGCTACTCTGAATTTTAAGATTTCCCCTGGTACTTACCAAGCCCCTTCCAAAAATAAGACAATCGCGATGGAAAAGTGGAAGCCTGCCTTGAACCGCGATAGTCACTTAGGGAAACGCGGGTACAGGGAAATGTTAAGTCCTCTCCGTCTAGAGATGGCTGGTCTCAGCCTCCCACATCCTCGGGGTGAGTGTCTAGCTTTTTTGTTTGGTTGTGAATTTTAAGCCTCATTTTGGGTCTAATTAAGGGAAATTCTTATACTGATTTTGACTTATGTTTTTCTTTCTCTAGAGATGCTGGACCTTGGAAAGATTTCCGTGAGCGTTCTTGATAAGAAAGGGAAAAACATTGTTAAACCCACAGATGCCTCAGGATCGCGAGCTGATGATACCCAATGTCTGCAAGTCCGGTAACGAAATTGAAAGATGCGGAATTACAAGAGGGGACCATCAATAGCTTGCATGCGGCTTTAGATAAATCTAATAAAGATTTGGAGATGGTGAGGGTTGAACTTGATTTATCGCGGGCTGAGGTCTCGAATTTCGGGAGAAGGACGTTGAGCGTGAGGCACTAGTGGGAAAACTGGATAGTAGAGTTCGTGAGCTTGAAGTTGACTTTAATCAAGCTCGTGGCGAGCTACTAGCTATAAAGAGGAAGTTAGAACGTTATACTTTGTTCTGACTAAGAACACGCTTCGCGACTATCTATTAACTGACGGGGGTCAAGAGTGGCTGAACAAGTTTCTCGAGGGAGATGGCGAGGACATTCTCTACAACTATCTAGCTGAGGCTTTTGTTAAAGAAGTGGATGGTGGCGTTGTTCAAAGCGTCAACCGTTTTGCTTAACTCGATGAATCGGTGAAGATGTTTGTGCCCAGCTATGACAATGGAGACATGATACTTGAGGATCCACAGCGAGGTCTCCCTCCTTCACCCTCTGCCCCATCGGTCGAGATTCCCACGGCTGACCCTTCTTACGACCCGACAAATGATCCTCCAGCGGATGTGTGAAGAAGTTGTTTTTTGATATTTTTATTAAGCATTCAGTCTCTTTGGGAACGGTGTGTAACACGTTTGGGACATTCACAACCGTGATGTAAGCGCATGCTTCGTCGCGGTTTGCATTTTGGTTGGACATTTTTGCCCGCGATATAAGCGTACGCTTTTTTCGCGGTTTTATATTTCAGCATGTGAATATTTTGCTTTTGCTTTTGATATTCCGGCTTGGTTGTTTTGTTGATTATATTCTTCTCTTCTTTTCATACTTTTTGCTCATTTATATTTTTCTCATGTTCGCGATACCCTTACCAATCTCATGTTGTTGAGCGTTTTATAGAATAAATCGAGATATAACATAAATAAGGGTTCGCAACGTGCTTATATAACCCTTTGTTGCTAGTAAGTGTGAAAACTTATCTGTTTATATTTATCGCGATGCAAGGGTAATATGAGCGACTTAATTGCTTACAAAAGCCTTTATTTTTCAAGTAACTATGTAGGACTTTTACACTTCTTCATAACAGAGGAGCTTGTAGGAGACGTCTCTATTTTCTTCCGGTCCCGGTTATTCTATTGCTACATTGAAATATGAGTCTCCTTCATATTAAAAAGTGAGACAACACCCGATTCTTAGGTTATTGATTCTCGTGAATGTTCTCCATCCCTTTGATAGGGAGACCCAATGCCCTTCGTCTATTTCGACTAATACCAGGAATTATTGATTTAGAGGAGAGCATAACTCAATGGCATCTATCTCTTCTTCGATATCGTAGCCTTCCTTGTCTAGGAAGTGGACTTCGAACCGTGCTTCCCCTTAGTGGGTGAATGTTAAGGTTGTGCCAAGCTCAAGTCTATGAGACTCGACGAAATCATTCCAACCCTCCTTTACCCACGGAGAGTGATAATGACCATCTGAGATGTGGACATGGAAGTTTTCCAACGTACGGGTTGATAACAAAATTTTCTCTAGTACATGGATGTCGAATTCTTCGCCAAAACTGTAGGGTAGCATCATTCTGAAAACTTGTTCCTCAAAGTCTAAGTGAAGTTTGAAGGAAAAATGAGTGTTTGGGTCGTGAGCTGCAATTTTTTGGGTGAGCGTGATGGTTTGGGGAAGGGCCAAGTGGGTCTATTTATAGTAGCAGGAGAGGGGTCACGTGTTGCGATTCATGACGTTCTGTTGTTATCCTTAGCCGAGCAAAATAGCCTTGGATGTAGGCTGGGATAGGTTGAAATTACTCATGAATTAGGGGACTTTTCATTAATTCGAAATGTACAGATCGGTTGGTAGGGCTCTGAATAGATTCTTTCCATGTGTAGGGCATGCAGAGTACCTTGGAAAGTTTAGATTCAGGCTATTTGCCTCATTCAGTATGTGTAATAAATGTTGATGTGGAGCAGATAATCTATATCGCTACAACTTTGTAATATATAAAGGTGTATAGGTTGTGCATTATAATCCGTCCAACATTCGCTTTTGCTTTTGGCTTAAATTAACTAATAAATTCTTATGAGAATGCTATAAGAGTAAGTTTTTAAGAAAACTCATATAAGTAACTAACAAGTGCGGAAAAGAATCATGACTATAAATTTTTTTTATATAAATCAATAAATGTTGAAAAAAAACATATAATGACTAATTAATAAATTCTTATGAGAATATTATAAGGGCATTATATTAACGAGTAAGTTATTATGAAAATATTATACAAAATAATAATATAAGAGTACGTTTTGAGGAAAATAATAACTGACTAATAAATTCTTTCGAGAATATTATACTAACTAGTAAATTCTTATTAGAATAATATAAGAGTATGTTTTGAGAAAAAATCAAATAAGTGACTAATAAATATTGAATAAAGCATTATATTAACGAGTAAGTTCTTATTAGAATAATATAAGAGTATGCTTTGAGAAACACTCATATAAGAGACTAATAAATGTTTAATGAAACATTATATTAATAAGTAAATTCTTATTAGAATACTATAAGAGTATGCTTTGAGGAAAACTCATATAAGTGACTAATAAATGTTTAATAAAACATTATACTAACTAGTAAATACTTATTAGAATAATATAAGAGTATGTTTTGAGGAAAACTCGTATAAGTGACTAATAAATGTTCAATAAAACATTATACTAACAAGTAAATTCTTATTATAATACTATAACAATATGTTTTGAGGAAAACTCATATAAGTGAATGGTAAATGTTGAAAAACCCTTATATTAACTAGTAAATTCTTATTAAAATACTATAATATTATGTTTTGAGGAAACCCATATAAGTGACTAACAAATGTTGAATAAAATTTTATATTAACTAGTAAATTCTTATCAGAATACTATAAGAGTATGTTTTGAGGAAAACTCATATAAGTGACTAATAAATGTCTAATAAAACTTTATATTAAGTAATAAATTCTTATTAGAATAATATAAGAGTATGTTTTGAGGAAAACTCATATAAGTGACTAATAAATGTTCAATAAAACATTATACACTAACAAGTAAGAGGGAATTGCACATACTAACCCAAAAAACGAAAAGTGTTGCAAGGTTAACCCAACCCGGTTTTAAATTAGGTCAAACCGGATATTTGGTAACCTGTGTACCCGGTAGCCCGTTGCAAAGGAGAGAAGGGAAGAGAGAAGGAAGAGGATCGGAGACGGGGACAGGCGGAGGCATCTCCCTCGAGGCGAGGCGCAGACGACCAGAAGGGGATCGGAGGCGGGCGAGAAAGGAGGGAGAAGGAGGGGGATCGAGGGAAGGTGCAGGCGGAAGCATCTCCCTCGACGGTGGATTGCTCGAGGCGAGGCGCAGGCGGAGGCATTTCCTTCGATCTTTGTAGTTGATTGAAGGCAACGGGGTTAGTTCCTTCTGTTGTTGGCTATTATTGCCGGAGATCCGTGGCTTGGAGGCGCAGGCGGCGAGTACTTCCACTCTCTCTTTCTTCAGGCGATTTCGAGCCTCGTCGAGGATAATCTCCACAATTGGCTTCCATTCTGCGATTCCAGGTACAATCCTTCACCCTTCTTCTTCTATGCTCTATCTTTCAAGCCTTTGAATTGGAATTTTTAGTTTAGGGCTAGAGACTGAAATTTCGAATTTCGGAATTGAAATGGTTTGGTTTGAAGGAGACGAATGGGGTTTGCTGTCTGTCATGTCTGAATAAACAGGTGACATGTTGATTGGTGTAGGTGTCATGTAGTAAGTGATGTTGCCAAATAGAGGGTTGAGTTTGTCCGTGGGATTTTCTAGTGGGGCAGGGGGTAATGTCAAGGGTAGGAGTCAGTAAAGAGGAAGATGATGATGAAGAGTCGGGATTGGTTGGAGAAAGGTCAATGTCAGGAGTAGGAGATTCTGAAACAATACCTCATATGGAGTACTCCATGAATGCAGCGTTCACGTGAATTAGGATTTGTTACTTGTGGAATTGTGTATCATCGTCTTCTTCCATGTCCCCAGACAATACTCCCTCCATGAGTTGAGCGCTTGGTTGTTCTAGAAGGAGGGCCTGTTGCTGAATATATCAGCAAGGCTATCGATCTCACACCGTTGTAAATTTGGCGCGGCTTTCCTGTGTGCTATTTGCTCTCTCATGAGAAGTGGGAGATCTAAATGAATGAAGAAACCTTTAATATAGGTATGGTGCTGACTTGATTCATTTTAGGGTTGTGTATTATGCACTAGTGTGTTTTGTGTGCAGAGCAAATGATAATGGCCAAGTTAAATGGATAGACCCTCACATATCAAGTTTCTTTGACATAAATATTCTTCCCATGTAGCCTATTAGCTCAATGGGAGAGCATTGTGGTCATACACAAAGATGTGGGTTCAATTCCCACGTAGGCTTATTATTCATTAATCAACACCGACTATCAACTTATGTTTAGAACAAGTCAAGCTTGCTACATCACCAAATTCATGTGTCAAGTAAAAACAATTCATATGTCAAGTAAAACACATTATATGTCATGTAAATCCGGTATGAGTGACATGTAAATTTAGTATGGGTTATGGGTTATTTTTGGTGTTGCTATCACATAATTTAGTGGCATAAGTGCTTGGATTAGCATGTTTCTTTGCTTGAGGGACTCGCAACGCAGAAGTGAGTTCAATATTAATAAAACATCAAACGAAGGCCACTTTAGCTTCTTTGCTTGGATTAGCATGTTTCTTTGCTTGGATTAGCATGTCTTCTTATTGTTGAAATTAATAAAGTTGTTGGAAGGCCACTTTAGTTTCACAGTCATTACAGTAGAGTGAGTTCCACCAGTCGTTCGGCTTATCCCACACTTGAAATGTAGGAAGAGGAAGATTGTTGTTGCCCAACAAAAGCCTTTTTCTTTATGTTAAAGGATATAAACTGTCATGTTAATACCATTACATGTCATGTTATTTTCATTCATTAAGGAGAAGATGCTCGATTCGCATTACCTGTCATGTTATTCGCATTACCTGTCATGTTAAATAGTATAACATGTCATGTTAATAGCATCACCTGTCATGTTATTTTCTTTCATTAAGGCAAGCTTTTTCACAATCAATATTTTTTTTAAATGAAGATTATATATATAAGGCAAATAGATAAAGCACTGATCAATCATTGCAGCGCTAGCATAAACAGCAGCTTCATCCCCACCCCTTGTCCAGTGTAACAGCAACAACATTGACAACATCAATCGTGCACAACATTGACAACATCAACAAACTAGCAATGTTACAATGCTCAAGAATACACTGATTGATCCACCAAAAGAAATTACCATGCCAGTTCAGGTGCCGAAAACACCCATTAAAAGAAAATGTGTGGTGATAGTTGCACAGTTATCTTCAATATGGAACTTGTACAGAAGTTTCACTCTTGCTATAAATATTTATGAATAAAAGATGTTATCTATATCAAGGTTCAAGGGCACTAATTGACAGCCATTACAATAAAACGCAGCATAGTTTGTACACATCAAAACAAAGCTTTGGTACACCAGATCGATCAAAGGAAATCCTGCATACATGACATGAACTTATATTAACATGTCATTCAAATCCTGGATACATGACATGAACTTATATTAACATAGCTTTGGTAGCAATTGAAACGAAATTGGACAAATCTGATGAGCGATTAAGTAGTACTTGTAGCTTTAAGAAGGAGAACTGATGCTGGGGGAGTTTTGAGTATGAAAGTAAAGCACTAAAGCTCTTATCCTGTCATCCCAATGCAAGAAATCAAAATTGTGACTAAAAATTGAAATCCAGGACCATCAAGAAGTAGGAATCAAAACCCTAATTTACACTATAGAAATCAAAACCCCAAATCAACAATTTCTATCTATGTATCCCTAAATTAGGTTTAATAGATGGAAAATCAGGGAGATGCCAAAACCTTAACCCTAGAATTTTCACTTACAATCGATCAACAACTGCCTTCGACTCATAGCTGCCTCTATCGACCTTAGCAATTGCCTTCAATTTCGTAGGAGTCGTGCACCACTAGCCTCAAAATCTGCCAGATCTGGAGAAATTTCCTAGCGACAGGATCGACCGCAACAATGACATCCGGGTTTGGGGCCGCCATGGGAGACGAATGGGAGGAAGAAGGACCAAGATGACTGTGCTCAAGCCCTCCCGTCGAGCCCGGATGCCTATCGCCTAGAGTCGCGAACCCCGCCTCCAACGACGGCGTCTTCCCTCATCCTTCCCTTCCTCTCTCACTGTTGCGCGCTTTTCTCTCTCCCACCGGTTGCAGGCTGTGAGAAACCGGTTACTTTGCAATTTTTATTTTTTTTTGGGTTAACCCCCGCAATCCAACCGGATATTTAGGTTAGTTTTGCAAATAACCCAACAAGTAAATTCTTATTTGAATATTATAAGAGTATGTTTTGAGGAAAACTCATATAAGTGACTAATAAATGTTTAATAAAACATTATACTAACTGGTAAATTCTTATTAGAATAATATAAGAGTATGTTTTGAGGAAAAACTTATATAAGGTACTAATAAATGTTCAATAAAACATTATACCTACATGTAAATTCTTATTATAATACTATAAGAGTATGTTTTGAGGAAAACTCGTATAAGTGACTAGTAAATGTTGAGAAAACCTTATAATGACTATAAATTTTTTTATATATAAATCAATAAATGTTGAAAAAAAAACATATAATGACTAATTAATAAATTCTTATGAGAATATTATAAGGGCATTATATTAACGAGTAAGTTCTTATGAGAATATTATACTAAATAATAATATAAGAGTACGTTTTGAGGAATATAATAACTAACTAATAAATTCTTTCGAGAATATTATACTAACTAGTAAATTCTTATTAGAATAATATAAGAGTATGTTTTGAGAAAAAATCAAATAAGTGACTAATAAATGTTGAATAACACATTATATTAACGAGTAAGTTCTTATTAGAATAATATAAGAGTATGCTTTGAGAAACACTCATATAAGAGACTAATAAATGTTTAATGAAACATTATATGAATAAGTAAATTCTTATTAGAATACTATAAGAGTATGTTTTGAGGAAAACTCATATAAGTGACTAATAAATGTTTAATAAAACATTATACTAACTAGTAAATTCTTATTAGAATAATATAAGAGTATGTTTTGAGGAAAACTCGTATAAGTGACTAATAAATGTTCAATAAAACATTATACTAACAAGTAAATTCTTATTATAATACTATAACAATATGTTTTGAGGAAAACTCATATAAGTAAATGGTAAATGTTGAAAAACCCTTATATTAACTAGTAAATTCTTATTAAAATACTATAATATTAAGTTTTGAGGAAACCCATATAAGTGACTAATAAATGTTGATTAAAATTTTATATTAACTAGTAAATTCTTATCAGAATACTATAAGAGTATGTTTTGAGGAAAACTCATATAAGTGACTAATAAATGTCTAATAAAACTTTATATTAAGTAATAAATTCTTATTAGAATAATATAAGAGTATGTTTTGAGGAAAACTCATATAAGTGACTAATAAATGTTCAATAAAACATTATACACTAATAAGTAAATTCTTATTTGAATACTATAAGAGTATGTTTTGAGGAAAACTCATATAAGTGACTAATAAATGTTTAATAAAACATTATACTAACTGGTAAATTCTTATTAGAATAATATAAGAGTATGTTTTGAGGAAAACTCATATAAGTGACTAATAAATGTTCAATAAAACATTATACTTACATGTAAATTCTTATTATAATACTATAAGAGTATGTTTTGAGGAAAACTCGTATAAGTGAATAGTAAATGTTGAAAAATCCTTATAATAACTAGTAAATTCTTATTAGAATACTATAAGATTATGTTTTAAGGAAACTCATATAAGTGCCTAATAAATGTTGAATAAAATTTTATATTAACTAGTAAATTCTTATTAGAATACTATAAGAGTATGTTTTGAGCAAAAATCATATAAGTGACTAATAAATGTCTAATAAAACTTTAAATTAAGTAATAAATTCTTATTAGAATACTATAAGAGTATGTTTTGAGGAAAACTCATATAAGTGACTAATAAATGTTGAATAAAACCATATATTAACTATTAAATTCTTATTAGAATACTATAAGAGTGTGATTTGAGGAAAACTCATATAAGTGACTAATAAATTTTGAATAAAACACTATATTAACTAATAAATTCTTTTTAGAATAATATAAGAGTGTCTTTTGAGGAAAACTCATATAAGTGACTAATAAATGTTGAATAAAACCATATATTAACTAGTAAATTCTTTTTACAATACTATAAGAGCGTGTTTTGAGGAAAACTCGTATAAGTTGCCAATAATTGTTGAATAACACTTTATATTAACCAATAAATTCTTATTAGAATACTATAACAGTGTGTTTTGAGGAAAACTCATATAAGTGACTAATAAATGTTGAATAATACCATAGATTAACTAATAAATTTTTTTATACGAATTTTCTATACAAAACCTATAAATATTAAAATTGATATTTAAAAAATTCGCATAAGATACGGGTACCGAACTAGTTAATGATTTTGGGTAAAATCTTATAAAAATATATAGATATCTAATTAAATTTGATAAATGTTATTATTAAAATATATATTTTATAATAATAGTTGTATTGGTAGTTTTATTTTCTAGGTATATATTGTGGAAAAAAGTCACACTATCGAAATTCTTTTACCGCCCAATATATGTTTCAGCGGTAAATTTCCTATCCAAAATTTTGACCAAAATTTAAAGCGGTATCAAATAGCCTCTAACCCTACTTCTTCATTTTCTATCCACACATGCCGCTTTACAAAGGCAGAGGCATCGTGATTCCTCTTTTCTTCCTCCATTTCCTTCCCCGTCATTCTCTTTGTCTGAGACTGCCCACCGCCATAACAACCTTGTCGTCATCCACACTGCTCATCGTCGGACGCTCGCCACCAAAAACTCCCCCAACCTCGCCTTCTCCAAAAACTCTGTCGTCGTTTTCCTCTTCTTCACCGCGCGCAGATCTGAAACGAAAAGAAACTCACATTTCGGCGGTTTCGTGCTTAGATTCTCGGCCTGTTCGGCCTCCCATAGTGGCACCTTCTGGTCGGACACTCTTCCCTTCCTCAATGCTTCCAGATCCGGCAGTTTTGTGCTCTGGTATATTCTTCCTCACTGTGTTCAAGTGGAAATCCAAGTACTTCGACGGAAAATCGACGAGCCTAACCGCCAACGCCGTGAGGTATTTCTCTCCCTTCTTCTCATTCTTGTTTTCAGAAATTTGAATCTGCGCCTATTCAAACTCTTCTTCTTCTTTGATTGTTGCGTAGATCACAACCCGTATAAGGGGATCCCATATGCCTTCGTCGTGGACCCTTTGTCCCTTGCCAGCTAACGACACCAACGATGAACCGGCGCCCAAGTGTCGGCTTTCTTCGACAGTTGTCAGGGTTCAGTTCATTTATTAGAACCTTCTACCTTGAAGCTTTGATGGTTGCATTCTGAGTTTTATTCTTTTGAATAATTTAATGTGAAATAGAAAGGCTAAAAAGAGTTAAAAACAACTGTTTAACGGGGTATGCATGGTTCATAGTTGTCAAATATGAAAGTTAATGTCTTTTGCCTATGCTGGTGTATTTAGGTGGAGGATGTCGAAATTGGTGATCATACAGGTGTGCATCCTCAGTTTGATGCGTTTGAGGCCTTGGAGGTATGATTTTGTGTTTGATTTTTTGGGGCTTTGAAAACTCTTTATGAGTTTGGGGCTTTTCTGATTTTTTGGTGTGTTGATTTGGTTTTTTGAATTTGATATCCAGGACTTGTTCAGGAGTAGAGTTTGGAGGATTTCACATAGATCGGTTGTTATCTCCCTGAGACAAAATCATTTATGTATGAAATTCATTTATGTATTTGCAAGGTCGGTCTGTACCGAGTTTTGGAGGATTTCACTTTTTTTTTACCTACTTATAATGTATGAAATTCATTTATGTATTTATATACATTTTCCATATCATATGTATATAAATAATGTTTCCAAAATACGAGGATATGAAATTTGCAACAAAATCATGAAACAAATGAAAATCGGCATCAGCCACGACCATAGCAACGACTCAGCCACAGAATCAGCAATACACATGACCTATTCCCCGCAATGAATTCAGCCATCAACTTAGCCACGACATTTGCGATGACCATTTTTGACGCTGTTGTCGTCGCTACAGTCACGACATGCATAAGTCATACCCAGCCACGAAATTAGCCACGACTGTATGAGTTCGTTGCTATTTTCCGTTGCTACTTTGGCCTGAATTTAGTCACGAGGCATATGGCTACGGATGGCCCGACCGTTGCTGAGTCCGTGGCTAAACTGGTTAGCCCTGGTCATTCGTTTCCAAAACCGTTGCTATTTTCCGTTGTTAAATCCTGTTTTTTTTAGTAGTGTTAACTTTTACCTCAATTAGATATATACAAATCCTAAAGAGATAAAAGTTAAATCCCAATAATTATCATATGGTTAATACTAAACAGACAAAATTTTTGACCATATTGAGGGAGTGTCCCCCAAGTGTGGCAAATTGGGGTTTTGTCCACCTAAAATTTTCTGGAAAAATTACCGCCTAATCTCATATCTCCATCGCCGTTTCACCACCAAAAGTAAAACTTGATCTGTTGGAAGGACCCGACATTACCACCACAGATCTGTTGGAAGGACCGTTCTCGTTCTTCTTCCTGCTCTCTCCCTCTCCTTTCGAAATCAGCAGCCAAGATCTACTCCCTCTGTCAATGGCGAATTCGTCTGCAAATCCGTTCTCCCTCTGGCAAGGCGTTGGCATCAGGCGACCACCGCCTCAGGAACTACAACCCTGTCATGACGCTCCACGAGATCCCCGGATCTGGCGGCGGAGAGCCCGGAGGGGACCGGATCTGGACGGTTATTGCCGGAGGGGAGCACGGAGGAGGACATGGGATCTGGAGTGGCGTCGGAAGCCGGAGACCGAGGCGACCTCCTCCTCCCTCTCGGATCTCTTTCTCCTGGCCCTTTCTAGTTCCTGGAGGTGGTTTCATGGCTCCGATCTTCAAATCCACTGCAAGTAAGGCTCCGATCTCCGATCATGACTCTACTTCCAATCCATCAATCTCTCGATCTCCAAATCCACTGCGCGGCGATTGATAGGGCGGCCATGGCTCTGCGTTGCCTTCAATCTCTCGTTCTCCAAATCCACTGCACGCGAATCGATAGGGCGGCTAGGGCCATGGCGGCGACGCCCCTAGTATGCACTTCACCGCTAGTCACAATTTGATGAGGCCACCAGCAACAGGAAGGCGAAGACGACGATTTTGAGTTCGATCTATGGGACGAAGGCGACGATTTTGAGTTTGATCTCTGGGATTTGCTTTTGGCAGGCGAGATCGAGTCGTGACAGTCACAATTTGAAGAGGAGGTCGAGCCGCAACTGCCACAGTTTGATGAAGACGGCTGTCACAGTTCGATCGAACTCGTTTCAGCAGATCCAGTCTCCCCAAGTCGCCAAGTGTTCTCTGCGTTTCAGCAGATCTGTCTCCCCAAGCGTTCTCTGCGTCCGCGGTGCTCTTCTGCTTCAGTTGCTGCTGCAATCCGTAGTCTCTCAATGAGCTGCTGAAATTGGTGGAACACTAGCACCTACCGAATGGACTGGCAAAAGGAGGTACATCCCCTGCTTTCTTATCACTGTGCTGAAATTGATCGATGATAGAGAAGATGAATTCTAGTTGAGTCAATTTATTCATGAAATTTTATTAACAGAAGCATGACCTCGATCTCTTTAAATGCTAGCTATATAACTTTCTAGTGATTGCCGATATATCTACCTATTTATGCATTTTTGTGTTTTAGATTACTCACTGTCTTTGAAGATGACTTGTTTTCTTCAGTTATACGAGGTTTCATCGATTCACTGATGATATTTTTATTAAATATGAAAAATACATATATAATCAAGCGAGTACCATTTTCACATAGAGTATTGCTAAGTTATTAAATTCGAACTGTCTTGTTGTAGTTTTGCTCTAGTTTAAAAGTCTAATTTGTTCATTTACCTATACTTTGCTGCAATTATTCTGAATTACTTTTCTCTCTCTCCAAGGAACTGAAGTCGTCAAGCTAACTAAGGCAATGGTGAAACATTGCAATGGTATTCCATTGGCTATTGGGTTCATTAGAAGCTACTTTAATTACAAGGCATTTTACTAGCTACTGTTTGGTACTCTTCCTGGATGTGGATGGATCGATATATCTGATTTTGTATGACAAATTAGATATATGACAAATCGGGGTTTCAGCATCAGCAACGTGGTTGAAATCGGGGTTTCGGCATCAAAAACTTCAACAACTTCGGTTTCAGCAGTTTCAGCAATGTGATCACAGTGGCTCACAGGATACCAACTGTCAAGGACTTCTTCATTGAGTACATAATGCTTGATGGTGTGAATGATGAAGAGGAGCGTGTTCACCTGCTTGGCAATTTGCTGCAAACAATGGACGTGGTGAGTTTGTTTATTATGTTAACAACACGTTGTTGAAACCGGAGTTTCAGTACCAACAAAGTTGATGAAACCGGGGTTTCAGCATCAACAACGTTGTTGAAACTATAAACACGTTGTCGAAACCCCGGTTTCACCATCAACAACAATGCTGAAATCGGGGTTTAACAACAATGTTGTGGAAGGAAATTTGGAGTTAAACTCGTGAGAGGAATATTTTTACTCTTTTGATGAGGACTCTTAGTTTGGTCATCCTTTTTGCTGAAATTGTTATTGCTGAACTTGCTTTAAAACTAGAATTTGCTGAAATTGTTGTTGTTGAACTTGTTTAAATCTCCTTTAAAAGCCTCTTAGCTCAATGGTAGAGCGATGTGCTATGCGCAAATACATGGGTTCGAATCCCGCATAGGTAAATTTTATATCCCGTAACACGGTTTCAAAAACAATTTCAGCATCAACAACATTGCTGAAATCGGGGTTTCAGCAACAGTGCTGAAATCGGGGTTTCGGCATTAACAACAGTGCTAGAATCGGGGTTTCAGCAACTCCGGCTTCAGCAACGTGAAAAAAAAAAACAGTAACGCGGAAAAAAAAATAGTAACGCGAAAAAAAAAACTGTTGAAACAAAGGGTGACATAGGAGTTTCAGCAACTTTAGTTTTCGGATGGACATTTTGCTAATATGGAGAGGGTGGTGGAAATTTTCCTAATAAAGCCCAAATATTTGGACGTCGTAGTAATCACCCCAAAAGAATAAGGGCATTTGCATACACCGGCCAATAATTTCTTACTCCATTATTTGGTAATGGGTTTCAACTTTGAAATATTTCCCTTTAATTCGATTGATTTATTTTAGGGGTGGGCACAAATCCCACAAATCCCGATCCCGTCCCGGTCCCGTCCCGATCCCGTCCCGATCCGGGTGGGATTTAGGACAAAATAGCGAATCCCGTCCCGATCCAGTCCCGCAAAAATTATGCGGGACGAAACGCGGGACGATCCCGGTGGGATCCCGCAAATCCCGTCCCGTCCCGCATATAATAATAATAATAATAATTTTTTTAATAATAATAATATAATAATATTATAGAATAATAATAAGATATTATTAGTATTATTATTTTGAGCAAATATTATAACTATAATTATAATCATAATCTTCCATTTATAATAATAATATTTGTTTATAATAATAATATTATTATTATTTGAGAAAATATTATTTATAATTATAATAATAATTTTCAATTTATAATAATAATAATTGATTATAATAATAATAATATATAATATTGTAATATAATTTAATAATAATATTACTTTATAATAAAATTATTATTATTATTATTATATTATTATAATATCATATTATATTTTTTTTCTTGTAAAGTATAATTATTTTATAATAATAAAAATAAAAATAAGTAATAATATTTTTTTAATTATAACGTGGCATTATTATTATTATTATTATTATTATTATTATTATTATTATTATTATTATTATTATTATTATTATTATTATTACTATAATACCCATATAGAGCTACAAGAGGCAAATAGCTAAATACGGTATTCTTCCCAACTATCAATCGATAATGAGACAGTATTTGGTGAATCTCGTCTCAATCCCTTTCCGTCTTGATCTAGTAAGATAATGTAGCCAAATATATTGAACATTATAATTAATTATACAATCATTGTATGAATTAATAATAGTATTATAATATTAATAATAATAATATTCTTATTATTGAATAATATAGTTGAGAAGAATACCGTATTCAACATATTATACAAATTAATGAATTATGAAAGCATTTTTCACTTTGCAAATTTATATAATATTTTATTATTTTTATTTGCGGGACAAGGCCCGTCCCGTCCCGATCCCGTCCCGTCCAAACACCATCCCGTCCCGTAAAAAAAGTGTCAATCCCGTCCCGATCCCGTTCCGTAAAAATTCCGCGGGACGAGTCCCGTCCCGGCTCAATCCCGTCCCGTCCCGTCCCGTGCCCACCCCTAATTTATTTATTCACTATAATTATTTGATATATGGCCAATTCCGTGGACAATAAGCGACTCGTATTATTTGGGTGAAGCGTACAAGTTTGAGGTATACTGATTGTGTATCACAAAATTTAAGTTGCTATATATCTAGTGGGGGTCATCATCTCTTAATTAGCTTGTTATATATGCCACATTATTTAAGAATGTGAAGGAGTTTAATTCGTTTGGTACTTTAGTACTTTGTAAACTATCTAGGTACAATAGCAGTATAGCCCCATGACGACACCGCTTTTTCAAAATCTGTATTTCGCCCATTTCATAACTTAAGGTAATCTATGAAATCAATAGTGGGAATATATATGACAAACCAACCTATTATATCATTGATTTTAGATCAAATTTGAATTGTACATAATGTGATGGGGAGATATGATTTTATATACTCACTTTGTCTGAAAATAGTTGTTGTTTTAGTTTTGACACGGTTTTTAAGAACTATAAAAACTATATAAAATATCAATGATTTTATTAATTTATAAAAATAATTTCATACTTAATATAATTATCTATGAAATTATTGAAAAGAATTATTTAAAAAATTGATATTTTTATAGAGTTTTAGCTTTTTAAAAAATGCGTCAAAAGTCAAAAACGAGTTTTGTGAGACGAAGGGGGTAGGTTTTAATTATATCCTTAAATTACGTGTACAAAAGTAAAAATTAAATAAAAAAAAAGGAACCTTCAATGACGCTTTCGTGATTGGCACCAATGACGAAAGCGGTTTTGAAGGTTCTATTTTGGGACCCCAGGATCAGGTCACACCATCGCTACCAATAAACTTTTCACTTACCTACGGCCCCGACCATATACGAAAGTCGACGCATACGTTTTTTTGCCTACGAGTGAACTTATGGGCAATGTTCTAAAAATCGCGCTATTGCCTAGGCCCGTCTAGGTCCGTGATTGTTCAGTTTTACGTTTAGACAAGTGATTAGTCCCCTTCGGATTTTTTTATGTCCCAAGTCGATCGGGATATATTTGCTTTTAATTCAAACATATGGTTTTGGATTTTTTTTTTGGGTTTAAAGTCGTTAATACTTTTGCATTTATTTACTTTAGTATTAGTTAAGCACTTTCAAGTTAGGTTTATGAGTGATATTATGGATATATTATTATTACATTATATGAATTATTGAGAAGTGTTATACGTTAAAAAATAAGGAAGTAATCAACTTTGTTCTAAGTCTGCATAGGCGTTGGGTGGCCACCTGCCGCCTAACGCCCTTTAAAACATTGCTTGCGGGGTTCCTACTATAGGTATTTCAGTTTGCAGATGCACTCAGGCCCGGCCAAGGGTGGAGCACATGGACCTATTGCACAGGGCCCCCAAAATATTTGGGGCCCCATAGTATTGGGCTTGTATATATATATATATATATACAAGCCCAATACTATGGGGCCCCAAATATATATATATATATATATATATATATATATATATATATATATGTAGCCTTTCTCTTCTTTTTTTAACCTAATTTTTTTTTATCAAAAAGAGAAAAAACGAGTTTTGCAGATGTACTCCATCAGTCATCAGACGGCCGCTTCTCAGAATTTCCGCCGGTAGCCATAGCCTTCGCTTCAAGCCATCTCCTAGCTTAGGCTTCTCTAATGATGATTTTCAGAACGACAATTTTTCACTCTTCTTTATATCTCCTTCCACACAATTTTCTCTTTCATCCCATCCTCTCTTCTCCCCTTTCTTCTATTCTAATATATGCCGGCACCAATTGTAAACGAAAATCGAAGGACAAAGGGCCAAATCCAACAGAAATTTGCCACAAGGAAGGCCTCAATAAAGAGCGGTAAACATCTACATCCTCTCCTCTTATTCGAATTTCCTTACCCATGGTCTATAATTTTGCATCTATATGTCTATTTGGTAGTTGTAATATGAAATTAGGGTTTACTTTTGTCTAAATTGGGGATTTGTGGACCAACGATTATGCTTAATCTAAAATTAGGGATTCATTTTTCTGTGTTGTTGGGCTGAGATTGAGTTAACGGAATAGTGATTATTGCAATTGAATGTGCAATTTTTGCTTGCAGGTGAATAGGAGATTGAATGATGCAAAAGATTAGTTCGGTTGATTCACTTAATTGAGATTGAGGTCTCTTTGGGAAGTCACCAGGTTGTTTTGTTCATTTCTATTATACTTTTATATGATTTGTTTGCTTTATTATCTATCCTAGTTTATTTTTAAGTATGTCTTCTAAAATTAGAAAATATGAATCTGGATATGAAAAACGTAAAAAGAAAGAAAGAACTGAAAAATTAATTCAATCTCAAAGAGGAGCTCTTGATAAGTTTGTCATAAAAGAATCTCAAGTTTCTCTTGAGGATGAAAATATTAATGTTAATGTTGATGGTGATACTCATGTTAACCTTGATGCTAGTGGCGATGGTATCCAAAATGAAAATATTGATGCAAATGTAGATTATCTAGATGTCAATGCAAATGTAGATTTTCTTCATAACCATAGAGTTGATGGTGTTGAGACTCAAAATGTTGATGATTTAAATCGTGTTGAGAATCAAAACGATGATGATGCTGATAGTGTTGACAATCAAAATGTGGATGCTAATGTTGATGAACATGATATTGATGATGGATTTCTTAGGCTTGATATATTTGATCCGAGAAATTGGGATGCTCTTGATTCCAAAATGATTGATGTTTTAATTGCAAAAGGTCCCAAGAGAGATTTATGTTTTCAAAAAGGGCCAAAAGATAAATTTTCTAGAAGATTCTCTGCAATACATTATACTAGAATTTTATCAAATGGGGAGAAATTTGATAGAGATTGGCTTGTGTATTCAAAAGAACTTGATAAAATATTATGTTTTTGTTGTAAAATATTTAAAAAGGGGTATCTACAAAGTAAATTAGCAAAAGAAGGTTTTGGGGATTGGTCACATCTGAGTGTTAGATTAAAGGAGCATGAAACAAGCCTTGAACATGTTAAGAATATGACAACATGGTATGATTTGCGTGTAAGGCTTCAAAAGAATCAAACTATTGATAAAGTGCTTCAAACGCAAATACAAAAAGAAAAAGAGAATTGGAAGAAAGTCTTAACAAGAATTATTTCTATTGTGAAATTTCTTGCAAAACATAATTTAGCATTCCGTGGTAGTAATGAAAGATTGTATCAAAAAAGCAACGGAAACTTCTTAGGCTTGATTGAAATGTTGGCCGAGTTTGATCCAACTACTCAAGAACATGTTCAGCGGATCACAAATGGTACTATTCATGCTCATGCTCATTATCTAGGTCATAAAATTCAGAATGAATTGATACTTTTGATAGCATCGAAAATTAAATATGAAATTATTAAGAAAGTGAAACAAGCAAAGTATTTCTCGGTCATTCTTGATTGTACCCCCGATGCAAGCCATCAAGAACAAATGTCTTTAATTCTAAGATATGTTGATGTGTCTTCAAATGTTGCTAGCATCGAGGAATCTTTTGTGGGATTTTTGGATGTGAATGATACAACGGGCCAAGGCTTGTTTGATGTTTTACGAAATGAATTATAATCCATTGATCTTGATATAGATAATGTGCGTGGACAAGGCTATGATAATGGATCAAATATGAAAGGAAAGCATCAAGGTGTGCAAAAAAAACTTTTAGAGATAAATCCTAGAGCTCTTTATACCCCTTGTGCTTCTCATAGTCTAAATTTGACATTATGTGATATAGCCAATACATGTGTTAAAGCTAGAGATTTCTTTGGTGTCATTCAACGTATATATACTTTATTTGCTAATTCTACTAAAAGATGGCAAATTTTCAAAGATAATGTGAAAGGGTTGACCGTTAAACCATTGTCATCTACTCGTTGGGAGAGTCGTGTTGATAGTGTTAAAGCTATCAGATTTCAACTTTTGGAAATACAAGAGGCTTTACTTCAGCTAGCTGAGATAGATAATGATTCAAAAATAAGGAGTGAAGCTAAATCCTTGGCACAAAATGAGCTTGGTGATTTTGAATTTTTAGTAGCAATAGTTATTTGGTTTGAAATATTATGTGCAATTAATTTGGTTAGCAAGCATTTGCAATCAAAAGATATGTATATTGATGTTGCTATTGAAAAAATAAAGGGTTTGATTTCTTTTTTTGAGGGATATAGAGAATCTGGATTTTCAAATGCCCTACAAATAGCGAAAGAAATTGCCAATGAAATGAATATTGATCCTGTGTTCCCTCAACGACGTGGAATTAGAAGAAAAAAACATTTTGATGAGAGTTCTTGTGATACATCTTCTATTCCTTCACAATCCCCTGAGGAGTTGTTTAGAATTAATTATTTCTTATATATTGTTGATCAAGTAATTGCTTCATTGGTTAGAAGGTTTGAACAATATCAAGAGTATGAAAAGATTTTTGGCTTTTTATTTACTTCGGAGAATTTGCGTTCATTGGATGATATATTGTTAAAATCTTCTTGTAGCTATCTTGCTTCTAGACTTAAGAAGGGAGAGCAATGTGATATTGATGAGCATGAACTGCATGTGGAACTAAAGTTGCTTCAAGATTTTTTGCCAAATGAAAAGATGGGACCTATTGATATTTTAAAGCATTTGAAATCATATGATTGCTTTCCTTATGCCATTATTGCTTATAGAATATTGTTGACTATTCCTGTGACGGTTGCATCCGCAGAACGAAGCTTTTCCAAGTTAAAGTTGTTGAAATCTTACTTGCGCTCTATAATGACTCAAGAAAGGCTTAATGGATTAGCATTGATATCGATTGAGAGTGGTCTTTCGGATAAAGTTGATTATGAAGAGCTTATAGAAGATTTTGCATCAAAAAATGTTACAAGGATGATGCGTCTCAAGTAAATTATTTGTTGTTTTCACAAGTCTTTGATATGTAATATGTAAGAATTAAAATTATTATAATATATAAGACAATTTTATATTTTCGTGTTATATTTTTTGTTATTAGCAGGGCCTAATTTTGATTATAGAACAGGACCTCCATAACCGTAGGATCGGCCCTGGATGTACTGATAAGGAAACAACCTTTTCTTCCTCCCTTCGCTTTCCTCAAATGACCCTTATCAGAAATAATACGCGCATAATAATTTAGAAGAGTCCACGAACTTTTGATATCTTTCTCTCGTGCTTAAAAAACCCAACTTAGTATTTCACTCTCTTATTTTCTCGATTTGTCAAAAAGTCCCCTCTCTCATGGTAAAGGTTGCCTTTTATATGACTTAGTTCGTACATACACGTACTCTTCGACAAGTGTTAGATAAATTTTGCCATATTGCCGGCTGAGCTGGGGGGGGGGGGGCAAAGATTACTTTGCCTGGGGTTTTGGATATCACAGGTGTCTCTGTTTGCTTCCGCTTACATGAATTTTTCTCAAAACACCCTTATAATATTATAATAAGAATTTATTGTCAAAATAAGATTTTATTAAACATTTATTAGTAACTTATCAATTTTCCTCAAAACATACTCTTATAGTATTCCAATAAGAATTTATTACTTAAAATAAGGTTTTATTAAAAATTTATTAGTCACTTATATGAGTTATCCTCAAAGCATACCCTTATAATATTCTCATAAGAATTTGTTAATTAGTTAATATATAGTTTTTTCATAACTTGTTAAGTTATATAAGAAAAAATTCATAGGTGTATTTGGGCCCATCAATGGGCTAATCGTGAAAAACATAGTCATATTTGAGCTGATATAGCCACGGATTTAGCCACGGATTCAATTATCGATTAATCACCACTTCATTCAATGGGCTGAGATAAGATAATTAGGCTTTCACTAGCTTCTAATGGGCCGAGCCCATAAATTTTGGGAAAGTTTGTACCCGAATTCAGCCACGGATCGAGTCTAATCGGATAGCCCATTCATGATATATATCCGGCCCGCCTACAATTAGTGACCCAAGGCCCACTCACCACATATGTTCACTTAATTTCTGATGATTAATAGCCACGGATTTAGCGACGGATGTTGTGTTGTGGCCATATCAGCGTCGAAAACAGCCACGACAATCCTATTTGTGGCTGTGTTTGTGGCTATTTACTGACACTGACACATATCGAGCCACGAAACCAACTACGGATATCTGGGTCGTTGCTAAAAGCCACGAATGTTTTGGCATGTCATAACAGAATGAGTATTAGCCACGAATATAGCCACGGTCAGGAACAGTCGTGGCCAATGTCATCGCTAATGGCCTTGAATTTGTAAATAAAGAGCCGCCATCCGGCGTTCGAACCGGGGACCTTTGGGTACTAACCGCAAGTCCTTTCCGGTTGAGCCATTCCGGAATGGTGTCATCGCTAATGGCCACAAATACAGGGTCGCCTATAATCCGTGGCTAACCATCCGTCGCTAAATCCTGTTTTTTAGTAGTGAACGATATAAAATATTACTTTTTTAAAAATAATATCATACTTATTATTATATATTATTTAAAAAAAATTAAAAAATTAATATTTTATATATTTTTACCATTTTAAAAAGTAATATAAAACCAATATGATTACTTTTTCGATCAATTCTTATTGTCAATTATGAGGCTGGGGCGCCGGGTTGCATGAATATGGATGTGATTGACTTGGATATGATGATCAGCCAGATAAGAACAACCAAATTAATTAACAATAGTATAACTAAAGCTAGCTATAGTGATTAGTGATAAGGATGCAGGAGAACATGCTTGAGATGGTATCACTATCACATGCTATCTATTGATTTAATAATGGAGATTCACTGTTAATTTTCTTGTTTTTCTTGTAATGGTAAGTGATCATGCATTCATGTTATATGCACCTTCACAATCACATGCATAATTTTTAGTTATTAATCTTGTTTTTTAAATCACGTACACGATTTAATTAGTCTTCATATTCGTATCCATATATGTCGATCCAGGAGATCAATACTTTTTTTTTTTGGGTCAAATCCAGGTGATCGATAATGAGCAAGAGGGTCAATAGTTTAAGATTATAAATTATGAGGTACGACCTTGATTTTAATATAATTTATTGTCGATTTGAAACTTAAGTTGAGCTGTTAAGTATTGTAAGTACATGCATATAAGATCGAAATAAGTAATTTACCAAGTAAACAAACGCAAACATCATGTAGATCTAGGCACAAGTTGCTTCAATTCCATCAAGGCATGTTCTATATTGTTGTTGCGCGTAGGGACGGAGCCAGAAAGTTTTGAGCGGTGAACATCATAGTAGTAGACAATAAAATCGAGAAAAATTTTGTAAAACACACAACGTGTTCGATAGTACAAATTAGTTTCAAACGATATTAATTACAAACTACTTCAATGATATAAAACGAAAATAAGGATATAAAACGTAATAAATAAACATTGTATTCTTAAAATGTATAGCTAGATATAAAAATTTTAAACTTGCGTAACTTCTTACCATATTCTGATTATTCTCAAAATCAGTAATATAATCTATTATGAATAAAAAAAAGTAATATAATCTATGGTTTCGAAGCTCTCAAGATGGATAATAATATGTGAATCTCAATTTAAGTAAAATATATAAAAGTATTATAGTCTATTGAAATAAATTAAATTTAAAGTGATTAATACACCTACAATTTTCAAACATTCATAACTTTTTACTCAGACGTCGGATTAGAGCGTATTATATATCAAAACGAAGCTATCGACGAGAAGAATACGCCTAGGTAATTTTTCGGATGGAGGGGGGGGGGTCACGTGACCTCTCAGGACCCCCTCTAGCTCTGCTTTTTGCTGCGTGCTTGTACTGGGGTCTCAAAACTTTATTTTGCTCTGCGTACATGCCCGCCTCGTGTCTTTGAGTCTACTCAGCTTAAGTTTGATCTAGCTCTTCAACTTTCCTTGGAACGTATTATTACTGCTTTTGGGTCGGGTTTTGGCAAATGGCAATGGAGGCTCGCCATATATACGTTCGTTGCCCTTCAGGATTGGGGGCCTCGTGTTTAATCTACAGGTGACGCTCTCTTTAATTCCTTTCTGGCTTTGCATTTGTAATCAGCTAACATGCAGATTAGGCTTCTCCAGCATACTGATGTCACAACACTTGGGTATCCCTTCGATGATGTTGTGCGTGTCTTCAACACAAAGGTAGGGACTGATATTCTTAGTAATCGAAGTGAGAACATTGCCCTCAAGCTCCTGAAGAAATTGGCGGACATATTTCACATGGATTACGAATGATGCAGAGAATACATTTTCCTTGTCACAGCGTCAAATGGCTTTGTGGAGTTCTCAGCGTGGAGACCATGCTACTGATTGGCATAGGGCTGTCTCGATCTCATGGTTGGGTCAAACTATGAATGGGAAGACGTATTGTTATGTGTTGTGCTATCGATTAGGCATCCATTTGTTTTCCGTTTCGGAGCCTTGTTTTGCTTGCTCCAGGGTATTTGAGGGAGACATTTTTGGAGATCATGTTGTGTCATGTCCAGGCATTGTGGGAATTAAACATCGACATAATGTTGTTTGTGACACTTTAGTGAATGTCTTCTGTTGTTCTGCGATCTCAGTTGGTAAAGAGGTTGATATTGGTCCGTGTGGGGGAGATGGGAAACCCCTTCGACATGCGGACATGCTTCTTTCCACGTGGGATGAAGGCCTAGATGTTTGTGTTGACCTGACATGCATGATCATCCGTTTTGACGCAATCTAGGATGACTGATTTTGTTCCAGGACATATGGACACCGAGGAGGCTAGTCGTAACCGGGTCAAGTATCAAGCTAAGTGTAAAGTCATTGGTAATGGTTTCTTATCCTTCTCTTTTTCTGAGGTGGGCGAACTTGATTCAGATGTCATAACTCTTCTAAAGAGGATTCGGAAATTTTCTTAAACTCAAGATATTTGAGCTCAAAATGTAGTTCATATTTTCACTAAGGTGGGGTTTTCTATTGCTAAAGGAGTGGGGGCCTAGATTGGGTTCGGCACCCACTAATTCTTTGTAAACTCTTATAATAATAATAATAATTAATTATAGAATTTGGAGCATAAAATTGTCGTAAAATTGATATGGTTAATTTGTACAAAACTACCCTTATTTAGACCTAAAATACACCATATGCATTACGGTCTGGTCCACGATCTAAGAATTTTTCAATTCCGGTTTCCAATCCAAACCCGGGACCGGACCGATATTGGACCGGATTTTGTGTTTTTATTAAAAAAAATAGGGGTGACGGAAGCCTCTGGTAGCCTTGATAGGCGAGCATCCTCCTTTTCTTTCTTTAAAAAAAAAACAAGTCTTCTCTCTTCCCTTCTCTTCAATCACTCCTCACGCAACCCTCTTTCCTCCGACTCTCCATATACTCTCACACATCCTCTCTCCTCCGATTCTCCGAGTGCCGGCGAATGGCATGTACTCACTCATCTCTTCTGCCTTCAATCCCCGTTCACACCCGCCTCGATGCTCGTAGTAGCCCTCGCTAGAGTCTTTAGTCTCCTAGTCGTCGCCCTTCGTCGCTGCCCACCGCTAGTTCGCCACCGCCCTCGCCTTTCTCCACCACCCTCACCCTTCGCCGCCCATCACCAGTAGGGATCCCTCCCCCCGCTTTTCTCATATTTTTATGTATATTTCCAGATTTCATATCTATGGTTAGAAAATTTTTGCAAAAATTTTCAAATCTAGGTTTCGATTTTAGGGAATTTCGATTTGTACTTTAAAAAATTAGTAAACCATGTGAATGAGTGAGCCTAGATTCAATTTTCAGATCTAGGTTTCAATTTGTACTTTGGATTTTGCCTTTAACTTTAAACTTCAATCTTAATGTAAGTTGAACTTGGTTGGATATGTCGTTGTTCTAATTTGAAGGAATGAAGGGATGAAATCAGGAAGGTAGGGACATGTATTTTCACTTGTATTACAGTTTTGCAGATTGTGTAATTTTTTTTTTCATTCAAGTGCAAAAAGGGGCCATAGGAAATTGCGGACCATATTTCTCGGTCCCGATCCGATCCGCGGTCAAAGTTCCCAGGGTTTCCGGTCCACCGAATCGAACCGGGACCGGAATGTCCGGTACGGTCTGATCCATTCCAGACCGGAAATCCAACCCTAAATAAAACCGTATCTCAATTTAATTTATATCTATATCTATAAAAACTCTTCAAACAGAACAATTTTTGTCTATATATCACTTCCACTTTAATTCTTTTTTTTTTCAACCAATCATTTTATTTTTACTTTCTTTCAATTTTTTTCTTTTTGAAATTGGTTTTCATCTTTAATATAATCAATGTGTTTAATTCAAAATATTCAATTAATATATAACTTATATGTTGTAAATCTTTATATTCTATCACAACGGATTCTCTTGTGAATTTTAGGTCATTAAGATTTATTTTGTTAAAGTAATATTTTATTTAGTTGTATAGTATTAATTTATTTTGTCATTAAGATTTTAATTTTGAAAAATTGTGCCATGGCCAGAACTGTATTAGTTTCATTATTTTTAAAACTAATCAAACACGCACATTTTTACTTTAATTTTAGAGATTAATTTATAGAGTTCGGTAAATCCTTATCCTCTCCGACGCATTGTTCACTCAAACTTTATATTTGAGTTTTTCTCATGTAAACAACTAGCTACTCCAAAATCCACCACCAATCATTCACCATCACCCCAATAACAACCACCACGGAAACAACGGAGAGATTCTCTCTACCCCAAAATACATAAACAACAACCACCACGGGGACCAACGGAGAGTTTGTCTCGACCCCAAAACACATAAACAACAACAACTACGGGGACCAACGGAGAGATTCACTCGACCCCAGAATACATAAATAAAACCTGATTCTGGGTAATACCAACCACCGGCCACTGCAAGTCTGGGCAAATATAGTCGGTAGAATCGTCGCAACCATGATATCTAACAAAGATCATCGGTAGAAACCAAAAAAAAAAACAAAAACTCAATTTCTTAAGGAAAAACTACTGCCTCGAGCATGGTAAACCGCCTCCATGAGGTTTCCACCCTGATGATTGCTTCGATCCCGTCTTTCCTCCGACGCGGGTTTCGGTTTGCACCATCTTGTTTGTGTTAGGGGTGATTTTAAACCCTTACCAAACTTAAAAATTACTATAGGGCTTCTTCCGATCTGGGTATTATTGTCCTGAATCCTCAGTCTCATCGCTTGATTGAGCCAATTCCAAGGTTATTATGGACCGATTGTTTGGTATTCGGTTTCCTCTGGAAATCTGGGTGAAAAAAGAAAAGGTGAATCATTCCGCACCATTCGAACTCGTTAAACGTGTCTCTGTGACAAGATCAAACATGACATAGTGCCTTTGGCTATCCCTTTCCCTTGTTCCACCGGCGCCGATGTTCTTTGGAAGCAATCCCTTTGGCTTGTACAGGAAGCCTGTATAATTAAAAGCCATTTATTCCCTTTTAATTTTACTAAAATAAAAATTATTTTAAAAGAAAACGAAACTTACTTCCTTTGGCCTTTGAGATTATGGTTTTCATAAGGATTATTTGCATAAATAAACCAAAAGGATAGGGGATTTGCAAAAGTAGCAATGCTACTGCAAAATTTGCAAGTGGAGGAGAAAATGTCACTTTTGCAAATAAAATTGCAACCTATAGAACCGGTTAAAAGTATATGCAGGGGAGAGAGAGAGATGCGCCAGGTGATTTGAAGGGGAGCAAATGGGAGAGAAAAAATATTTCACCCATTTTTAACTAATTTTCAACAATTTTCATTTGTTAAAATTAAAAAATAAAATTGTTTTCGAACTTAATTTAATTTTATCTATCTATAGACACCCACTTTATATATGTTTATGAAGAAAAAAATTTCGAAGTGAGATTATTTTCTGGACATAGAGAGAAATAGGACTTACATGCCACTCAATACGTTATTCATGCCACTAACGTTTATTTATATGCCAGTATAATTATATCTCGTGCCAACTCTTTAATCTGACTTTAACAGATATACCCAAGTCCGAATACAACAATTACCTTAACGTCTATCATGACAGTCAACTACATGCCACTAACATTTATTTTCGGTTGGCACGCAATATTGATTGGCTTGCACGTATTCGCTATTGACTGGCATGCGACTAATCACAGACTATTTATAATTACGAAACCACCTTCAATGGTACCCGTCCTCCCCCTCTCTCATTTGGGAAAACCTGCTAACTCCATGCATTTAATGCTCTCCTCTCTCCTCCCCTCTACAAAAATTTTTGCCTCATCATTATAGTTTACTTGGGGTTGGAGGTGAAGTGCACCTGTTACTTTTGCAAATTTGGGAGCATATTGTTTACTTTTGCAAATTTTACAGGGGGAGGGTTACTTTTGCAAGTTTCACTTTTTTTTTTGGTATATCCAATACCATTATCTGTTTTCATAATCAATTATAAATTTTCATATGGCTAAGTGGCTAACACATCGATTACCGACTGGACAAGCATACCATCTTTTTTAGTATTAAACAACAAAATTTACCCTCTCTTTGATATCTTCGGTCTTCGCTAGTTCTTATCGGAACTGGCTAACCCGTCATCCACCTTCTCTATTTTCATCAATGTTCTAAAAGGCGCTAGGCGGCCGCTAGGCGGTGGGTGGCCGCCTAGCGCCTATGCGGTTAGGCGGGTGCCTAGGCGGCGCCTAGGCGGACTTAGAACAAACTTGATTATTTCCTTATATTTTGACGAATAACACTTGTCAATAATTTATATAATGTAATAATAATCCATAATATCACTCATAAACCCAAATTTGTAGTAGTTAAACTAACACTAAAGTAAATAAATGCAAAAGTACATGTCTGACTAACAATTCTAAACCTCCTAAAATCCAAAACTATAAGTTCGATTGAAAAGCAAATGCATCCCGACATGGGGGATAAAAAAACCCTAAGTCAACTAATCATATGCTTAGAAGCGCAAATTGAATAATCGTTGGACTAGGCGGTGCCTAGGCGGGCCCAGACGGCGCCTAGGCGGAACTAGGCGGTTCCTGGACGAATTTCCGCCTAGAGGTCCGCCTAGGCTTAAAAATTCCTAGGTCCCGTCCCGCCTAGGCGCGATTTTTAGAACACTGATTTTCATACCGGTCGATATCTGGTTTATCTTCTCTCATAAATACCGACTTAATTTAATTGAACTGATTTACTTGCTTTTATCTCTTTTACCCATTTTCATTGATCTCGGTTAAAATTTGTCCTTTTGAGAGAAGTCGTTTCTTGAGTGCAGCCACGTTTAGTTCCGGATGAAGTTGCAGTCCCGGACGCCCTGCTGTTCGAGTTGACTGTGGCAGTGTTTGTGATTCTCGAAGATCCCTCATCCAGGTGGGGGGAACGTCGTTGATCCACACTTCCCCAGGAGACGCCTTTTTCGCTGATGGGTTTCTGCCTCTGTCTCCCCGACGTCGAGACGTCATGTCAATCTCCTTGACGTCCTATGCTCTCGACATTCGCAGCTTTCACTTGGTCTCCTTCGACCGTCTCTCCGTTGGTCTTATTTGCTAAGATTTGTTATTTTGGGGTTTTTTCTTCTTGTATTAGCTTATTTCTGGTTGTATTATGACGGTTAGTCCATCTGTCGATTTCTTTCGGCCTCTCAATTTCTCAGATGTCCTTTGTCATATGGGATTTCGAATTATTTTCTGTTAAAAAAAAAAACTAGCTAGTGATTTCAATTTCAGGCCTTCAGCTAACTCGTACGTATATATGTTTTGAAGGAAAAATAATTGTTTAGTGGCAAAGTGTAGAATTAATTAAAACAATTGTTTGATTAAATCAAAGGAGTAAAATAGCCATAATAGTACTAAAGTGAGATTGAATTTGTGTGGTTTGAACTCCATGGGATCTGAATCCGACCATTATGCACACCACATAACATGAAGAAAAAAAATGACAAGGGAATTAAAGATGGAAGAAAAGAAAGACAAGAAATGTCCAAATCGTGGAAATTATATTATATAGAAAGAGTGGGAATATGAAAGATTGATAACAACTTGTCAGTTAAAGAGAAGAACTATCGGTATCTTTGGTTGTAAAAGAGAAGTTACAAATAAGTTTTGTAGACCACGATTTTTGAGACCACGTTTGTGTGTTTTTTTTAGTAGAAAATGTTGAGAGATATAAATGAGATTAAAAGAGTCCCCCTTCGAAAAGTTGAATAAAACAAGTCTTAGTATATGAGTCGGTAGTCTACTACTTCTATTACAAATTAGTTTAAAATAGAACCCCACTGGGCTTGTGTGCTAGGCTCCTAGAAAATGTGCGTCTGTGCACACGACCCCCAATCATCCGTCCGAGTCAGACTTTGACATGAAATCAGTGTGGTTTAGCCTAACGGCTCGTGTGTCAACTAGATGAGTCATTCCTAGTTGCACTTGCGGGGGGCGTGTTGAGAGATGTGAATAAGGCCAAAAGAGTCTCACATCGAAACCTGTTGACAGGGAATGTATTTATATTACAGATACAACTAGCCTTAGCTATGAAATTGACACTTTGATTTGCTTCTCTATAATTAACATTGTCTGGGTTGGAAGCTTGCGAAATGGCTTTTCAACATCGCTATCTCTTCAATCGTTCTGAGTTTTGTCAGCATCTTCAATGTCGTTGATTATAGAGAGATTCTCCTCTATAATGATGATATGTTTAATACTTCTTTAAGACAATACAGAAAGCCTTAGCTTTGGTTTGCAGTATAGAATTGGCGTCAACCTTAAACTGAAAGATATCAATAACCTGACCATTGTAATACCTTTTTCAAGTGCAACCTTTAAGCCAATACATAAAGCCTTAGTTTTCGTTTGTACTATAGATCCTGAGTCAACTTTAAACTGAAACATATCAATAACCCGACCATTGTAATCCCTGATGATACATGTGATACCACATTCACCTGAAGTTTTGACTGAGCCATTAACATTTAGTTTGTAGACGTCCCTAGGTGGATGTTTCCATTTATGAGGTCATTGTTTGACTTGTTTATAACTGGTTTTTTTTCTTTTGGGCTTGTATCCATGAATCGTGTTCCGCTATTATTTGTCTAACTATTTGTGTAATTGATTTTATTTTACTTTGTCTAAAGATGATATTATTCCTTATTTCCCATATTGCATGCCGGATAAAGAATAGGTTTATAAAGTGCATTTTGCATGCCTTTAGCCATCTAAAGATCTGCCATAATATTTTGTGATTGTGTTGTAATCGGAATAAATTTGTTTGTCATTATGTTATGTTGCTGCAAAATCTCCTCGTTATTTGGCAGTTGAAAGGTATGTGGTGAGAGTCCTCAACCCATATATTACATAAGCAGCATTGGGAGGGACCCCTGTTCACATATTTGTTTTTTTATACAGTAGGCAAACATTAGGAGAGTTTTACGAAAACTGTGAAACATCTCCTTGATCATCCAACATGATGATGGAATACATGTCTCCATTAAAAGGGATAGTCGAGCTATTATTAATAATACCATGTCTAGCTATGTAGTCGGCTACTCTATTGGCTTTTCTGAAGCAACGTCTGAATTCAACATAGTCAAAACTGGTAGCCATTGATTGGATCTTCTCCACTTGATGCATGATTTCCCATTTGATGTTGTCTTCCTTCTTTATTGTCTTGATTAGACCTTGGTTGTCACCTTCTATAATAACTTTCTGAAGTCCTTTCCTTGTTGCCTGCTGCATACCTAAACAGATTGCAACAACTTCTATCTGTAACACAATACCTTTGTGAGTTTCCTAATAGAAGATATCTATCACATTACCTTTGGAGTCTCTGATGACCTCCTGATGTGATCCGAGCTCTTTCGACACATGCTCGGTGTTTTGGTCATAACAGGAGCTATATATGTCCGATTGAGGTGTGTGAGTACTTGTTGGAAAGATAATTCGAAGGGCTACATCTTTTATGAAGACCAAAGTACTGAAATCGTCCAAGAAAAGGTCCGAAATTGGCAATAAATCAGCATTCCGAAATCTGGACAGCTTTCCCGATGCATTGAATGACGTCGGAATAGATGAGATGTATCAAAGGGTCTTCATCCAATGGGTATTGATGGGTTTCTACACTTTATGAGGACAGCCGACACTTCATTTTCCGACATGAGGCTTTCCACATTTCTTCATCAATTCCGAGAAACTTTTCATCTTATCCGTCTTTAATTTGTTGTTTAATTGTTTCTTGTTTTTTGGCTATAAAATGCCTAAACCTTTGTCATAAGAAATAAGATTGAGTTGAGAATTTTTGGAAGAAAAGTGTGTGTGTTTGGTTGATTTGGTGAGATGTCATTTTGACACCCCATTCCGGAGTGAGAGGCCGAGGAATGGTTCCGTTTGTCTAACTCTTTCCGGTGAGATGCTTGTTAGAGTTGTTCAAACAAAGGCTTGATTGCTCGGGAGTGAGATGCCGACGAGTGAGAGAGCGAGTTTGGTAAGTCTATGGGTGAGATGCTCATAGATTTAGCCATCCATATCTTGCTTTTATTTTCCCATAAATCTAGAAAAATCCAAATAAAAGAGTCGTGTGTGTCAAATTTTGTTTTCGTGCTCGGTTGAAGCTTTGAAACTTGTTGGATCGATCCTTCGGGTCAAGGACGAATCCTTTTCAAGGGGAGGAGGATGATGTGATCGTAGTCGCCCATGAGCTCGCTTCTTTTTTCCTACAAAGGTTTGTCTTCAGAGCAGAACATCAACTTTCATTTGTGAAGACTGTTTGGCGACACATCAGTATTTTGGCTCGTTCTGGCTGTATAAAATTCCGATTGAAGCCGATGAACACTTGTTGGAAAGATATTTTAAGTGGCTACAACTTTATTGAGGGATGCAATCGTCAATTCAGCTTGGAAGATGACCAAAATTTGGGATCTTTACAGTAGTCCGAAAATCTGGCAGCTTGTCGGAAATGCAATAAATGAAGACGGAAAGCATTCAATAAAGTCGGATTAAATGACGGAACTTTAGAGATACTTCATTCAAGGAATGATGGAAGACAAGACAATTCATTTTCCCCGCATTATGGTTGTCCATCTCTTCGTCATAAATCTCGGGAACCCTTTCGTATTATCCGTCATTAGTTTATCGATTTATTTTAATTTCTTTTATTTTTCATAGATTCAATGTTTTTCTATATAAAGGGATGTAAGAACTTCATTTAGGAAGTTGAATTGGAGAAAATCTGAGCTTTGTGCTTCCTTCGTTTCGGGTTAAGAAACAAAATCTATCTTGGTGAGACGCCGGATAAAACCTCTTGGTGAGATGCTAAGAGCGATTCCCTAGTGAGAGACGATGGAATCAAAGGATCGGAAACACTCGGAGTGCGAGGCCGAGAGTGCGGAAGATCGAGTGTTGGAGAGAGCTCGGAGTGCGAGGCCGAGAGCGATCTTGCATCACATATCCCTCAACCCCATTCCCTTCTTTACCACCATTCTAAGGCCTTCCACAACCCCATCATCACCCTCAATCATTCCCAAAACGTCACCCAAAAGCAGCCCTTCAATCCCTTTCAAACAAGCCCCGTTTGGACTCGCCTCTACACAAGCGACATCTCGACAAAACGCGATTTCCCGCTTTGTCTGACCTCCGATTGACGCGATCTGCCCCAATCCACGACCGTGACTTCAAGATCTACAATAGTAGTACTTGCACATCCCCAGAAGAAGAGCCAATCGACGGGAAATCGGAAATCTTTGAAGACTGATCTGCTGCTCTAGAAACTGTCCAATTTTTCCCGACTTATCGGAACTCTCGTCGCCGGTCCTTTTGCTCGAGCCCGGGTCCGAGCATGTCAAGTGGTATCAGAGCAACGACAAGGGTTCCTCAAGCTTTCGGGTCAAAATGTTGAAGAAAACGAGTTCCAAGCCTTTGTCCGAAGAGTACATCCGATGGGCTATTCGAGCCTATGATGATGGGTATCTTCGTTGGAGTGACATGGATGGCGCTACATATGATGTAGTTGATCAAGAGCTCCATAGGAGATATCGAAGGAGAAGGGCTCGAGAGGATGAGGCTCGGCATAAGAAGAAGGTTGAACCACCTTGGCAAGAGATCCGCAAGCTTGCGGAAGATTCAATGAAACAAGTAAAGGAAATTCGAAATCTTGTCAACTCATTGGGGTCAACGCAATCGAAGTCCACAACAGCCCCACCTCCCTCTTCAAAGATGACATCCTCTACGGCCATGGGTGTGACACTTGATATCAAAGAAGGCAAGTCCAAGGATGTCCCGATTGAGATTGCGAAGGTCAACGCCAAGCTTAAGAAGGATGAAGAAATCATCCAAGTTCCCAAGGTTGCGCTTTCCAGGAAGGAGAAACGAATGCCAACCGACATGCCTAGCTTTCTGAATTCCATGTCAAGTAAGTGGTTAGATTCAACTTCTTTCATTCCATCTTGCTTGCCTTTCACGATTGAAGAAGAAGAAGGGATTCAAGATCCGTTCAAGGAAGAAGAAGCATGTTCGAAGAAGTCGCTCGTTTCCATCACGGATTCGAGGACGAATCCTTTTCAAGGGGAGGAGGATGATGTGATCCTAGTCTTCAATGAGCTCGAATCCTTTATCTTACAAAGCTATGTTGCTGGGGCCGAACATCAACCCTCATTTGAGAAAACAGCATGGCGAAACCGTGGTATTTTGGCTCTTTCGGGCTGCATAAAATTCCGATTGAAGCCAATGAGTACTTGTTGGAAAGCTATTTTAAGTGGCTACAACTTCCATGAAGGACACTTCTCCTAAATCAGCCTTGAAGATGCTCGAATTGGATGTTCTTTCCAGCAGCTCCAATCTTGACGTTTTTTCCATGCTTTTATATCTATCAAAATCCCACATCGCTTAGAGATGTTTGGGGCTTCTATTTTCATCCTATATATTGCTTGTAAAACCTTTATTTTAAATCAAGTCAAGTTTAGTTGTGTTAAAGTTTAAGCCACTAATAGCTTCCTGTGATTCCGGGTTAAGGATCGAGTTCTTGGTGAGAGGCCGAGGGTGACACCCTAGTGAGAGGCGAAGGTGTCAAAGGGTCGAGATCCTCGGAGTGCGATTCCGAGAGGATTGAGATCGAGTGTAGGGGATTCAAGGGTGAGAGGTCTGCGAATCTTGCTCCACATATCCCTTTTTTCCAATTTCCAAAAATCCCAAAATTTAGCCCCATAAAAAGAGTGTTCGAAAGCTCGAGCCTTGGTCGATCCGGTCCTCGGGTCTCATCACCTCCTCCCCCCCAACTTGGCAAATGCTCGTGGGTTGAACCAAGTCATCTACATTGGTTTGTTAACTAAGCCTTGTTTCGGTAGCTGGTAGGCCATCAAGGTCAAATTTCCAGATAAAGTTATTTATTCTTAGGGGAATATTAAGATTCCATATCCAAGAATAACTATAATCTTGGGGTGGGATATGATTTACTATGCCTAGGGTAGATTTGATCGTGAAAAGATCATTTGTGCTTGATTTCCATATTAATTTATTACTTGTGTTCCATTATGGAATTCTTAACTTTAAGATTCGTCGGATGATGTCATCCGAGAATAGTTGTTGTAATATGCTAGTGTTCCCTGTTTTTGGTCAATTAAGTGATCAGATACACATAGGTTGGGTTAATGGTTTCCTTGAAAAGCATTTAAAGATAATATCAATTCATTCATCTTTCCAAACATTTATAGATTCGCCATCTCTAATGACCCAATGCAGGCCTTGTTGGAAACAGTTTATAAGATTTAGTAATCTTCCAAATTGCCATGAGGTATTAAGTCGTGATCTTTCCAATATCGTCTCATTTTTAAGTATTTTTCTGTAGTTATCTAGACCCATATGTTGTTTGGGTTAGCCTAATATTCATGTATTCAGCTTTTCTAAAGCCTAGTCCCCCTAGTTTTTTTGGTGTACATGTCGTAGCTCTTGTCTAACCAATGTTCAGACAAACTAGTTGATCTGGATAATTGATTCAGATGCATCCGAACACATTGCCTTCAATAAGGAAATGTTTATTAAGATGTACCAACTCAGATGTCCCGTGTTAATTGGCTTTCCTGATGGGGCTACTCACTTGGTGAAGTACTCGGGAAAGATTCGGTTAATAGACACGATTGTGCTCGAATATGTGCTTTATGTGCCACACTTTCAACACAATTTGTTGTCCATTTCTAAACTACTTGATAGCAGTAATCACATGTTCATATTTTTTAAGAATTGTGCCTTGCATGACACTTCAACTAGTGAGATATATGCTAACGGAGAAAGATCGAAGTGGAGGACTTTACAGATTTAGCGAGTTCCACTGTTTTCCAAGTCTATCCAGTTTCACAAAGAAGCATGTTTCTGTTGGTAATTTTCATGTTAATTATGTTACTCATGAAATAAAGTTGAGGCATGCTCGTTTAGGACATGCGTCTATGTCAAAACTGAACACTACTAAAATTATGTTATCAGACATCACACTATTTACATTAGTTAGAAAAACGCATGATGTTAAATAATTATATAACATCGATATCTAAATTTGTGATGTCGATAAAAAGAGAGACACCGACCTTTATTATCGACTGATATTAAAAACACCGTTTAAAATTTTTGTAAAAGCGCGAAATAAAAATTTTGAGACTTAGAAAATTTTCTTAACCCTCTCCTTTCGAAAATAGGCGCATCTGTCTTTTTTAGGTCACCCACTCACCGCCATCCTCTCTTTCCTCTCTATTTTTCTCATGTCCCTCCCTCAGATCTAGAACGCTCTGAACCAAAATCTCCTCCTCCATTTCTCGCTCTGTCGTTCTCTCATGGAGTCTCCCTCTCCGTCAAGAAGTTCCTTCACCAATGGAAGCTCCGTCGCCGTCAAACAGGTAGACACTCACAACAGTATTGTCCATTGCGACGAAGCCCTCAATTGCTTCATGATTCGCCTCTTCGATAGGTTCTTTGATGCCGAAACCGTTTGCACTAGCGACACTCTTCATCTCATCCCTTCTCTCTTCCTTTGACCGGCAATTTCGAAGATGATTTCTCTCTCTCAAAACCCTAACCGGTAAGAATTCTCAGTTTTTTCAATCCTTCTTTCAACCTTTTTTCGGATATGAGGTTTCAATTCTTGCTTTGCCTCTCTCCATGCTTTAATAGGGGATGTTCCCCCTCACTCTTCCTCGATTCCAAGTTCAAGTGATTGTTGAGTGTTCTCTCAACCTCCATTGTCAGGTAACCTTTTCGAATCCTTCTTCTTTCAATTCATTATCTTGGTTAATTAGGGTTTGATTTGGTGAAATAGAGGATCTGGATTCGGGAGTTTGATTAGGGTTTGATTTTTCATTCACAAGCTTGATTATGGTTTAATTCGAAAGTTTGATTCGACGATCTGGATTCATAGGATTTATTCAAGAGGAGATGTAGATAGCCTCTAACAAATTTGGTAGAAGAGTGAAGCATACAATGATTTCGAAGCTAGAGGATGAGCCTGTGTTCTAGTGGGATGGTGACTAGTAAGCGCATAACGATTCGTTGGCTTCAATTTGCTGATGTTTTGTTTGAAGTATAAACCTGTTATCTATTGGGTTGCATTTGCATCTTGAGAAACAATATCCACCAGCACATGATGCACATATTTTATGTTTAAAATGAATATGAATAAATATCAATATCATGCTTAAAGGATTAACAGGGCATTTGCCTTTAATCTTGAACTAAAAGAAAAACAATTTCAAAGTGTTATCACTTTGGAGGTAGGAGAGACTACTTTGTTTTAGAATGAATTGATTCATTTGCATTTTGTAGTGTTAGATAATGCTGGTGTTATAAATTCTACTCTAGTTCACAATCTGCTTCATGCGATAAACTTATTTCCTTGATTTCTCTCTCTAAGCTAAAATATGGACTTTCTCATGAGTTACCACATTGTCATTACACATGAATGCATTTTTTCAGGAATGTAACATTGAAGAAATTTCTTATGATGAACCCTAATAAAAAAACTCAAAAGAAAAAATAGGATAACGGGAAGGTGTCTAGAAAAGGACTTAGTCTCACATTCAAGCTGACAAGCAAAGTTCTATATAAGATACTAGTAATAGGAATTTTTTTTCTAGGGAAGGGTGATTTGTTTTGTATAAGTTTCTCTTTAAGCAAACTACATGACATGGTATGGAAGATCTGGTTACAAATGGTTTAGTTCATATCATTGGCATTAGGTAATCGGACCTAGTTAGATGCTTCAGTTTCTAGCATGTAATCAACTAAAAATTGCACAATAATGCTCACTGGATCATCTTCCATTATGCATTAACTTTAGCCCTGAGCTTGATTTTATCTTGCTTTTGTAGCTCTACATACCTCTTCTTCCGTGTGAGATAATTCTAGGATTTGGTGTATGACCAAGATGGGGATATGGTTAAAAAGCTTTTTTTATGAAGCCATCAAGTTGATGTATGATAAGTATTTTTATATTCCTTGAATTCTGAATGCAAGAGGAATTGGTTATTCAGATGGGTTAGGAGCCTAGAACTGTGTGATTGATCTTGTTTTCTTAATCACTAACTAATGTTCTCATTTGATCTCAATTACGTGATCAGTAGTAAATGTTCAGCAATGCTGAAACCATGATAAAATGAGTGGAAGAAAAACTGAGGAGGCAAGAAAAACTGAGGAGGCGAGAAAAGTTGATGAGGCGATGAGAGCAAATGAATATCAAGTAACTGCATTAGATGCAAAGAGAAGAGCCGCCTGAGAAAGAAGCTTTCTTAGCAGCTCAAAAGAAACTATAATTTTCAGGTGTGCCCAAATTTCAGCTTTGTATGATTTCCCTTTCAGTCCTTGACCTTAAAACTTTTTAATCTGCATTCAAGGGTTGGTTCTACAAAATCACCTTCCTGCTATTTGGGTACTTTATTTTAACCGATCACCCTAAAAATGATGGAAATATGAATGCATTTATCACATACTAAAAGCACTTAACCTGAACATTATTGTGTCACAAAGTTGCACCTTTGCAGAACAGATTTCGTTTTCCTTTTTTCCTTTTGGGTTTGTGATGGAAAATTAAGAAGGTAATATCCAAGAAAATTGCCCTTTGCATAAACAACACTTCTTTTTTGTTTTAAATAAATTGCTAAAGTTGAAAGCTTACCCCTTACTCTAGATTATCTAATGAACAAAGGTCTGCGATTGTTGAATACTTTCGAGTGTACAAAGTGAGTTACTAGTTTCAATAATCTCAGGATTGATTTTTGTTGAATATCACATGATATCTGATCAACTTCGCTTGTCTTTTCACTAGGGAGGTGAGAACAGCCACAAGAAAGTCTCACTAGGGGGTCATGCTCTTCATCCTTTCTTTCAGTAAGCATCAGCTAACAAAATTACACTTATTTCCTCTTATTTAGAAACATTTCTTGAGGACATTCCTTGTCAAAATTTTAGGAAATCATATACAGAAGTACTGAAATGTTTCTTTGATGAGTCATTGCTCCAAGATAGATTTGAGAAGATACTAGAGACGATTCCTAATGAATGTATTGCTCTTGTTTGGACTTCCTTTTTCTGTGAAGTCTTGAACTGGTTTTCTTTACCTACAAGTACATCCTATTTAATTATGCATGATCAGTTGCTACCGACGGAAACAATGTGCTTGTGTAGCTGTTACTTCCAAGTTACGTGGATGCTGGCTTGAGAGTAAGTGATCTTCAACAAATAAAGATGATGTTTGCATTTTACGCTGGGAGCAGCTAATGCATTCTCTGCAGTGTAGGAAGAATAGGGTAAGGCAAAATCCTTGTGATTGAAAACTGTGCATCTTGCATCTAGAGCAGAACAAGATGAGGGATTGGAGAAGTCTTTATAACTAGTATAGCTTATAAAGGATTGTTGTGCCTTTGACTTCATTCACTTTATTTTCAAGTGATATTATGTCAAGCTTAGAATTAGTCGACTATTGATGTATTTTGTTTTGTATTTAGCATGTTGTCATCTTGTATTTGACTCTATTGTCATTATTTAATGTATTGGTTATGGTCTTTTGCATTGTTTAATTTTTTGTTTGCCAAAACAATGTCATAGTATAGATTAGTAGGTGTATTTGATGAAACACATCGAACTTGAGAGCAAAAGGCGATGTCTACATTTGTAAATACATCGACCATTAAGATACATATCGATTTCTAAACCCAGCATATATGAAAATTATAACAAAAACATGTGTATATGTAGCACTTACATCGTTAAAACTATATAAAATGATGTTGTAAATAATCAAAACATCATTTTCAAAGAAAAAACTGATTTGAAAATATATAAATAACATTGATTTTAAAAATATTCAATATGGTATATTATCTTTATAGAAAATAATATCACAAATTACAAATGAAAAAAGAGTATTCACAAATTGAATAACACATAACCGATGTGTATATCAATGTAAGACATCATGTTTATAAAAAATAGCGATGCTAGTTTGAAATTTCGTATTACCCTACATACCTCCAAATGGATAGAAATGAAAAATAATAATGGTTTAACATTAGATGAATTAATAAAAAAGTAGTTATATCCATGTATTTAAGTCATTATTAAAAAGAAAAACGATGTAATAAATTATTAAAGACATCGGCTATAAACCGATGTGGTAAAGTTGGGATCATTAACACCACCCACTAACACGTCGAATTTTTTTTTGATTAACATCGGTTTATACCCGATGTCTATGGACATAATTCTAGTAGTGGAAGCACTTTGCTTGGTGTAAAGGCTTGGGAGATATGCCTCTTGACTGTGATATTTTCTTCCTTTCTAAACTGCACAAGTTGCCCTTTTATAAGAGTAATTCAGTTTCCTTGAGGATGTTTGATCTTGTTCATATGGATGTTTGGGGGCCTTATACAGTCCCTTCTATGTGTGGAGCTAAATACTTTCTTACTGTGTTGAATGACTATTCTAGGAGTACTTAGACCTACTTGTTTTGAAGTATGGAACAATTGTTTGGTCTAGTGGATGGTTTTCTCTCATTTGTAGAGAATCAGTTTGACACCAGAGTCAAGGTCCTAAGGACTGACAATGGTGCTGTGTTCGTTCAGTTAAGGCTCCACAGTTTGCTCTCTTCTAAAGGGATTATCCATCAACGGCCTACCCCATATGTCCCTTAACAGAATGGATGAGTTGAACGTAAGCATCATCATCTGTTAGAGATAGCTCGAGCCTTGAGAATCAATGGGAATTTACTTGAGAATTTTTTTTTCGGGGGAGGGGGGGGGGGGGGGGGGGATGTGTTCTAGCTGCTACCTATCTTATCAATCTCATTCCCTCGTTTGTTTTGAAATAGAAAACACCTTATGAGGTGTTGTTCAATAAGCAGCCCATTTATGATCATTTGAGGGTCATAGGGTGCCTTAGTTTTGCTTTCATTCCTAAGTCTGCACATTCCAAGTTTGATGCTATGAGTAGAAAGTGCGTTTTCATTGGTTATCCACCTGGACAAAAGGTATATAAAATGTATGATCTTACAACACACAAGGTATTGGTTTGTCGCTATGTTGTGTTTGTTGAAGATTTGTTTCCTTTCAAGGATATTGCAACTGACGTTATTGATTATGAATTACCTCCTCATTTGCCATTTGTTACATTTGGCACTGATTCTTTGGATAGAAATCGGTTGATTTCTAGCCATGATTCTCCTTCTCCTTCAGTATCCTCTCCTTCTCCACATGCGAGTGCTCAAAAGTCTGGCTTTATGCAAGATGGCATTGTTTCTTCTCCTGATCATCAAGTCAATGTTCATGACTCTTCGGATAGTGTTCATAATGTGCAACATGATCATGTCAATCATGATGATGTTATTGGAGTTCATCGTCCTTCTCGACCGGCGGTTAGGCCTCTCATATTAAAGGACTTTGTTTACACAAATCTTCCCACTAGAAGACTATCTCAGTCATCTTCTGATTCCTTGTCAGTAGTTGTCGCTGTACTTATTGGGATAACTTAGGGCCCAAGTACATATCTTTGCACATCCTTTTCTTTCTCTAAGATAGAGTTGTATATACTTGCATATCTTTATCCTTTCCTATTGTAGATTCTGTAAACCCTATATATTGTATCCGTTAATTCAATGAAAGGTAAGAAAGTTTTCTCCAAATCTATTCCTCTCTACTTAATTTCACATGGTATCACTATTCTCTAAAACACAATTTTTTACCCTAATCTTTCGTCCACCCCTCCACCATGGTTGACGCCGCACTTAGGGTCCTTCGTAGCCAAGAAAGATGCATTTCTATCCATGTGTTGAACAACATTCACCGTCCAAGGAGTATCCCGACCACGGCGCACCTCTCCCACGACCAGCAGAAGGAGAACCAAAGCCCAGTCCAGTCTTCTTCTCAAAGAACCATTTGGACCTCTTAGCCGCAAATGCATCTTTCTTGGCTATCCCCAAGGCAAACGTGGTTGGCGTCTGTATGATCTTGAGACACACGATATATTTGTCAGTAGGGATGTTGTGTTTTTTTAGACACATTTCTCGTATGCTGCTCCGGCAGTTTCCCAGGTGATAGCATGCATTTAGATGGTCATAATAGGTTGCATTTAGTTTAGTTATAATGCATATCATGCATGGTTTAATTACAATTTGCATATTTACTCTTTATGTTGGTGGAGTCGGAATCTGCACACTTTTATTGATTATTTCAGGTAACTGTGGATCCGAGGATGAGACATGGGTTGATAACGCATTGGATGAGGATGTTTAGTCAATCGAAGAAGCTTACATGAAGATCTAAAGAGGTCATGAGAAGAAGAAGCGAGCCTAAACGAAGAACAAGTCCGCAGAAGTTATCGCCAGACATGCTGACCTTGTTTTGCACTTTCTGGAGGCCTTGGTTGTCCGATCGACTAATATGACCATGCGTTGGAAAGCTCTTTCAGAGAGCTACAACTTTCCGGTTGACGTTGGGAGCTGATTCAGAGTAGATATTTCGTAAAAGACCATTGCAGCGGGCGCCGCCATATGTTGCGGGCGCCGCATTTGCCCAGAGCGACGCGTTTTGCATTCGGTGACGGTTTTATCTATCTAAACCCTATTTACCTATCTTTGTTTTTGGGAGGGCGACTTGGACACGAAGGGCACTCATAGGAAGACTAAAAGGACAAGAAGAAGTTACAATATCAATTCAACCAAATAAAGTGGATAGTTGTAGGTAGAGCGATCTTCTCTAAATTATTTTGGATCAACTTGGTTATAGTTTATTTTATTTTTTTTCTTATTTCAATCACCCAAAACCCCCCTTTTCACTAATTGGTAAATACACATTGCAAAGGAATACTTGTTTCTCTGTGGGATCGACCTCTTGTTATACTAGTTTGTAGGTTTGAGTTTTATTTTGATACAGTTTACGCGACTAAAAATCGTCCGTCACCAGGCCTCCCCTGATATACCGTCGTATCCCACTGATGTGATATCTCCAATAGTCTTCAATGATCCTCCTACCCCAGCGCCGAATCCTATTCCTGCCTCATCACTAGTTGCTCCCTCTACCTCCGATGTCAGGGGGTGTCAGCCGCTTCGGCAGAGTACTCGGCCACGTCAGCCTTCTGTACTGCTCAGAGACTTGTCTGCTCCGCCACTAGCTCTATAGACCCCTCCTCTACGCTCTCCTCTCTTGCCTCCGACACACCGTCCTCATGTACCCTCTATCCCATAGCTGTTTATGTCTCTAACTCTCATTTCTCACCTGCACACGCTGGTTTTTTGTCTGCTATAACTTCAGGGCATGAACCATCCATATTTTTTGAGGTCGTCTGCCATTCTCATTGGTGAGAGGCTATGAATAGTGAGCTCACAGCCCTGCAACACAATCAAACATGGGTTCTGGTCGACTTACCTACGGGAAAGAAGCCCATCGAGTACAAATGGGTCTACAAAATCAAGTATCGCTTTGATGGCACTATCGAGTGATATAAGGCGAGACTTGTTGTTCTTGGTAATCGTCAAGTGGAAGGTATCGATTTTCATGAGACATTTGCTCTTGTCGCTAAAATGGTGTTTGTTAGAGTTTTTCTTTCAGTAGCTACGATCCGAGGCTGGGAACTTCGTCAGATGGACGTCCGCAACGCCTTCCTCCATGGCAACTTGGATGAGGAAGTGATATATAGCAATCGGCTAGGCCGGCCAATTGCTAAACTAAACGCCCAATCTTGCGTATTGCTCTTGTATTTCTCGCGATCGGATCCCCTTTCCAATCGACTAGTGTCCGGTGTGGCAATTGTATAGGCTGCCGGCTAGTTAAGTAACAACTTATTAATTAAGTTGTATGAGTCAACAATGGAGGCGCACCAACAATTGCCGGTTGAATGGCAATGTAACGAGAATGAATTGAAAAGTATTTAATTTGATCGAAAGAATATAAAAGTATACGAACCGAATGTGGGTTTGGATTGATAATCGAGAACCCTTTAATCCTATAAAGGGGTTTCTCAATTCTATTCAATCTGATTAATTCAAAGTGCATAAACATGAATATATAGAAAAGCTATGGGAGATCTAACCAATCCTTCCTTGCAAAGGAAAGGGGTTTGGATAGATCTATTATATCTAGAGATAAATAAAATAACTCTAAGATAAATATTTCATAATAAAGATAAATGTTTAATAACTTGGTGGCCAAGGATTATATCTAGAAGAGATATAATTAATTCCACCTTATTTATCTAAATTGCATAAAATAAATATATTTAATTAATTAAAATTCGAAATTAACTAAATAAATATGTGGAAATTCGTCCAAACAGTGACAGCTGTAAAGATGATGAATTTCGGCCATTCTCGAGGTCGATTCTGGAGAAACCTTCAACAGCAAAGTTGTAGATCTTTTCGTCCTTGTTCCAACAAGGTATGGTACGACCTCATCCGATAAATATGGACTCCGAACGATCCGTTTTACTGAGACGTCGAAATGCTGTCAACCCATTAAGAACGAACCCAAACTTGAACATTAGCTTACCTTGCTCCTTTGGACCTTGCTCCATGGTGGAGCCTTCTTCTTCCTTTTGAGGATGACATCATTCTCCTCCATTTGAAATCGACTCGTCCTCGAGTCGTCGCCTGGATCAAGATCGTTGTTTGACCCACAGAAGATCATCTTGACCCGCATCATTCTCCCCCTCTTATCTTCGATTCGTCCTCGAATCGAGTCGGCGATGATCAGCGAGGAAGGAGCAGCAACCTTTAAAGAAGATGATGGAGGAATGAGTGGAATAGGTGCCAGGAGAATTCGAGGTATAGGAACCCCAAAAACAACACCTTCATGCGCGATCGTTGAACGGACTTGATCTTCAATAAGAATAGGATCAATGAACACACAAATCTCAGCAACTGGAACTTCATGAACATGCCCAAGAGGTACAATCGCTAACTCTTGAGACACGTCATCAAGTACCTCATCCTCGTCAACGGAATCAACATGCTCCACCTCCTGCACAACACTGCAGTCGACTGTAAGTACAGATTCGGAGGTCTTCCCGGGGGAGTCTTGCAGCGTGTGACCCACCGTTGGAAAGCTCGTCGAGTCAGCTTCGCAACAAGACTGAGTTGACTCAATTCCGAGTTCGGAGTCAACGGGAATCTGCGAGACAAGTTCAGCGCGCTGTGCTGTTTTCTGGGCAAAGAATTTGTCCACCATATCCGCAATTCTCAACTCTCGGCGTCGTTTCTCCTCTCGGCGACGTTCCTCCTCCTCTTGTCGCCGTGCTTCCTCAGCCTCTCTTTGTTGGAGAAGCCGAATCTGATAGCGTTGTCGACACTTCTTATCTTCGATCTCCAATTGACGTTGTTCTTCCTCTTGACGTTGAAGCCAAAGTTGGCGTCTTTTGGCTTCGCGTTGACGCATTAGGTTTTGTTGTTGTAGCCAAGCTCTCCGACGTAACTCTTGTTGGTGTCGTTGTTGGACACCCCATGGATCGGGATCATCATCCCAGTCGCCTCCCCAGATTTCCCAAGCCATCAAATCAAAACATCAGTATCATCAAAGAAACAAAGAGCGTAGCATAACCCGTCTCTGAATACCAATTGATATATAGCAATCGGCTAGGCCGGCCAATTGCTAAACTAAACGCCCAATCTTGCGTATTGCTCTTGTATTTCTCGCGATCGGATCCCCTTTCCAATCGACTAGTGTCCGGTGTGGCAATTGTATAGGCTGCCGGCTAGTTAAGTAACAACTTATTAATTAAGTTGTATGAGTCAACAATGGAGGCGCACCAACAATTGCCGATTGAATGGCAATGTAACGAGAATGAATTGAAAAGTATTTAATTTGATCGAAAGAATATAAAAGTATACGAACCGAATGTGGGTTTGGATTGATAATCGAGAACCCTTTAATCCTATAAAGGGGTTTCTCAATTCTATTCAATCTGATTAATTCAAAGTGCATAAACATGAATATATAGAAAAGCTATGGGAGATCTAACCAATCCTTCCTTGCAAAGGAAAGGGGTTTGGATAGATCTATTATATCTAGAGATAAATAAAATAACTCTAAGATAAATATTTCCTAATAAAGATAAATGTTTAATAACTTGGTGGCCAAGGATTATATCTAGAAGAGATATAATTAATTCCACCTTATTTATCTAAATTGCATAAAATAAATATATTTAATTAATTAAAATTCGAAATTAACTAAATAAATATGTGGAAATTCGTCCAAACAGTGACAGCTGTAAAGATGATGAATTTCGGCCATTCTTGAGGTCGATTCTGGAGAAACCTTCAACAGCAAAGTTGTAGATCTTTTCGTCCTTGTTCCAACAAGGTATGGTACGACCTCATCCGATAAATATGGACTCTGAACGATCCGTTTTACTGAGACGTCGAAATGCTGTCAACCCATTAAGAACGAACCCAAACTTGAACATTAGCTTACCTTGCTCCTTTGGACCTTGCTCCATGGTGGAGCCTTCTTCTTCCTTTTGAGGATGACATCAGGAAGTGTTCATGAAGCCTCCTCCGGGTCTCCCGACTGCTTATTCAGGTCAGATCTGTCGTATCTAAAAGTCATTGTATGGCTTACGATAGGCGCATAGGAATTGGTTTTCTAAGCTTACTACTGCGCTTCGGGCATTCAGATTTATATAGAGCTATGCCGACTACTCTTTGTTCTCCTTATCCACTTCTACTGTCTCTATTCATGTGCTCATTTACGTTGATGATATGATCATTGCGGGGAATGACTTTACCGCAATCTCTCGGTTCAAGGAGTATTCGAGCTCTTGTTTTCACATGAAAGACTTGGGGGTTCTGAAGTACTTTCTTGGGATTGAAATTGCTTCATCTCCCGCGAGCTTATTTTTGTCTCAGCGCAATTATACTCTTGATATATTGTCAGAGTCTGGCCTTTTGGCTTCTAAACCCTGCGATTTTCCCATGGAGCAGCATCAGCAACTAGCTGTCTCGGACAACGCTCCTCTTGCTCAGGCATACCGCTATCATCACCTCATGGGTAGACTCATCTACCTCACTATTACCCAGCCAGATATATGCTTTCCTGTACATGTCTTCTCTTAGTTTATGCAGGACCCCAGGCTCGATCATTGGCACGCAGCAATTAGGGTCCTTCGTTATGTAAAGAGTCATCCAGATCAAGGCCTTCTCTTATCCGCTTCCAGCGACCTCCAGCTCACGACATTCTGTGATTCTGACTGGGCGTCTTGCCCGCTTACTCGACGATCTGTGACTGGCTACTTCATCAGCTTGGGTCAATCGCCTATCTCTTGGAAATCAAAGAAGCAGCCCTTTGTCTCTCGCTCTTCCGCAGAAGTCGAATACCGTTCGATGGTTGCCGCTTGCTCTGAGCTTATTTGGTTAAAATCCCTTCTTTATTCTCCCGTGTTTCATGAACGGACTAAGCATATTGAAATTGATTTTCATTTTATTAGGGATTTATTGATCGCAAGCATCGTTACTACCAAGTACGTTCCCACTTCTCATCAGTCGGCCGATCTTTTCACCAAACCATTAAGCAAGCAACAATTTAAGTTCCTCCTTCGCAAGTTGGGCATCATTGACTTTCATGCTCCATCTTGAGGGGGAATATTGGGATAACTTAGGGTCCAAGTACATATCTTTGCATATCCTTATCTTTCTCTAAGATAGAGTTGTATATACTTGCATATCTTTATCCTTTCCTATCGTAGATTTTGTAAACCATATATATTGTATCCATTTATTCAATGAAAGGTATGAAAGTTTTCTCCAATTTCACAGTACTTCCTCCTACCGATCCTCATCAGTTTTCTGCTCCTACCGATCTTCATCAGTTTTCTAAAGTTTATGTTTGTTCTTTGTATAATGTGTTGACAGTCACTGTACCCACATCTTAGAGTCACGCAAAGGATGACCCATTGTGGGCGTTGCTGCTATACGGACGGAATTGGCAGCACTAGAGTCCAATAACACTTGGACTTTACAGCTCTTTCGGGATTTTGTCCATCCTTATTGTCAATAAGTGGTAACCCTCTGAATTGTAATAAGTTATTAAATTATATTAATTTATTTATTTGGAATGAAATATAAAAGTTATTTGGTAACAAGAAATTATTCAATTAGAGTAAATAATTATTCAATTTTAGCCGATTTTTTTTCATAGGTTGACAATTTGAGTTGTTAAATATATATTAATTCTGGTGGACAAGTATTCGATGACACTGTAGTTATTCACTTATTTGCAAATTACACAAAAATATTTAATACGAGTCATATGCTACAATCTCCCTGAAAACTTCTCTTTACCTAACTTAATTCTCAATGTATCAAAACGTTTCGTACCGTGAGAAGGGGCCCAACTGCCTGAGGGTCATAAAATTAAATGAATATGTAGAAAAAGAACAAAAACACCATAAGGAAGATGGGACAAAAGAATCTTCTAACTAAAAACCAAAAAAGTACAACCTCATGAAAAGACGGAACATATATACATTGAAAATAGCTAACCTAACCAAAGAAGGATCGAAGTCCCGTGATGAGTTGTTGCCTTGCCAATATATAGTTAGTAGTTACTGTATTAAATTCACATCCAACTATTTTTTTCCTTTTTTTTTACAAGTTAAATGGATTAATAAACCAGAGAGCCATGTGTATATGTATGTGTATCTATATAGTACAAACACCTTCTCTATCCAGCGTACAACCACTTCAACTTGATAGGGATGAAAACAAAACTAGAATAAACCCAATTCTCATAATCGATAACAAATTGTGAGGAACTATTCATCAGAGGTGGCAATTAAATGAGTCAGGATGGTCTATGGTTATGTCGTTTCGATTGTGGGTCATTTCCAATTTGGATTAATATCGGAGGATGCTTTTCGTGTTTGATCGAGATAATCATTTCATAGATTTGAGCATTTTTTAAATCAAAATTTACTTAATTTCAACTAGTTAACTACGTTTATGGGCAGGACCGGCCCATAAGCAAGAGCAGGCTGGATGTCAACCCAGGGCCCAAAATTTTATGGGGCCCAAAAAATATTTTTTTAGGTATACATACATATGTATGATAGTAAATGAATTAAGGCATTGAGGCAACCAGCCTACCACGTCAAATAAAAGGCCCAACTTTTCAAGCCCAATCCAATTCTTAAAGGCATTAGAGGTGGCAATCGGGTGGGTCGGATCGGGTTCGGGTTCGGTTAGTCGGGTTTCGGGTTATTCGGGTTTCGGGTAATTCGGGTTTCGGGTAATTCGGGTTTCGGGTCATTCGGTTTCGGGTAATGTCTAATAATTTGGTCATTTGGTTGGGTCGGGTTCGGGTTTCGGTTATTCGGGTTTCGGTTGTCTCGGGTTTCAGTTATTTCAATATTCATTTTGAAAAATTTACTAGAATGTATCTTAAAGTTCGGGTTATTTCGGGTTTCGGTTGTAACGGGTTCGGGTCTTAATGGGTTTCGGTTGAATCGGGTTCGGTTCACTCGGATTTGGGTGAGTTTCGGTTATCGGTTATTCGGATTTCGGGTCCAAAATGGGTCGGGTTGGTCGGTGTTCAAAACAATCGGTTCCGGGTCGACCGGGTCGGGTTTTCGGGTTCGGGTCGGGTTTTGCCAGCTCTAAAAGGCATTAAAGGCAAACACGTATTAATTGAAAAGAAAAGAAAAATCACTGAAAGAATCGGAAATTGCAGTCGCGTCACTACTACATATATAACCCTAATGTAACATTTATTATGTAACATTTTAAAAAACTGTTACCATAGGTATCTATTGTAACATATTTTAACCTTTATTAACAAAGTGTTACATTAGCACAAATTGTGTTACACTGGATGTAACTTTATTTAAAATGATGTAACACTTTTGTATATGTAACACATTTTACTTTTTATTATAACATTTATTTAAAATGATGTATAATCTAATTTTTTTGGATATCTATGCCAATTTTTTTACTTTATTTAATTTATTTTAAATAATTTTGAGTTGAAGATTCTAACTATATTTATTATCTCCAAGAGTTTAGTTGATTACCTTATGTGTAAAACATTTAAAGAAGATTTGGGAAAAAAATAATTTGGGATGTTTTGAGGGAAAAAAAATATGCATGTGATAGTATTTTATTCATATATTTTGAAAAATAAATTATATTTAAATATAATATTAATTAATTTTACTACTATATTCTACGCGTTATATATATATATATATATATATATATATATATATTATATTTTATTCATTATTTTATTTACAGATTCGATTTGCTATATTAGTACCAATAAATTTAAAACATAAAATTCATAAATATTTTATATTTTTTCATCCATTTATGCATTTTGAATACTCAATATATTTATTAAAATATAAATTTAATAAAATTTTAAAAAATAATTAGTATTATAAAAATCAATATATTTTCCTTATTATGTTATATATTTTGTTAATGATACCAGTGGTATATGTAAGTATAACTTTTTTAATAAAATTATCATAGCATTAATATATAACGTAAAATAATATATTTTCCACATTATGTTATATATTTTGTTAATGATATCAGTGATACATGTAAGTATAAAATTTAATAAATTTTTTAAAATATATTACACTTCAAATAACTTTACACTGTTCTAAAAAAAATTTATACCTCATCTATTAAGACAAATGTAATTATATTATTAAAACTTGAAATAAATTCATTCCTTTTGTTTAATTTCATGGGGAAGATTTGGCGGTGTTTTTTTTTTGTAAGTCACTAACCCTAAATCTCTCTTTCATTCTTCACCCGTTTCTCCAGATCTGAGCTCTGTCTTTCCTCTCTCCCCCTCTCATGGCGCCTTCTTTTGGTTTCCCCCTCTTGCTCAACCTCTGCTCATCTCTCTTTTAATCTTCACCCGTTTCTCCGGATCTGAGGGCTCCATCGCTCCCTCTACGAAGGCCTCGCTCAGTCGCTCACTCGACGAAGGGCTTGCTCAGTTGCTCACTCGACGAAGGGCTAGATGAGACTCGAAGAGGATGCTGTAGGCGAGGCAACCACTTGAACGACCGGGACCAAGAGCGACGGTAAGTACTCCTCCTTACTCTCCATTGCTACTTCGTTGTTCAGTATGAGCGACGGTCCTCTTTTCTCCCTGCTCCGATTTTGTTGGTGCAATTTCACTCTTTTGTTTGAAATTGATTTAGGGTTCTTGATTTTGGGTTAATTAGGGTTTAACCCACACCGCCACCTTTGAAGATAAGCTAATTTAATTCTCTGGCATATTGAAGGGTTTGGGCTCGAATACTCTCAGGCGGAGCGGGTGAAATCGAAGGCTAGTTAGTTGTTCAATCTTTGTTAGGGATTTGTATCCAAATTGGGCCTCTTATCTTTGTTAGGGATGATGTTCCAGCATACTTGCCACGACTTATTTCATGGTTTTACTTGCATAAACTGATTGCAATAATTCTTTGTTCTTTGCAAATGAATACCTGACATATGTGACTGAGACACTCGAACTTGAAGACACTATAAAAAGATATGAACTCCGTGAAATGTCAGGTATTCATTTGCAAAGAATTCTTACTCCCCTGTAACCTTTATCTTAGTTTATGGATTCCGGTTCCATAGGGGTTGGATTGCTCTCGTTTTGGTTCTTTCTTACTCCCCTGTAACCTTTATCTTTTATATTCAATCAGTTTAATGCTATCTGGAATTGTCGTCTGTTGCTACATCGCTTTCATGAGCTTATAGGATAAAATGTGGTTGTCTCTTGGACCCGTTTGGTGGCTCTGGAGCTATTCTATGCTTGTTGCGTCTTTGTCTGTCATGGCTGCACACAGACTGTGTCGCGGGCTTATCTTTCCCCGCTAGAAAGTCGACTTCCGATCCTTTGCGGCATGGCTTGTGTTAACTGGCCTTATGCTGTGTTGGGAGGTTAGTAAAGACCAGTGTTTGGCCAATTTGCCGCCAAGTTACTGCTATTTGGGGTGGAGAATAATTTTGTCAAAACTCAAGTATAAACATATTTGTTGGGAGGGTTGGTTGAGGTGGGCTATTCTCCTTGCTGGGCTACTTTCCATCGATTGGGCCTTTGTGATGAAACATTCATCCATGCTGAGTGTATATTACCCTCAAACAACAAGACTCGACATGAGCAAATACCCTCCGCATTCGCTACATCGGCATAATTTAAGGACCCTGAATCTTGGTCCTTTATCATAATAGATTTTTATGAAGATATGCTACTGGAACTGTCGAGGGATTAGGAAGCGAACCTTCTGGACGGAGATTGATTCTATGTGTAAAAATGAACAAATTTAAATTATGTCGCTAGCGGAAACCAAATCGAAAAATATTCCTGATGATAATTTATGGAGAAATATTGGATTTGACGAAGGGGTATGGTCACCGTCCATTGGGAGATCGGGTGGAATTGGAGTCATCTGGAAATCTCATCAGCTGCTTGATTTCACTATTTCCATAGCTATCCATGCTCCCCGCATCATTGGCCTCCGTTTGATGAGCCCCCAGCCGGGGTTTCCGATTCTAGTTCTCTTTGTCTACGCACCTCCGACACTCAATGATAAAGACATTTTTTGGGAAATATTAAGAACAATTATCGAAGATTCCACTATCCCGTGCATAGTAATGGGGGATCTAAATGAAATTCTGTGCAGCACAGATAAACTCGGCGGGGCTGCCACCCGGATCTCCAGGTTCTCCCGTCTAATCTCGTTCAAAAACGACTGCTCTCTCTTTGACCTGCCTACATTTGGAAACCCCTTCACCTAGAGAAAGAACCCGGAGGAAGACTTCAATATCCGCGAAAAACTAGATCGGGTGCTTGTTCACCAACAGGTCATATCATCTTTTCATAATATGGCAACCTCTCATGGTGCTTTCTCCTCTTCGGATCACTGCCCAATCTCCTTCTCTCTCGAAGTCATTTCTAACTTCAAAGCCCCACCATTCAAGTTCGAGAATTCCTGGCTGCTTCGGAAAGATTTTCGTAACATAGTCAAGCAATCCTGGAGGGCGTCTTACCCTGGCTCGGCTATGTTGCAATTAATGTTTAAACAAAAAATATTAAAAAAGAAGGCAAAGGAGTGGAATAAGAAAAGTTTCGGGAACATTTCCCAACAGTTAAAGGATGTTGATACGTACTCGACCAAGATTGAGCGAGTACAACTCCCGATCGTCCGGTTGTCAAAGGTATAAGTCGATCGATCACCCGTGTCGAGGACTAGGCCCGATCTCAAATCGGCGGGGAGGTTACTCAGCCCTTTGGTATGGTATGAGATTCCTCGATAATTAATTATCTAAGGTCAATTAATTAGCAAGATCGATTCACGAACACTAATCGAACAATTTGTACGATCGCCTTAGAATTGGTGGAGATCTCCTGAGCACCCTTTCCATTAATAGAAATCACTTCCAATTCAATTCATGAAAAGCACTCACAATTGTATATAGCTTGTAGTCTTGCAATTTACTTGAAGGCATGGAATCACGTACGGAACTCGCACCACTCGACAAAAGTCTTTCCCGTTAATCATACACGTGCAGTTGAAGTATTAATTAGCAATTCTGGCACCAAAAAGTCGACGGCAGCGACTCTCCAGCAAGGTCGGTGCAAAAGTGGTCGTCGACTCCAAGGCGACCCGACTAAGCGCAACAGTAGGCAGTGGAACAATAGCAATTAGGGATTTGATGGAATTCTTCCTAGCAAGGACGAGGGTCCGATCTTCAATCAATTCAAGCGAGAACCTTTGATTGAAGATCCAATTGAATTCAGCAGGAAATGAAGTAGCAAGAGAAATTAGGGTTGACGTCAGGGAGGAAAGGGGGAGTATCAACTCAGCAATCCTCTAAATTTGACGTAAAGATGACAATTAACCCTAATAGAGTATTTATAGGAAAATACTAATAATCCTAATTAATTAACTAATGAACCTAATTAACTAACGGGCTGGACTTACTATGTAAAGTAAGTCCACACCATTATTAATAAATAATGCTAAAAATAGAAATGAGTCTTAATAATAAAATAGTTTATGTGAACGACGTCGGAAAGGTATCCGACGGAGGCTAAGACGCATCTCACGGAGTGTCGGCGATAGATACTAATAAGCTCAATGATGGTGGTTGCTCCGGTTTAGAAGCGAAACCTCGAGTGATAATGGACGTGGTAGCTCTTGCGATCGCCTTGGCTCTCGCTCTAGTCATTGATCCGTCGGAACGGACACTCATGGCTTCCTCCTCTTCTTGTACGGTCAATGAGGGAGGTTGGGACATATCATTCCCCCCTCCCCCCCCCCCCCCCCCCTGAGAGGGAAGCGTCCCCGCTTCCTCATCCAAGTACTCAGGATCTTCATATGGAGACAAGTCGGAGACGTTGAAGGTAGCATGGACTCCGTAAGAATCTGGCAACTCCAGCTTGTAGGCATTGTCACCAATGGCCTGAATAACTCTAAAGGGGTCGTCACCTCTGTTGGACAGCTTCGACTTCCTCTTCGATGGGAAACGATCCTTCCTCAAGTGTAACCACACAAGATCACCAGGCTTGAACAGCATCTTCCTACAGTCTTTACTCCGCTGAGTCTCAATATGTGTAGCACGGCGTTCCAGCTGCAGCCGTGTCCTCTCATGGAGTTCCTTGATCATCTGAGCGCGATTTCCAGCTTGCAAGTGGTCATCCTTCAATGGCTTAGGCATCAAGTCCAATGGTGTCAAAGGATTCCTGCCGTAGACGACCTCAAAAGGAGACAAATTGGTCACTGAATGCCTGCACCTATTATAACAAAACTCCACGGTAGAAAGTAAGTCCTCCCAACGCCTGGGGTTGGCGTTGAGCATGGTCCGAAGTAATGCTCCCAATGTCCTATTGGTCACTTCTGTTTGGCCATCTGTTTGGGGATGATAGCTGGTTGAAAATGAGAGTTTTGTACCAAGCTTTCCCCATAGAGTCCTCCAAATATGTCCAATAAATTTAGAGTCTCTATCAGAGACGATGGTATGCGGTATCCCATGGAGACGAACGACATTGTCAAAGAATAGAGTCGCAATCTCAGAGGCACTATTTGTGGTCTTACAAGCCACAAAGTAGGCCATCTTTGAAAGCCTATCAACAATGACAAATATGGCATCTCGTCCCCTGCGAGACATCGGCAAACCAACGACAAAGTCCATAGAGAAGTCCTCCCACGGGCCTGATGGAATAGGCAATGGCTGGTAAAGGCCATGTAGCTGAGAACTTGCCTTGGCACGGTGACAGGTGACGCAAGCTCGAACGTAGCGCGTTACCTGTCGTGTCATATGAGGCCAAAAGAAGTGCTCACGTAGAACACCAAGAGTCTTGGAAACACCAAAATGACCTCGGTCATCATGTGCTTCCCGGACCAAGAGTAAGCGAATAGAACATGATGGAATGCATAACTTACCAGCCTTAAACAGAAAACCATCATGCAAATAGAAACTAGCATGCTCCCTATTACTCAAGCAAATGTCTAGAATGGGCTTAAAAAATTCATCAGAAACATATAAATCACGAATTAAGCCAAATCCTAACACACGTGACTGAACAGAAGTAATGAGAACATACCTCCTAGACAACGCATCATCAACAACGTTGTCTTTACCTTTCTTGTGATGGACGACATAAGGAAAGGTCTCTAGAAATTCCACCCAGCGAGCATGTCTCTTACTCAGCAGCGCCTGACTCTTCAGACAACGTAAGGCAGCATGGTCGCTGTGGATCACAAACTCACGTGGCCAGAGGTAGTGTTGCCACGTTTTCAGCACTCGGATCAGGGCATACAACTCCTTGTCATATGTGGAGTAATTCAGCTGTGCACCTGTCAACTTCTCAGAAAAATATGCAATAGGTTGTCGGCCTTGGTGTAAAACACCTCCAATGCCTATGTTAGAAGCATCAAACTCTATCTCAAAAGTCCTAGAAAAATCAGGCAATTGCAGCAAAGGTGCATTACACAAAGCATCTTTCAACCTATTAAAAGCAGCATCAAATTTTGGGTTCCATTCAACAACAGCATTACGTTTTGTTAAAGCATGCAAAGGGGCTGCAATAGTAGAAAAATCCTTAACAAAACGCCTATAAAAACCAGCTAACCCAAGGAAAGATCGAACCTGTGTGGCCGTAGTAGGATGAGGCCACTCACGAATAGCAGCAACCTTTGACTGGTCTATGTGTAAACCCTCTTTGGAGACTACAAACCCCAAGAAGATGGTGGACGGAGCACAGAAGCTACATTTGGCCAGATTGCCATATAGTTGCTCTTGTCGAAGTCTCTCTAACACCAGCCTGAGATGCTCAATATGATCTGCAAGATTAGGTGAGTATACAAGAATATCATCAAAATAAACCACAAGAAACTTACCCAAATAGTCTCTGAAAACGTGATTCATCAGTCTCATAAAGGTCGAGGGGGCATTGGTGAGACCAAATGGCATGACAAGCCACTCATAGAGCCCATACTTGGTTTTGAATGCCGTCTTCCACTCGTCACCTTCCTGCATCCTGATCTGATGGTATCCGCTTTGCAGATCTATCTTAGTGAAGACGCATGCACCATATAGCTCATCCAGCATGTCATCTAATCTCGGAATGGGATGCCTATACTTCACTGTAATCTGATTGATGGCTCAACAGTCGACGCACATGCGCCAAGAACCATCCTTCTTAGGCACCAGGATGACTGTTGATAAGGAGGAAATCGAGTATGCAAAATTAAATATAAATAATCATAGCAAACCAGATTCCGTCCCTTGTAAATAATTACAAGACTTCCTCCCGATGCAGTAGTGGGAAGTCAGGATCGATCCACAAGGAAGCGTGTCAGCGGATCCTAGGCAGCGGTGAAATCTCATGGTCAGAAGTCGACAACAGGGTCCTCGATCTCGACTAGGGTTAGTCGACAGAAGATCGGACAGTCGAACACAGCGCAGCAGCAAGCACAGGGCCTCGTCGATATCGACCAGGGCTACTCGATATCGAGTAGGGTCCTTGTCGACTTCGGCTTGTCTTGTCGAGTACCTGCACACAGAAGCTACAACGACTCTGGGTCGAAAATCAGTAGTCGAGATCGACCAGGCTTGGTCGAGATCGACGAGGGCAGGAAGTAAAAAAACGAAATAAAATAAAAACAAATGCCTTGGGATCTCGAAATAAACTTTATGAAAAGGGCTTCCAGAATTGGGGTTTGCAACAACAATAACCAAACATGCATAAGGCAGAACTAAACAGATAATCATGTGAATCGCATCAAAGGACTAAGCTTTCGCCTTTTCCAACAATTAGACAACTCTTTCAAGAAACCCTAATTGTCTCTACTGATTTTATGTTTACAATCCAAGTTGTTATCATGGATCTCCATTAGATGGGCAATAAACACATAAACAAGTAGGAGATGCTCAAAACTTTATAAAAGTCGGGTCTTTACCTCAATTATGCATGGCTATCGTCGGGCTCGCCCCAACCCTAGAAGTGGGTTGACTACTCGCGCTTCATCGCAAACTCAGACATCATCGATTGAAAGAAAACTAATTGCATTAAAATAAACCAAAGTTTACAACCGCTTGAAGCCAATTCCGCTCTCGCTTCACAACTCCAATCGGCCGCTCACTCTCTCTCTCTCTCTTTCTCCTACTTACTTCTCTCTGGAATGGAATGACTAAAACTCAGCCCCATGGGCTTTATTTATAGGCTTCTAAACCTTGCTACTCAAGGATAGAAATCTTTATCTATATCTAAAACTATATCTAAAAGCATTAAAGATAAACAAATTAAATCTAAAATAGGGAATTATATCTAAATAGTCTTCAAGTGGATAGATCTCTCTGCATCATGATAGAACTTGATATATCGGATAGAATCGGCAAACTTCGAGCCCAAGTAATCCCACACCGAGTAGAATTGCCCAAAACACGTTACGCGGTTTCTGGAGGTCTCCTCGATCTCGACAAAGGTCTTGTCGATCTCGAGTAGGATTGTCGGTCGACTGGTGTGGCTCGGCTAGCTGGTGCTCGACATGCTCGGATGTGGTCTTCAGCTGCTTCGTCGATCTCGAGGACCCCTCGTCGACATCGAGTAGAGAGGCTTGTCGACTAGGTTTGTCTTGGCTGGTCGGGTAAGTCTTCTCGAGGTACTCGGTCCTGGCTCCATGTCTTTGTCGACCTCGAGTAGCCGTACTCGATCTCGAGTAGGGTGTGGAGTCGGGTTCTTCGTCTTCAGTTTCTCGACATAGGCTCCTCGATGCTGGCTGGTGTCTAGGCATGTCTCGTCGAGATCGACTAGGGTTAGTCGATGTCGAGTAGCTTTGTGCTCCGGCTCTTGCTTCTTGATTTTCTCCCGAAATGGTTCCATATTCTGCAATATTAAACAGAAACTTATGTAGATCTCCATTTCTGACAAATAAACATATACTACATAAATCCGACATATTCCCAACCCGAAATATGCAAAATGTAAAGAATATGGAACTAAAATATGCATAAAAACATGGCTACTTTGGAGACATCAAATCACCCCATACTTAGACTTGCTTGTCCTCAAGCAATAACCAAACAATAACCAAGACCTACAACACATCCTTTAAGTCTTCGCCTTTGTCAAAAGCAATATCTCAAGTAGTAGCAATGTAAGACAAGTGAATTTAACGTCATCGCACATATATGAGCGATCCATAGGCATAGGCAGTATAAATCCAACCTCACTGGGATAATGTGTTTACACTCAACTCTCAATGTGTTTAGGCTATGAAGATCAACTCTTAACTCGATTCCATATACAATCTCATAAACATTGCAATTTAAATATGAATCCACTTCGCAACCAATTATGAAAATGCACTAGAATTATCAGGAGGACTTCGCTCAATAGAAGTCTTCAAAGAAGATTCCACTTCGCAACCAATTATGAAAATGCACAAGAATTATCAGGAGGACTTCGCTCAATAGAAAACTTCGCTCAATAGAAGTCTTCAAAGAAGATTCGATTCTGACTGTTTTCAAGGACTTCATTATTCCACTTTTTGCAATCTTTATATGCTTGCCGGCCTAAAAGTGTTAGATTGCACAAGAAACAAGACTATCCACATGAAATATTCTAAAAGACATAAAACCAAAACAAAAAACAAAAACCAAAGAGTTTAAAAAGTCCCAAAATTCATAAAGTTCTATATACATGCTCTAGATTTTAGAGTCGCTAGGCCGACTTCTCCGTTTGCGCTTCAAGGACAATTATTGTGGGGCCCGCTCATGCTTGGCCCTTCTCCTGGATCATCTAGGTCCTGATGGTAGTATGCAAGCTCAGCTGATAGGCGGTTGCTCGCATCATCTCTCTTCCCTTTCTTTCTCTTCCTTCCAGCCCTTAGCTTTCGTAGATTTTCTTGCCAAGTGGTCTTACCTCCCCTTAAATTATTAAAAAATTTCCTTATGGACTGAGGGGGAGTAGAATTCATACCTGAAATTACCTTTTCGGACCCAAAACAGGAAACTTTGGGCTTGGGGCTAGTCGAGATCGAGTACTGCTGGTCGACCTCGAGTACAGGGACCCCATACTTAGGTTCTTGGCAAGTCAGTGGCTCAGCAGAGTTTGTCGAGGTCGACAAAGTCTTGTCGAGATCGAGTGGGGCTCTTGTCGAGATCGAGTAGCCCTTGTCGATCTCGAGTACAGTGTTGGCACCCTCCTCCGCTGTTTGCTTGGTCCCATGGTTGCTGATGCTTTTCACCTCCAGCCATGAAATTTCCTCTTTTGCAGGGCCAAAAGAGAAATCCAAAACCTCATCGCCTATGGTGAAGGTGAGTGATCTATTCTTGACACTTATTTTGGCATCTGCAGTAGCTAAGAATGGTCTACCAAGAATAAAAGGGCTAGTAGGATCTTCAGCACAGTCAATGATAAGGAAATCTGCTGGGACAAAGAATTTACCAACCTGGACAGGGACGTTCTCAACTATACCTGTAGGGATGACCACTGTATTGTTAGCCATGTATAATTTGGCATCCACAGGTTCTATGCATCCTATTTTTACCTTCCGCCAGATTGATAAAGGCATGATGCTCACACTTGCTCCTAAATCACACAGAGACTCATATTTATATTGTCCAAAACCCACAGTAACAGAAAACTTACCAGGGTCAGGTCTCTTTTCAGGGAAGTGGAGTACTTTGCATTCGCCTGCGATCTCTGAGATGGATCGCTTTTTGCTCAGGATTTCCTTCAGAAATTTGACATATCCAGGCATCTCTTGCAGGGCTTCTGTAAAAGGGATAGAAACATTCAGTTCTTCCAGCATATTAACAAATCTGGTAAACCTAGCTGCAGTGGGATCTTTCTGTGCTTTTGAAGGGAAAGGCAGTGGCTTTTTCAGTTTCGGAGCCAGATCAGTTGTCGGAGGTGTTGCAGAGTCGTCGACGTCGGCCAGATGCTGCTCCTCGATCTCGACCACGGGCTCCTCGACATCGAGTAGGGTGGTCGACCTGGAGTTGCTGGTCTGCGTAGCGGAGTCCGAGCTCAGCTTCTGGTCTGTGTCGAGTAGCGGCTTGTCGATATCGAGTACACCCTCCTCGAGATCGAGTTGGCTTTGCTCTGTCTCAAGTTGCTGCTCTGCCTTGCTTTGCTGTTTCCCGACCTCTGGCTCGTGTAATTGATGCCCACTCCTGAGTTTGATAGTTGCGACGTGTCCGGTCTTCCCTTTAGGATTTGGTTCTGTTTGCCCAGGGAGCTGTCCGGACGGTCGTGGGATCTGTGCAGCGATTTGACCCATCTGCGTCTCTATTCCTCTTTTTCAGATGTCCAGTTCTCCAAATTTTGTAGTGATGTTCTGGAACTGGTTGTTGATGGAGCCCTGATTCCGACGCATCTCCTCAAGGATCAGCTGTAGATCATCCTTCTTTTGATCCCTTTCTGGATGCCTTGGAGCTCTGTAGGGTGGGGGTTCCTAGGAGGACCTTGGTTCCACTGAGGCTGATAGAACCTTTGATCTCCCATGTAGCGATTTGGACCCCCAGCATAGGCTGCTTCCTCATGTGTCTCTGCCATTCTGACTTTCTCAGTGTGTGGGCACTCAGTAGTGGTGTGCCTCTGTGATCCGCATTCGATGCAAGGCTGATTGACAGATAGATATTTGACTTGCTTGAGGAGCTTGCGATTCTGGTCTCTGTAGAACTGCTCCCTGACATCTGGGTCAATCTCCTTTGCTGGCTCATAGAGTGGCATAGATGGTGCTGGCCTGGCATAGGAGTTCTCCTCATAGTTTGCAGTAGACCCATATTTGTTGTCATAATTGGTGAGCTTGTCTAGCACACCCCATGCGTCAACTGGCGGCATCGTTAGATACTCGTAGCGAGTATACTGGTTGATTCTGTCCTTAGTGACTTGATCAAGAGAGTTGAAGAAGATCTCCTGAATGACGTAGGGTGGCTGTCCATGAGTAGGGCAAGATCGCAGCAGTTCTTTGTAGCGTTCCCATGCCTTTGCCAGCGGTTCCCCTTGCTTCTGTTTGAAGGCGGTGATTTTCTGGCGGAGAAGTGCTGTTTTGGCGGGTGGGAAGAATTTATTCAGAAACTCTTGCTCGACTTGGGCCCATGTTGTGAGTGATCTTGGTTTCAGCCCTTCGAGCCACTTCAGTGCAGGCCCAGCGAGAGACCAGCGGAAAGCCTTCATCTTGACATATTCCAAAGTTGTACCTTCAGCAAGAGTATGGCACATGTCAGAAAAATTGGTAATATGTTCAAGAGGACACTCATTAAATCTGCCATAAAAAGCACTATTTTTAAGCTCTATTAGAAATTGAGTGCGAATTTCAAAGGAGTTTTCGGGGATAAGAATCGCCGATTCAGGCACGGCGAGAGTTGGATGCATATAATCCTGAGCAGTGGTCGGATATTGGGCAAGCTCAGCTTCTGCTTGCCTTGCGCGCTCAGCTTCTTGTTCCCTCGCTGCCCTTTCATTGGCGATAGTAGTATCCTTTGCGGCTAGCTCCCTTGTAAGCCTGGCAATCAGCTGTTCTTGTGTTTCTGCGGCTGCCATGGCTCTTTTCAGTCTAGCGTGGGCTTGTATAAGGCGTTCTGGGTTGTCTAAGCCGTCAAACTCAGGTGGTTGACCAGAACGGCGCATATACCTGAAAAGTAACTCAGAGTAGACGTGAGATTCAACTACCTAAGGCGCGAATGATAGCTTCCCCGGCAACGGCGCCAATTTGTTGATAAGGAGGAAATCGAGTATGCAAAATTAAATATAAATAATCACAGCAAACCAGATTCCGTCCCTTGCAAATAATTACAAGACTTCCTCCCGATGCAGTAGTGGGAAGTCAGGATCGATCCACGAGGAAGCGTGTCAGCGGATCCTAAGCAGCGGTGAAATCTCACGGTCAGAAGTCGACAACAGGGTCCTCGATCTCGACTAGGGTTAGTCGACAGAAGATCGGACAGTCGAACACAGCGCAGCAGCAAGCACAGGGCCTCGTCGATATCGACCAGGGCTACTCGATATCGAGTAGGGTCCTTGTCGACTTCGGCTTGTCTTGTCGAGTACCTGCACACAGAAGCTACAGCGACTCTGGGTCAAAAATCAGTAGTCGAGATCGACTAGGCTTGGTCGAGATCGACGAGGGCAGGAAGTAAAAAAACAAAATAAAATAAAACAATAACCAAACATGCATAAGGCAGAACTAAACAGATAATCATGTGAATTGCATCAAAGGACTAAGCTTTCGCCTTTTCCAACAATTAGACAACTCTTTCAAGAAACTCTAATTGTCTCTACTGATTTTATGTTTATAATCCAAGTTGTTATCATGGATCTCCATTAGATGGGCAATAAACACATAAACAAGTAGGAGATGCTCAAAACTTTATAAAAGTTGGGTCTTTACCTCAATTATGCATGGCTATCGTCGGGCTCGCCCCAATCCTAGATGTGGGTTGACTACTCGCGCTTCATCGCAAACTCAGACATCATCGATTGAAAGAAAACTAATTGCATTAAAATAAACCAAAGTTTACAACCGCTTGAAGCCAATTCCGCTCTCGCTTCACAACTCCAATCGGCCGCTCACTCTCTCTCTCTCTCTTTCTCCTACTTACTTCTCTCTGGAATGGAATGACTAAAACTCATCCCCATGGGCTTTATTTATAGGCTTCTAAACCTTGCTACTCAAGGATAGAAATCTTTATCTATATCTAAAACTATATCTAAAAGCATTAAAGATAAACAAATTAAATCTAAAATAGGGAATTATATCTAAATAGTCTTCAAGTGGATAGATCTCTCTTCATCATGATAGAACTTGATATATCGGATAGAATCGGCAAACTTCGAGCCCAAGTAATCCCACACCGAGTAGAATTGCCCAAAACGCGTTACGCGGTTTCTGGAGGTCTCCTCGATCTCGACAAAGGTCTTATCGATCTCGAGTAGGATTGTCGGTCGACTGGTGTGGCTCGGCTAGCTGGTGCTCGACATGCTCGGATGTGGTCTTCAGCTGCTTCGTCGATCTCGAGGACCCCTCGTCGACATCGACTAGAGAGGCTTGTCGACTAGGTTTGTCTTGGCTGGTCGGGTAAGTCTTCTCGAGGTGCTCGGTCCTGGCTCCGTGTCTTTGTCGACCTCGAGTAGCCGTACTCGATCTCGAGTAGGGTGTGGAGTCGGGTTCTTCATCTTCAGTTTCTCGACATAGGCTCCTCGATGCTGGCTGGTGTCTAGGCATGTCTCGTCGAGATCGACTAGGGTTAGTCGATGTCGAGTAGCTTTGTGCTCCGGCTCTTGCTTCTTGATTTTCTCCCGAAATGGTTCCATATTCTGCAATATTAAACAGAAACTTATGTAGATCTCCATTTCTGACAAATAAACATATACTACATAAATCCGACATATTCCCAACCCGAAATATGCAAAATGTAAAGAATATGGAACTAAAATATGCATAAAAACATGGCTACTTTGGAGACATCAATGACCGGGACTGCGCAAGGGCTTAGGGATTCCCTCACATAGCCACGATCCAGCAAATCCTAAACCTTTCGCTGAAGCTCCTTAGTTTCCTCTGGACCAGCCTTGTAAGCAGGGCGATTAGGCAAGCTAGCTTTAGGCACCAAATCAATTTGATGCTCTATCCCTCGAAGTGGTGGTAGTCCAGAAGGGAACTCATCAGGGAAGACATCAGCATAGTCTTCTAGCAGCTTTGCAATAGCCGACGGCAAGGCAGTATCCCCGACATTGCTCTCCTGAAGCGGCTGTAGGATCAGCAAGAAACAAGGCACCTTTCCCCGTAAAGGGGCCGTGATAGTGGAAGTTCGAGCAAGCATCAAACGTAGTTCCACTTTTCCTTAAAGTCCTGCAAGCGGCGGTGGTGTAGGGGGATAATTAGACGCCGCTGCAGCTCTATCTCGCTCTACCTGGTCTTGTAAAATCTCACTCGGGGAAAGTGGTAAGAGCTTGACGCGCTTCCCGTGGTAATTGAACACATAAGTGTTCAGAAAACCATCGTGAAGAACATGTCTATCGAACTGCCATGGACGTCCTAACAGCAAGTGGGTGGCATCCATAACAGCAACATCACAAACAACAGTGTCCATGTAAGGACCAATAGCAAAGGAAATAGAACATTGTTCAACAATAGGGGTACCTTGTTGAGATGATAACCATTGAAGACCATAAGGCTGAGGGATGCTTAGCTGTAGGGATCTTCAGGTGATCAACAACTTTTCTGCTGATAAGGTTGCTGCAGCTACCACTATCAATAATCACAGACAACGCTAGAGACTCAACCAAGCATCTCGTGTGGAATAAGTTTTCCCTTTGAGATTCAGGATTGGCCTCTTTCACTGTAAGCACCTTTCGATTTACCAATGACAGCATGGTGCCTTCATGAGTAGCAGGAGCATAACAAGCTTCTTCTTCCTCAACATGATCTTGGCTATCATCCGTAACGAGCTCAGGTTGCTCATCGTCATCCAAAGAAGCATAACCCACCTGGTCTATAAACATTACCCTTTTAGCATTAGGGCAATCTCTCTTCCAGTGTCCCTTGCTTCCACATCTGAAGCATTCCGCATCTTTAGACCTATCAAACGTAGAGGAAGCTGTGTTCTTGGCTAATGGCTGGCGAGGAACAACTACACTAGCTTTCAGAGGAGTGTTGAAACCTATTCCTGCACTCGGTTAACGCACATTAGAACTAATAAATTGACCAGAGCTAGAAGCATACCTGGCAGCAGTTGCTGCTTTTCGTTTGACCTGGTTGTAAATCTGCATGGCTGTGTGGGTTAAGGTATTCATGTCGTGAATTGGAAGGATTTCTAATGGATCACGAATATTAGCATTTAACCCAGTCAAGAACCTCGTTCTCAAGGTAGAAGGACTCACTAAAATGTTAGCTTTGTAATACATATCCTCAAGCTTAGAAAAGAACTCTAAAAGAGTAAGGTTACCTTGAGAAGCCGTAGCTATCTGAAATCTCATCTGGTCTCTGTAGTTCTGAGGAACATACTTCTGTGTCATCACATAAGCTAGCTGATTCCATGCAGTAACCGGTGGCTTGTTCCTCCGTAAGCGGTCATCAACAAAGCGATGCCACCATACTCTCGCTGCTCCTCTAAAGTGCAAAGTAGCAGCTTGCACTTTCTAATTGTCAGGTATCCGACAGTAGCGAAGAGTGTACTCTGTAGCCTGTAACCACTCTAGAAAAACAGCAGGATCATATTCACCCAAAAATTCATCAATTTTAACCTTTACCTCATGGCGAGCGCAAGGTGCTTCGCCTACATGATGGCGATGCCCGCCGAAATTGGGTGATGGAGAACGCTGGTGTGATGCACGATGGCAACGCCGCGGGGGATGACGATGTTGGCGGTAAGGAGGCGTGGCATCATGCATAGGCTGGCGACGATCGTCCCTGTGGTTAGGACGATGGTCCCTGGGGTGATGGTCAACTCCGTGTCCATGGAAGCGATCATCAACATCAAATGGTTCTGCATTCGGTATCCAATCAGCTGGGTTGTGCTGCAACTCATAAGAGTCACCTAAAGGAGGAAATTGATGAGGATTAATCATACCTTGGTGAGGGAGCTCCTCGGCATCATACTCCTCAAAGTCATCATATTAGGGTGTCTGGGAGTAGTAACCAGCTTGGCCTGGCCTTGGAGTACGAGATAATGGATGATCTCGGCGTGTATCATACTCCGAAGGCAGGTCGTCATAGTGAGCAGGGCGCCTGGTACGGCAATGGCGAGCATCTCTAGGCGAGGAATGACGGTTTCGGCCACCAGTGTGTGGCGTCCATGGCTCATAGCGATCCGAGAAATGGATGGGACGCTGCTGATGTCGTCCTGAGTCATACTCATCATCATCGGATGGATCATCAAAGACAGGATTGTCTTTGTGAGTGTAACCAGGAGTAGCTGAATGCAGAATCTGGTGACTCTCAATGGTGCCGTGCATGCGCTGAAACTGAGCCTTGGATGTCGAAGGAGGAACTATACCCTTACCCTTGTCAATGACAGGGTTAGCGCCACCCTGTCCACCTGGCTGCTGAGAAGTGCCAATACGATCTTACTCTAAGATACAATTTGCATCTATTTATCACATCTACAAAACAGAGCAAGACTTTATTCTACAATTGGTCAAAGTAAATGCAGTCATCACACATATATCCCATCTGATTACTGACATCCTTAATCTAAATTTTATACATTGTACATTGTGGCTGTGCCCAAGTTCTAAGCCAATCTTCTCAAAGTCCATAAGAAGAAACAAATGCAATGTACTTAGCTACCAAAAGCAAAAGATTAATCAAGCAAGGCTTTTGTTTAAAGGTGTTTGTGGTTCATGAGAAATTTGAATTGAGTTATAAAAAGGTATTTTTTCTATAAATCTAACCACAACTTCTGTAAGATAGACATAAATTATCTAATGATATTACTCACCAAAATAAACAAATTTTTAAAGGGGTCATTTTGAAGCATTACATAGATGCAGTGGACATGATAAAATATAAGAACTGACCTTAGGAGAGCTCGTGTGCGAACATTCATTTTTCTTTTGAATGGACATGTTACTAGTAGGTGTCTGCTTGGTTTTATTCTTAATAGGGGGTGCAGTTGCACCTGTTAGGTATTTTCCTTGAAGAACAACACCGTCTGCTTGCTCCAAAGAGGGTTCCTCAAATGTTTGTTCTAAACAATCCTGCTGATATTTGATGGTCTTGCAAAGAGAATTTCTCTGCACGTTCTGGATAAACAATGGATGAAAAACACCAACAGTATTAAGAACAAGCATTATTATGATTATCTATAATTGAGGACAAGAGGTAACCTTAGAGGAAATGAAGCAAAAACTTACACTTGTCACTTGATTACATCTATACTTGAGTCTCAAAAGATTAATGGACATCTTATTGATGAAATTTCCACAATGAAGGGTTGCTGCTTCAGCAGGAAATGTTAGTACATTCCCAATGTTATCTATTGGAGTACAGATATTACCATATGCCTGCATGAATAGAATATAAGTAACAAATATCTGTGACAATGATAAAATGTTCGCATACATTAATTTAATGTAAGAGAATACAGATACTGCTGAATCGATCATTACTAGGTCCTCGTAAAGAGAAAGAAATAATATTTACATTGATCTTTAAAGTGGATGACAAAATGTGATGCGGGACCATCTTCTACAGCTCCAGACACACCCATCATTCTTGGAGAAGGACCAATGACTCGAGCTCGTGCTAAGAAGCTTCATAGAGACTCATTCAACTTTGTGAGTCATGCTTTGTTCTCGAGCAAAGTTCAACTCCCCGAGCCAACATTGAAGACCTATATGTGCATAGGGATTCAAGAAGAACTCGAGCCACCTTAGATCAGCTTGGGCCGAATTCTTTTAAGTGTTATTTCCCATTTTCGGCTACATGTTTCTAATGGGCTGAATTGAGCTTTTTCTAGTTATTATTTTTAGAGACCTTATTTACTTATGTTTTTAGGTATTTTAATTAAGTTACTAGTTTATCTTATTCTATCTAGGAAGGCCGGCCAACAGCCCATAAACATCTATATATTTTCGATTCCAGCATTGTAATCAATTGGATTTCATTGAATAGAATTAGTTCTCTCAAAGTTGTGTGAAACACTTGAGTGCATGTTAGCCGAACTTGAGCAGCGCTCGTTGGTCATCGAATTGATATCGTTTCAGCTTGGTTTGCTTTGTGTTCATCAACTTCGCAAGACTTGGTGATCCTAGTATCCACAAGCCCCCTCCTTGTGCCTCCAAGTTGTCCGCTTGATTGTGTAGGGTTGTAGAGGCGGGTTATATAGTCATTGGTATTGGTTCCTACCCTCTTAGGAGGCCTGGGGTCTTTATCTTGTTCTATATAGATCGTTTCAGTCCTTATCAGGTCGTGTCTTTATTGTTTTGATCGAGTCTTGCATCTTTCTTTCTCGAGTCTTTTGTTCTTGTTGCGTTCTTGAACCTTTCTTGATCGATCTTGACTGATCTTGGTCGAATCTTGATTGTTCTTGTTTCTTTCTTGCTGTCAGTTTGCTTCTTGTTAGTTCTTGCTTCCGTTTCTTTAGTTTCTTGCTTGTTGTCGAAGATCGGACCATCTCACGGCTAACCCCGTATCAAATTGGCATCAGAGCTTTGGTTTCCGACATCAAGATTGAGTCTTTTCTTTTCATAAACACAAAAACACAAAAATAGAGTCAGTTCTTGTTTTGGTTATTTACTTCTTGTTCTTTATTTTGATTATTACACTAATCTTGAGTTTGTGATTGTTTGTTGTTGCTTAGCCTAAACACAAAGCCTAGCAGAGACCGTGGAGTCAACCATAGTGGTGCGCACATCCCCTTGTGATCACCCATAGCCGACGGCAGAATCTTTCCCCATAGTCGAGCAAAGCTTGGTCGACAGCCAATACTCACACACAAGAGAAACCCTAGTTGTTCTATCTTTTCTATCTTTGGAATATTTGCTTTATCTATTTTATTTTGCCTTAATTAAAATCCAGATTTTTGTGGTAGTTAGATCATTTTATCTATCACATATATCTTTAAGGCTTAGATAGATATTCTTACTAAATTTATCCAAAGTTGTTATTTATTTATCTTTAGGGCTATATTTCTATATTTTATCACCTTTTCTTCCAGATTTTCGAACTCCTTCTTTTAGTTGTTCTTTCTTGCATTAGATTAAAAAAAATATTCAGTTTCGAAAAATTAAAAAAAAAAGACATACATACTTGGACCTAAGAGGATTAAAATTCACTAGCTACAAAAGTAAGTCAAAAAAAAAAAGAGAAGTATTGTTGATCTAGTGGAAGAAAGCTCCCAAGGACATTCTTTTGGTGAACCTCTCCATCCCTAACCGACATTACCTATCCAAAACACATTACCTCCACAAAATTCTAAATTGAAACCCTACCCTGCAACTACAACATCCTAACTTAAAGGTTTTCAATCAAAAGAGGTAAATTTCCATTCTTTCATAGTTTTTCTTTTATTTCTCTTTGTTTACAGCTTTATCAAGTTAAGCATAGCTGTTTGTCGAGCAATTCTCCTCTGTCGAGTTGCTAAGTTGTTGTGTCGAGTAGATCTCAGCCCTTGCCGAGTTCTCTCTTTGTGGTTTTGAGTTGAATTCTTGCAAATACCCATCTGTTTTGCTTGAATTGATTGTTAATTGCTTAGTCGAAGCACTGATTTCCTTGATCAAGTGCTTTCTTTGAGCTGTCGAGTACCACAGTCCCTGTGTCGAGTACTCTTGGTTGTTTGTTTCATTCATTCTCTTGATTCTATACTTTGATTATTAAGTTCTTTTGCTTGGTTGTTTATTTGCCCAAAGCGGATTGCCCTAGCAAGCATAACATATCAATCAGAGAGGGAGTGTGAGCGAAACACATTGTGAGGTGTTTATACTTTTACTAATCCTTTTACATAGTTCTTTGTTTCTTTTCTTTTTGCAACGTCTCAGTCAGGTAATCAAGTGAATAACGAGGAAATTCCCAACAATGGGAACAATGCCCAATCTAGCACCACCGTGACTCCTGAACAATTCAAGACGTTCATGGACACCTTGGCTACATTGACAGCAAAGGTAACTGCTTTGGAGTCCAGGCCGAGTGGGTCTAATAATGTGGGTGGGCAAGGAAATCAAAGGCGTGATGAGCTGCCTCGCGATGAAAGGGAAGTCATTAATCCTAACCCTAATCCTAATCTTAATGTACATAATCCTATTTTTGAAGAAAACAATTCTCCACGCAGTGGGAGAAATGATAGGAATATCGAGTATGTTAATGTGCAGGGACAAGGACAAGGAAGGGGAAGAGGACGTGGCTACCAAGAGCAATTCTTTTACTCGGAACAAGATGACGACTTCCAAGAAGAGGAGTATTGGGAGCGAAGCCCGAGACGGAATCAAAGAGGAAATCAGAACCGACCACTTAGGTACAATGATGACGACGACATAGGTAAGGTTAAGGTAAAGATTCCTCCTTTTGATGGTAAAACTGATCCAGATGCCTATATTGATTGGGAGATTAAAATGGAACAAATCTGGAACTGTCATAATTTCTCAGATACTAAGAAAGTACAACTAGTTTCCCTAGAATTTCAAGGTTTTGCATTAATCTGGTGGGATAATCTAGTTAAGGAAAGAAGAAGATCCTTTGATGCACCTATTGCCTCTTGGGAACAACTAAAGGTAGTAATGAGAAATAGGTTTGTACCTCAACACTATGATAGAGAGCTTTTGCACAGATTAGAAAATCTAAAACAAGGTAGCAAAACTGTTGAGGAAACATTCAATCTTATGCAAGAAGCCATGGCTCGAGCTAATATAGTAGAAACTCATGAGAAAACTAATGTTAGATATCTTAGGATCTTGCATCCAGCTTTAGCTCGTGAAATTGATTATTTTCCCTATACTACTCCTACTGAATTGTTACATCTAGCTATGAAAGTAGAAAAGGGACAGCGCTACAAGAGCCAAGGTAATAGGATGTCGAGTGGCCAGCAGCAAGGGTGGCGCCAATCTCGGCCACAACAGCCCCAAGGGCACCCGGAGATGAGCTTTAGAGAGCGAGCTCAGCAACCCCAAGGGAGGAGTGATGGTCGACAGCCCCAACAGCCCCTCGACAAGGGAAAAGGTCCATGGAATGGACGTGAATCATCTGGGACATCTACTGGTCCCAAAGGGAGTAATCCTAACCCTTCTACCATTCGTTCTAGAGATATTATATGAAGGATTGCCCTAATAAGAAAACTCTCATGGTTAATCACTTAGGAGAATATGAATCTGAAAATTCTTGTGATGAACATGACGAGCCTGCTAATGACAATGATCCAAATCTTAACCTTGTATGTTATGATAATGATGATGATGAGGTCGAATATGAACATGGAGAGTCTTTGATTGTTAGAAGAGTCTTAATTGTTGTTCCTACACTTTGTGATGATAATCAAAGAGAAAACTTGTTTCATACTCGCTGCATAGTTAAAGGAAAGGTTCTAAATGTGATCATTGATGGAGGTAGTTGTTGTAATCTAGCTAGTCAAGAAATGGTTGAGAAATTACACCTATCTACTGTCCAACACCCTAGACCTTACAAATTGCATTGGATGAATGATTGTGGAAACTTGAAGGTAAATAGGCAAGTTAAAGTGCATATTAAACTAGGACATTATGAAGATGATGTGTTATGTGATATTGTGCCTATGCAAGCTTGTCATATTCTATTAGGTCGTCCTTGGCAATCTGATCGTAAGGTTATTCATGATGGGTTTACTAATAGATACTCCTTTACTTTTCAGGGAAAGAATGTCATTCTCAAGCCCATGACGCCTACACAAGTGGCTGATGAGATTGAGAAGCGCAAGGTAAGTAAAAGTGAGTTAGATAAGGAGGCTCAGACGAGCCAAGTGGATCCCCAAACTCGGCCTTAGAGTGTGTTCTTGGTTTCCAAAAGCACATTCATGGACGATTATGCGGATGGAGAAACCATACTTATGCGCCTTTGTAAGAGCTTGATCGAATATGTTAAGTGAAGAGCTTAAAGCTTCTCTTCCATCAAACATACTCGCCTTACTTCAGGAGTATAACGATGTGTTTCCCGATGACATACCAGCAGGTCTACCCCCTATTCGTGGAATTGAGCATCAAATTGATCTTATTCCGGGGGCCGCATTACCAAATAGACCCGCTTATCGTATGAATCCCACTGAGACCCAAGAGGTCCAAACCTAAGTCCAGGAACTGTTGGATAAGGGTTATATTCGAGTTAGCTTAAGTCCTAGTGTTGTACCTGTGTTATTAGTCCCTAAGAAAGATGGTTCATGGAGAATGTGTGTAGATTGTAGGGCTATTAACAACATTACTATTAAATATCGTCATCCTATTCCTAGATTAGATGATATGCTAGATGAATTGCATGGAGCTTCTATATTTTCTAAAATATATCTTAGGAGTGGCTATCATCAAATAAGAATGAAAGAGGGTGATGAATGGAAAACAGCCTTTAAGACTAAGCTAGGCTTATATGAGTGGTTGGTTATGCCTTTTGGTTTAACTAATGCTCGTAGTACTTTTATGCGCTTAATGAATCATGTGCTTCGAGATTTCATTGGAAAATTTGTTGTTGTTTACTTTGATGATATTCTGGTTTATAGCAAGTCTTCTAATGAACATGAATCACATCTTAGAGAAGTACTTAAAACGCTGAGAATTGAACGCTTGTATGCTAATTTAAAGAAATGTGAGCTATGTAATGAACAAGTGTCCTTTCTTGGTTTTGTAGTAAGTTTGAGTGGACTGCGTGTCGATGAGGCGAAGATCAAAGCCATACAAGAATAGCCAACACCAACCAACATCGGCCATGTGCGCAGCTTGCAAGGATTGGCGAGCTTCTATCGTCGATTCGTACAGGATTTCAGCACCATCTCGGCACCTCTCACTGAGCTCACGGAAAAGAGGAGCGAATTCAGATGGGGACCATCTCAAGAGGAAGCTTTCAACACGCTTAAGGACAAGCTAACCCATGCGTCACTTCTAGCTCTCCCCGACTTCTCTCAACCCTTTGAAGTAGAATGTGATGCTAGCGGAGTTGGAATTGGTGGAGTTCTTATGCAGGGAGGTAAGCCTATTGCTTTCTTTTCTGAAAATTTGAAAGGCGCTTGTCTTAACTACTTGACAAGAGGAAAACCTGTCGTTGTTCTTGCCAAAGAATACTCAAACTCACAACTAGTATAGTGTGTAAGCAAGAGATCAATCCACAGGGAAAGCTATTCAATTCAAGTATCAATTCTAATCGCTAGTAAGAAGATGGGGGTTTTTGGTGTGAAAAGATCCGCCTTTTATCAAAGCGGAAGTAAGCAAACAAAGTAAATAGATTGTAGAATTCAGTGGAGAGAAATAGGTTCACCTACAATTTGTCACTTCGATTGATGAATTCGATCCTTGTTTCGGCCTCTATTCTTGTTTTTTCCTATCAATGTCTTTGTCCAGATCTTAGGTAAATTACTAGTCCTACGAGTCCTAGCAACCCTTATCTCTAAATAACCCTAACACGGTTAAGATTCAACCTAGAGATAGCATTAAGATTATGAATTAACCAAGGTACACATAATATCAAGCTACGAGTCGATATTCAACATGTATTCAACTTCCTACACATCCAATTAGTCCTACGAGTCCTAAAGGGATATGATTGCCACTTGGGTTAAGGTTCTCTACGAGGAATCGGCAAAACCCTAGCAATTGAATGAATCTACTCTAACTAGTTGATCAGGCCAGAGAGAATAAAACACATTCAAGCAATTAAGCACAAAGAAGTCAAAACATTGGAATAGGAATAAGAACTAGATTAAAAAACTCACAATTCAACAATCAAAGATCCAAACTGTAAGTGAAACCTCGAGAGTTTAGTTGCTCATGCTCAACAGTGCTCTCCACAATGGAATAATGTGCATAAGGTGAATGAAAATAATAACTAGAAAAACCTTAAATAGTCTTTGGAAAGTCGGCCAAATAACTTAATAAAAACCCTAAGTAAAATCCGGAATTAATGTTGAGTTTATGCACGGGCCGCGGCGCGGCCAAGCTAGGCCGCGGGGCGGCCGGCGATCAGCGAAGTCCTCCATTTCTGCCTTCGAGCCGTGGGGCGGCCAGCGATCCTGCGGGGCGGCCTGAGATTCTTTCGAGCTCTCCTTTTGTTACTTCAGCAGCTCCTATGCATCTTCCTTACATTATTTTCGCTCTTTTCCGATTCATTCCACCTTCAATCTACTATGCCTGAAATAAACCATAAAATCATGTAGATTCCGCCTCTTCCAACTCAACAAGTAATTATGTAAATTCAACTAAATATATGCAATATTCACAACTAAACTATGCTAAATGCACTCTATTATGCAACACTAAATATGCTCTATCAAATTCCCCCACACTTTAACCTTTGCTTGTCCTCAAGCAATAGAAAAACTCAACTCTGCAGCCCCACAGAATAGCAATTCATGTATCCACACATCAATATTCTTTAAGTACATGAAAAACTAGCAAACACAATAGATTAACAACATCATAGCACATAATTGGAATAATCAATGAAATCAGGCAACCATATCCATTCTAGACCTCACAAAGGAGATGTGTTTCACTCTCGCTCAAGTGTTTGAGTTTAAATGTTTACGCTCAAAACTCAATCTTCAAAAACTTAGCTACAAGAGTCTTGCACCAGTGTTCTAATTCTCCACCGCTAGTGACTCTACACACAACAAAAATCATGAGGTCTTTTAATTGGGTTGTAATGGGTCCAAGGTAGAACATATAAGGTATGGAATAATTTTGGTCATGTGGTGCTCATAATCCGGGAACTAAGGAAACTACCAAATCATAAAACCACTCATAAACTCCTCATACCATATCTCTATAATGCCAAACAACACCAATCTCAAGCATAAAACTTTACAAACCATACTCAACTCATTCATTTATTCTCTTTTTTTTTCTTCTCTTTTTTTCTTTTTTTTTTCTTTTCTTTTTTTTTCATTCATGCTATATCAAATGATTTTCCTTGACTTTTTCCCCTAAGTGAATTTTATCCTCCTTAGGTCCCAAGTAATAAATATACTAGCAAGAATCAACCATCTCATAAATACACCTCAAACATATAATCCCAAACTAAAACCATCCTCCACAATATAAATATTCACCAACTATTCCTAAATTCCCAGATGGGGTCAGGCTATCATTGGCTATGGAAAAATCTTGTGGAGACATAGAAGAATAGGCAATTGGGCTCAAACTGGCTTCAAGCAGAGGGCAATATGTTAGGCGGGAATAGAGTCAAATAGGGCTAATAAAGGGGCCTCAATCATGTTTAAGTCATGTGCAGAAATCATAATATGCAGCCTTGAACAAGATATCTAAATGCAAGTCAAAGAGGAAGCAATTGGAGAGAGTACACACAACAAGCAAGAGGACTCAATAAAGTGTAGTCCTGAATAGGCCAAAATAAGCTCACCAGGTCATGTCTAGAACTTCAAGATCACCCAGAAATTCAAGATTTTATGTGCTCAATCATTAATCAATCATACCCACCAAATAGTATAGAAAATATATATCGAAGGCTTCAACAATCCAAGCACATCATGGGGCATAAATCTCAATAGAAAATATAGAGGACAAACGGCATCCACATGGGGAAATAAGACCTATTCCTAATAATGCAAGAACTAAAACTTTGTTTTTTTTTTCTTTTTTTTTTCAGAATAAGAATAACAATGATAGAAACTAAATATGCATACAACCAATAGAAATAAACATGCAACCTTAAAACTTAAAATGAGGTGCAAACCAAAATACAGACGTGATTTGCAAGTCTTCTCCCCCACACTTAGTTCTGACATTGTCCTCAATGCAGAAAAGAGAACAAAAATATCAAAATAAAAAGAAAAGGGAAAAGAAAAGAAACAACTGACAGGCTCACTGCTGAGGTGGTGGCGGCAGCGGGTATGGTGGAAACTGTGGATAGGCGAATCGATAGAAGTCCTCCTGCCTTTGCCATATCTACTCCTGCCTCTATCTAATCGCTGCCTGGCTCTCAGAGACATCCTCCAGGTGAGAATTCAAGCCACGTACATCCCGACGAATGTCGCCAATCTCCATGTATAATTGCTGCTGTTGGTCCCACATGAGATCCTGGCGCTGGGACATCCTTTACTGGTGCTCCCACATGGCGTCCTGACGACGCGGCATCATCTGCTGATGCTCCCACATGGTGTCCTGACGGAGATACATATCGGCCATCTTCTGCTCCAACGAGTAGTAGTTCGGACCAGCACCAGCTGTGCCAGAAGGTCCAGCACCACTACCTCCAATATCCGTCTGAACTCTGGGAACATCATTAGTATCTTCCTGCTCAGCAACAGGAGCATCCTTCTCATCATCATCATCATCATCCTCATCCATCTCATCCCCCATATAAAAATCAACTGATGTAGGGCCAAAAGGGAGATGACGGGGCAATCTCAACTGAATCCTCCCCTGATGGTCTACCCTCCAGATCTACATTGGCGCCCTGCCCTCTAGGTGGCCAGCTTTCCTCAGCTGGGCTTCATCATATAGAAATGAGCCGTGCTGAGCATCATGGACAGCGCTCACATCGATGCATGTGCGAGCTATGAGGGTGATAAGACCCCCAAAGCTTATGGTCGCCTTGTTGCGCTTGTCTAGGATGTCCTTGCAGTTCATCAAAAACAGATCCACCCAACCTGAAATCACTGGGCTCTCTGGCGTCAGACACCACAGAAATGACATATCCTTCACCAAGATCTTGTTGACCTCAGCCTGTGCAAAGAAGGTGTTCACCAGAACCTTGAGAATCAGTCGTAATGCAGGATAGCGAATGCTGGAATTGTACTGGCCCTTCTTGGCCTCAAAAGGCACCCTAGTAGATGCAATCCAAAAGGCCACAGGGCCCTCTCCCTTACATACATCAATCCAACCAGCAGTCGGCGCAACAGTAACACCCAAAATCTGTGCCAATCTCTCCTTCGATAGCGTGAAATCTCTCCCAAGCAATCGAAAATCAATAGATGTACGATCCACACTCAAAGTCGCTAAAAATTCTTTACATAAGCTTGGATATGGTGGGGCATTCTTCCCTAAAAACTGTCATAAGCCCCCATGCTCTAACAATTGCCTCGTGCATACATCCATTTGTAACAATCTAAGTGTAGGCTCATGAAAGAGTTTTGTTACAAAGAAATTTCTGGTGTTTAAACCATTCCATCTCTCCTTCTGATTTCGACTCATTCCATGAGGGCGAGACATTATGAATCTGAGCTAAGAAAAATGACCCAAACGAGTTGAAATAAAGAAAAACTCACGGAAATCAGCTTCTGCAGAGGCTGCGGGGCAGCCGAAGGTGGCGACGGGGCGGCCGGCGATTCTCTGGATCTATGCACTCCGACGTCGGATCTGCTCTCCGACGTCCTAAATCCTTCACTTCGTTGTGGATCCGAAAGAAATCTCCTTGGAAATCCTTGGGATGGCCGAATTTTATGTAGATCTAGGAGAGTGTCGTGATGGGGTGGAGTTTTTATGTAGAAGGAAGATGAGAATGGGAGAAAAGAGTAGTTTTGTGGAGATTTGGATGAAGGTAGGATGATTTTGGTGAAAGAAGGAAACTTGGAGGTGTGCTTCAATAGTGTTTCAAGAGGATGAAGAAGGAAGAAGAAGAAGAAGTTTATGGCGAGGGGGCGGCTATATGAGAAAGAAGAGAGAAAAAGGAGTGGTTAGGGTTTATTTAGTGTGGTAAGTGAGGGCCCACTCGGGCCCCTTTAAAATTTTCAATCCGGATTGGGCCGCGGGGCGGCCAGGGCAGGCGACGGGGTGACCGGCGATCTCCGCGAAGGGATTTCGCTGTGACCTAGCCGCGGGGCGGCCTGGCTGGCGACGGGGCGGCCGTATTTTTTTTTCCTTTTCCTTTGTTCTTTCTCCCTGCAGTGTTAGTATGCCCAACCAAACCAAAAATAAACTAAAAAAAACGTAATGCAAAAAGAAAATAATACCTAAACTATTACCTTGTGTTGCCTCCCAAGCAGAGCCTTTGGTTACCGTCGTTGGCTCGACGTTATGACCCCCTAATGATCCTCAGCATTTGGTTCAGTGAGAACCAACTCATCACCGTCCTGTTTGACAAAACTCTCATAATAGGGTTTAACTCTATAACCATTTACCTTGAAGGTGTCTCCATTCCTCTCATTTAGTAGCTCTACTGCACCATGAGAAAAGACATTAGTAATCACAGATGGTCCTATCCCCAACTTTGAGGTCCTTTCGCAAGATATGTTTATCGTGCCATGCCATTGTCTTCTCCTTATAGGTTACGGAGTTATCATAGGTATCCAGTCTCAACTCTTCCAACTCCTGCAGCTGTAGTTTCCTGAACTCCCGAACTTCATCAATCTGCATGTTACACTGCTTCACCGCCCAATATGCTTTATGTTCGAGCTCGACATGAAGATGGCAAGCCTTTCCATAGACCAATCTAAACGGAGACATCCCAATGGGAGTCTTGTAAGCCGTTCGATAAGCCCATAGAGCATCATCCAGTCTGACACTCCAATCCTTCCTGTTTGGGGCAACAGTCTTCTCCAAGATAGTCTTTATCTCGCGATTAGACACCTCAGCTTGCCCATTGGTTTGGGGGTGGTATGCAGTAGACACCCTCTGAGTCACATGATATTTCTTTAAGAGCGCACTCACAGTCTTGTTGCAGAAATGGGTCCCTTTATCACTGATTAGTGCTTTTGGAACTCCAAATCTAGAGAATAGCTCCTTGAGGAAACCTGCAACTACTTTTGAATCATCAGTTCTTGTGGCCTTCGCCTCCACCCACTTGGAGACGTAGTCCACCGCAAGCAAAATATATAGGTTTCCAAAGGAGTTAGGGAATGTTCCCATGAAGTCAATGCCCCAAACATCAAAAATCTCACAAAATATCATGCGAGCTTGTGGCATCTCATTCCTCTTAGAAAGGTTCCCAACTCTCTGACAGCGATCACAGGATTGCAAAAAGCATATGAATCACGAAATATATGTGGCCAAAAGAATATGAACCACTTCTTAGCGTCACAGCGCTGATGTTCTCCTTGGGATTCACCACTGTTTGAGATGGTAGCTTTCCTGAGTCCTTAGCCTGCATTTCGCTCAGCGATTGAGCCAATTGGCTAATTTGCTTCTCCAAATTCTTTTGGTGCTCAGCTTGTCTCTTTTGGTGCTCAGCTTGACCCAGGACGATCTTTGTGAGAGCTTTAATAGGATCCTCATTGGATTGATCATCAGTTGGTGGAGGTCCTCTCTGTCTGGCATCAAATTGTTGCTGAGGTCTGAATGGGGATCCTCCTTGTGGATTGAAAGGGGCTTGGTTATTACCATAGCCATACCCCTGGTAACCTGCATTATAGTTGTTATTGGAATGATTGGGATTAGGATAGTTACCCTACCTAGGTCGCCAAGGAACAAAGTTCCCCATAGCATTCAACTCTACATTTGGCTCCTGTAGCATTGGACAAGTGTCCGTCGGGTGATAAAGATCAGCGCAAATGCCACATGCCTTAAGTTGTTGTGGGGTTCCTTGTAGCATGAACCTTTTCATCATATCCTTCAATTAAGCCACATCGCTATGTAATGCGGAAGTTGAGGAGTCAACGACGAGTACCCCTCTAGCATGAAGTCCCTTGCTGAATTGTCTAGAGCCATCAGCAAGGTCTGAAAACACCTCCCAAGCAGCATTGGGTGTTTTGTTCAAGATGTTGCCTCCATAGGCAGAGTTCACCGTCTTGCGCTCCTCGTCAAGCAATCCATTGAATAGAAAGAGCACTAAATCCTTCTTTGAAAAACCATGGTGAGGGCAACTAGAGCAAAGCTTCTTGAAGCGCTCAAAGTACTCATAGAGTGTCTCTGTAGCCTGCTGGTCAATGCTATTGATCTCCTTTTTCAGACTGTTCAGTTTGGTTGCAGGAAAGTACTTTTGCAGAAAGAGACATTTCAACTGTATCCATGTTGTTGCACTACCTGGTGGCAAGTAGTAGAACCACTCATTAGCAGTGTCCTTAAGCGAAAAGGGGAATGCCCTCAACTTGATTTTTTCCTCCGTGACATTGCCTGGTTTCATTCCCACCACGACAGTATGGAACTCAGATAAGTGCTTGTGGGGGTCCTCACCACTCAACCCATGGAATTAGGGTAAGAGATGAACCACCCCAGACTTTAGCTCAAAATTGACACCTTCATCAAGTTCAGGGAACACGATAGCCAATGGTTGTTGGGCTAAGTTTGGTGTTGTGAGCTCCTTCAGCGTTCGATTATCATCGTTAGCCATCTCTATACTCTCTTCTTCTCCTTGATCGAAAGGTAACTCGCGAAAGTGATCACGAGCTTCTCGCCTCAATCTAGAGAGAGTCCTCTCAATCTCTGAATCTAAAGATAATAAAGATGAGTTAGTAGCACGAGTGTGGACCATATAGGTGGTCCACACCAAGATTAGAAATTAAAATAACACAAGAATTCAATAAGAGCTCCTCGGCAACGGCGCCAAATTTGACAAGAGAAAAACCTGTCGTTGTTCTTGCCAAAGAATACTCAAACGCACAACTAGTATAGTGTGTAAGCAAGAGATCGATCCACAGGGAAAGCTATTCAATTCAAGTATCAATTCTAATCGCTAGTAAAAAGATGGGGGTTTTTGGTGTGAAAAGATCCGCCTTTTATCAAAGCGGAAGCAAGCAAACAAAGTAAATAGATTGTAGAATTCAGTGGAGAGAAATAGGTTCACCTACAATTTATCACTTCGATTGATAAATTCGATCCTTGTTTCAGCCTATAGTTCTTGTCTTTTCCTATCAATGTCCTTGTCCAGATCTTAGGTAAATTACTAGTCCTACGAGTCCTAGCAACCCTTATCTCTAAATAACCCTAACACGGTTAAGATTCAACCTAGAGATAGCATTAAGATTATGAATTAACCAAGGTACACATAATATCAAGCTACGAGTCGATATTCAACATGTATTCAACTTCCTACACATCCAATTAGTCCTACGAGTCCTAAAGGGATATGATTGCCACTTGGGTTAAGGTTCGCTACGAGGAATCTGCAAAACCCTAGCAATTGAATGAATCTACTCTAACTAGTTGATCAGGCCAGAGAGAATAAAACACATTCAAGCAATTAAGCACGAAGAAGTCAAAACATTGGAATAGGAATAAGAACTAGATTAAGAAACTCACAATTCAACAATCAAATATCCAAACTGTTGGCGAAACCTCGAGAGTTTAGTTGCTCATGCTCAACAGTGCTCTCAACAATGGAATAATGTGCATAAGGTGAATGAAAATAATAACTAGAAAAGCCTTAAATACTCTTTAGAAAGTCGGCCAAATAACTTAATAAAAACCCTAAGTAAAATCTGGAATTAATGTTCAGTTTCTGCACGGGCCGCGGGGCGGCCGGCGATCAGCGAAGTCCTCCGTTTCTGCCTTCGAGCCGCGGGGCGGCCAGCGAGCCTGCGGGGCGGCCTGCGATTCTTCCGAGCTCTCCTTTTGTTACTTCAGCAGCTCCTATGCATCTTCCTTACATTATTTTTCGCTCTTTTCCGATTCATTCCACCTTCAATCTACTATGCCTGAAATAAACCATAAAATCATTTAGATTCCGCCTCTTCCAACTCAACAAGTAATTATGTAAATTCAACTAAATATATGCAATATTCACAAATAAACTATGCTAAATGCACTCTATTATGCAACACTAAATATGCTCTATCACTACTCTACCTATGATAAGGAATTATATGCTTTGTTTAGAGTACTTAAGACATGGTCTCACTATCTATGGCCTAGCGAGTTTATTCTTAGGACTGATCATGAGTCATTGAAACACTTTAAAAGCCAAGATAAACTTGATAGGAGACATGGTAGATGGATGGAGTTCATTGAAACATTTCCTTATGTGATTAAGACAATGTGGTTGTTGATGCATTATCTAGAAGACATGTTCTTAACACTGATTTCGATTCTAATGCTTTAGTTCGAAGACATGCTCTCTTAACCACTTTGGATTCTAGAGTCTTAGGCTTTGTTTATATTAAGGAATTGTATGAAAATGATCTTGATTTTGGTGAAATCTTTCGAAAATGCTTAGAAAAGGGTCCAAATGACAGCTTTTATATACATGATGGATTCTTATTTCGAAAAGATCAAGTGTGCATTCCTATATGTTCTCTGTGATTACTACTTGTTAGTGAAGCCCATAGTGGTGGATTAATGGGACATTTTGGTAGAGATAAAACATATCATACACTAAAATCACACTTCTATTGGCCACATATGCTTAGGGATGTAGAACATTGCCTAAAAAGATGTATTGATTGCTTAAAGGCCAAATCTAAGCTAATGCCCCATGGCTTGTACACACCACTACCTACACCCTCAGCCCCCTGGGAAGACATTTCTATGGACTTTATAGTCGGGTTGCCTAGAACTAAGAAGGGGAGAGATTCTATATTTGTGGTAGTCGATAGGTTCTCTAAAATGGCTCATTTCATTGCATGCCACAAAACTGATGATGCTACCAATGTTGCTAATCTATTCTTTAGAGAGGTAGTAAGATTACATGGTGTGCCGAAAACAATAGTAAATGATAGGGATGTGAAATTCTTAAGTCATTTTTAGCGAACTTTATGGAATAAATTGGGAACTAGATTGTTATTATGTACTTCTAGCCACCCCCAAACTGATGGCCAAACTGAGGTGACTAATAGAACACTCACTACTGTCCTTAGAGCCATAATTAGGAAGAATTTGAAGCTTTGGGAAGAAGCCTTACCTCATGTGGAATTTGCATATAATAGAACCATGCATTCGGCTACTAAACTCACTCCATTTGAATGTGTGTATGGTGTTAATCCCCTAACCCCTTTTGATCTTACTCCATATCCTATGAGAGAGAAAGAATCATTTGAGGCAGGTAAGCATGTCGAGTTCATTCGAGAGCTGCATGAACGGACTCGTGAGAAGCTTAAGCTAAAGGCTGAATACAATGCTAATAAGGCCAACAAGGGACGTCGCTTGGTCACATTTCAGCCTGGAGATCTTGTATGGGTGCACTTAAGGAAGGAGCGGTTTCCAGAAGCACGGAAGAGCAAGCTAGCACCTCGTGGTGATGGACCATTCAAGGTGAAGAGGAGAGTGGGCGACAATGCCTATAAACTTGAGCTTCCTGGAGACATGGGCGTGAGCGCTACATGGGCATGAGCACTACCGATCTAGTCCCTTACTTCGCCATAGATGAAGACTTGGATTCGTGGTCGAATCCTTTTCAAGAAGGGGAGGTTGATGCAGGACCATCTTCTACAACTCCAGACGCACCCATCGTTCTTGGAGAAGGACCAGTGACTCGAGCTCGTGCTAAGAAGCTTCAGAGATACTTATTCAACTTTGTGAGTCATGCTTTGTTCTCGAGCAAGGTTCAACTCCCCGAGCCAACATTGAAGACCTATATGTGTATAGGGATTCAAGAAGAACTCAAGCCACCTTAGATCAGCTTGGGCCGAATTCTTTTAAGTATTATTTCCCATTTTCGGCTACATGTTTCTAATGGGCTGAATTGGGCTTTTTCTAGTTATTATTTTTAGAGACCTTATTTACTTATGTTTTTAGGTATTTTAATTAAGTTACTAGTTTATCTTATTCTATCTAGGAAGGCCGGCCAACAGCCCATAAACATCTATATATTTTCGATTCCAGCATTGTAATCAATTGGATTTCATTGAATAGAATTAGTTCTCTCAAAGTTGTGTGAAACACTTGAGTGCATGTTGGCCGAACTTGAGCAACGCTCGTTGGTCATCGAATTGATATCCTTTCAGCTTGGTTTGTTTTGTGTTCATCAACTTCGCAAGACTTGGTGATCCTAGTATCCACAAGCCCCCTCCTTGTGCCTTCAAGTTGTCCGCTTGGTTGTGTAGGGTTGCAGAGGCGGGTTATATAGTCATTGGTATTGGTTCCTACCCTCTTAGGAGGCCTGGGGTCTTTATCTTGTTCTATTTAGATCGTTTCAGTCCTTATCAGGTCATGTCTTTATTGTTTTGATCTAGTCTTGCATCTTTCTTTCTTAAGTCTTTTGTTCTTGCTGCGTTCTTGAACCTTTCTTGATCGATCTTGACTGATCTTGGTCGAATCTTGACTGTTCTTGTTTCTTTCTTGCTGCGTCAGTTTGCTTCTTGTTAGTTCTTGCTTCAGTTTCTTTAGTTTCTTGCTTGTTGTCGAAGATCGGACCATCTCACGGCTAACCCCGTATCAAAATGTTCCCATACACTCCATAAGTCCATGTAAAAAGAATGAAAGAGAACAAATGAATGTTCCCATATATGTACATTCACAATGGTATTCATCATTAGTCATTGTAAAATCTAACAAGAATCAAATACTCATGAATGAACGAATGACAAGTCCCTTGAGGATGCAAAATACAGCAAAAGCGCCACTTATGATATCTAGTGAGATTTTCACTGGGTGCAAGGCAAGTAAAATGCACGTCATCAAATGTAATAATACTAGACTAATATTTTTTCCTCTTTTTCTCTAGGATCATATCACAATAGTTCTCTCTTATTATAGGTTTTCAGGAGTAACCGTCAATTAAGATGTGCACTATCAACCTGATCGTCACTTTGTCTATCCTTAAAGATGGACAATATGATCATTCTTTATAAGTTTTAAGAGCATATCTTGTAATTGTCATACTTGTTTTCACCATTTAATTATTGGCAAGTCATTAAAAGAAAAACCTAATTGAAACGTTTAGGAACTAGGAATTTTAAATTCTGAAAAGTATAACTAAATGTCATCTTCTCAAAAGAAGAACAAAGGTGAGCTTACTTAGGATAGAAAGCTTTGATCTCAAAATATGGATGCTTCTCTCTTATTGTGCAGCTTTTGCTTGCCTCTTCTCTGAAACAATACACAAATGACTCCTTAGGATAGAAAGCATAAGAGTTACTCAATCATACTAAACTTCCCTTCATGAAAGGAATGAATTGAAAACGAACAACATAAGAGCTTGAATATACTTAACCATTATGAAGAATCATACAAGTTTCAGAAACAAGTAAATTATCTCTTTCATTGAAAAAGATGACTTTACAAGACTTCTATATGAATACTTTTCTCTGATGTACAGCTTTGGCTTGCCTCTTCTCTGAAACAATACACAAATGACTCCCTAAGAGCTACTCAATCATATTAAACTTCTCTTCATGAAAGGAATGAATTGAAAACGAACATCCTAAGAGCACCAGGTTGATCTCCCTAACAATGCCTGCACAATTTTCTCAAGTAGATCTATACTGGCCACAAAATCAAGTAGGGATGAATCTAAGAAAGATAAAGCACCAGGATGATCTCCATGAAAATGCATTACTAGTACATTTCATGAGCAACGACAGGGACAATTTTCTTTTTTAACTCGATCTCATAAAGGAAACAGAAAGTTATTTAATACTTTAGATTGAAATTCTTGACACCTGAAGGGCATGAAATGGACTATGGCAGTATAACAACATAATTTAATAAATCTACAACCCATTTATATATGTTTGCTTTCCAACTTTATTAACATTTCATCATTATAAAGAAAGAATAATAAGGAAGCGACAGCACATAAAGGTCTTTGACAAGAAAATTTTTCTGAATAAGTAGGCCACACGAATGGTTCAAGAATTGAGATGCAAGCAGGTTACCTTATCCCCATCTTTTGTAAGTCGTAGGGCACATCTGCCCTTGCCAAGCTCAAATAGAAATAGTAATAAACTATTAAAGCGTCCATAGATGTAATATAAGTAGTTAAGTACACAACAAGATGGGAAATCTCAAACCCTAGATACAAAATATTGAACCTTACATGTAACTAGATGTGAAATGAACCTTAGATTCAAAATTTACCTAATAGCAACGAGCCTCAAGGAATAGCAATAAATTTTTTTTAAAAAAAAGCATTTGTGCTGGGCTCCTTATTTCAGTCCTGTACCAAACTGAAGAAAAGCATTTAAACTTAATGTAAGGATCTCCAACTAAAAAATGTTGGTAGTTGATTTTTTTTGGATCTAGGAGTTAAAGATTTAGAGAAACACCAACTGAGATGAACTCGAGCGATCACATAGCCTAATGGATGCACGATTCAATGTGTTGTAACCTAATAATCACCCAAACAACAACAAAAATAACACTAGTTTTAATAATCACTCAAATAACAACAAAATTTTGAAACCTATTTTCAATTCAAACATATAGGCAAGGGAATCGAAAGAGAGGGAGTCCATACCATTATCAAGAGAGGTTGGGTCTCATCCAGTAAATTTTTGAGGTGCTGAATTGGAGTCGGGTCTATTTGGATTACAGTGTGAATTTGAAGAGCAAAGGTTTGGAGGCGGCTCGGGAAGGAGTGTGAAGAAAACTAGTGAGATTTAGGGTTTTGAATAAGGTGTGTGTGTGTGTGTGTGTGTGTGTGTGTGTGTGTGTGTGTGTGTGTGTGTGTGTGTGTGTGTGTGTGTGTGTGTGTGTGTGTGTGTGTGTGTGTGAGAGAGAGAGAGAGAGAGAGAGAGAGAGAGAGAGATCATATCTGCGGAAAGAGGAGGAGGAGATCTCATATCTGCGGAGAGAGGAGGAAGAGAAGCCGAGGATGAAAGTCAGCAGAAAGAGGAGGTCCTGGGTCAGGATCGGGATGGCGTTGAAGAAGTTGACAAGAGGATGGAGGCGGTGAGCGGAGGAGGAGGCTGGAGCACAAAGGAGAGGAGGTCATTGATAGCATCTATTTTAGTCATATTTTAGGCATACATTTGCATATTAGTTTAGGTCATTTTCATGCATATTTATCAAATTTTATACTTTATTTATTTTATTTTGCATTTTCGGAGTCTACACCTTGTTTGTATGTGTTTCAGGCATTTTGAGGCTCATATTGAGGAAAATCAAGCTTTAATGCGGAGCGGCAATCATAATGGATCGGACCCGAGGAGCTAACTTGTCAAGTGCGGAAGTTGCTAAATGTGGGAGCTATTTTGTGGAGTTAATTTATAATTGGGTGTTGGGATGCAATTTAGTTATTTAAGTTTGTGGGTCAAAAATGTAATTTTCCTAAAAGTCTATATATATACTCCGTACTGTTTAGAATTGAAAGGGGGGCTAGTTTTCTTTCATTTATTATTGTTACACTATTATTTTTATTTCGTAAATAAAGGTAAGGGAGAACCGGATCTACTCGGTCGAGCGGAATTTCCACTCAGCTGGAGTGGATTCCAGTACCTATGGCAACTCAGACACTCGGTCGAGTGTTTTGTCCACTCGGCCGAGTGAAAATCTCCTTCAAACAAAAAAAAAATTGAAAATGAAAAAATTGGGGAGATGCGTTCTTTCTCTCTCTCTTTCTCCCCGATAACCTATTATTCTCCTCCGGTGTTCTTCTGGCCTCTTTCCGATTCCCTCTCGCCTCCCTCCATCCATCCTCTCTTCCACATCGCCGGCCACTCCTCTTTCCCTCGTCGGATCCCTGTCCGGCGTCGCCTCACCACCCCTCACCTCTAACTGGCGCCCTCATCTCCTTCTCTGTTCACCTTTATCGCCAACTGCACCACGCCTCCGTCCTTCCCTTCCCCTCAGGCCGTCCAGTCTCTCTCGCTCCTCCCCTCTCGAATCCCGCCGGCGCTGCTCAACCCACACCCGAGCCCCCGGCGATTTTCCCCCACCACCGCCGGATGTTTCTGCTCCCTCTGCTCCGCTGCTGCCTTGGTCGCAACTCCCTCTCTCAGCCCAGCTGCTACTCCTGGATGAGACCTCCAATTTTCAACCCGATGATAAGTGCAGGTATACCCTCTTTCTTCTTCTTTTTATTCACCACATCTGAACTTAGGTTTAAAGCTTCTGATTTGTGAGCTTAATGTGTCTAGGGTGAATTGACTGATGATGTTTTGATTTTGAATAATTTTGATTGGATTGCTTGAGGGAGTTTGTGGTTGAAGTGCTCCCCAATATTTGATTTTATTTGATTATTGCTGCAAACAGGGGTTGATTTTGCTTCTGAGCATGGGTACTGAACTTGTGATTGTATTGGCGGAGTTTTGATGTGCTAGAAATTCTTATGTGTTGAAATTTGCTCATAAAATTGTCTTTATATGTTGCTATGCTACATTCTCCAGCCCAAGTGCTTATCTTATTCTGAATTTTGATGGTGGCAGTAGCTTAGGAATTATTATCTTTTTAGGAGTTGCTTTTGATAAGCTTGATTGAGGCTAGGTTCTACACTTTCCATGCCTTTTGATCTCTCTGCTGGACTTTTGTTTATTGTATGTGATAATTTCATAAAGTCTGTTTGATCTTAAGTGCTCATCACCTAGTGTCGATTTTGTTCCGGTGGTTTTGGTTTGCATATGTGTTGCTTGAGTTGCTACATTGCTGATTTTCATTGAGTATTGGATCTTGGTTGCTGTGTGATATGGCTATACTTGTTAGGCTTGTATCTGCTACTGTTTTTTGTGCATTGCGCAGGCCAAATTACAGGGGAGATGTTGCCAAAAATTTTAAATACATATCACGGATGGTTCCATACAACTTGCACCACTACCTCCTCGTGTGCTGATTTGAAGAATTGCTCAATAGTGCCTGATATTTTGTGAGTTCCCTTGTCCTCTCTACTCTTTCATTCTCTACTTTGGGGACAAAGTAGATTTTAAGTATGGGGTAGGGACCTTCTAGTGTAACTCCGTTTTTGCATATAATTTTTTTTCTTTTCATTTTTCTTTTTCATGTGCATATCATGCATTGCATTTACATTTGCATATAGATGTTTTGAGATAAACCCTTGCTATAAAGATTCCTTGCTCTTCTTGAGGAACTTGTCATTTCCTTGATTGAAATTGGTTGATGATATCCTCTAAGGCTTGTTAAAAAGCTTGTGATGATCTAGATTGTTGGGTTATGCTATAATTCTTTCAAAACTAATCACCATGAGACTTGTTGAGTTTGAGATTCTGAGACAAAAGCTTGTGAGCTTCTGAGCCTAGGACTGACATTCATGAGTCCTATTTCTTTTGTGTGTGAATTGCTCATCTTGATTGCTCTATCTTCAGAACTTGCGTTAGAACCTCTTAAGACCACATATATGACTTGTATGCATTGCATGAACATGATTGAGGCAATTTTTATTAGCCTATCATTCCCTTCCTACCCATAATTATGTCCTTTGCTTGAAGCTCGTTGAGCCTATTTGCCTATTTATTTGTAGCTCCACAAAATCACCCCCGTAAGCCTATTTTAGCCTTGTTTACCCATCCGGGAATTAGGATGAAATGGATTTATATGTTGTTTTGTGGGCAAGCAAGAATACTTGGCTTTGAGTGATATTTATTGATTGGGGGAGTTTGTGCTTCAATTATAATTTTCTTTTGATGAAGGAAAGAAAGTAAAAAAAAAATGAAAAGAGAAAAAAAAAAAAGGGAATAAATTCTTCTTCATCATTAGAGAAAAGTTTGTGAAAAGGGAATTGGTTATCAAAAGTTAAGAGTTTTATGAGATTATTTGATTATGTAATGTGGTTGTTGAGAGAAATTTGGTATGTGTGTTGAAAAAAAAAAAGTTGGAATTGTGGTTGAAGTTTAGGAAGTAGTTCTATTTCCCGGATTAAGCACCACATAGCCAAAGAATCCATACCTTCTGACCTTGGCCCCATTACAACCCGTGAAAAGACCTCATGATTTATGTATATGTGCATGGTCCAAGTGGTGGAGAGTTAGGACACTATTCAAGCTTATGGTAGATGAGTCTTCAAGATTTGAGCCCGAGCGAAACTTTTATACCTTAGACACATGAGGGAGAGTGTTCCACAAAATATGTCCTATGTGAGGTCTTGGAATTGATGTTTCAACTTGTCTCTTGTATGATTTGCTTGTCTTGTTTTGAACCCGATGTCTAAATCTAAATGAGCAAAAGCATTGCTTGGATAGAAACCGAAATCTTTCTTGTGATTATTTACACTTGTTCTAGCTTGAGGACAAGCAAGGTTCAAGCATGGGGTGATTTGATAGCATCTATTATAGTCATATTTTAGGCATACATTTGCATATTAGTTTAGGTCATTTTCATGCATATTTATCATATTTTATACTTTATTTATTTTATTTTGCATTTTCGGAGTCTACACCTTGTTTGTATGTGTTTTAGGCATTTTGAGGCTCATATTGAGGAAAATCAAGCTTTAATGCGGAGCGACAATCATAATGGATCGGACCCAAGGAGCTAACTTGTCAAGTGCGGAAGTTGCTAAATGTGGGAGCTGTTTTGTGGAGTTAATTTATAATTGGGTGTTGGGATGCAATTTAGTTATTTAAGTTTATGGGTCAAAAATGTAATTTTCCTAAAAGTCTATATATATACTCCGTACTGTTTAGAATTGAAAGGGGGGCTAGTTCGGACTCTTTTGCCGGACAACACAGGCTTCGGCCGTAGGTTTAGTTTCGTTATTTGTTTTTCACGGCATAAGCATTGGATCGATGACGGAGATTTCGGTTTGCATTCTATTCTAAACTTTGATCTATTTCTGTCTATAATCTAGTTCATTGTTTGTTAGATTATGCTTTGCTAATTTCTCCGTTCTAGGGTTTGGGTGATCCAAACGATGATTTGGTAGTGTTAAAATTGATATTCGTTTGTCTGATTATTGTTAGATTTAATCCTATTGCGCCAGCCCTAATTGATGAAAATTGGTTAGAACTGATTTAGGGTTTGAAATCGAAAGACTAAAACCCTAAGTTAGAATTTAGATGGTGAATTTAGGCTGAAAAGCTATTGGATCCATCGGAACCATAGGATTAAACCTGAAGTTTGATTTATCGAAAGATAGTCAAATTTCTTGAGGATTTATAGATTGCCATAGATATTTTAGATGATTTTGATATCGATCGAGACCGAAAGGCGATGTTGATATGATTATCATCTAGAATTCTACGAACTTAAAGGGTCTAAATTGGTTTCTTGAGTCCGATAGGAGATTGTTAACCAATTTAGACACATTTGCTTTGATTCCGAAAGGAGATTTGCGATTACCTTAGACAATCTACCTTCAACAAATTCAGACAAGGATGCACGAATATTAATATTAATCTACTAAACCATCGTTGGGGTGATCCTTACCCTAGATTTGCCTCGTATCCATTGTTTAATACCTATTTTTGCATAGTTGTTTCTCATTAGTTGGTTACTTTCTCCATCCATATAAACATTTCGCCTTTATTTTCTTGACTTAGTCAAATCAGTTTGAATTGATAATCGATACCACATAGTCCTTGTGGATACGACACTCGATATACTACAACTGAACCACATACACTTGTGGGTATAGGTTTTAGCCTATCAATCATATTTGGAGGAAGGTCGCCGGAGTGGTAGAAGGTCGCCAGAGATGGAGGACGGTGGAGTCGTGGAGATGGTTGAGAAAGAGCAACGCTGAATTGGAGAGAGAATTTTTCAGGCAGTGAAGTGGAGAGAGGAAATGTGCAAGTGTTATAATTTTTCCCCAAATTTTGAAACCCTTGTAATTTTTCTAAGTGCCACAACCCCCTCCTTTCAACTTAAAAATTTCAAACCCGCACGCATTTTTATCTTTTTAGAACAAATAATTTAATATCTGTAGGAAAAGTTGACAGATGTCTAAATGTTTTTCAACCTCATAAGTTTAATAACTGATGTAACAAACTACTTTAATATCAGGTGTTTTCTTGACAGACTTAAAACACGTGATGTCTAATTACAGAATTCTAGTAGTGTAAGCAAATTTTACACCCTAAGGATATTGTAAATTTGAACCATTCCCTATATGGGAAGCGTTAAAATGTAAAATATCCTTACGGTGTAAAATTGCTTAAGGTGTAAAATTTTATAAAATAAACACCCGCGCCCACAATTTTAAAAACACCGCCTGCCTACGTACGCTCACACCAGGCACCAGTTCACCACGTTGCTCTCGGCCTCCCGCACCCACACCCGCGTCGAGCCACCTCCAGCCACCAGCGCCTAGCCGCGCTCGAGCCCACCACTGGGCGCACCCCCCGAGATCGGACTTGGCTTGGTTCGAGCCCAGTTGCACCATCACCGAACCTTCCCCGCCTTGTTCGAGACACCACTGTCTCGGCCTCCCACGCCACCCACGAGCCACTTCCGCCCACCAGCCCCCACCCGCTCAAACCCCCTCCCTCAGGCGCACCCCCCGAGACCGGAACCCCCATGGTTCGTGCCTAGCCGAGCTCACACTGAGCCCATCTCCCCCATAAGCGTTGTTCGACATTTTTGGTTCAGAATACCTTCGAAATCCCGATTTTGCTCCTTATTTCAACTCAAATTTGGTATGATTTCTAACCCTAAACTTGTTTATTACAATTATTTAGATTGTTTGAATGATTTAGGTTGAGATTGAAAACCTAGGGTTTGATTTAGGAGCGGAATTTGGGGCTTTTTGCCAAAAGCCAAATTGATTGAAATTGATGATATGGTTGTGTTTTTGGGTTGATTTTGAGCTAATTTCATGTTCATATCATTGTCAAATTATTTATGGATCATGAGCTAATTGAATTTTAGAATTTTATATTGCGATATGCTTTAGAATTTGGGTTTTTTGCCAAAAGCCAAATTGACTGAAATTGATGATATGGTTGTGTTGTTGGGTTAATTTGAAGCTAATTTCATGTTCATAGCATTGTCAAATTGTTTATGGATCATGATCTAATTCGATTTTAGAATTTTCTTGCAATATGCTTTAGAATTTGGGTTTTGTTTTTGCCAACATCCAAATTGATTGAAATTGATGATATGGTTGTGATGTTGAGTTGATTTGGAGCTAATTTCATGTTCATAGCATTGTCAAATTATTTGTGAATCATGAACTAATTCGATTTTAGAATTTTATTGCGATATGCTTTAGGTCGATTAGGTTATTCTATTTTAACATCAAAATCATAATTTAGCCTATTAGATCAATTGGTAGAGCAATGTGCGTTTGCACAAAGATGTGTGTTCAAATCCCACATAGGTTACATAATAGACAAGAGCGCAAAAATCGCAAATTGTTAATCATGCACATTATAATCTTAGTTATGCATTTTTTAACCTTAATTATGCACATTTTAATCTTATTTATGCACTTTAATTTTAAAAGCTTATACGTAAAAAAATCGATTTCAAACTCACATCTATCAATCTAAATTATGCGAGAGGTGAACCCAAACTCTCAAAAGGAAAAAAAACAAAATTAAAACATGGACTTCAAAAACACATCTTTTGTCTTATTCATGAACATTATGATCTTACTTTTGCACAATTATATTCTAAATCTGCACAATTGTATCTTAATTTTGCACAATTTTAGTTTAAATTTGCACAATTGTATCCTACTTTTGCACACTTCTATTCTAAATGTGCACATTACAATTTTATTTTTGCACTTTATGTTCTTATATTTGCAATTTAAAGTTGCACAAATGAACTTTAAAGTTGCACAAATGCACTTCACAGTTGCACAAGTGCACTTCACAGTTGCACAAATTCACTTCACAGTGGCACAAATGCACTTCACTGTTGCACAAATGCACTTCATAGTTGCACAAGTGTATTTGCACATTTTAATCTTATTTATGCACTTTAATTTAAAAGCCTATTATATATGCACATCATAATGTTATATTTGCACAACATAATATTATATTTGCACATTTTAATCTTATTTATGCTCTTTAATTTGAAATTGTTAAATGCTTGAAAACAAATAGACGATAAGTCCGCCCCCCGGACCCCCCGATGCGACGCCGGTGAAAAATGATTCAAGACACATTAACAATAACTTTAATTGTGCACTTCATATTATTACTTATACACATCGTGATTTTATTCTTGCACTTTATCATTTTATTTATACTTTATATTTGCACAACAAAAGGTGTCGAAACGGGAAAAAGTGCATTTACCCATAAAATTAGACATATTTACCTATTTACCCATAAATTAAACATATTTCAATTATAAATTTTTATAATTGACATAGGCACATTTACCTATTTACCCCATAATTAGACCTGTCAAAACATAACCCGACCCGACCGCCCGAAATTTTTTGGGTCAAGACCCGAAAATTTTGACCCGGAAATTTTTTTCGACGCGAACCCGAAAACCCGGATATTTTCAGGGTAATTTGGGTTTCAACCCGGTGACCCGATTGACCCGGTAATTTTGACCCGATTGACCCGGTTGATTTATAATTAAATATAATTAATTTTATCTATATTTAATTAAAATTTATCGCAAAATTATCAAATTATGATTTTTTTATTTAAAAAAGAAAAAATTGACAAACCCGAAATCGACCCGAACCCGCCCGAAACCCGGTCAAACCCGGGTTCTAGTCAACCCAAAAAACTCGGAACCCATTTTACCCGGGACCCGTTTTACCCGAGACCCGAAGTGACCCGACCCGAACCGAATGACCCGTTTGACAGTCTATCCATAATGAATTATTATGTCTGCACAAAATGAAGTTATATTTGCACAACAGGATGTTGTATCTGCACAAAATCAAGTTATACTTGCACATTAGAAAGTGTTAACACGAAAAAAAAATCATGAAAAAAAAAAATTCTGGCCCGAGAAGGAGGGGCACAATGGGGGGGGGGCAGGGGGCACACGCATGGGCAAGGGGGGCAGTCGTTCTACTAATTAAATTAGGCTCATTAGTAATTAAATTAGGCCAATTAGTAACTAAATTAGGTCCATTAGCAATTTACTTCTAAAATTAGGCCCATTAGAGAATTTTACACCTTAAGCAAATTTTACACCCTAAGGATATTTTACATTTTAACGCTTCCCTATATGGGAAGCGTTAAAATGTAAAATATCCTTACGGTGTAAAATTGTTTAAGGTGTAAAATTTTGTAAAATAAACACCCGCGCCCACAATTTTAAAAACACCGCCTGCCTACGTACGCTAACACTAGGCACCAGTTCACCACGTTGCTCTCGGCCTCCCGCACCCACACCCGCTTTGAGCCACCTCCGGCCACCAGCGCATAGCCGCGCTCGAGCCCACCCCTGGGCGCACCCCTCGAGACCCAACTTGGCTTGGTTCGAGCCCAGTTGCACCATCACCGAACCTTCCCCTCCTTGTTCGAGACACCACTGTCTCGGCCTCCCACGCCACCCGCGAGGCACCTCCAGCCCCCACCCGCTCGAACCCCCTCCCTGAGGCGCACCCCCCCGAGACCAGAACTCCCATGGTTCGTGCCTAGCTGAGCTCACACCGAGCCCATCTCCCCCATAAGCGTTGTTCGACATTTTTGGCTCGGAATACCTTCGAAATCCCGATTTTGCTCCTTGTTTCAACTCAAATTTGGTATGATTTCTAACCCTAAACTTTTTTATTACAATTATTTAGACTGTTTGAATGATTTAGGTTGAGATTGAAAACCTAGGGTTTGATTTAGGAGCTGAATTTGGGGCTTTTTGCCAAAAGCCAAATTGATTGAAATTGATGATATGGTTGTGTTGTTGGGTTGATTTTGAGGTAATTTCATGTTCATATCATTGTCAAATTGTTTATGGATCATGAGCTAATTGAATTTTAGAATTTTATATTGCGATATGCTTTAAATTTTGGGGTTTTTTGCCAAAAGCCAAATTGACTGAAATTGATGATATCACTACAAAACAAAATTAAATTTGCCACACTATGTAGCTTCGGCAAGGGCTTGCCGTGGCAATTGGTACCCTTTTGTCACGGCATTAGCCACGGTAAGCCTTCAATCTGAAAAATAAGACAAATTAGCCACCGATGATAGCTTCGGCAAAGGTTGCCGTGGCAATTAATCGATTTTACCACCCTTTGTAGCAACGGCAAGGTTTTTTGCCGTGGCCTTTGAGTTGGCTTTAATCTTTTTATTATGACTTAGCCACGGCAGTGGTGAACCAAAGTTAATCTTTTCTATCATAAAAATTTTCCGCCAAAATTTTTAACACCCGGTCTCATGAAAACTGAAATACGGAGTACTTGACTTGACTTTATTTGGTTGGAAATTGGAATACTTCAGAAAATAAACCCTAGATCTACGCCTCTTGACTCTTCCTCCCTCTCTCTCTCTCTCTCTCTCTCTGTGTACGCTCACTTCCTCCAAGCCCTCGCCGCCATTGAAGCACCTCCTCCTCCAGTGTCGACTTCTTTGTCACCATCTGAGATCTATCCCTTACTTCCCAGGCGCTGGTAAGCTCGGCATCGGATTCCTTACGAGTCCCTATCTGAGATCTATCCCTTTCGTTTCCCTTTTGTCGTCAAATTTCGTTACTCAGATCCAGCGCTGTTCCAATATTCTATCGAGACCTCCATTCAAACCCTACAACGTGAATCACAGAGAAGCTACAATAGGTCGAACACTCCGAGGTAGACGGCAGCTTGGTGACTAGCTCAGGCGATTGGGAGCAAGGGCTGACGCAATCATGCTCCGAAGATCCAAAACGAGCTCTAGCAATCCAAAGCGGGCGCGCTCAGTAAGTATGCTCTAGGGTTTTATTAAAAAAATTCCAATTCCAAATCCAAATCTGCTATTTTATATTCCAATGATTTAAAACTCCAAATTTTGAGTCTCTTTTTACATCTACTTCCAGTTAAGTGTCCAATTTCTAAACTCGACTAATTTTTTTTAGAGATTGTGATTTTTGGGGCTTTTCGAATCAGGGCAATCGATAGGAGAAGGCAAGCAGATTCAGTGCTCAAGAAATTTTGAGGAGCTAGGGTCACCCACACTTCAAACAACCGACAAAAAGGGAAGTGCGGCCATCTGTTTGATCTAGGTATGCTAATTTAACTTTTTACCCTTTGACATTGAGCTTTCAATTTGTACTAAGCATTGGCGGTATATTATATAAACCTGTAATATTTTCTTTTGTTTGGATTTACAATTCTAGGCTGGGGTGAGAGTTTCCATGTTAAAAATTTCTTTGTTGTTCATTGTTGTAATCGGTCTCTGGAAATCACCTCTTTTTCGCTATGTCACACTACATTATTTTTTATTTCAAAGCACACAAGATGCCAAACAAACATTTAAATGCTTTTGAAAGTTGAAAGTCAATGTTTAGATGCTTTGGTGGAGACTGTTTTATGTGCATGTTGAGCAGATATTTTGCTTTCTTATCAAATCAAATTAGCTAGCTCTCTAGCTAGTAAATACTGATTCATGATTATAAAAGGCACTTATAGCTGTTAAACTTCTTGATTCCTGTTCTGATGTACACCTGGTGATTGCAGTCATATAGTTAAGCAGATTGGCATCTGATTTTGCATTGGTTGCTCTGTATTGGCAGTCTATTGCTCTGTATTCACAACTGATTTTGCATTGATGAAACGTCGTTTGCTAATGGTAAGTGCTTTTTCTTATTTATGTAATCCAATTAGTTCTTTTCCTAGACCTTGATTAAGATTATAGCTTTCTTTTCTTTACCTAAATGGTCCTTTTTTATATGGTTGGCATGTACAAAAGTTCTTTTCCAAACTTATTGCATACAAAAGTTCTTTTGGTCCTCTGCCTTGGTGAGTACTACTCCTATCTTCAGGACAGGTACACACATTTATCCTTAAATTTCTTATCTTACAAAGTGGTGTGTAGGTTTTTTAGTATGAATGTTAATGTATGTTTAAGGTTTTTATCCTCTTTTGTTTGCTTTAGGGATATAAGAGTAATACACCAACAGGTTTTACTCTTAAAATAAGGAAGCATATTTGAACTAGAAGACTTGAAGATGTTCGACAACTTGGATATGACATGGTAAACTTTTGGCCTCAATCTTTGCTTATTTCAATCAAATAGTTAATTGTATGATGTGAACTAGGACAATTTTACATTATATTAATCTAATCTCTCTCACACATTTTGCTATTAACCTTGAACTAGCTTGCTTATGACAACTCATAATCATGTTTTAAATTGGAGATTTAGGTATGCATTGGTCAATTCAGATTCGAGGTAAAAGATCTTTTACATAGGGCTTGAGAATGACAATAAACCCTTCAATATGTAGTAAGCTTCTTACAGATAAGCCACCACCCTCCTTTCAATTTGAAAACCCCTTTTAATATAGTTTGATCATTCAAACTTGTCATCCAGAAATTCCATGTACGTGAAAACACCTTTTGAATTTTCACAGAGTAACCATTTTTAATAGCTTATTTCAGCCATCAAGTTCCAGACTTGTGCGCATAACATTTTAGTAATAGCAATATATTTCTTTGAGCTTTTAGATTTTAGTTTTTCCTTCAACATTTTCATTATCTGTGCACTGTGCAGTCTACAGAACTTAGAATGCTGGCTTATTGTCTTATTTCCCCTATTTCTCGTACATGATTTCTACCTTTTTGTGGCTTCAATGTTCCGCTAGTCTAGACACGATTTAGATTTGCTTGCTTGGCTTGTAAGTATATGCTGAGAGAGGGGCTTGGTCTCTCTGGTATTTTTCAATATTGTTTATTGGCATTGTGAGTAACTAAGTTGTTCACTGGCATTGTGAGCAACAATTTGTGTCCAAGTTTTTCATTTGATTTCATCTTTGGCAGAGACATTCATGTGAGAATTCTTTTTTTTCCCCTGTTAAGAATGCCAAAATTAATTAGCTTTTCTGTCAATTTTGACTTCTGTTGTTTGATCATGCAGATTTATCGACATGGGTCTTGATGTGTTTATGGAGCAGCACAAACACATCAAGATTATCCAGTCTGGATAATCTTGACTAGTCTTACACTTGCTATTGGAGTTGTTTTCTAGGTAACAATCAAAGTATTAACTTTTCTTTGTCTCACTTTATGCAAGCGTGTAGGCTTTGCCTGGGTGCTTGGCCTGCAAGTTCTTTTTTGATCAGCTGTACCTTACCATGTTCAATACTTATGAATGTGTCTCTCATGTTTCACTTCTTGACCCCTTTCCTGCAGTCTAGGCAAGAGGTAGTTGCAGACCTTCAGCAGATGCAAAGTGTGCATGTAAGTGAACCTTATCAGTTCATGTGAAATTATTTTGCCTAGAAATTGGCTAATTCCTATGAACTTCTGTGGTAATAATTATGTGAAATGCATGGCTAACTATATATTTACATGGACAATATCTTTTTAAAACTTACTGACATTGTGAACAACATGAATCTTTCACCCTTCTATGTGGGTAATTGCTCATAAATATGACACGTGGTAAGGCAGCAGAATATATGCTGCTGTTGTTTCCTCTTTTTTTCATATAGAATTAGTTGTCTAGAAATTTCTTTTTTTTTTTATGGCATGGAGATCTAAATGAATATGTTTAGTTTGACTAAAGAACATGATAGAAAACTAGGTTAAGATTGACCTATGAAATCTTAAATCTAAGGAATCTGCAAAGCTCTTTCTCCATGTCGGTCCTATTATAATGGCCATTATGATCCCTGCTATCTTTTTGTTCTAAAACTGGTTTTCACTAATCGTGCCATGAGCCGGTGAGTAAACACTTTTCTGGTTTTAACATTGAACCAATGGATGCGACTCATTATCTAACTTTATGTAGCTTGTAAAGTTGTAACTAGCAATAACAAGTTATTTTAATCGTAATGGAAGTTTTCATTATGAGTGGGGATTTCATTTATGGTTTATCATTTTCAAGGCATTAACATGTTAATTTAATCATATAACTGAACTCTCTTTTTATCAATATGAATTAATACCAGATCTATGTTCATCTATTACAGGTTTGCTCATTCTTATTCAGCATTCATGATATTGTGCAGCTTTGGTGGTTTTCTAGTTCTTATTGGTTTCATGCAGTATATGTAGAGTTCATATCTGTTTCATGCAGTATATGTAGAGTTCATATCTGCTGTTTTTTTCATGCAGTATATGTAGAGTTCAAATGCCATTTGATACTCTTTGCTGGTGTTAGGTGGAGCCGTGGAGGCTCACATTTGCATGGTGAAGTGTTGAGATGCAATGAAAATATGTAAATTTTATAATTATGTATATTTATTTTATATAAATTTTGTAGTTTTAACATTTTATTAGATATGTAATTTTTTATAATTAATGAAATTTTTATTATATATGTAAATTGTGTATTATTTTTTTTTTAAAAAAAAATATTGGACTTTTTAGCCCGGGCCTCAAGAATCCGGGCTGAAAAGCATGTTTTTATTTTTATTTTCCATCCACACTTTAGCTACGGCTGCTTGTCGTGGAAAATGTGTCATGCCTATTGTCTGGGGTCGCCTTGCCGTTGCTTTTGTTGTGGCTAATATCTTGCCACGGCTAGTAGCCGAAGCTACCAAATTTTGCCACCGCACGGTTCGCCACCCTTCTATTTGCCGTCGCAGTGCCGAAGCTGGAAGCATTTTGCCACCCAGAAAGGCCTTTTGCCATGGCATTTTTCCGAGGCAAATTTAATTTTTTTTTTGTAGTGTATGGTTGTGTTGTTGGGTTGATTTGGAGCTAATTTCATGTTAATAGCATTGTCAAATTGTTTATGGATCATGATCTAATTGGATATTAGAATTTTATTGGGATATGCTTTAGAATTTGGGTTTTTTTGCCAACATCCAAATTAATTGAAATTGATGATATGGTTGTGATGTTGGGTTGATTTGGAGCTAATTTCATGTTCACAACATTGTCAAATTGTTTGTGGATCATGATTTAATTGGATTTTAGAATTTTATTGCGATATGCTTTAGGTCGATTAGGTTCTTCTATTTTAACATCAAAATCATAACTTAGCCTATTAGCTCAATTAGTAGAGCAATGTGTGTTTGCCCAAAGATGTGGGTTCAAATCCCACATAGGTTACATAATAGACAAGAGTGCAACAATCGCAAATTGTTAATCATGCACATTATAATCTTAGTTATGCACTTTTAACCTTAATTATGCACATTTTAATCTTATTTATGCACTTTAATTTTAAAAGCTTATACGTAAAAAAATTGATTTCAAACTCACGTCTATCAACCTAAATTATGCGAGAGGTGAACCCAAACTCTCAAAAGTAAAAAAACAAAAACAAAATTAAAACATCGACTTCAAAAGCACATCTTTTGTCTTATTCACGCACATTATGATCTTACTTTTGCACAATTGTATTCTAAATCTGCACAATTGTAGTTTAAATTTGCACAATTGTATCCTACTTTTGCACTTTCACCAAGTGTATTCTATATCTATATAATATATAATATATAATATATAATATATAATATATAATATATAATATATAATATATAAATATATTATTAAATGATAAGCAATTTCACCAAGTGTCGTCATTTTATGCCAAGTTATTTTAGGTAGGTGTATTTCTATAATAATCTAATTAATTAGCTAGGGTAAATCAATTAACCTATATATTATTTATCATATATCTCAATCTATCCATAATTGGGTATATATATATATACATACACACACACACATATACCCATTAAATTTTATTAATTTATCTAAATACACATAAAGAAATTCAAATTTTTGGTTTATATACATCAAAATTTAATGATCTTATTAAATTATCTAAAGTATCATTTTGGTTTAATGATTGTAGATTAAAGTTTTCATTTAACATATATTTTATATTTTTCTAGCCAATGGGTTTGAATTAATAAATAACGATACCTATATATAATTTTTTATATACTATATTAAATTAAAAGCTCGAGAACATATCTTATAAATTCTCTCTTTCATCTAAGAGATTTTCGTAAAATTATCTTTAGTTAAATCTTGTATATAATATTATAGTGATAGTATTTTTTTCTTTCTAATAAGATTATTTTAAAATATCTATATATATACACTTCTTGAAGCAATAATCATTTTTAATCAGGTGTTATCATTACATTTAATTATAGTTGTTTGAATTTACATGGGTATCCGGGGCTACTAGCAAGTAGCACCCGACTGATCCCATGGGCCCTGAAGTTAACAACTAGGTAAACCCTCCAGTAGCCACCCGGGGTGATATTCGAACCGGGGACCTTTGGGTACTTCCCGCAAGTCCTTTTCAGATGAACCAACCTGAAATGGTTTACATTAATTGCAGTTTTTTCAAACAATAAAACTATACATTTTTAATTTTACACTAACTTTTACAATATTAAAATTTTACAATATTAATTTGTCATATTATTATGATTTTAAAAATAAACTGCGCAATGACGCTGGAACGGTACTAGTAATAACTTAATTCAGAATACTTTTAGCTGGGGTGAGAGCCTCTCCTCAATTCACTCTTTTTCCTCCAATCAAATTTTTTCTTTTTTCTTTTCTTTTTACCCTCTCCCAATCTTGCTTAGGGTTACTCTCCGCCCCCTTGCTTCCTGAATCTCAATTCGTACTCCTCTAACCTCCATCGCTTCACCGCTCTACCGGTTCCATCACTTTCCTCCTCAGTTCCTTTGCTATTTCTCCTCCGCCGGTAAAGTTCTATGCCCTCCTCCTCATCTTCGTTTTCTGTGATTACCCTTTCTCCTTTCCGTTCTGTAACGTTATTCAATTCTTCCGATGCCTCCTTCTTCCTCCTTCTTCTCCCGTTCTTTCTCCTCATTTCAGACGGCTCCTTTGGTTGTGGTTGTCTTTTATCGACTCCTCTTCCTGCTCGCTGATGTCGCTCGCTATCCTTATCCAACCGCACCGAAAATCGCCGGGGATCCATCTCCGCCTCTCCTCTGAAGCCCTAAAATCGCCGGGGATTCATCTCTGTCTGCCCTTACGTTTGTCTTCCACCTTCTCTCTAGATGCTTCTATGTCTTCCTTGATTGGATATTCGCGGTGTTTGTAGGTCGAAGCCATGGTTTCCGACGCCAGTAAGAAGCAAGCCACTCAGAAGAAGGTAGTCGCCGCTAGGAGGAGTGGTCGTACCTTCTCGTCTGCTGCTCCTGACAGTGGAGGCCTAGAGAATCCATTCAGAATCCAAATGAAATGGTATGTGGAATTTATATCTCTTACTCTTCCATTCCTTGAAACCCATCTTCTTTTGTTTTCTGTTTGTGTTTGTGCGCCTGTTTAATTTCAAATCCGGCTATCAAAAGGTTTGTGCGCCTAACTTTCGAAACTTTGTAGGAGGAAGGAGGTGGAACAGTCGACTACTGAATTAGCTATGATAAAGGTTTGATCTTTTCCCTATTTATGCAATTTTCGGAGATATTTTGTGCTTCCATGAGACCATGATTTAAGGTTTTGTGATTCTATGCAGATTATGATTTGGGTTTTTTCGTAGTGTGTGGTTTGGGCTTTTTTTTCTCTCTTGAATATTTTGTGGTCCAAATCTCAAATGCAGCAAATCAACATTAGTTTCTTATGGGGAGAGCAATAAGAGCATAATGAATTCTTAGGTTTCCTTAACATGAAATTGGGTGTATAGCAAATTAGCAATGATACGATGTTTGCATATATCGATTCCGGTTAATTTACATGATCACACTTTTAGGGATTACAATGTTGTCTTTTTTCTATAATAAAATAAAATAAATTTGTCTTCTTCTTTTTTAATAAAAAAAATGCAATTAGTGGATTATATTTCCAAAATGCAGCAATGCTTCCAAGTTACAAGATGGAGCATGGAGTACACATACCCTTGCCTTTTGCATAATGTTAGTAATTGAGATGGAATAAATTGGGAAAAGAGCATAAGTATTAGCTATAAGGCTTTGTTTTCTGGTTGTATGCCCCTTGAAGGGTTGGAGCTTACGCGTATTTAGAAAATTGAATTGACTTCTATATCATTGTTGAATTTTTCCTTTTAGTTGATGTTTTTTTAAGTCTCCATTAAGATTTGTTGTTGTGTAACTCGATTTTCTATCGTCACTTGGAATCACAGGGGCTCTAAGAACGTGGCAGATCTAAGTTATATGCAATGGTTTATCTAGTACAAGTTGAGCTCGAAATAGTAGACAGATTGGTTAACTCATTGGGTAATCATTCATATTATGAGTTTCTTGGGATCATTTATCGTTTTTCGCTGATATTCTTACTTCGTTTGGACCGTTGTCTAATGTCATTATAACTGTCTGCACCAGCAAACTTAAAAAATCAGTACATGACCTTGAGATTATCTAAAGAAGCAAGGCTGGTGCTAATTTGGTTAAACCACATAGGGGCCATGAAAAGGTTTTTTCCAGCTTCGAATGGAAACTCTTGAAGTCCATACTCCTTGCATTGTATTGACCCCTCGATTGCTTGAATGCTTATCTGTCATGCAATCGGTAGGATCTTCCCATTCCATTGTGCTTACCCCTAAGCAGGATACCCCTTTCTTTTAATCTTTACTGTATCAGATTTATATTCTCTCCTTTTGCATGGGTAGAAATTTATCTTCATATACTTGGCTTATTGATATGGTTGTTTTTGAAGAAATTTCTATGGAACTTCTGTAGAAGGTATCTATTTTAACTTGACTCATTTTTGTACATATTTAGGTGCGTTGGTTAGCGCAAGAAGTTGGCCAATTGACTATTCATTCCAGTCAAATAACTATGCTCAATGGTGTGGTTCTGGTCAAAGTGGTATATTTTGTCCAAATTTAATTTACATGATACAACAACTATTATGGAACTTTGATTGGTAATATTCATTGATTTCTGCCTAATTTAACCATTTTGTATTATGATCGGAATACCATCTTTTCAAATTTCAATTGGAGCATTGGGTGTTGTAGGCTATGGTTATATGTGGTGGAAAGTAGTATTATTAGAGCTAAAAAAATCACAATTTGTTTCTTATTATCTTCTCCTTTTGTTTCTTAAATTCAGACCTATTAAATGAAATGGTTAATTAGTGGCGATAATATCTTGTCTTTTTCTTGAATGTCTAGGGATTTTCTTTTTTTTTTAGATCTTATGTATGTGACTAAGCGTAGTATGGAAAGTGCTCAATGAAATTTGACAAAACATCTGGAGGGTGTTTCGTATGCTCTTGTTGTAAGCAACAAATTATCTCATTCCTTTATTCGTAACTTTTCCATGAAGCGATTTGCTTGTGTTGCCTTCTATTCTATATTTATAGAATTAAGTTTTTGCCCTCTTAAAAAATCTTCCACAAGCATAGAAAGATGCCAACATTGTGCTACTTTCTGTAAATAAAAAATAAATATTCTACTTGAGGCCTCATTAGAATGATTATAAACTACAAAAGAATGTATGCATATCAATGATGTTCCTCACACGAGTAGTTGGCCCTTTGATTTCTCTAAACCTTTCTCTATATGATACAAGATGTATTGATGTTGAACTACTTTTCCATGTTTCTAGCATATCTTCATGACCTCATGCACTTATGCAATATTCATTTTGTAATCTCACATTTTATATTTTCTTGCAGAAAACAAAAAAGCATTTGACACAAAGAATTGAAAACTTGGATGGGATAGTTGACGATGTGAAGGAAATGACTAAGCTGATTAAGGGTGATGACTGATGAGCGTTCACAATCCATAGAGCACTGTCTCTTCACCTGTATTTTTATATGGAGTAAATGATAGCTATCGTACAAAACTACAAATTCATCCCTCTGTATTAATAAATATTTTTTGTCTCTAGGATTTGCACCGAGAGTACCAAATTTGTGCGGTGTGAACTCCTATGTTGTTCAAGAACAATATTGTTGTACTGTTAGTTATTCCAAACATTTATTTATATTTTATTTGGTTATTCCTTATAATAAATATTGTGTATTTTAATTTTTTTTTCTCGCAACCGCGCCATGACGCGAGAATTCCACTAGTATATAAATTTAATGGCGCGGGAATTCCACTAGTATATAAACTTAATACTAAAGCAAAAAAGTTGAGGTGTTAGCACAACCTTATTTCTAGCACTTTCCTCCAATCACATTATAGCTCTTTCTTAATTTCTTTTTCCTTTATTTTTAATTTATGCTTAACAGGTATTGTATGCAATTTCTTCCGCTTCGTTATTTCCCCTTTTGTTTGGCTAGGGTTAAAATCTACCTATCGCTCCTCTTCATCTCCTCCATCACATCTCTAATCAACAACAAAAAAACGTTTTCCCAAGCCGATTCCGCCAACTGTCCGAGATGCTTTCAAGACAATTTGGAGGCTCGCATCTGTTTCCCAACGTTTTCTATGGATTCCAGCCTTCAATTTGGCTATGGTCGGCCTTCAATTCGTATAAGGGTTTTGTCTGAACAACCATGAAGAAGAGGATATACAGTGCCTGTATCATGCCATAAACCACGGCGAATTTGGCATCTCGCGACATCGACTAGGGACTCTCTAACTCTTTCAATTTGGCTATCAATAACTGGCGGAATTTTTTTTTCCAACTATTTCTATCGATTCCGACCGTCAACTGCGAATTCGATTACCATAAGGTTTCATCTCCTCTTTCCTAATTATTTTTACTACGATTTCTATCGATTTCGGCCTTCAATTGCAGCACACCGCTCTCTGAACAGCCAAATCTGAACAACGATGACAGTGGCAACAAGGCGCAGTTGTCAGCTTCCAGGTAAATAACCCTTTTGAACCCATCGTTACATGTTGCAATTAGTAATTTTAGCATTTTCCCTTTTGATAGGAGTTGGATCCTGCAAAAATTGATAAACGGATGGAGTATACGTTTTTTCAATATTCTAAAGTCCACACCCTAGAACGAATTGAGAAAAGACCAGTCTATACCTTTCTGAATGAGAATTAGTACATGAATCACTTTAGGACAAGTCTGACATGTTGGACATAATTGCTAGGCACTAGGCACTATGTGTGTAAAAAGTATGTTAGAACTAACAAATCTGCATGATACCTTTGCCTTGAGAAAGTTCCCTTCAGCAAATAAAAAATAAAATATAAAGACTTTTGTGGTCATTCATGGCTCCTAATTACTATCTTCTCCATGAAATTCCCTAGCTTCCATATAGAAAGATCACATTTGCCCTCCAATTCCATCCTTTAATTAGATAGTATAGGTTATTAGTATTTTAATGTGCTTATTGTGATTTCTTTTAATCTCGGTCGGCTAATAACTGCACTCACTGGGCAGCTGCAACAAAGATTTGGCTATTTACATAAAGGCTCTGAAGGATTGCCTTCCATAGATTCCTTCAAATAGTTTCTCAAAGGTAGAAACCATTTTAGATTTCGTGATGCATTTGTGCACTTCCAAACCTCCTTTTTTTTGTTCTCTCTAAGCATAACTGTAACATTCAGATATTGATAGACTCTCTTTCTTATTTCTCTATTCTCATTTTGTTAATATCAGGCACAATAAAAGGTTATGTAGGGCCTGTAGGCGTTTCTACTGTTGATGGTGCAACTTCTAAGGATATCATCAGGAGCACTGTCTTCATAGCTACAGGAGCACTGTTTTTTGAGGTTAGTGACCAAATGAATTTCTTTTGATGTTCAAATCTTATTTTACCCTAATTTATTTTACCCTAGGATGGCCAACTTAATTTTCTTACAGCATGTGAGTACGTGTCCTTCACATTTAATCATGTATGAAACTTGATCCTTATGAAATTAAAGAGTTATGAAATTAAATTTCTGTGATTACAGATTTCCAGATTTTAGAAATTACAGCAGTATGAAACTTGATCCTTATGAAATTAAAGAGTTATGAAATGAAATTACAGATTTTAAAACTTACAGATTTCATAAATTACAGATTATTCAATATGTATTTTCCCTTGACTCGAACTATAATGTGTGTATATATCTACATATGTATAAATTACAGATTTCATAAATTACAGATTTTTGTAATTACATATTTCTGAAATTCCGGATTTTAGAAATTACATCTGTATGAAACTTGATCCTTATGAAATTACATAGTTATGAAATTACAGATGGCATCTCCGATCAGATGATATTCTTTATCAACAAAGGAAGTTACTTCGAATGAAAGGTATAAGCTGCAGTCTATATTTTTTGCATCACATAATTATTATACTCTCTTATTTATAAGCTTCTCATGAGATAATCTGTTTTATACTCTCTTATTTATAAGATTCAACATTATATATTTCAGTAATCTGTAATTTTAAATTACGTAACTTAAGTTTTAAAATATGTAAATTCATTTTTAAAATATTTAATCTCAGAGTATGTAATGTCATACAAGTGTAATATCTTAAACCTGTATATTGAGGACATCTGTAATTACATAAATCTGTAATTTCAATAGGATCAAGGTTTAAAATATGTAATATCGTAACTCTGTAATTTCATGAGGATCAAGTTCATACAAATGTAATTCCTAAAATCTGTAATTTCATAAATCTGTAATTTCTGAAATCTGTAATTTCAGAACTCTGTAATTTCAGAAATCTGGAATTTCATAAAGATCAAGTTTTAAAATCTGTAATTTCATATTTAAATTCTGTAACTTATGTTTTCAATATGTACATACCGTTTTAAAATATGTACATTCTGAAATCTGTAAATTACAGAAATCTGTAATTTCACAAGAATCAAGTTTTAAAATCTATAATTTCATATTTTATTTCAATTTTAAAACTTACAGAGTTCACAAATTACATATTTTATAAATATACAGATTTTATTTCTGAAATTACATATATTAAAACTTACAGATTCCGGAAATTATACAGATTTCAGAAATCTGTAATTTCACAAGGATCAATTTTAAAAATCTATAATTTCATATTTAAATTCTGTCAATTAAGTTTTAAAATATGTAAATTCATTTTTATAATATGTAATTTCAGCATTATGTAATTTCAGAAATCTGTAATTTCATAATGTGCAATTTCAACGATATGCAATTTAGCAAATTGTTATTTCATAAACCTGTGATTTTCTACTTTGTGAGTTCAGCAATATGCATATCAATAATCTGTAATTTCAGAAATCTATATTTGTAATTTTGGAGGTTACATATTGTCATATTTTAACATTTTTATATTGGACTTCAGATTTGCAGTTAACTGAGGCACAAGTTAAAAACTATGCCCTTGCCGAAATTGAAAAATCATTGCAACATAATGGTAGTTCTCTCAGAAATCATCCACCAATGCCTCTTCATGATGATATTAAAGATGAATTGAATTATGATAAAGCATCATTGTCTATCGAGCATAGTAAGCTAATGGCCATCTTACTATGACAGTTTGGTCATTAACATTGATTGACGTAAGAGATGTTGAAGCTCAATCTACTTTACAATTTTGCAACATAAGCTACCAGATTGAAATTTGTTATTACTTTGTTGTTTTTTCAATCCAGCTCCTTATCACACTTCTTCTATCTACTATTATCGGGATATCTATGAAATATAGGATTTTTAAAAAAAGCGCCATTGGCGCGGGCATTTTACTAGTTCAAAATTAAATTACTAACCTAAAATAACTAACTAGTCAAAACGTAATCTTCACTAGGCCATGGTGCAACTCAGGAAACGGACGTTAAGTCGTTGCTTGAATGTCCCTTACGTCACTTGAGAATTCAGGCAACGAACATGTCGTCACCTAAATGGTTGTTGCTTCAAGGCTGTGCCTTTATTATTCAGGCGACGAACAATCGTTTGTTCGTTGCTTGAGACCGTTCAGGCAACAAACAAACCGTTCGTTGCCTGAATATGGTCAACGGCCTTGCAATCAGGCTTAGCCATTCAGGTGACGAACTATTGGCATTCAAGTGATGACAAAAGTTTGTCGCCTGAAATCATATGGTTAATTGGATATTGCCACAATATTCGAATTTTCAGGCGACGAATATATCATGTTCGTTGCATGAGTGTTGTGGCAACGGAAATACACTCGTTGGGTAACTAGTTTGTTCGTCACCATGTTATTCAAACAACAAGTAACACTATCAATGTTCGTCGCCTAAATCAATTTTTTAATTTTTTTTTTAAAAATTCAAGCAATTGGTATATGCTATGTTCGTTGCCTAAGTAAATTTCATGTTAAAAAATATATTTACAATATTATTAGTACCCCTATTTTTCACATACCAAATGCACAAAACCTGCTCACATTCACATTAAAGCAAACCTGCTCACATTCAACCAATTTATGGTTCCTAGTTGCCACATTCAAGCACAAACACACCTAATGACATTCACATTTGACAAATTTTGCATCTATTACATGCACATTGCAAAGCACAAAAGTGCAAATACACCCCATCCATTAGGTAATAGTTCAATTCCCTAGCTGCCATTCGACTCAAGGTTTGAGAAATAATGAAAACACAAACTTCCACTCCCTCTAGTGCTACAACTCTATAAGCTTACAATGAAGGAATTGTTGACCTTTTACGCCTCAACTAACGGTACGATATTCATCTGCACCAAGGAAGAATGCTTTTGGACGTGCAAAAGCAAAGCATGCTATGGCCAGGACTGTGCTTCTAGTGGGTACAAAGTTGCCCCTTTGATGTACTTTTGGTGCTCAAATGCATCTCTTCTCCTGCCAAGATGCGCCAAGAGGATAAGAACCATCTCCAACTCTCCTACCAGCCGAGGAAGTATTATAATTATAACGCTAGATCCAAAATGAGAGGGCTAACACCATAAGTAGCTATCTTTAACAATGAATGGATGACAATAATTTTAGCATAGTTACACCTACACATGTAACATGAATATTAGAAGAAAATTGATTCGAGTGTTTCGGTGTGGCCAGGACTGTGCTTCTAGTTATATATATCACATAATCTATATATAACTATCAAAATTTCAGTCTCAATGTGTTTAGATTATGGCGTATTGATACTTGTTGAAAAGAGAATTCAAAGACCTACAACTTTCGTGTTTACAACTTTTCCAAATTCGGCCTTGAGAATAATGAAATCGGAACTTCAATGTACGTAGTAGCTAGGCTAGAACTCGGGTGGGGCATAAGGAAATCACGACTTCTGTAAAGGCTCGGATTTTTAAATCCTAATTTTTTGAAAAGGAACTTTAAAATGAATTTAAAATCAAAATTTAATAGAAAACTCGTTAAATCGAATCTGAAATTTAATGAATGGATTTTCGACCTAAAATAAAATTTTCGAAAACTAACTTGGCATGACACTATTGATTCTCAGATCATTTGAAACCTCTAAAAATGAGTTCTGACATGGTTTTAACGAATTTTTCGATGGATTTCAATTTCGCTACTTTGACTTAAGATTTTAAAATATGAGCGGGATTTTACCGGATAAATTAAGTCGATTTAAAAATTCGAGAGAGATAGGATTAAGGAGCGGGTCTCGAGATTTGTTTCTTTTCGGGTATTTTGAAATATCCTTTGAGCACCACTTAATTGTATGTAATTGTCTTCTTCCCGTTGTCCTTATCCGAGATCGAGAACAAGTCATACTCTCCTCCAATGTGGTCTTTTCCCCCTCTGACTTTGACCAGCTCAAATAAAATGCAGAGCTCACTCTCGTCTTCTTCCCCTTTTCCCCATTTCGAGTAAGTACGTAGTTGTAGGAGCCCATTTCTCCTTGATCTGTCCATTTTAAGCAGCAGATGGTCTAGCGCCTTTACTACCCCTTCGTTTCCCTTTGTTTTATTACTGGATTTATTGAGTCAAGTTCATATTTAGTCCATTTGAGTTAGCCATATTAAATTCATTTTTCCCTTTCTAAAACATTTTGAAAAACCATTTCAAAACCTTGGACCATTTTCAAAACCACTTCAACCTATCATACTCGGTTTGCAAAACCTGGCTCTGATACCAACTTTGTAACGGCCCAGGATTATGATTCCCGGGTTACGTTTCGAGGCATGAAACCCATCGTTAGGATCTTGCGCCCCGAGTACAGGTTGAAGGTTTGAAATCCTAACTAACGCTTTCAAAGTGGGATTTCGCACCCAAATTCAGAGGGATCGTTGGAATCCCCAGGGAAGTCCCATGTACCTATCGTAAGTCTAAGCGTGGAAAACCAAAGGTCACACAAATAGCGGAAGTAAAGCATAATACAAGGGGGGTGCCACGTCAGAGCCGGGTCAAAACATGATCAACCATTCATATCCAAACCGTAATTAAAGTGCTGAAGTCGGAATCTCAACTCTCTCTCCCCGCCATATTAGACCCCGCGATCATGGAGCCAAATCAACATCAATAGTAGTAAGCATAACGGATACCTAAAAAAAACTGATAGTGGGCGGGACCAGATCGATGCCCACTTTGGCTTTGCATCCCGGCCCTAAGCACACATATACGCTATACCTAATAAAGATGCTTCTAGATGCAAGGCGGAACATTAACATGATGATGATGATGATGATGATGATGATGATGATGATGATGCCTTATCACAGAATATCAAGTGGTATGTCCCTCTCCTTCCTCCACCCCCTTCCGATAGGGCGGAGACTGGCCAGCTCGTGAATGCATTCCATAATAATCGGGCGATACGCATGCCCAACCCGTATCCAAAATAAAATAAAGCCCGCGGGTAGGAAGTTCCATTACTCGATTGACTCACGACGGGACCCGATGGGACTGGGCCATCCTATAACCTTAGCAAAGACTCTAGTTACTTCACAGATAACGGTCAATGCTCAACGGACTGGGCCATCCTATAACCCATAATAGGTTGCATTGACCGTTGAGCATTCTATTTCTTTATGCGTATGTAAACATAACGATCGTTATCTGTGAAGTAACTAGAGTCTTTGCTAAGGTTATAGGATGACCCAGTCCCATCGGGTCCCGTCCTGAGTCAATCGAGTCATGGAACTTTCTAGCTGCGGGCTTTATTTTATTGTGGAAACGGGTTGGGCATGCGTGCCGCCCGATTATTATGGAATCCATTCACGAGCTGGCCAGTCTCCGCCTATCGGAAGGGGATGGACGTAGGAGAGGGACATACCAGTTGGTATTCTGTGATAAGGCCTTATTATTATTATTATGCACTTGATCTTAGGAGCATGTTAGTGTGTTAATGTTCCGCCTTGCATCTAGAAGCATCTTTATTAGGTATAGCGTATATGTGTGCTTAGGGCCGGGATGTAGAGCCAAAGTGGGCATCGATCTGGTCCCGCCCACTATCAATTTTTTTTAGGTATCCGTTATGCTTACTACTATTGATGCTGATTTGGCTCCATGATCGCGGGGTCTAATATGGCGGGGAGAGAGAGAGTTGAGATTCCGACTTCACCACTTTAATTACGGTTTGGATATGAATGGTTGATCATGTTTTGACCCGGCTCTGCCGTGGCACCCCCCTTGTATTATGCTTTACTTCCGCTATTTGTGTGACCTTTGGTTTTCCACGCTTAGACTTGCGACAGGTACATGGGACTTCCCCGGGGATTCCAACGATCCCTCTGAATTTGGGTGCGAAATCCCACTTTGAAAGCGTTAGTTAGGATTTCAAACCTTCAACCTGTACTCGGGGCGTAAGATCCTAACGAGTGGTTTCATCCCTCGAAACGTAACCCGGGAATCATAATCCTGGGCCGTTACAACTTCAATCTCGATCTCAATTCTAAATCTCGACCTCAATGTTTATCTCGATATCAAATCTCAATCTTTGCCTCAATCTCAATCTCAAACTTCGATCATTACTTAATCTTGATATTAATCTCAAATCTCAATCTCAATGTTAATCTCAAATCCCGATCTCAATCTCAATCTCAAACCTCAATTTGAAATCTCGATCTCAAATCTCAAATCTTGATCTCAATCACAATCTCAAATCTCGATCTCAAACTAAATTGGAAGTTCATACTTAACTTATATATATATAAAACTAAATATAAAAACAAAAATAACAATCTCAAACAAATACATATAAAACAACATCTATAGTAATTTTAATTATATTTGTAATTAAAACATTTTATAAAAGTCTAACAACTAAATATTTATTTTAAAAAAATTGTTCATTTATTACACAATGAATATCATTTGCGCCGTTAATAATTTAAAAGTAATTCAAAATAATAACCTTAACTCATTTGCAAAGAGTATCATTATCATATGTGATTAATGTTAAGACGGTCTCTTTTGTGTTTGGATGATTTGCGTTTGACCAAGACTCGGACTTTCATTACTTTGATTGAGATCTTTGTCGCACGTGTTTCTCACGTTTCGGTGTTGCTAGTGCTCTACTAGTCAGCCTTTCCTTGTTCGAGTTTGAGAGTTTCTGCCTCTTGTGTTGACTTATTATCTTTTTATTTTTAATTAGTTTGTTTTGCTTTGGTTTTCTGTTTAGAATCCGGCTATATATGGATTTTTATTTGTTGTCTTTTCCCTTATGCCACTTGCTTATGTTTGTAAATGATGGTTAGTCTATCTACCGACTTGTCCGGTCTCTTGTTTTTTTTAGGTTTGTCTAGAGAACCAAATTATATATTATCTTGCTTCCAAAAAAAGGTGATTAATGTTAAACTCCAACCAAGATGTGAATTAATGAGTGATCAAAATAATTCATAAACTATGAAATTTTATTTCAACATTCATAATACTTCAACAATAAAAGTATAAGCTTATGATTTTATTAAAAGATAAAGAAAAAAAATGAAACCAATATTTATATTTTCACCAAAATTAAACAACATGATTTAAAAGAAGATAATAATAATAATAATAATAATAATAATAATAATAATAATAATAATAATAATAATAATAATAATAAAATGAGACCAATATTTGTTAAAAGATAAAGAAAAAAAATCAAACATATATTTCACACGGATTACGAAAGATGTAGAGAATACTTTTTCCTTATCACCGTGTCAGATGGCTTTGTGGAGTTCTCAGCATCGAGACCATGCTACTGACTGGCTTAGGGCTGTCCCCATCTCAGGGTTGGGTCAGGCTATAAATGGTAAGACGTATCGTTGTGTGCTGTCCTATCGGTTAGGCATCCCTTTGTTTTCCATTTTGAAGCCTTGTTCCGCCTGCTCTAGAGTATTTGAGGGGGACATTTTTGGAGATCATGCTGTGTCGTGTGCTGGTATTGTGGGGATTAAACACCGCCATAATGCTGTTCGTGACACTTTGGTGAATGTCTGTTATCGGTCTGGGATCTCGGCTGGTAAAGAGGTTGATATTGGCTTGTGTGGAGGAGACGGGAAACTCCTCCGTCCGGCGGACATGCTTCTTTATGCGTGGGATGAAGGAATGGATGTTTGTGTTGATTTGACAGGGTCATCCCCTTTGACGCAATTTGGGATGGTTGATTTTGTTCCAGGGCATGTGGTGGCCGAGGCGGCTCGTCGTAAGTGGGTCAAGTACCAAGATAAGTGTAACGCCATTGGTTATGAGTTCTTACCCTTTTCTTTTTCTGCATTGGGGGAACTTGAGGCAGATGCCATAGCCCTTCTAAAGAGGATCCAAAAATTTGCTCAAGCTCACGATATGGGGGCTCACAATGCAGCTCATATTTTCACTAGGGTAGGGTTTTCTATTGCTAAAGGAGTGGGGGCCCAGATTGTCTCTCGGCTCCCCACCAATTCCTTGTAAACTCTTATCCTCTTAATAATAATAATAATAATAATAATAATAATAATAATAATAATAATAATAATAATAATAATAATAATAATAATAACCACATGGAAACAAAATATTGATTCTCCGCTAGGGTAGGCGAAAGCGCGATCAGCGCAAGGCGTCCAGGAAGGCCGCTCCTCCGGCGGTTCGTGGTGGCCGGAGCAGACCTGCTTCTGAGGCAGGCGGTTCGTGGCCGGCGGTTCCTGGCCTGGGCGAGGGCGCGAGGGTGTGGTGGTGCCACGGTGCTTGCTCAGCGTTTTCGGGGGTCTGCGTTTTCACGCCCAGTCCCTCGTCTCCGGTGCTTCGTTCATCAGGTTCTCGGCGAGGGCATTCCGACAGGTTTGATCTCTCCTTTTCTGTGTTCTGCATCCCTCATCAGGCTAGGTGTTTGATGCGTCTGGCGGGTTAGTACGAGATTGATGCGTCTAGCGCTGATCTCTAATCTCCGGCGGTTCGTTTGCGTTTGTTTGCTTTCGATTTGAGATTTTTATCGCTGTTGTTGTGCGTCTCGTGGTTCTGTGTGTGTGTGCTGCGGGGTTGTGGTGTTGGTGGCTTGGTTCTGCGCTCGCAGTGCCTTCGATTCTAGGTGGCTTTGTTCTTTGATTTGTGTTGTTTTGTGCTGCCTTTGGTTGGTGTTTTGGGTCTTTGGAGTTAGATGAGAGGTGGAGGGTGTATCCTGTCGGTGAGGGTGCATTGTCCCTTTGTGGGGTGTGATGGATGTAGAGATGGTAGTGGAAAGGGTCTCACTCCTGCCTATTTTATCAGGCACTTGTGAGATATCCATCTTAGTGGTGATGCATTGCCTGGATTCAAAGAGCTTCTTGGCTCCAATGTGGGTATCTATGATCAGTTTGAGGCGGTTCTCAAGCAACTTGGTCTTTGGTTTTGCGGACATTGTTGTGTCATCCATACTGTGTCTAAGAATTGCTTCCATGATGGGGATGTTGTTGAGCCTCCATTGTCTGATGATGGAACTATAACCTTCTTTATTCATGGATTGCCCCGTCCCGTTGATGAGATTGTCAGTTCTTCTGTTGATTTAGGTCATGTGGATGTTCAGGATGATCGTGTGCCATCTATGGGTTTTGATGTCACTTTGTTGGAGAAGGTGTTTAATGTTAACACTCATACGGTTAAGACTGTCCCATGGAAGTGTAGGCTGGGTTTCGCTAGAGTCCTTAAGGACGCCCTTGATAGGGTTGCGTCCGATCCGTCTAACGTGTCTTCCTGGGTGTGTCTCTTTATTCTGCCTCTTTGCATCTTGCATAGGTTTAAGCCCAAGACTAGCGCAGAAAATCGATCAGGGTTGAAGAGGCGTTTGCAGATTGATAGTATTTCAGAGGCTATTCGGGTGTGGGGAGAACCTGGGGGCATTCATCGTCTTGTCTCTGATCTTTTGTCCGGCAATTTTGATGTCCCTTCTAGGGATAGAGAGAGGTGTCAAGAGGAGCAGGCCATCAAACAGTGCAAGAGGAAGGTTGGGGATGGGCATTTTTCTGCTGCTATCCGTATTCTCACGTCGTCGGGTGTCGCTCCGCAGACGGGTGATACTCTTAAAGAGCTTTCTGACAAACATCCGTTCTCGCCGGCACCCTTCGTACCCCCTGAGCCTATTGTAGAGGACTCCTTGCAGGTTTCCAAAAGTTTGGTTTTAGATCGAATAAGGAGTTTCCCAAAGGGAACATCGTGTGGGAAAGATGGGTTGCGCGCTCAACATTTGTTGGACGCTCTCAGTGGTTCTGCTGTGGCTATTGCTGAGGAGATCTCTGACTCTATTGCGAGTGTGGTCAATTTATTTCTCAAAGGGCGTTGTCCTGCTTCCTTGAGTGTTTTTGTTGCGAGTGCCCCTCTCACACCTCTTCTTAAGCCGGGTGGAGGGGTTCGTCCCATAGCTGTTGGTTCCATTTGGAGGCACTTGGTGTCCAAAGTGGCTGCCTCTTCGGCTGGTAAAGCTCTTGGGCCATATTTGGAGGATATGCAATTTGGAGTGGGTGTTTCAGGAGGCGGAGAAGCAGTGCTGCATGCGGTTAGCAGATTAGTGGAAGCTCAAGTGTATGATAATAGCATGTCTATGCTTTTGGTTGATTTCAAAAATGCATTTAACCTCGTTGATCGTAGTGCTATGATTAAGGAGGTTCGTCGTATGTGCCCTTCCATATCTCATTGGGTGGAGTTTTGTTATGCGCGCCCCGCTCGCTTATATTATGGTGATCGGGTTCTATATTCCTGTCAAGGAGTCCAGCAGGGTGACCCTCTTGGACCTCTACTTTTCTCACTCACTCTACATCCGTTGATTCGTAAGGTGCAGGATAGTTGTGAGCTGAAGCTTAATGCTTGGTACCTCGATGATGGGACTCTGATTGGAGACACTTTGATGGTTAGCAGGGCGCTTGCCATTGTCCAAGAGGATGGCCCGGCCCTAGGACTCCACCTCAATGTTGATAAAACTGAAATATTTTGGCCGAGTGAGGACCCACGTTGTAGGGAAGTCGGATTGTTCCCTGAGCATATTGCTCGCCCTGTAAGGGGAGTTAAGCTCCTTAGTGGGGCTGTTAGCTTGGATCTTTCCTTTTGCAACGAGGTGATGATGAGGAGAGTTCTTAAAACTAATGCTCTGATGGAAGCCATTAAGAAGTTGGAAGATCCTCAATGTGAGTTATTGCTCCTGCGAGCCTGCTCAGGAGTCTCTCGTCTTTACTTTGCGATGCGAACAACCCCACCCCCCTGTTTTATTGATGCCCATTGTGTTTTTGATAATTCTTTGAGGCTTTCAGTGGAACAGATAGTTACACTAGGGGGATCAGGCTTTGGCTCTTTACAGTGGCGTCTGTCTACTATGCCCCTTGATTATGGTGGCCTTGGGGTCTATACCGCTGCAGACACATTGCGCTATGCTTTTCTCGCTTCGAGGCTCCAGTCCCGTGGATTGCAGGATCGTATTTTGAGGAATGCTGGAGTGTCTGGTGATGGGAACTTTTTCGAATCAGCAGTCTCCAGTTGGTTTAGTGCCATCGATAAGGATGACTTGGACATATGCGTATTACAGCCAGCCCCCTGCCTAATGAAGAAAATGGCTAGCTGCTACTACAAAAATGTGGACAAGCACCTCAAGGTGGACTTTGCTCTTATTGGGAGGGAAGAAGCTCTTATTGCGAATTTGAAGCTCCCGATGGCCGAACAGTGGCTAAAGGCTGCTCCTATTCCTGGTCTTGGTCAGGTGATGAATCCCGTTACCTTTCTCTCAATTATTAAATATCGTTTGGGAATTGAGTTGTTTAGTGCGGGTTCCAAATGCCCTGTTTGTGAGAAAGGCATTTTGGACGTGTGGGGGGATCACGCACTTGCTTGTGCTGCTGGTATTGGTGTCAAGCATCGACATAATGTGGTGCGTGATGCCTTGTATGATGAATGCTTGAAGGCCGGAATCTCTGTTCGTAAAGAGGCATCTACGGGTATGGTTGATGACAAGGGAGGGGAGCTTCGGCCAGCCGATATTCTGTTCTACAACTAGTTCCAGGGCAAAGACACTTGTGTGGATATTACGGGAACTTCTATCTTCAGTTCGGCTTGTCTTTCAATCTTCGTTCCGGGTAAAGCGGCTAGAGTGACTACTGATAACAAGAGAAAGAAGTATGATGATGTTTGCAGGGCCAAGGGTTATCACTTTATCCCGTTTTCCTTTTCCACTATTGGTGACCTTGATGATGACGCTATGGGACTTCTCAAGCGGGTATGCGGGGTAGCTAAGGGGTTACCTGGATATAGTAGAGATTCTTATCACACTTTGACTAGGATAGCATTTAGTATTCAGAAGGGGTGCGGAGCTCAGCTTGTTAGCCGGCTCCGATCCGATTTCATGTAGAAACTTTACTAGTTTACAGTAGTAATAATAATAATAATAATAATAATAATAATAATAATAATAATAATAATAATAATAATAATAATAATAATTTACCGCTAGGGCAGGCGATCAGGGGCGATCTGAGGCGATAAGAGGCGTCATCGTCTTCTCCGGCTCGTTCCGGCGCCCTGGAGTCGTCATCTCCGTCATCAGGTTGGTTTTTCGCACCTCGGCTACTTTCGCCTCTCCGTGGCTGCTTCTCGGCGACTGTCGCTTCTCTTCAGGGCATACGAGCGATTGGCGGTCGGTGATGGTAGCTTCTCCGGCTCATCCCGACGTCCGGCGGTGTCGTTTGGAAGGCCTCCGTTTACTGGTCTTCGTCCTTCTCAGCATCTGATTTGGATCCATGGGGTATCGTTGCAGGTTTGTTGCCCTCTCCTTTTTCATCCTTTTCTGATTGTTCTGCGGTAATCGGGGCGGTTTTGGTGTCTGAGTTGATCAGTCGATTTCGGTTTTGGGGCTGTTTCTGTCGGAGTGTCACTCGGTTCAGTCGGACTCGGCTCTATGGGGCTGGTCTTTTTGCTGTTCGAACAGGCTGTGGGCGTCAGTTTTGTTTGCTGATCGATCAGTCTGTGGCTCATTGGTCTAGATCGGTTCTTCATCTCATCCCGGTGACCGGAGTTGGTGGTTAAGTGTGTTGTTTAAGTCAGTCAGTGCGTGGTGCTTCCGGGGTTTTTGTCGATGAGTTTGGTTGATCAAGGTTGATCGAGGTTGTTGTGTTTGTCCGTTTGGTTTGCTGTTTTGAGGTTTGTTGGAACTTCCTGGATACAAAGGTCGACATGAGAGGTGCTGGGGGTGTGCCACCGGTGAGGGTTCATTGCCCCTTTGTTGGGTGTGATGGATGTCGGGATGGTAGTGGCAAGGGGCTCACCTCGGCCTACTTTATTAGGCACTTACGTGATATTCATCTTTGTAGCGAGGCGTTACCGGGCTTTAAAGCGCTCATTGGGTCCAATCTTGATATCTTTTGCAAGTTCGAGTTGGTTCTTAAGCAGCTTGGTCTTTGGTTTTGCGGACATTGCTGTGTCACTCACACGGTGACAAAGAATTGCTTTCATGACGGAGACGTTGTCGAAGCTCCCTTGTCTAAGGATGGGACAATGGCCTTCTTTGTCCACGGTTTGCCTCGCCCTAGTACTGATATAGGTGAGCCTTCAGTTGATATATCCGTTACGAATGACCAGTGTGGCCCCTTTGATGTCGCTTTGTTAGAAAGGGTGTTTAATGTTAAAGTTCACACGGTTAAGAGTATCCCCTGGAAGTGTAGATTGGCATTTGCTAGAGTTTTTAAGGACGCCCTTGATAGCGTTGCATCTGACCCAGCCAACATGTCAGTTTGGGTGTGTCTCTTCATTCTGCCACTTTGTATCCTTCATAGGTACAAGCCTAAATCTAGTGCTGAAAATCGGTCAGGGTTGAAAAGGAGTTTGCAGGTTGATAGTATTTCCAAGGCTATCCGGGTGTGGAAGGAGCCTGGTGGTATTCATCGTCTAGTATCTGATTTGTTATCTACTAATTTTGATCTTTCGTCTAGTGGTATTGAGAGAAGTCATGAGGAACAATCCACTAGGCTTTGCATGAGAAAGGTTGGTGACGGGCATTTCTCTGCAGCTATTCGTATTCTCACGTCTTCGGGTGTTGCTCCTCAAACTGATGAAACCCTAAAAGAGCTTGCTGACAAACATCCGGTCTCTCCGGCGCCTTGTTTGCCTCCTGAGCCTATTGATTGTGATGCCTTACATGTTTCCAGGAATTTGGTTTTAGACAGAATTAGAAGTTTCTCGAAGGGTACTTCTTGTGGGAAAGACGGGCTTCGCGCCCAACATTTGCTGGATGCTCTTAGTGGTGCGGCAGTTGCCATCGCCGAGGAGGTAGTTGACTCTATTGCGAGTGTGGTCAACTTATTTCTTAGTGGGCGTTGTCCTGCCTCTTTGAGTGATTTTGTCGCGAGTGCTCCTCTCACGCCTCTGCTTAAGCCGGGTGGAGGGGTTCGTCCCACAGCTGTTGGTTCCATTTGGAGACGCTTGGTGTCCAAAGTGGCCGCCTCTTCGGTTGGTAAAACCCTTGGGCCATATTTGGAGGATATGCAATTTGGGGTGGGTGTTTCGGGGGGAGGAGAAGCTATGTTGCATGCAGTCAAGAGATTAGTAGAAGCTCAAGGGTCTGATAATAGCATGTCTATGCTTCTGGTTGATTTCAAAAATGCCTTTAATCTTGTTGATCGTAGTGCCATGATTAAGGAGGTTCGTCGTATTTGCCCTTCCATTTCTCATTGGGTCGAGTTTTGTTATGCTCGGCCCGCTCGCTTATATTATGGGGATCAGGTTCTATTTTCGTGTCAGGGAGTTCAGCAAGGTGATCCTCTTGGACCTCTGCTGTTCTCGCTTACGCTGCACCCGTTGATCCGCAAGGTTAAAGATAGTTGCGAGTTGAAGCTTAATGCTTGGTACCTCGACGATGGGACACTAATTGGAGACACTTTGATGGTTAGCAAGGCGCTTGCTATTATCCAGGAAGATGGCCCGACCCTAGGTCTTCACCTCAATGTTGATAAAACAGAAATATTCTGGCCAAGAGAGGATCCGCGCTGTAGGGAAGCCGGGTTGTTCCCTAAGCATATTTCGCGCCCGGTGGAGGGAGTTAAGCTCCTTGGAGGGGCGGTTAGCTTGGATCTTTCCTTTTGCAACGAGGTGATGATGAGGAGAGTTTTGAAAACTAATGCCTTGATGGAAGCCATCAAGAAGTTGGAAGATCCTCAATGTGAGTTATTGCTCCTACGAGCCTGCTCAGGAGTCTCTCGTCTTTACTTTGCGATGAGGACAACCCCACCCCATGTTTTATAGACGCCCACCGTGTTTTTGATGATTCTTTGAGGTCTTCAGTGGAACAGATAGTTACTCTTGGAGGATCAGGCTTTGGCCCTTTACAGTGGCGTCTGTCTACTATGCCCCTCGATTATGGGGTTCTTGCTGTCTACACCGCTGCAGACACACTGCATTATGCTTTTCTCGCTTCAAGGATCCAGTCCCGGGGTTTGTAGGACCGTATTTTGAGAAATGCTGGAGTGACTGGTGATGGGACCTCTTACGAGTCAGCGATCTCCAGGTGGGTTAGTGCTATCGATAAGGATGACTTGGACATGTGTGTATTACAACCAGCCCCCCATCTAATGAAGAAAATGGCTAGTTGCTACTACAGAAATGTGGACAAGCACCTCAAGGTAGACTTTGCTCTTACTGGGAGAGAAGAAGTTCTTATTGCGAATCTGAAGCTTCCTAGGGCCCAACAGTGGTTGAAGGCTGCTCCTATTCCTGGTCTTGGTCAGGTTATGAATCCCATTACCTTTCGCTCAGTTATTAAATATTGTATGGGAATTGAATTGTTTAGGGCGGGATCCAAGTGTCCTGCTTGTGAGAAAGGCATTTTGGATGTATGGGGTGATCACGCACTTGCTTGTGCTGCTCATATTGGTGTTAAACATCGACATAATGTGGTGCGTGATGCCTTGTATGATGATTGCTTGAAGGCTAGAATCTCTGTTCGTAAAGAGGCGTCTACTGGAATGGTTGATGACAAGGGAGGGGAGCTTCGACCAGCTGATATTCTGTTCTACAACTGGTTCCAGGGCAAAGACACTGGTGTGGACATTACAGGAACTTCTATCTTCAGCTCGACTGGTCTTTCAAATTTCATTCCGGGTAAAGCGGCTAGAGTGGCGGCTGATAACAAGAGAAAGAAGTATGAAGATGTTTGCAGGGCAAAAGGTTATCACTTTCTGCCATTTTCCTTTTCTACTATTGGTGACTTGGAGGATGATGCTATGGGACTTCTTAAGCGAGTGTGTGGGGTCGCTAAGGGAGTACCGGGATATAGTAGGGGGTTTTGTCACACTTTGACTAGGATTGCGTTTAGTATTCAAAAGGGATGCGGAGCTCAGCTTGTTAGCCGGCTCCGATCTAATTTCATGTAAGAACTTTATTATTATCAATATTATCCCTTTTTATTAAAATAATAATAATAATAATAATAATAATAATAATAATAATAATAATAATAATAATAATAATAATAATAATAATAATAATAATAATAATAATAATAAATCACGGATGGTGCTCAAGACGATGAACCCTAAACCCCTATCCTAGCCCGTGATCTAAACACTACTGGCCTTGTTTTTCAAAACTTTTGGTGACTGTTTTTACACTCATCCCTTTGTTGAAAGACAAAAATGGGGAGATGGTTTGATGGTTTAGACGTTGTTAGACTTTAAAACTGTTGTGAACTAGGGTCCTGGAAGACCTTATTTTGTTTTATTTTGTTGGATCCAACATTTGTCTAACCCATGCAGGTATTTAGTCTGATTCTGCCTTATGATATATTTGCTTGACTAAGTTACAGAGATGCAGAGGTTTTATCTTTCATCAAGGGGGAGATTGATAACTCCACTCCCTTGATGAAAATCGGAAATGGTTTCAAAGGCTTTGACACAAAGCTTGTGTCAAAGGTCTTGAAGCTAATGCTGTGTTGATGAAATTCAAAACCTGTATTGTATATATTTTATTATCTTATAATATATAAGTATGAAATCCGAATATTATTCTATATATATTGCACTAACCATACAACGAAGATACTTGAAGAAGATCTCCTTCCATTAGCTGAAATACATGAAGAATCAAATCGAAGATCATGCACTCACGAGTTTCCCAGAATAGAAGATTATGAAGATTGCATCTAAGTCATGATATAATTTAGCCGTTGGGAAAAGATCCTTCTTTCAAAGTAGTCGCCGATTTGATCAAGTATAAAAAGAAGAGGAAGAAGAGAGGACAAACACAAGCGTTGAACACAAACCTCCTTGAACTACATCGCACACAAGCCCTCACGGCAATATGTCTTCTTCGTGTACTCTCTGCTAAGTGTTAAGAGTCGTATCTTTTGTTTCAAAGCATTTGAGAGTTACACAGTGAGCTTATAAGATATATTCTGAGAGAGTGTTATACTCGAGCGTTTATAACTCAGGAAGTGAGCACTAGGTGATTGATTCACGAAAGGTAAGAGGATTGTACTAGATAGATGAGAGAGGTGGGGCTCTTCTAGATTGGTCTAGGACTCCAAGGGAACGTGAGTTAACTAGATTGCAATTGTATAGGAGAGAGGCTTCTCGGTGATCTATTAGGATCCTAAGTTTTGTGAATCAACAAAGCCGGTTGAATCCTAGGGATGTGGAAGAACCCTAGGCGGGGACTAAGCCTTTAAGGAGCCGAACCTCGTTAACAATTCCTTGTGTTCTTTACTTATTGCTTTACCTATATTTCCACACTTGTTTCGAATTGTATAACTCTATTGTGATTCAGGTTTCCCAATCGAAAGAATTGAGCTTATTCTCAAAGGGTTTTGCAAGCGTTTCAAAAGTCTTGAGATTGACAGTGAAAAGTTGGCATACTCTACTCAACCCCCCTTCTAGAGTATCTTTATTCTACTATGTTATACATTATCGAACCTTCAAAATGTATGCAGAAATCGACATATAAGTTCGTGTAAAACATGGCGATTTAGGCTCATAACCACGATAACCCCAATTCTATTGCTGATGTTGTCCTGAGTAGTTAGGACCCCCCACGTAGCACGCCTTTTCATGTGTTTCTGAATCAAAACTTGATCGGTTTGTGGGAAGGAGGTGGTGTTGTGCCCGATGGACCCGCACTACAAACAAAGGTTGGTTATCAGTAACAAACTTAACTTGTTTTTTAAGGTGGCGTACCTTGTCTTTATGGAATTGATCTTTCACATCAGGATCAATCTCCTTCGATTGTTCGTAGAGCGATATAGATGGGGTAGGCCTTTCGTCAGAGGCTTCAGATGTCCCATAAGTGTTGTCTGATGTGCACCTATTTTGCCATGTTTTGCATTAACTTTTATAACAATTTCTGTCCATATTTTATATTCTTGGGTTAGAATAGTGCAGGAATTGTGTAGTTTATGCTTATTTTTCAATTATGGAGATCTACACAAGTTCTTGTTTAATTTCGTAGAAATCGAGATACTTTACGAGAAAATTCGGAGAAGTAGAAGAGAACTATCAAGGCATTCGAAATCGACCAGAACAACTCAATATTGAGTAGAGCTGAATGCTAGAAATCGAGCAGTGCAAGGAAAGGCAACTCGACTCAACATATGGAGTCGATATCGAGTCCATGCACTTGATATCGAGTGACATATACACCAGGAATCAACTGAGCACACAAAGGAGTCGATATAGACTCAAACTGGTCGATATCAAGTGGACATCCATTTGATTTCTACTCCCAGAACCCGATCTCTATTGAAGACCGGACCGGAGTCGAAACCGAGTCGATATCGACTGGTTTGGGCGATATCGAGTGCTTCAATAGAGCTTGCCAGAGTCGAATTCGAGTCCAATTCCGAGTAGGCTTTACTTGCCTCGGAAGAAAGAGATTTCTATCAACTATGGTAGACCTTCTATCATATTTAGTAATTCCTATATTTACTTAGGGGAATTTTATTTTTTATATTTATTTAATTATGGAACGTTTTATCTTTAGGTTTAAATAGATAGAAAGTAGATATAAATAGAGTTGTTCTATCCTAGATTAGCTAGGTTATATATATATATATATATACAGTGGCGGATCCAGAAATTTTTGTAAGGGGGGGCTGAAATTTTTTTCTAAGAAATGACGATTTGAAACGTTCGAGTCTAAGGTTGTACCTATATACACCGTTGACACGATCAGTCCTGCTTATTTGTTGAATGACACTAAAAATGTCACTATATTGTTTTGCGGATTCAAGAACCTACATCACTAACAAATGTAATGTAACTAGACCCGGGCAAACGTGGGCATGTGCCGAGCTTGGGGCGTGTTTTACCCCAAATATTATGCCGATGTTGCAGGCGCGCACGGGCCAGGCTGAGCTCACTTCACGGGTTTAATATATTGTCCAAGTCCGTCCGGTATTGCGAGCGCGGGTTATCCATGGGTATCCATAAAATCTAAATTGTCTGTGTAATTTGACAAAATGTTGTATGCTATCTACTTCAATCCAAAAAAAAATATTTGTTGGGGTAATGAACAAGTTACTTGATGTTGTGTACTTAGAACAAAAATAAAACGATAGTTGTCTATTTGTTGAATTTTAATTAATATTGTATTAATCATTATAAGTATTGATTATTAGGGAAAAAAGGGGTTAGTGTTTTAAAAAAAAACAAAGGAAAAAAGGGGTTGGTGTTTTAAAAAAACAAAGAAAAAAGGGGTTGATGTTTTTTTAAAAATACAGATGCGGTTGGTGTTTTAAAAAAAACAAAGAAAAAGGAGGGTTGGGGTTTTTTAAGAAAAAAACAGAAAACAACAAAGAGGAAGGAGGGTTGGCGTTGGCGTTTTTTTTTTTTAACAGATGCACAGATGCACAAAAAAAATGGGAAGGTGCTGAGAATCGAACCAGGGATGCCACACTCCCCATTAAATTCATTCAATGGCTTATCCGCTGGGCTAACACGCTTATATGAGTTATCTCTACTTTACTTATATATAATGCTTAATTAACAGATATATAAAAAATACACATATACCCTTATTTTGGTCAGCGGGGGGCTTCAGCCACCTCAAGCCCCCCCACAGATCCGCCACTGTGTATATATATATATATATATATATATATATATATAAAAATAAGTGGTTCCCTTGTGCACACTCCTTAGAGTGTATCTAGTGCACGAATTCTGACCGTAGATCTGAACGGATTGGATAGCCTAGATTACGCCATGTGTAATTGTTTTTTTATTAAAAAAAAAATACCACTCCCATTCACTGGGACCCACATGCAAAAAAAAAAACCCACTCTCATTTACTTAAAAGCGTGTCATCCAACCTCCATCCATTGCCTTTTTTTTTTGGTTTTTTTTTCTTTTAAAATATATAAAATATTTATAAACAAAATGCTTTTTTTTACTGGAGAATAAATGTTTTTTTTAACCCACCTGATTTTAGTTCGTTTGAAAGATTGACAATTCCACCGAATAAATGCTTTTTTTAACCCACCTGATTTTAGTTCGTTTGAAAGATTGACAATTCCACCGAATAATATTTTGGTTGCTACCGAATAAGGTTCTGTTATCTTTTTTCATTTAGTTCATATAAAAAAAATACCAATTCAATTGAATAATTTATCACATTCTACCGAATAATGTTTATTTTTGTCAATCATTTTCGGATAAAAAAGACCTCAAATCCCTAAATAATACTTACAAATAATACGAATAATGGTTCCTATTTCACCGAATATTGTCTCACATTACACCGAATAATGTCTCACATTTCACTGAATATTGCTTTATTTTATACTGTTTACCAAACCGAAGACTCCATATTCTGGTGAATAATGAATCGGATTTCACCGAGTAATTTAACTAACTCGTTATCACTAGTAATCAAAATTTGATACATATTGACGAATAATGAATCAAAATTATGCTTCTCGAAAACCCTAATCCAAACATACACCACCACATCCACCCCCCCCCCCCCCCCCCTCCCCCCACCCACCACACCCCCACCCATCATCGTCAGCCTACAGTACCACTAACCCCCCTCCCCACCCCATCAAAACAAAAGACGAAGCATTTTTGTGAATTGGTCGTTAATTAATTCACAAACCTAACTATTTGCCTATCTTATCATCTAACAATTTGCCCATCGGATCTGAGAACTCACCGCCGTCGGAATTGGGGCCAACGAAATTGGGGCTTGATGGCGACCGGAATTGGGGCCAACGGAATCGCGCCGGCCAACTTGTGAACTCACCGATCTCTCCGAAGTCGATCGTCGATCTCTCCAAAGTCGCACTACTCTCGCCTCCGCCTCGCCGTCGAATTGCCTCCGCCTGGACATCGCCGCCATGATCAAGACAACTCTTTCGACGCCGCTCTCGCCACCGACACCAACCCCTGGACCACGAAGACGATTTCCGAAGTCCTTCGCCGCCGCCGATTAGCACAAGACAGGTCTGGTTACGATCTGCTCACGCTGTCTCTCTCTTCGGCAGGGGTCGCCTCGCCTTAGCCTCCGCCTCGCCGGGTTTGCCTTTGCCTCCGCCTCGCTCTCTTCGACTCCATGGGTGAACAAGAATGAAGAATCAAATGTCGGCCAACAAAAAAAATGAAGAAGAAGCAATTAGGGATTTGGGATTTTATTCAAGCAAACACACCCTAAGGGGTGTGCACAACTTACCCATTCTATATATATATATATAGGAGAAGGTTCAAGTGGAAACACCACTTACCATAGAAACATCCTTCCTATCGAAACTTTTAATCCTAACCATTCGTTTTACATCAATGGCTGATAATGTGTCACTCATTTAATACCTAAAAATAAATTTAAAAAAAATATACTCCTAAGTCCTAACCCTTTCACAGTTTCACCGCCTCCTCAGAACGTTAAACCCCTCTCTTTTGTCTCAGTTGTCACTCACGATTTGAATGAACGGTGTACAGTGCGCCGGTGTCTCATCCGTTATTGCCGTCGACGCCGCCTCCGCCTCCGACTCTTCCCCTCCGATTTCCCCTTTTATATCGCTATAGATCTGGTCGCCGCCACTGTGTCTTTATTTCTGGGCTCTGACTCTTCGCCTCTTCCCCTCTATCTTATTATCATCTGATCAATTTTGGGGATGAAGACCCGATTCGATTTTGGGTCGCTTATATTTGATTTTAGGAGATGAAGAACTGTCAATAGATCTGCTAATTTGTTTGCCTCAATAGCTCTCTGGGTCTTCCCCTACTTGTCAGGTATGGATTTGATTTTGTTTAAGTTTGTGGTTTGGCTTTTATCGCTTAATTGAGAATAGCGAGACTGACGGATGTTTGTGGTTGTCTATTTGTTTTGCATCAAATAGAATGAGAAGTGAAATCGGCTGACTGATGCCATGTTTTTTTTTTCTCTGTTTGAAGAGTTATGGGTAAGAAATTAAGAACTGAAACTGAGAAGTGAAATTGAGAAGTGCAATTTGCTTTGTTTCATTAAGTAGTGTAATTGAAGAGTTATGGGTTTAAGAATATCTTTTAAAGTCTATTAGCTCAACGGAAGAGCAATGTGTTATTATACACATGATGTGGGTTCGAATCCCACATAGGCTTTCTCTAAACCTATATGGCACTAATCGAGTTGTTATTCATAAACAACAATCTAAACAAAGTTGTCCTAAACAACAATCTGACAACAAAGTATCACAAGACAGGAAAAGAATAAGATTAAATTTAGATTACAGTCAAAGGAAAAAACAAGGAAAAGAGGCAGTTTGCTGATCACTTATTCGAACAAGTACGACTATCATATTGTTTCTCATACAACAGGAAAAAAATAAGTTCAGATTTATTGCTTCTATTTTTAAGCTACTGTCATTGTTTCTCGTAAATTATTTCACATTTCAGGTGTTTGTTTTCTGTTTGTTTCTTAGATTTGTTGTGTAGAGAAAGTCTATATGGGATTCGAACCCATATCATGTGTATATAACACACTACTCTTCCATTGAGCTAATAGACTTGGAAAAGATACCATAGAATAGCAACAATAGCACATTGCTCTTTCACATGTTTGTTGTCTGCTTGCACTTCTCAATTTCACTTAACAATTTTCTCAAATTCACTTCTCAATAGCAACAATACTATAGGCAAAATTATTCACAGACAACCATATCATAATACATTCAAGTCAGAGAAGAATATAGCCTCACATTTCACAAAAACAAATAAGTTGATGATCAACTCTCTGCTGACTAAATAGCACAAAAACCATACTAGAATATTGTCATACCATAATACTATCATATTGTTTCTCAAATCAGATCAGACGAATTCAACCATAGCTAAATCGAAAATAGCTAGAATCAAATCAGACGAATTCAACCATAGCCCTAATGAATTTGACATTGAACCATAGCCCTAATCGAATCCCACTAATTTTATCAAAATCAAAATCCGACATTAAACCATAAGCCTACATGAATTCGATTAATTTTTATCAAAATTTATTGACAGATTTAGGCGAATAGGGAAGAGGCGGTGAGCGGCCGAGGTAGATGCATAGAGCGACCGAGGAAGAGGAAAAGAGACGGCGGGAATGAAGTGGAAGGAGGCTTGTAGCGAGCCCGCGATCGAGGAAGAGGAAAGAGGCGGAGAGCGAAGTGGGATGAAAGAGAGAAGGGTTTGCTGATTTCTTCTTTTATAATTTTCATTAAAAGGCTTAAAGTTCCCATTAATTTCAAAATTGCCACCGCTTTGTAAGAGACCATTGATTCAGAATGGAGGGTTGGGTTTAAAAGTTTCCACCTTAGATGTGTTTCTATGGTAAGTGGTGTTTCCACTTGAACCTTCCCTTATATATATATATATATATATATATATATATATATATATATATATATATATATAGAGAGAGAGAGAGAGAGAGAGAGAGAGAGAGAGAGAGAGAGAGAGAGAGAGAGAGAGGATGGTTCAGGGGTACTCAAGGCTTATTGTGTATCATGTGAACACATCTGGACCGTTGATTAGATAAAATGGATGGATGAGATTAAAAGGAAATTTTAGCTTTTTTTTTATTAAAAAAAAAAGTGGGGCCCACGCTTTTTTCTAGCCCACTTGCTGAACTGGGAGCGTGTGTGATGCACTCTCTTGAAATTATTCGATGTTATATCTGGATTATTCGATTGTATTGACAGATAATGCAATGGTTATTCGATGGTATATTTGGATTATTCGATCGTATCGACAGATTATGCAATGGTATCAACAAATTATTCGATGGTATCTGGGTTTTTTTTGTTAACCTTTACAAATGGTTTCGGTCGTCTATGAATGATTATTCAACAAGCCCTTCCAATCGCCACCGCCTCTGTGGGTTGTCCGCCTCCGTGGATCCCAATTGCATTAGGGGCTGATTTAGAGGTAATCGAAGACCTAATCTGTGGGTTGCCCTTCCAATCGTCGTCTCCTTCGCATCCAAACTTCCGCCGCACAACCGCTCCGCCTTCATCGTCCGCTCTGCCATCGCCATCGCCTTTGCTCGCTCCGCCATCGCCTTCGCTCGCTCCATTGAATCGCTTCATCCTCCAGACTTCATTGAATCGCTTAATCCAATTTGGCCATTTCTCTCTCCTTTTTAATTACGGTTGTTGGGGAATTGAAGATTTGGATTAGGTTTTAGTGTGTCACGCGCTTCCAATTAAGAGTGGGGTATTTTTTCATTTTTTTTTACAAAATTACTCCCTTATGTGGCATACTCTTGACCTTTAATTTCTTTTAGATCAATGGCCCTGATTTGTTCACATGATACACGTTAAGGGCTGATTACATTTGATCCATCCTATATATATATATATATATGGGCTCTTTCTGGTAAAACAACTCTTACCATGGAACGGATGGACAAATTTGAGCCATTAGATCTAAAAGAATCAAGGGTCAACATTTGTTTTGAAAGAAGAATGTAACTACCTATTATTCACCTTTAGTATAAAATTTGAATACTAGTTGGTTAAACACTTAAAACTTGTAACCACCCACTATTATTCACCAAATATGTTAATATTCAAATTTAATTACATAACTATTCAAATATAAGTTATTAAATATTCATATTTTACAAACTAATACAAATTTACTAGTATTACTTAATACTATTCATATTTAAAAACACGGTTACACCAACTAGCATTCATATTTAATGTTAAATATGAATACTAGTTAGTTATACGGTTAATTGTGTTTTTTTTAAATGAATCTCCTCCTTCATTTGTTTTTTATCCAAGGGTCTACAATTGTCCCTCCGTTACATGGTAAGGGATGTCCTCATATGTTATTCTTCGTGGATGAGGACGCCCATTCGAACCCTAGCTTCTGCAAGCCTAATAAAAAACCGAGAAATGTTGAACTTGTAGTTTATGTATGATTTGAAATTGAGTTTACATGTGGAGCATATTTTGTCAAAGTGCATGAACTTATATTTCTTCAATTCTCGGTATGTAATACAACTAGAATTGCTTTACAGATGGACTTGTGCTTGATATCACTATAAGTTCAAGATTTAATAATTTTGAACCTACGATTAAATAGAGGCAATACACCTGATAATGCACATTTTTTATGGGCATTTGATAGAGTCTATTTTAATCATGTTTTTAGTATAGATTTGCATATTAATTTAGAGCAGGTTTACATGTTTTATAGTTTATTTGTTATTATTTAGTTTTCGGAGTCTACACCCGTGTTTTATTTATTTCAGGTATTTTGGAGCAAATTTGGAATAATTCACATTGGACAAGTGATACGGAGTCAGACTACTCAAATACGGATCAACTAGTTGGGCTGATAGGAGGAGACACAGCTTGCAAGCGGCTTATTACTTTGGGCTTTACTGTAGTATTGTTTTGCCGTTATTTCATTAGGAATTAGATTTAGTTAGATAGGATAGAATTATATAAGTTAGGTATTTTATATTATTATATAATTATGTCACGATAGATAGAATTAGAATGGAGTATTATATATACATTCAGTCATACGGTAGAAGAGGAGGAGGCCGAAGCCGTGTGATCGGCCGACTACCGTTTCCACCTATTAACCCTAATTGTCTTTTATTTTATTTTTATGGAGATCTAAACTCTCCCGTTCTGTCTACAATTTGAAGCTTTGTTTGGATTGATTGTGAGTTTCTGATTCTCGTTCTTATTTCCTATATTGAATGTTTCAACTTTTTTGCGCTTTATTGTTTGATTGTTTTATTCTATCTTGTCTGATCAACTTGGTAGAATCAATTCAATTGCTAGGGTTTTGTAGATTCCTGATTGCGAACCTTAACCCAAGTGGCAAACTTATCCCTTTAGGGCTGATTGAACTAATTGGATGGGTAGGAAGTTGGATGTGTTGTTAAATCCTTCTTTAGGGACTACAAATACCTTGGTTAATCTCTGGTCTTAAAGCTATCAATTGGGTTAAATCCTTCTTTAGGGACTGTTCGATTGATAAGGGTTTCTAGGACTGATTGGACTAGTAACTATATTAGGTCGGGATAAGGGCATTCATAGGAATCATAAAAGAACAAGAGGAAGTTACAATATCAATTCAACCAAATAAAGTGGATAGTTGTAGGTAGAACGATTTTCTCTAAATTGCATTATTTTGTTTATAGTTTATTTTATTTTCTTTCTTATTGTCACCACCCAAAACCCCCCGTTTCCTATTAATTGGTAAATAAACTTAACTTAGAAATAACTTGATTCTCTGTGGGATCGACTCGTGCTTACCACGCTACATTAGTTAGGTAGGTTCGAAATTATTTTGATACGGTTAACGCGACTAAAAACCGCTCATCAAATTGGCGCCGTTGCCGGGGAATCAAAGTTTATTTTTTTGTTTTGTGTGTTTATCAATTTTTGTATATATCTAACTTTGTTGTGAACCTATCTTACGGTTCACGACACCCTTACTACTAACATTTTAAGATGAGATTAATGCAGTGTCAAGGAGAAAATTTTCACCATTATTTCACAAGAGTGCATAATTTATTGGATGCCCGTTATGCAAGGGGTTACCAAGATAGTTTGCAAGATATGGTTGTTTGTGTACTTGAGGGCATGACTCCTGAGACCAAAGAACTTGCCGAGTCTATGAGTAACGGAGGCTTTGCAAGTTTTAATTTATCAGAGATGTGGGATTTTTTCTGCTACATGGGTCACCAGGTGGAGCAGGAAGAAGCTTTCACACGCCAGGTTATGTTGGAGCAGGTGCTTAAAAGGATGGAGCGAATTGAGGAACAATTGAACCAACTTAATCAACCGGTGAGTGAGTTGGTGGTAGAGCAATGCTTTATTCCTCAAGTTGATGAAAGCCAAGACACAAACAATGATGGTTTGATCGATGAGAGCCCGATGCTCCCTTACACGGAGTCTCATGAGTGCACGCATGAGGATCCATGTGTTTTGGCTCCTATTTCATCTGAAGAAATCATCCCTGACTTGCCTATCAAGGAATCATGTACCGAGCCGATTTTTGTGGCTCCCGAAAAAGGTATTGATCTTTCTTACACTTTTGTGAATTTTGGTGAATATACAGACCCTTGGGAGCACTACTTTGAGAAGCCACCAACGGAACTGTGTTGGTGGTATCATATCCCTTCGGTAGAGAGTCATGCTAGACTCTTTGATAAATTGAAAGGGTCCTTAACTTCTATATTTTATACTTTCAATTTATTATGTTATGATCTTCTGTGTAAGATGTGTGCACAAGAATATGATAGGTTATTGAGGGCGTTAACAATGTCTGAACCGATCTTAGAGATTGTGAGCCAACCAAGTTAATTTTTTTTTCCCCTTTTATTTTTAGTTGAGATTAAATTATACTTTTTTTTTAATTTTCGTAATAAAAAAAAAAATCCCTCTTCCCGTGACCCGTATCCCTCTTCCTTACCCCTCTCTCTGCCCATCTCAACCCCGCTGAGCGTCGCCCCTGCGTCCATCAGAACCCGCTCCAGTCCCCTTTCTTCACTGGCCGCTCCTCGCCGCGCCTCCCACGCCGACCACATCCGGTTTTCCAGACCACCAGCGCCTCACCTCGCCCCCGTCTCCTCCTTCCGCCAGCCGCCAGCTCCCACCCCGGCGTTCACCAGAGCTCCTGCCGACCACAACCGGTTTTCCAGACCGCCGGATTCCACCGGCATCATCGTCACCGCACCACCTCCGTCTGCTTCCTCTCCACTCCAGACCGTATTCGGCCATCTGAAGCCGCCGGCCGGCCACCACCACCGTCCCCTTCGCCCTCCGTCCTTCATCCACCGCCTCCGATTTCACCACCCGCATCCACCGTCTTCGATCTCCGCCGGTTCCTCTCCTTCCCTCGCTCTTCGCTTCTGTTCACCAGATTTCGGGATCTCCTTGCCAGCAGCCGGTTCCCTCTTTACCTCTCTGTTCACATCTATCCACCATACTCCCGCTCTCTCTCTTTGTTTTGATCTGCAATGCTGAATTTGTGAGTGGTTGAGTCATGGATGAATGATTGATGATGTTTACTGGAATGTCTCATGCTCCCTGTGTTCATATCAATTTTTTTTTTTTACATGAATTTAGTTGCAAAGTATGGATGAGCATGATCTATAGGGCTAATTTTAAGGAATTCTTGTTGAATATGGCTTCTTGCTTTGAGTTCTAATCGTTATTATTTGGACAAGCCTAGTACTTTAAGATGGCGCCCATGTTTCAATTTTTGCTCCCTGAAATCACTTGAATTCCATGTTTTAAAATTGTCATAAGTGATTGAGCATCTATTAGATAAGCTGGATTTTTTTATATAGTGGGTTGCGTTATTTCTTTTTCTGGGATGATATCATTATGCTTGGAAAGTTGGAATGCTTTGTCTTGTGTGTTTTCTTTGCTTTTAGTTTTGGCCAGGACCAATTGCAAAGGGATATGTCATACCATTCCGACTCCAAGAAGGTTCACAAATGCATATTGCATCCAGGAGGGAGTGACTAGCGAATATTGTGCTTCGAATATCCGTCCTATAACTATGAGAAGAGCTGAATTTTATGGTCTATTTAGAGGACACACCACTACCTCCGTTTGAGCTAAATGGTTTTCCGAATGCCTCATTTCATTGTGAGTTTCCCCTACCTCCTTTCTCCTTTTTCTTTACTTTGAGGACAAAGTAAGATTTTAAGCATGGGGTGGGGAATTCAAGTGTAGCTCCGTCTTTATATATATGTTAGTTTTCTGTTTTTTGTTTTTTTCAATTTTTGTTATGCATTTCATTGCATTTAGGTGTTATTAACGATACCCATCTTGGTTTAGTTTGTCATCTAATTCATTTTATGATGTTAATTGCATAAATCCCATAATTTGATTGAATTGCTTGAAAATGATTTTTGGAGCATGATTTGAGAATATAATTGAGCAAGTATGGTTCATAGTTGAGGTTTAATTGAAATCTAAAAAAAAAAATATAACCCTTGTGAGTTTGTTTTGGCCTTATAGGGACTATTCATAATTATTTCCCTTTTGCTTTTATTGTGTGATTATACTCTTCATATACTTGTTTTTCATGACCGTATTGCACATGGTTGTTTCTTGTGAATTTCAAATGATTGAGGCATATTTTCTTTAGCCATATTATACCCTATCTACCTTACATATTATCCTTTGCTTGAAGCCCGTCTGAGCCTTAAAGCCTATTCTTTTTGGTAGCTCCACAAAAAAAATATATCATAGCCAGTGATTAGCCTGACCCTATCTGGGAATTAGGAGGAGAATTGGTGAAAAATCTTTATGTTGGAGTTGCTTTGGGTGGAGATAATGTATGTATGATTGTGCATTGTGAGAGGCATAGCCGAAATAAGGTAACCCTTCTTGCATAATATAGATGACTTGTTACTAGGGGCCTAAGGAGGATAAAATTCACTTAGGAGTAAAAGTCTAGTAAGCTTGGATCTAGGGAGGATAAAATTCACCTAGAGACAAAAGTAAGCATAAAGGAAAAGAAAGTCATCATCCAAATGAAAAAATTGCATGAGCTGTATGGCTATTGAAATCGAAGAGTGCTTATTGATGTGTATTGGAGTTTATGTTGTTGGAATGGTTTGCGAAGTATGAAAGTTTTGGTGTTGTTCTGGTTGATTGTTGTTCCTTTTTCCCGGATTTTTAGCACCACAAGCCTAAATATTTCCCATACCTTATGTTCCTACCAAAGCCCCATTACAACCCTATAAAAGTCCTCATGATGTTGTTTGCAAGTAATGACTTTCACGATATATAGAGTATTTTGGATTGAGTTGAGTTGAACTTTAAAGCCTAAACACATGAGAGCTTGAGTGAAACACATTATCCCGGTGAGGTTGGATTAAATTTGCCTTTACTATTGGATCGATCATATACTTGTTAGGATGTTTGTTCTCTTATTCATGGCTCCTACCACGTGATGTTGCTTTTCTAAAACTAAGCATGAAGATTTTATTTGTGGGATGATATTAATTCTATAGTTGTTTTTCATTGCTTGAGGACAAGCAAAAGTCTAAGCATGGGGTAGTTTGATAGAGTCTATTTTAGTCATGTTTTTAGTATAGATTTGCATATTAATTTAGAGCAGGTTTACATGTTTTATAGTTTATTTGTTATTATTTAGTTTTCGGAGTCTACACCCGTGTTTTATTTATTTCAGGTATTTTGGAGCAAATTTGGAATAATTCACATTGGACAAGTGATACGGAGTCAGACTACTCAAATACGGATCAACTAGTTGGGCTGATAGGAGGAGACACAGCTTGCAAGCGGCTTATTACTTTGGGCTTTACTGTAGTATTGTTTTGCCGTTATTTCATTAGGAATTAGATTTAGTTAGATAGGATAGAATTATATAAGTTAGGTATTTTATATTATTATATAATTATGTCACCATAGATAGAATTAGAATGGAGTATTATATATACATTCAGTCATACGGTAGAAGAGGAGGAGGCCGAAGCCGTGTGATCGGCCGACTACCGTTTCCACCTATTAACCCTAATTGTCTTTTGTTTTATTTTTATGGAGATCTAAACTCTCCCGTTCTGTCTACAATTTGAAGCTTTGTTTGGATTGATTGTGAGTTTCTGATTCTCGTTCTTATTTCCTATATTGAATGTTTCAACTTCTTTGCGCTTTATTGTTTGATTGTTTTATTCTATCTTGTCTGATCAACTTGGTAGAATCAATTCAATTGCTAGGGTTTTGTAGATTCCTGATTGCGAACCTTAACCTAAGTGGCAAACTTATCCCTTTAGGGCTGATTGAACTAATTGGATGGGTAGGAAGTTGGATGTGTTGTTAAATCCTTCTTTAGGGACTGCAAATACCTTGGTTAATCTCTGGTCTTAAAGCTATCAATTGGGTCAAATCCTTCTTTAGGGACTGTTCGATTGATAAGGGTTTCTAGGACTGATTGGACTAGTAACTATATTAGGTCGGGACAAGGGCATTCATAGGAATCATAAAAGAACAAGAGGAAGTTACAATATCAATTCAACCAAATAAAGTGGATAGTTGTAGGTAGAACGATTTTCTCTAAATTGCATTATTTTGTTTATAGTTTATTTTATTTTCTTTCTTATTGTCACCACCCAAAACCCCCCGTTTCCTATTAATTGGTAAATAAACTTAACTTAGAAATAACTTGATTCTCTGTGGGATCGACTCGTGCTTACCACGCTACATTAGTTAGGTAGGTTCGAAATTATTTTGATACGGTTAACGCGACTAAAAACCGCTCATCAGCATTATAGGGTAGTTTAGATGCATTTGCATGGTAGAATATGCATGTTTTAGTGTTAATTTAGATTAAACTCTTTTTGTGGCAAAGTTCAGAATCTACGCTATTTCAGTTGAATTGTGTAGAATCATAGATCTGACATGATGGAAAGCAAGGTAAAGTTGTTAAACATGGCCAATTGAAGTCATGAAATCAAGCAAAGAAGAGAAAGAAAGTGTAACGGCTCAGGATTATGATTCCCAAGTTACGTTTCGAGAGATAAAACCCCTCGTTAGGATCTTGCGCTCCGAGTATAAGTTGAAGGTTGGAAACCGAAGATTTGTAGTTTAAAGCGGGATTTCGCACCCAAATCCGGAAGGTTCGTTGGAGACCCCGGGGTAAACCCATGTACCTGTCATAAGTCTACAACGCGAAAACCTTTTATCTTGCAAATGACATAAGTTTTGAAAACGTTACAACCAGTGTCGCGGCAAAGCCGGGTCAAATAGAGTATAAGTATGAAGAAATCCCAAAAGCATGAATCTGGTGAAGTCAGGTTTCAAACACTCGCTCTCCACCATATGAATGGACCCGTCATAACATCACAAAATCAAGCAGTGGATCGGGTACCCGAAACTATACCACCAAGTCAGGCCAAGAGTCCGCTCGCGGGTCCTCTGACCGCACTGAGGACATATAATACACCTATACCGAAAATAAAGGATGCTCTAATGCAATGCTGGAATTTAACTCACACAAGCATGCTGACAATTTATGTATATGCAGAAAACGATTAAATGGATCCACATATAATGCCAAGTGGCATATCCCAAATCTCCAACTACATCATACATGTCCGTACCACAACCAAGGTAGGACGCACGGTCATGCCGAACCAGGTATAATCAACCATTCATGCCCATACCACAACTGAGGTAGGACGCTCGGTTGTGCCGCACCATAAATATATAAATCAATCAGACTCTAACAGGAAAACACGATGATGCTGGGTTGTCCTATGACCCTAGCAAAGACTCTACGACTCACAGATAACGGTTGTTCTGTATTCAAACGCATACAGAATAAGAATGCTCATTCATAAGTGCAAGTCCTAAGCATGATACTACATGGCATGCTTTTATGCATATGCAACACCTACATACTATAAGACACATCAGGCAGGAGGTACTGGTTACTGAGTAAGCCCCGGAGGTACTTACCTGGCTAGCATAACAACAAAAGAAGAATCCAACACACAGTAGTCACGATCACAGAGTATCACCTAAGTACAAAGTGGGATATACATAAGTGTACGTCTAACAATTAAACACGCAAGCACATATCAATCAATAGGACAAGTAACACATCGTAAATCCCATTGTACCATATGTTCCATAAGGTCACATCGTTCTCCCTAAACATCTAACCAATTCAGCATGTTCATACTCATCATATCCGCATATACTCCAACAGTTCATCAATATCATAAGTTATAATTTGTGTAATATAAAATCCTACTACCTCGTCATAAAGATCCAACATTTAATCTCTTATAATAAATCACCAAAAGTCATGCTATTAGTCACACATATCAGAACACCATGCTAATCAGTCACAAAACAAGTCAGACTCTCAAGTTTAGATCCAAATCTATTTCAAATCCGAGTTAGAGTCCCAACCCTTGAAAACACTCGCTAACTTTCTTTTTTAATTTATTATCTTAAACCACTTTCCAACTTTGAAATTCTTTTCCAAATTCCTCAATCATGCTGGACGGGCTAAGAACATGTATGCACAGACTGACATGGGACATATATGACATAAGTTATGCAAGACCTAGCAAACATCACAGGATATCATATGCACGAATTATCGCTCATTTAGATACATACATAAGCAAGTCATAATATTGCAGGGTTGGTATAGCAACTACCTCATCACATACATCCATATTCGCATAGTAAGACTAGGACATCACACAATCATATGAGGGCCTATAACTAGGAGGTATATGCCCTACATGATACTAGCAATACTCATTAACGTGTACGCATTCATGAGGTCCAATTAGGTTAGTCTAGCATGCTAAGACATCCAATTCACGTTTAAAACATGCAACGATAGTTGACCACACTATCATGGACCTAGTTCATAGGGAGACAGTAATCATGGGAATTCAATACATACAACACATACATCCACTCATAAGTGCAACCATGCAAGGTACCCGGCAAGTCATGCTGAATTATACCAATATAGCATGTCATTAAATCACAAGGAGTCTATCATTATAACTTGACATAATTCTCTAAGGGCAATCACTGACTCACCACCCCATTTCCCCATGGGACGCTAGTATAACTCACTGGGTAGGACACAAGGACATTCACGCCGTTTCCGAGATGGGTGGGTAGAACGTGTATTTAGACTCTTGTGGCAAGAAAACATGGTGGGCCATTACGAGGATCAAAAGGGATGACTCCATAAGACAACTCACTTCTATCTCGAAACAATCTAAATCCTTACCCCCACTAATATACTCAGGTAACCCTCACATCCGACACGATTTCCGAAAGTAATTAGTTGACCGACCCAAATTTCCCGTGGAAGACCCCAACCCTAGGTAAGAGACTCGATAGGAGCATCGATGCTGGGATACGAAACAGGACTCAAAACGGGGAGAGCGGATGCTTCTCTACCCTTGCTAACATGTCTAGGTGTTTTGGTGGGGCGGATGACAGAGTTAGAACCATCAGGGGGTTTGAACTGTGTAAGGTCTATTCTGACAAGACAAGAATTCTGATTACATAAGAACAGGGCTTTCTCCCGCTATCCCGTTTGCACGGTTATTCAACACATGATTCAAGTCAAGGCATACTGATTAGTTCGCTATCTGATGGACATTTTTTAGTCGCGTAAACCGTATCAAAATAAATTCGAACCTACCTAACTAATGTAGTGTGGTAAGCACGAGTCGATCCCACAGAGAATCAAGTTATTCCTAAGTTAAGTTTATTTACCAATTAATATGAAACGGAGGGTTTTTGGGTGGTAAAAATAAGAAAGAAAATAAAATAAACTATAAACAAATTAACGCAAAGGAATTTAGAGAAAATCGTTCTACCTACAACTACCCACTTTATTTGGTTGAATTGATATTGTAACTTCCTCTTGTCCTTTTATGATTCCTATGAATGCCCTTGTCCCGACCTAATATAGTTACTAGTCCAATCAGTTCTAGAAACCCTTATCAATCGAACAGTCCCTAAAGAAGGATTTAACCCAATTGATAGCTTTAAGACTAGAGATTAACCAAGGTATTTGCAATCCCTAAAGAAGGATTTACCAACACATTCAACTTCCTACCCATCCAATTAGTTCAATCAGCCCTAAAGGGATAAGTTTGCTACTTGGGTTAAGGTTCACAATCAGGAATCTACAAAACCCTAGCAATTGAATTGATTCTATCATGTTGATCAGTCGAGATAGAATAACACAATCAAACATTCAAGTACAAAGAAGTCGAAACATTCAATATAGGAAATAAGGAACAAGACTTAGAAACTCACAAATCAATCCAAATAAACCTTCAAATTGTAAACGAAAAAGGAGAGTTTAGATCTCCATAACAATAAAACAAAAGACAATTAGGGTTAATAGTGGGAAACAATAGTCGGCTGGTCCGTATGTTCGGCCTCCCTCTCTTCCTTCGTATGAATGAATGTATAAATATATATATTGCAAACATAACTTCCTATTCTATCCTAAATAATATATAATATCATTATATGAAAATCTATCTAAATATATATATAGTTCGGCAGCATTTGTTGAGCACGCGTACGCCGCATACGCTGAGTCGTATCTCCTCCGTATGAAATTCATCAACTTGCAACTTATCCCCACCACGTACAATTTGTTTTTATTCCGAACTAACTCTAAAATGCCTGAACACTACTAGAATTATACAATTAGACATCACGTCTTTTATGTCTGTTAAGAAAACACCTGATATTAAATTAGTCTGTTACATCAATGATTAAATTTGTGATGCGAAAAAATATTTAAAAATCTGTCAAAATATTTGACAGATGTGAAATTATCCGTCCCTAAAAAAAAAATTCAAACGCCCGCGTTTAAATTTTCCAAGTAAAATGAGCGGGGTTGAAGTAAGTAGAAAAAATTGGAGCGGGTTTCAAATTTTGGGGAATTTACTAACACTTGGAAAAATTGGACTCCACATTTTCAGCCTCTTCTTGAGTTCCGACACTGCCCATGCCCCAGGCGCCGCCCATGGCTTCCCCCTCTCTCTTCTTGAGCTCTCTCCTCAGATCTGGCCCAACTCTCCCATATGGCTTCCCCTCTCAGTCTCAGTCCGATGCCTCCCTTCGTCCTTGTTCTTTGCCTCTCTCTCAGATCCCTCGAATCTCCCCATCTCAGACTCAGTCTGATGCGTCTCTCTCAGATCCTTTGAATCTCGAATCTCTACCTCCCATGGCTTCCCCCTCTCAATCTCTCCCTCTCCTCCTCCACCCGACGTCGGTCGTTAAAACCTGCAGCGATGAGTACTCAATCTAGTCCGTGAACGCCACCAAGAGCCAACGATGGTTAGTTCTCCTCCATTGGTGCTTGAGATCTAGGTTTTGGGTTCTTTGGTTTAGATCTTGGGTTCTGTCTGGGTTTGAATCGGCAACCAATTTCACCGTAGATTTTGGCCATATATACGCTCTAAGAGACTAGTTTGTTTATGTTGTTGGGGTTTGTCTGTTTTCCTGTTATCAAGCTTTGATTTGATAGTTTTAACTATGTATCTGTGTGGTGGCTTGTGTTGTGCTTATGCATATCAGCTGTTCGATGAAATGCCTCAATGACAGTGAAGTTGTATTTCTGCCCAATTTAGTATTTATACTGATCTCATAACATCTATGACTTGTTTTACTTGTTTTTTTTTCTGCCTTGTTAACTGCAAAACTACTGGTCTGCTTTCAATTGCTAAATCTGTATACTTGTTTCCTATGTCTTATCAACTAAAATACTAGTGAGGGGGACTGCAACTGCTCAAGGCCATCATCAATGAGTACTTGGAACTTGGGTGCCCAATTTAAGTGAAGTTTCATCTACCTAGTTACAATTGCACCTACTATGCACCATTAATACTCAAACTTCAAAGGTTTATGATCTGGAAAACTTGTTGTCATTGTGTTTTATTCCCTTAGAATTGGTTGCTTGAATTCCAGTTTTGTGAGATTGATGTTTTGATAATTGGTTGTTGTCATTATTTAGTAATTGCTCTGCTGATTTGTGTTCTTGATCTGAATTGCTTTCTGCAATAGAGAAAACCGAGCGTAATCTGTCCATCTTCTGGAATCAGAATTTCTGGAAATATCATTTGCAAGTATAATCCAATCTACTTTCTGACATTGCAGATGTACATCACGGGATCAGTGAGAGATTTTAGATCTAGGAAACTCTAAACAACATTAATCAATGAGAATCAAACTCTGAATGCTCAGTACTAGCTTATCCATAGTGGCTACCTAGTTATTTCTCATGATATCGCGTCATAGCTTTTTATTTCAAAATATCTTGAATTATATGTATACAAATTTAATCATATACATATGCATAAGTGTGATATATATGTTTGGTGTAGCTAGCTGAAAAGGACAGGTTTAGGGTAGCATTTATATGTGCAATCATGTACTTGGAGGTCATCAACATCTTGATATAGTCACCTTTGCCTCTCCATTCATTCCAACTTACTTTTTTTTTTTACTTTTCTACTTTACAATCGTTTTGTCTTTTAGATCAACTGATCAAGGGATCATGGACCAACTCTTCATCCAAGGTCTTTCTCAACCGAGTTATGATCAGAAACCTTTTAAATGCGTAAGAGAGCGTTTTCATCTTATTCAGTTTATCGAGTTTTATACCCATGTGTAATATATTTGTTCTTACAGTTTGGGCATGCAGGGTATGACTTGCAGAGCATCACCAGCAGATGGAAATCATGGAACCGCTTACAGGCATCCGCTACTATTTCTTGCTGGTGCATATCAGCTTCTGGAAGTGCTGATAGAGTGAACAAGGACATCCTGAATTTTATGCAGTTAGAGTTCAAGTTCAGTTGCAATTGTTTCTATGCAGTTAGCATTGAAGTTCAGTTAGAGTTCAAGTTCAGTTAGCATTGTTTCTATGCAGTTAGAGTTCAAGTTCAATTAGCATTGTTTGGACTTTTTTTAAAAAATTTAATTTTTTTTTTGTTTTTGTTTTTGTTTCTATGCAGTTAGCATTGATGCAGCCAGATAAGAACATTCCTGAAATGACCCCTCACCATGTATATAAGGTAATCTTCATGTTGTTTTATCTGATTTTACTTTCACGACAGCATAGCTATTTGTTTTTGTTTTATGGTCTTTTTGTGGGTTTTTCCTTTGGGAAATCTCTATGACGGATGAACTTACTGGTTGCCTTTTGTCAAACATTGCTATTCAAAATAAAGATGAAAATTTACATTTCAAGCTCATACTTTTTTCTTTTCTTTTCCCATTATGCATGTAAATACATAATGCAGCATTTTGCTGCAAATTTACAGTGCATTATTTTTTATTCAAATCATGTCCTGAGTATTTAGATGTTTTTTTGAAGGCGCGTGAGTATTTAGATACAAATCTTAAGATTATACTGTATAAATACAACATTTTTTAAACTGTTAACAGTACTCCCTTGCTCCCTATTTCTTCCTCTTTTGCCTCCTACGGTTGGTTTCTACTCATTCAAGTATCTTTCCGAAGGAAGTATCAATGGAATTGCCATGAGAAACAATACTCAATATTATGAATTGCTCATGTATTGCTTAAATCTTTACTTCAATTTCTTTAGATTGAGTCAATTCCTAGTAGTAGTCTTTATTCTGAATTTGGTCCAATTCAATGTCATAGTGTGTAAGACTTACATTGATACTTCCTTCGAAGTTCCTTTAATGTCTAGTAGACAAATGGAATTTGGACATTTTTCTTCCGGTTTCTGGGATTAGGAACTTTTTGTGTTGTTGCTATATATTGCCATCTTGCCTGGAAAGTTCTTTGGTTATTTAGGATCCCTCAACCTGATGCTAGATGTCTTTCTTCTTGAGTTTTCCTTCTCTAGCAATTCAATGATGGTTGGTTGTGTCATGATGTTTTTAGTGTCTTATAATAATTTTATTCCGAGTAGTTGCATAGAGATTTCAAGTTACTTGCTTGATGTTCAAAGAATGCTATAAGATGGTTATCAATTAGACAGAGTTATGTTATAATTCCCTTAATTTCAATCGCAGGAGCACCTTATACGAAATGTATGTAAATTTATATTAAACTTGTAATCAGTAGCCTTTAAGTCTGGGAGTTCAGTTGTTTGGAGATTTTGCAGGGTGATAACTATCTATTTTCTTGTCTTTATGCAATCAAGAAGTATTTTATAGGGTGATAACTAACTGCGTGTTTGAACATTAGTGAACGGTAGGAGCAGGTTAATTTCAATCTTGTTTGATCATTGTTATACCTTGCTCTAGCTTTGCCAGAGTTCAACTGATTCTTGATATTATTCGTTGTTATAGCAGATTGGAGATAACTTTTGTTTGTTATTGTGCTATTTTTGTTCTCCCTATTATTCCCACTTCTCACGGTCTTGCATTGTTACAGCAGAGGTCGAACCATTTCACTGGAACAAAGGACTCTACTTCTCAGCTAGCTGGATTGCTTTGCCTTCCATGGTGACATACAACAACGTGCTCGCGAGGTGATTGCTTGAAACTGTTCTGTTAATAGCACGTGATGCCACTTTGGGTTTATTACTTGTATGTTTTTTGAATTCATATTTCAGATTTCTAGGATGGGAAAATGCGTCAATAAGTTTTGTTGCATTTTAAAGCATAGATTTCTCAAGTAGTCAGATTCGTATAGTATGTGTTGTGTTTTGGAGAAGTTATTAATCAAGAGACAGAAAACCTTAAACTGAATAGCCCACTAGAATTAGACCTGAAAGTACATGTGCATCTGTGATTAAATTTTAAATGTAGCAGGGTAATTTTAAACCCGTTGAATTGATATCTAAGGCAAAAAGATTGGTTATTTGTTCTCCTCTTTACGATTCGTACTATTTCATTATTGCCTTTTTTCAACTCTGCAGTTAGGAGAGAAAGGGGAAAACAAGGATAAATAGGACGATATCCAAGTTGGAGAAAGTGAGGCAGACTTGAAGTCCCTAGAGTACCGCTGGATGAACTCATTAAAGCTTATAAAGAGGTTGTTTTATCTGGAGACGCGAAGGCAATTTCTGGCATTGAAGCAAAGTTGTATAATAAAAAATCGGAACAATGAGTTGGTCCTGAGACTTGTATCTTTATTTGCAAGGGTGGTGTATCAGATGAAAAAACATCGAATTTTAAATGAAAAGTGTTGTGCCTTAATAGCTATGAAATCGAATAAATACAGAAAAACGGATGCTATTATCATTATGGAGATCGTCTAAATAATCTAAATCGATGTGTAACATATATTTTTACATCACAATGTTAATATAAATTGATAGATATTGCTAACAACATCTTTATATAAATCTAAAATGATGTCTATATCATATTAATACATCACTTATGTATCTATTTCATGCAATAGATTATCTTAAAACAATTAAAAAATCACAAATTATATATATGAAATTAATATACCCAAATCAATATAATAAAAATGATGTCTATTATGTTTTAATACATTGATTATTTTAAGAATAGTGATGTAAATGTAAAATTTAGGCTTGGTGGGGACATTTTCAAAAACTTCTAAATAAAAAATAGCAAAGCTTTAACAACAAGTGAACATGTTAAAAATAAATTTGAGTGGTTGATTTATATCGGTATTCAAAATAAAATAGATGTTTTAACCAAGAAAAGACATCGGCTTAAAACTGATGTGGAAAAGTTGATCTTTTACTACACGCACAAAGAGATCGGAATTTTTTTTGAAAGACATCTGTCTACAACAGATGTATAATTGGATTTTTCTAGTAGTGGAAATAAATAACACACGGGTGTAGACTCCGAAAATGAAATAATAACAAATAAGCTATAAAAACATATAAAAATGTTATAAATTAATATGCAAATCTATACTAAAAATAAGACTAAAATAGACTCTATCAAACTACCACATGCTTAGACTTTTGCTTGTCCCCAAGCAAACTATTACAAGTAAAGACAAGAATCAGAAATTAAAGACAAGAGACTCAAAGAAATTTTTATGAAGGATCACTCATCAGTATGATTATCATGGCTTCAGAAGTATTTATTACGTTAAAACTCAAAATAATTATGACACTATGAGACCCACGTCAAACCCTTTATACTCATCGCTTTAAACTCCAATTAGGTTCAGGGGATGCTTGCATTCAGCATGTATTGAGCAATCAAATTCATTAAGCACTTAAAATCGTCATAAACACCCATAGATTACTAGGCCTTTTCTATTTCGGAATTTCATTAAAGCTCATAATTTTTTTTCCTTTGACTCCAAGTATTTCTAATTATTTTTCTTTCCTCCTTGTGTGAATTTTATTCTCCACAAACAGGATCGGTTACTAACCGTATTTTTTTTATTTTCTCATTAGTGTCGAGTGAATTTTATTCTCCTCGAACATTTTTATAAAGCTTGGTTTATTGATGATTCTTTTCACTCGAGTGAATTTTATCCTCCTCGAGCGGTGTAAGTGAATTTTATCCTCCTTACACTCATCAACCCAGCACATATATCAAACACATCAAACATATAACCGAATTTACTAGTGCTTTTCATCAGGGGTTTAGACATATACAATAGAATCATATAAAAGTTTTTTAAAATTGCTCTAAACCGAACATCCAACCAATAATCCAGTTATAACTAAAGCTCATAATCCATATTATCTATGGAAATCCCACAAGTGTCTTTATTCAATTAAAATTCAAGTTTATTAACTCTTAAGCCATGAAAAACTATATATCATCATCGAGGTCATATCAATCATAGAAATAACTCTTATAATAACAACTAAAACAAACTACCAAATAAAAAAAAACAGAAGACTCAATGACTTATAATTATCAAATATATATAATGCAACCTATAATGCAATGCATAACAAAAATTGAAAAAGAAAACGGAAACTAACATATATATAAAATACGGAACTACACATATTTTCCCCACCCCATGCTTAAAATCTTACTTTGTCCTGAAAGTAAAGAGAAGGAATAAAAGAGGTAGAGGAAACTCACAATGTGAATAGGCATTTCGAGCAACCATTTAGTACAAGAGCCGCAATAGATTCTCCTCGCCATAACATTCAGCTCACACTAGGGGAAAAAAAAAAAACCAGTACATAATTCTTGGATGCATTTCTCACTTTTGAACCATCTTGGAGTTGGAAAAACATAGGCCCCTCTTCGTAGTAATGTCTTGCCAACACACACCACAGAGACAGCACAACAAGCAAATGCAGGACAACTAGCTAAGCGTAAATACCATCCAAGAAAAAAGAGAGTAAAAAATAACAAGAACAACAAGCAAGCAAACATGAAACAAGTCTCGTTTAGAAATAACTTAATGGCAAGCATATGATCTGAAAACTTCAGTTACTGACCATTCTATTACAGGCCCCAAGGACAACAATTCAGATTATCAACCCGAAACAACACCCTCCCCAACAAGTAATCTTGGCCCTGCAACTCATGCTCAATCACAATTTCAAATTAAAGACATGATATCCAAGTGATTCCAGGGAGAAATTAATAGGTAGAAGATTACAAGTGATAACTAAAATCAAATCAAAATTTCTTGGTGAGGCAGAGAATCAAACAATTCAGTAGCCACCGCTTCTAATAAGTGAAAATTTTCAAAGACCAAAATCAAGAGCTAAAAAAAAACTGAGTCAAGTTTCACAATTCACTCAAACCACATTCACTCAAACCACATCAATCAAACTCTATTCCATCAGTTCAACAATAGTTAAGGACAAAATCATCCAGAAAATCCCAAAATCGAAATTCGTAAAAACAAGCTCAGGGGAAACATACCTGCACTTACCGAACTGAAATTGGAATCGAGTTGATAGGAATTACGGCCACACGGAGCAACAGCAGCCATGGCGAATTGGACAAGGGTGAAGGTGAAGGCTGTTGGCGGCAGTAGATCCGAGATGGAGCAGTGGTGCTGCGCCGATGGGGTGGTAGTGTGGCTGGATAGACGCAACCGACGCGGGTGGCACGGACAAGACGATGCGGTGGGTGAAGGTGACCGCCGGCGGTGGAGGTGCGGGTTGAGAAACGCCGACTTAGGGTTCAGGCCAAGAGATGGGCGAAGAGTGGAGAGGTGATGGAGTAGTGGCTGCTGGAGGCTAGCGGAATCGGAGACGGTGGATGCGGGTGGCGGCTTCAGATGGCCGAAGACGGTCTGGGGAGCGGCGATGGGTGGCATTCTCGGAGAAGGAGTCGCCGGAATGGGGATTGTGAACAGAAAAGGAGAGAAGAGATGGTAGCGGCCAAGCTTGGAGGGGGGCAAGGGAAGGAGCTCGCTGGGCTTCAGGACGGAGTGCGGGAGACGGAGGCTGGAGGAACAGGCGGCGGCGCTCCAGCGGGTTGAGATGGGTAGAGTGGGAAACGAAGAGGGAGACGGGAGGATGTTTTTTTTTTGTGTTTTTTTTAAGAAGAAAATAAATAAAGAAATATAAAAATTAATCATAACATAAAATAAAACGAATAGGAAAAAAAAAACATACCTTGGGTTTCTTTCCACCCTAAGATTAGACATTGTTAACGCTCTCAGCAATTTGTCAAACTCTTGTGCACACATATCATTTAAGCATATATAATATAATAATAAACCGAAACTAAATAATATTGCAGATAAAAACCGTTTCAACTTATCAAATATGCGGGCATGACTCCTTGCAGAAGATATGTAATACCACCAACACAGTTCCGCTGGTGGCTTCTCAAAGTAATGTTCCCAAGGGTCTGCATATTCACCAAAATCCACAAAAGAGTAAGAAATATCAATACCTTTCTCGGGAGCCACAACAATCGGCTCGGTACATGGTTCCTTGATAGGCAAGTTAGGGATGATATCTTCAGATGAATTAGGAGCCAAAACACATGGATCCTCATGCGTGCACTCATGAGACTCCATGTCAGGGAGCATCGGGCTCTCATCGATCAAACCATCATTGTTTGTGTCTTGGCTTTCATCAACTTGAGAAATAAAGCATTGCTCTACTACCAACTCATTCACCAGTTGATTAAGTTGGTTCAATTGTTCCTCAATTCGCTCAATCCTTTTAAGCACCTTCTCCAACATAACCTGGCGTGTGAAAGCTTCTTCCTGCTTCACCTGGTGACCCATGTAGCAGAAAAAATCCCACATCTCTGATAAGTCGAAACTTACAAAGCCCCCGTTACTCATAGACTTGGCAAGTTCTTTGGTCTCAGGAGTCATGCCCTCAAGTACACAAACAACCATATCTCGCAAACTATCTTGGTAACCCCTTGCATAACGGACATCAAATAAATTATTCACTCTTGTGAAATAATGGTGAAAATTTTCCCCTTGACTTTGCATTAATCTCATCTTAAAATGTTAGTAGTAAGAGTGTCGTGAACCATAAGATAGGTTCACAACAAAGTTAAGTTATATACAATAATCGGCAAACACACAAAACAAAGAAATTAACTTTGATTCCCCGGCAACGGCGCTAATTTGATGGACAGTTTTTAGTCGCGTAAACCGTATCAAAATAAATTCGAACCTACCTAACTAATGTAGTGTGGTAAGCACGAGTCAATCCCACAGAGAATCAAGTTATTCCTAAGTTAAGTTTATTTACCAATTAATATGAAACGGGGGGTTTTTGGGTGGTGAAAATAAGAAAGAAAATAAAATAAACTATAAACAAATTAACGCAAAGGAATTTAGAGAAAATCGTTCTACCTACAACTATCCACTTTATTTGGTTGAATTGATATTGTAACTTCCTCTTGTCCTTTTATGATTCCTATGAATGCCCTTGTCCCGACCTAATATAGTTACTAGTCCAATCAGTCCTAGAAACCCTTATCAATCGAACAGTCCCTAAACAAGAATTTAACCCAATTGATAGCTTTAAGACCAGAGATTAACCAAGGTATTTGCAATCCCTAAAGAAAGATTTAACAACACATTCAACTTCCTACCCATCCAATTAGTTCAATCAGCCCTAAAGGGATAAGTTTGCCACTTGGGTTAAGGTTCACAATTAGGAATCTACAAAACCCTAGCAATTGAATTGATTCTATCAAGTTGATCAGTCGAGATAGAATAACACAATCAAACATTCAAGTACAAAAAAGTCGAAACATTCAATATAGGAAATAAGGAACAAGACTTAGAAACTCACAAATCAATCCAAATAAACCTTCAAATTGTAAACGAAAAAGGAGAGTTTAGATCTCCATAACAATAAAACAAAAGACAATTAGGGTTAATAGTGGGAAACAATAGTCGGCTGGTCCGTATGTTCGGCCTCCCTCTCTTCCTTCGTATGAATGAATGTATAAATATATATATTGCAAACATAACTTCCTATTCTATCCTAAATAATATATAATATCATTATATGAAAATCTATCTAAATATATATATAGTTCGGCAGCATTTGTTGAGCACGCGTACGCCGCATACGCTGAGTCGTATCTCCTCCGTATGAAATTCATCAACTTGCAACTTATCCCTGCCACGTACAATTTGTTTTTATTCCGAACTAACTCTAAAATGCCTGAAATAAATAACACACGGGTGTAGACTCCGAAAATGAAATAATAACAAATAAGCTATAAAAACATATAAAAATGCTATAAATTAATATGCAAATCTATACTAAAAAAAGACTAAAATAGACTCTATCACTATCCTAACGACAATAGCACTCATCACGGAAGCAGCGAACAAAATTAATATGATCCTCTTCGAGGAGGATCGTCCTCGGGCCCAATTGCATATATGTATATATAACGTAAGCATAGAGACGATCTATGTCGTCATTCGAGGGACGGCTGACCGGAAGGGCAAGAACCTCACGGCCTCCTAACTCGACACTCCAACCTCCGTGGTGTTCCTTGGAGTCTTCTAGGCCCATCTGTAAATAAAAGCTAGTATTTTGCCTACCGTTCCCCGAGTTCTACATCCATAAGGAATATCTATCGCTTTAGTCCCTACCCGCGAGATTGTTTCCCCTTTATTCATTTAGGTTTAATTCCAATTAAATTCATTTTGCCCTTTTAAAAATATTTTCCAAACCCATTTGAAATCATTGGACAATTTTCAAAACCACTCCAACCTATTGTACTCAGATTGCAAAACCTAGGCTCTGATACCACCTTTATAAAATATTTCGAAATCCCCCTAAATCCAAACCATTTTTATTTAATAAACCAACCCTTATAATTTTTTCAAAATAATATTTTATCTCCTAAAACCTCCAATAATATTGTATATATATAATACTTTTAATTCCGCTAATTAATTAAATAAATAAACGGATAACCAAAACCAAATCAAACCCATTTAAAACCAACCGAACCGAACCGAACCCGCCTAAACCCAACCGGTTCAATAATTAACAAAACAAGGAGGTGGGGCCCACGTGTTGTAGGAGAAATCGAGTTTAAAATATAATAAAATAAATCAAACCAGATTCGTGCCCACGCAAATAATTACAAGACCTCCTTCTGATATAGCAGCGAGAAGTCAGGATCGATCCTCGAGGAAGCGAGTCAGCGGATCTCAGATAGCGGAGAAATCTCACGGATGGTGATCGACCACAGGAGTTCTCGACCTCGACTAAGGTTAATCGACAGGGGTCAAGCACAGTCGAATCCGAGCAAGCAAAGGTCACTGCTTTTGGTCGATCTCGAGGAGACTGCTCGATGTCGAGTAAAGTATGGTCGTAGTCAAGTAATCTGGTCGACTTCGAGGAACCTGCAGAGATAGAAGCAACAGCGATCTGCTTGATCGAGAATGAGTAGTCGAAGTCAACCAAGGGGTGGTCGAAATCGAGCAGCAACAGTAACGAAAGAAAAGATAAATCTTTGCGGAATTCAAAATAAAATACATAAAAGAAAACTTCCGAGATTGGGGTTTGCAACAACGATAACCAAGCATGCATAAGGCAAGGTAAATAATGATAATCGTTCAAATCGCATTGAAGGAACAAGCTTTCGCCTTTTTCAACAATTAGACAACTCTTTCAAGAAACCCTAATTGTATTTACTAATTTTATGTTTATAATCCAAGTTGTTAACATGGATCTCTATTAGATAGGCAATAAACACATAAAAGGTAGTAGATGCTCAAAACATAATAAAGGTCGGATCTTTACCTCAAACATGCATGGCTATCGTCGGGCTCGCCCCAACCCTAGAAGTGGGTGGACTACTCGCTCTTCATCGCAATCGCAGACATCATTGATTGAAAAGAAATAACTTGCATTAAATTACACCAAAACTTACAACCGATCGAAGCCAACTTGCTCTCGCTCCTTCACTCCTCTCGGCCTCGACTCTCTCTCTCTCTCTCTACTCTCCTACTTCTCTTCCTCTAGAATTGAATGAATAAAAACTAGCCATATGTGCTTTATTTATAGGCTTCCAATCCTTGCTAATCAAGGAAGGAATATTTATCTAATATCTAAATATAAAACTCTACATGGAAATAAATCTATCTAAATAAGTAAAACTAGATAAATCCTTAGGGTAATTAATTTTTCAACCCTTAGGATAGATAAAAAGATAAAAATATCTAAATCTTCATGTGTTGGGAATCTTCTCTCGGAAATATCTCCATTGGATTCGGGATAGAACCTTAATAAGAACTCGGAATCGACTTGATGACGTCACTGGTGTCAACTCGATATCGAGTAGGCTTACTCGATATCGACTAGAAATTTCTCGTCTTGAGCTAAGCTACTAGACTTCGGCTCCAGGGACGAATATCGAGCAGCTTCAACTCGATATCGACTAAGTCAAGTCGATATCGACTCACATCTTCTTGGCTTCACTTCCTTGGTCGATTCTGGACTTCAGCTCGATTTTTGGCTTGGTCGACGTCGAGTTGTCTTGTCCTTGTCTTCTCAGCTCCTCGATATGGTCCTCTTCCTCGAGCTCGGGTGTGTCTTTGGCTTTTGGTCGACTGATGTCCATATATTTACTCTTATTTTACATCATGTTTTCATTTCATTTAAGTCCTTTTATTAGCTTTTGTGTTGGGAAAGTAAGGAAAATGTGTAGTTATGCTTAATATTGCAAGATATGGAGTCTACACAAGCTTTGGTGTGATTTTATAGGTTTTGGAGCTGATTTGGAAGAGTTTTGACGCACTTTAGAGCTTAAGGAAAAATCATGAAGGCAATGGAGAAGCAAAGCAAAAAGGAAGAAGTGGTGCAGCTGGAGAAAAGCCTTATTGTCGCCATCCATCACTTCGATTCAAGTTCTGGAGCCTTCATGAGAGTTGTAGTCCTTGAAAAGAGCTTTCCAACGCATATTCATATGCGTCAATCAGATGTACGAGGACTTGGAAAAGTGCGATTGAAGATAGAGTAGAAAAGCTGGAGAAAAACAGAGGCTATTGCGTTCCAGTAGCACTGTAAGCGAACAGACCCTCGGCGCCGACACCCAGACCCTCGGCGCCGATACCCTGCGCACCAGCAAAAGATTTAGCGGGCTGATTTTATTATCTTTTGGGCTTTTTAATTAGGGTTTTCATCTAAATCTCTCTTAGGATCTTTTAGTTAGATAGACTTGAGATATTTTATCCTTCCTTAGATAGATTTTATTATTTTCCTAAGACTAAATCTCTTTCCTTGGAGATTAATTCAAAAAATTCTATCTTTAAATAAAGCCAATTAGAGGATAATTAGGGATATCTCATCACACATATCAGGGCTGATTTATAGCAGCAAGGAACGACGTTTTTTGGGAGTTTTGGTTGAAGGCTTGAACGTGAATTTTAAGGTTTAGTATTATGCAATTTGCGATTATGAATTCTTCCATTGTTTTTGTGTTTTTCTTTGCAATGAGTGAGTAGTTCCCCCATCTTCTAGGGTTGGGGTGAACCCAACAATGAGTATTTGTGTGGATGATGAATCTATGTTTATTTGATGTTTTTATCTTATTCTACCCATGTGCTTAACCCTTTGATGAAATTTTAAGGGAATTCATTGTTGCAATTGAATTGATAGAGGAGATTGTTAACATTGATAGTAATTAGGGATCTTTGACGAAAGTAAAAGAGATCTAATTAAGAAAGGTAGAAACAAATAGGTTTTATGTGATCACCTCTATTATCTATTTGTTGAGTATGCGAAAGTTATCTCTTTAAGATAAAAGCATGATTTCCCATATGATTCATTGATTCATACATGTGTTTGTTGTTGTGGTAAGCCCTAATCTTGGAAGTTCCTTCTCATATATTGCATTCGTTTTATTTGCTTGCTACTTGAGCCGTTTTAAGTGAATTTGTCATAAATTACAGCAGCCACGTTTGCCCTTAATTCCCCTATTTTCGACCATGAAAACAACTAGGATATAACCCCTGACATACTCCCTTGGATCGACCTTGATTTCCACTATATTATAGAGGGATTCAACCATAAATTTATTTGATTGGAGTGAGCATAGGCATAGATCTCCCCTCACGCACGTCAAATTGGCGCCATTGTCGGGGAGTAATCAGTCGCGCCTAGACTAGTTGTTTTAGGGTTGGGAATAGCACATCCCCATGTTTCTTTTTAATTTTGTTTTCTTTGTTTTTGTTTGAAGGTTTATGCAAAGAAGTGATTGTCCTCTATACGAGCCATTCACCGAGCCCGGACGTGTTCTACACCAACGTCTAAAGGAAAGGCTTAGGCGCAAGATGTCGGAAATGGAAACACTTCGTGCGGAGCTAGAAAGGGTTCGCAAAGAGAATCAAGAGGTGGCGCAGCGGGAAGCCGCTGCCAATCAAGCTCGTCAAAGAGAGACCGATGCAGCTAGGATAGCCAGTGAAGAGGCCAAAAATGTTAGGGAAGAGTTGGAGAGAATTCTAACCAATGCTCGCCAATACATGCACCCTACGCTGCGGGTGCCGAAGTCGGCCATCGTTCTCCCCAATATCAACTTTGAGATCAAGACTAGCTTCCTCACCATGGTGAAGCGGACTCCTTTCGAAGGGAAACCCAATGAGTGCCCTATGGAGCACATGAAGAAGTTCAAGGAGATGTGTGATACCATAGCCGATGGAGCCAACTTGGAGTATGTTCGCTTGAAGGCTTTCCGCTGGTCCTTAGTGGGAAAAGCCCTTCATTGGCTCGAAAGCTTGCCGCCGCGATCCATCAACACATGGGAGGAGCTTCATGATCTGTTCATGAGCAAGTTCTTTCCACCTATGAAGATGACGGAGCTGCGCAAAAAGATCACATCCTTTAAGCAATTAAGGAATGAAACTCTCGCCGAAACTTGGGAGAGGTTCAAGGAGTTGATTCGCCAATGCCCTACTCATGGGCAACCACCTTATGTTTTGCAAGAAATCTTCTTCAACGGCATCAACTCGGCTACTAAGGATCGGATCAACATCCACACATCCTATAGATACATTGAGATGCTTCATCAAGAGGCGTGGGATGCACTTGACAAGCTCACAGAGTTTGACACTACTTATGGGACCCCCGCGAACATTGATGCGAGACCCTCTCCATCGATGCCACTTTATCAACCTTCCGATGAGATTGACCATGATGTGCGGCAACAATTTATGGAGGATGAGAATAGAAAATTGAAGAAGCAAGTAAGGTTTCTCTCCAACAACAAACCGTGCATAGAGTGCGGGTCCACTTCCCACATTACCACCGCTTGCCCACATGTCGAACAAGTGCAATCCGCCGAATCATATGGAGGAGCAAACTACATGAGAGGTCCCTATAGGAGCCAAGACAATTACTACCAAAGGAACGATGGGCACTCCAATTGGGGTAACCATCCTCCTCAACATGATCAGCGGCCCCCGTATAGACCTCCAGGCCATGTGGATCGTGAGCAACCTAGGGATGATATGAGATCTATTTTAGAGGAGCTAAGGAAAGGCCAAGCTGAGGCCAAGGCGGATGCTAGACAGTTCAGTTTGGAGATCAATACGCAACTGCGAGGCATGAATGCAAGGTTTGGGGACATTGATATTTGGAGGAAGAACGTTGAGACACAATTGGGTCAATTGGCGGCTCAAATTCCAAAGCCAAGTGGCCAACTACCCGGCCAAAATGAAGCCAACCCCAAATCCCAACATATCGCAGCCATTCAAACAAGGAGTGGGAAGGTTCTACCGGAAAACGAAGCCAAGGAGAGGAGAGAAAAAATCGACCAGCCCAACACAGGCCTCGACGCCGACACCCCTGACCTCAACGTCGACACCTCTGAGGAAGCTCCTGCACAGACCCTCGACGCCAACCACCATGATCTCAGCGCCGATACCTCTGCAGACCAATCCGCACCCATACCCGACGTGTTGACCACTCCAAATGCCAAACCCAAGCTCCCTTATCCCTCAAGAGCTCTCAAGGATCCCCCCGAATGGAAGTTTAGGAGATTTGTGAAGATTCTCCAAGGCGTAAATGTGACTATCCCCTTTACCGAGGCCCTTCAAGAGATGCCGGCGTACATCAAATTCTTGAAAGAGATCTTGAGCAACAAGAGGTCTATGTCGGAGATTTTGGAGGATTGCAACGCCATCAACTTCCCCGAAAAGAGAGCTGACCCGGGTAAGTTCACCAACACCATTGGCCTAGGCGAACATCGATATCGAGCTTTATGTGATCTTGGTGCACGTGCAAGCCTTATGCCACTCTCCATATGGTCTAAGATTAACAATGGACCACTTGTACCCGTCAACATGCGGCTCTATATGGCGGACAACTCCTTGGTGGAACCTACCGGTGTGATGGATGATGTACCGATAAAGGTAGGTAAGTTCTATGTTCCCACCAATTTCATAGTACTTGATATGCCTATAGATCCTGTTGTGTCTATTATCCTAGGGCACCCTTTCTTAGCCACGGTGGATGCGGTTATCAATGTGAGAAAAGGTCTCCTAACTTTCAAAATTGGGGATAAGCTTGTTGAATTTCAATTTGACCCCAATCTAAGGGAGGTAAGAAAAACGGAGGTCAAGATGGTTTACACGGACATGAAGAGAACCTTGACTCATGAGGAGTCCATTTGTATACCACCCACCGAAGAAGAAGAGAGCATCATTGAGGAGCTTTTGGCCACCCTTCAAGAGTATGAGAGATATGAAAGTACAAAGGACACTGCTGACCCCTCGACGCCGACCCCTCCACCCTCGGCATCGACCCTCCTGGAGGATAAAATGTTTCTACAGAACGCTGAAAAAGCTACAGATGCCTTGGTGCCGACACCCTCAACCCCGACATCGACACCTCTAGAAGCAAGACAACGTGAGGAAGATGGTTGTGCTACCATAGAAGGAAGAGTTGACGAGAAAGGTGAGAGTTGGGCTGAAGACCACCATCCCGGTCCCAACAAGGTAAGTCAAGGTATGAATTTCTCTTTCCCTATTTCCATTAAGAACTTATCTATTACGAATGGAAGAGGTATGCCTTGGTTTGTGGGATTATGTAGGGGATGCAATGAAGATCCAAAAGCTTATGAGGTAGTAGATACGGTGTACATCTCCAAGGTCAAGAGCCATTGGTTCCCTAGCAAATTCAAAGAGAGGAAGGTTGGGCCATTCGAAATTCACAAGATTCGACCCGGCGCAATGGAGTTAAAGGACAAGGAAGGAGTCCTATGCAAGGTCGAACTAGAGAGTCCGGAGGAGGAGTCACGTGCCACATGGGCCTTACGAATGCCAACATGAGCTTAAGCGAAGAAGTCGGCCTAGCGACTTAAAAATCTAGAGCTTGTACATAGACTATGGTTATTTAGGATTTTATTTTTGTTGGTTTTGGTTTGGATTTTGCTTTGGTTTTGCTTTAAACATTGTTTTTGGAGGTTTTGGTTTTGATTGTTAATGAAGGTAGGTGCTAAGCATGACGAAAGGACAACCTTGGAGCGTGAAGCATGTCGACGTCGACTATCACCGGTCAACAACAATGGCACCTATTTTCGGTCGGAATGAGCTCCAATTCTATCTTGTAAGTTTTTGTTTACACTCATCTTTTATTCTTTAGCTTATACTTTGAGGACAAAGTAATTTTTTAAGTATGGGGTGGAGGTAACAACTTAATATATGCTTATGGTTTGAGGTTTGTTTTTGGTGGTGTTGTTTTGCATTATTTTGTATTTTTGCATATTCTGCATTTTTATTGAATAAAAAAAATACAAAAAAATTGAAAAATGTTGGAAAAAAAAGAAGAAAAAAATGCATTGTTTATTTTTAGTTTTGTTCTAAACACCTAACTTAGATGTCCTATGATGATGCCTAATAATCGACTTGATCATGTAAACCCTATTATATGTTTGGATGGTTTAGCCTAAGTCTCCTGAAAAGTTTGATTTTTATGTGGTAATTTGACTTGCGATTATAATTGAGCACATATGATTTTAAGTAGAGGTGATTGAAATCCAAATGTATGTCCTAGTGAGATATCTTTTGCCTTATAGGGACTGTTCTTCATATTTTTATATTTCCCTCTATTTTTGATGTGTGATTTACTCTCCTTATGTGATTACCTCTTAACATTGATGTGCTTATCTATTTCTTGAGACCGATTATGAGATACTAGTTCATTGCTTATTAAAATTAGATGATGAAGGACTTATATTTTCTTAGCCATATTTTATCCATTCATTCATCTACCTTACATATTATCTTTGCTTGAAGCCCTTTGAGCCTTGGTCTATTCTTTGTTAACTCCACACAATTTATTCCTAGCCGATTATAAGCTTGACCCCTTATTCGGGAATTAGGATTTAGAGTTGGTTGGAATTTGATTGAGTTGAGTTTGATGGAGAAGAAGCTAAGTTGTTAAGCTTTGTTGAGATGCTTTGAGCGAAGTTACGTAAGGTTGTGCATTATTCGTCATATTGTTCTTATATTTTAGAGGCTCCGAAAATTTACATATATATATATATATGTATGTATTATTGTCGAAAGAAAGAAAAAAAGAATGAAAAAAAAATGTCGGCGAAAAACAAAAATGCAGAAAAAAGGGTTTATTAAGAGCCTAGTTTATTATATGAGAGAGTTGGATTAAATTGTTGGTTCAGAAGTATTTTCATGGGTTGATGATCTTGATTGTTGATGAGCATTGGTAGATGTGCTGATTTTGAGATGAGTTGTTTGGTTGAGTTGAGTTGGAAGTTTAGGAATCTTGATTCCCGGATTTTTAGCACCACTTTGCCTAAATAATTCCATCCCTTTTATTTCTTACCAAGCCTCATTACAACCCGTCCGAATGAAGTATTCTTTGAAGTCTTTCATTGAGCCATAAGTCCTCTTGATGATTTTGATTGCTTTGACATCTCCGGTGGAGAGATTGGCGATATAAAAAACAATGTCTATGTAGCTTTTTGCATTAAGGATTGAGTTGAGAGATGTTATTCAAAACCTAAACACATTGAGAGTTGAGTGAAACACATATATCCTTGTGGGGATGGATTTCAATTGCTTAGAGTTACTTATATATGTGTGATGACGTTTGATTGCTTGATTCTTTTAGACCACTTGCGCTTATGATGTTGCTTTTTGGCGAAGGTGAAGACTTGAAGGATGTGTTGTAGGTAGTGGTTATTGTTTGGTTATTGCTTGAGGACAAGCAAGTCTAAGTATGGGGTGTTTTGATGTCCGTATATTTAGTCTTATTTTACATCATGTTTTCATTTCATTCAAGTCCTTTTATTAGCTTTTGTGTTGGGAAAGTAAGGAAAATGTGTAGTTATGCTTAATATTGCAAGATATGGAGTCTACACAAGCTTTGGTGTGATTTTATAGGTTTTGGAGCTGATTTGGAAGAGTTTTGACGCACTTTAGAGCTTAAGGAAAAATCATGAAGGCAATGGAGAAGCAAAGCAAAAAGGAAGAAGTGGTGCAGCTGGAGAAAAGCCTTATTGTCGCCATCCATCACTTCGATTCAAGTTCTGGAGCCTTCATGAGAGTTGTAGTCCTTGAAAAGATCTTTCCAACGCATATTCATATGCGTCAATCGGATGTACGAAAACTCGGAAAAGTGCGATTGAAGACAGAGTCAAAAAGCTGGAGAAAAAAGAGGCTATTGCGTTCGAAGAGAGCCTCGGCGCCGACCTTTGCCCCCTCGATGCCGACATCCAGCAAATTCCAGTAGCACTGTAAGCGAACAGACCCTCGGCGCCGACACCCAGACCCTCGACGCCGATACCCTGTGCACCAACAAAAGATTTAGCGGGCTGATTTTATTATCTTTTGGGCTTTTTAATTAGGGTTTTCATCTAAATCTCTTTTAGGATCTTTTAGTTAGATAAACTTGAGATTAAGTCAAAAATTCTATCTTTAAATAAAGCCAATTAGAGGCTAATTAGGGATATCTCATCACACATAACAGGGCTGATTTACAGCAGCAAGGAACGACGTTTTTTGGGAGTTTTGGTTGAAGACTTGAACATGAATTTTAAGGTTTAGTTTTATGCAATTTGCGATTATGAATTCTTCCATTGTTTTTGTGTTTTTCTTTGCAATGAGTGAGTAGTTCCCCCATCTTCTAGGGTTGGGGTGAACCCAATAATGAGCATTTGTGTGGATGATGAATATATGTTTATTTGATGTTTTTATCTTATTCTACCCATGTGCTTAACCCTTTGATGAAAGTTTAAGGGAATTCATTGTTGCAATTGAATTGAAAGAGGAGATTGTTAACATTGATAGTAATTAGGGATATTTGACGAAAGTAAAAGAGATCTAATTAAGAAAGGTAGAAACAAATAGGTTTTATGTGATCACCTCTATTATCTATTTGTTGAGTATGCGAAAGCTATCTCTTTAAGATAAAAGCATGATTTCCCATGTGATTCATTGATTCATACATGTGTTTGTTGTTGTGGTAAGCCCTAATCTTGGAAGTTCCTTCTCATATATTGCATTCGTTTTATTTGCTTGCTACTTGAGCCGTTTTAAGTGAATTTGTCATAAATTACAGCTGCCACTTTTGCCCTTAATTCCCCTATTTTCGACCATGAAAACAACTAGGATAGAATCGCTGACATACTCCCTTGGATCGACCTTGATTTCCATTATACTATAGAGGGATTCGAGCATAAATTTATTTGATTGGAGTGAGCATAGGCATCGATCTCCCCTCACGCACGTCATCGACGTCGAGCAGGCTTTGTCGACATCGAGTAAGGTTAAGCTCGAGTTGCCTTCGTCTTCTGTCCTCGACTTGGTTCTGCTTTCAGGTTTAGTCGACTTCGAGTAGCCTTAGTCAAAGTCGAGTAGATCCAATCTTTTGGTTTCGTCTCGGAATGGCTCCAAATTCTGTAATATTAAACCAAAACTTATGTAGACCTCTATAATTGACAAATAAGCATATACTACATAAATTCAACATATTCTCAACCCGAAATATGCAAAGTATATAGAAAAATGTTTATGAAAACATTGTCACTTTAGTGGACATCAAATCACCCCATACTTAAGCTTGCTTGTCCCCAAGCAATAACATGGATGGTCATTCAGAGGAAGAATTCAAAACTCTCAACATCATAGATTCATTCTTATATATCCCTGCAATCGATTACCATCCTCGAAAAGGTACTAATGTCACAAATCCATACATGTGCAATCAAAAACAACATCTACTCACAAAAGAAGGGTTATGTAAAAACAATTTATATGACATAGCAACAATAATCAAGAGGACTTCAATTAAGCTCAATAAGGAGTAAATTGGTAAAAGACTAAAGGTGGGAAATTTTTTGCAATGTGGTGCTAATGATCCGGGGAAATGCTTTATTTCCAAACTTTCTTACCACATTCCTTCTTTATAAGAATTCTCACCTTTCATAATGCTTTTTATCAATAATCATGCTTTTACCTCTCTAACCTCAACACTGCCTTCTCGCGAGTCGCAAACATGGGTGTCATTAATGGCCCCGAATACTTACTGCTTTGGACTCCTCACATGTGTGTCCCATCTCACTGAACTATTATCTCAGTGAGAAGGGTCGATCTACCTTTATCTCCTGAGGTGAACAGATTTTTTCTCACTCATTAAATTTTCTATATATTTCAATCATTCCTTCCAAACTCCAAATATGATAACAACACAAACACCATATGATAATCTTCATAATGTAACATCATTCTCAACATAATCCCCGGATAGGAAATAAGGTAAAGAATGGCAAATATTTAGAATATGTGGAGCAATAATTGAAATAAGGCATAATATGGCTTTTGTGATGCATAAGCATAGGTAAGGCTAGGATTACAACGATATGAGCATTATATGGAAATATAAAGTCCTCCATCCTCTTATCATGCAACATGTCAAAAGCAACATCGAATTTTACCTCATTTCATGGTTTTCAATAAAATATGCACTACATTGTGACTTCCCTTTACTAGGCAATTTCATGCTATATCTCTAATGAATCCAATTTTGCATCGTCGAGTTCAATATAAGCTTCCATGACACTATTTCTTTAGATAATTTACAAGCATTGGGAGATGTCTCATAAACTTTTAGTTTAGTATTTAAGCATAAAAATTTAAAAATTTAAAATTTTCCTCAAAATTTACCATGTAAAACCAAAAACAAGAATAAAATATATAATAATGATAATGACCTCTTCCCCCACACCATACTTAAAATATACAGTGTCCCCACTGTAAAAATAAATATATAGTGTCCCCCACCCCATACTTAAAATATACAGTGTCCCCACTGTAAAAGTAAATGTAAAACAAGGGTAAAGGAAGGAACTCACCGAATAACGCGTCGAGTAGGCAAAACAGGGACTGTCGAGTTACTGAGTTGGTCAACGTCGAGGAACTTGGTCGACGTCGAGTAAACTGGCAGCGTCGAGTGGAAGTGTGAAGTCGAGGAAGCTTCTGGCTTGGTCGACGTCGAGTTGGCCTACTCGATGTCGATTAGTTCTGGGCTGCTCCTTTTGGTCGATCTCGACTTGGGCTAGTCAATTTCGACTAACTGTCAGGGACTTCTTTTTCCACTCTTTGCGATCTTTTAATGCTTCTCGACCTAAAAATGTTAGTTGTTGCACAAACACAAGACCTTCCACATGAAGTATTCAAAACCAAAAACAAAAAGAAACAAAACCAAAACAAAAAGTTTCAAAGTCCCAAAATCCAAAAGTTTTATGTACATGCTCTAGATTTTAGAGTCGCTAGGGCGACTTCTCCGCTTGTGCTCAAGGACCATCAATGTGGGGCCCTCTTGTGCTTGGCCCTTCTCCCAGATCATCTAGGTCCTGATGTTAGTATGCAAGCTCTGCTGTTAAGTTGTTGGCTGCATAGTCTCTCTTGCCTTCCTTCTTCTTCTTTCCAGCTCTCATCCTTCGCAGATTAGCTCGCCACGGGCCCTTACCTTCCCTTAAATTTTTTTTAAATTTATTAAGGGACAGGGGAGGGGTTGAAATCATACCTGGACTTACCTTTTTGTGCCCAAAACAGAAATCTTCGGGCTTAGGGTTGGTCGACGTCGAGTAGATCTGGTCAACGTCGAGTACAGGGACCCCATACTTAGCCTCTTGGCAAGTCGGTTGTTCAGCAGAGGAAGTCGACTTCGAGTAAGCTTGGTCAAAGTCGAGGACGGTGGTCGACGTCGATTAGTGGTGGTCGATGCCGAGCAGCTTCTTGGCGCCTTCCTCCGTTGTTGTTTGCTTGCCCCCGTGGTTGCTTATGCTCTTCACCTCCAGCCATGGGACTTTCTCTTTTGCAGGGCCAAAAGAGAAATCTAAGATCTCGTCGCCTATCGTGAAGGTGAGCAATCGCTGCTTTACGCTTATTTTAGCATCTGCCGTGGCTACGAATGGTCTACCAAGAATAATAGGGCTAGTAGGATCTTCAGCACAATCTATAATAAGGAAATCAGTGGGGACATAGAACTTACCAACCTGGACAGGGACATTATCAACAATACCTGTAGGGATGACTACTGTATTGTTTGCCATGTATAGTTTGGCATCCACGGGCTCTATAGATCCTATCTTCACCTTTTTCCAGATCGATAAGGGAATGATGCTTACACTTCCTCCTAAATCACACAGGGCTTCATAGTTAAATTTTCCGAATCCCACAGTAATAGAAAACTTACCAAGGTCAGGTCTCTTCTCAGGGAAGTCTATCCTTTTGCATTCGCTGGCAATTTATGAGATAGATCGCTTGTTGCTAAGGATTTCCTTGAGGAACTTGACATATGCAGACATTTCTTAAAGAGCTTCTGTAAAAGGAATTGAAACATTTAAATCTTGAAGCATCTTAACAAACCTTTTAAACCTACCTGCAGTAAGATCTTTCAGCGCTTTGGAAGGGAAAGGCAGCGTCTTTTTCTGTTTTGGAGCCAAAACAGATGTCGGAGGTGCTGCTGAGTCCTCGATGTCGACTGGAGTCTCCTCGACATCGACTTGGGTCTCCTCGACTTCGACAACAGGGGTAGTCGACTTCGAGTTCTGTTGTCGTGTGCAGAAGTTCCCTCGATGTTATGTGGCTGGTCGACTTCGGGTACTCCTACTCGACGTCGAGTAGACTGGTCGACGTCGACTACACTCTGCTCGATGTCGAGTAACTTCTCAGCTTCGTTCTGCTGCTTTCCGACCTCTGGCTCGCATAGTTGATGCCCTCTCCTTAGCTTTACAGCCGCGACGTGTCCGGTCTTCCCCTTGGGATTTGGTTCTGTCTGCCCAGGGAGTTGCCCGATCGGTCATGGAATTTGCGCCGCAAATTGACCCATCTGGGTCTCAATGTTTCTCTTCCAGATGTCCAGCTCTCCAAATCTTGTATTGATGTTCTGGTGCTGATTGTTGATGGCGCTTGTAGACTGCTGCTGTTGTGCTTGATTCCTTCTCATCTCGTCGAGAATCATTTGTAGATCATCTTTCCGCTGATCCCTCTCTAGATGCCCTAGAGCTCTGTATGGCGGGGGGTTCCTAGGGGCGCCTTGGTTCCATTGTGGTTGTTGGAACCTTTGGTCCCTCATATAGTGGTTGGTACCCCCTCCGTAAGCTACCTCTTCGTGAGTTTCTTCCATCCTAACTTGTTCCGTATGTGGCCATTCTGTAGTGGTCTGACGCTGTGAGCCCAATTCAATGTAGGGCTGGTTCACAGAAAGATACTTGACTTTCTTAAGGAGCTTGCGATTCTCATCTCTGTAGTATTGCTCATTGACATCTGGATCAATCTCCTTAGAAGGATTATAGAGGGGCATGAATGGGGCTGGCATGGCATAGGCATTCTCGTCATAGCTTGTCGAAGCCCCATACTTATTGTCGAAGTTGGTGAGCTTGTCGAGGGTGGCCCATGCGTCAGCTGGTGGCATCGTCATATACTCATAATGAGTATAATGGTTGATCCTATCCTTAGCGGCCAGATCAAGAGAGTTGTAGAAGATCTCCTGAACGACATAGGGTGACTGTCCATGTGTAGGGCAAGATCGCAGTGGATCCTTGTATTGTTCCCATGCTTTTGCTAGCGGCTCCCCAGGCTTCTGTTTGAAAGCTGTAATTTTCTGGCGGATGATCCCTGTCTTGGCCGGAGGAAAGAATTTATTCAGAAATACTTGCCTTACTTCAACCGATGTCGTGAGGGATTGTGGAGTCAGTCCTTCAAGCCACTTCAATGCTGGAACGGCAAGAGACCATCGAAAAGCTTTCATCTTGACATATTCCAGAGTAGTACCTTCGGCAAGAGTATGCCACATATCAGAAAAATTGGTAATATGCTCATGAGGACATTCATTAAACCTTCCGTAAAAGGCATTATTTTTAATCTCAATCCGGAAAGCAGTGCGAATTTCAAAATTATTTTTAGTGATTAGAATGGCCGATTCAGGCACGACAAGAGTCGGGTGCATGTAATCCTCTTTAGTGGTAGGGAATTGGGAAAGCTTAGCTTCTGCCTGCCTCATTCGCTCAGCTTCCTACTCAGTGCGTGCTCTCTCAGCGGCGAGAGCAGTATTTTTGGCTTCTATCTTCGCTTGAAGCCTCTATATCAGATGTGCTTGTGTTTCTGCGGCCGCCATGGCTCTTTTCAATTTAGCGTGGACGTGTATAAGGCGTTCTAGATCGTCTAAGGTGTCAAACTCAGGTTGTTGACCAGACGGTGCATACATTGCAAAATTAAAACTTAAAGGAAAACGTGAGATCTAACTACCTAAGGCGTGAATGATTACTTCCTAGGCAACGACGCCAATTTGTTGTAGGAGGAAATCGAGTTCATAATATAATAAAATAAATCAAACCAGATTTGTGCCCACGCAAATAATTACAAGACCTCCTCCTGATGTAGCAGCGGAAAGTCAAGATCGATCCTCGAGGAAGCGAGTCAGCGGATCTCAGGTACCGGAGAAATCTCACGAATAGTAATCGACCACAGGAGTACTCGACTTCGACAAAGGTTAGTCGACAAGGGTCAAGCACAGTCGAATCTGAGCAACCAAAGGTCTCTGTTTTTTGTCGATCTAAAGGAGATTGCTCGATGTCCCGTAAAGTTTGGTCATAGTCGAGTAAGCTGGTCGACTTCGAGGAACCTGCAGAGACAGAAGCAACAACGATCTGCTTGATCGAGAATGAGTAGTCGGCGTCGACCAAGGGGTGGTCGAAATCGAGCAACAACAATAACGAAATAAAAGACAAATCTTTACGGAATTCGGAATAAAATACATAAAGGAAAACTTCCAAGATCGGGGTTTGCAACAACGATAACCAAACATGCATAAGGCAAGATAAATAACGATAATCATGCAAATCGCATCGAAGGAACAAGCTTTCGCCTTTTCTGACAATTAGACAACTCTTTCAAGAAACCCTAATTGTATCTACCAATTTTATGTTTATAATCCAAGTTTTTAACATGGATCTCTATTAGATAGGCAATAAACACATAAAAGATAGTAGATGCTCAAAACATAATAAAGGCCGGATCTTTACCTCAAACATGCATGGCTATCATCGGGCTCGCCCCAACCCTAGAAGTGGGTGGACTACTCGCTCTTCATCGCAATCGCAGACATCATTGATTGAAAAGAAATAACGTGCATTAAATTAAACCGAAGCTTACAACCGATTGAAGCCAACTTGCTCTCGCTCCTTCACTCCTCTCGGCCTCCACTCTCTATCTCTCTACTCTCCTGCTTCTCTTCCTCTAGAATTGAATGAATAAAAACTAGCCATATGAGCTTTATTTATAGGCTTCCAATCCTTTCTAATCAAGGAAGGAATATCTATCTAATATCTAAAGATAAAACTCTACTTCGAAATAAATCTATCTAAATAAGTAAAACTAGATAAATCCTTAGGGTAATTAATTTTTCAACCCTTAGGATAGATAAAAAGATAAAAATATCTAAATCTTCATGTGTTGGGAATCTTCTCTCGGAAATATTTCCATTGGATTCGGGATAGAACCTTAACAAGAACACGGAATCGACTTGATGACGTGACTGGTGTCAACTCGATATCGAGTAGGCTTACTCGATATCGACTAGAAATTTCTCGGCTTCAGCTCAGCTACTCGACTTCGGCTCCAGGGACGAATATCGAGCAACTTCAACTCGATATCGACTAAGTCAAGTCGATATTGACTGGCATCTTCTTGGCTTCACTTCCTTGGTCGATTCTGGACTTCAGCTCGATTTTTGGCTTGGTCGACTTCGATTAGTTTGGTCGACGTTGAGTTGTCTTGTCCTTGTCTTCTCAGCTCCTCGATCTGGTCCTCTTCCTCGAGCTCGGGTGATACGTAGTCGACTCGGGTTGAGCGAGTACAACTCCCAATCGTCCGGTTTCAAGGTAAATCGATCGACCCTCGTGTCGTGGGATCGGACTCGACCCGGTGAAGCTCACGTGAATTGGAGATCCCAGCCGATATTAATATTGCACTCTCTTTCCCATACGGTGACCTTGGAAATAAATAATTAGGCTCCTTAATTTGACTTTCAATTGCAATTGAAAGGCCTGCGGAGGTACGTAATTTCGGAGTCACACGCACCCGGTTGACTCTCGATTCCGATTGGCAACAGGCGGCCGTAATAGGCAAGCTATCCAATTAATTAGCAATTAATTATGTAGATCTACGGGAGCAACAGGAAGCTTGTGGTGGTGCGCTAGTAGTGGTGCGGTGGTTAGGCAGCAACGGTGGGACGGAGGGTTGACGGAGCGGTGATGGTGGGCGACAAACGACGAATCTCTTCCAAGCAAGGATGAGATCCCGATCTTCAATCAATTCCAGCGAGAACATTTGATTGAAGATCCAATGGAATTCAACAGTAATCAGTAGCAAATAGAAAAGATAGGGTTTGACGTCAGAGAGAAAAGGGGGAGTCTCAACTCAACGCTCTGACATCCTCTAAATTTGACGTCCAGATGACAAATAACCCTAATAAAGTATTTATAGGAAAATACTAATAAACCCTAATTAACTAATGTGTCTAATTAACTAACGGGCTTGACTTACTGTGTAAAGTAAGTCCACACCTCTTATTAATAAATAATACATAAAATAGAAATATGTTTTTATAATAATAAATGCTTTGTTATTGCGACGTCGGAGTCGTATCCTACGGGGGCCGGAATAAATCATTCTCCCCCTCAAGGGGGAATGATAGGGAAGCGTCCCCGTTTCCTCGTCCAATGATAGAGAGTTGTCATAAAATGGGAATGTGACAAGGGGCAAGACATACCATTGCATCTTCAATAGTGGGATCCACGGTGGCGCCATCTTGTCGAACTTGAGGAGGATATCATTCTCCTCCACTTTTCCTTGCACCAAATCGGCGATAACCAGTGAGGAAGGCGCATCATACATGAAGCAACACGACGGAGAAACGGTTGAAATAGGTGACAGAAGAATTTGAGGTCTAGCAACCTCAAAAATAACACCCTTTTCTTCAATAAACATAGAGCCAACATTCACCCAAACCTCAGCCGTCGGAACTTCTTGAGCATGGCCAAGAGGTACAATCGCTAATTCTTCAGACATGTCATCAAGTACCTTCTCCTCATCAACAGAATCAATCAGTGCGTCTAGAACATTCCCCCGGTCTAGTTGTATAACAAATTCGGAGGCTTTCCCCAAGGAGTCTGGCAATGTATGAGAAGCATCCAATTTGGATTGCAATTCAATGACAAGTTGTCGCAGGGCCTGGATCTCACTCTGCTCTTGGGTCAACTGAGTCTCCTGGGCAAAGAATTCGGGAACAAGCTTTTCTCCGGACTCGCAAACTGTTGCAATATCAACCTCTTTCACAATCTTAACTACTTCCGCTGCATATGATGATGCAGAAGGTGCTACCTTCTTTCTCATAAAACAAGAATCAGGAGAAATAACATAAAACTTCTTTCTCATCAAGGATTTCAAATACCTCCATTTGGTGATCGGAGCAAGACCAGCAGAAGCTCTAGCACAATCCGTTCGATTCCACCAGTACACGGCTTGCCTACGGAAGAGGGATAATGCCCACTCTACTTTCTCAATCTCTGAAAGTCCATAATAATCAAGCACATATTCGATGTTCGTCTCCCAATCCAAATATTCATCCGGACCGACAATTTCATCAAAACTAGTAAACTCTAACCCATACTTAGCATCATAAAAATATGCTATCATTCGCTGGGAGTATGAATCATAACGATAATGCTTCTCCATTGCATTGAAAGGGAGAAAAAAAAAATGAAGATCGAAAGACTTACAAAACCGGTTTGACTCTAATGCCAGTTGATACGTACTCGACTCGGGTTGAGCGAGTACAACTCTCAATCATCCGATTTCAAGGTAAATCGATCGACCCTCGTGTCGTGGGATCGGACTCGACCCGGTGAAGCTCACGTGAATTGGAGATCCCAACCCATATTAATATTGCACTTTCTTTCCCATACGGTGACCATGGAAATAAGTAATTAGGCTCCTTAATTTGACTTTCAATTGCAATTGAAAGGCCTGCGGAGGTACGTCATTTCGGAGTCACACGCACCCGGTTGACTCTGGATTCCGATTGGCAACAGGCGGTCGTGATAGGCAAGCTATCCAATTAATTAGCAATTAATTATGCAGATCGACGGGAGCAACATGAAGCTTGTGGTGGTGCGGTAGCAGTGGTACGGTGGTTAGGCAGCAACGGTGGGACTTAGGGTTGACGGAGCGGTGATGGTGGGCGAAAAACGACAAATCTCTTCCAAGCAAGGATGAGATCCCGATCTTCAATCAATTCTAGCGAGAACCTTTGATTGAAGATCCAATGGAATTTAAAAGTAATCATTAGCAAATAGAAAAGATAGGGTACGACGTCAGAGAGGAAAGGGGGAGTCTCAACTCAACGCTCTGCAATCCTCTAAATTTGACGTCCAGATGACAATTAACCCTGAACTACTTGGTATAAACTCTTAACCATTTTTACTCTTAAAACCATGAATCACTCGATATTAAAATCTTGAACCACTTGATATAAAACCCTGAACCATTTGGTTTAAAAACTCTGAACCAATTGATATAAACCTTTCAAAGTCACCCCTCATTTATAATTTAAAAAGGCATTTATTTTATAAACCACTAATATAACCACCACTTCCAATTCTACCTAGAAACCGATTCTTCTTCCCTCATTATTGAACAAGATCATGTACAGGAGAACGATCTCTTTGTATATAACCACCACTACCACGTACCACCATATATGAAGCTTAGATTTTCCAGCTAGAAGCAATTGTTTCCTAATCATAACTACATAAACATCAAAATATTCGTATACAAACCATAGAGCTTCTAAATCTAACCCTTTTATAGAGACTTCCGAGCATTCAATGGAGAGTTTGGACTTTGGAGGAGAAGAAAAGACAGCACTAATATGAGTTAATTGATACCCTGTACCTTTCAACTGGTGTTGTCGGAGAACGACGAGTCGGAGAATTGGAGAAGAGAGTGGAGCTTTGGAAAGGCCATGCTAGAGTTCTCCGGTAGAGCGGAGGGCGTCGACGGAACGAAGTAGCCGAGCAGCTTCATCCGTTCGACGAGACTAACAATCCGGAGAGCTCGGAGCGAGACGACGGCAGCGGGGACCCTTGGAGATGGGAGCGGGATGGTGGTGAAGCCAGTCTCGACCACACAGGATTCGGTGGCCATGGAAGCCATTGGAGACGAGAGCAGCTGAAGGAGCTCTCGACATTGGAGACTGAAATGAAGCCCCGACGGATCACGGCAATGATGGAGCAAGCGCCCCGATCACCAACGTCGCCTCCCTCACTATGGAAGCTTCTCGTCCCTGTAACGGCGCCTCAATCGGAAATTTCGCCTCCCTCACTTCGCAGAATCCGTCCCTACAAACCCTACCGACTACACAAGTCACCAGTACACCATCTCCGAGATCCGGATCGCCGGCCACCAACAACTTACTTACACAACCGACTGAAGAGAACAATGTAAGAGAGAGACGATAAGAGTATTGTTGGGAACTTGGAAGGAGAGTGGACGGGGGCACGACCAAAGACTGCATGAGGGTTGAAGAAATTGAACATGCCGTACAACGCGTGAGGTTTTTTACTTTTATTTAAAATTTAGATATGGTTTGACCAATCAGAGAGCTTCTTTCCTTCCTACTGATAGAGATTCTTCTCACTTGAACCCTCATATATATAGGGAAAGGTTCAAGTGGAAACAACCTTTCCCATAGAAACCACCTTAAGGTGGAAACTTTTAATATGGGCCATTTATTTCTCATCAATGTTTATAATCAAACGGTGGCAATTTTGAAATTAACTTGAACTTTAAGCCCCTTTTTTTTATCAAAATTAATAAAAGAATTTCACATAAACACGTTTGAGAGATTGTCGGACGCGCCTCTCCCTTCCTCATCAATCGTTGGCGCCGTCTCTCCCCTTCCGGTCTCCGTCGCCTCTCCCCTTCCGGTTTCCGCCACTGCCTCTCTGTTTCTAGTCACTTTTGCTGCCTCTTCCTTGCCGATGTCTGACTCTTCCCCTTTATTCATTTCTTATGTGGTCGATTTTGGAATGGATATTGTATTTGATTTTGGGAGATTGTATTTGATTTTGTCTGATCGATTTTGATCCGTGGGAGACACCGCACCCAAGACAGGACATTTAAACAAGGAAGAAAAAGATGGCAGAGATTGAAGGCCTAATTTGGGGTTTTAGTTTACACAGCGAGTAGGTCGATGGGCGATTAGAAATTTCAGGAGAGGGCGGTGGTGGGAGAGTTGGAGTTTCCCCTTGAGTTCCCTGATTTCCCCTTGACGACGAGGACGATAGTGAGGAAGAGGAAACAAATTTGTCAAGGGACCAGCGATCTATTGAGTAGATGGACAACGAGGACGACAGTTTCCCCTTGAGTTCGCTGGTCCCTCATCCGTTAATGCCACTGTTGCCGCCTCCGAGTCTTCCCCTCCAATTTCCCCTTCTGTCAAGGTATGTGCTTTTGGTCTGATTCAATTTCAACACAGTCACCCGAATCGTTTCCCGACATATCTAAATCGCTCTCCGACATTGAAGATTAGGGAAAAGGGAAGAGGCGACTGGAGAAGGTGGGCGGAAAGAGATGACCGGAAGGTGGCCGGAAAGAGATGACCGAAAGAGGTGGCCGGAGAAGATGCGGTGAGGCTGTGCCGGAGAAGAGGCGACGCCGATGATGAGCAGAGAATCGAGAGGGAGGAAGGAGGCACGTAGAGTGAAAGGGCTTTGGGGGATTTTTTAAATTTATTTCCCTTTTATTTTTTTTGTCATTAAATGAGTAAAATATTAAGAGCCATTGATTGAAATTGGATGATCAGGATTAGAAGTTTCCACCATAAGGTGGTTTCTATGGGAAGGGTTGTTTCCACTTGAACCTCCCCATATATATATATATATATATATATATATATATATATATATATATATATATATATATATATATATATATATATATATATATATATATATATATATCACATTGCTTAATGACGAGAGCGAGAGAAAAGCGAGCGAGAGAACAGCGAAGCGAGAGAACTCAGAACAGCGAAGCGAACGACCGAACCCTAGTGTTTCTATCAATTAATCAATTAATTGGTCCAATTAATTGATATTGATTTGAATTGTAAAATAAAACCAATTCAGTTAACTATCTTGAAGTGTATTTTTATTTCAAAACAGTCAATTGCAAAATGGAGCAATTTTTCTGTTTTTCAAATCAATTTTTTAATTTCAAGTAATTTTGCCCACCCCTATTGCTTAGATGTGTCACCGTGCATTGTAAACAATTGTCCCTTGACTATCTAAATAATTCAAAGTACAAGAACAATCGTCAAAGTCAAGTAGGATCTAGTAGTACGCACTCTTTCCCCATTTGCGTTAAGAGGGTGTTTCTGTGCGACCCCTAAGTGTGATAGAGAATATAAAATATAGAATATAGAATATCAAATACGAAATCTATAAGAATATGTAGGGATGTAAGAATCCAAAGTGAAAGGAAGAAAAGAAAACATGTCATGACAAAAAGTACACCTTCAAACCCTAAATGCATATGTTGGATCATATTTATGTGCATGTTCACACCGAATCAATGTCAAGAAGCTTTTTTTTTTTTTTTTTTTTTTTTTTTGAAAATAAAAGAGTGATGAGCTTGTTAGGCACCCAAAAAAGTACAATCCATTAATTATCTTGTAAGTTGGAGAATAAAAGAGTGAGTTTGTTAGGCACTTTAGGCCGTGTTTGGCGGTAGATTAATGAGCTTTTTGTAGATGTGAGTAGATGGAAGTAGATGGATATTATTTTTGTAGATTAATGAGATTGTGTGGATTAAGATTATTTATGACGGAAATCTCCGAAAGGTGTTTGGTGAGTATAAGATTGTGGTGTATTTCAGAGGTTAAAAATTACCACTCTACCCCTAAAATTATTAACCCCCTACCCTCCTCCTGCCCCCTCGTGACACCGTCTTCCTCCTCATTGCTCTTCCAACGCCGTCGGCTGCAGTCACCCCGATGGAAGCGGCTTCGTCAGGAATGGCGGTGGCCCGATCTCGTGCAACCCGTCAATCGGCCTAGGTAGCTCCGATTCCGACGATGACCCAGATCCCGAATTCCGATGTTCCTTCCGCCCAAATTAGGGCTGCCGCCGTGCAAATTGGATCCAGATTTGGGTTGTTTTGAGCGTGAGACCTTGAATGGCGAGCTTTGGAATCAAGATCGGATGCGAGGGCGGTTTCTGGCAAGTAGATGTGAGACCTTGAAGGGCGGTTTCTGGCGAGATTTGGAAGGCTGCTGAAGGAGGGCACAATACTGTTCTTCATCGGCGACGACAAAATTTGGAAGGTTGTTGAAGGAGGGCACGAGCGTGAGACCTTGAAGGGCGGTTTCTGGCGAGTTCTGACGACTGACGGTGGGGCAATGTTCTTCACCACGAGGCGAAGGCTGCTGGAGGAGGGCACAGTACAGTTCTTCATCAGATTTGCCGCAATGCGTTTTTGAGTTAACATTGGGCCCCTTAAACTACTTTCAAGCACATTTTACAAATGGTTAATTAGCTTATGTAAACGTAATTCCGATGGCTAGCTTAAAAGTTAAAAAGTGATGTCCCAATGCGTTTGATTTGTTTCAACATATATATATATATATATATATATATAGGTTGGGTCATGTGTAATCATCTCTTATTGTGTATTGTGTTAACAAATATAGACCATTGATTGAATGAAATGGGTGGCTGAGATTATTTGGCAATTTTTATTTTTTTCTTTAATTAAAAATCAATGGGACCCACCTCTTTCCTTCCTCACTTGCAAAATTCCGTGCGCGTGTGTTGTATTTTTTTTTTGTGGCGTAACGTTTTTTTTGGTGGGATAACGTTGTTTTTTGTGCAGTACACTGTTTGAACTATTCGATAAAGTGATATTAATTATTCGCTAACTTAGAGTTATTATTCGTGTGTAAGGAGAAGTTATCGTTTAGATAATATCAAAAGGGTTGGCCAATTTTGCAACTATTCGCTAGGTTAATAGTAATTATTCAGTAAATTGATCGTTATTATTCGTCTTCGTTTAGATAATATCAAAAGGGTTGGTCAATTTTGCAACTATTCGCTATGTTAATAGTAATTATTCAGTAAATTGATTGTTATTATTCGTCTGAAAAGAGAAGTTATCATTTAGATAATAGCAAAGGGTTGTCAATTCTGCAACTATTCGCTAGGTTGATAGTAATTATTCACCAAGTTGATAGTAATTATTCGCTAGGTTGAAAAAATATGTAAATATAATTCTTGATTTTCCACATCTAATTAACCACATACAACTGAATAATTCCTTATTATCAAGGAATAGTGCCTCTGAACTTGCCGAATAGTTATAAATTGAATGGGTCGAATAGTTATAAATTGAATGGGCAAAAGGGTTTGGTCAATTTTACAATTATTCGCTAGTTGATAGTAATTATTCGCTAAATTGAGTGTTATTATTCACTAGTTAGTTAACACAAAATTGACAAATACACAAAATTGACAAACTGGAGTTAATTGCACTACATGGAGTTAATCCACTAATCCACAAATTACATACACAGATGAGTTAATCCACTAAGTCAGTAAGTGATGGATTAAAAACAAAGGCTTACTCAAATTCAAGGTCATCGCCACTGAAGATCATTTCCATCGGCAAAAAAAGAAAGGAGAAAAAGTATTGCGCCAACAAATCGCCACCAAGGGTCATCGCCAACATCATTCATTGCCACCGAAGGTCATCGACGGGTACTGCGCCAGCAAATCGCGCTCCGCTCCGCCATCATAGAAGAATTTCCTCCCTGTCATCGCCGATCGAACATGGCGATGGCGATGGTGATGGCTTCAATTGGAGTACTCAACGGGGATTTGAAGGAGTGTGGGGGCGATTTGAAGCAATCGGCAGAGGAGCAAAGTCCGGTGTCGGGCGCTCCGTGTGCAAAGGCCGACGGAGGCGATGGCAGGCGAAGAAGGTGATGACTCTGGCGAAAGGGACGACCATGGCGATGGCTTTAATTGGATCGCAGAGGATGTTGGTCGATGGAATTCGCCACCTCCAATCGAAGACAAAGGAAGCTCGAAGGAGATGGCGGAGGCGGAGTCGATGGCGGCGAAGAAGGATGACTTCGGCGTTTGCGGCGACGATGACGGTGATGGCTTCAATTGGATCGCAGAGGATGGTGAATTTGGGGGCAAAAGAATTCATGAATCCACCATGAAAGCAAGAAGCAAGAAGAAGGAGACGTCGATCTGGGAGGTTTACTAGGATCGATTAGGGTAAACCTAGAATTTATAGGGAATTAAAATACACGCTCCAACAGTTGAGAGTAACACAATTTTTTTTGTGGGCCCATCTTGATAAATAAATAATTAATTTGAATTTTGACAAAATCTAGGCCATCCATCTTTTCACAATTAAGGGCCCAGATTTGTTAACACAAAACACAATAAGGCTTGTTAACATTTGATCCATACTCTATATATATATATATATATATATATATATATATATATATATATATATATAGGGAGTGGTTCCAGAGTGCACACCCCTTAGGGTGTGCATTGTGCACAAATATTATTCGGTGAAATGTGAAACATTATTCGGTGAAATTTTAAGCATTATTCGGTGAAATGTAAAACATTCTACCGAACACTGTTATGTTTTTTTTTTTCCGTTCAGTTCAGATGAAAACGTCCCAATTCCACTGAATAATTTATAGCATTCTACCGAATAATGTTTAGTTTTTTTATTTATCCATTTCAAATAAAAGAAACCTCAATTCCCTAAACAATAGTTACAATTTATATGGAATGCCTCAAATTTCACCAAATAATGTTTCACATTCCCCTAAACAATACTCACATTTCACCGAATAATGTTTCAAATTTCACTGAATAATGTTTCACATTTCACTGAATAATATTTTGTGCACAATGCACATCCTAAGCCCTGTGCACAAGTTACCCATTATATATATATATATATATATATATATATATATATATATATATATATATATATATATATATATATATATATATATATATATATATATATATATATATATATATATATTGACAATTTGGAAATTAGGATTTTCATTATATAATTAAAACTATATTATGAATTAATCATTAATACGATATATAGGGAATTAGCAAGCAGCTATTTTAAACTGAAAAAGGCCCACATAACGTGCAGTAGTTTAACATAAAAGAACTTCTATCAAAATAAAAAATCTCAACAAACTGAATTTCGGAATTTTGTGGACTGGGCCTTTGGCTGTGCCGCACCTAACCACAACTGCCATGTACAAGGCTAGGCGGGTGCTTAGCTATATACTCCTCTAAAACTTTTAGTCTACTTCCGGCAAGTACATTTACATTGAACTGAATCCTTTTTAAAAGGGAGAACAGATCGAGCCAGAAGTGGAGAAACAGTACTCGTAATGAATTTGCAGTAATGAGTCTCTATACACTTCAACTTGTGTCGAAATCTCCTTCGGCTTAATTCATTCCAAAAAGCAAACTGAAAATCATAGGAATGTCCAAGCATTTTAATAAAATTATTAAATCCAATATATATATATATAAACAAGTACTCTTGAGAACTTACCAGCTATATCCATCCAAGCTCGGAGTGCCTTGGGTGACTCCAAGCTCTCCTGGAAGGGAACAAATCCAAGCTCCGTCCGGCCAGTCCAGGGGAGTTCCCAGTCCCCACTGTGCAGCACGCCCTCACTAGTACAAAATGTTTGTTTTATTACATAACCCTAATATCACGGGTCTTATATATCCGTAATATTAGGACCTTTTCGCTTAAAAGAAAAAAAAATAAAGGGGTAAAATGTAGGAATATAGAATTGATGTAAAGTCCTCCTTAGGGTTTCCATTCATTGATATAACATATATATAGGTTACAAAGGTATTGAGCCTTAATGGGCTTTTGACCCACTATACAATATTAAGACCTATGTAATCTATCAAACCCCCGCAGTCGAAACTGGAGGGGGTCGTACAGTGAGACTGGAGCGAAAATCAATGAACAACTGTCTAGGTAAACCCTTGGTGAATATATCAGCGTACTGATACGAGGACGGGACATGTAGAACGCGGACATGTCCTATGGCAACCTTGTCTCTGACGAAGTGGAGATCAAGCTCAATGTGCTTCGTGCGTTGATGCTGGACCGGGTTGCTAGCCAGATAGACGGCAGAGATGTTATCGGTGTAGACCAGAGTAGCCTTCATAAGAGGGCAACGGAGCTCAAGCAGGAGATTGCGGAGCCAAGAGCACTCGGAGACAACGTTGGCAACGCCCCTGTATTCGGCCTCAGCGCTGGAGCGAGACACGACAGACTGACGCTTGGCCGACCACGACACAAGGGTGTCGTTGAGGAAGACACAGTAACCAGACGTGGAGCGACGTGTGTCAGGACAACCACCCCAATCCGCATCAGTGTAAGCAACAAGGTCAAGCTTAGAGGAAGGAGTGATCGTGGTGCCGAGCTCGAGTGTGCCGCTGATGTACCGAATGATCCGCTTTAAGGCATGAAAGTGGGGTTCCCTGGGGGCATGCATGAACAAGCAGATCTGCTGAACGGCGTAACTGATATCAGGTCTGGTGAAGGTGAGATACTGAAGAGCACCAGCAAGGCTCCTGTACAATGTCGGATCATCAACCAAAGGACCAGAGTGAGCGCTGAGCTTGTTGGATGTATCGACAGGGGTGGCGACAGGATTGCAGTTACTCATCTTAGCCCGAGCAACAATCTCAGCAGCATACTTACTCTGTGAGAGGAATAGCCCAGACGCATGCCGCTGAACAGCAACTCCCAAGAAGTAAGACAACTGTCCCAAATCTGACATAGCGAATTCAGCACTCAGCTGTGAAATAATCGACGTCCGAAGAGCATCAGAAGAGGCGGTGAGAATGATGTCGTCAACATACAGTAACAGAAATGCCATGTAAGAGCCTCTGCGATAGATGAACAGGGACGAATCCGAGCGGCTGCCAATGAAACCCAAGCGGAGCAGATGAGAAGCAAAGCGCTGGAACCAAGCTCGCGGAGCTTGTTTCAGACCATACAGAGAGCGCTTCAGGAGACAGACGTGCTTGGGACGATCAGCATCAGTAAATCCCGGCGGCTGAAACATGTAGACTGTCTCATTCAGGTGACCATGCAGAAAAGCGTTCTTGACATCCAGCTGATGAATGGCCCATTTGCGCGACAGAGCTAAGCTCAATACCACTCGGATAGTGGCAGGCTTGACCACGGGGCTGAAGGTCTCATCACAATCAATACCTACCTGCTGAGATCGACCGTTGACGACAAGACGTGCTTTGTAGCGCTCCAACGTCCCATCAGAGCGGAACTTGTGACGGAAGAGCCACATACAGCGAACGACGTTCGCCGCTGGAGGGCGAGGGACAAGAACCCAAGTACCATTCTTTGTAAGGGCCCTGTATTCGTCGAGCATAGCCGCCTGCCAATTTGGGTCGAGGAGGGCTGTTTTGTGGGAGGTGGGGATGGGGGACAGGGAGGTCGTGGTGGAGGAAGGGGTTGAGTGGGAGTCGGGAGGGACGGGGGCAAGGGGGGCGGAGCGGGGTTGATTGGCGGCGGGCGCCGCAAGGTGTGCTGCGGGTGCCGCAAGGGGTGCTGCGGGCGCCGCCAGTGTGTGGGACGGAGGGTAGGGATGGTTTAGTTGATTGGCTGCGGGCGCCGCATTTTGCGGCGGGCGCAGCATTACAATATGGCGATTCGACGGAGGGATGTAGGCATGGTGTTGAGTGGTGGGGTGATGGGCGGTGGTCATCGAGACGATTTGACGGGGTCGGAAGACACCAGAGACGCTGCGGGTGTGTGGTCTGGTGGGGGGGGGGTGGTGGTGGGGGGGGAGGGGGAGAGGCAGGAGCACCGGGAGAGCTCTGGGGAAGAAGAAAATGCGGGAATGGTGACTCAGACTCTGACGGAGACACGGTGGGTGTGGGAGACGCAAAGGGGAATCGCGACTCATCAAAGGTGACATGGCGAGAGAGAATGATCTTGTGTGTCTTGATATCGAGGCAGATGTAACCACGATGATCAGACGGGTAGCCAAGAAAGACACAAGGGGTGGAGCGTGGGTGAAGCTTGTGAGGGGCGGTGGATGATTGATTTTGAAAACACAAGCATCCAAAGGTACGAAGGTGATCATACCTGGGTAAAGTGAAATACAGTGCCTGAAATGGTGAGCGATGGTGGAGGGTGGTGGAAGGTAGGATGTTTAGGAGGTAGCACGTGGTGGCTAAGGCATAAGGCCAAAAGTGAGGGGGAATGGATGCGTGGAAGAGGAGAGTGCGCATCATATTGGTAGTGGTTCGGATGATCCGTTCGGCCTTGCCATTTTGTTGGGAGGTGTAGGGGCAGGACAAGCGATAGGAGATCCCATTGGTATTGAAGAAAGTGTGAAAATCTTTGTTGTCAAATTCACGACCATTGTCACATTGAAAGCACTTGATAGAGGTGTGAAATTGTGTTTTGATGTAAGCATGAAATTTGGCGAAGATAGGAAACACTTGAGATTTAAAGTGCAAAGGGAAAACCCATAAGAAATGTGTATAATCATCCAGAAACAACAGGTAATACTTATGACCCTCCTTGCTAGGCACAGGAGATGTCCAAATATCACTATGAATAATATCAAAAGGTGCAAATGTAGTGTTTAAAGAACGCTGAAAAGGAAGTCTGGCATGCTTGCCTAACTGACACGAAGAACATAAACTAGAGCGATGCTCTTTATGACATTGGACAAGACTCTTAGAACGAAGTACATCTAAAACTGCAGGACTGGGATGACCAAGGCGTACATGCCAAAGGCTGGATGATGATGCCGAGAGGGCGACCGAACACGACTGACTGGACGCGGGAGGTGGTGTGACAGGGTAGAGCTCCCCGGTGCTGTTACATCTCATTCGAGTAACCCCCGTAGTAAGATCGTTCACAGAGAAACCATAAGGATCAAACGTAAGGGAAACGTTGTTGTCAGTAGTGAATCGACGGACAGAGATAAGATTTTTGACAATCTTTGGGGCAATGAGGACATCGTTAAGGTGTAGTGGGTGGGTTGGGGTCTGTAATGTAGCGTGACCAATCCCCGAAGTAGCAAGACGACCACCATTTCCGACGATAATAGAGTGTGCAGGACCATTAAAAGAAAGAGATGAGAGGTTACCTGAGGAATTCGTCATGTGGGAGGTGGCACCAGTGTCCATGTACCAAGAAGAGTCTGAAGGTGGCGGCTGCATAGAGGAGAAGGCGTGATGCCCATCTGGCGGAACAACGCGATGATCAGACGATGTCAGATAGGCCTGAGGTCGCGGGGCAGGAGAGCCGGAGTGTGGCCAATGAGGGTTGAAGCCAGGCACCGGGGACCATCGAGGGGCGGTGGTCAAAGGAGGAGGGCCGCGAGTGACGCGGTGGCCGTTGCGGAAGTGGATGCTGCGGGCGCGGCCGCGAGCGCAGCAGAAAAGGTCGGACATTTTTTTATTTATTTTTTTTATTTTTTATTTTTTATTTTTTATTTTTTTGTGGAAGGAAGCGAGAGCGAGAGGCGGCGAGAGGGAGAGAGTCGGGCTCGAGAGCGAGAGCGAGAGCGAGAGGGGGAGGTAGGACGGCGGCGAGGAGGAGCCGTGAGGCGAGGGGAGAGAGAGAGGCGGCGAGGAGACGACGCCGACGACGATAATAGGAGGGGTGGGGCGGGAGGATCAAATTAGGGTTCCGTGAGGAAGAAAAGGTTGTGATACCATGTAGGAATATAGAATTGATGTAAAGTCCTCCTTAGGGTTTCCATTCATTGATATAACATATATATAGGTTACAAAGGTATTGGGCCTTAATGGGCTTTTGACCCACTATACAATATTAAGACCTATGTAATCTATCATAAAAGGCTAATATCACGGATCTACATCATAAAAACCGGAATATTAGGGGTGGGTAGCATAAGTGTGATAAAAGTTAATATTCCGGACTTGAAAATCGGAGACACGCCCGGGATATTAGGGCTATTATCACGTTAGAATATCCCAGATTCAATAAAGCGGGATATTAGACCTTTTTTAACCTAGCAACCTGTCCCCCTCTCTCTCTCCAATCGCATAATCGCATTTGCCCTTCACTGTTGTAAAGACCGAAAAATTTTAGAATATTAAAGTATTAAAATAGTTATTTATAACCATTCCGATTTCTAAGATTTGGGAGGTTTGAAATTTCAGTCCTTGAGCTAGTGATTTTATTCTAAATATTTCAAAACGAGTTCCGGCATTCTTTAGTTGAAAATTTAAAATATGCTTTGTCACGCTTCCATATGCGAAAATTTAAAATAATAGTTGGAGTTCTTTATTAAATTCTGAATTGGGAATTTGAAAAATCTTTTGAGTTGGGTCGAATAGGGTTAGAGAGTGGGTTCCGAGATATTTATTCGGGTATTCAAAATCTCTTTGTGACCACTTTAATTCCCATCTTTTTATTTCTTCTTTCTTCTCTCTCTCGTTCTCATACCCGTGACTCCCGTGAGGAAGACTCCCCTGCATTCCTGTGATGGACAACACCTATTTGGTCCACCTTTTTTGTAACCAATTTGCACTCAACCTGCACAATGCACCTCTTCTTCATTACTCAATCTCAGAGATTTCAAAACCCACAAACCCAAGGAAAGCTTCCCTCCTCTCTCCCATTTGGCTCTCTGCAAGAGCTCAGGGGAACGTTCCCCTCTCACTCCCATTTCGTTACCTGTAGATCCCAGAAAACCCATACAAAAGAACCCCCTTTTGCCTTACTGTCTTCCGGCCACCACCACCTGGGCGCCTCCGTCCTCCTCTCCTCCCCGTCGACCACCGAGCGCCACCCATCTCGTGTCCTGGCCTTCGTGTAGCACCCGGAATCCCCTTGTTCCCGTGAGGAATCAGCAGAGCTCCTTTGTTCGAGAACAGGTCGTTGAAGCTCCTCCCGCCGAGTGCTAGCAGAAGCCACCCGCAGCCGAGCACCACCATGGCGACGACCGAAGAAGACGAAGGAGGAGCCGTCGGAACAGTGAGTCGCATCCGTCTCCGCTTCTGTTTTGCAAGGTCGACTTCCGTTCCTTTAATCGATTTCGGTTCAAATTCCACCAAAATCAGCTTTTGATTATCCCTTGCCCTTTCCTAGATTCAAGCGAAGCACCTTTTCCGTCAATCGAAGCCGGAGCCGCCCTCGGAGCCTCACAGGGTTGGAATCGCGCGCCTCGGTACTCTCTCGCTCTTTCTCCCTCATTCTCTCGCTTGCGCTTTGCTCTCTCTGGTTGGGTGTGGTCGGAATTCCAAGTCGGTTGGGGTGGGTGATTGGAGTCGGAACGGTGGTCGCCGGCAGGGCTTGGGTCACCTCTCCTCTTTGTTTGCCGTCGTCTCGCTCTGTCATTCCAAGGTTGAAGATAACCCAAGACCTGATTCTTTCTTTCCTTTGGGCCTAATTTGTCCGGGTCGTGGGCCCAATAAACCGGGTAGGGGCTGGGAGATTTTAGCTTGGGCCGGATCCAGATCTGGGCCTTTTCCCTCTTTCACTTTGGGCGGGTTGGGTCATTGGTCCGGGTTATGTGTTGGTAGGCTCTTCTTTGTTGTTAAATGGTTATTTCTTACATCTATTATATATAGCTTATGTTTTATGCTAGTATTTATTTAATTATGTGTTTATCATTGTTATTGCTATGATGATTCTTATTTTATGAAAATAAATTTCTGAAATTATTATATATTATAAAATGGTTTAAAGAAGGCATTATTTTGAATATGTATTTAGTGATGGTTTAAATTGTGATTTAAGGAAATTTGAGATGAACTATAGGTTTTGATTTATTGTTATTAATATATAAAAACAGTCTGGTGTTATTTTAAGTCATATATTGTAATAAAGTATTATTTAAGAGGGTTTCAAGTTTCCGGAAATATCTCTCAAATGATCCATTGTTTGAAAACCAAAATGCCGGAATATTTGATGAAACAAGACTTTGGGTTGACTTAGAAAATTTGATACTCCCTTTTGATTTGGTCAAATATGAATTTGAGAAATTGGTTTTAAGGTTTAAATGTTTATGTTGGGATTCTTTGTCTTGGTTTGATGATATTGGTTTTGAGAATGAAGTTGGAAATATGGTTGGTACGATTTTATCAATGAGTTGATTTGAAGAATGATTTTGGTTGATGTTGATCGTATCGGAAAGGTTTTGGAAAATGATTTTACCATCGATTGGTTTTGAGGATGTTAAGAATTTGGGTTCGTGGGTATGAATGTTAGTCCGGTGGCTTATGGCAATGGCTTGATGATAGGTGTGTATTGCTTTTGGATTGCTTTGGACTTGCATTTGGGCCCTTGCTTGTATTATCCTGCCGTTCTGCATCTTCAGGTAAGTTCCCTAGGGGGCTTACTCAGGTTGGACATTCATGCCTGTTGTTGCATTTTATGTTAGGTGTTGCATATGCATAAAAGCATGCCAGGTAGTATCCTATTTAGGTTGCACTAATTGAATGAGCATCTGCTTACTTTATGCGTTTGAAACAGAACGGCCGTTATCTGTGATAGTCCTAGAGTCTTTGCTAGGGTCATAGGGTAGCCCAGCCTCATCGGGTACCCTGAGTCAATCGAGTCATGAACTTCCTTATATTATGAGATGCCTGCGGGCTTTATTGTGGAGCGGGTTAGGCATGCGTGCCGTCCGATTATGATGGAATGCATTCACGAGCTGGCCAGTCTCCGCCCTATCGAAAGGGGGTGGAGGTAGGAGAGGGATACGCCACTTGGCATTGTCTTGGGCCCTTTACAGTATTTTTACACATTATTATAACCAGGAGCATGCTAGTGTGTTTGACTTTCGTACTGCATTAGAGCATCTTTATTAGGTATAGCACATACTATGTGGCCTCAGCGAGGACTGCCGGTCCCGCATGAGTGGCTCGATCTGATTCCTTTCCCCGTTCTTTTTTTTAAGGTATTTTCTGCAGATTTTGATTGCTCGATGACTATGTGACGGGGTTCCCTTTTTGCGAATCGAAGAACCTGGCTAAATCTCTAACTCATTATAAATGGTAATCATCCACTTATGTTTTGGTTTTGACCCGGCTCTGCCGTGGCGCTTTGTATCTAAATTTTGCTTCTGTCTTGCTTCCGTTTGAAATGAATTTCGCGAGTTAGTCCCTAGGACAGGTTAAGGGTACCCAACGGCCCTACGATATTTTCAGGGTTCGAAATCCCTCTTTATTAATGACCATAAAAATGAGTTTGAAACCTCGACCCGTACCTGGATTGCAAGATCCGAACAAGGGTTTTCATCCCTTGAAACGTAACCCGGAAATTATAATTCTGGGCCGTTAGAACTGTCTTCACCGAATCCTCAAATCGCATAACCCTAAACCCTCAACGCTGAATCCGTTCCTGGATCTGTTCACTGCCGACGTTGAATTCGGCGTCTCGGTCTCTATCTCGCTGAATCCGGCGTCTCGGTCTCGCTGAATCTGTTCAATGTTGGCACTGTCTCACCCACTGTTCGCTGTCGGCCAGTCGAATCTCGTTCCTGTCTCGCCCACTGTTCGCTCCGGCGTCTCGGTCTCTGTCTTCAACGAATCTGTGCACAACCATCTCGGTCTCCTACTGCACACCCTCCGCGGCCAGTCAAATCTCGTCTCTAAACCTGCTCGCCTCCTACTGCACAGTTCGTCGCTCTCTGTTCGCCCATCGTCTCCTACTGCACAGTCGAATCTGCTCGCCTCCGAGGCCATCTCGCCTCCTTTCTCGTCTCTATTCGCCCCCACGGCCATCTCGCCTCCCTCTGTTCGCCGCTCTCTGTTCATCGCTCTCTGTTCGCCTCTCGTCGCTAAACCCTAAGTTGTCGCAGCCATCTCGGTTCGCCTCGGTTGGCCCTATTTTAGTAGTGGTAAGTTCACATCTCCTCACTTTGTAGTTGTGTTGATTTAGAGATTAGAAATGGCTTGATTGAGCTTTAGATATGTATATATAATATATAATTTAGAGAATTAGAATGGATTTCAACCATTTATGTTGCCAATTTTGGAAGCTGTAGTCATTGGTTACAGTTTGTGCTTTAAATGGAACTTAGTGATGGAGAAATATGAACTTGAAATGGAACTTTAGTGCTTGAAATGGAACTTAGTGATGGAGGAATATGAACTTGGAATGACTGCTCTTTATTTACCAATTCAAGGAATATGAACTGATATTGCACTTGAAATGGAACATTGGAGAAAGGGGGGACGGTTACAGTTTGTGCTTGAAATGCACTTGATATTGCACTTAAATTGGAACTGGGATTGCACTTGAAATGGAACTTTAGTGATGGAGGAATATGAACTTAAATTCAAAGTATTCGATTACAGTTTGTCTATTTATGATGTAGATCTATATATTATAGATAATCTTTCTGTGTAGTATATATCTTTACTTTCCTTATCGTTTAGTAGACAGTTTTGTTTCTCCATAGAAATTTATTCTGGTAAGGTCTTTGTTCTTGAGTTGATGTGCCTTGTTTACCTATGTTAACGATTATGATGATCAACCACTTTAGTTTCTCAAATTACTTACTAGCTGAGGTCGATTGATCACTCAAGGAAAAGTAAATGATTAATTAGCTCGCATTCACTCAGTGATACAAGGTTGACGACGACCTATTCTTGTCTCTAAAATGATTATTTAGCTTTGAAGTGAGGAACAAGGGCTATGCATTCTCCTTTTTCTCATTTTTAACATGGTACTTTTTGTGGGAGTCTAACATGAGGATTTTGGTCACTGGTGGAGCCGGATTCATTGGTTCTCATCTAGTCGATAGATTGATGGAGAATGAAAAAAACGAGGTGAAGAACCCATCTGTACAATTCTATCAAGAATGGCTAAAGTTATTTGCAATGTGCGTTCAAAATTTCTGATTTTCGTTTTATGCAGGTTATTGTTGCTGACAACTACTTCACCGGCTCCAAGGACATTCTTAGGAAATGGATTGGCCATCCAAGATTTGAGCTTATTCACCATGGTGCGTGCCATTTACTTTGTTTGTATTGTTTTTGTGATTGCACAACTACCTGTTTGCCTTGGCTCTTTTCTTGACATCCTTCATCTATATTTATGTGGTTTATCTTTTAATAATTTTTTGGTACCCTGACAAAATTTCAACGCACATGTATCTACAGATGTCACAGAGCCTCTCTTGATTGAGGTTGATCAGATTTATCACCTTGTCTGCCCTGCTTCTCCTATTTTCTACAAGCACAACCCTGTAAAGGCAAGTGTAACTGCATCATACTAAAAATATATAAGTGCATGCATGTATTGTTTTCTTGAACAAAAACAGTGGTGATTGTAAATATCGTGAACTTTCGCCATATTTTATGCTTATTGCTTATAAATTTAGGTGCCGTTGCATTTATGTTTTAAAATTTAGCATCGAATCATTATATTGCTTTATTGAATTTGTGTTCTATCAAAAATTTATATGCATAAAATAGAGTGTTTACTGATCTTCATTTATTGTTGAAAACAGACTATCAAGACAAATGTGATGGGCACCTTGAACATGTTGGGTCTTGCTAAGCGAGTTGGAGCAAGGTCATTTCCCAGGCATTCATTGTATAAGTAGTGCTGCTAGAGAGATTAAGCTCATTCAGTTTCTCATGGTGTTCTTTCATCTGATTATTGAACAGGATTTTGCTTACATCAACTTCTGAGGTTTATGGTGATCCCCTTGTGCATCCAAGCCTGGATCCTACTGGGGAAATGTGAATCCAATTGGTATGTTCTGCTTGAGTTATTTTTACATTAGTCATTAGTTTCATTCATAAAATGTGATTTACTTCTAAAAGTATGGATTTGTGAATTGTGTTGTAGGTGTTAGAAGTTGCTATGATGAAGGGAAGCGCGTCGCTGAAACTTTAATGTTTGATTACCACAGGCAACATGGCATATGTATAAAGTTGTTCCTTATAGGACATTTCAATCAACCCCACACAGCCCATTCTTCGATTTTTATTTTCTTTCTTTTGAATGTTTGTGGAGTAGATATTAGAGTGGCCCGAATCTTCAATACCTATGGGCCTCGCATGAATATTGACGATGGTTGTATTGTCAGCAATTTTATTGCTCAAGCTCTTAGGTAAATTTCTTAAGCTTTTATATCTGGTTTCATATTTATGGAGAATCAATGTGCAATATTGCACAAGTCTGTATGTTGGTTGAAATTTGTTTGCCATCTAAGAGATTTGCCTAACCAATTGATTGAATAGATTATTATTTTATATATCCAATTTACCGGGTAAAACTCAAATTGGGTTGATGGCTAGAACGTGTTTTGATTGTGTGTTGGACATTTAATGAGGTGCTTGCTTCCTTGTAATTAGGTGGAAAGGAGCAAAAATTTAAAACAGAATCTATTGCTGACTCCTTCGAGTGTTACATTACTTACATACCCCTTTTTCATGAAGAAAAAAATTCATACTGATCACTTTTATTGGAAATGTGCCTTATGTAGAGAAGAACCATTGACCGTTCAAGCTCCGGGAATACAGACGCGCAGTTTCTGTTATGTATCTGACATGGTAATCTATTATTCATCTCGTTCAAGAATCATAAAGTTTAATGCAATAATACAAACCAAAAATCATATGAACTTTTATTTAAAAAAAATCATGATTTGATAATTTTGCGATAAATTTAAAATTCTAAAGTTAAAGACGATGTTCATAAGTTCTGGTGCTTGTAATTATATACTATATTTGATCTAAAATATTTGGTTTTTATTATTTCTCGTAATTTTTAATAAAATGTAATAATATATAAAATATCAAATTTTCAATTAATTTTTTAAAAATAATTTCATGCAATTAGTAATAAGCATAGAATTGTTTTAATATTTTAATATTTTTTTAGAATTTTTAACTTCTTAAAAAAGTCCGTTAAAAAATAAAAAATCAAATATTATCGATCGGACGGAGTATTACACAATACAAATAAATATAAAAGTTGATTTGAAAATGAAAGATCAAGTGATTGTACTTATAAAATGTAATAAATTGGAATCTCCATAAAAAAATTTAATCATATATAATTATAAATCAATCGGATCAATCGGATCACCGGGGCAAATGGGTAAATCGGGTCAAAATTACTGGGTCAATCGGGTCACCGGGTCGAAACCCAGATTACCCAAAAAATTTCTGGGTATTTCGGGTTCGGGTCGAAAAAAAATTCCGGGTCGAAATTCCCCGGTTCGGATCGAAATTTTTTCGGGCGTTCGGGTCGGGTCAACCAGGGTCGGGTTGTGTTTTGACAGGTCTAGCTACAGCCCAATGTGACAGCAATGAAAGGCTATCAAATTCAGCACAGGTGAATATTAACCAAATTAGATCATCAGATGCAATCAAAGATCAATTTCAACATCCAACATATCCCCTAATCACACAAATTTAAGCAGTTTCTAAATGCTAACCACTTTCAATCCAGAATAATCAGCAGTTCCAAGATAGCAGATCGACAGGAAGGAGAGGAAAATACTAACCTGCCCTTACCTGAGGCGAAATCGGAGGATGAATTGCAGGCGAGAGAGTAGCAGTGGTGCAGTGATCAGCAAAGGAGGAGGCCGGTCGCTAGCGAGACGCAGACGCGGAAAAGGGGATCTGTGAGTGGCGCGGTGGTCTCTAGTGCAGTGACAGTGCTGGCTTAGGGATTCGGAGAAGAGAGAGCAGGGGCTGGTGAAGCGGTGCCGACTTAGGTTTCCAACGGGGATGGGCAGTCGGTGAGAGGGCGGTGGCTAGTCCTGAAGGAGGCGGAGACATCGTCGAAAGAAGGTCCGATAGTGGCAAGCACCAAAGGACGAGGGCGAGAGGGAAGACGGGGATGGTGTTCCGCGTGAGAGGGGACGAGAACCAGCGTCTCTCCCTTTCTTTTCTTTTTTTTTTCTTTTTTTTTGGAAAGAGAATTCCACTCGGCCGAGTGGCCAAACCACTCGAGCAAGTGTATGTATTGCCATCTTACTGGAATCCACTCGAGACAAGATGAAAATTTCACTCGACCGAGTGAAACCAATTTTTCTTTCCCTTTATTTATAAAATAAAAATAATAAATTAAAGAAAACTTACCTCGGATGGATTTCCAAAAGCGCTTGAACCTTCCTGAATGGATGGTCCATGGCTCAATCCATCCATCAAGCAGAGTCTTTTCATAGCGGAAAAGTAGAGACTCGTTGAAGTTCAAGCTCCATAGAAATGTGCTCTTTCTTTTCTTAGAGTATCGTCCCTCTGTATCTTCACTAAACTCAAAAAATGGAACCCATTCCTCGTGCTCTAAAATCTCCATGTCTTCAAAAACCTCCATGTCAAGAAAGACGATAGTGCAATCGTCATTGTCACTAACCTCACCTTCAACACGGAAAACTTTGGGAAAATATGGAACATTCATTTGTTGAGCCTCTTGGATCCGCAACATCTCATCCTAAAAAAACAACTTGGATCTTTGAGAGGTGGGTTTCCATGAAAGTGAAGTACTCTTCCATATAAATCAGCTTAGATGATTTTTGTGAATTTTCTGAAGCTTGATCTCGACACCCAGGCGGTGCGTATCCCTCAGTGATATCCCTCTCGTAAGAAAGGTGAGGATGCAAGGAGTAGTACACCTCTTGTTCATTCCCATACAACACCGGGCAATCACTAGCTACATGATCAAAAGCTCCAAAAAATTCACAATAATAAACATAATACATATCAAGAGCACAAACCGTGAAAGAGAAACAAAAAGAAAAGAAATCAAAAGAAAAAGAATGGCTTAGAAAAATCAATCTAAATAAACAACCAATACAAACAATACTCCCCGGCAATGGCACCAAAAACTTGATAGGCTAAAACCTACACCGCAAGTGTACGGGTTCTGTTGTAGTATATCGAGTGTCGTATCCACAGGGACTATGTGGTATCGATTGCTAATTCAAATGGATTTAACTAAGCCAGCAAAATATGAGAGAAGAAATGTTTATATGAATGGAGAAAGTAACCAACTAAAAGTAAGCAACTATATAAAATTGGTAGTAAACAATGGATACGAGGCAAATCTAGGGTAAAAGATCACCACAACGACGTTTTAGTAGATTAATATTAATATTCGGGTCACCTTGTCTGAATTTGTTGAAGGTAGATCGTCTAAGGTAATCGCAAATCTCCTTTCGGAATCAAAGCAAATGTGTCTAAATTGGTTAACAATCACCTTTCGGACTCAAGCAACCAATTTAGACCCTTTAAGTTCTTAAAATTCTAGATGATAATCATATCAACGTCACCTTTCGGTCTCGATCGATATCAAAATCATCTAAAATATATATATGACAATCTATAAATCCTCAAGAAGCTTAATTTCACTTTCGCACAATCAAGCTTCAAGTTTAATCATATGGTTCCGATGGATCAAATAGCTTTTCAGCCTAAATTCACCATCTAAATTCTAACTTAGGGTTTTAGTCTTTCGATGTCAAACCCTAAATCAGTTCTAATCAATTTTCATCAACTAGGGCTGGCACAATAGGATGAAATCTAACAAATTATCAGACAAACAAATATCAATTTCAACGGTACTAATTCATCGTCGGGTTCCCCCAAACCCTAAATCAAAGATTCAACCAAGCATAATATGAAAATCAACGAAATAAATTATAGACAAAAATAAATTGCTGAAATAAAATAAAATGCAAACCGAAATTTCGTCCTCGATCCAAAGCTTGTACCGTCAAACCAAGAACAAAACCTAAAAGCTAAAAAGAGATCCGAAGGCCGAAGCCTTGTCTGTCGGCCAAAGTCTGAACAAGCCCCCCCTTTCAATTCTAAACCCCCGTATATATTTCACTTTTAATAAAATTACATTTTCAACCCCCGAAATTAAATAATTGAAAATTGGCCCAGCACCCAATTATATATTTGACTTCGCAAAATAGCTCCAAGATTTAGCAACTTCCGCACTTGACAATTCAGCTCATCGAGTCCAATCCAATATGCTCACCGATCCGTATTAAAGCTTGATTTTCCTCAATATTAGCCTACAAATGCCTGAAACAAATCAAAACCATGTGTAGACTCCGAAAATGCAAAATGGAATAAATAAAATAGAAAATATGATAAATATGCATGAAAAAGGCCTAAACTAATATCCAAATGTATGCCTAAAATTAGTCTAAAATAGATGTTATCAAATTCATGGTCATCGGATTGATCTATCAATTATTCATATTCCTAGGTCTACTTGGCTAAAGTTGAGAGATCCGCAGAGATTCACTCATCTTATTCGATATCAGTAAATCTGTTTGAAGTCATCCACTAGAAAGACAAAGAGACATCACTATCATCAATTGAAATCATCCACTACAAAAACAAAGAGACGTCACTATCATCAATACCTTTGTTTGCTATCGAGAAAACAACAACGAATTCATAGCTAGAGATGCAATTCCTAATATGTTGATCAGGCATAGAGAGGAACACAAATATAAATTAAGCACGAGATGATAACTAAGAATATGAATAATCAAATAGAATCAAATCCTCACAATCCAAACAAACATGTCTTTGAATCACATGCGAAACTATGAGTTTAGCAACTCATAGGCCAATTCTCTCTCTCTCTCTCTCTCTCTCTCTCTCTCTCTCTCTCTCTCTCTCTCTCTCTCTCTCTCTCTCTCTCTCTCTCCCTCTCCCTCTCTCTAATTGTGTTCATAGTCTCACAATAACCACACTCTCCCTTCCGGCGAAATAAACTAAAAACAACCTAAATAAGTCTCACAAGGGTCGGCAAAATCCTAGTAGGAATTAGTAGAAAATAATATAAAATAATAGCCTTCGGATCCAAAACCGCGTTTCCGAAATTTGACCTTTACACGGCGGGCGCCGTCTTTGCAGTATCCGACGTTGCTCAATTTCCTTCAACGAATTCCAATGTCGTGCCTCCTTGCTCTTCCTTAGCTCCTCCTTAGCCTTCATATGCTCCCAAAACATGCTTCCTAAACTCTTTCCAAAGTCCATCCAAGGCCGGAATGTAATTCTGCAGAATAAACACTAAAAACGCATAGATTCCAAACTCGAATACTTCACAAGCAATATACTGAACTAGACTCAAAACATAGCAAAACCACTACCTAATTACAATAAGAAACACCTATAATGCCTATATGAAATACACATTATCAGAGGTGTTGGAGTCTTGTCGACGTCGACTAGAGGTTGGTCGACGTTGAGTACAGGCTGGTGGACATTGAATAAAGTAGTCGACTTCTGGGTAGGCTCTGTGTTTTTCTCCACATCGACCACAAGGTCCTCGATGTCGACCAGATTCTTGTCGACGTCGACTTGATGGGTCGATGTCGAGTAGTCTTATGCAACTTTCTTCTCTGTGTTTTGCTCGGGCATTTGCATCTGACGCCCACTCCTGAGATTCATAGCAGCTATCTGTCCTATATATTTATTCTTGAGATTAGGTTCAGAGGATCCAGGGAGCGTACCGGATTGCTTGGGGATTGATGAAGCCAATTGACCCATTTGGGTCTCCATAGTCTTTCTCCATATATCGATTTTCCCAAGTCTAGAGTTGATGCCATGCAGCTGAGTGTGGATGGAATTGATGAATTGCTTGTTGTCGGTGTGATTCCTCTGCATCTCTTCAAGTATAAGTTGTAGGTCATCTTTCTTACCTTCTCTGTCAAGGTAACCAGGAGCTCTGTAGGGCGGGGGGACTCTTTGGTTTTGGGGCTGGCGATAATGGCTCCAGTTCTGCTGCTGATGCTGCCCTAAGTAGTTTCCCCCTGCGTAACGTGCCTCTTCGTAGGTTTCAGCTTAAAGTATTTGATCGGCATGTGGGCACGCAATAATGTTATGCCTTATAGACCCACATTACAAACAAGGTTTATCTTTAGATAGGAGTTTAACTTGCTTGGTGAGATGACGTACCTGATCATTGTGGAACTGTTCCCTGACGTCCGAATCAATCTCTTTTGGTGGCTCATATAAGGGCATAGATGGGACATGCCTTTCATACCTTTCAAATGGGGCCGCAGAAGTCCCATATGTGTTGTCGTAATTAGCCAGCGTCTCAAAGGTCTCCCAAGCACGTCGTGGGGTGTACTCCAGATACCTATAAGCAATGTAGTTGTTGATCCGTTCTTTAGTTTGTGCATCTAGGAAGTTGAAGATGATTTTCTAGATCACATAGGGTGGTTGTCCATGCATAGGACAGGATTTTAGTAGCCTTTTGTAGCGCTCCCAGATTTATGCTAATGTCTCCCCTGGCTTTTGTCTGAAAGCCGTGATTTATTGTCTAAGCGCGCGCATCTGTTTTGGCAGGAAGAAAGAACTTATTAAGAAACAAGTCTTGTAGTTTGTTACGTGTGCAAATTGATTGTGAAGGCAAACCCTCAAGCAATTGTGAAGCTATCCCTGCAAGAAACCAATGAAATGCCTTTAGTTTCAGATATTCTAGATTAGCACCATTTGCAATAGCTTCACATAAATCTAGAAAAGTAGTAATATGCTTTAAAGGACACCCATTGGGTTCCTCCTAAATTGATTCCTCCTAATTTCAGTAAGGAAAGAAGGACGAATTTCAAAGTTAACGCACGGGAGAACGATTGGCGATTCTAGAACTTCCAGAGTAGGGTGTAGGTACTCCTTTGCATTTGCAGGGACATGTTGATATTGTTCCTCGAGCTCTCGTCGGGCATTTATTTCGCGATCCACCCTTTGCTCCCACCTTTGTTGATTCTGCTGATATTCCGCCTCTTGTCGGGGGAACTCTCGTATCGACCAGCATAAGTCCTCGACGTCGAGTAAAGTACTCGATGTCGACTACCTCAGTCGAGTAAACCTGCAAAATAGAATAATAGAAAATGAAGCAAAGCAATGTCGAGTACAGAGTACTTGATGTCGACAAGATATTACTCGATGTCGACTAGTGTTAGTCGATCTCGAGTTGTCTGCAGAATAAAAACCGTAACTTTTCACAAGAAAAAAAAGACATAATTAACACGAAATTTAGGGGATAGAATTCAATAATATAAAAGATCCTAGAATCGGGGTTTCAATGCCACAACGATAACCATATAAGAATCATGGTAAAGGTATAAAAGATCATGCCTTTTCATCAAATAACTTTCGTCGTTAACAAGTAGGAAGATAGAGACTTTCGCATAAACCCTAATTGTTACTAACCCTTTTCACATAATTAATCCAAGTTGTATTAAGATCACTTTGCTTCAATAACACAATAAAAGGATCACCTTTAAATGCCACATAAGAATCATGCTCATAGAGTCATAGGGATAGAAGATGATATCGCATCAAAAGATTGTACATTTATCGCATTACCTTACATGGCTACCGTCGAGCTCACCCCGACCCTAGAAGTTGGGTGACTACTCGATCTTCATCATCAAAACATTAATCAATAATATAAAAGAACTAAATTGCATTAAATCAAAACAAAGCTTACAACCGATCGAAGCCAAATCCGCTCTCGCCTTGCCAACTTCCTATTCGGCCACAAGCTCTCTAACTCTCTCTCTCTCTCTCTAACTCGCTATTGTGTGTGTAAATTGGAATGAATAAAAACTAGCCCCTGCGAATTTATTTATAGTATTCAATCCTCGCTATCCAACGAAAAAATGATCTATCTATATCTAAAACTATCTATCTAAAAGCTTATTGATAAAACTTGTAAATAAATAAATAAATCTGTAAAGGAAATATCTAATGTGGATAGATGTCTTCAACTCTTGATATATCTTCATTGGGAATGATAGAACTCCACACATGACTTTACTTGCAAGTAACCTCACACTCGGAACTTCACTCGATTTCGACTCGGATTGACGCTGGGAAGTACTTGACATCGACCAGAGTAGTCGACGTCGAGTAGAACTCTTCTTCTCCTCGGACTGTGCTCGATCTTGGGTAGAATTTGGACTCTCGACGGGTACTTGACATCGAGTACACTACTCGATGCCGAGGACTTTTTTGCTCCTCGAGTGGTTTGCTGCTCAGCTCATGCTCGACTGGGTGATTTCGACCAGATGTACTCGATATCGACTAGAGTGGTTGACGTCGAGTAGTGTTGTCGAGTGCTCTTTTCCTTGTTCTTTGCTCAATGTGTTCTGGTTCAGATCTTGTTTGACCTTGGATTTTCCATGATTTTCTTCCTTTCCTGAATTGCTGTAAAATGCCTCGATTTCTGCGAAATTAAACAGAAACTAGTGTAGACTCCATAATTTGGCAAATAAGCATAAACTACATAGATTCTGTATAATTCTAACCCAAATGTATGAAATGTGATAACTCCACTCCCTTGATGAAAATCGAAAATGGTTTTAAAGGCTTTGACACAGAGCTTGTGTCAAAGGTCTTGAAGCTAATGTTGTGTTGATGAAATTCAAAACCTGTATTGTATGTATTTTATTATCTTATAATATATAAGTATGGTGTCCAAATATTATTCTATATATATTGCACTAACCATACAGCGAAGATACTTGAAGAAGATCTCCTTCCTTTAGCTGAAATACGTGAAGAATCAAATCAAAGATCATGCACTAACGAGTTTCCCATAATAGAAGATTATGAAGATTGCATCTATGCCATGATCTGATTTAGCCGTTGGGCAAAGATCCTTCTTTCAAAGTAGGCGCCAATTTGATCAAGTATAAAAAGGAGATGAAGAAGAGAGGACACACAGAAGCGTTGAACACAAACCTCATTGAACTACATCGCACACAAGCCCTCAAGTCAATCTGTCTTCTTCGTGTACTCTCTGCTAAGTGTTAAGAGTCGTATCTTTTTTCAAAGCATTTGAGAGTTACACAGTGAGCTTATAGGAAATATTCTTAGAGAGTGTTATACTCGAGATTTTATAACTCAAGAAGTGAGCGCTAGGCGATTGATTCACGAAGTGTAAGAGGATTGTACTAGATAGCTGAGAGAGGTGGGGCTCTTCTAGATTGGTCTAGGACTCCAAGGGAACGTGAGTTGACTAGATTGCAATTGTATAGGAGAGAGGCTTCTCGGTGAGCTATTAGGATCCTAAGTTTTGTGACTCAATAAAGTCGGTTGAATCTTAGGGTTGTGGAAGAACCCTAGGCGGGGACTAAGCCTTTAAGGAGCCGAACCTCGTTAACAATTCGTTGTGTTCTTTACTCATTGCTTTACCTATATTTTCGCACTTGTTTCGAACTGTATAACTCTATTGTGGTTCAGGTTTCCCAATCGAAAGAATTGAGCTTACTCTCAAAGGGTTTTGCAAGCGTTTCAAAAGTCTTGAGATTGACACCGAAAAGTTGGCATACTCTATTCAACCCCCCTTCTAGAGTATCTTTATTCTACTTTGTTATACATTATCAAACCTTGAATTGGTATAAGAGCCTCACTCACTGCTTTTGATCTAACAATCTTGTGAGTTTTTTTATCATGTCTGGTGAAGCAAGCGGAGGATTTGCACAAGGGAGGTCTACCAGTAGACCACCGCTCTTTGTAGGAAATAACTTCGTCTGCTGGAGGTCCTTGATGAAAATGTTCATTATAGATCAATATCTGGAAATTTGAAACATTATAGAGAATGGTCTGAAGATTCCTGTGAAAGACGGACCAAATGGAAGCAAAGTCGTGAAGACTGAGGCTGAATTCATCCAAGCGGATCTTGAACTCGTCTCCAAGAACTACAAGGCTATTAACTTACTATATTGTTGTCTTAGTACTGACGAGTTTAATCATTTTTAATCTTGTAGGTCGGCTAAAGAGATTTGGGACAAGCTGGTTGTTACTTACGAAGGAACCAGTCAAGTGAAGGACACCAAGATCAGTATTTTCCTTCGAAAGTATGAACTTTTCAAAATGAAGCCTGATGAGTCCATTAAAGCCATGTTCACACGGTTCAAGGAAATCACGAACAACCTTGAGTCTCTTGGCAAGACCTTTGAGAATGTTGAGAAAGTAAAGAAGATATTGAGGTGCCTCCCAAAGGACAAATCAGGCCCTAATGTAACAAGCATAGAAGAAGCCCAAAATCTCACCACTCTACCCTTTGATGACTTGGTTGGGAAGCTGATCACACATGAGATAATTTTCAATGAAGATGATGGAGAACTGCCAACAAGCACTAAGAACTTGGCACTCAAGTCTATGAAGGATGAGACCAAAGATGTTTATGATTCTGAAGATGAGGATGATCCCTTTGCTCTCATTACAAGGGGTCTTTCTCGAATCCTCAAAATGAAAAAGCAATTCAACAACAAAGATGGATCAGAGTCTTCTAAATTTCAAGGTAAGTCTCAATACAACAAATATGAATAGAAGACTAAACCTTTGTCTTGTTTTGAATGTGGTGAAACAGTTCATCTAGTGAAAGACTGCCCTAAAAAAAAGAGTCATTTCAAGAAAGGTGATAGATGGAAAAAGAAAGCCATGGTGGAAGCTTGGAGTGATTCTGACTCAAGTGACTCAGACTCCGATGATGAAAAGGCCAACCTTTGTCTCCTGGCCTCAGGAGATGAATCCCGCGATGAGCAATTTGAGGTAACTGTGAGAGAACTCATGGCAAGTCCAAAAGAGGTACTATCGGAAGTCCTTTATAATATGATTGCCAATGAAGAGAAACTTATTGTCCAAACCAGCACTCTTATTAAGAAAACCGTGGACCAGGAAAGAACTATTGACGAACTGTCATTGAGGGTCAAAAGTCTTGAAACCTCTTATTCAGGTCTTGACATTAAAGTCAAGACTCTTGACTCAGAGAAAACTGAACTCAAGCAAGATCTCTTGTCTCTAAGAAGTGAACATCATGACTTAGAGAACGAGAAGATCTCCCTGAATAAGAAGATTCAAGACCAACAGACAACCCTCATAAGTTTTACCAAGTCCAAAGGCACTCTTGATAGGATGTTGGGTAAGCAACAAAGTTCTCTAAACAAAAGTGGTATTGGCTACAATCCGAGGTTTTTAAAGAAGCAACACATTACCGCTTTTGTGAAGGCAAAAGGAAGCAGAACCTCTCCTATATGTCACCACTGTGCAAGAAAGGTACATGTAAGAGAGACCTGCCCCTATAGAAGAAAGGATCCACATATTATTCGCAATACATTTTCTGTTCACTTGAGAAAATAATGGATAACGCAAGCTTGGGTCCCCAAAGGCACTATTTTACCAAATATGGTTTATCCCAATAATAGATCTAAATTTGCTTATTGGTCTAGCCACAAAGGTTGATTTTTGTCTTGCAGGAGATCACCAAGGTGAAAGAGCAAAAGTGGATTATGGATAGTGGATGTGATGTGCATGTTTTTAGTCATATTTTTCCATATGTTTTGATGTCAATTTGAGTCATTTTTATAAGGTTTTGAATTGGGTTTAGTGTCTTTTGCTTGTATTTTCATATTTCATAAGAAATAGATGTCTTCACTAGTTTTTATGTGTTTTACAGGATTTTGGAAGCTTATTTTGAAGAAACTTTCAAGAGAGAAAAGATGCGGAAAACAATAAAGAGCGCATAGGAAAAAGAATGGAAGCAATCGGAGTTATAACGAAGGAGATACGAACGTTTTAGTGAGTCAAGCCGAGCGGAAACATGAGGTACCGAGTCGGTACATTATGGTACCGAGTCGATACTTCCGTCAGAGAATTACGAGATAGAACACCGTCATACCGACCCTGTACGGACCCCCCCTGGGTCGGTACCGAGGCTCAATCTGGACGATCGAAGCGAGAAGAGGCAACAGTGTGTCATATCGAGGCTGAAGGGGCTCGATACCGAGGTCAAGCACATCGGTATGGGTCCCAACGGAGCATATTTACCCGGATTTAATTATTTTTACCTCTTTTCTTAGATAGACTTTAGATAAAATTGATATATTTATTATTTCCTAATTTAGTTTATGGGTTATTAAGTATAAATATGATTTTTAGGGTTTGGAGGAGTGGCTCTTCCCACCTTTTTTTCAGCACACTTTTAAAATTCTCAGCACACGTTTAGAGAGCGTTTGTGAGCGGATTTGAGAGCTTTTTGAAGCGATTTCTTCGGCGAAGGTTGGAGAACGTTTTGTGAGGCTTTTGGGACGCTTTGTTGATATTATTCTCAGGTTTTTATGCAATTTAATTTTCTGTTTTTTATTTATTTCATGAATTTTGCAATGTCTACCATGTTTATGCGTGAGTAGTCGCCTTTTCTAGGGTTGGGGTGATCCCAACGATAGTTATGCTTGCAATTTTGCTATGAAAAGATGAATTGAGTGGTTTTATCTATTTTATGTGCTTAAGTACTCAATGAAAATTGGGGAAATTCCCTTTTGCAATTAAATTGAAAGATTGAATTGTGAATTTGATAGTAATTAGGTTTTTTAAAAGCAAGTTTGATAACCTAATTAAGATTGTTAGTAAAGTTTATTAATTTGTAAAAATAAATTGATTACTTTGCTAGGGTTGATGCATGTTAACCTATTTAATAGATACAAATCATGATTTTTATATGCTTCATTGCAATGCTTGTATGATTATCGTTGTGGTGATGCCTATGCCCTAGATCTTTCATAATATTGATTTTATTCCAAAAATTCAGCAACTTTAAAACCCAAAAAAAATCTCTATATTTGTCATCTCTTCTTGCTATTTCTTGCTCTTTGGTAACTAGAATTTAGTCACTGACTTTCTCCATCCGGACGAACTTGACCCTACTATACTATAGCGGTGTTTCGATCTTATAAATTTATTTGCTTGAAAATAAACCCTTCATCAGGATGCTCTATACATATGAGTGGGAAGAGGTCTCTCTTCCATGATCTAAAGAAGCAATCCACTGGAAAAATCACTCTTGGTGACAAAGGAAAGTGTGACATCGTTGATATCGGTAGTGTTGGGAGTGATCCTAACCACAACATTAAAAATGTTTATCTTGTTAATGGCTTGAAGTATAATTTGCTTAGTGTTTCTCAACTATGTGATAGTGGTAATGATGTTGGATTTAACAAGAAAAGATGTCTAGTGCGCAGAGAAGATACAGGTGAAATAGTTTTAACTGTATATCGCTATAACAACATCTATAATGTGAATGCTGAGCAAGTGGCACAAGGAAGCTTAACCTGTCTAAAGGCTTTGACAGACGATCCAAAGCTCTGGCACAAGAGACTCAGTCATGTAAGCCCACATACACTACAAAAGTATTGTGCGCCTAATTTTCCATGTTTTACACTTACTTTTATATCGATTTCTGTAAACATTTCACGCATTTGGGTTAGAATAATACATAATTTGTGTAGTTTATGTTTAAAGGAAAGTCGTGAAGAAGCTAAGGATGGTGCAGCTAGAGAAAACGCCACTTTTCACCATTCATCGTCCTGAATAAAGCTTTGATGTCTTCATGAAGGTTGTAGCCCTCAAAAAATGCTTTCCAACTCATGCTCATATGCGTCAATCCGACGAACGAGAAGTCGGGAAAGTGCGTTTCAATTACCGAGCAGAATGCTAAAAGCACACAGATTTAGTCGAAGTCGACCAAACTGGTCGACGTCGACCAAATTTTACTCGACATTTGCTCCAGAGGACGATATCGAGCACAAGTTGAGCATAGGACCACTCAATACGAAGAATTCTACTCGACATCGAGGAACTTGGTCGACGTCGAGGAGATTCCAGAAGATGTCTGAGTCGAGATCGAGGAGAAATCCGAGCATTGTGGTTACTTGCAAGCCAAGATTCGTGGGATTCTATCAAGAGAAATCAAGTTCTATCAAGAGAAGGAAGATCTATCCACAATAGTCCTAGTTTTCTTTTAGATATAATTATTTTATTTCCAAATTTAATCATTAAGTATTAGATAGATAGATTTAGGTATAGATAGAGTTTCTTTCCTAGAATAACTTGGATTGAAGCCTATAAATAAAGCCCGAGGGACTAGATTTTATTCATTCAATTCTAGTTCCAATTACACACATAGAGAGAGATAGAGAGAGAGAGAGAGAGAGAGAGAGAGAGAGAGAGAGAGAGAGAGAGAGAGAGAGGCCGATTGCAGTGGAGTTTGGCGAGAGCATGATTTGGCTTCAATTGGTTGTAAGCTTTCTTTTATTTTATTAATGCAATTTAGTTCCTTTTCATTATTGATGTCTTTCTTGACGATGAAGAGCGAGTAGTCACCCAAATTCTAGGGTCGGGGTGAGCCCGACGGTAGCCATGTAAGGTGATGCGGTAAAGGTACAATATTTTGATGCAAATTCGTTTTCTATCCCTATGAGCATGATTCTTTTGCGAAAGTTGAAGGTGATCCTTGTTTGTCTTATTGAAGCCAAAGTGATCTTAATGCAACTTGGTTTAATTATGTGAAAAGGGTTAATAACAATTAGGGTTTATGCCAAAGCCTCTATATTCCTATTTGTTAATAACGAAAGTTATTTGATGAATAGCATGATCTTTTATGCCTTTATGTGTTATTTTACATGGTTATCGTTGTGGCGTTGATGCCCTGATCTTGGAAGTCTTTAGTTTTTTTATTTTATTTCATTAAATTCGTCTTCTGTGTTGCGAAAAGTTGCGAACTTTGTTTATGTGTTAGTTGATTTCGAGCAGTTTTGGTCGAGGTCGAGGAAGTTGGTCAAAGTCGGATTGAGTTTGTCGAGGTCGAGTTCTCTTGTTTGGTTTTCATTTCTGTTGCTTTCTGCTTTCTGTTTTAGTCGACAGAGTTGGTTGAATTCGAGTACCCTACTCGAAGTCGAGGACTCTTCTGGTCGAAATCAGTTAAGATCTGGAACTGAAAAGGAGGGAGCTGACACGCTTCCTCCTGGATCAATCCTGACTGCCTTCTACTAAAACGGGAGGAAGTCTTGTATTTATTTGCTGAGATAGGGAGTCAGTTTGCTTTTATATTTATTTATATTTCATACTTGACACATCCTTCTGCAAAAACAAATTGGAGCTGTTGCCGGGGAAGCAATCAACCGCGCCCTCTTTAGTTCCTTTTGATTTTCTTTATATTTGTTTTTGTTTTTAGTTCCTTTTTACTTGCTTTTTCTTTTTGTTTTTGTTTCTCAGGTGCATGTGAAGAACTGATCGCACGCCTATCGATCCGCTTCTAGAACCAAAGCGATACTTTCACCTTCGACAAAGGTTCAAGAGAATGTCGCAAATCAAAAATGAGAATGCGGTCCCGCTCACACCTGCACAAGAGCTTGAGCAACTCCGCCAACAAATTGAGGAATTCACCACTAGAGAAGCTGAACACGTCCGACGAGAGGCGGAATATGTAAAGAATCAGCAACGATGGAAGGCAAGCGTAGATCGCGAGATCAACGCAAGAAGGGAACTTAAGGAGCAGATTGGGCATATCCCAGCCAACACAAAGGAGTATCTGCATCCTACTCTGGAAGTTCCAGAATCACCGATCGTTCTTCCCGCTATTAATTTTGAAATTCGTCCTTCTTTTATTACTGAAATTAGAAGGAGTCAATTTAGGGGAAGAATCAATGAATGCCCTTTGGAGCATATCACCACTTTTATAGACTTATGCGAAGCTATAACCGATGGTGCAAATCTTGAATACTTAAAACTAAAGGCTTTTCGTTGGTCCCTTGCAGGAATAGCACAACAATGGCTGGAAGGATTGCCTGCACGGTCAATTCGCACATGGAAAGAACTATAGGATATGTTCCTCAACAAGATCTTACCTTCTTCAAAGACAGTTGCCCTCATACAACAAATCAAGGCTTTCAGGCAAAAGCCAGGAGAACCATTAGCACAAGTCTGGGAGCGCTACAACAGGGTTCTGAAATCCTGTCCTACGCATAGACAGCCACCCTACGTCATCTAGGAGATCATCTTCAACTGCCGGGATGCACCTACTAAGGACCGGATCAACAACTACACCGCTTATGGGTATCTAGGATGTAACGGCCCGGGATTATGATTCCCGAGTTACGTTTCGAGGGATGAAACCCCTCGTTAGGATCTTGCGCCCCGAGTACAGGTTGAAGGTTTGAAATCGAAGATGTGCAGTTTAAAGTGGGATTTCGCACCCAAATGCGGAAGGTCCGTTGAGGACCCCGGGGTAAACCTCTATACCTATCCTAAGTCTACAACGCAGGAAATCCGTTATACTGCAAAGGGCATAAGTTCTGAAAATGATACAACCAGTGCCACGGCAGAGCCGGGTCAAAAGAGAGTACAATTAGGGAGAAATCCCAAAAGCATGAATCTGGTGAAGTCAGGTTTCAAACACTCACTCTCCACCATAAGAATAGACCCCGTCATAACAGCACAAAATCAAGTAGTGTATCGGGTACCTGAAACTATACCACCAAGTCAGGCCAAGAGTCCGCCCGCGGGTCCTCTGACCGCGCTGAGGACATATAATACGCCTATACCTAGAATAAAGGATGCCTTCATGCAGTACAGGAATATTAACCACACTATCATGTTCCTAATTCATATGTGCGGAATATTAAGTAAGGTCTTAACAAAGAATACCAAGTGGTATATCCCTCTTCTACCAACCCCCCCCCCCCCTTCCAGGTAGGGTGGAGACTGGCCAGTTCGATTCGATAGCATCTCAAATCTCATCATCATATCGTATCTCATCATCATATCGTGGATCTTGCGAAAAGAAAATAATAATGCTGATAATAGTAAAGGTGTTCCAACGACCCGAATGACTCAGGACGAACCCGATGGAGCTGGGCTATCCTATGACCCTATCAAGGATTCTAGGACTCACAGATAACGACCGTTCTGTATTCAAACGCATACAGAATAAGAATGCTCATTCGTAAGTGCAATTCCTAAGCATGCTACTACATGACATGCTTTTATGCATATGCAACACCTACATACTATATGACACATCAGGCAGGAGGTACTGGTTACTGAGTAAGCCCCGGAGGACTTACCTGGCTAGCAGATCGGCAACAAGAGAATCCAGCACACAGTATTCACAATCACAGAGTATCACCTAGTACATAATGGAATATACATAAGTCTACATCCAACTATTAAGCACTCAAGCACACCTCAATCAATAGAACAAGTAACATATTATGAAAGTCATTTCATCGCATCATCCGCTCCACAAGACCACATCGTTTTCCATAAATCATTCAACCAATTCCGTATGTTCATATACATCATTTCCACATATACCTCAATGGTTCATCAAAATCATAAGGCATAATTGTGTGATATAAAATCCTACTACCTCGTCATAATTATCCAACATTTAATCTCTTATAATAATTCACCACAAGTCATGCTATTAGTCACACATATCATATTGTTAGTCAAACGATCATATATATCATCATGCTAGTTAGTCACCGAACAAGTATAATTCCCAAGTTATTTCCAATTCCATTTCAAAATCCAACTTAAACAGTTAAGAATTCCGACCCTTGAAAATACTCGCTAAATTCCTTTTTCAATTTATTATTTTAAATCACTTTCCGACTTTGAAATTCTTTTCCAAATTCCTTTTAAATCTTCAAGTCCAAATAATACATTTTAAACCCCCAATAATATTACATGGTATTTTAAATACCATTTATTTGACACTTTTATAAATTATTTCCAAATCCCCTAAAATCCTGACCATTTTTATTTAATAAATCAACCCTTATAATTCTCCAAAAATATAATAATTTATCTTTTAAATCCTCAATTACTATTATAATATATTTTAATTACCGTTAGTTAGTTAAATAAGTAAGCGGATAAATCCGAACCGAACCGAACCGGACCCAAACCCGACTAATTAACCCCAAACCGGTTAAATGATATAAAATAACAAGGGAGGGGCCCACAAATGCTGACTGGGCAAGGAGAGGGCCCCGCCATCTTCTTCTTCCTCCGATTCAAAAGAAGGAAGCCCGCTCTCGCGCTCAACCTGCTCTCGCGCAATTTTGCCGGCTCCTCGCTCGCTGGCTGCTCGCCGTCGCTGGTCCAGCTCTCGTTCCCGCACCCACTGCTTCGCCTGCTCACTCGCTCAGCCTCCCACGTCCAGTTGCTCTCGCTCATCTCACCCGCGTTCATCGCCTCGCCTCGCGCTCGCTCCCACGCTCGCCACTGCTCGTTCAGCCTAGCCGATGCCCTCGAGCTGCCGAAGCTCTCAAGCTCGTCTGACACCCCACACTCGACTCTCACTCACCTCCAATTAGACCCAACATCGAAATAATTCAAGACATCGAAAGAGAAAGAAAAGAAGGCTCGGAAGCTCACCGAGGATGGATTTTTCGCGACCTCGGAGCTCTCGATCGGAGTTCTGGGCTTCTTCGGTGGCTCGCGATGGCTCGTCGGACCTGTGTCGGACATGGGTCAATGTAATGGAGGAGCTCGGGGGCGATTTGGATCGGAAACGAAGGAGAACGACTTACCGAAGCGGCCAAACGTGCTCGAACAGGGGAGGAAGATGACGGGAGGAGCGCTCGCGGATCTCCGGGCTCCTGGAGGCGCTGCTTCTGGCGTCGTGGCTCCAAGAAGGTGCAAGGATGATGCTGCTGGCCTTTGGTGGAAGGGAACGAAGGAGGAAGAGGTGGGGCTTTGTTTTCTCCTTGCGGCAAAACAGGGCAAAGGAAGGAGGTGGGTTGCGGTGATGGTGAACGACGACGACTAGGCTGATGGTTGAGCTGCAGTGACAGACGACAGTGATGGTGATGCGTGAAGATGGGGAAGGAGGAAAGTGATGGTGTGGAAATGGTTCATCATGAAGGTGATGGTGAATGTGTAGAGTAGAGGGGAATGCCGATGGTAACGGGGAGTAGGTGAAAGTTATGGATTCATTGGAAGGCCTGGTGAGGTGAGGTGATGGGAGTAGGGGAAGATAAGTGTTGAATTGGTTAACAAATACCCAGAAATAAATCTCGAATACGCGAATTTTGAATCCAAAAATTAGTTTCTGAATGTTAGTTTTCCCCGAATTCCGCTTTCTCGATCAATTAGATTTTTAAAATTGAAAAGGATATCGCCATCCGATAATAATTTTGAATTTTCGAGGTCAAGGACGGAAATTGTTCGCCAAATTTTACATTCCGGTCGGAATCCGCTAAACGAGTTTTAAAACCGATTTTAATTTCATTTTTAATTCTCTATTTCCGAAAAATTTAGGATTTAAAAATCTGAGCCTTTACATCATCCACCTCTAAAAACAAGTCTCGTCCTCGAGAATAAAATCATTTTTAAACAGGGGATGAAGTTTGAAATCGGTGAGTCCATGGATCATGCCATTGATCCCGTCAACATCTCATAAGTGCCCTTATGAGGTCCTCACAGTACCGTTGCCGTGATCATAATATCCCCAAATAGACCGTAGTAAGGATATAATATGGGCCCCTACCACATCCTTACTCCGACTCCTTGGCCATATCATAACTCAAATACTTATTCACTTCGTGGGGTGTTATAATGAAATCTAGTGTTGTATTTTATTATTATTATTTTTATTATTATCCAAGTTAGTCTCTTTTGAAACACGATTCAAAATTTCATGTTCGACGTTAGTCAAGTTCATTTCCAACTTCTCAGTTCATCCTACCATCTACCTCTAAGGGCTAATCTCATATTTTCTTCTTAGGTTCCAAGTTAGAGTCAAATTTCACCAATTCGGTTATAGCATCCTAGCAATTCCAATTTAGGACATCATAGAACATAAAAATCGTACAACATAGAAATCACATCACGCATTCCTAATCAGGTCATACTCATGTCACGGACAGTCACATACCATAACATATCTAGCATCGTATCATATATGGCAGGATTTATCACATCATCTCATGAAAGTTACACATCATATCAATCAGATAAACACGTCATATCAATCATATAGGCACATCATAAACATGCTAACTACCAAGTGTCATTTTATTAGAGGCAAACAAGTGCTTCCGTACACTAGCATTCTATCGAGTTCAGAGATAACTATGTTAGTACTAACAATTCACTATTGTCAACGACCATACATCATAGAATCAACATCGTCTATAGCATAAAATTCGCACCATATTCGGCCCCAAGTGAAGTATAAGCTAGATCACAACCTCAAGAGAACCTGCCTATGACTACCAATCATGACAAGACACGACCACTACCCATCAACTCTTGTATTAAGATCAAATTCACTGAGGTCTACCAACTCAATTCACTACCAGTTCTAGGCACCATTGTATTCCGCTCACATACAACCTTCCTAGCCTCATAACTATTCACAATCAAACCCAAACCAACTACTAGGTATCCCAAATCATATACCCTCAAGCCATATAAGGGTCAATCCAATTCGACATCCCGATCTCAATTCTCATCTTTCATTCGACCATCTAAACTATTTTTCGGAGTTCCCAATCACACAGTTTCCTGATTCGACAAGCTTAACAACTCGACCAACTACCAAGACTCCATATATAACACGTCCTTGCCCTAGGGGTCCTCTATCAGTCCCATCTTTACCCTCCAATAGAAAATTCCGAGCACTCAACTGAATCGCTCTCACAATTGATCTAGACACTTCTTAACAATCTCGCTTACTGTTTCTAGGCTCTCAAGACTCCACCTGAACACTGTCCTTCTCATGCACCACTGACCACTCTCACTAACCATCCACCTCTAAGAATCCAACACGTACTAATCATCTCAATCCTGTAACCCTCGACCAACTCTAATGAAGAAATCCAACTCGTGCTACTCCCAACCACGAATTACCAAGACCCTCATCACCAACGCCTATCCTCAAAGACCAACTACTGATTTTACCTACCCATCCCATTCCATAACTCACGAAACCTAAACCACTCATGACTCCTCAAGCTGACCTACTCTAGATCTTTTTTCCAGCATTATCTGAATTTACCTCATGTTACCATTCCTTAACCACGACCATTTTCCCCAACAAAACCTTATGTCACCCTAACTCGAATTACCCATAACATCGCAACTTGACTAATTCTCCCACGATTTTCTAACCGATAGAATTCCCACTGAACTCCTATGACATCCTCGTCCGAATTTCCTAGGCACCGCAACTACCCCAAGCATTACCAATCCTATCTAAACAACCCCCAAATACTCATCACACGAACAACCTTGATATGAATAACCTAATATCCCCGATCGATAATTTTCCAAGCAACCTCATACTACTCTTCTTAGGAAATTCCTCAACCTCATCCCTTACCGAAATCGCCCCCACTCTTAGCACCCATCACCTAGTCCCAAATTCTACGATTCCTCAGACATTCCTTAATCGATCATCCTTGACACCGCCCACGTTCCGCTCATAGACTATCTAGACACCTTCCTTAGCACACCAATCCGTCTCACAACACCTCCCCTCAAGAATCCCTCGATCAACTCCTAGCTTTCCCATCCACCTCTAGAACTATTCTAACTACCTCTACCCACACCCAATCTCCAGATCTCCCTAATGAAACTAGTCCAGACCTCAGTCAACCACCCTCTTATACTACCCGCACACACTACCTTCCTAGACTACCACTTCTCACTAGGACATCTCCCTCAAAATCTCGCCATACTAGCCCCACTGCTCACCTAAGACCTACCTGGAAGCTCATCTATACTCACAGACCACTATCTCCGACAAGCCCCAACTCACTCGGCTCTACCCAAGCTAATGTATCCTTCCTGCACACCCTCTCGCTCATCTCATGACCAAGACCGAAGACTTCAATCCCTCTGCCACTTTCCGACCTAGCTTACCGAAAAATCTCTTGACTCATGCCCAAGAAGAAGCACCACCCGACATATGACCCATAACCTACTCACCAGCAAGTCAGTATACCAAAGACCAAGGCACATCATCATAGAAATAAGTTAGTCATGAAATCATTGCTACCAGTTCAGCACATCCATCATCACACATTCAATTATGTCAGTTCTAGGCCTATCACACAACATCAATTCCGATTAGTATGGAAGAATCCACGATTTTAATTAAGAGTGCTCTTTCCTCGTGCCAACTGGGAGGAACCTATTCACGATTGTCAATCTTTGAAGCATATTTGTCCTTTTTGTCGTCGGTGACGTTGTTTCTGGGGCCTAGGGGGCATGGACCCATCACACTTCTGTTGTGCCGCTCCGGTGCCACTTGGTCGTTGGTCCTTTCTTACATATCGGTGCTCATCAAAGGATCATAAGGGTTAGAAGTTACGGAGATAGGTGAGAGACAAGGGCGGACAACACAACTTCCTTAAGAGTTCAGACATGGACCAGGACTAGGGACGACGAGACCAAGGATAAGATCCCAACCCGAGAGTTACAACGATGTCCTTATAATTATGGCACGCAAACACATAAAAATCAAGAGATATCATCACATTATTGCACACTAGTATGCACCTATCTCAAGGAATATCGATTTACGCATTCATAACATGTTCATATAATCATCTTTATATGTGCGCAGAACAAGCTAGCAACTTATCATTTCATTCACCAATCATGCTTGATAGACTAAGAACATGTATGCACAAACTGACATAGGACATATATGGCCCAAGTTATGCAAGATCTAGCAAACATGACAGGATATCATATGCACGACTTATCAGGAATTTAGATACACAATTAAGCAAGTCATAATATTACGGAAAGCATGTTAAAATGTACCCTAAAAATTATGTTAAGGGTATGGTCAGTTCATGCAGGGTTGGTATAGCAACTATCTCATCATATACATCCATATTCGCATAGTAAGACTAGGACGTCACACAATCATACGAGGGCCTATAACTGGGAGGTATATGCCTTACATAATACTAGAAATACTCATTAAACATGTACACAACCAATGAGGTCCAACTAGGTTAATCTGGCATGCTAAGTCATCCAATTCATGTTTTAAACATGCAACGAGAGTTGAACACACTATCATGGACCTAGTTCATAGGGAGACAATAATCATACGAATTCAATACATACGACACATACATCAACTCATAAGTGAAACAATGCAATGTACCGGGAAAGTCATGCTGAATTATACCAATATAGCATGTCATTTAATCACAAAGAGGCTATCATTATAACTTGACAGAATTCTCTAAGGACAATCACCGAGTCACCACCCCGTTTCCCCATGGGGCGCTATTATGACTTGCTGGGTAGGACACAAGAACATTCACGCCGTTTCCGAGAGATGAGGGTAGAACTCGTGTTTAGACTCTTGTGGAAAGAAGACATGGTTGGCGATTACGAGGATCGAAAGGGATGACTCCATAAGACAACTAACTTCTATCTCGAAATGATTTAAATCCTCGCTCCCACAAACATACTCAGGTAACCCTCACATCTGACATGATTTCCGAAGGTATTTAGTTGACCGACCCAAATTTCCCGTGAAAGACCCCAATCACAGGTACGAGACTTGATAGAAGCATCGATGGTGGGATACGAAACAAGACTCTAAATAGGGGAGCGGATGCTTCTCGACCCTTGCTAACATGCCTAGATGTTTTGGTGGGGTGGATGACAGAGTCAGAACCATTAGGGGGTTTGAATTATGAAAGTGCTATTTCGACAAAACAGGAATTCCGGTTACATAAGAACAAGGTTTTCTCCCACTATCCCGTTTGCACAGTTATTCAACACATGATTCAAGTCAAGGCATACTGATTAGTTCGCTATCCTAAGCACAATAGAGCACTCATCATGGAAGCAATCAACAAGATTAATATGATCCTCTTCGAGGAGGATCGCCCTTGAGCCCAATTGCATATATGTTCTTATATAAACGTAAGCATAGAGACGATCTATGCTGTCCTTCGAGGGACGACTGACCGGAGGGGCAAAACCTCAGGGCCTCCTAACTCAACACTCCAACCTCCGTGGTGTTCCTTGGAGTCTTCTAGGCCCATCTGTAAATAAAAGCTAGTATTTTGCCTAAAGTTCCCCGAATTCTACATCCATAAGGGATGTCTACCGCTTGGGTCTCTACCCACGAGATTATTTCCCCTTTTTTCATTTTAGGTTTTAAGTCCAATTAAATTCATTTTGCCCTTTATAAAATATTTTCCAAAACCATTTCAAAAACGTTGGGCGATTTTCAAAACCTCTTCAACCTATTGTACTCGGATTGCGAAACATCAGCTCTGATACCACCTTTGCAACGGCCCGGGATTATGATTCCCGAGTTACGTTTTTAGGGATGAAAACCCTCGTTAGGATCTTGCGCCCCGAGTACAGGTTGAAGGTTTGAAATCGAAGATGTGCAGTTTAAAGTGGGATTTCGCACCCAAATTCGGAAGGTCCGTTGGGGACCCCGGGGTAAACCTCTGTACCTATCCTAAGTCTACAACGCAGGAAATCCGTTATCATGCAAAGGGCATAAGTTCTGAAAATGATACAACCGGTGCCACGGCAGAGCCGGGTCAAAACAGAGTACAATTAGGGAGAAATCCCAAAAGCATGAATTTGGTGAAGTCAGGTTTCAAACACTCACTCTCCGCCATAAGAATAGACCCCGTCATAACAGCACAAAATCAAGTAGTGTATCGGGTACCTGAAACTATACCACCAAGTCAGGCCAAGAGTCCGCCTGCGGGTCCTCTGACCGCGCTGAGGAAATATAATACGCCTATACCTAGAATAAAGGATGCCTTCATGCAGTACAGGAATATTAACCACACTATCATGTTCCTAATTCATATGTGCGGAATATTAAGTAAGGCCTTAACACAGAATACCAAGTGGTATATCCCTCTTCTACCACCCCCCCCCCCCCCTTCCAGGTAGGGTGGAGACTGGCCAGTTCGATTCGATAGCATCTCAAATCTCATCATCATATCGTATCTCATCATCATATCGTATCTCAGCATCATATCGTGGATCTTGCGAAAAGAAAATAATAATGCTGATGATAGTAAAGGTGTTCCAATGACCCGAATGACTCAGGACGAACCCGATGGAGCTGGGCTGTCCTATGATCCTATCAAGGATTCTAGGACTCACAGATAACGGCCGTTCTGTATTCAAACGCATACAAAATAAGAATGCTCATTCGTAAGTGCAATTCCTAAGCATGCTACTACATGACATGCTTTTATGCATATGCAACACCTACAAACTATATGACACATCAGGCAGGAGGTACTGGTTACTGAGTAAGCCCCGGAGGACTTACCTGGCTAGCAGATCGGCAACAGGAGAATCCAGCACACAGTATTCACAATCACAGAGTATCACCTAGTACATAATGGAATATACATAAGTCTACATCCAACTATTAAGCACTCAAGCACACCTCAATCAATAGAACAAGTAACATATTATGAAAGTCATTTCATCGCATCATCCGCTCCACAAGACCACATCGTTTTCCATAAATCATTCAACCAATTCCGTATGTTCATATACATCATTTCCACATATACCTCAATGGTTCATCAAAATCATAAGACATAATTGTGTGATATAAAATCCTACTACCTCGTCATAATTATCCAACATTTAATCCCAACAGGCATGGTGGACAATGTACCAGTGCAAGTAGGTAAGTTCTTTGTCCCTGCTGATTTCTTAGTTATTGTTATGGCAGAGGACCCTGCTTGTCCAATCATTCTAGGAAGGCCCTTCTTAGCGACGGTGGATGCCAAAATAAGCGTAAGGAAGGGAGTGCTCACTTTGAACATCGATGATGAGGTAATTGAGTATTCTTTTAATAAAACGAAAAGGCATACAGGTCCCATGCAAGAGGTCAAATCTATATCATCAGGGTACATTACTTACGGGGAGCCAAATGTAAGAAATATGACTCCCGAGGAGCTGGAAAAGAGGGATATGGAAGACTAGGTGGAAGAGATCATGTCCATCCTGAACGAAGAAGCTGAGAATCCACTCGACATAGACCAAGGTAAGTCGATATCGACTAATGATATTTCGGATGCCTTGCCAGGATTCATGTATGGAGTCGAAGTCGACCAGAGTTACTCAATGTCGAGTAACTTGGTCGACGTCGACCAGAACCCGACCCCTCCACCGACTGCACCTTTGTCGAGCAACCCACTCGAGTTCTCCTCGACATCGACCAACTTGGTCGACGTCGACCAAAACTCTTCCTCCTCGACTCCGCCTTCCTCGACCAGCAGTCCACCCCGATGAAGGAAACTCCTCGATATCGAGTAACCCTACTCGATGTCGACCAGACTCCGAGGTCTCGAAATCCGAATCTGCGAAGGTAAGCCAAGGTATTGACATCTCTTCTCCTATTTCAATTAATGAGTTATCAATACATGGGAGACGTTTGTCTTGGTATGTGCGATTATGCAGGGTTTCTAATGATGAGCCTAAGGAATATGAAGTTGGAGACAAAGTCTATGTTGCCAAATGAAAGGATCATTGGTTTTCCAACAAATTCAGCAAGAAGAAGATGGGGCCCTTCACGGTGAATAAGATCCATTCAAGAGGACTACAACTGATGGAAAAAAAATGGAGTATTGTTTGAAGCTCAAGCTACATGGGCCCTGCAAATGCCACATTGAGCTTAATGGAGAAATTCGACCTAGCGACTATAAAGTCTAGAGCTTGTAAATAGACATTTAGTTTTTGAGATTTTTTGACATTGTTGTTTTTGGTTTTTTGTTTTGGACATTGTTTTAAGTTTTTCTATTGTGGATATTTTTAGTCTAACAAATCTTGCAGGTAAGAGAAGCTGCAGATCTACTCGACGTTGAGTAGAACTCCTCGACATCGACCACGCATATCGAGCAGAAAAGAGCCTGTGGTTGAGAAAAACCACCCTGGAGGCAATACTGTACTCGATCTCGAGTAGCCTTGGTCGAAGTCGACCAGTCTGCTCGAAATCGACCAAACTTAGTCGATATCGACCACTTCTGCAGCAACATTGCACTCGATTTCTGACGTTCAACACACTTGTCTAGTGAGTTTGTTTCTTTACCCTTGTTTTTATACAGTGAGGACACTGTTATGTTTAAGTATGGGGTGGGTGAAGGGCTTACTTTATGCATATTTGACTTTATTTGACCATAAGTGTGCATATTCTTAAGTTTGTTTCTTAAATTGCTTATACATGGCTATTTTGGAATTCATTATTGATTTATGTGCTTATATGCTTGTTTTCCAAAGTTTATAAAAATAATCCCCAATTAAAAATTTTTATTAGTGTCATGGAAGTTTTAAATTGAACTCGACGACGCAAAATTGGATTCATTAGAGATATAGCATGAAATTTGTCTAGTAAAGGGAAGTCACAATGAAGTGCATATTTTTATTGAAAACCATGAAAGGAGGTAAAATTTGAAATTGCTTTTGACATGTTGCATGATAAGAGGATGGAGGACTTTATATTTCCATATATGCTCATATTGTTATATCCTAGCCTTTACCTATGCTTACGCATCACAAAAGCCATATTGAGCCTTATTTCATATTATTGCTCCACATGATCTAAATATTGCTCATTCTTTACCTTATTTCCTATCCGAGGATTATGTTGAGAATGAAAGTACATTATGGAGATTATCGTCCTCAATCAAGCTTTGATGTCTTCATGAAAGTTGTAGCCCTCGAAAAGATCTTTCCAACTCATGCTCATATGCGTAAATCCGACGAACGAGGACTCGGGAATGTGCGTTTCAATAACGGAGCAGAATGCTGAAAGCGCACAGATTTAGACGAAGTAGACCAAACTGGTCGACGTCGACCAAATTTTACTCGACATTTGTTGCAGAGGACGAGTTGTGATGCGGATCAAGATGGCCTTCTGTGGGTCAAACAATAATCTTGATCCAGGCGAGCTCTCAAGAACGATTCGAGGGTCATTGATAGCAAAGAGTGTCTTCCTCAAAAGGAGGAAGAAGGCTCCACCATGGAACAAGGTTCAAAGGAGCAAGGTGAGCTAATGTTCAAGTTTGAGTTCGTTCTTAATGGGTTGACAGCATATCGACGTCTCAGTAAAATGGGTCGTTCGGAATCCATATTTATCGGATGAGGTCGTACCATACCTTGTTGGAACGAGGACGAAAAGATCTACAACTTTGCTGTTGAAGGTTTCTCCATAATCGACCTCGAGAATGGCCGAAATTCATCATCTTTGCAACTGTCCCTGTTTGGATGAATTTCTAGATAATTATTAAATTATTTTCGAATTTATTTAATTAAATTAGATTTAGTTAATTATTTTATGAATTTAGGAAAATAATGTGGAAATAATTATATCTTTTCTAGATATAATTCTTGTCCACCAAGTTGTTAATTTTCTATCCTTAGTTAGATTTACTTATCTTAGGAAAGATTTATATATCTTTAGATTATTTGATTTATCTTTAGTTACCAAAACTCTATCTTTTGCACAAGATAGAATTGGTATGTCTCTATTTAAACTCTTGTATTTCATTCAATAAAATTAGATTGGAATTATAACTAAGGAACCCTTTTAAAGATTAAAAGGTTCCCTCGATTCCCAATCCAAAAGCCTTCGCAATCAATTTATGTTCTTGCTCATCCGATACCAAACAAGATCTAAACACAATCCCAAACCACGCACAAAGGAAAAACTCATCCTGAGAAACCGTCGCTGGATCAGAGTTCCTGTCGCCAAGTCTGTCGGAACTGTCGCCAGCGTTCGAGCCGCCTCGCGGCTCCCTTGGCCGCCCCGCGGCCATCCCAGTTCCGTTGCTGCCGCATTGCTTCTGTCGTTGTTTCTTTGTTGGTTTTTACATAGTTTTAATTACTTGTTTTTCATTCCTTTTGCAATAGTTCAAAGTCTTTATTGTAATTGATTGTAAACATCGAGAATCGCAAGGATAATTGCAAGATCGGGCCATCAACAAGTTTGGGGTTCTTGATTCCGAGCCCACAGGCGAAGGATCGGGGATTCCAAACGTATCAAGTTGAGCATAGGACCACTCGAGAAGAAGAATTCTACTCGACGTCGAGGAACTTGATCGACGTTGAGAAGATTCCAAAAGTTGTCCGAGTCGAGATCGAGGAGAAATCCGAGCATTATGGTTACTTGCAAGCCAAGATTCGTGGGATTCTATCAAGAGACATCAAGTTCTATCAAGAGAAGGAAGATCTATCCACAATAGTTCTAGTTTCCTTTTAGATATAATTATTTTATTTCCAAATTTAATCATTAAGTATTAGATAGATAGATTTAGATATAGATAGAGTTTCTTTCCTAGAATAACTTGGAATGAAGCCTATAAATAAAGCCCTAAGGGCTTAATTTTATTCATTCAATTCTAGTTTCAATTACACACATACAGAGATAGAGAGAGAGAGGCCGATTAGAGTGGCGTTTGGCGAGAGCAGGATTTGGTTTCAATTGGTTGTAAGCTTTCTTTTATTTTATTAATGCAATTTAGTTCCTTTTTATTATTGATGTATTTCTTGATGATGAAGAGCGAGTAGTCACCCAACTTCTAGGGTCGGGGTAAGCCCGACGGTAGCCATGTAAGGTGGTGCGGTAACGGTACAATATTTTGATGCAAATTCGTTTTCTATCCCTATGAGCATGATTCTTTTGCGAAAGTTGAAGGTGATCCTTTTTTGTGTTATTGAAGCGAAAGTGATCTTAATGAACCTTGGATTAATTATGTGAAAAGGGTTAGTAACAATTAGGGTTTATGCGAAAGTCTCTATATTCCTATTTGTTAATAACGGAAGTTAGTTGATGAAAAGCATAATCTTTTATGCCTTTATGCGTTATTTTACATGGTTATCGTTCTGGAGTTGATGCCCTGATCTTGGAAGTCTTTAGTTTATTGATTTTATTTCATTAAATTCGTGTTCTATGTTGCAAAAAGTTGTGAACTTTGTTTATGTGTTAGTCGATTTCGAGCAGTTTTGGTCGACATCGAGGAAGTTGGTCGACGTCGAGTTGAGTTTGTCGAGGTCGATCGAGTTCTCTTGTTTGGTTTTCATTTCTGTTGATTTCTGCTTTCTGTTTTAGTCAACAGAGTTGGTCGAAGTCGAGTACCCTACACGAAGTCGAGCACTCTTCTAGTCGAAATCTGCTAAGATCTGGAACTGAAAAGGCGGGCGTTGACACGCTTCCTCGTGGATCGATCCTGACTGCCTTCTACTACAATGGGAGGAAGTCTTGTATATATTTGCTGAGACAGGGAGTCGGTTTGCTTTTATGTTTATTTATATTTCATACTTCACATCCTCCTGCAACAACAAAAAGCTTGTGTCCAAAGGGATTACAAGAGGACTACCTGAGATGGACTTCAAAGGTATTGATATGTGCAAGGTATGCACACGAGGTAAGCAAACACGTAGCGCTTTTAAACCCAAGTAGGTTGTAAGTACTTCTAGACCCCTTGAACTTTTACATATGGATTTATGTGGTCCTATGCGAGTCAAATCTCCCAATGGTAAAAAGTACATGCTTGTTTTTGTTGATGATTTTTCGAGATATTCTTGGGTTGCATTTTTAAAAGAAAAATCAGAGGCCTTATTTGAGTTTTCAAAACTTTGTAAGGAGTTGTAAACTTTAAGAAACGAGCCCATAGTTGTTGTGAGCTGAATCTGCCATGTTTTACAGTAACTTTTATATCATTTTCTGCATACATTTCATGCATTTGGGCTAGAATAGTACAGAATCTATGTAGTTTATGTTTATTTGCCAAATTATGGAATCTACTCCGGTTTCTGTTTAATTTCGCAGAAATCGAGGCAATTTACAGCAGTTCTGAGAAAGGACGAAAAGCTCAGAAGTCAACTCCAAAAGTCCAAAGTCAAAGAACGACGGAACCAGAACGAATCAAGCTGGAACCAAGAGTTACTCGATATCGAGTACATTTACTCGATATCGACCAAAGATGTCCGAGTAGTGCTGATCGAGGAATCTGAAGACGAAGCCAACCCGACTCCGGAGCTCTACTCGATATCGAGTAGTTTACTCGATATTGACAACACCCTAATGCCATGCCCTGAGTCGAGGAAGAATGCTAAGTCGAGAAGCCGAAGACCTGGAGATACCGGGCACCAGTTACTCGATATCGAGTACTTTGCTCGATATCGACGAACCCAGAAACCACCTGTCCGAGCAGGTCGATGAGAGGTTGCTCGACAAGACCAGTCAGCCAAAGTCGACAGCCTTTACTCGATATCGAGTAATTTACTCGATATCGACAAGATCAGCAGCACCTGTCCGAGACGGATCGAGAACCAGCTACTCGAGACGCCCATCCAGCTGAAGTCGACGCCAACTTTACTCGATATCGAGTAGAATTACTCGATATCGAGGAGATCTATCCGGAGCCGCGTTACGCGGTTTGCTGTCCGTGTCGAGCTGGGATTTCTTGGAGCCGAAGGAGTCCGATTCTATCCACATCTATCAAGTTCTATCTATGGAGAAGATATTTACCCACATATGGAAGATTCCCCTTTTTGGATTTAATTATTTTATTCCGTTATTTAATCTTTAAGCTTTTAGATAAAGAAATTTAGATATAGATATAGTTGTTCTTACCTTGATTAGCAAGGATTGGAAGCCTATAAATAAAGTCTTAGGGGCTGGATTTTATTCATTCAATTTCAGAGAGAACAAGTAAGTAGTTACATAGAGAAAGAGAGTTTGTGGCGAGCAAGGTGGAAAGGCAAAAGCAGATTTGGCTTGTTCAGTTGTAAGCTTTCTTTTAGTTTATTCAATGCAATTTAGTTTCTTTTGTTTATTGATGAGTTTCTTGATAATGAAGAGCGAGTAGTCCACCCACTTCTAGGGTCGGGGTGAGCCCGACGGTGGCCATGTGAAGTGATGCGGTAAAGGTTTGATCTTTTTATGCAATTCGTCTCCTATCCCTGCGAGTATGATTCTTTTGCGAAAGTTGAAGGTGATCCTTGTTTGTGTTATTGAAGCGAAAGTGATCTTAATGCAACTTGGATTAATTATGTGAAAAGGGTTAGTAACAATTAGGGTTTATGCGAAAGCCTCTATCTTCCTATTTGTTAATAACGAAAGTTATTTGATGAAAAGCATGATCTTTTATGCCTTTATATGTTATTTTGCATGGTTATCGTTGTGGTGTTGATACCCTGGCTTTGGAAGACTTTAGTTTATTGAATTTATTCCATCGAAAATCTACGTTCTGTGTTCGGAGTTTGCAATTTTACAGTTTCTGCATTTTACTCGATCTCGAGGAAGTTCTTGTCGATATCGAGTTGGTTTTACTCGATATCGAGGAGGGTTTACTCGACACTGCTTTTGCTGAGTTTCTGTTGTCTGTTGTCGACTTGTTGTAGTCGATATCGAGGACTGTTGCTCGATATCGAGTAGCTTCTGTGTCCTTGCTTTATTTTCTGGTTTTGTTTGTTATTTCTGTGTTTCTGTCTGCTATTCTGTCTGTGAGATTTACAGCTACCTGAGATCCGCTGACACGCTTCCTTGTGGATCGATCCTGACTTCTCACTGTTGCATAGGGAGGGAGTCTTGTAATCATTTGCGTGGGCATAATCTGGTTTGATTTATATTTTCTATATTTTGAACTCGATTTCCTCCTACAACAAATTGGCGTCGTTGCCAGGGAAGCAATCATTCGCGCCTTAGGTAGTCAGATCTCACTTTTTTTTTAAGTTACTTCGCAGGTATATGCGCCGTTCTGGTCAAACAACTGAGTTTGACGCCTTAGACGAACTGGAGCACCTTATACACATCCAAGCTAAACTAAAAAGAGCCATGGCGGCCGCAGAAACACAAGAACAGCTGATTGAGAGGCTTCGAAGGGAACTAGCCACCAACAATACTACTCTCGCCACTGAGAGAGCAAGAAGGGAACAGGAAACTGAACGTGCGAGGCAAGCAGAAGCTGAGCTTGCCCGATATCCAACCACTGCAGAGGATTACATGCACCCGACTCTCGTCGTGCCTGAATCGGCTATTCTAGTACCTGAAAATAACTATGAAATTCGCACTCCTTTCCTAATAGAAATTAAACATAATGCTTTTCATGGTAGATTTAATGAATGCCCTCTTCAGCATATTACCAATTTTACTGATATGTGTCGTACTCTTGCTGAAGGTACCACCTTAGAGTACATCTTGATGAAGGCTTTTCGTTGGTCTCTCGCTGGTCCCGCATTGAAGTGGCTGGAAGGACTGAAACCACGATCCCTCACGACATGGGCTCAAGTAAAGAAGGAATTTCTCAATAAATTCTTTCCTTTTGCCAAGACAGCGCTCCTTCGCCAAAAGATTACATCTTTCAAACAGCAGCCTGGAGAGCCGCTAGCAAAGGCATGGGAACGCTATAAGGATCTACTGCGATCCTGCCCTACACATGGACAACAGCCTTGCATCGTTCAGGAGATCTTCTTCAATTCTCTTGATCTGGCTACTAAAGATAGGATCAACACATATACTCATTATGAGTATCTGACAATGCCGCCAGCTGACCCATGGGCTGCCCTCGACAAGCTGACCAACTATGACAACAAATATGGGACTCCAGTCAACTATGAAGAGAATCTCTATGCCAGGCCAGCACCATCCATGCCCCTCTATGAGCCCTCCAATGACATTGATCCAGATGTCAAACAGCAATACTATAGAGATCAGAATCGCAAGCTCCTCAAGCAAGTAAAGTATCTTTCTGTCAACCAGCCTTGCATTGAATGCGGGTCACAGCGGCACACCACTACTAAGTGCCCACACATATAGCAAGTCAGGCTGGCAGAACACCACGAAGAGGTAGCTTACACAGGGGGTCCCAATCGCTATATGGGGGACCAAAGGTTTCAGCAACCACAATGGAACCAAGGTGCCCCTAGGAACCCCCCGCCATACAGAGCTCCAGGACATCCAGAAAGAGACCAGAAAAGGGATGATCTATAGACCGTCCTAGAGGAAATACGGAGGAATCATTCAGACACCAAGAAGTCCTTCAACTCTGTCTACACTCAGATTCAGGGAGTCAACTCTAGGCTTGGGGAGATTGATATATGGCGGAAATCAATTGATACACAGATTGGCCAGCTAGCAGCAGGTGTCTCTAGACAGTCTGGTACGCTCCCTGGATCTTCAGAACCAAATCCCAAAGGGAAGACCGGACACATCGCTGCTGTAAAACTGAGGAGCGGGCATCAACTACGCGAGCCAGAGGTCGGAAAGCAGCAGGACGAAAGAGCTGAACAGCAACTCGATATCGACCAGACCTTGGTCGATGTCAAGAAAAAGCAACTCGATATCGAGGAAGGCCAACTCGATATCGACAACAGAGAGGACCAACCTTCGTCTGCACAGCACAGCAACTCGACATCGAGGAATTTGGTCGATATCGAGAAGAATTTGGTCGATGTCGAGGAAGATCAAGTCGAGATCGAGAAAGCTACAACACCTACGACATCTGTTCTGGCTCCGAACCAGAAAAAGAAGCTGCATTTCCCAACAAAATCTCCAAAGGATCCAGCAGAGAACAAATTTCAGCACTTCATCAAGATGCTTCAGAAGCTCAATGTCACCATTCCCTTCACAGAAGCTCTCAATGAAATGCCATCCTACGTCAAATTCCTCAAGGGGATCCTAAGCAAGAAGCGGTCAATGGCTGAGATTACAGAGGAGTGCAGCCATATGGACATACTTGAGAAAAGGCCAGATCCAAGTAGGTTTGCTATAACCATTGGATTTGGTCAATATAAAATTAATGATTTATGTGATCTTGGAGCTAGTGTGAGTATAATGCCATTAAAGTTATGGTCTAAGATTAAGATAGGTGCCCTAGAGCCTGTGGATGCTAAGCTTTATATGGCCAACAACACGGTGGTCATACCAACAGGCATGGTGGACAATGTGTCAGTGTAAGTAGGTAAGTTCTTTATCCCTGCTGATTTCTTAGTTGTTGATATGCCAGAGGACCCTGCTTGTCCAATTATTCTAGAAAGGCCCTTCTTGGCGACGGTGGATGCCAACATAAGTGTAAGGAAGGGAGTACTCACTTTCAACATCAGCGATGAGGTAATTGAGTATTCTTTTAATAAAACTGAAAGGCATACATGTCCAATGGAAGAGGTAAAATCTATCTCAGTTGGTTACATCACTTGTGGGGAGCCTAAGGTAAGAAATATGACTCCTGAAGAGCTGGAAAAAAGGGATACGGAAGCCCAGGTGGAGAAGATCATGGCCATCCTGAACAAAGACGCAGAGAATCCACTCGACAAGGACCAAGGTACGTCGATTTAGACTAACTATTTTTTGGATGCCTCGACAAAATGCAAGTATGGGGTCGAAGTCGGACAAAATTCCTCGACATTGAGTAATTTAGTCGATATCGACCAAAATCAGAAGCCTCCACCAGCACCAGCGTCGTCGAGCAGCCAAACAGAAGCCGGGCACTACTCGATATCGAGTAGTTTACTCGATATCGACCAACCATCTACATCCCCGACTTCATCTATATCGACGAGTAAGCCACTAGAAGCAAAGAAAAATTCCTCGATATCGACAAAACTGGTCGATATCGACCAACCACTGCCTTCCTCGACTCCAGCATCCTCGAGCAGCAGGCCACCAGAAGCTGAAGACTTGTCGATATCGGGTACTGTTACTCGAGATCGACCAAACACAGTGGTCCCCGAATATGTTTCTGTGAAGGTAAGGCAAGGTATGGATCTTTCTTCTCCTATTTCTTCAGAAGATAAAGGTAAATCGACCCTGCTCGTTGAGATAATAGTTTGGAGAGATGGGACACACATGTGATGAGTCCAAAGCACTAAGTATCCGGGGCCATTCATGACACCCATGTTTGCGACTCGCGAGACGGCAGTGCTGAGGTTAGAGAGGGAAAAGCATAATATTGAAAAAAAGCATTGAGCGATGAGAGAAAGGTGAGAAATCAAATGAAGAAAGAATGTGGAAATTCAATTTGGAAATTACTCCATTTCCCCGGATCATTAGCACCACATTGCCAAAAATTGCCCACCTTTAGCCCTTTACCAATCTACTCCTTATTGAGCTTAAATAAAGTCCTCTTGATTATTAATGCTTTGTCACATGAATTGTTTTTTGCATAACCCTCCTTTTGTGAGTAGATGTTGCTTTTATTACACATGTATGGATTTGTGGCATTAGTACCTTTTCGATGATGGTAATTGATTGCAGGGACATATGAGAATGAATCTATGATGTTGAGAGTTTTGAATTCTTTCCCTGGATGACCATCCAAGTTATTGTTTGGGGACAAGCAAGCTTAAGTATGGGGTGATTTGATGTCCACGTTTTGTGCCAATGTTTTATATCTACTTTTATATCGATTTCTACATGCATTTCATGCATTTGGGTTGGATTAATACAGAATCTATGTAGTTTATGCTTATTTGCCAAATTATAGAGTCTACACTAGTTTTTGTTTAATTTCGCAGAAATCGGACGCACTTTGGAGCTTAAAGGAAAACTCATGAAGAGGCTAAGGATGGTGCAACTAGAGAAAAAGGCCATTTTTCGGCATTCATCATTCTGAGTCAAGTTCTTATGTCTTCATGAGAGTTGTATCACTCGAAAAGAGCTTTCCAACGCATGCTCATATTTGTCAATCCGACGAACAAGGACTCGAGAAAGTGCGTTTAAAAAACAGAGCAGGATGTTGAGAAGACTGGTCGATATCGACCAAGCCAACTCGATATCGGCCAAATCTTGGTCGAAAATCCCAGAATCGACCAGCAGACAAAAGGACAGCTCGATATCGACCTATAGTGGTCGATATCGACCAACATGCAAGTCGACATTCATCCCGGGAACCGAAGTCGAGTTGCTGAAGCGATGCCGGGAAATTGCAGGTCGATATCGAGTGGGGCTACTCGATATCGAGTGGGCCAACAGTGGCCGATTTCGAGCTTGTCCGAGTTCTTGTTAAGGTTCTATCCCGAATCCAATGGAGATATTTCCAAGAGAAGATTCCCAACACATAAAGAATTGAGAGATTTTATCTTTTTTTATCTTTTTATCTATCCTACGGGGTGAACAATTAATTACCCTATAGGATTTATCTTGTTTTACTTATTTAGATTTATTTATTTCCTAGTAGAATTATATCTATAGATAGATGATAGATATTCCTTACCATGGATAGCAAGGATTAAGGTCTATAAATAAAGCTTATAGGGCTGATTCCATCATACAATTCAATTCTAGAGAAGGAGAAGAGGTAGTAAGTAGAGAGAGAAAGAGAGAGAGAGAGAGAGAGAGAGAGAGAGAGAGAGAGAGAGAGAGAGAGAGAGAGAGAGTGGAGGCCGAGAGGAGTTAAGGAGCGAGAGCAAGTTGGCTTCGATCGGTTGTAAGCTTTATTTAGTTTATTAATGCAAGTTTATTTTCTTTTATTATTAATGTCTTTCCCTGCGATGAAGAGCGAGTAGTCCACCCACTTCTAGGGTCGGGGCGAGTCCGACGATAGCCAAGCGTGTTTGAGGTAAAGATTCGACTTTTATTGTGTTTTGAGCATCCACTACCTTTTATATGTTTATTACCTATTTAATAGAGATTCGGGTTAACAACTTGGATTATAAACATAAAATTGGTAGATACAATTAGAGTTTCTTGAAAGAGTTGTCTAATTGTTGGAAAAGGCGAAAGCTTGATCCTTTGATGTATTTGCATGATTATCTATCTTATTCTCGCCTTATGCATGTTTGGTTATCGTTCTTGCAAACCCCGGTCTTGGAAGTTTTCTTTCATACATAGTTTAGTCCGAAATCTGCAAAGTCTTGTCTTTTATTTACGTTAATGTTACTGGTCGATATTGACCACCTATTGGTCGATATCGACTTCTGACTCTCGATCCAGAAAGATCGCTGTTCGTTTGTATCTCTGCAGGTGAGGTCGATTTCGAGGAGAACTAGTCGTTATCGACTGCCCTGGGTCGATATCGAGGACAATTGGCCGAAATCGACAGCTTTCTGCAATTGCTCAAAATCGACTAGATTTGGTCGATATGGACTACTTCTGTTCGATATCGAGTAAACCCCCTGAGTCAAAATCGACGTGAGATTTCTCTGCTGCCTGAGATCCGTTGACACGCTTTCTTGAGGATCGATCCTGACTTCTCGCTGCTACATCAGGAGGAGGTCTTGTAATCATTTGCGTGGGTATAATCCGGTTTGATTTATATTCCAATTTATTGCACTCGATTTCCTCCTACCAACAGGGGGGTCGGTGGCGAAGGAGGGGTGGACGAGAGGGGGGTGTCGGCGGTAATGGGGTGGCTGAGAGGGTAGGGTTTGGAAAGAAAAAAGAAATTAGGGTTTTAGGATCTTATGCTGTGATACCATGTAAGATCATGAGATTGATTGTAAAGTCCTCATTGAGAGTTTTATTCATTGATGGATTTGGACCTTTTGGCCCACTATACAATATAAAGCCCATATAATCTATCAATAAGTTATATTTTTAAGTTGCTTAGTGTGTGATGGAAACACAGGGCCGGTGTTGGGGCGGTTCAACCGGTCTGACCGCGCAGGACCCGAATTTTTTGGGGGCCCAATACATTAAAGATTGTTATATATTTATAACGCTTTATGAATAATCAAGATGATCAAAGTAGCAGGGTGGTATCTGTTTTGCCTGGGATTGCAGAAATCTCGTGTTCGAGTCTCACTCCCCTTCCATTATTGGATTGCCCAGTTGCACTATTATTTTTCTTTCTTTGGGTCCCACCTCCCTCTCTTCCATTATTCAATTCAACCTCCTACCAATCTTTTTTTTTGGTTAACTCCTACAGGAATGATGTTATTACTATTTTTTTTCATTTATTACTTAAATTTAATTATTGTATGATTAATATAATAATTTAAAAATTACAAAATTAATATAGTTGATATTTATATAATTTTTAACTTTTAAAAATAGTAATAAAATAACTTAAATTTTAATATGTTGATGTTATGTTATTGCTTTAATTATCCTTTTTCAAAAAAGTCATCTAGTGACACTAAAAATTAGGAAGTATATAATATATATATATATATATATATATATATATATATATATATTTTCATAACATTATTTATGTCATATACAAAAATCTAGTGACACTAAATAAAAGATAAATATTGTTTCATAACATTATTTATGTCATATACAATAAATATATGTAATTCACTACTAAAAAATATAATTAGAATCATAACAAGCATGAAAAAAAATAAAAATAAAAGGGCCTAATTCTAATTATCGCTCCGGGCCTCCGAAAACATCGGGACGGTCCTGTGGAAACACATTTAAAAAATTTCGCCAATTACACGGTAGTGGTTACGGTGAGACGTTAGGGGATGGTGCAACTTGAAAAATTATGGGTGTGAGGATCGTGGGGTAAAAATGTAGATCTTGATGGAGATGTCCCGTGAGGCGGAGAGGAAAGAGTCGTAAAGCGTAGGGTTCGAATTGAAGGAGTGAGTCCCGTGAGCATGCTCGTGGTGGGAGGGAGACATCGACTATAGAGCTTGAGGAAGCGGGCAGCGGCGGCGACGAAATAGATGAGTGAGCTTCGCAAGCGTGCTCGTGAAAGACCAATCTGGTTTGGAATTGGAAGGGAGGGCGGCATCATATAGGTTGAGGACATCGGCGGCAACAACAACGAGATGAGGAGAGAGTCAAACAAACAAGGAGAAGCATAGTCAACATATGAGTCTTGAAGAAAGCGACCTAGGAGAAAGGTATGGGTATTGGGCCGCAATTTTGGGCCTAATAACTTGGATACAATTTGTGGGAAACAGGCCAATAATAAACTCAACCATTTAAACGTTAAAGCTATACAAAAGGCAAATTTATTGTTGTATGGGTCCTCTCACGGTTTGGCAAACAGTGACTGTCTCCCTTCTCAAGGTTTTTGAAACTGTAGCCAGCCAAGGCTCCTGCGATTTTCAAAACCGTCGTCACCACCGTGTAATTTGCAAGAGTTTGATTGTGTTAAGATCAATCATGTTAAAAAACAGTATTGCTGATGACATGGTCAATTTATCCCCATTGACCCGGTGGCAGCAACAGTTTTAGAAACCATGAAATTGTTTATGCGACAGTATTGAAAACCGTCACCATGAGTCCCATTTGTCTCTCCACCTAGGGGTGGAAATGGGTCGGATGATGGATGGATGGAGCCATTTTTCCACCCGACCCGTCACAAAAAATTTTCACCCGACCCATCACCCGTCCGCCTAATATTTCACCCATCACCCGATCCGTCGGGTGAATCGAGTGGGTCGGGTGGGTAATCGGGTGAAGAAAATTAAAAGAAAAAGATGCATAGGTCATACTTAGAAATCGATCATATTTGATGATTTCACAAACCAAATCAACGAGGAAATCTTATTAATTGTACAAAAGGTTTATTCATACATTATATCATTATCCTCATCTTACAAAGTTACCATTAAAAGTTTAATATCAAATCAAATGAGATGAATTTTAGCCCTTTGCTGAACTCGTAGTTAAAAAAAGGAAAAACAATTTGGCTAAATCATGTCTTAACATACTAAATGCTAAGTCGTTGAAATGAGCAAAATTGTTAACATTCTAGTAGTGTATGCAAAACAAATAAAATAATTTTTTTTAAAGATGTGATATGAGGTTAAATAAAATAAGTTTATATTCTTGTAGATTTTTTTTGCACAAAAACAATTAGAAAATAGAGAAGATAGAATTAGAAAAAGGAAAAATATGTAGTTATGTTAGGGTATATTTTTTAATAAACTAGGTTTTTTTAAAATTAATCGGGTGGGTTAGCGGGTGATTAAGCGGGTCGGGTAATGGGTCGGGTGATGGGTCGGGTAATGGGTGAAAAATATATCACCCATCACCCGACCCATCACTCGTTTCACCCGCCCATCACCCATCCATCACCCGGTTTTTTTTGGGTTTTCACCCATATAATCGGGTCGGGTGAGTCGGTCACCCACGGGTGATTTCCAGCCCTATCTCCACCCCATTGATCGGCCACGGTTTTAGAAACTGTGAGAATGTTTATGACGACGGTTTTCAAAACTATCACTATAAGTTCTCATTTGCATACAAGAGACGGGCTATTTTCTTAGGGGGATGTTTATTAGATAGGCCATAATTAGGATCTTTATTAGGAAAATGTCCACCCATGCTTCCAAATTGGCAGTCCCTTGCCCCTGTGCCCCCCCCCCCCCCCTCCACCCCTCACGTGTACCCCTGTGCACCCCCTCCCGTTTCAGCATTTTTTTTTTCGCGCGTTGCTGAAACCGAAGTTTCTGAAGCCGGAGTTGCTTTTTTTTTCCTCTTTTTTTTTGCGTCACCACTTCGACACCGGATTTGCTGAAACCAGATTTTTTTTTCTTTTTTTTTTCTTCACATTGCCACTTCGACACCAGAGTTGCTGAAACTGTGTTGCGGAAACCGGAGTTGCTTTTTTTTTCTTTTTTTTTCACGTCAGCACTTCGTCATCGAAGTTACTGAAATCGTGTTACTAAAACCAGAGTTGTTGTTTTTTTCACGACAGCACTTCGACACTGGAGTTGTTGAAATACTGAAATGAATTTTCTTTTTAATGCTGAAATGTTGTCATACAATTTTATAAGAATTAATTTCAGCATTTCATCATAACGAATTTTGCTACTAAGAATTAATTTCAACATTTCAAAATTTCAAAATTTCAAATCACAAAAAAAAAAAAAAAAAAAAAAAGCTAATAAGCTCTCCAACATTCTGCATTTCAGCGTAACGAATTTTGTTGAAATGCGGACGAGAATATCGAATGTTAAAAAAATGTAAGCCGTAAGTTGTAACTAAATATAATTCAGAAGATCTGAGCCGGTAGCATCCCGAAACCCGCCATTAACAATTCAGAAGCATCAGACGATCCTTCCACCGCCTGCATCTTTACTTCTCCCCTGCCGACGGCCAAAATTTCGCCGAATTATGAATCCTATCCCACAATCGTCACATTATTTGTAAAAATAAACGGTAACATTAATTGGATGGATATAGGAATTTGAAGAACAAATTTGGCCGCCGATTGCATCTTTATTGGTTCGTTTCTCCCTCCTAAAATTGCACTCGATTAGCTATGGATTCCAGCGACCTATAGTCACGCCGCCGCTCAACTGTTCGCCGGCCATTACCGGCTTTCAATCAGATCTAATGGCGCCGATTCCAGTCTGATGGTGCCAAATTCCAATCGGATCTGATGGAGCAAAATCCAGAGCAAATTCGGCGACACCGAGGTGGAGGAGTTTGCCTCCACGGCTACACCGGCGCTGACCAAGCCGAAGCGTAAGATGAAGAAAACGATCGATTACCGGCATAGAGGGGGCGGTGTACTGCTGCGGTCGATTACCGACACAGAGGGGAGGTGGATCTGAACGGAAAGCAGATAGAGGATCTGCACCTCGGAGGAGGTGGATCTGCACCAGAGGAGGCCGAAATAAACCGTGTTGCTCGCCAGAACAAGAAGTTCAGAGAGGACCTGCGCACCGCTCCCTTTACCGCCGCCAGTTGCGAAAGCGAGAGGGACAAAGCAGGAAGAGGAGCGATAACGGAGAGTGAGAACGGAGGGAGCAGATCCGGGGTGCCATGGATGTTGCTCGAAGGATGAGGCGCCATGGATGACGAAAATCGATTGACAAACGAGAGGCAAAAGCGATTGTGGATTCAGGAGGGGGCACGAATTTAGGTATAAAAAAGGGGATGGACTTTTCTCCCATTTGGATACCTCCGTGGACAGTTGTCCAATTTAGGTCAAAAAATGGCCTATTTGAAAATTAATTCTTTCTTAGGACATCTCCCACGGTTTTGGAAACTGTGTCCACTCAATGTGCAGTCCAGATCGTCTGTTACCTTAACCCTTTTACACACCTTGTTACACTGTATTAATTGGTCCACGTGTCAGTTTTTATTTTCAATTAAAATTAATCTCAATTAGTAAAAATCCCTTCTTTTTCGTCTTTCTTCCAGCGTCGGCCGTGGAGTTCTTCTCTCCGGATTCTGGCTTCTCTATTCTCCTGTGGTGTTGCTATGAAACTCCCGCTTCCGACCCCGACACGAAGATTGCACCGGCCTCATTGACGAACAATCCAAAATCAAATTCCTCTTCGCACGAATTGTTGAACAGCCAACAAATTCAATCGGTCAGACGCAGAGAACTGGATTAAGATTTGAAACCCAAATTTTGCATCTGATTCTGTAATTCCTCATTGAATGAAGGGGAAACAGTATATCTAAAGCTTGTATGCAGTGGAAATGTCAATTAAAATTAATTTCAATTTGTGAAAATCCTTCTTTTCCGTCTTTCTTCCAGCCTGGATCTGTCATTCAACCCTTCAATTCTTCTTCCACTCTCAATTTGTGAAATTCCATGCCTTTTAAAATATATCAATTGATGTATATTTTCCCCCAAAGTTTGGGGAAAAACCTACAGAGCATGATCTCAAATTCAGTGGGAATTTTGTCACAAATTCAGTGGGAATTTGGTCACAAATTCAGTGGGAACATGGTCACAAATTCTGTGTTATCACTTATCCAATTACTTTTGGTATTTTGGTTGCTATTTACTTGAATTCCTTACGCCATTAAAAGTTCTATTGTGTAATTGCGCATTTTTAACAAAAATCTAACTTCTGTTAATGTTGATTTCACATAAGAGATCTGCCAGCAAAATCCATCTCATCTTGCTGGGGTGTGAATTGGTTTTTGATTGAGGAGGGAGCTACTACAGCTGATTAATTGCATTTATTCGCTTCCTCTTTTAGTTGCTCGATTGGACTATAAAAACTGCACAAATATAAGAAGTCAGACATCATCTAATTGCAATTTGTGTTGCAGGATTTTTGTCAGATGTAAGATTTTTCTTCCAGTGGGAATTTGGCCCTGCTCATTTTTATGCCTTTGAGCTGCTCATTTGTATGCCTTTCAGCTAAATTTGTTAATGCTAGAAGAGGGTTATGCTACAAATCAATACAAAGCTAACAATTTATAAAGAAGAGGATTGATCTGGTGTACGTACATGACTATGGTTTGAAGCTAACATTTTATATGAGAGACAAAAGTAAATAGGGCTGATGCAAGGTCTTGAGAATTGAGAGACAAAAGTAAATATAGCATATAAACATACTGCTATACTTGAACAAATGAAGCAGAATAACTATTATCTACAGAGAGTTTGAAAGGATGATCCTCAAATCCAAGAAAAAGAAACAAGATAGGTAAGAAGATAAAATGATCTTCAATGTCTATAAATTCAACAAGAGAAGTCTTCACTCCAAGCTACTGATGACAGCTCCCTTGAAGTCTGTTACTCTAGTAAATAATCTCTCAAGGTTTCACCATCTGGAAAAAAAAAAGCAAGCCATTAGAAGATTAAAAAGATGTTGATTACTAATTTACTAGTATTGCTACATATAAAGTAGCTAGAACCAACCTTCTTTGTCTTATGCAACAGACTACACAAGCTCTTAGTCAGTCCTGAATACATCATCCATGTTGAATATGTGAATCCTGTGATAATTATGCAATGATAAAATCCTTTAGCTAACAGCACACCAAAGAAAGAAAAAATTCAAAACAAAAATAAGTGAAGATAAAATGAAGCCAGATAGTTTCTTCTTTTTTAAGTTCACCTCATGTCCTCTGTTTGTCGAGAATGCCATCTGATTGGGCTGAAATTGCTGATTAGATTGAATAGGTAATGAGCTAATGTACATGTTACCATGTCCATATTGTGAAAGGGTGGCATAATTATCTCCAAAAGGACCCCATGGATGAATATAACCAACTGATTGTAGTGAAGCACCTCTATCAAACTGAAGAATTTGGCTCTCCTGCAATGAATAATTTATATGTAAAATAAATATCAAAATGTTGATTGTTCTAGTTTACCTTAGTAATCATTAATTTATACCTGGGAAAGATGGGAAGGGATTGTATGTTGCACTGTAGGATCACCAACAGGACACATAACATTATTATTTGCTGATGTGTGCTTTGGCCTTTTGGTTTTTTTCCTTGCAGTTTCAAGGGCACTTTTTGGCCTTTTACTAGATTGACTTCCAGACTTTGGCTTAGCCTTTATACCTCTAGCCATCTTCATCATGTCATTACCATTCTCCGAATTCTCATGTATCAGATCACCTTTTTTCATTTCATCGGTATGCAATCTGGATTGCGTTGGTCTTTTCATTGAGATGGAATCGAGTTCTTTCTCTACCTTAAGAAGAGCTTCTTTGACAAGTATGTACCCATCTTCAAATTCTGCAGCTTTAGTGACCAAGCGAGTAGACAATAGACACAAGTCTTTGGAACGCCCTCCTGCTGTCGTTGTATCAACCTTTAAACTCTCACCCATAGCCCTTGAAACCCCTGATTTTGCATTTTTTGTCCATCTCTTCAAAATGTACTTGCCGGGAACCTCTGTAATACCTCTTGAACAAAACACCTTCAGTATATGGCTGCATAGGAGGCCAGCAAACTCAAATTTTCTACAACTACAACATACAGTTTCTTGTGCATTATCATAAGAGACGACATAGCTGTGGTGCTTCTTATGAGGTGTGACATTGTATCGTATGAGTACTCCCATGTCACCACAAATTTCAGTATGGCAGTCATAAGATTTATATAATTCTGCATGAAATAACTTATATACAGCAGGTGTATACACACTCGCAGCATGCTTCAAAATTGCAACAGGGAAAGACAATGCTACTTTACTTTGACTGGCCTTGAAATCTTCAATCAATTCATCATAACGGCGATCATCAAGTAACCGCTGAAAGTGCTCAAAAAATCTTCTCAAGTCATGTTTATAGCTCACATAGTGCTTGATGGCTTTATTCATGCTTTCACTTCGTTGTGTACTGATCATATCTCCATAGAATGTATCTTTCCCATAAACTAATGCCCACTTTTCTTTGATTTTGAACATTCTATTTAGCCAATCATTATCTCGCAATTCATACTTATCAAGCATTTCACTCCAAGTATCCAAAAACTCTTTTTCATGATCATAATCATAAATGCAATTGCTGAAGTCTCTTGCAAAATCATTATACTTCGCAAAAACACCGCTTAAGTGGATTGCCGCATTCTGAAAGATGTGCCAAATACAAAGACGATGACAAGTCTCTGGCCATTGTTGAGAAAGTGCTCTTGACATTGCAGCATCTTGATCTGTCAACATTGTCTTTGGTAGTTTCCCACCCATAGCTCTTGAAAACGTCTCAAACAACCACACAAATGAATCGGTGGTCTCATCGTATAACAACGCAACTCCAAAGATAACAGTTTGCCTATGATGATTTACTCCACAAAATAAAGCAATTGGCCTTCCATCCTTATGCTTGCGATATGTAGTGTCAAAGCATACAACATCACCAAAATTTCCGTAGTCAACAATCATGTTTGAATCGGCCCAAAAGATGTTAGTTATCAAATCGTCTTCATCCAATTGAATATCATAAAAGAAAGCCGGATCTTGTACTCTCATACTTTGCAAGTATTCCAAAACGCCACAAGTATCACCAGACTGCACTTGTAAACTGCGCTTACTGCGTAAGTAATTCTTGTAATCCACACGAGCAAACCCAAGATTTTCACGTCCTCCTACTTTCCTAGCCATTAATTCATAAGCATTTCTTGGAGCAATACCCGAACAATCAGCCATATCGACTTCTACTGCTTGGGAAGTTGACAGGTTACGATGAGATCTGAATAGGTGGGTCTTTCTCGGGCTTGCTAAATTGTGATTATGATCAGCAACAAAGTTCACAACACAATATTTTCCCGTTTTTCGACAACTGACCTTCAGCAATGCTAAACAACCAAATCTCGTCTCTGCTCTTTGGGATTTGTAGGCATCATCTCGTTTATCAGGTGCTCGTTTACCTTCACAAGAGCAAACAAATATTCTATCCAACACTACTCCCTTGCGTGTATGAGCTGAGCTTTTTCGAATTGAGAAGCCAATGGCCAAAGCGTAAGAATTGTAAAACTCGTAAGCTGCCTCTTCGGTTTCAAACTCCATACCAACTCTAGGAATAAGCTCCTTATATATCCTTGAATGAAGTGTATCAATCGTTTCATCAACAACTTGAGATTTTTTCGAATCTTCATCTTGCTCGAAATCCAATCTGCGGCGTGGCGGTATGTCTTGTTCAATAGCATCCATAATTAATCTCTAACAAAATATACATCTTGTCATTAATTATGCTATAAAATCATATAACAAAGTTACTACGTACAGAGAATTGAAGTAACTCATCCTTTAATCAATCTTGAAAAAACATACATCTTGTCATTAATTATGCTATAGAATTGAAGTAACTCATCATTCATCATCTCAAATAACGCTATAAACTTAACAATTTAATCAGTACTAAAACCCTAAAACATACGCAGGAAGATATGAAATTGGGAACCATATATATCCGACCTTCGAAACGTGCGATTGATCGAGTTGGTTAGAATCATGAAGATTCGTTTGCCTGTCTTGTATGGAGAATAGCGATCCCAGATTAGGTGAGGATCAATCTCCAGTCTCTCGTTTGCTTTCCAGTATGGAGAATAGAGAAGCCAGAATCCGGAGAGAAGAACTCCACGGCCGACGCTGGAAGAAAGACGAAAAAGAAGGGATTTTTACTAATTGAGATTAATTTTAATTGAAAATAAAAACTGACACGTGGACCAATTAATACAGTGTAACAAGGTGTGTAAAAGGGTTAAGTTAACAGACGATCCGGACTGCTCAATGTGAGGGAGGCAAATGGAGACATATGGGCGACGGTTTTCATAAACATTCTCACAGTTCCTGAAACCGTGGCCGCCACCGTGTCAATTGTGATATTTTCACCGCGTGGATTATTCCCTCTTAAAAAATCCATTTTAGTTATAAGATCTCTCTCTTTGTGTTCATTCCCTCGATTCTTGGCTTTCCCTCATTCAAATCACATCATCATCATCAGGAATTGATCATCATCAAGAATTGATGTGTTTGTCAAATATTTGTTTTTTATTGACTTAAAGACCCGTCGAATAATTTTACACTCGATATTTACATTGAATTTCACGCACATGTGACAGTGTTCAGTGTGGACTTAATTAAGTTCACCCTTGCGTTTTGCATAAGCCCTCAAAGAAGGTATTGCTAAGGTAAAAGCTACGGGAATTTCCAACATCTTGACTCAAGGTGACATCCTGATCATCATCAACTACATGCATAGAGTTTGACCGTGTTTATGGGGAATCGAGATCAGGAGTGAATTTCTCACCGAAGGTTTGCTGCATTAATCAGTGTCAGCTCAAGAACTTCTCAGCGATTCGGATCTACATTGCGGATCATCAGCAATGATGCTCTTGAGTGATGGTCCAACATAGTGACCCCACCCAAACCATTATGGTATCATCCTATATATTCCCTTCGTTTCGTAATAAGTGTTGTTTGTCTTTTAATGCACGCTTTTTAAGAGGTAAAAACTCTATAAAATATTTTTTTTATAATTTCATACACATTAGTAATAACTATAACAATAAAAAAAAATCATTAAAAAATTAATAATTCATAAAAAAAAGTTACATATTTAAAATGCGTGCCGAAAAGTAAAAAGACACTTATATTATGAAACAGAGGTAGTATATATTAAGAAAGAACGAAAATCATTCCCCGTTTACCTAACAACTCCAACTTAATCTTTTGATACTGCAGTGGCATGCGATCTGTACGGTACGCATGTTGATAGAATGAACTCAGATAGACAAGAACAAAATACCTCAAGGAAGCTCAGAAATGGAATCTCAATTATAAGAAGAAAACAACAGTTGAGTTCAGTAATCATGAAAAATCAAATTAATTATTTGGGATTATATTGGTGGTGAAATTTATACAACACAAATAATTTCCGGGGTCGCGATAGGGACAACTCCGGTCTCGCCACCGTACGTACGTAACTTATACAAATGTGGAAGCACCAAGACTGGCGATCGAGGCGAGGGCGGAACAGAACTCCTTTGCAAGTTGCAACTAATTAATTGGGGAGAAAATTTTCCTATCATCAAAATTTATATGTTAGCTTCGGATTTGAGAGATTTCTTTATGCATATCTACAACAGTAATCACTCACTTATACATTGTTCCAACTTCCAAGACCAACGTCGATGAGTTCGGTTAGAGATAGTTTTTCATTCAGGTCATAGTTTGCTTTAACCTTGGTACTTGCTTTCTAGGTTTATTGAAAGCTAAAATATTACTACCTCTTAAGGTTTGTAGATCTTTATTTTAAAAGATCAAATTTAAAGATGGGCTAAATTACCGCTCCATCTTAAATATAAAATATTTTCATCTCGATGATCTCTCATTTAAGTGAGAGAAATATTGCTGATTTACATTTTCCCATGAGTCATTCTTTTCAATAATAGGTTACTGTCACTACAAAAAAAAAAAAAGAAAATTTGGTGAAATATCACCCATTCCTAATTTAATTAGGTTATTAGCATCTTAAGTTTATTTATTGGCAGTGATAGCACTCAAATCAATTTTTTTAAGGGATTAGCTTCATTCCTCTCTTCTCTCCCCGAACCTCGCGAGGAAGCGCTCTCGTTTCCTCTTCTTCATCGATTCCTCTCCGTCCATGGCGAGCTCCCTCTCTCAACCTCCGTTCCCTCCTCCTCCATCGACCTGCTCTCTATCTCTCACGCTCCTCCTTTTTTCATACTCCTCACCCGATCTCACTTCTCTGAAAATTGCAGATCGACATCCAGATGCCTGGATCTGCAATTCCCTTACTCACTTCTCCTAAATCTCACTTCTACAAATCCAGATCTGCAGAAATCAAAACCAAATAGAGTGGGATTGTGAGAAGAAGAAAGAAAAGAGCATGAGAGAAATAAAAATTGGAGGAAAAGAGAGGCTTATTCCGAGATCTATAAGCGAGATTTCAGAAAGAGAAGATTGGGTGCTTCTTCCGGTGGCGTGGGTGTCTGGCGGTGGCGCTCTGTTGGCGGGTTTTGGCTCAGCCCTGGCGACACTGGCGGTGGCTCGGCTCTGTTACACCACATTCCATTCTTCAGTTCACCTTCTCCAAGGACCTCGCCAGCAAGCTCGCCGTCGCAGTCATTTGGTATTGTCCTCTTTCTTTCCCCTCTCCATCTCCATTGTTGTGTTAGGGTTGGGTAGTTCTCAACCGGACAATTTTTGTTCAATTGTATCTGTTGGCATCGGTATGATGAGTTCTTTGGATTAAATGCTGTTTGATCTCTTCAGTTTCTGAAAATTGAGGCTTTGGCATCTAGGTTCTGCTTGTATCCGATCTGTTGTGATTAGTTTGTTCTCCAATTCCACTACTAATCAACTCGCTATTTTGAAAATCCCATAGATATCAACTCACTATTTTGAAAAACTGCCTCCAAGGTGTTCGATGAAATGCCTAGATGAATTGACTATGTTTTTGTTGTTTCTTGGTAACTTTTAGTTGAAATAAATCATTCATTGTTAATGGCTTTGCAAATTTTTGAGTAAATTTGGATTGAAACATCTCTAAACATTATGGTTTTAAGTTTTTCAAAAGCACTTTATTAAAAGAAATGGTGTGTACAGTGTACATCTCGATCCCCTCATAGGCATTTTTGTTGTTCTGCTACAAGAGCAGCATTTTTGTGTTTACATTGACTAATTAGGGAAAACTTGTTTGTTATTCATATAGTTCACCTATTAAATGTTGGTTTCATGTAATCAATTCATCTATATAAAGCAGTACTAGATTGATGGATTGATTATTAACTGGTCCGATTATAGGCTTATAGCTAGTGATTCAGAGCCAGATGGACTCATCAGGAAAATTTCAATCATTATCCGATTATTTGAAGGAGTATAAAAGTTCATTATGTACTCTGTATTTCATAACAGTCTTTAAGTTCTTTCAAATAAAGTACTCCATTAAAATTCCTTGAAAGTATATCTCATATACTCATTTAATTTCTGTATAAGCATGGTGTAATCCAACGGCATACAATCACCAAAATAGTCAAACTCAACTTATATTTGATCCATGCTTAGATTTAATGCCTATATTAATGACAAATTAGTGTAATCTTTATAAAAGCTGTGAATTTTCAGTAGGCCATGAGGACCAGTTGCAGTTGCTTGTAGTTGTAAGCAACCACCCATCACCTGAACTAATATCCAGGTTTGTCGCCCTTGTTCAAAGCTTTGGCGCTTTAGTTTAACGTGGCATTTGATCAAATGTTAATTGCGGAAACATTGAATTATGTACACAGTGTAAAGAGGCTTCCAAGAGGCATCTAGAGCGATGCCATTTCTTATGTGACACGAAAGAGTTCCTTCCTGTCAAGATCTCACCTCCCCGGAATGGCTACAATGCTGCTGTGAAGACTGTGACAATGATCGGGGTTCAAGTTCCTTTCCATGAGGAGGTTCTTAATGTACATGATTTTCTTGCTCAGAGTCTCATCTTTTACATTTTGATGAAATCATGGCTTTCTGTTCAGATAGTGGCTAAAGAACCTTGATGACAATCTGATAGCTGATGATCTTAGAGAGAAAATTTCCGAATTTGTGACTGTGTGCAATGATGTTATCATGAGAGATAGTGAGGGCAAACCAAAGGGATTTGGCTTCATCAGCTATGAATCACCTGAAGAAGCAAAAAAGACAATTGAGGCATTGAATGGTTCAGAATTTGGTAATAATTTGGATTTAATATGATCCATATTTTGTGTTTACATGTGTGTACGCCTGTGTGTCAATCTAAATATCTTTATTTGTTATGTTTCTTAGGATCAAAGAAGCTGTTTGTTGGGAGGGCTCAGAAGAAGGCTGAAAGAGAAGAGGTACTGAAGTGTGAATATCTGTGGGAGGATCCTTAAAGAAAAAGCTAGAGTTGCAAATGTGTATGTGAAGGACCTTGACCCTTCTGTGGATGACACAATCTTAGCTAATCATTTTAGTCCCCGTGGGAGGATAATATCTGCTATGTTCAATAAGTTGATAGCATTAAATGCTTAGTAATTTAGCATCCCACTTTGAATTCTTATAATTTAGCATCCCATGAGTGGGACTTTTACTGTCAATTGGACTTTTTGCATTTAAAGGTAAGTGTGCTTCTTATGTGTGGATGAACAGATCTTTACATGGGATAGTTTCAAGAATCGGACGTTGTTGACAATTTGAATTTGCTATATAGCACATAAATAACATCAAGCTACTGATTTGCTATGTAACTTTTTTTTTTTTTTGAGTTGATGAGATGTTAAAGACCTTGTATGTTTATATGTACAATAAGGTGACTCTATTTCGATTCCACGTTTTAGTCTCCTATAGTCCTATGTCATCAATTATATAAAGATGTCATCAGAAACAATTGAGATCAATGAAGTGTAATAACTAATGTCATTAATGAATAATAGTCATCAATAAAAAGATGTCAAATCACATTTTATGCTCCTATTTCACCAATTGTATTAAAATGCTATAAAAAAATGTCATCATAAATGAATGAGATAAATGAAGTGTAATCACAAATGTCATCAATAAAAGACGTCACCACTCAAGTTTAATTACATTTTATGCTCTTTACATTTATATAAAAATGTAATAAACATGTCACCACAAGTGATTGCCTCAATGAAGTGTAATCATAAACGTGTCATCAGTGAATAAAAGTAGAATCGATGAAAATATATCGATATACAATGTATTAAATTAAAAAAAAAGATGGCATCAAATAATTACATTATAAAAATGGCATCAAAACACTACTTTGAAAAAGTCGCATCACATTAAAGAAAAAAAATGTCATCAAAACACTACTTTCAAAAAATATGGCATCACGGTAAAAATATCATCAAAAAATTGACATAAAAAAGGTGTCATCAATAGTAAAAAAAATGTCATCACAACACTACTTTGAAAAAATATGGCATCACGGTAAAAAAAATATCATCAAACATTTGACATAAAAAAATGGCATCAATGGTCAACGTGACATCACATTAAACAAAAAATATCATCAAAGTTTGAAAAAAGTGTCATCAAATCATTTCTTTATAAAAGTGGCATTAAAACGAAAATAAAATGTAATAAAAAAAGTGGCATCAAAATAGCAAAAAATGGCATCACAAAATATGTCACCAAAAAAAATAAAAATTCCAAGTTGGTCAACGGTCAACGTTGACCCTTAATAATCAATTTGGGAAGGGTGTTAGGTTAGCTAATTAATTTTGTTTGGGTGCTAGTTAGCTAATGAGATATTCATAATGTGCTATTTGCCAAAATAACCCAAAAAAAAAAAGAAATTTGCCACGCTACCTAGCTTCGGCAGGGGTTTTCCGTGGCAATTGATACCTTTTGCTACCAATGGTTGCTTCGGCAAGGGTTGCCGTCGCTAATGATGTCTTTTTTGCCACGGTAACAGGGTTCCGTTGCTAACCCACGAATAGGCTTTTCTTTAAAAAAAAAAGGAAAAAAATAAAAATTAGTATAACCTACCAGGCTACCACTCATCTCACTCCGCTCATTTTCAGATCTGAAAACCCTAACCCACCCTCCGGCCTCCTCTACTTTCAGATCCGAAAACCCTAACCTCACTCACCACCATCCCCTCGCCGCCATCTCCCGTTCACACCTCCGGTAAAGCTTGAAGCGTCCTTACCTCACTCACCACCACTGCCTTGCTCACAACCACCGCCTCGCCGCTACCAACGCCCTGCTTTCAGATATGAAAGCTTGAAACCCCCTAACCTTACTCACCACCATCGCCTCGCCCGCGGGGAGGATTAGCGGGACTACGGGAACTCCGGGGAGGCGCGAGACAGGCGAGGGGAAGAGAAGGTGGTCTGAGATTGGGTACTTGAATTTGGGCTCTTCATTCTTCAATGGCAGAGAGAGAGAGAGAGAGAGAGAGAGAGAGAGAGAGAGAGAGAGAGAGAGAGAGAGCGAACAGTAGAGGGAGAATGAGTGGGGTGAAGAGGATTTGTAGTCGGGTGTGCGGTAACTCTCACGGTTTGATCCGCAAGTATAGGCTCATGTGCTGCAGGCAGTGCTTCCGCAGCAATGCCAAGGAGATCGGCTTCATCAAGGTGCCATTTTTTTCCATCCCTCTTCCGTTTAAACTTCCAATCGAAGATCTTCATTGGTATATGTGGTTTTATTTGAAATCTTTATATTAAGTTGTTTGGTGATTGTATTTTTGTTCTTTAATGGTTGCGAACATCTTAGTTATAGGTCTTGATTGGAACCTTAATTTCCCATAAACATTGCAATCAAATGCAATTTGAGATTTCTTGTCATAGTTCGTTGATGTTATAACCAAAACCTCATTGATTTCCACATTTATCCATTTTATGTAAATTTTTTGAGCATGAAACACATTGTTCAACCAGTGATGAGTAGGACTAGAATTTAGTATGTTGATTTATTTCCCAAATTCATCCTATTGTGGTTTCCCTGTAATGGGGGTGGTTTATTAAGTTAATCTGGTAATGTTTTATGGATTGGGAGAGGTGGAGTTGTAAATTGACTCTTTCCCATCATTTCCTTATTTTTAGAAATGGAAATTGATGACAAATAAGTGAGAATCAAACTTAAAAGGTAACGATGTTACTTTTCCATGGTTGCATTTCCAAATTAGTGAGAATCAAAACAACTCTTAGCCATAAAGTTAATTTGAGCGTGTAGAAAATTAGTGGTTGCATTTCCATGGTTTCTATAATTGATTAATATTGAATATATTCCATCAGCTGGTGTATTTGAATGTGTAGCAATTTTTTAAGTTAAAAATAAGTGATGTCTGTTACCAGTTATGGGTAATGTAGAATTATCCTCTTTGCTTTCATTCCAAATTTTGGCTACTTGGTTATTAGGATTGTGTAAATCACTATTCTTTGGGTTATCTGGAATTTTCGCTACCCTTTCTTTCTTTGCTAAGTTCAAAACTAGCAGTAGTTCCTAGGTGTTGCCTTTATTTATTTCTCGATGTAGACGCATCTTCAACTTGAATCCATCATCCATTTGTCTTTCTATTCAATGCTCTATCTGATACACTTTAGGGCTCGTTTATTTTTAAAGGAGAGAATGGAAAGGAACGGAATTAAAATTTATACGCTTATAGTTTACACTGGCTATCTCCAAAAATAAAATATTGATAACATGTTTGCTTAAGCGCTATTTGCTCAGAAAAAAATCCGCAGCCTTGTTTTATTTTCCCTATGACAAGAATTTCCATTATGGTGGCTTCTCTTTGTAGTTTACATTTTTATTAAAGCTGTCTAGCTTGTCCTGGATTTTTATTTATAATAGGATTATGGTTTTGGTGTTTTGCTAAGCATGTGCACCATGGATGACAAATTTGTGGATTTTTCAGGTCACGAGGCAACACATTGAGGAAGGCTCATTGGTGTGCCTGTGGTTGAGGTGGGTATTTTATGATATATGTTTCACTACTGCTGCGAGAACAACTGACTCATTTTTTAACGCTTTTAGGCTCCATCTGAAGCAGAGGCTCAGTGTGCTGAACTTTGCAAGTCGGGAAAGGTAAGTGATGCTATGAGCATATAAACTTAAGTGATATAATCTGATTTCTTCTTTTTTTTTGTGATTCTATAGGTTTATAGGTGACCCTTATTCATTACAAGGAATGATTGTGGTATAATAAAAGTGGCTGATTCTAGGTACAAGACAAAGGCAAAATGTGGTGTGCTGGATCTATATCCTTCTCACAGCGGTAAGCATTTCTTCGTTTGATGTGCTGTTTCTAGAGTCTTGCTATACAAATTAAGTCATGGAGAGTGGAACTGATTTACTTGCTTAAGGGCTTCTTGTTATTGGTGAAAACACTTAAATGATATTTTATATATGCATCTTAGAAGAAAGTTTATGCTTGTTGAGCAGTTTCCAGAAGTGTTAATTTGCTGATATGTAATGTTTCTTTCCTTTCCTTGCATCTTTCTTTACTAAACAATTCCTGTAAGAACATACACCATAAAAAAATGGGCTGAAAAGCAGAGAAGGATGCCTAAGCATAAAGAAAATGGCATCTTGACATTGGAACTGCTGTTGAATTTATTACTTTCAAACAGATTTTTCAAGTCTGAACTTTCGTATGGTGTATGAGTTTTATTTTCTCCTCCTGGTTCAGAGTCCTGTATGACTTTATAGGAGAGGAGCATTTAATTGGTGCACAAGATCTACTGCACTAACATACCTTCAGATATTCATGTATAGGTAATATATATACTACATGCAGCAATGCCATGTTGATTGGTCCTTTGGATACAGTGCTTTAAAAACTGCTAATGTGTTAACCTTTATGCAGGCATACATTTATCTTTTCTTTTGAGGAGAAAAAACAGATTTGGACCAATATTGAGAGGTTACTGACAGATAGTCAAATACAGGTATTCTCACTCCCTCTACCTCTCCTCCTATCCCTCTCCCATCCTCTCCTTTTTTTGGACCCTGACGACTTCTCTTAAATTTTGGTTGGCATGAAAGTTGCATTTTATTGAGTGCTTTTGGTTAAAATACATTTCTTGTCATCAACAAATGTACCATTTTTTTGATATAGATTTTCAAAAACAAGATGCAAATACATTATTAGCCATTTGACCATTTTTTAAATGATGTCTATGTATTTCTTTAGTAAAGTTGTGTTGATTTTCTTGGTTTATTGGCTGCTCTTGGAAGACTGTCCTTGGGAATCTGAGACTGAGTCTCGAAGTCAATTTTATGTTGATATAAAGACAAGTTCAGTAATCATATGGTATATGATGTGAGTCTCCTTAAGGTATGGTGCATTGGTGCTTATCTCAACTTAAAAAAAACCCTATTAACTTACCTTTAATATTATGTAAAAATGAGGTTTGCTCGATTATCTTTTTTTTTTATTGGCAAGGAGTTGAGTTATGCCCCATATTTTGGGTCATGAAGCCATATGATAGGCATAGAGATGTGGATGAAGTTCTTTTTACCCCTGGTGTCTTTATATATGTTTCATCTAGAGTTCTTTCTCAATATTCATTTTGTTTTCAAACTAAACCATATTTTTTTATGAAAGGGGTCATTATGCTGCTGAACAGAGATGGGGTATTAGGGGGGGGGGGGGGTGATTAGAAATTAGCGTGTAAAATATATATTTTCAGCCCTGTGCTTATGTGCAAATATTGTGCCTGTTTTATGGATTCTGTTAATTTTGAAATCTGTACCGCTTTATTAGGTAAGAGGGCATGCTGCAGGAGTTTTGGATGGCCTGATGAAGGATGGTGAAGATAATCTGGCAACTGAATTTCGTAAAAGAACATTTAAGAAGGCATGCCTTATCTTACCTCTTTTGTTATTTCATTTTGCAATCTTAGTGTCTTCTTGTTTGTGGAATTGTGGTGGATCGTGTAATATTTTGGAATTTCGTTCGTTTTTGCTGAGACTCCTTGTCTATTCCACTTTGATATGATGATTGCCTCTCTTTCATTAGTTCTTACACAAATGTAAGTTAAAATTCCCTGTTTCTACCTAGTTAAAAAATACTATCCAGACTACCCATTGGCTAGCTCTGGACATTATTTGACTTGCTTACCTTTGTCCACTTCCATAAAGGATATCTAAAGCTAAATTTCAGCAGGTTGTCATTGCAGAACCCTTTTGTTGTACTATTACTGGTTAATTTTATAAGTAGGTGATATGCTTAATGATATCTGCATATTAGTTTATGAAAGATTATGTGTTATGCACGTCTGAAATGGAAAAGTTGCAATTGATTTCTCAAATGGAGAAGATTAGGTTGTTGTGGGTAGCATTATGACGCTTTCTAGCAGTTCCTCATTATGATTATGTATCAACAAAGTTAGTCCTTTGTTAATTGAGCAGAACTTAATTTCTTGAAAGTTTTATCTCCTTTGTGAGTTAGATTGAGCATATATTAGTTTTTAGTTTCCATGGTATAGATTTCATTAAAAATTAACTTAACTGCTTGCTTTTCATCAGGTGTGATGACAGAATGTTAACCAAATGCCTTTAACTGTGGATTTTCCAGCTGCTGTGCATTTCTGCTTTTTATTATGAGATTGATTTCTTTCTTTCTTTATTAGCTTGTCCAATTTGATGTAAATTTTGTAGTTTTAGACAATTTTTTGGGTTAAAATATAGTTTTGGACATTTTATTGTATATGTAAATTTAATAATTATGTATATAAATTTTGTAGTTTTTTACATGTAAGTTTTGTATAATTAATGAAAATTTATTATATGTAAATTGTGTATTTTTTTTATTAAAAATATTGGACTTTTTAGCCCGGGTACGAAGAAACTGGGCTAAAAAGAATTTATTTATTTTTATTAAAAATGTTGGACTTTTTAGCCCGGGTACGAAGAAACAGGGCTAAAAAGCATTAGCTACGGCAGCTTGCCGTAGCAAATATGTAGTGTCTTTCATAGGGTCGCTTAGCCGTAGCTTAGTCGTCGCTAATTTTTTTTGCTACGGCTATTTGCCGAAGCTACCAAATTTTGCCACCCCAAAATTCGCGACCCCTCCATTTGCCGTAGCTAAGCCGAAGCTAAACCCTTTTTGCCACCCCTTGAACCCCTTTTGCCACGGCTTTTTGCCGAAGCGATTTTTTTTTTTGTAGTGTGTTATCCGTCTCCCCGGTGTCAAGATGTCGCGTGAATCCTTGCCCTATCCCGTTAACACGCGTGTTCTCGGCGTTCACAGCCTTTCTTGGGTCTTTCTCGACTTCCATGTTGGGTGAAGATTTTATTGTGTTTTGCTGAGTGTAGTGTCATTATTCGTTGTTTGATTTGCGTTATTTCTATTTATCTGTATTGTATAATGACGGTTAGTCAATTTGCCGATCTGTTTACCTCCCGAGTTGTCAAATAATATGTTGAATGGTATCTCGAATCTTATAAGCGAGTTAATTTTAAAATACAACAACAACAACAACAACAACAACAACAACAACATTCTCAGTTAATCCCACCTAGGCAGGGTCTGAGGGACCAACAACAACAACAACAACAACAACAACAACAACAACAACAACAACAACAACAACAACAACAACAACAACAACAACATTCTCAGTTAATCCCACCTAGGCAGGGTCTGAGGGACCAAGATATTTAATTTTAAAATAAACATAATAAACATTTTAGTTATAAAGAAAAAAAATGAAATATTAATCCTTGTGAGGCCTAACTTGCATGTTTCAATGGGCCAATAGGCCTATATATTGTCACTTAGTTCTTGGCCCTAAACCAGATAATAAAGGTATGTGTATTAACAAAGGATAAATCAAATGTGGAAGTAACCTTGGCATTTGGCAATGGCCACCTTGTAAACCCTAATTTGGAGACCATACCTGTCCACTTGAGAGGAGGTTTAGATAGGCAGGAGAAGAAGGCACAAGAGACTCCCACCGTTATGATTTATGTATCAAATAGAATAATTAATTCATACAACTTGACTATTTGTCAGGTGAAAAAAAAAATGATGCCAGAAACGACATTAAATAATTCATACAATTTAACTAGTTGCAAAAGAAAAAAAAAACTCTCTCTATTGAATAAAACATGGCATTTTTTATCACTTTGTACCTTTTTTAAGGAGTCGAATAAATATATCTTTACACCCTCATTTATTTTCTACTTTTTTTCCTTTTCTCGAAAACTACAGCTATCATTCTGCTAATAATTACAAGGGTAATTATCTAAAGTAAATACCAAAATATTAAAAAATGACATCTTTTAGTTAACAAAATTCTCATTCTAAATTGACATATTTTGCTTGACGAATGTAGTATTATGGAGTAATAGGTTAGCCCTTACATTGTACCCATATCAAAGCTGGCAAAATCTAACTCGACTCCACCTGCTCAAACCGTGGTGTAATTGCATTGCACCAAAACATTCGTCACTCAAAAATCGACTACCCAATAACCAAAATGGTGCATACTCGAAAGTCGAAACAACCCAAACCAAGATATAAAATTGGCTTGAACCGATACTCGAAAAAACATCAGTTGTTAACCCTACCTAAGTATGACCGCACCTAAATAACCTAACCCAATATTAATCTGAACAAACATGATAAAGACTTGTTAATGAGCCAAACCCAAAATATCGCCCAAACTCCATAATGACTTGGTGCTCGTTTGGATAAATGTAGGAAGTCTACTTCTCGGGAATTTAATTCATGGGAAGTCTACTTCCCATGAATTACACTTTCTGATATTTTATGAAACATGTTTGGTTGAAAAATGAAAAAATGGTAGATTTGATATTCTGAGATAAATAAGAGATTTTTATTAGTAAGAAAAGGGTGGAAATCGTCTTACCATGTATCCCCTTGGTAATTCCAAATCCTGTATTTCACAGGAAGTTCAATTCCTGGGTTTATGGAGATGAAATTTTTTAACCAAACGCAGATATTCTATCCAACTTCCTAGATTTTTCAACTTCCTGGGTTTTTCAAACCAATCCAAATGAGCACTTGACCTGACTCTATTCCTAATTTCATTTTGATTCCAACAACCTTACCAATCGTGGCAAACATCTATCACGCTCACATGGGCTTAGCTCAACTGATTATAGGGGTGACATTTGTTAGAAATAATGCTTGAATAAGGTTTTATGATGGGTTTTATTTTATGTAAACTTATCCACGTATTTAAAAGAAAAAAAAATTAATTGGTTTTTTGAGGATTTTCCTCAACTAATTAGGTTTGGTGGGAGAGTGGGACGTTTGTGTTACGCACGTTCTAATCCACTTAAAGCTGCGTTTTCCCCTCCTCTTCCTCTAGCCTTTTTCAGAGAGAAAAATTATTCTGAGTTCCTGGTTGATTCCATCTCTTCGATTGCGAGTGCACGCTTTTGAAGAGCGCTGTGTAACCTTGGGGGGCGATGCCAAGAAGCCGACTTGCACCGTGGTCGGGGCGAAATCGCTTCTAAGGCAGTGGGTTCGGATATATACCACGCCACGCCATTCGTGTTTTCAGATGAGTCTTACGCTTTAATTTGATGTGTTTTAATCAAATTGAATATTGTTAAAGGTTTTTACTAACAATTTAGAAGCGATTTGTTTGTTAGTAGATACCGGTTGAAGAGATTCAAGGAATGAAGGATTGATTTTAACTGATCAATCAGACATACGAGAGCAACTTTGTTCGGTGACGAAACGGACTGTGTCCAGCGGCGTCGGATCCAGGAGCTAGCGATGAAGACGACGATGTCAAGGTCGCTGCGCAGCCGCTGGTTTCACCTCCGATGATGATCGAGAAGAGGTGGCGAGGATTGAACGGATTTTGGCGGAGATCGCCGACTGCAAATTGAAACTCAAAGAAAGCAAAATTCACCGTTCCGGGAGTGCGCGGATGAGCGCTTCCACGAGCTGAATGCAGACGTCGGCGGACTCCCCCTGCGCGACGATCTCCAGCGTGGATTCTCGGATTTCTCCCCACCGGTAGCGTCCGACCACGAGCCGGTCGAGAGCGTGGAGAATCTGGTGTTTGGCAAGTTCGATGTCGAGGAGAACGGATCGATCGACAAGGAGAAGTTCCGGTCAGTGTTAGCGGAGATCTTGATGGCGGTGGCGCGGGGGATCGGGCCAACGCCGGTGAGAAAGGGCTACTGTTGCGCCTTGTCTCAGCCTTGTCGAGCCAGGATGCCCACGACGGATAAGGAGGCCATTGAAGTCCAAAGCTTTGCGAGCCTATTGGAGAAGAAAGTGTGGGGCGAAACCATTGGCCTGAGTAACTTCGGCGAGGAGGCGGAGAACCAGTCCGGCTCCGTTAAACCGGCAAGGATTAAGTCGCAGTCGATCGATGGCTGTCTTCTCGAATCGATACAGCGTAACAACTTCCTTTTTTTTTTAGGTTAAAAGTGGCGGCTTGGTGGGTGCACTCCAGCATCAGCATCATCATCAAGGTATATTTATCATTTGCCTTAATTAATTAAGGTGTCTCTTGAACAAAGTTCTATTGCAAGTGATGAGTGCACCGAATTCTTCAAATTAGGCCATTCTTTGAGCCTTTTGGTAGAATTGGAATTAAATCAATTTGTGATGATGCTAATTAGTGAAATAAAAAACTAATTTATGCGGTATTAGTTTATTGATGACATCACTTAATATATGGCAACTAGCTAGGGGTCACGAGTAAAGGATTAAGTGCATTCATACATCCAAGTCTCAATTTCGAATCACTTGATTTATGAACTGGGTGATTGCAAATTGATTAAAATGTGCTATCATGATGATTTTGTATAACCCAAGTTTAACTTGTGTGGTTAATTTCATGATGCGACGTATGCGGAGTGGCACTGGGATGTTGGTAGCAAAATCATTTGCTATGGTTGCTAGAGGCAGGAGTTAAAGAAGCTCAGGATGGTAATGAACCAGTCGAGTCTTCACTTTGATCATACGAAGGATCTTCTTCTACCGATCAAGAACACTCGTGTCGATCTATTTTGTGAGATAAGTTGAAATTAATCTGGCAAGCAATTCTTGCTTTACTTATTAATTTTAACTATACAAAATGCATATATATATATATGTTGGTCGGGTTCATGTGCATATGCTTTATTAAACTATGATCATGAATTCATGATATGCCTCTTTCCGTTTGAGCTTGGATATATCCTTATGCATACATATATGTGAATGTTGATCGATGACATGATATTAGGACATATATATAGGAAGATGTTTTTTTTGAGAGAACTCCATAAATGCTCCTAACCTCTAACTTGGTTGTTGATGATCAAAATATGGTGATATGTGCATAAATGTTAAAACGTGCTAAATACCTTTTAAACCCGTAATTGAGAGGACCACTAGATTGTTTGAGTTAATTTATTGTTAAACTCTAAAAGCAAGTGTGGTAAAGGTGTTATATATCACGTTAAGTTGATGATTTTTGGATATACCAAGTTGCATGCATTTGCTAAGATCAAAGATGTAGTAGGAAAAATTGTTTTTGATATATACATATGAGATATAAAACCAACTTGCATAGAACCAAAAATGATTTAGATCCGATAGAGGTAGGAAGTAAGATGCCACAAGAGAAGTTAGACAAAACCCCATATAAGATGTGGAAATGACTTAGAGTCTATCTAGTGTATATGAGAAATGTGGGGATATTTGACTAAAAGTGGTTGTACCTTCCTTTAAGTGAAATGATATTGGATCTATTATGGTTGATTATATATACTTGTTGGCTATTGTGAGAACAATTGCGTTGCTTATGTGCTTAGATGATATAAATACGTGTGAATATCGTGATGCTGAGTTTTGTAGCAATGTTTGCTTAAGTAAAATCATAATAGTATTCTTGTATGTATGCTTATGTCTGCATCTTTATCTTTACTTGATTCAAATGTCGAGCTTGAATCTAGTGAGTCTAGAAGGAGAAATGAGATATAAGGGAAACTAGTTGTGAGTTTAAGTTTGATACAACTCTGTTGGATGAACTCCCTAATGTGACTGAAAGTGATTTACCTCTTATTTATGTTCTTAAGTTATAGTAGATGAATTTAGAACAGTCAAAGAGGTTATGAGTTCAACTTATGCTAGTTTCTTTCAAAAGATGCTATAGACAGTAAAGTGGAATCTATTATGTGTATCCCTTCTTGGGAACTAGCTGACTTGCCTAGAGGTGTCAAAACCATTGTGTGTAAATGGATCTCTAAAAGGAAATTTTAGAACAGATGGTTCTATTATAAGGTTTAAGGCAAGACTAGTGGTTAAAAGATTCACACAAAATATAAAATTGATTTCTTTAATGCATATTCTCTAATGATTAAGATTGTCATTTATATTTATTATTTGCTTTAGCATCTAATTATAAATTGGCAGTGCATCAATGGATGTTAAACTGTATTTTTAAATGACGATCTAGAGAAAGAGATATGTGGAACAGCCTACGGGCATGTGGTTCCAAGAAAAGAGAATTTTGTGTTCACTTAAGAAATCAATATATGGCTTTAACAAAGCATATTTGAAATGTTATGAGAATGTCACCAAACTGTGTTGAAGTTTTGGTTTTGTGTATATAATGCATGTTTTTTTTACCAAGATGTGTTACATTGGTTATGTGCCTTTATGTGGATATGGGATGATATTTGGCACTAGCATGCATGTGATAAATGAAACTAGAAACATTTGTTTCCTCTCGCTTTGAAATGAAAGATATGGGTGAAGTTGATATGTTTCTAAGTGTTAAAGAAACGAGAAAAAAAAAATTGCTTCATTCTATTATGTAGAGAAATGTTGAGAAGGTTTGATAACTTTATCGTTGTGCTAGTATTGATCGAACATTCTAATTATGATGATGTTATAGCTCCACTAGTGGTTTTGTTTTGACATTATGTGGTGGTGCTATGTTGTGAAAATCATCAAAATTGTCATGTTTGCTAGATCGACTATGAAATATGAGATCATAGTTTTAGATTTAGCTGGACAAGATATTGAGTGGTTGAGAATGTTTCTGGCTTACTTACTTTTGTGGGGGCATGAAGCTCTATCTGATTCTCTACATTGTGACTCACATTTGCTTTGTGTGTAGCTAGTAGCAATACATAAATTGGCAAGAAGAGACACACCCAGATTTGACATGAAGCTATGAGATAGCTGATTGCGAATGATGTCATGTAATTGGAGAATGTGAGGTTCGAGAGGAACTTGGTGGTCTATTGACAAAAGGGCTTAATGAGAGACTAGCCCTTGAGTTGTCTAAGGGAATGAGATTCAAGCCCACATGAGAAGAGATACACCACTTCTCATTCCCATGACAGGTGTATTGAGAAAGGTTGAGTCATGTACTCTTAATGAGTCCATAGCCCAGAGTTGGGTGGTCCTATTGAGAAGGACTTGATGGATTCACCGAATATGGAAGAGGATGAGCATAATGCTCTTAATGGTTCCATAGCCCTAATAAGGGTGGTCTATGTGAGATAGACTTGATGGAGCTACCTACGAGAGTGTGAAGGGGTTGGTCACCTTCTATGGAAGACTAGGGTGGTCTTTCTAGAGCACTCTTCAGCACCCAAGGTATGAGATGACCACATACATATTTGAGGATCTTATCGCGGAATCACCAGGATCGTGGTGAAGGTATGTGCTGTTGAGGTCAACTCGCGAGTCTGGAAGTTCAAGATTCGTTCACTTCTATGACAAGCGAGGCACTCAGCTTCACTATGTGTTGGTTCAAGACTTGTTCACCAACATTTAAGTATCTTCTCCATAAAACCAGCTCAGAACGTTGTTTTCAAAGTTGTTTTAGAAAACCTATTTTCTCGCCTTTGTGGGGGATTGTTAGAAATAATGCTTGAATAAGGTTTTATGATGGGTTTTATTTTATGTAAACTTATCCATGTATTTAAAAGAAAAAAAAAATTAATTGGTTTTTTGAGGATTTTCCTCAACTAATTAGGTTTGGTGGGAGAGTGGGACGTTTGTGTTACGCACGTTCTAATCCACTTAAAGCTGCGTTTTCCCCTCCTCTTCCTCTAGCCTTTTTCAGAGAGAAAAATTATTCTGAGTTCCTGGTTGATTCCATCTCTTCGATTGCGAGTGCACGCTTTTGAAGAGCGCTGTGTAACCTTGGGGGGCGATGCCAAGAAGCCGACTTGCACCGTGGTCGGGGCGAAATCGCTTCTAAGGCAGTGGGTTCGGATATATACCACGCCACAGCCATTCGTGTTTTCAGATGAGTCTTACGCTTTAATTTGATGTGTTTTAATCAAATTGAATATTATTAAAGGTTTTTACTAACAACATTTAGAGTAAGAGAATAAGGATCGAGTCTTATCAGCGACAGTGTGGGAGCAACCTCATCTCACAATCTCCGTCGGGCCGAGGGGTGAGGGACGTCCAAGTAGGGGGCGGGTTATGGGTGGATGAAGTCATTCCATCACTCGCCCCGCGGGTAAATATCGGCTCCACCCATCACCCGCAAACCTCTTCACCCTCATCCAATCCGCGCAGGTGAAGCGGGTACCTGCGGATTATTTCCAGCCCTAAATCCAGGGTAGCGATTTCACCTTTTTTAGAGCAAGTGGTAAACATCTATCATCGGTTCGAACCCGGATAACCGCTTTTTATTTATAAATTCAAGGCAAACATCTACGTAGTATCATATATTATGCTCTCGTCTCTTCTACCAAAAAAAAAAATCTATCATATATTATAGCAACCGGTTATTTCCCTAATCATCTAATCAGCCCATCACAGCATCACTAACGGTTCCATTAATCTTTAACAAGATGGGCCAATTTAATAACGGGCCAGGCCCGTTACAGTAAGTCCAATACATTCCTTTGGGCTCTAATGGAAAACAATTAACCGCGCTCTCCCCACTGTAAAGGCGCCAAAAAAAAATAACCGCTTTTCAAAAGATAACCACCCCTTTCACTACCGCCAACTTCCCAACCGTTTAGTCCAACCGCCAAAATAACGCCTATAAATTTTCTTGGTGCAGTTTCACCGATTCCTTGCAGAGCCCAGATTCTCAAAGCCTCATCGGATCAAACCAGGTCGACATTTTAGAGGCTGTAACTGTACAACTAAACAGCAAACCGACACAAATGGAGAACGAGTTCAATCTCGGCCTGCCATCGATTATGATCTTCTTCTTGATTGTGGTGATTATAGTATTTGTGCCGCCAATGATGAACCCCGGACCCATCGGTCCCCCGGGTCTCCCGCTTCTCCTGATAATCCCTGCAACCCTGGTTCTTTTGATGGTGCTACTCCATAGGGCCTACGCCACCTAGGTCAGAGATTTAGTTATATCAGTTATGTAATGTTGCTCTTTTCTCTTCTGAGTTGAGAAAAGGGCGAAGTACCACAGTTATAAATCAATAAAAGGATGGAGTTATAACCATCATCATTACTCTTTGATTGACTCATTTATTTTATCTTTCTATCCTATTCCGTATTTGTTGCGGTTAGAGATAGTCTTCCAAGTTAACACAAACAAGCAAATCGGAAAATTAGTGAACCCTAAACAGAAAGATAAAGCATATGATCATCTCTAGGTACATTGTCAAATTCAATACACAGTGGATCAACTATCATGTCAGCAATGCCAAATTCATTTGCTTCATCTGAACAGAAGATGATAACTACATTTATTCAGATACATGATGTCTTATCCTCTCTAAAAATTCAGTGAGCGTTGTTTAGGTTCAGTCATGACAATGTGAGTTGTAAAAAGGAGGAATAATTTATAAGGTTGTCAAGAGATAATCCATAAATATTCAAGCATGCCTACTACTTGAAACCTACCACTTACTTCAATGTGCAGTCAACTGACAATTGTCACTTCCTTGAATTTGGTAAATAAAGGGCGGCCATCCGGGGTTCGAACCCTTTGAGTACTACCCACTTAACCTTTCCGGTTGACAATTGTCCCTTCCAATTCCTCATGTTCTGCGCAAAATGCCACGGTACTTGTCTTGGAGGTTATCAAGAAGCCTTTGGAATCCCCTGACACCCCCCTTTGAGTCGAACCTTTGCCAGGTCAAGCAATCTGATATGTAAGCTAATTATCGAGTCTGATGCTTCTAACTTGATTCCTTATCCATCAATCATCATGATCATAATATCCCTCTCAATCTGAAAGAGTCCCTTCCAATTGGTACTGTGGCAGAGATCTTCTCAGCCTCTCTATTGATCGAACCTCCAAATTCAATCCAACTGCAGCCTAATTTCTTCCTGAAATCACGGTGCTTAATCAAGTCTCTCACATCTGCAGCCTCTCGCCATAGCCCTTTGGCAGCATAAATACTCGATAACAAGACATACATATCAACATTAGAAGGATTGCTATCCAATATCTTGCGTGCGACAAGCTCTCCAAGCTCAAGGTTTCCATACTGCTTACAACAGCTCAACAAAGCTTCCAATATATAAGCAGGGAGATTCACAGGTAGCCCTTTAACCAGTTCGTATGCTTCATTCAACAAACCCGATCTACTTACCAGATCCACCATGCAAGCCAAATGCTCAGGCTGAGGAGCAATGTTCCAATCCTGTTGCATCGATCTAAAGTACCTTTTACCATCCTCAAGCAGACCCGAGTGTGCACACGTAGTCAGGATGGCCAAAAATGTGACATCATTCGGCTCACATTTGGCTTCAACCATGGAGGCCAATAGTCCCAGAGCCGTCTCTGCAGATCCATGGTGCGCTTGGGCCAATATCATGGTGTTCCATGCCACTGCATCTCGTTCCCCCATGCCCTCAAATAGGGCGGTGGCATCGGCTATTAGACCACACTTAGAGTACATAGACATCAATGAACTTCCAACCATCGTATTGTGCACATAACCACTCTTGATCACCGATGCGTGGAGAGCTCTGCCCCAGTTGTGCAAAGCAAGAGCACTGCATATTGGGATCACAGTGGTGTAAGTAGCTTGATCAGGCCTACATCCATCCTTCAGCATCTGAATGTACAAATTCATAGCATCCTCGGTTCGGTAGCCAGAAATCAGGGTATTCCATGATGTTGCATCCTTGTAAAGCATGTCATTTCGAAAGAAATCCAGGGCCTCAGCCATCTTCCCGCTTTGGACGAGCCCAAACAACAGCGAATTTGATGCAACGACATTCCTTGCTGGCATTTTTCTGTAGAAATCGATAGCCTCCTTCAGTCTTCCATTTTGAACAAAGCCCGAAACCATGCAGTTCCACGCAACAGCATCTCGCACAGGCATTGAACCGAATAGCCTGCAAGCCTCTTCTACCATACCATTTTGCATATAGCCCCGGATAACCGTAGTCCATACCTTCACATCCTTCTCAAAAGGGATGTCATCAAACATCCTCGCGGCTCTCTCCATAAACCCAGCTCTCGAAAAGCACGCAATCATGCTTGTCCATGATACAACATCTCGCCTTGGCATACTCGAAAACAGCTCATGAGCCTCCTCAATCATCCTCATTTCGACGTAACCACTCAGCATTCTATTATACAGACCAATGCTTCTCTCGGGGGCTTGATCAAACAACTCCCTAGCCTCTTCTATCCTCCCATTTCTTATATATCCATTTAACATCACATCCCAGCAAACAGCGTTCTTGATCCTCCCAGGAATCCGATCAAACAACTTCCTCGCCTCTTCCAACTCGCCACACCCGATATACCCACTCATCATTGCAGTCCACGACACCACATTTCCCGCAGGAATAGCGTCGAACAGCTTACGTGCTTCCGAAATCATGCGGTTTCTTGCAAACCCAGAAACCATACAGTTATAAGTCACTACATTTCGTTGAGGCATTTCGTCGAACAGTTTCCGGGCAGAGCTGACATTGCCGCGATTAAAACAAGATGTAATCTTTGTGTTTATGGAGTAGACGTCTTGGCGCGCAGATGATGAGAACGACACTGCAGTGCTACAATCGACTGTGAATCGGATCAAACGTCGAGCTCTGGTGAAACACATTGCAGTTGTGTATGGCGAGGGATGGTGAATTTGCAACGTGCCTATTTCTTTATGATGAGGCTTTTCTCAAGCACGGCCATGGGCCATGGCAGCTGCAGTCCAAGTACGAATTCATCGGAAATTTGGAACCGAAAATGGGAACCTGGAGTTAAAAAAAATGGTAATCTTGGCGATTTGATTTTTTAATCTCTATTCATAAGTTCTGCCATCTTCGGCAAAATATATCCTAGAATTCATGTATGTTTTTTTAGATTATAAAAAAACTATATAAAACATAATTTTTTAAAATAATTTTTTAAAATAATTTTTATAAGTATAAAATTATTATTTTTAATTAATAAAAAGTTGCTATTTTATAGTATAATTTTTATTATTTTAAAAAAACATATAGTTTTTAATTAGTTGCACTTTGTTAATTCCAAAAAAAACGTAAATTAAGTAAGGTAAGATATATTTGTAATTATTAATTGGCTTGTTTAAAAATATATTTATTAAAAATTGGATTTTCTAACCTACAACTTAGAGCAATGTTAAACATCTTGATTTGAGAAATACTAGTACAATCCTCGCGCTATGGCATGATTTTTTGAAAAATATAATCTTAATAATCTAAAAAATTAATATTATAAAATGTTACTAAAAGTTAGGATAAAAACCATTAACATAAAAGTATGTTAGAAATAATTTCATAATTTTTTTAAATCTCATTTAATGTAGCATACACAAATATAGATATTTTAAATCACTCTTATTGATTAGTAATAAATAATAATATCATTGTTAGTTTGTTTAAAATAAAATAATAATAACATCATTGTAACTTTGGTATTAAGAATATATATAGATAGTTAGTAAATGCATTAAAAATAAAAGAGAAAATTGTGATTGATTTAAAGAGATAAATGAAAGAAGAAAAAAATAATTAAATGAATTGATTGGTTTGATCGAAGAGCTAATTAAAAAAAGAGAGGGATAACCATAGGCAGAGTTAAGCGAATGCAAGGGGGAGCATTCGCCCCTCTTTTATCCAAGAAATCACCTATATTTGTTCTACTCGTCAATAGTTTCGTTTTGTTATATTATAAGCCTCAATCCGACAGTCAAGTAAAAAGTGATGTATGTTTGAAAGTTAAACACATGAAAATTATTTATTTCAAATGTCTTTTGATAAATCGTTATGCTTTTATATTTTACTTAATTTGATATTTTGTAATGTAATTCAACTTAAAAGCTTTGAAACAAGAGGTTATATATTGAATATTTAGGCGGTTTCAATCTGCTGACTTGTCAGCCTCTCGAGAATCAGGTTTGCCTGATCTCAAATCTTTACTTGCAAGTTTAAAGTTTGTATGTCTTGTTACATGTTATTTCATGCTAAGAGAACAACAAGTTCCATATTGACTTTAGGTTTCAAACGATATATTTTTAGACGAAAGAATGATATTATAGATTAAAACGTCATCGATTTTTTAAAGAGAAAAAATATATAAGAACTAATGACAAACACCAACATTTTGAACAAAACAATTGTGTTTTGAAATAAAAAACGTTGTCTTAACCTAAAATGTCATCATGTAATCTAAAATATCATAGTTTTTGTTCGCTACACTATAGAAAAATCTATCGAAGAGTGAATTAACAATTTGTACAAAACTTTGTCTTCCCTTCGATAAATTTATGGCTCCGTCAATGAGGATAACACGTAGGCTAATAATATCATTTGCCTTTTGTTGACTGCCTTTCTCAAATCCACGTTTAACACTTGATAATCATATTCATGAGTCAACGGGTTCTTGATCGATTTCTTCAAGTCCTTCTTCAAGTATTTTCAAACTAATTAAAAATACCCTTAAAACAATTATTCAACCACAATGATAAATCGGTTTAAATCTTGCATCAAACTAATGAAATCAACAAGAAGTATGTGAAGAGGGAGGAAGGAGATTCAAGGCTGTTTTGATGTGGAGTTGTTTGTCAAGGGTTATTTTCGCTTGAGTTAGTGTTGAAAGTTTTTGATGTTGGTTGGGTTGAAAGTTTTTCTTGTGGAAGACTTGAACTTGAAGTGTATCCCATATTGGAATTATGTGAAATTCAAGCCTTAAATATAATTGTTAGACAATAGAGAGTTAGTTAGGACCATCAGCCTATGTGCTGAGTAATCCGTCTATAAATACTTTCATTATACTGCTATATACAACTCAAGTTGGAGAATGTAACAAATTCATTTTTCTTCATTTTTCTCCTCTCTCTCTCTCCCTCTCTTCATTTTTTGTTTCTCTTCTTCTTTCCTGCTCATTCATTCTATGATCATCATGGTATCAGATGATTTGTGATCATGGAATCGCGTTCAATTTCTTTGCTTCCTCTCTCATGATTCATTTGGTTACATCTCCACATCCACTTTTCTTTGTTTTTCGTTTCAAACTTGCTCGACTGTGACTGCGAATTCATGGCGAATCACAAAGAACAATATGCAAAATGAGATCGGTGTCATCAAGATCTCATCACTGCCTCTAATCTACAGAATCTGTTGTTTATTCATATCCCTCTGAGAACTCTAGGATGGTGCTCACAAGGATTTAGCTCACCGGTGCCAATTACAAGCGCTGGAAGAAAGCCATGAATAAAGCCCTCTCCGTCAAGAATAAATCGGGTTTCATCGAAGGTACTCTATTAGAAACACTAGAAAATGCAATGATGTGGAATCATTGTAAAACTATATGGTTTGTTCCTGGATACTCAACACTATATCCAAGGAGATTTATGCAACGATTTATAAGCTTGACACTACAAGAGAGATGTGGTTGGATCTTGAAGAAAGTTATGGCTAGCGTAATGGTCCTTTGATCTTCTCCATCAAGAAAGATATCCAAGATTGCAGTCAAGGTAGTGTTGCGATTATAGATTATTTCATGCGTCTCAAAGGTCTCTGGCAACAGTTGTCTAGTTTGGTGGCTCTCATCCACTGTTCTTGTGGAAAATGTTAATGTAATATTCAAGCTTGGGTGGAGGTGCAAGATCAAGAAAATAAGCCCATGCAGTTTCTCATGGGCTTGAACGATCATTACTCTGCTACGCGTCGCCAAATGTTGCTTAGTTCTTCTCTGCCATCTACAAGTACTGCTCATGCACTCCTTCTACAAGATGCGATCGGTACAAAAGCTCATAGCATAAAAAGCATGCTTCATTGATGATACTGCTCTTATGGCTCGTCAAGGAAATGGAAATTCCTTAAAAGACAAATCCAAGAAGGAGAAGTGTAGCCACTGCAATGGGAATCACAAAGTTGACAAGTGTTGGGAGATGTTTGGCTACCCAGATTGACATTACAACAGTAAGATTAAGCCTCAAATGTCCAAATTTAGGTCTGAGTCAAAGGCATCCTTTTTGCATCGATCTTCTTTGTTTGCAAATAGTGCTTCATCATCTAAAGATTTCCTGGTGCTACAAGCTATAACAACTGATCAAAAGAAGATGTTGTACTCTTGGATTAATATGATGGAGCAGCATAAAGAGAAACTTGTTGAGATCAACTTTGCAGGTACCACTCTATGTTGTAGTGCTTTAAATTTTACGGAATTATGGATTCTTAATAGTGGGGCTACGGACCACATCCCTTTGTGATCCAAAGTTTCTCTCCAAACCCAACCCCACAAAGATGACCACCTCTATCCACTTGCCTGATGGTAGCACCAGTAGTAGAGCTGGCAATTTGGGACATCCAGTCGGGTTCGGGTTGATCACATTCAGGTCGGGTCACTAATGAGTTGGGTCAACTCGGTCAAAATTTATGTGTCAGGCTTGGTTGGGTCGGGTCAGGTCGGATTCGGTCAAAATGAAATTCATATTGGTCGGGTTTCGGTTAGAATCGGGTTGGACCCATTCGGGTTTTCGATCAGAATCGAGTCGGTCTCGATATATCGGCCGGGGATATTTAGAATTTGTTACCATATAGGTATATCGGATCAAAATTTAAACGCATATCAATTTGAATGTAAACTTTTTATTTTATCAAGTTTATGGGTAATTTTACAATTTAAATATTAATTTTTCATGTTTATTTTTAAATTTTGAAGTATAAATATAATATTTATTGTTAAAAATTAGTGAAACTGATAAATCCGATATATCCCTGGTATATCATCTTTACTTCTAACCGATACGACCCCGACAAGCGATATTTATAACCTTGCTTTCGGGTAATCAATTTCATTAAATTGAATATGTAATTCGTGTTATTTATGGATTTCAAAAAGCATTTTAGTAAAATTAAATATGATTCAATAAATAACTCATTGGCTCGTAAACTCATTGTGTTAAACTCTCGATTCAATCTTACAATCTAAAAATGGAAAAACGATCCCGGTCCCTTATTGCGATTATAACGATCCTATAAAATGTCTGTTATAAGAAATTTCTAATATTTACCCTTTATATCTAAGAAATTTATAATATATTTAGTTAATCTAAGAAATCTATAAGATATGAATAAACAAAAATCTCACTTCTTGTGCTTTGTTTGTCCTCTTTCTAAGCATACCAAACACATCTTTGTCCCGAGTACATCTCATGTTGGCCAAGCTTTTGCTCTATTGCACTATGATCCTTGGGGGTCGTATGAAACTCCCTCTTAAAATGGTCATCGATTCTTCTTGACCATTGTGGATGACTATAGCAGAAATGTTTGGGCATATACCTTCTTAAGCACAAGCTACTTCATCATTAATCTCCTTCATTGCTATGATTGAAAATCAGTTTCATACCCATGTCAAAACCCTTCGCGGTGACCAGGGTACTGAGTTCTTCAACTCAAACCTCGATACTTTTCTGAAAACCAAAGGTATTATCCATGAAAGTTCCTGCACAGCTACACTCCAATAGAATGGGCGAGTGGAACGAAAACACAAATATATTCTTGAAACTGTAAGACCCTTGAGATTTAATGCCTACCTACTAATCAAATTTTGGGGTGATTGTATCCTCACTACTACGTATACCATCAACTGTTTACCTATTCCTTTGCTTCACAACAAATCCACTTTTGAAGTTGTATACACCCATCCTCCTACATATGACAATCTTAAAGTTTTTGGCTCTATGTGTTATGTTTCCACATCTTTTGTCGCTCGAAAGAAGTTCGATGCAAAGTCTAATCCTTGTATCTTTATTGGTTGTCTCTTTGGCTTCAAAGATTATAAAGTTTACAATCTCAAATATGATAAATGTACGTATGATCAGCAGAGATGTACAATTTCTTGAGCACATCTTTCCCTTTGCTCGGCCTAAACCTTCATCTGTTACTACATTACCTCCCTCTGTTACTACATTACCTTGCCTATTACCTCCCTTCCAACCATTTTATGTTACATCCTACCCCACCATAAATCTAAACCCTCTTGAAGACTATATATCATTCCCAAATTACTCACTGTGGCCTGTTGCAGCCTCTTTTGATGACATCCCTGAAATAGCACCTTCTGTTCCACCAGCTATTGAGGTCAAACGTTCATCTAGAAATCCTCCTCATCCAAGCTAGTTGAAGGACTATGTGTGTACTCTGTCTTCAAGTTCGAATCATCCTGCAATCACCTCGAGTAAGTCTTTTTATCCCATATCTTCATTTCTATCCTACTACCTTTGTTCACCTGCCTATATGTCCTTTATTCATAATGTGGCTTCACTATCTGAACCTACTTCCCTCAAAGAAGCACTCAGTAAATCTGAGTGGATGGCTGCTATGAAAGTAGAATTACAAGCTCTAGAGACGAACAACATTTGGGAATTGGTTCCTAAGGATATGACTCCTTCTATTGTGAGCTGCAAGTGGCTCTTCAAGATCAAATTTAAAGATGATGGGTCGCTTGACATATACAACACCAAGCTTGTCCCATGAGGGTTCTTGCAATTGGAAGGAATTGATTATAGTGAGACGTTTTCCCGGTTGGAAAGATGTCATTGTTCGAACATTGCTTGCGGTGGCACCAATTAGAAATTGGCATGTCATTCAGATGGATGTTACGAATGCATTTCTTCATGGTGAAATTGAAGAAGATGTATTTATGGATCTCCCCCCAGCCTACTGTATGCTTAAACATATTGATGACCCTCAAGGGGACATGGTGTGCAAGCTCACAACGTCGCTTTTATGGTCTGAAGCAAACCCTAAGACATTGGTTCTTCAGATTTTCACAAGTGGTTAAAGAGGCTGGTTTTGTGCATTCAAAGGCTAACTACTTGCTCTTTTTTAAAATACACAAGCTCCTCCTACACAACTTTGTTGGTCTATGTCGATGACATGCTCATCACTGAAAATAGTGTTGTTGAGATCAAGGCTTTGAAGAAGCACCTTCACAAGCATTTCCTGATGAAGGGTCTAGGTGATTTGAGGTACTTGGTATTGAAGTGGAAAGAAGCAATGATGGAATGCCGCTGAATCAAAGAAAATACACTTTATAAATTCTGAAAGACATTGGGATGACAAATGCAAAGCCAGCTGCAACTCCTTTGGATCAGAAAGATTAAGCTCTCACTTGAAGGTAACTGAAAGGAGGTTGATGTTGTCTCTTATCGACGTTTAGTGGGTGAATTAATTTACCTTACTATCACTCGACCCTATATATATATCTGCTATGTTGTGCAAGTTCTGAGTCAATTTATGCACAAACTAGATGATGAGTACTGGAGAAGGTCCAAACATGTGCTCAAATATCTCAAAACAGCTAGGGCAGGGTTTGTTCTTATCACGCAGTTCTGATAAAAAAAATTACATGCCTTCTATGATGCTAATCAACTGGCAAAGCTATCCAATGACAAAGAGATCATTGAGTGGATTTTGTATCTTGCTTGGAAGCTTACCCATCTCATGGAGAACAAAGAAGCAATCCTATGTTCTTATGTCCTTTGCAGAATCAGAATATAGAGCCATGGAAACTATGTGTTGTGAGATTATATGGCTTCTAAAATTACTTACTAATATGCAAGCTTTACACTAGCTGCCTATGCATCTATACTATGACAACAAATCGGCTCTACACATAGCAAGGAACCCCGTATTTCATGAACGTACAAAGCACATAGACGGGGGCTGTCATTTGATTCAAGAAAAAGTTCTGAGCAAGGAGATCAAATTGGGCTACATACCCACTAAAGAACAGCCAACAAACATTTTCACTAAAGTGATTGCTCAAGACCAATGTAACAAAACTCTTGGCAAGTTAGGAGTTGTTGGCATGTTCAAAACTACTAACTTGAGGCGGATTGTTAGACAATAAAGAGTTAGTTAGGACCATCAACCTATTTGCTGAGTAATCCGTCTATATAGACGGATTACTCAGCAAATAGGTTGATGGTCCTAACTAACTTTCTATTGTCTAACAATCCCCCTCAATGAGTACTCTTTTTTTTTTTTAATACAATGAAAGATTTAGGATAGGAGACCACATGCGGTCTAACCCAATCCTAGAGCGTCCTTTCAGACGAGAACCCGCAGTTCTTCATTGGCTTCCAGAACTTCGTCGGCAGGGATACAGTAAGCCAGATGCGCAATCCAATCTGCAACCGTATTAGCTTCCCTGAAAATATGACGAATAGACACAGAATCAAATTTACATAAAAGTAGCCTAATCTCCGTTATCAGGATGTCGATAATCCAAGGGCAATTCCACTCGCCCAAAAGAACTTTGACAATTGTAAGATTATCCCCTTCTATAAGGACATTATCCAATCGCAGAGAGTCGGCTCTTAGCAAACCATTACGTAGGCCAAGAGCTTCCGCATAGATAGGAGGCATACCACCACATAAACCCCCACTCAGGGTAATTACAGAAGCATCCGGGTTACGGATAACAAAACCAAAGGATGCTTTTCCACACTGCAACCTAGAACCATCAAAATTTAGTTTTACGTAATTGAGGGGTGGTTTAGCCCATATCACCTGTCTTTTCCGCTGTTTAGATTTATAGAAACTAGTATGTTTATGAAGCGGATGGCTCATGTTAGGGTTGTCATCCCAATCATCCAAATTTAAATTAAAATATGATGCTTGAATCCAAGTTTGTTGTGTCGTAAGGAGTAAGGCCTTAATACGGTTCAGGTCCGGAGTTTCATTAGGGTTAAAAACGAGGTGGTTCCTGTGAGTCCAAAGAGCCCACCAGCAGAATGCAAGTTTCGGCATTAGCTTAGGGCCAATAAGGTCACGAATGCTTTCTAGAGCTATATCATTCCTTTGGTTATTAAAGTTGCAGCTCAAATTAACTGGTAAGTAAATATTAAGAATAGCTAGAACCTGTTTTGTCATTGTGCAGTCTAGTAGAATATGATTGGTCGTTTCCAAAGTGCAGTCCCCGAACATACATGCCGTAGGAACTGAGATATGCGAACGTTGTAGTCGTTCCTTAGATGGTAACCCATCCCGAGAAATCTTCCAAAGGAAATGCTTAATCTTTGGGGGGACATCAAGCTTCCAAATCCAAGGACAATGGAAGTTATGCAGCTGGGAGCCATTCGGGATCATTGTCGAAGCCGACTTGGTCGTAAACCACCTAGACGGGCTAGGACCCCAATACAGTCTATCAGTGATGTGTAGAACCGGCAGATGAACAGCCAGAATCTCATCTATAACATGTTGAGGAAGAACATCTGCAAGATCCATACTTAAAGCAGAAACATCCCAGCAATTTGAATCCGTAAGAAACCGACTTACCTTCCAAGACAAATGATCAGCCGAAACAGGCAGCACTAGATGATCAAGAAGCAAACCTTCTGAGGCCCAAGAATCTGTCCAAAAGTTAATCGTATGACCATCGCCAACCACCCATCGAAGTCCTTTCATAAAAAATTTCCGGATAGGCATCAGTTTTGACCACTGCCAAGAAGTTCCACTCTTTTGTTGATAAGAAAGTAAGTTAGTACCTTTAAGATATTTTTCTTTGATTACCTGAACCCAGACATTCGTCGGTTCAGCAATGATTTTCCAGAGGAGTTTCATTTGCAATGCAGTGTTCATAGTTTCGGCTTTGTAGATCCCTAAACCACCTGCCAAGGTGTCTGAACAGATTTTATCCCAACTAATAAGAGGAGTCGACGATGCTGGTTTGTTCCAGAAAAATTGTCGGTATATCTTATCCAGTTCATCCAGGATAGAAACGGGAAGCATAAAAGATTGCATCAGGAATGTCGGTTGTGCACTAAGATTAGATTTGATTAGAACCTTGCGGCCTTCTGATGACAGCGAAGAAGCTTTCCATTTAGAAAGTTGTGCCTTAGTTTTTAGAACGACTTGATTGAAAGTCTCTTTATTAGCCCGTCCATTAATAATAGGACATCCAAGATATTTTTCCATTGCCGTTGAGTGCAAAATTCCTAATCTCGAAGAGATCGAAGAAATAGTTGGTCGTCCAATATTAGGGGATACGTGGAAATTTGATTTATGAAAGTTTACTTTCTGGCCTGATATCAAGCAATATCGTTGAACAATAGTTGCCACTTTGAGAGCAGCTGAGTCTGTAGCCTTAGCGAAGATAATGATATCATCCGCAAAGGCTAGGAATGGAATTTTAGTACCATTATTAGAGAAACTCAATCCCAAATCCTTATCGATGTTGGCCACTGTCTGAAGTGAGCGTGCTAGAAGTTCAGAAGCGAGAATAAACAGAAATGGAGAAAGCGGATCTCCTTGTCTGAGGCCCTTTTGTGGGAAGAACTGGCTTGTAGGACCATCGTTAACTAGTACGGAAAAAAGAAACCGTAGAAACGCACTCCTGAATCCACACCACAAATTTGGGATGGAATCCAAACTTATGCAGAATATTGTATAAAAAGGACCATTCAATTCTGTCATAAGCTTGTTCCATGTCTAGCTTGATAGCCATCAATCCACTCTTACCCTTCTTTTTACGAAAGGAATGGAATGCTTCATGTGCAATTAGGATGTTATCCTGAATAGAACGGCCTTTTGCAAATGCACCCTGTAATGGGTGAACAAGACTATCCACTATTGGCGCTAGCCGTAAGGCAAGAATTTTTGCAATAATCTTATAAATAGTTGAACATAGGCTAATCGGCCTATATTGGTTAACGGTAGTTGGATCATCCGTCTTAGGAATAAGTGAAATGAATGTATGATTCACCTGCTTTAAAAGCTTACCGGTAATAAAAAAACTCTTAACAGCTTTGATGACAGACGGCCCGACAATGTGCCAGTACTTTTGGTAGAACCCTGCAGGCATTCCATCAGGGCCAGGAGATTTATCTGGCGCTATGGAGAAAACTGCAGTTTTGATCTCTGCATTTGACACGGTAGCAACTAGAGCGACATTAGCTGCATCAGAAACTTCAGATTGAATAACGTGTAGATCAGAATCGAAACTGAAAGAAGTGGATACTGATGACCGGAATCTCGATTTGAAATTTCGTTCAAATTCTTTTTTGATTAGGTTGCAATCCGTGAGATGTAACCCATCCGAGGTAGTTAGAGTTTTTATAACCTTTCTATTCCTCTTAACAGAAGCAACACGGTGGTAGTATCCAGAATTGATGTCCGCTAGTTTAACATGTTTAACCTTAGCTCGTTGACTCCAGTAAGAACGCTGGAAATCGAGCAGGTGTTCATGTTTGTTCAACAAACGCTTCTGTAGTTGAAGAGTTGAGAATGAGCAGTCACATAATAATCTTTGCTGAAGACTTATTAATTGGGCATTGGAATCCGTAATCTGAGTTAGAATATTACCAAACGTTTTCTTATGCCATTTCTTGGCCAGTCCCTTAAGGAGTTTCGTTTTATGTACAAGTTTGAACATAAACGAGCCTGGGAGGTCGAGTCTCCAAGCCTGCTTGACAATATTCTGAAAATCTCTGCGTTTAGTCCAAGCAAGTTCGAACTTGAAAGGCCGATTTATGACCGTAACCGCGTGTCTGAAGTCAACAGAAATCGGACAGTGATCAGAGGATGTGAAAGCATGGTTCTTAATGAAAAGGTTGTCAAATTGTATTAAAATATCATTCTGTACAAGACATCGGTCAATCCTAGACATATTGTCTCCAGAGGGATTTTTACGCCAAGTAAAGTTGCCCCCCACAGTAGGTAGCTCACAGAGAGATAGATCGGTAATAATTGAAGAAAGACGGCGAAATCGTCTGGGTGCTGGTACGACACCACCAAACTTCTCAGAAGGAGATGTTATATCATTGAGGTCTCCCATGATACAAATAGGAATAGAAATCGAGGCTGTATAACCTATAAGTGAGTGCCAGAACGCATCTTTATCCTTGTTATCAGGAGGAGCATAAGTAATAAGAATAGCAATTGTAGATGCTTTGATAGTATCGTAGAAATTTAAATGAATAAATCGCTCATCAATATGAATTAGTTCGATATTCCCTTCCGCAGGGGCGATGTCTTTCCAAATAAAGCAAAGACCACCTGCAAAACCAGAAGCGGGTGCAAAGGCTATATTACAAAAGCCATTTTTTTTCCAGAGATGGTCTGCAGGAGAAACATTTGTCTTAGTTTCTAGAAGCGCTATAGCATTGATATAATTTGTTTTACAAAATTTGTCCACAGCTGTCCACAGCTGTCCACAAATTTCGCCGACTTAACCCACGACAATTCCATGTTGTTATATTCATAATAAAACAATATTTAACAGAGAATTGGTATAAAGATAAGTAACGGTGCATGGCTAATGCGAAACGAAGGTTGTGCATTTAAATGTGCACAATTTAGCCTTAATAATTGACTTTTGGATTGATAATGCACCTTTGCAATCAAATAAAACACCAAGGATAGCCGACACCCCAAATATGAACTAGGCCGATCGATATAATGACAAATGAAACCACACATATGGGAAATCACTTTTGTAGCAAGGATACGTATCAAATGCAAACTAAGACATCTATCGTACAAGTACTGCTTATAATGAAGGCGAGTCTGAATATGAGCAGAGAGCAAATTGCCCAATAAACAATCAGATAGCAAAGGTCTTAAATCGACAGAAGGCAATTTATCCAAATAAGTGACAAACACAAGCTCTTGTTTGAAGGAAACATATAGTTTTACAATGGCCTTGTAGGGCGTAATTGATCTATAACGATCATAACACACTTCTTGTGAGCCTTTATGGGTCGATGGATCCGTTAAGGAAATAGTAGGACAGCAGTAACCATACTCAAGCAAGAAACCGCCAAGGCCAGCACACCGGAGGGAGAGGCACCAACAATAGACATGATAGGCCACACGAACAACCACCCTGCACCAGAAACAAAAGAAACAGCCCACCCTCATTACTGACAAACAGTAGACAATGAGTAGTCGTTGAACAACGCATATCTTGTGATCGCAGCTGATAATTGTAATTGAAAAATCAAGGCCAACTAAAGGAGGTAGACAGGCAACCCCCACCAGAGCGGAAGAAGCAACTTTGAGTCGGTTGAAGAAACGAAGGCCCTGAAATCGCAAAGGCCAAACCAAAACTAAACCAAAAAGCCATTTAGCTTGGCTTAAATTCAGTCGAAAAGTTGTGCAATGAAACCACACAAGACAATGAAGGCCATTAATATCGGTGAAAGGACGTGTAACGCAATAAATAATACCTAACTCATATTTGTGAGAAACTTCCTCAGTAACAAGGTCCATAAAGGACTTGGTAGGAGTAGCCATGACTTTGACTGGAATGAAACAAATGTATAGCAATTTGTAATCCAAATAGAGTGAAAGCAAGCTTAACAGTAGCAAATAAGCAAGACAAAAGCGTTGATTGTGCTTAAGGAAACATACATGGTGCAATTCGGCGACAAGCCCACATAAAGGCGGGTGCAATTGGATTGAAATTCTATAGTTAGGGTTAGTAACCTTACCCCATGTCGAAAAAGAGGAGTACTGGAGTTCTAGCCGGTTCAAACACGGAGGCTTGCAACAAGCCAAGATCCATTCGGACCACCGCCCAAACCAACGAACGAATTAGCACAAGTAGATGTGAAAAAAGGGCGATCGAAGGAGACATTTAAGTGGATTGTAAATCCTAAAGCACACCCGCATATGGTTTATATAGAATCTGTGGTTGAAAACCAAATTGGTAGTATTTGTTAGTTTGTAATGATCAAGGAAAGGATAAGGGGGACTTACAGAGAACCAATTGAAGATAGAGACCACCAACAAGACCCGAAGAGCGACGACAGCTCCAAAAAGCCATCCGACCCACCGGATGAAGAAGCGACAGGCCCCCGACGACCGGCCACCGCACACATCCCACAATAAATCACTGCTGCAGGCCATAAATGCCTCCCATGAGGCTGAATCCCAACTTGGGTGAGTTGAATCTCCGGCTCCCGTCACAAGGGGCACATGCCGGTAATAGCGAGTCCCGTTATGAACAGGACGACGGAAAGGGGTTTCATACACCCAATTTCGTAGGGGGGAGAAGCTCAGCCTACAATGGTTGCAGGTAAGTGCAGGAGGGAGGGCTTTCGGCCGTTGATGGTGAACACGAAGGGGAAGGGCCCGTCTAGTGGGCGGCGGCTTGATGGCAAGGGGAGGAGAAAAGGGGAGGAGCGTGTAGGCGCGTACACTAGGAGAAATTAGGGTTTTTCGGGGAGTCATTTTTTATCAACTCAAGTTAATGTAACAAATTCAGTTTTCTTCCTCATCTCTCTTTGTTAATTTTCTGTTTCTATTCTTCTTTCCTGCTCATTCATTCAATGATCATCAATAATGTCTTGTGTGTTCGAATATGCATGTCAGATGATATTGTGTGGCCCATTGAAATTTAACAAAAAAAAAAATTAACTCTTGATCTTATTTGTAAATACTTTCTAAAGTATAAAATGAGTTGGGTGTAATTTACTACTCCCTAATATTTATCTTATCAATAAATAATAAATGATAGATTGAGTGAGTATTTAGAATATATAATGGAAACAAACATGGTACAGAGATGGTAATTAATGGGTTGTTGTTGACTCGATTGCTAATAACTCCTTTGTTTCCCCACACATTGCTTAGGTTTGACATATTAGAAAAGGAAATAATTCAATCATGCAAGTTAGCTACACAGAAATAATTATGTCAGCATAACTAACAGCTTAGAAAAATAACAGTATCTGCAGAAAGTGATTAACAACCACTACGTTTTTTTTCGTAAACAATAAATTCAATTCAATTCAATTCTATGTAATTTTCGCAATCACCAACTTCATTGACATTCATTCGCTGAAAGGGGAAAAACAAGGAAATTTTGTACTCCGAGTCCGTTAAGTTCAAAGCAAACACCAAACCTTATGTCTTAATCTGGACTTCTTTATAATAATCAATTAGAAGTTGAGTTTTGTTTAATTTTAATTATTCAATTTTAAAGTCTTAGCCTCCACTGTCTTTACTGTTAATCTACATGAGCTTATCCATTTCTACAGTGTATACATTACTCAGTATATAATTAAGATCATTTTTAATCGATTTTTTTTATTAGGTAAAAATTCGAGGTCAGACATACCTGAATCTCGAAGGCCGACAAGTCGACAGACGAAAAACCGTCTAAACAAACACAAAAAACAAAGTGTCATGTATCTACTATACTTAGGCTATGTGTTAGTATTAGCCACATGAAAAGTATAAGTAGCACTAAGAAGGTTGTAAGGAGACATGTATGATTAAATGAACCTCTTTCCCTCCTCCTATCTCTCTCCCTCTATCCTCTTCCTCTCTGGCTCTCTAACTAACTCTCCTCTTCCTCTTCTATCCCTTCTGTTCCCTTTCTGTTACAAACCACCACCTCCACCGACGACCTTCATCCATCCCAGTCACTACATTGGTATCAGAGCCCTTTCCGACGGCAACAACCACGCAAATGGCAGACGGCACAAGATCGAAAACACTGGAGACGCAATTCGCCGAGCTCAGGGACGCAATGAGAGATTTTGCAGCATCGACACAGCAATCATTCGCGGATTCTCAAACAAGGCGTGATGAGCAATCGAAATCGATCGAGCATCAGGCGAAGCAATTGGAAGAATTTAAAGAATTCACGAAAGTGCAATTGGCGCAATTGACAGAGCTGATACGCAATCCGCCGGTGCGCGAGAAGGATCAGGAAACCGGGGATCAGCGTCCACCACCATCACGAGAGAAAGATCAACAGAAGATGGATAATTCGTTGATGGGATCCGGACCTCACGACAGAGAAATTCATGGCTGGCAATCACAGAGCCATGGATGGTCTTACCAAGGATCGAGTAGCAGCTCAGGATCCCAATCTTCATGGTTGAATGACAACGTGAGAAGCAACCGACTACCTAAGCTGGATTTTTCGATCTTTGATGGGAAAAAGCCCAGGAGCTGGATCCGTAAGGCGGAGAAATTTTTCTCCATTTTTGCGATTCCAGAATGGCAGAAAGTGGAGATTGCAGCCATGTACCTCAATGATCGGGCAGATGTATGGTTGCAGGGCTACCTTGTTCACAAGCCTCGGATCAGATGGGGTGAGTTTTGTGAGGACCTGTGTGCAAGATTTGGGGAAAGGTGGGAAACTCAAATCGTCGATGAATTTAACAAGTTAGATCAAGGCGAAGATCTTGAAGACTGTATCGAAAAATTCGAAGATCTGAGAGCGAGTATGCTTGCTTTCAACCCCCACCTGACTGAATCTTACTTTGTCTCAAGCTTCATCAGTGGATTACGTGCTGAGATTCGTTCATTAGTCCAATTAGGAAGACCGTCTTCAATGACGATGGTCTTTGAGCAAGCCCGCTTGCATTATAAGGCTGTACAGGCCTTAATGAGGATCACACGAGCAGTGGCGGAGCCAGGATTTCGGGTAGGGGGGTGCTAAAAAAATTTCGTGAAATATTTTTTTTGGCATATACTTGATAAGAAGATTTTGTAAAAAAAAATTGAAAAAACACTAAAATTGTTCATTTTTAATGATTTTTTTGTATTTAAATAGCTGAGAGTAACCAAAAAATAGAAGAGAAACAAAAAATATAGAAAAAATTGGTGAAGAATTATTTTTAAACCAACATTGAAAGAAAAGGTTTAATATATAATTTAAACATAAATATGACAATTTTTAATGAAATGGTTGATAGAAACAAAAAATATAAAGAGAAATTAAGAAGAATTAATGATAAAGTAAAACAAATAAAAAAGTAAAGATGTGGGATTTGAACCCAAGACCTTTTAATTCTCTTTGTTTTCCCCTTCCTTCCCTTACCACTTGAGCTAGATAGCACTTTTGTTTCGAATATCATTTAAAGGTATTATATTATCTTAAAAATACTAAATATATGGAAAAAAAATTCATTTTTTTGTATTTTGTTTCCGAGCTAGGGGGGTGCTCGAGCACCCCCGAGCACCCCCCAGCTCCGCCACTGCACACGAGCACCAGGCAGACAGGGATTCAATGGAGGATCTTTTTTTGCCCTTCTTGGAATCGAGAGGGTACCAGCAAGGGGGACACCAAGGAAAATCTCCACCAGTGAGGCCAATTACCAATCAGATGTCCGAATTGAGCCTCAAGAAAAGCTAGGATTTGAAAAGGGGGATGTGCTTCAAATGTGGTGACAAATATTTTGTGGGTCATAGATGCAAAACCCAAACCCTCCATAGCTTGATTACACAAGAAACCTTGGATGAAAGCACTGACAGTCTATTGCCTGACGAGTGGAATGATCAAGATGAAGAAGTGCCAGAAATCTTTGTTCATGCTATTACTGGTGGTGAATCAGGCACAACCATCAGAGTCAAAGGCTCAATTGGTAGCAAGGAGGTGACTATCTTGATTGATAGTGGAGCTACCCACAGTTTCTTGGACCTTAGCATTGCCAGAAATGCTGGGTTTGAGATTGGTAGAACAGGCTTGATGGTAGTCAACGCACTGACTGGTAAGATGATGAGTGATAAAATTTGCAAAAGCTGTGAATGGGAGATGCAAGGTAGTAAGTATGTGTCTGATATCAGGTTGCTCGATATGCCAGATAGTGGAATAATTTTAGGGGCAGATTGGTTGGCCAAATTCAATCCTGTATTGTTTGACTTCTTAGCAGTGTAGATCTCCTTCTTAAGAAATGGCAAAAAAGTGGTGATTAAAGGCATTAAGGGAGATAATGACCCTTCTGTGGCTTGCATTAGGTTGATGTCTGGAAAGGAATTATGTCAATTGATCCACTCTGAAGGTCATTTGATTTTAGCAGAAGTATCACAGGGCTGTAATGTTACTTCTGTTGGTATGGAAAGTAGTCCTATGCTTGAAAGGGTGCTGTCCAACTTTCCTGATGTGTTTGAGGAACCTAAAGGGTTACCTCCAATTAGAGGTCACGAGCATTCAATCACACTTAAAGAGGGTACATCACCTCTAGCATGCAGGCCTTACAGATATGCTCACTTCCAAAAGGAAGTAATTGAAAAGCAAATTGCTGAGATGCTTAAAACTGGGGTGGTCCAACCTAGCCATAGCCCGTTTGCTTCTCCTGTCCTTTTAGTGAAGAAAAATGATGGTAGTTGGAGAATGTGCATTGACTACAGAAGGCTTAATGAAGCAACCATTAAAGATAAGTATCCTATTCCCCACATTGAAGACTTACTTGATGAACTGAGAGGTGCTACAATTTTCTCAAAGCTGGATTTGAGATCAGGTTACCATCAAGTGAGAATGGTGGATAGAGATGTTGAGAAAACTGCCTTCAGAACCCACCATGGGCATTATGAGTTCACAGTTATGCCATTTGGCCTCACCAATGCTCCAACAACATTTCAAGCCCTCATGAATTCTGTGTTCAAGGATGTGCTGAGGAAATTTGTGTTAGTATTTTTTGATGATATTTTGGTATACAGCAGTTCAGTGGACAGTCATGTGCAGCATTTGGGTTGGGTTTTGCAGACTATGAGAAGGCATAGATTGTTTGCTAAGAGGTCAAAATGTGAATTTGGTCAAGCACAGGTGGAGTATTTGGGCCATATCATCTCAGGTGAAGGAGTGGCTACTGACCCTAGGAAAATTGAAGCCATTTTAAAGTGGCCTACTCCTACGTCTCTAAAAGGCTTGAGAGGATTCTTGGGATTGTCTGGTTATTACAGAAGATTCATACAAGGCTATGGGGGAATTGCTAAGCCTTTGACAGATTTACTCAAAAAGGATGCCTTCCAATGGTCTGAGAATGCTGCTATTGCTTTTGCTCATTTCAAATCTCTCTTAACCAGACCACCTGTATTGAGGATGCCAGATTTTTCTAAACAATTTGTGATAGAAACTGATGCTTGTGACAGTGGCATAGGAGCTGTATTGTTGCAAGACAACATGCCTTTAGCATTTTTGAGTCAAGCTTTACATGGTAGATCCTTACTTTTCTCAACCTATGAGAAGGAGTTATTGGCCATTTTGCTTGCTTTGGATAAATGGAGGCACTATTTAGAGCAGCAAGTGTTTGTGATTAGAATTGATCATCAGCCACTCAAACACCTCCTTGATCAGAAGATGACAACTCACCTCCAAAGAAAGGCTATGAGAAAATTGCTTGGCCTATCCTATTGTATTGCTTATAAGAAAGGCTCTGAGAATAGGGTTGCTGATGCCTTGTCCAGACGTGATGAATGTCTGAAAAGCTCTTGTCTTGCTTTGTCTGTGGTCCAACCAACTTGGTTGACTGAGGTCACAGCAAGTTATATCAACGACCCTACTGCACAACAAGTATTAGTGGATGTTGTGTCAAATCCAGATGGGAAATATTCAGTGTGTAAAGGGGTTATAAGAGTGGATCACAGGCTATTCATTGGAGCCTCAACTGATTTAAAGGCTAGGTTGATCAAGGCCTTACATGATGAACCAATAGGGGGTCACTCAGGCATTCAGGGCACTTACCAAAGAATCAAAGCTCTATTCTTTTGGCATTGACTTAAGAAGGATGTTACTGATTTTGTGCTATCTTGTGAGGTATGTCAGAAGAGCAAGTCTGAGAATACAGCATCACCATGCCTTCTTCAACCTCTACCCATCCCTTCCAGCCCTTGGTCCCATATCTCAATGGATTTCATTGAGTCATTGCCTAAGAGCCATGGTAAGAATGCCATCCTGGCAGTAGTAGACAGGCTTACTAAATATGCTCATATTGTGGGGCTATGCCACCCATTCAATGCAGAGAAGGTTGCAGCTATTTTCATGGACAATGTGTACAAATTACATGGGTTTCCTGAGAGCATTGTTTCAGACAGAGACAAGGTTTTTCTGAGCTCTTTTTTGCAGCAGTTATTCAAGACCTTGGGGACTGAGTTACACATGAGTACTTCCTATCACCCACAGTCAAATGGCCAGACCGAGAAGGTGAATAGATGCCTAGAAACCTTCCTAAGGTGCATGTGTTCTGACCACCCTCAGCAATGGTTCAAGTGGTTGTTCTTAGCTGAATTTTGGTACAACACCAACTATCATACATCCCTGAAAACCACTCCATTTCAGGCTTTATATGGGCATCCTCCTCCTATGCTGGGGCTTAATCTTTTCACTGGGAAGAACTGGGATGCAACACAGTGGTTCCAGCAAAGGCAACACATGTTGACTCGCGTGAAATTCCACCTACAGCAAGCACAGGCAAGGATGAAATTGTTTGCTGATCGGCATAGATCAGATAGGGAATTCAAAGTTGGTGACTTGGTCTACCTCAAGCTACAGCCTTATAGGCAGACTTGATTGGCCATTAGAAAGAATCTGAAGCTTTCCTCAAAGTACTATGGACCATTCAAGATCATCAGCAGGGTGGGCTCTGTGGCTTACAAGTTAGATTTGCCTCCTACTGCTGCTATACATCCAGTTTTTCATGTGTCACAGCTCAAGCTGAGAGTGGGAAGAGATCAATTGGTGAGCCAAGCACCACCAGTGACAGATGAGGAGGGTAGCTTGGTGCAAGAACCTGAGGCCATCTTGGACAACAGAGTCACCTACCTGACCAATGGTGATCCAGTCACTGAGTGGCTTGTCAAATGGACCAATTTGAGTGTCGAAGAGGCCACTTGGGAGCCAGCAGGCCACATCCTTCATCAGTTTCCCGGATTTCAGCTTAAGCCTTGAGACAAGGCTCTCATAGAGGGGGAGTAATGTCATGTATCTATTATACTTAGGCTATGTGTTAGTATTAGCCACATGAAAAGTATAAGGAGCACTAAGAAGGTTGTAAGGAGACATGTATGATGAAATGAACCTCTTTCCCTCCTCCTATCTCTCTCCCTCTATCCTCTTCCTCTCTAACTAACTCTCCCTCTTCCTCTTCTATCCCTTCTGTTCCCTTTCTGTTACAAACCACCACCTCCACCGACGACCTTCATCCATCTCAGTCACTACACAAAGATGGTGCAAAATACAGGCAATAATGCTCTACAAAAGCGAAACTAAACACAACTAAACCCAACGAGATGAGGACGTAGACGACGGATGAAGCCAAGCACTACCCGAAAGCAGCATCACAGACCAGTAGTACATCAGGAGTCATCTGCGAACATGGAAGACGAACCTCCATGGAACAGTCATTTTTAATCGATTGGTTAAATTAAACTATGTTGTCATGAGATAAATGATAAATCCTATTTTTAATATTATTTTATATATACATATGGAGCCTTTCCAAGGGAAGGGGAGTTTTAAAATTTTTGCACTAATGATTCAACTTTTTTTTTTAATACTAAAGGTTCGAATTTTTTTCTTGAACTTATAATGTAAAAATAAGGTTCAAATTTTTAGCACTAATGATTCAACTTTGTTTTTTTATAGATTGGTTACTAAGTTTTTTTTGGAATTCTATTTTAAATTAATCCAATTAATTAATGGTTAATTAAATGATAAAATAAATTAATTAAAAAATAAAAAAGAATAAATATTAATAAACTAAGGATGACGCATAAGCAAAAACTTTTTAAGAGTTTATATACGTATCTCTCTAGATAGATAGAGTGTATTTACATTATTATTTTAAAGCTTACAAAAATGAAATTAATAAATGATTTTTTAACCGATATTTTTATGGTGTAGATTAAAAATCTCAATTTAGTAATTGCTTTGCTTTGCAATTTGGTTATTTTTTATACTAGAAAATATTTGCGATAACGGGCTACACATTACCTGATCCCTCGAGATCGAGACTAACGGATCGACGGACAGACTAGCCGTCATAATACGTACAATACAAGCAATAACGTACATAAACAAGAAAATAAAGGCACAACAAACGGTTGAACCTGCCATAAAAAGAGTGAAGCCCAGACAAAATGAAGATCATCAAATCAAGCATCACCATATATAATAATATCGCTATATATATAATGTTCATTCAGAAGGGCCGGAGGATTTAAAATATATATATAACAAAATATAGTAACGAAAACAACAACAATTCAGTATATATCTAGTCAAAATTTAGCATCTAAACTAGTAATAAAAACAAAGAGAGAAGATAGTAGTCAAAACTTAGGAGCTAAAATAAGTAGCAATTATATGATACCCTATATATAAAAGTCGATGTGATGGTTACTCTTAGGCCTCATCACATGGTATAGTGCAATATGTGTATAGTGCTTTCTATCACTATACTATATAGAGCTTCAATAAGGCCATTTTGAAGACATCGAACGCATGTGGGCATACAATTAAATACTATATGGATAGCTATTTATTTATTTAAGTATTATTGGGTCCCACTTTTTTACCCCTTGCAATATCAATTTGGTGAAGCAAATCATGTGAATTATTTCAGTATTTAATTAATATAGAGTGAATTTAAATTTTCAAAGGCGAAAGTGAAAGGAACTAATCAACCAACAATGAAAACGTACCAACAAAACAAACAAAAGGAATTCAAGTGGGAGGTGACGTGTTGTTTGTGTTCATCATAAGCCGCCAAATTATATAAATTGATTTCTGCCCAATCCCCTTTTTTCATTTCTCCAAATAATTCATTAACTAATTCTAAACAACACATTTTCATTAAATTGTGGTTCCCATTTTATATATACAAGTACTATTTTGATTTTAAAAAATGTCGATCAGTTGCCCGATTCAAATCATACACGTTCGTAACCCAAAATATATTAATCGATCCATAAAATATCCAAAGATTAATCAAACTTGCAATAACCAAAATCCAAAATACATTGTTTTATGTATTACCACATATTTTAAAATAATCAAAATTGAAAATAGTAAAAGCTGACCTAAAAAATAAATTTAAATTAATGAGATATTTAAACTCCAAAATATTTGAAATAAAAAATATCTTAAGTAATCTGAAATGCACAATGTCCAAAGTAACTACGATCTAAATTACTTTCAAAACACACGTACACATGATTTTGGTATTATGTTTTAAAATGAAAATAAGTGACTACCACCTTTCATATACAGTACAGATTGCCTCTAAATTGTGTAGCCTTCTTAAGCCATATATCAACAAAACTTGTTATGTTTATTTTATAATATGTGAAAAGTATTATTTATTTATTTTAGAAATCTATTGATCAGTTATAGGTTCATGGAATATACACATAGTGTCACAAAATTGACAAATATTTTGAAGCAAGTGTAACACTTAACCTATGTCTTTTCATTTGTTTATATCAAGTCTCAAGTCTAGCTAGAATTAACCGATCCTAAAAAATGCTCGCGAGCATCTTTTCATTTGTTCATCTCAATCGATCGATTGAGATGAACTACCTATATTTATTAAAGTTTGGTGTTATATATATATACATATATATATATATATATATATATATATATATATATATATATATATCATCTCATAACTAACTTAACTAAGGTATATACCAAGCTTAAAGCTAGCATTGTGTGAAGCCTAAATAAGTTTGGATAAATTTATCATGGTAGAGCAATGATGTGATAAAAGGTTACTATAAATGTCTACCCGGATGGTGAGATAGATCAATGGAAGCTAGCTAGCTATATAAAAGCTAGTATGAGTGATTCCCATTGAACCAACCAATTAACCAAGTACCAACCATATATTCATATTAAATAATCAATTATAGCTTGAGAGTTAATTTAATTAATTAGTGGGTTCACTAAGAGTTAGTGGTTTCACTAAGAGAGGTCACTTCAAGTTGAAGGTTGCTTGCACTTGCAAATAGCAACACACAAAGGATTGATGGATGACAAAGGAAGGTTGACAAAAGGTGTCTCCTAAATGAGTGAGTTTGAGCTTTCTAGGTAGTGGTCCTTTGGGAAAGCCATGGCAATTGGGAAGCCCTTGATAGAGACCTCTATAACTCTATTATCACTTTGTATGTATCTACATTGAAACTTCTCACTTGTGTATAGTCCCTTTTTACATTTTGCATCAATACTTACTAGTCATGGGAAATTGGGTCCTTGTACATGACAAGGACAAACACCTCTTTGATGATTTTTTTTTTTATTAATCACCAATCGTCTATTCAATAGGAGAGAGTACATTGATTTAATTACATGATGCAATACTATCTGTCTATACACTCTGTGCGGTAAAATATATCATTTTACTATTTATGCATGTTTTTTATGAAATAGAAACTATATAAAATATCCATTTTTTATAATTTTTTTAAACAATTTCGTAATTACTATTAATAAATACGAACTTGTTTAAAAAATTTATAAAAAATGAATGTTTAATATAACTTTTTATCATCCTAATTAAAGAAGTGTGTGTGAATAGTAAACGGCATGTTTTGCCGAACAGATGGAGTATTACTTAAACTCATTCCACTTATCGTCACATGTTATTGTATTATGCTTAAATATTTTAGATGATTTTTTCTTCAATTTACACACACACACACACACACACTAATTATAGTTTTTTCTGTAATATATTATACATTTTCTAACTAATAGGTTTAATTCAAAACATTGAGTTATTATATAATCTATACATATATGTAAATCTTTATATACTATATATATATATATATATATATATATATATATATATATATTATATAATATATATTTTACAGTAGGCAAACATTAGGAAGGTTTTACTAAAAATGCAAAACACATTCTTGATCATCCTGACAGATGATATATGTTACTCTTTATATACTATATTAAATTAAAGGCATGAGACATCACTTATTGTATTTTCTCTCCTTCATATAAGTGATTTTCATAAAATTATCTTTAGTTAAATCTTTCAAATATTGTTATTATGTTATTATTATTATTTTTCTTTCCAATGAGATCATTTTAAAAAATATATATATCTATATATACTTAATTATTTAAATAAGATCCATTTTTTGTGAGGTGTTATCTCCACATTAATTGCAGGTTTTTCAACCAATCAAATTATACCTTTTTAATCTTATGCTAACTTTTATTAATGTTTTATTTAATTTTATAATATTAATTTGTTATATTATTATGATTTATTTAAAAATCGTGCAATAGCACGGGGGACTGTACTAGTAAAATATTAATTGTTTTGTCTAATCTATTTTTTTTATTAATTAGCAATTGTTTGTTCAATAGGAGAGTCTGGATTTACTTGATACAATAATATAAAAAGTTTATTGGTTTGTCTAATCTTATGAAGTTATATGATGGTGTGCATCATGTGTTGATGCATAGCCAGCCAGAAAATAAGGCCTTGATCAGAGCCAGGACCACAAGGCATTGATCACGGCCAGGACCACCTCATTTTAGCTGCATTTCATTTCATTTCACCAGCATTTCCTTTTGTCATTACAGCTGTTGCTCTACTTTGTTTGGTAGTGTAATAAGGGCTTGCCCATTCGTTCTCATCATGTGCAAGGCACATGTACAGCTGTAGGAAGGACTATATATATTTCAGTGCTGCCTCATTCCCTTGCTAGTAGGGTTTTGGGGATTGCAGCCGCCTCAAATGAAAGACATTGATTATCCTTTATGAGTTTGTCTTATGTCATTTATGTTTTTGGATGATCTGTGATCATTCTTGCTTGCTGCTGCACTTTGATCTTACATTTTTATATGGTATCAGAGCATGAGGGCTTTATTTGATGATTTATAACTTCTTTTAAGTAATTGCAGCTTAGTTTATGTTTACTACTGGTGGAAGGAACAGAATAGAAGAAGTATCTATTGAAGAAATGGCTAATCAAGGTAATCCAGGGGATCCTTTATATTTATCTAACTCTGATCATCCAGGGGCTCAACTAGTTGCTATTCCATTTGATGGAAAGAACTACATGACATGGAGCAGAGGTGTCACTATGGCTCTTGGAGCAAAGTGCAAGCTGGGATTCATCAATGGATCCTGTGTTAGACCAGCTGCTGGGGCTGCTGATCTGGAGAAATGGATCCGTGCAGACTATATGGTGAGATGTTGGATGCTTAACTCTATGAGTAAGTCTATTGCTGAAGGCTTGATGTTTGTTAACTCATCCAAAGGTTTATGGGATAAGATTTTAGAGAGATTTGGCCAGTACAATGCTCCTCTTATTTTTCAGATCAGGAAAAGACTTAGTAACATTGTACAAGGAAACATGAGTGTTGCAGATTTGTACAATGTATTCAAGAGAAACTGGGATGAGTTACAGGTTCTCGAGAATATACCAGAGTGCTCATGTGGAGCTATTGCTGCCTGTAAGTGTGATCTGAAAAGAAAATTTGAAGAAGTTGAGTCAAGGAACAGATTGATGCAGTTTCTTGTGAGTTTGAATGATAACTATGATGCATCCAGGAATTCTATCTTAGCTACTGATCCCTTACCAAGTATCAACAAAGCTTATTATATTCTCCAGCAAGTTGAGAGGGGAAATGAAGCATCAAATGGCACATCTGGCTCTACAGGGATCTCTAGTGACTCTAGTGCCATGGCAGCTAATAGAGGAGGGAGTTCCTTTCAGTACAAACCTCCAAGGACTGGCAACAGCAATAACAGCAATCCTCCATTCAAGAAAGAGTGGAAGGACTGGAGTGAACTGAAAAGGATAAAGCAGAATTCTAAGTGTTCTCATTGTGGCATGAAGGGACATACAGCTGATCAGTTTTTCAAGTTGCATGGTATTCCAGATTGGTTCAGAGAGCTGAAAGAAAAGGAAAGAAATGGGACTGATGGCAGAGGTTCAACAAATGCAGCAGGATCAGTTGGTAACCAGGTGCAAAACAGTCCTCTAGATGAGGACAATGCAGATAGGAATGTTGACACAGCTATGGTCAATGCAGTGTATCAGGAAGTTTTGAAGAGGATGAGAGGAAAAGGACAAGCTGAGAGCAGCAGTGGGTCCTTTGCAAACTTTGCAGGTACTCTCTCTATTACTAATGCTAATATAGCTTCTAAAGGAACATTTTATGATGAATGGATAATTGATACTGGAGCCACTGATCACATGACCTATGATTCTCAAAGCATGTTCAACAAGAGAAAGTTGAATAAGCAGGTTCATATAGGGCTGCCTGATGGATCTATAAAGTCTGTGACTGATGTTGGAATGTTGCAATTAAATGGGAATGTCACATTGGATGATGTTCTACATGTATCTGAATTTAAACACAGGTTACTATCTGTGGGAAAGATTCTTGATGACACTGATATGATAGCTGTATTTACAAAGTCTCATTGTTACTTCCAGGACCCTGGATCTAAGGAAGTGTTGCCGAAAGGAATCAGAAGACATGGCTTATATAAGATTTGCTCAGAACCAGCTCCAGCAGGATCAATGGATCAGTTTTTGTTGAAAAGTTGTAATAAAGTTAGTGTGAATCTTGAGACTATTCATGCCAGACTTGGGCATAGTTCTTTATCTAAGCTAAGACATTTAAGAATGTTTAGCTCTTTGCAGTTGAATGATTTCCATTGTGACTCATGTGCTTTGTCTAAGCACCATAGACTTCCTTTTCAAAGGAGTTTAAATATTGCCAGTAGGCCTTTTGAATTGATTCACATGGATTTATGGGGTCCTTATCATACTGCTACTTACAATGGTTATTCATACTTTCTTACTATTGTGGATGATTGTACAAGGGTCACATGGACCTTTTTGTTGAAAAACAAATTACAGGTGTTCAATGCAATCACTGACTTCATGGCCCATGTTTCAAATCAGTTTGAGTGTTCAATTAAGAATGTGAGAACTGATAATGGAACTGAATTCTTACAGAGACAGTGTACTGAGTTGTTTGCCTCTAAAGGAATAATTCATCAAAGATCAGTTCCCTATACTCCTCAGCAGAATGGGAGAGTGGAAAGAAAGCATAGACATCTTGTAGAAACTGCAAGATGCTTGAGAATTCATGCAGGGCTTCCCATTAGATTTTGGGGTGAATGTTTATTAGCTGCCACTCATTTGATCAACAAGATGCCCACAGAGATCCTAGACTGGATCACTCCTCATGAAAAATTATTCAAGAAGCCTGCTACCTATGAGGATTTGAGGGTGATTGGATGCTTATGTTATGCTCCTATACAGCCTGGTAAAAAGGATAAAATGAAGGAAAAGGCAAGGAAATGTGTCTTGCTTGGATATCCCTTTGGTCAAAAGGGTTACAAACTCCTAGACTTGGAAACAAGGAAGGTGTTTGTGAGTAGAGATGTCATCTGTAGAGAAGATATTTTTCCCTTCAAAGACAAACTAGATGACCAATCACCTAGTCAGAAGGCAACTGAAATCAGATTACCTTTAGTGAATCCTGCTCCAGATGGAGAAGATTGCTTGTAGGCACCTCTGGTGGTTACAGAAACAGATTCTTCTTCTCATGGTGGAAACCAGAATGTTGAGTTTAGCTCACCATCCATGCCTTCACAGGTTGCAGACTCTATGAGTTCCACTGGGAACAATGATGTTACAGCAGTTGATTTTCTAAATGATTTAGATGCTTTCCCTCCACTGAGAAGATCTACCAGAGAACATGTAGCACCTAGGTGGTATCAAGATTTTGTTTGTAACAATGACAGAAATAGGACCTCTTTATCTCAGTCATTTCTGGTTGAATGTCTTGGAGATGAGATGCATAGTGATCCTGAGATTTTGAAGTCATTTGCTTGCATGGCTAGTGAGCTAGAGCCATATACTTACAGACAGGCTGCTCAACATCCTAAATGGATAGATGCTATGAACACTGAGATCAATGCTCTTGAGGAAAACAACACATGGGAACTTACTGATCTTCCTGTTGGACAGAGGGCTATTGGAAGTAAATGGGTCTATAAGATAAAATATAGACCAGATGGCACAATTGAGAGATATAAAGCAAGACTTGTGGCCAAAGGTTATAATCAGATTAAAGGAAAGGATTATAAACATACTTTTTCTCCTGTTTCCAAGTTTGCAACTGTGAGAATTTTGATTGCTGTAGCTACCATTAAAGATTGGCCATTGTATCAGTTTGATGTGAACAATGCATTCTTACATGGTCAACTTGAAGAAGAAGTATATATGATCCCTCCTGAGGGATATCCATTGGCTCATAAAGGTCAAGTTTGCAAGTTAAAGAGATCTCTTTATGGTCTCAAGCAAGCTTCTAGACAGTGGAACACAAAGTTGTGCAGATTTCTAGTGAAATTGGGATTTGTCCAATCCTGTGAAGATTATTCCTTATTCATCAAACAAGTTTCCTCTGGCATTGTGGTTGCACTTGTATATGTTGATGACTTACTGATTACAGGTGATGATGAATCAGTTATTAAATCTACCAAGGAAGCCTTACACAAAGCCTTCACCATCAAGGATCTTGGCAAGGCTAGGTACTTCCTTGGTCTAGAGATAATGCATGACAGAAAGGGCACATTGCTACATCAAAGGAAGTACATCCTAGACATTGTGGAGGACTGCAACATGTTGGATTGTAAGCCTGCACACTTCCCTTTACCACGTGGACTGAAATTGTCCACTGATTCAGGCTTAGTTTTACCTGATCCTGAAAAGTATAGAAGAATTGTTGGAAGATTGCTCTTTCTCAATTTATCTAGACCTGACATATCATATGCAGTACAACATCTCAGCCAGTTCATGGTTGAACCAAGACAGCCTCATTATGATGCTGCTTTACATGTGATCAGGTATTTGAAGGGCACTCTATCAGTTGGTTTACACTATGCCAGAGACTCATTGCCTATCTTAACTGCTTATTGTGATGCTGATTGGGCTGCATGCCAGTTCAGTGCTAAGTCTCTCACAGGTTATTGTGTGTTCATTGGTAAATCTCTAGTCTCATGGAAAACTAAGAAACAAGTGACGGTTTCTAAATCCTCAGCTGAAGCAGAATACAGAAGCCTGTCTACTTCTACTAGTGAACTAGTATGGGTTGAAGGTGTCTTACAGAGATTACATCTACCCATACCTATGCCTATCCCTCTCTATTGTGATAACAAATCTACCATTCACATTGCTGAAAATCCAGTTTTCCATGAAAGAACAAAGCATCTCAGAATTGATTGTCATTATGTTAGAGAAAAGTTGCAGGAAGGCTTTGTCTTGCCTCAACATGTCAGGACTGGTGTGCAAATAGCAGATGTTTTGACAAAGCCTCTTGGAGAGAAGCAACACATTTTTCTCTCACTCAAGTTGGGACTTGTTGGCTTCATATCAAGCCCAACTTAAGGGGGGGGGGATATGAAGTTATATGATGGTGTGCATCATGTGTTGATGCATAGCCAGCCAGAAAATAAGGCCTTGATCAGAGCCAGGACCACAAGGCATTGATCACAGCCAGGACCACCTCATTTTAGCTGCATTTCATTTCATTTCACCAGCATTTCCTTTTGTCATTACAGCTGTTGCTCTACTTTGTTTGGTAGTGTAATAAGGGCTTGCCCATTCGTTCTCATCATGTGCAAGGCACATGTACAACTGTAGGAAGGACTATATATATTTCAGTGCTGCCTCATTCCCTTGCTAGTAGGGTTTTGGGGATTGCAGCCGCCTCAAATGAAAGACATTGATTATCCTTTATGAGTTTGTCTTATGTCATTTATGTTTTTGGATGATCTGTGATCATTCTTGCTTGCTGCTGCACTTTGATCTTACATTTTTATAAATCTTTTATTGATGTCTAGGTTAAATATACTTGATTAGAAAAGAAAAATTGTATACAAAAAAGGATAAGTCCTAAAAAATTATTTAAAAATTGGTTAAATAAAATAAGTGAATAGTATATGTACATCTTTCTATCCTATGTTCTAAAGGCATATGATAAAAATTTAAATCGGAAAAGATTTCCTGTAAAAAAAGAGTAACTATATAAATCTAATTTAAAATATGGATAAAGCATTTTATTATGAAAACATGAGTCTTATTCTAAGCTCTTAGAACATATGTTATAAAACTTATTATTATTATTGAAAGGAAAAAATGTTTACGAAGGTAAAAAGGGAACAAGGAAAAGGGTGGAGAGGAAGAAACTTTTGGAAGAGGAAAACAATACCCATTCCTCCTAATGATTAGTGAAAATCAAAATTGATCATAATGGAGATATGTTTTCCAAGTAAAGCAACGGGATAGCAATCTCACTATAAATAACCCATAAAAAGGAAAATATATATATTTATACATTTATTTATTTTTTGGTAGAAATATCTATACATTTATACTTCCCCCTTTTTTGTCCAAAAATATACTTCCATTTTATGTTTTTAACAAAACTAATAAAAGCGAAATCAACTACTTGTAGATGAGTCACACTTGTTATGTCCTATGGGATAGGATAGGGTCACTCTCCCTAAGGTTATTGGATAAAAATTAGGATTATTTTATATCCCTTTATTTCACTGCTTATATATAACCTTATATATATAGTTCTCTTGGATGATTTTAGCCTCATTCTTGTAATGAAACATGCAAGGAAGGTAAATTGCAAGATGGTAATAAAGCATACACTAGAAACCAAATTAAGGTCATGTCATGACCACTTAAATAACAAAGGTAACCCTTTTGCCACTACTTTATTTGCCGAGGACTTCTTTTATTTCTATAAATAATTAATTAGTTTAGAATGTTAGGTTAACATATTGAGGAAATAAAGGTCAAAAAAATTGACACCACCACTAAAACAAAGGACACTTCTTTGGTGAGAGAACTCCATAACTATGCCTTTGATCGAACGACACTCTAATTTGATTTGGCTCTTGTGAAAAGATGTGAAATAACATCCCACATTTATAAAAATATGAATCCAAGTCTTGCATATAAGTCGGTGGGCTATCCCACCTAACACTAATTGGTTTTAGGATAGAACCCCACTCGTCTGGTGTGCTCGGCTTGGTTAGCACATGGTGCGCTTGGACGTGCGTGACCCCCCACGTCATATGGCCAGCCGAGTTAACATGGTATCAGAGTGGTGTGGTCCGGGATCCTGGTCTTAATGGGCTGGCCGGCCTTAGACGTCAAGTGCAACTGCCTGTGAAATCGACATATCATCATAATCATACCTAAAACTGAACCCTAAACCCTTTGTCAGCCATGACTAGCGATCTCCTGAAGCAAGAACCGTGACTGAACCCTTTTGACATGAAACTGTTCTCTAAACCCTTTGTCAGCCATGACCAACGGATTCAAGATGACCATCCTCTACAAGATGACTAGCGATCTCCTGAAGCATAAACCGTGGTTAGATTGGAGTAAGATCCACGTTTCCGGAGGCAAGCCGCTTGCACTTGAGGGGGTGTGTGGAAAGATGTGAAATAACATCCCACGTTGATAAAAATATGAATCCAAGCCTTGCATATAAGCCGGTGGGCTACCCCACCTAACACCAATTGGTTTTAGGATGGAACCCTACTCAGCTTGTGTGCTCGGCTTGGTTAGCGCATGGTGCACTCGGACGTGCGTGACCCCCTACGTCATATGGCCCACCGGAATTTAACAGCTCTCATATTCGTCTTGTATTGCCTTTTTTCTGTTTATTTTCGTTCATTCTCATATTCGTCTTGTATTGCCTTTTTTGTTTATTTTCGTTCATTCTTTTATCGGTTGCTTGCTTTTCTTCCTGCTTGTCGATTCTTTTAACATCTCGTTATATCAAACTTGTCTGATATATCCAATCTGTTTCCACTCCAAAAAAAAACACTTCTTCCCCTTATGTTCGAAGCCAGGGTTGGTTCTTCGGATGGGCTTAGTAAAGGAGTAAAACACACTCTTACCTGTTTAAAAAGTGCTTCATTTTCAAAGCTCAAACTCGAGACCTTGATTAATTAAGGCTGTGTTTGGATTCCAAAATGCATTAATTATAATATATTATTTTCACTTCGGTTTATGTGCGTGTTTGGTACATTACATATATTACCTCGATTTTTACGACTTTTTTAATTATTCAACCAAACATGCACATAAACCAATGTAGAAAAAATGCATTATAATTAATGCATTTTGGAATCCAAACACACCCTAAGGGACGAGACTCTCTTGCCAACTCATCACACCTCCTATGGAGGAGTGGATCCCATAGGTGTTCTCATTGTCCATATCATTCTGTTATATAAAGCACACTTGCTACACAATCCATAACCCATCCACCATTGCTAGTTAAAGTTGTACTCTTTCATTCCCTTTACACTCACCCGACCCAAACTCCGAAGATGGGTTTTGTGTCCATAGCTTTGTTCCTTTCTCTCTTACTCTTTTCACAGTACCAAACACAAACAAAAGGCTTTTGGGTGTCCTCCATGGAGTTGCATCCCCTCCACAATGCAACAAAAGGCACTTTAAGTTTAAGCAATGGTGGAAGCTGTAACATGTTTCAAGGCAAATGGGTTTATGACCCTTCCTACCCTCTCTATGAATACTCAAACTGTCCCTTCATTGACCCAGAATTCAACTGCCAAAAGTATGGAAGGCCTGATAAGCTTTACCAGAAGTACAGGTGGCAGCCCTTTGATTGTAACTTACCAGGGCAAGTTCATTTCTTTCATGCCCTTCTCTCTCTCCACTGTTTTTGTCTCTCTCAATCTCAAGTGCTGCTCAACTTAATTAAGTTTTTGGTGTGGTCAATTCAGGTTTAATGGCCTTAATTTCTTGAATAAATGGAAGGGGAAGAAGATAATGTTTGTGGGAGATTCATTGAGTGTGAACCAGTGGGAGTCTTTGGCATGTTTGTTGCACTCTTCGGTGCCCAATGCTAGGACTTCTCTTGTTAGGACCCTGGTCCTTTCTTCTCTTATATTTCAGGTATGTTTTTCTTAAAAAAAAAATAATTCTCCTGCTATTTTATCTCGTGAAATTGATTGTTAATGACACTTATCTTGAATTTGAGTTCGATTGACTACTCCTTGGAGTCTATAGAAGGCGATATGTAAATCTCAAATCCTAAAAAGGTCTGAAAACTCGAGTGTGTCTCATTGGTAAAAGACCATGTGAAGGAAGAACAAGGTCACTTTCCTTTCTTAGTTTACAAATTACTATTATCCTACATAAATTTAAAGCCAACACTTTTAGAGGATAGAAGGTTATCCACATATTTTTTTTCTCTAATCCGATTATTTCTCAACTGCAAAATAATAATTTCTTGAATTTTTAGGAATAAATGAATGATTATTATTAAAACCTCTTTATCAAAATCGTACAATAATCGCAAAGATTTTCTCAATATTTGGATCAAAAAAAAAAAGATTTTCTCAATATAAATTTTTTTTTTCTTTTTTCTTAATTTTTTTAAAAAATATGGATATTAGAATCAGTTTTCAACATATTCAATTATTGAAAAAAAATTTCCAATAATTTTTTGTGTTTGGAAAATTATGTAAAATTATTTCCAACAACTATAAGAGTTGAAACTCATTTCCAATACATTTTAGCGTTGGAATATTTTCCAATAAATACAACTGTCGGAACACTTAGGTTGGAAATGGCTTTGTTTCTAGTAGTAATTACAGGATTTGGAAAACTGCTCCCCGTCGCTTTCTTTCTCTTCCAGTCTTTGGCATGTTTGTGAGAGTCCATAGGAGGTGATATGTAAATCTCAAGTCCATGTCCATATATAGGATATATCTCAAATTGAATTCGAGTTCAATCTACTCTTTGGAGTCCATAGAAGGTGATGTGTAAATCTCAAATGCTAAAAAGTCTAAAAACTCGAGTAAACTGGAGTGTGTCTTATTGGTAAAGCTGTCATTTCTTAATGATATGTCTCAAATTAGAATTTTTTTTAAACCCTAACAAAAGCCAAAATACCAACAAGTGATGAAAAGTTGGGAAACCAAAGGAAGAACAAGGTCATTTTCCTTTCTTAAATTACAAATTACAATTATCGTTATTGGTTTGTCTGGACAACTTTATTATGAAAGAAAACCCTATTAAAAATGTTGTAAAAATATTTAAAAAATAGTTAATTCAATAAATTTTTACAAAATTGGACTAGATACATGTTATAAAAACTCTATTTTTATTTAACGTACGAAAAGGAAAGTTTGGCTCTTTATGCTCGTTGGGTATGACTTCCACCAAGAAGCATGGATTTATAATTGAGTTGGGATCCATGCCTGCCTTCACTTTTTGGGGAATTTTGTAATTATTCAACCCCACAAAAAAAAATTGAAGCTGATTTTTTTGACTTCATCCACCATTTCAAATATCATATATCATATAAATAAACAAAATATCTTATTACACAAAACGGATTACAAGTATAATAGGAAAATATATTTAAAATTCTTAACTACATTTAACTATCAAACATTCAATCCCAAACCCTGAATAATCCAAACTTTAAACCTGCCCATTTTTATTCAGTCTATCCACAACTAATATGTTCATCAAAAGTTAGTTTTAAAATGACTTGGGGGCACTAAAAGAGGGTCAAAAATACAACATCATAGGCAGCTCCTACAGTCTAGTAATATGGAGTTGTCTCACATTGAAAATAAAGAAAAATACAGAATTGATGATTATTTTCTCATTGTTAATTGACTGATGAACAGGACTACGACGTGACGTTACTTTTATACCATACAACATACTTGGTAGACCTAGTCAACGTGAAAGGGTTAGGTACAGTTTTGCAACTCGATTCCATAAGGAACGGGGCCGCATGGAAGGGAATGGACGCGCTCATCTTTAACACGTGGCATTGGTGGACTCACACCGGCCAAACTCAACCGTTAGATCTTCTTCTCTTTCACTTGAATTGATCATTTGCTCAATTTGAGGATTTAGGGTTTCATCTATCTAATTCTCAAACCGACCCTTATGGAATTTGGATTGCAGATGGAACTACATTCAAGATGGGAATCAAATATACAAGGATATGAATAGGTTGGTTGCATTTTACAAGGGCCTAACCACTTGGGCTAAATGGGTCGATGATAACGTTGATCCTTCCAAGACAAAAGTCTTCTTCCTTGGCATTTCACCTACCCACTACACGTAAGCTCCCAATCTTCACCTTATTGTTTCATCTGTTAATCAAATTGGGTGGATCGAATTCGAATTTGGTAGTCATGAGTTGGTCATTTATGGTTGGGGTAGTTTCATGCTACATCATTGATTTTTTGTTACTAATTTTTATGATTATAAGGTCGTGGTCCATAAAACTGAAGCTAATTTGTATTTTTAATTCAAGTCATACGAGTCAAAAAGTGTTCGACACTAACCCTAAAATCTTACCGTTGGGTCGATAACATTTCGAGTTCGGGTTATGGTTCGATAGGCTTACGAGCTAACGTGCTATGATGCAGGGGGAGTGACTGGAGGGAGCCAACAAGATCATGCTCAGGGCAGACACAGCCCTTTGCCGGGACAACGTACCCAGCAGGGGTGCCCGCGGCATCTTTGGTGATTCAGAAGGTGCTAGATAGGATCAAGAAGCCCGTCTTCTGGCTCGACATCACAGTGCTCTCGCAGCTGCGCAAGGACGCGCACCCTGCATCCTTCAGCGGCATCCACCAACCCAACGACTGCAGCCACTGGTGCCTCCCTGGCCTCCCCGACACTTGGAACGACCTTCTTTACGCAGCTCTCTTCCGCTGAAGCTCCATTCAGATGGCTTGTGATTATGGTTTCTTAGGGTACAGTTTGGCCTTCTCATTGATATATAGAATTCATGTTTGTTTGTCAAAGCAAATGTAGTTATACATTGTTAGTGTTTGATATATTGTAAGTTGTAACCATCAATTCCACATTTAGGTAATGTATAAGAGAATAATCACATTCATTCAGCCATCATAAACATGTATGTTCACAATGGCGAATATCGCCCAATGGTTGATCTTGATACGACACGTTGTGTTAGCGATCTTTTCGTTTATCACTTGGTTTGCAACCACCAAGCGTAACCCAAAATCTTCTCCTACCAAAAGCTGATCACAAATTGTAGATGACGGTGCAAGTAACCTCTCTATAGGACAAAGGTTTGTAGCAAACTACCCAAGAAATCATGAATCTTTCATGCCTAGAACAAGCCTTAAATCCCTGCAAACTCGCATAGTAAAACCCGAAATCATTCGCCAAAACCTTGATCATACCTTAAACAATCAACAATTGATCAAGCAGCATGAATGTTGGTAGCATACCAAGGAGATGGAAAGAGCTGAGTGGCGACACTGACTGGAAGGACCTGCTTGAACCCCTAGATAGAGACCTCCGGCGCTACATCATCCACTATGGCCAGATGGCGCAGGCCACCTACGACGCCTTCAACTCAGAGGAGGCGTCAAAGAACGCAGGCAGCTGCCGCTATGACAAAAGGGATTTGTTTTCTCGTGTGGGAATCGTCATGGGCAACCCCTTCGAGTATCGGATTGTGAAGTACTTCTACGCAACTTCTCAAGTGAGCGTTCCTACGGCGTTTATAGTCAAGTCTTTGTCTAGGGAAGCCTGGTCCAAGGATTCCAACTGGATGGGTTACATTGCTGTGGCGACAGACAAGGGCATGGCCGCCCTGGGCCGGAGGGACATCCTTGTTGCCTGGAGGGGGACTGTCCAACCATATGAATGGGTCAAGGATTTCGATTTCCCAATGGTCTCATCAGGCAAGCTGTTCGGGGATGCAGGCGAAGTGGGAATCCACAAGGGCTGGCTCTCGATCTATACATCAGAAAATCCGAAGTCTCCATTCGTGAAAACGAGTGCCAGAGCCCAGGTCAGTTCCATCATATGTTACTTCTTTTGGTAGGAAGTAGGAATCAAAAATCGAATGGCCAGAGATTGCCAGTCTTGGATTTCTTGAACATAATCTGAAATGCCAACAGGTTATATCCGAGATCCGAAGACTGATGAAGCAGTACCGAGATGATGAGATTAGCATAACCATAACCGGGCATAGCATGGGGGCATCATTAGCAACACTGAATGCAGTTGACATAGTGGCCAACAACATACACAGGCCTCAAGATGACAGCAAGAACAAGAAGCCATGTCCCGTGACAGCCTTCCTGTTCGCTAGCCCCCATGTGGGAGGCTTAAGTTTCCGGGACCTGGTCCAAAGCCTAAAACAGCTCCACATCCTCCGGGTGTGCAATATACGAGACGTGATCCCGATACTGCCACCGGGAACAGGAGGGTACATGAATGTAGGAACCGAGCTGTCGGTCGATTCAGACAAGTCCAACTATCTTAACAGCCCGGGGGATGTCCTGATATGGCACAACTTGGAGGTCTACTTGCATATGGTGGCCGGAACCCATGGGCGTAAGGAAGGGTTTAATTTGGACATTGTGAAGAGGGACATTGCCCTTGTGAACAAATCCACAAATGCTCTCAAGAAAGAACTCCTTGTGCCCGGAAATTGGTGGTGTGAGAGACACAAGGGGATGAAGCAACGCTCTGATGGGACTTGGAAGCTTGATGATGAACTGCATCTTGATACCATTGGTGAATGAATCATTCACAGACAGCAAAGCAAAATAAGGAATTGGATGACCATAACCATTAGGGTTTGAGTGCCTTTTACATTCAATAATAGGATCTGCTAGTGCTTGTCACTTCTACCTCTGTGTTGTTGATGGCTATTGGTTATTGATTCCCAACTTTAAAGGTTCTCTCTTTTTAAACAAAAAAATTATTATAATGTTGACTTTTAATTGATAATGTATAATTCAATTGAATCACAATGCACAATGATGTTTATTTATAAGTTGATAAATCAAAATCCCATACAAATAAAAGCAATTACAATCAGTAGTAGTTTGAATCAATTTCTGAAATTCAATTCAATCTCTATGAAGCAAAACCCAAAAAAGATCACAATACTCGAAATCCTATCAGATCCTGAGGAGAAAAGAAGAGAAATGGAGAGAGAATTTACAGAAATCAACTAGCAAGGGATCTTATTGATGAACCACTCCATGACATGGATGGGAGCTTTGATGAGCTCGAGCGCCATCTCCACCAGAATCGTGACGCATAGACAGCAGGGGCATATGCAACTCAACAGCAGCCTGAAATCAATATCGAATGAGAATGAGTAAACAGAAACGAAATTTCAATGGCAATCAGATTAAACCTAATTTGCGATCGGCGAAATCGAAATCTTACCCGACGATCCAGATGACGACGCCGACGATGGATATCAGAAGGCAGAGGAAGGCGAAGGGGAGGCCGAGGAGGAAACCTAGGGGCCTGCACCTGCAATCGTCGTCGTCGTGTCCTCCACAGCAGCACATCTTCTGATCTTCTTCTTCTTCTTCGACTACTTCGTTTCTCTGTAAACTGAAATCTGTGATGCAGTTTTTGTGCTAGTGTCAAATCGGGAAACCCACTTATAAAGCTTAGAACTTCGCTGTCTGAAAACGACGCGTTTTATATCTAATAAATCTATCCATATATCTATGTCCTTTTTTTTATCCTCCCAAAAATCAATGATAAATTTGGAATTATCTTCTACTAACATTATTTTAATATTCTAAATTACTTCTTTTTTTATCCATAATATTGTTAATTACTTATTAATGAATGAATTACAAAAATGTGTGTATCAATTTGATAAAAGTCCTCGTTTTTATTTATTTGTTGATATTATTTATTGGTGATATTTATTTGTATCAAAATTGTTAATTACCATTGGGTTGTTAAAAAAGACGCCAAGATGGTTTATGGTCCATTGATGGAAATTTTTTGAATCAGTTGATGGCTGGTCGAAAGTATGAACTACAAAGTTCACCAAAGGAACCAATATTACGACAGGGGGTAGAGATTAGATTCACGATCAATATTAGAAAAACCCCAAAAGATCGTCGCATGAGAAATTTCCGATCACCAGAAGAAAACCATAGAAACTAAAGAGCAATTTCAAGTTGAAGGATTCGAGAAGTCTCCTCTGAGACAACTCGACTCTCTCGTTCTCTAGCACGACAAAACCCTCGTCTTCTTCTTTAAGTACGCTGATCGGAGATAGTCTTTTATACGGCCAACTAGGTCGGTGTCAGACACAATTTCTGCTATGTACATAGTACATTCATAATTATTAATACTCCACCCGTCTTAAAATAAATGGGTTTTTAACATTTTGCACAAGTTTTAATAAAACACTTTACTTATAAAAAAACATCATCATTACACTAACTTTTTTATAAATTTTATTATTTTTTAACACCTACTACACATTTTAACCAATCAAATTATTTTAAAAATTCAACAACACACAAATCAATACAAATCATTACAACTTCTTACCTAGAAAACATAAAAGTTCATCTATTATTGGACAAAAATTTACCTCTAAAAACCCATGTATTATTGAACAAAGGGAGTATAAGTTTATAACATACTTTTTCGTTTAATACATAAAAGTTTATTAAAAACATAATGAAGTGGAATCCAAACAGACCCTTACAATCTCATTTTAGAAAACCATATACTATTTCATTGTAATTCAAATCGTTCATCTTTAATAATATCCCATTCTATATTGGCATCTCAAATCATGACTTGGTCTATTTTGTCACAAATCAATAATTAGCTTTCATCTAAAATAAGAATTTATGCAGTCAAACTTTCAAAGATTGGCAATTCTGCAGCCACTCTTCACCGTATAGAAAGCGTCAACCCGGATAGGTCGGCGTCAATTCGGACGGTTGAAGGTTATTATAAATCTCCACTGGAGAGTTTCAACCCAAAAAAATAAATAAAAAAAATTACTCTCCAATAGGACCAATAGGGAGTTTGAGGTTTTCGAGGGTTTCTTCCTAATAAAAATAGAATAAGAAAGGGCCGAGTTTGCCAAATATACCTTTTCCTGCACAAGTAATCTGACAGTTTCCTAATCAGTCATTTGGAACGTTTTTTTCTTGACAGATTCCTGATTTTGGAAAGTTCCCTCACAGATAGTATTAGAAACTGTCAACCCAGATGAGCCATCCTCTAGTCCACTTTGTAGTCTACTCATCCTCAGTCATATTTTGACATCTATCTAGTCACATACAACAACATGAAGAAGCCCTAAACGAGAGCCAGCTTACGAAAAAGACCATGCTTTATGGTTGAAACCTAAACGGCCTAGGATCTTACACGCTATGTAGATAAACCAGTAACAACAGAGAACAACACCGATTCAATTTAGTCAAATACAAAATCATCGCATCTAAAAGCAATCAGAAAAGCTTAGCTCAAACTTACCATTGTTGAATGCATGAAACTCCTAAGAGGGCATTGGCTTGGTGAGGATGATGCCAGAGAATTTCCAAAGCCATCTGTGAACCGACCAAATGGGCAAAATAAGACACACCGATATACAGTTAGCAAACGAGCTTTGCTGTTACGTCAACTCCACTCCTATCAGCGATACAAGCACACTTTGGCCGAAATACTGGAGAATATGTCACTAGAAATTTTCTGGCTGATAAAATATGGCTAGTGTTGCTGTCACAAAGTTTTGAGGTGCTCTAGACATGGAGCAAAAAGACCTGTAAAGGGAAAATAACAATTTGGATGATCCCACCTACAAGCTGTAAGAATCTCCAGCTACCCTTTTGTGCTCCAACAACTTCCTTTTCTTTCAAGAACCTGCAACATAGTTAACCAACATCAGTGTGAGAAGTTGGTGAGATTGGCTAACAGATCAGATCAACAAAAGCAGTCTGTTCTTCAATTTCTACCCAAAACCAAGCAGTGGAAAGATGAAGAAACCAAATACCCAGTTTCCCGCAGTTTATGGAAGTTAGGGGCATGTTCAGCGGGGAAAAGGCACAGGGGTTTTGGGGGGGAGGGTTTATTTGTGTTCCCGTGAAAAAGACACTTGCAACAACCTTAAATGGTTTAAAGATAACCAAATTTCCAACTTCAACTAGTTTATAAACCAGTTGCCAAACGTACCTTGTACAGTAAAACTGGACCCTTGGATTAGAGGTACCTTTAACTTTGGTTACGTTAAAAGCATCACCAACGCAAAAAATGATACTGACATTATTTCATTGTAATTTTGTACCCAACCTAGGATGATTCAAATAGAGGATGTATTGTAGGAAATGATGTTTTATTCTAAAATGTATTTCACCTAAATGATGGCCACCACAGGAATAAGCTAACCGATATCATTGATGGACATAGCAGTACCTTCATGTTCAAAGCCAGCTAGTTTCGAGTTCTGTATAATTTTCTTTGACTAGTACATGCAATATTACACGATAAAGGTGAACAAATCCTGGATCAAGTATGGGAGTGAATTGTACTTATTTCCACAGACCAGGGCCTAATAATTTACTTATTCTCCTGTCTGATACCTGCCTAAATTTCTCATGGACCATCCCATCAGTGATCAACTCTACAAGCAAAAATGACTATAAAACACAATGACATAATCCAAAAAATACATTTCTAATTCTGAAATATCCCCATACAAAGGAATTTTGGAATGGACAAAAAATAAATCAAAGAAATGCATGATTGGATTTCTTACCACTAATATACGACAAATCTGACAGCCTCAACTGCAATAAATCCTTATGATGATGAACTATCAGTATCAGAGTCTGCAAACACACGAAAACGTACAAATTTAAATTAGGCTAGAAAAGTATTCAGAGTATGGGTTACAAGTCACAACACTAGCTTATAACATTATACAAGATTAGCTTGTGATATCAACAATAAGTGGGTGCATTATCCTATTAATCCTCACCACTTGAAGAGGATCCAGAATCACTACTAGAGCTACTGGAACCATCTGAACCACTTGCATGGCGGGCCACCTGTGCCCCTTCGATTGAAGATGATGAGAACATCTTCTCCTCATCTAATCAAAATGAGAAAAGAAAATAAAAATCACATCTTTTATATAAGCAACAAGCCCAAACAAGGAAGGGGTGAGTTAGCCTAATGATCTAAAAATATTTACCAGCTTCATTTTCTTTAGCCATTTCCATTTCACCATCAGCTTCACTCTGGAAAATCAAGACAAATGAATGGATCAGAAAACTAGCAATGCCAAAAATAATATGCCAAGCAAATTTATATCCTTTACCTTGTCATGAAGGTTTGGTTCAACCACCACTCCAATTCGACCCAGTAGAGCACTTCTCTTCATCTTGCTCAAAGCCTTTTTATAATAGATGACAAATCTATCAAGCTCCCAAAGGGTCTCAGTGTCTACAGTATCAATATCCACTTCAATTTCATCATCATTTTGGTAGAGAGATGGGTTTCTTTTCTTAATAATCCGGAGAACACCTTCCAATTTTTCAGAAGGCAAATTCTGCAGGCCTGTACTAAGTTTCTCTTTTTCCTCAATAGTCATGTCCCTTTTATCTACATCTTTGGCCTTTGGTTTAGGAAGGCGAGATCTTCCAGATGCCGTACAACTTGTGCTTTTTGCATCAGGACCACCAGGCTTTGAAACAGCTTCTGATCTATCCTCTATCATCAATATGTCAGTAGGAGGTGGCACAGGGGGTACCATCACAGGAGGCGACTGCGAGGGCATTGTCACAGGGGGTGCCGGTGGAGGTGCAGCCACAGGAGGCGCCACTAGAGGTGCTGTCACAGGAGGTGCCAAAGGAGGTGAGGTCACAGGAGGCCTTGTCCGTGCTGGAGTTGGACGACCTGCTTCTAAACTAGCAGCTGAATTTAACTCACGTAAATAATCTGCCTCTATAGCCACCCATCTGTCCTCAAACATTCGTAGAAATTGCTTTGCCATTGTGTTAATTTCATGCCCTTCCATGTTATATGTCATAGCATTGTGGAAAATAAGTCTCACATCCTCTGCAAATTCCTCGGGTGTCCTGTACCAATTTTTACTTAGCCTTGATTTCACAGTACCCAAGTCCATTGGATACTTGATTATGGTGAAATAATCATCCAAACCAAGGCCTTTGGCATCAACAGGTGTATTAAACACCCAACCGTTCTTGCTTTTCATCAATTTCGTAAGTAACGAACTGCAACTTTTGAAAACCTTACTCGACGAGTTCTGCATCCCAAAGATGGACAAAGAATCCACTTCATTCCTCTTGCCATTAGCCTTTGGTCTCTTTGACTGAGTAGACAGAGGAACTTTCCCCTCACTTGAGTTTACATCTGAATTCTTCTGAAATTGGGCTACCATAGGCATCGTCGTTCCACGGCCAAATTTATCAATAGGACCCCCTCTATTCTTGCCTTCAGACATGGTAAGCATTTCCCGTGGCATACTATCAGGACCATCGACAGATCCCACCTCTGAGTGAACCCGTTTTAACCTCCTAACTTCCACACCATTATCCACTGGATGCTTTGCACCACTATACTGTTCAACCCTCTTAATCAAATTCCTGACCCGAAGAAGCTCAGACTGAAGCTTGGCCTGAAGCTCAGAAAGCCCTTTCTCCGATTTGGAATCAAGATTAAGAGTAATCCACCTTGGGCACCTCAGGATAGCAGACCCCTCAGCTCCATTATCAATAAACACTTCACTGCCTTGTGGACGAATAAGCACCGAAGAATCATCGAGCTCAACAGCTCCAAAATTATTAGACAGGCGCTCCTGAACAAAATTATGATTTTTCTGAGCTAAATTCTGTGACTTCTTCTTAGGAACCTTGGCCGTTGAACCTTTAAAGGGCTTTCCTCTGCCTCCGAACTCCTCCCTCTCCATAGAACGCACCACCACCTGCTGAACCGGTAATTCAAAACCTAGCTCTTGGTACTCAGAATTGCTCAGAACACTATACTATAATGCGTAAACCCTAACCCTAATCCACCAGTACAAAAACCACGCATTCAATCAAATTCCAGGTAAAAGAAAGCTCAAAAGGAACTACTACAGCTGCAATTTTCTTCACACAACAAGAGTAAACCCTAATGTGCTCCCCAACACAGCCGATCCAAACAGGATCAGAAGAAGCAAGCACCTAATCCCTCAAGAACAAGACGAAATTTATTTCCCTTTTCCATAAAAATCCATACCTGGATAGAGGCGAACGCGTAGGAGGATGGATTGGGGAGCAATCAGTCACCAGATGGCCACGGGAGATGAATTTGACAGTCGAAGGAGCTGAAGCTCATTTGCAGGGTCGTGGAGAAAAGGTAGTGAGGAAGGAGAGAGAGAAAATGGCGATGAAAGAGGAAATAATTGTCTTTCCCTTTTTCTTTTTTCCTTATAAAGAAAGCATGTGCCCAGTTGTCCCTATGTATTTTAGCCGTTAAAAAACAATTTCTCTTTTTAAAAATGGGTGAATAATTTTTTTTAAATAGTCTTAATTTAGTTATATTACGTAAAATCCCCCTTCATCAACAAAATTGTATAAATAAAATATAATATAGACCCCCCAACGAGAATATAATAAACATTAAATATTATTAATAGGGAATTTTTAACATCTAACATTATCTCTGTAGATTTTAATAAGAAGATTATATGTGTAAATAATATTTAAATATATATTTTTTGTTAGTAAAATTTAAATTGTATGAATTTTTTTCTAACTTATACTCTCTCCGTTCATTAATTAGTGTCGTTTGACTTTTTGATACGTTTTTCAAGGAGCTAAAAATTATATAAAATATTAACTTTTTATTAATTTTTTTAAATAATTTTAAACTTATAACTAATATGTATAAAATTATTTAAAAAAATAAATTAAAAACTTTATATTTTATATAGTTTTTAACTTCTTAAAAAACATGCCAAAAAAACAAATGTCATTTATTTCTGAACGGAGGTAGTACTACGTGTCATATATTATTATTCAAAAAAAAAGGTTTTTCAAATTAGAAACTAGCAATCTTGAGATAGAGTATATAAGAAATTAAGAAGTGATTGATAAATGTTATTAGAGGTGAGAATAGGTTGTGTGATGAGTGATGATGACTAATTGACTACTGTCTAAATAGGAGTAGAGATAAGGAAACATCCCTTCAGTCGATCAAGCCCATATATATATCCCTCCCTCATTCATTGAAACTTTAAGTCCCCCACCAAAAAAAATTGAAACTTTTAGTCACATCCAATCCGTTTGATCAAGTGCAGGCGAATCGGATAGATTAATTCAATAGGTAAATTGATGCGTAAACGGCAAGTTATATGAACCCAAGAGCAGGTACTCTATACACTCATACGAATAGATTCTAGATCCGTTTGAACATCTGTTTAATATGTGTTCAACATTAATTGTATCTGACATTAAAAATGTAATGAACGGGTCTAAAATCATTTCAATATAACTAATGGATTATAGATCCGTTTATGTATTTTTTTAAAAAAAAAAAACAAGATTTTAAAATTTTTGGAAAAAAAATAAAATTTTGTTTCAAACTGATCATTGATTCGTTCGTTTTTTTTCCAGTTTGAAACTTTTTTTGAATTATAATACGAACGGATCATGGATCCATTTGTGTTATATTTCAAAATCAAACGGATTTATCATCCGTTTGTATTATTTTTAAAAATTTTGTAATGATTATTGGATACGTGTCAAAATTACAGGGCTTTCGTTTGAGTGTATATAACACCTGATATTGGTGCATATAGCAACAAACAACCATGGGCAAATGACTAAATTTAAAAAAAAAAATGGTAAAAAAAACCTTAAAAATTGTTAAAATCTTCAAATATAGGATAAAACCAATTGGGCTAGCAGCCTAGTAACTATTTCTAGTGGGCCCTCTATTTGGGCCTGTTGGTGGCTTTCTATTTGGGCCTGAAGGAGGCTCTGCGATGGTTGGGGCCAAACTACCAAATTGGTATTTAAAACTAGCATCTTTGGACATATGGGTATTTTAAAAAACTCCGGTGCCAAATTGGTATTTAAAAAGTCACCGGTGGACATATAGGTATTTTTTTTGGCCGGAAGTTTTTTATGTTGATAAATTCATTAAAAAAATTCTCATTAATATATCTATAAATGTTATATAAAAAAGATAAAATTAAATCCATACTTTTTTTAAATTATTTTTCACATATTGGTATTTTAATTAGTTGGAATTTAGATACTTACATATTAGTAGTATTTTTAAAAACCTAAGTTTTTCACAAATAAAATCCAACAAGTTAATTATCATCATTAAACCATGTATATTAAAAACCTAATTCCAACCAATAAAAATATATGAGATTAATTATGGTAATTAACTTACTAATTTTTATTTTTGAAAAATATGTTTTAAAAAATAATAATATATGAGAATCTAACTTCCAACCAATAAAGATACCAATATATGAGAACTTTATTAATGAGTTCTTTATAAAAAAAGACTACATTTTTATCATTTTATATATTTTTAGATACATTAATGAGTTCTTTAAAAAAAAGACTTTATTTTTATCATTTTATATATTGTAAGATACATTGATGAGTTTTTAAAAATTAATTATCAACCAAGCTAGTTTAATTTTTTTTAATTACCAACAAAAATAATTCAAGCTTACTAAATTGCGTTCTCTAAAAATTTAGAACGAAAACCGAACTTCCGGTAAAAAAAGTATACCTATATGTCCGCTGGTGGTTTTTTAAATACCTCTATGTCCGTCGGTGACTTTTTAAATATCAATTTGGCACCGGAGTTATTTTAAATACCCATCTGTCCAAGACTGTCAGTTTTAAAAAGCCCCGATGGTTGGTGATGGCTAAACTCTTCTTCTTCTTTTTTTTTTGGCAAAATTGCATAAAACCACCCTTTAAATAGGGTGTTTTGCGAAAAGTCACCCCTTAAAATGAAAACTGTAGAAAACCACCAGTTAAAACAGTTTTCTTTGCAAAGTCACACCCATCACCCAATTTTCGTTAATTAAATGTTAAAGTGTGTGGAAATTCAATTATATCCCTTATTTTTATTATTAGTTTACTCAATTGGTATTAGTTGATATTTAACTTTTTGACATTTTTTCAAAAACAAAAAACACTATAAAATATCAAAAAAAATATTTTTTTTAAAAATATAATTTCATACTTACAAAAAAACTCTATAAAAAATTGATGTGTAATATATGTTTTGTACATATAAAAAATGTAATACTAGGGCTACTTGAAGAAAATAAATATTTTTTAAAAAAAATGTTTCATATAGTTTTTATTATTCTAAAAATCTATGTGGAATAGTGAACATATTTTTAGAAGAATAAAAACTATATGAAATATCATTTTTTAAAATTTTATTTTCTTCAAGTATCCCTTTAGTAATATAAAATTTTTAAAATATACAAAACATCAATTACATCTAATTTTATAGTGTTTTTACTAAAAAATCGTGTGAAATTATATATAAAAAATGATATTTTATATAAAAAAATTACTTTTGAAAAAACATGTTAAAAAGGTAAAAATTAATTAATACATATTAGATAAAGTAAAATAATAATAAAAACAACGGATATAATTTATTTTCACCCCCTTTAATATTCAATCAACGGAAATTTGGTGATGGGTGTGACTTTGCAAAGAAAACGATTTTAAAGGGTGGTTTTCTGCAATTTTCATTTTAAGGGGTGGTTTCATGCCAAACACCCTATTTAAAGGGTGGTTTTATGCAATTTACCCTTTTTTTTGTGATTAGCATGTAAACTTTGTTGGTAGATTGATATTTTTTTTGCAGGTTAGCAATAACTAATATGTAATGTAATTAACTTGTACTCCGCATATTATTATTAAATTAATTATTTACTCATATACTTGCCGATGTTAGCAAACGGAAAATAGAAATTTAAAGAAATTAAGAGCACAACAATATAATATGTTGATTTCATTGAGTCAAAATTCAGCCATGCACATCCCTGAACCGATCGATCAACCGATCTTCTTATAACTTTCTTTTTTTTTTTTTTTGTGCCGAAACCAGTAGTGATCAAATAAAGGAAAGTTCCTTCCACAAATTTCTTAAAACTAGTTTGCAAAAGAACCATAGAAGAAACAAATCAAAGAGAGAAAATCGATCGGCTCCTTAATTAACACTAGACACCTAGGGCGCCACCATGGAGGCGGTGGGCGGCACCTCATGGTGTCGAGGGTCGGGCCCACCAGGAGAGACCCGATCGGCTCCGACGAGCTCCCGTCGAGGCTGGCGAAACATGTGAGCGGCGTCGTGAAGGCCCAGCTCCATGAGGAGTTGATAGCTCTCTATATGGCCTTTGGTGGTGGCGGAGGCGGCGGGTGGGTTTTGAAGAGGTGAGTGGTGGCGGAGATCACGTGCATTGCACGTGATCACGATGAAGAATACAAGGGACAATCCAACGATGTGGTTCTTGGCCATTGATTATGTATTATTGTGTGATATCTCTCAATGTATCGTATATGCAAATTAATTAGAAGGGCTTTTTAGAGGTTAATTATAGGATTAGGGTTTTGGTGGTACGTTTTATGTGGCTAACTGTTGGTGTATTTATAGGGTGCATTGGCACTCCAAATTGAATCTAAGAACTAATCATATCCATTCATTTAATTATTTTGATTATATACATCTATTACTCTTTTATTGATTCGTCTTTAACTCATACCCTAAAGTTATTCGGATAATTAACAAGCTAGTTGAATTGTAAAACTGTTTTTCATATTAAATACACTTGGATGAACTCCATACGGTTACAACTGTTATATAGCTCGAGCTCGGCTCCAAAAAAGCTCGACTCGAGCTCGTTCACTTACTTAAACAAGTCGAGCATGAACATGATTTTAAGTTCGGTTGAAAGCTCGGCTCGTTTGATTTAGGCCCGAATAGCCCGAAGAACTCGTTGATCACCAAGTAAAATTAACTACTTAAAGCTCTAAAAAAATTCTGCTCAAGCTCGTTCATTTACTAAAACAAGCCAAACTTGAACAAAAAAGAAATCTCGTTTAGAAATTGGGCTCGTTTCGGCTCGAGCTCACTTACTAAATAAACCAAACTTTAAAATGTCAAGCTCGGCTCGTTCGCCTCGAATAACACCCCTACATATGGTTAAATTGGAAATCAGAATGATTAATTTATATATGTTTTAGGGTATATGTTAATTAGAAAATATGTGTTAAATAATGGTGGGTCATACGACGTGAGGGGTCACGCACGTCCAAGCGCAACACACGCCAACCAAGCCGAGTGGGGTTCCATCCTAAACTCAATAGGTGTTAGGAGAAGTAACACACCCACTTATATACCAGACTTGAATTCACTATATTTTTCATGTGAGATACTATCCCCATTTTATATTCTCAACAATCTGTTCATTTATAGGTGGAAATTTATACATACTATTATATTATTCTCATTGTGTGTGGGATTCATGGTTTGTCTAAGTTAGTTAGAAGTTTCATTGAGATATATGTGTTTGGATTCCAATATAAACATATATTTTGAAAGTGTTTGTTTAAGATTATTTATATTGTGTTTAAAATAGCCTAAATTTAAAATTAAATACCATATAAATTGTGTAATCCAATTTGGACTATTGTGCAAAGTTTGTAATTGCATTTTAAGCTTAATATAATTAAATAACATGACTTATAAGACATTTTATTTTAAATTTACATTATTTTAAATACATTGTGCTGATCAAATTAAACATCGTAAGTGTTTATATTTATAAACATAATTGATTTGGAATCCAAACAAACCCTTAATGGAATTTAACCTATTATTCTAATATATGTCTTTCTAATCTATGACATAAGGACATTAGTTAAGAAGCCTAGCTAATTGGGAAAGATTCCTTACTAAAAAAACATCAACCATAGAAAATCAATATTTTAAAAAAAGCTAAAATAATTGAATTCAGAAGAATCGTTCCAAAGTAATTAAGGATCTTAATCTAAGTCATTGGGACATAAGTTAGAAATAACGTTCTAATATTAATTTTAGCCTAAATTTAATAGAAAAAACTATATAAAATTTAAATTTCATTCACTAAATTTTAAACTATATAAAATTTAAATTTCATTCACTAAATTTTAAGTTAATATGATATGATTTTTTTTTATAGCAGGTCGAGGGGATCAGGGAAATTTAGTTTTTAAAGGGTAAATGGAATATATCAATTATCCTAAATAAAATAAATTTTATAAATATCAAAAAAGAATTATTTTTATAAAATGATCTTTAAATTATATTATTTTTTACCACATGCATATTTTAATATCCACTCCCATGTTAGACCAAAAAAATATCCACTCACACGTGGGATGTTGGCCAGGTGTCGAAGTTAAAAAATAGTACAACATTAATATTCAATTAATTATTTCAGCAAATAAAGAATTTTTTTTTTGAGCAAAGCAAATAAAGAATTCGAACACGAAGGAATCTGGAAAATAGAATAATTGATTTAATAATAAATGTATAAGCTCTTATTGCTTATCATGTTGATTAGGTAGGCTAACCATGACTAGTCAATAAAGTGAGAAGAGATTATACCCTGTTAAAAATAAGTATATATATACACCTTCACTTGATCAACTTATAGTTTCCAATAATAATAAGGGGCAATTTCCATACAGGCTACGAAATTAGCCTATATTAGGAATCAGGATCCCCTCCTCTCCATATTTGGGATTTGTCCACCAAATTTTTCGTCATGCTGAAACCGAAACACACAGAAAACCTTGCCGCACACGCATTCTCCTCTTCATCCTTGCTGCTGTAAATTCATCGATCGACAAAGTAACGTTGAATTGCTACTGTAAATTGCTGAATTACTTCTACTACGTAAGCATATCGACAAATTAAGCGATCACAGCAGAAGGTAAGCGTTGTCGCTCGTTTTTTCCTGTAATTTTGGACTATTCTTCAGCAATGTTCTTCGAGATTTTGATTATGCTATTAATTGATTACAGATCTGGTCTGATGTGATCGAAACTAACAGATTTTCGGTTTGCTGAAACACGGATTTTCGATTTTTCTGCTACAAGTAACGTTCCAACAGATCTGTTATGATCGTTTATATTGTTTCAGTTGTGATTTCTTATAGATCAATACTTTCTATCAATTTATTATAGTTCAACACTTTCTGCTGTGATCTGTTGTGAGCGCGCAAAGTTTCTACGAGATCTGCTGAAACTAACAGAATTGTTTTTTTTAATTGCAACTAAAAGTGTTTTTACAAGTATATGTTTCGATTTTCTATATAACATTAGCATGTGGAATGAAACTATCGTTTTCGATTGCTGGAACTGTGGAATATTGATCTCATGTGGATTGCAGTTATCTGTTTTTTAGTTGCTTCCAACAGCTCTGTTTTTTAGTGTTTCTGCGGAAATGCATTCCAATTATATTTCAAGTACTTTAATACTGTCAAACAATCAATTGCAGGGGTAGAAATGTCATCAAACATTGTAACTGTTGTGTATGGGGGCAAGTGGAGAGTTGCTGAAACAGGATTACTGTTCGATGGAAACACTACTTCAAAGGCTTTTGTGCTAGAGGATACAATCACTTTATTAACCTTGAGGGACAAGGTTTGCAGCAGATTCAATGTTGATGAATCAGTTGAATTGGAATTCAGCCATTTGCACCCCTTCAAGAGATTGAGAGCACCGCTTAGGGTAGATTCTGATGCTGATTTAAAAGAATTCTTGTTGTTGAGTAAGCTGGATGGAGTGAATTTTTCTGTAGAGTTGTGTGTCACAAACACCTTGCCATTGGATATTGTTGGCCATGAGTTTCAATTTATTGCTGAAACTGTTGAGCTTCCTGAAACTGATGAGAGATATAGCACCAATTTAGATATAATAGAAAATGTCTCTATTTTTGATGAGAATCAGGATGTGCCACAAGACGATATGGATGCTGACAGATTTTCATATTCTTCTAATGCTGAAAACAGTGAATCATTTTCAGATAACTCCAATGATGAGTATTGGAATGAGCGCTATGAAACGATGAATAGAAAAGGGAACACAGTTGATGAAAGAGGTGCTGGAAGCTATACCACAGACAGTATTGTCACCCGTGTCACTCAATGCCCAAGGGTTATGTATGTTGGAAAAACATTTGAATCTAGACAAGCAGTAAAGGATGCTCTATACATTATGTCTATGACAGACATATTTGGATTTGAGGTTAAAAAATCAACACCAAAATATTATAGAGCAGCATGCATAGACAGAAATTGTGGTTGGAGATTGCATACAAAGAGAATTTCAGCTATTTGTCATGAGGTGATATTGTATAGAGATATACACACATGCACATGGGATACAAGAACAAGACACTCCAGGCATGCGCCATCCAATGTTATTGCAGGCCTCATACAGTCAAGGTGTATACTGTTTCAGCAGTTAGTTTTCAGCATTTTAGTTTCAGCTTTCATTTCAGCACTATATTTATTATTACTAATTTCTGTGTTTTCAACAGTGGATACACCCCAAAACAAATTATTGATAAGATGAGAACAGACTACAAGATCTCAATTACTTATTGGAAGACATGGAAGTCAGCACGAATAGCTCAAGTGAGGGAAAAAGGGTCGCCGGAATCAAATTTTGCTGCCTTGCCGTCATATTGTCACATTCTTATGGAGAAAAATCCAGGAACGGTAGCTCTCATTAAAACAGACAGTGATGAAAGGTTCGAATACTTATTCCTGTCTTATGGACAATCCATTAGAGCATTTCCCATCTTAAAAAAGGTATGTATATGTACATAATAATTTATAATTTAGCAAAATTATGGTGATTTCAGTATTTAAATTGTTCCCGTCTTATTTGCAGGTTGTTGTAGTAGATGGCACATTCTTAACAGGGGAATATAAGGGTACATTGCTTGGAGCAGTTACACAAGATGCAAATATGAAATTATACCCGCTTGCTATTGGGATTGTTGACACAGAAAATAATGCATCTTGGGAGTGGTTTTTCCAGCAACTCAGTAAAGTTATACAACCTACAGATGATTTGTTGTTTGTTTCTGATAGGCATTCCAGCATTTCTAAGGCCATCAAAAAGATATACCCTAATGCTACCCATTGCGTATGCATGTGGCATTTGAAGCAGAACATCCAAGCAACTTTCAAGAAAAGGCATCTTGCAGACATGTTCCAACAGGCTGCTGAAACCTACACTGTTGGTGATTTTGCACACCAATTTGACCGTATAAAAGAAGAATGCCCAAGCCTAGCAAAATATTTGATATTCGCGGGGCTGGAGAGGTGGGCAAGAGCGCATGCAAAGGGTAATCGGTATAACATGATGACATCCAACAACGCTGAAAGCTTAAACTCAGTTTTGAGTGGTAAAAAAAATTTGCCCATTGTTGCACTGTTGGAGTTTTTTAGAGATAAGTTCACAAAGTGGTCTCAAGATAGAAGGAAGTCTGCAGCACTGAATACACAGAGAGTCGCCCCTGCAATAATGAAAATGATCCAGGAATTGCAAAAGGATGTCGGTGCATACATTGTAAAGCACTTGAGTGAGTCTGTATTTGAGGTTACTAGAGAAGGTACGCGGACTGTTGTTGATCTTTCAGCAAAACAATGCATCTGTAGGGTGTTTGACATTCAAAAAATCCCATGCATACATGCTCTGTCGGCGATAGTGTCTAAAAGGCTTGATGTTGCAGATTTTGTTGCTGGTTTCTACACAAATGAAGCTTGGATTTTAGCACATGCTGAAACCATATATCCAGTCCTCCCTGATGATGAAATAAACCTCCCTGAATATATTAAACAGATTAAGTGTTACCCCCCCAATGTAAGGAAACGATGTGGTCGACCTCCTCAGAAAAGGTTACTTTCCAAGGGAGAGTTTGTGAGAAGAGCAAAATACAGTAAGAAATGGCTTCAAAGGGAGCACGGGCAGAGTTCAAAAGCTCAACACCAATGAAGCTGGCTACAGAAAAATGTGCTGATTTTAATTTTTAGTTCAATTTTACACCGTTTCAGCAATTTGATATGAATTTTACGAGATGCTTTGTGTTTTTTTTAATCAGTTGTACTCTGTGTCATTGCTTTGCTATATCATATTGTTTTTAGTTCATTATGTTTACCATTTATTGCTATGCTTAAGCTTTGTTCTAGGCAATCATCTCTGTTTCAGCATGAAAAATGTGCTGAAAACAAATGTCCTGGCGGAAAATGCTGAAAATATAACTTGAACAACTATGGCACCTTGACAGACACAATAAGTACCCTCTTTAAAGATTATATTTCTGATTTTTGGTTGACTTATACACTGTTTCAGCAACACAGATATGGTGAATTATTTGCTGAAATCCTTGCTGGAACATTTGCTGAAACAAACTAGCAGAAAACAATGCTGAACCAGAAATGCACACATAATTTACATTAAAACATTAGATAAAATGTCAATTCCAATGCCTTCAAAGAGTGCCATTGAAAACGCATCCAAAATGATACAAAATACCAACAGTTGTCCAGAATATCCCACGGAAATACATCTAAACCACAGCTATGTTAGAATGTCTTGAAATCCCTAAATCTGATAGACAGTGTTACACACAAGATGCTATTAACTAGAATTTAAAGCTCCATTTCTCTTGAATCAAGTCTGAGACCATAAGTTCTCGGTATCGAAAGATTCTTTCATTGGTAAACTTCCTGACATCTCCCCCGAACACCAGCGCCTCGATTGCTTTCAGTACAAAGACCCCACAAGATGCGCTGCAAAAAATAAAACAAAACATATTGATAACAAGCACAACAACATAATGCTTCTATAAGGCTTTAAAGACATTGTAAATGTAGGTTTCCATACCCCGTTGTATCGTGCACTAGATCGGGGACCTTGTTAATGTGGAATGTAGACGGTTGAAAATTTGGGATCACACCAGCCTTATCCAAGTGAATTGGCAACCACTCAGCCATCCCGCGCAGATAATCAACAAGCTTTTCAGCAGACACAATGTAGTGGTTGAAGTCATATGCATTTATAACCTTTTCAGCAAGATTTATCTCCAATGCAATCCAGTGCTCATTGTCTATGTTGAAAGGGGTGTAGACCAGTTTTGCAGACTCCCAACTCTTGGGATAATCACTAGGATATAAGCCCAGGAAGTAGCTAGCAGTGAAATTTTCAACAGGTGTTGTTTCTTCGTAAGATGACGTGCATTCTGGAAGATATTTTTGATGAAAAATAGGATCCATCACGACAATGCCTTCAAAACTGCTAGGATCTTCACTGACTCTCTTCCTCATGTGAACCAGTCCAGCTTCAAGGTGCTGAAACAGTAAACAGTGTAAGGTGCTGAAATTCATATAAACAAAAATGCATACATAGTTACATTTACCCGAAAAAGGATGCTGTAAAGAAAAACAGTTTCAGTATACTTACATCTATGTCAAGCCAACCATCCTTCTTAACAATGCTCTTAAAAAATGACTTCTCTTTTCTGGATCCCATTAAAAGTACTGAAAAATCCCTGCGCATATTATTACAAGATTTAAAAATCGGGTCAGAGCACTCGAAATATATATATATATATATATATATATATATATTGCTAGAGCACTCGAAAACACACATGGAAATTTAAGAAGGACATACCTTGAGCTTTTAACACATTGATACATGAAGTCATGGTCAACCTTGCTGAGCAATGATTTTTTTTCAACATGCTTTGGGATCCTTAACTTTTCAGCAACAAACGGGCTCACCAGAAAACTACTTGCTTTTGGAAGACGCTTTGAACGCCTGAAATTTTCAATTTCTTCAACACATTTAGGGTCTTTGGAAATTGTATCCCACTGAATGCATGGCTTCTTCACCAAGTATTCATCGTCACTTTCACCATCACTTAAATGTATTGTTTTTCCAGGGGGTGGGGTCATTAAGTCACCAGCAGCATCTTTGCTTGCAGCATCTTTTGTTGCTTCAGCATCACCCATTTCAGCATCTTTGTTTAGTTGCCCATGAGGTGATGCTGCTTCAGCATTAACGTTGGTTTCAGCAACTTCATTTTCAGCAACCTTCGTTTCAGCAACCATATTTTCAGCAACCTTTGTTTCAACAACTTCAATTCCAGCTGCCCTGACTTCAGGACCACCAACCACCTTCCTCACCCCAACAGAACCTCCATCATCTAAGCACAGATCCCCACCCTTCAACTCGAAATCAGAGTCGCGCCCTAAGTCAACCGCATATACATGCCCTGAAGATGAGTCTAATGACCTCTGCCCTTCAACAAGGGTAACAGGAATGATCTCATTAACAGATGCTGAAACATTGGTACCAATTGGTTGACCTAGAATCTCAGTAGGTACCTCTTCCCGAATTTCATCCAACACCTCCTTCACAGCCTTTGAAATTGCTGGATCACAAGTTGCAGCATTGGATGACTGGGTCTTAAACTGCATTGACTCTTGCATTGTTATCTTATTTTCTAAGGAATCTACCTTCTTCAGCAGATTATCAACAACATTCACCAACTTTAAACATCCTGACAAACGTTCCTCAAGCATCTCCACCCTCGCAGCTAAATCAGAGACTCTTTGAGGCAACTCTTCAAGCTTATCTAACCTCATCTGTATTTCTTTCAACCAGCTAGGATGTCCCCCTTGTTTGCTGAAATCATCAGCCTGAGCGCCATCCACATTCTTCCCCGCTCCTTCCAAGTGATCATCTCTGGCAACGTTCTCAGTGCCTTCATTGTTTATGTAGTCATCAGTTTCAACATTCATTGCATCGTCCCCTCCTTGAGCCACACCCCCTTGGGGGCCCTCTTCTACTCTGTCATTAGCATCATCGTTCCCACCCTTAAATAATAAAGATTCCTTTGCAGGTGCAGCTTCGATGGCCGGCCTCAATGCAGTTTCAACAACTCGATGAAAGGATGGACATGCAACTTCAATTGGCATAAACAAATCACTGGAATCTTCAGAAACAGATTTACCTCTCTTACGAAATACAAACCTAGGTTTCGCAATTGCATCTTCAACAACTGGTGGTTTCTTTGCAGCTGACATCTTCTTACCCCTTGTCTTCTTTTTTCTAATAGAACCAATTTCATCAACTTGTTTTGTTGAAACTAAACCAGCAGACCGACCTCTCCGCGTTGGCGTAGGTTTGCTTGTTTCAATCTTCTGTTTCTTCACCAATGGCGGCGCTTTACTCACAGTCTTTCGCTTCTTCGAACCTGCAGCACCTCCACTTTCCTTGCCACCTGACTCTTCATTCACTTCTTGTTGTTCTTCACCTTGGGTTTCAGCAGAAGGTATATCCAATGATAAATCACCATCTGCATAGCAATTGAACCGTCTCCAGTATGCTCTTGTCCTAAGTCTCCAACAATCATACAGCTTATCTTCCTCAGGTTGGGAAAATACAGGTTCAGTCATGTGATCAAGAATGGGGTGAGCAACTTCATCTTCAAATACCATTCCTGGGGACCTTGCAAACTCCCCAAAGGTTGGGAACATGGGTGCCTAAACAACCAATAATATTAACACACAATAAGACAACTGAAATTATAAAAATGAAATTAATAAAAAAAGAAGATTGTATGAAGATAGATCTGAGACAAGAATAATACCACATCGTCATCAAACAACTCTTGCGCTTCAATGTAAGTATGTCGTAACTTACACTCCCACCGAAGAGAATATGGATCACCCACACGAACTTTGAAATCGCAAAGGAACTTATCAGAAATCACCGGGAAAGCCTCCAATATCCAAGCCTACAAATATAACCAAACAAGCAGATGCTGAAACATACAATTGCTGAAACACAAATATTGCTGAAACATAAATGCTGAAACAAACAGATGCTGAAACATATATGCATGGACTTAAATTACCTGAAAAGCATAAATATATCCAAACAATTCATATGATGGTCTCGGATCAGATCGATCGCAATCCAGGACCTTCTTTAAATACTTCATAACCAAAGAATAAGACAACCTCCCCCATGGATACAGTTCACATTTCGCTGGATTGCATACAAGAGCAGCATGATCTTTCTTAACACTTTTAGACCGCTTGAACAATAACATCTTCTCGATAATCAACAGCTTTGCCATCTGAAGCTTCTTTGTAGACGATTTTCTACATGTTTTAAATGCCTCCAACAACTCATCATAGGTACACTTTGACTGCTCCCGCCCCAGAAAATGAGACCATTCAAATTTCGCAGGCGGTTTAACTTTAGTATCAATGACAGGAAGCCCTGTAATTGCATGAAACTCTACCAGAGAGAAACGAGCAACTAGACCATCAACCTTGAACCACAATTCATGCAACTTATCACTCTTAATCAAACGTAGCATCATTTGATGAATCAACTGAAAATTAAGTTTCATCTTATCTCTTTGAACAAAGACCCATCCAAAGCAGCTTCTCCTCAGCAACTCAAAATCAGATTTGGACAGATGTTCCTCTATAACATCACAGACATCTGGGGCGCAGTAAACATTGGATTTTGCACAAAATCTATCCTTCACAGGAATGCAATACTGCAATCTCTGTTAAAAACACACATTCATAAACATGAATAAACATAAAAACACACACAAAGGGGGATAAGGTATGGAAAAAAAATATACTCACATCGAATTGACATTTATATTCTTGAAGATCACTTGCAGAGGCATTAACATCTAAAAAACACAGACAAAGAATACACAACAACCGTTTCAGCATGAATAGAGACAACTGCTGAAATAGGTCTTTTACATATTATGCTGAAATATGCATTTATGCTAAAATCAAAGACAAAGTACCACATGCATGTATACATTTCATACCAAAACACAACAAAGGCCTGGAAAAGCATAAATACAAAACTTTAGAACAAAAACGACACACCTCTGCTTGAAGAATTGGATGAACTGCTACCTTCAACTGAAGGAACCTTCTCAGATGAGCTTTTCTTCACTGCAAATCAGATACATTCGACATCAAACATAGTAATAAGGGGGGGGGGGGGGGGAACGACAAACATGCATAAACGACATAAACACAGAATACAAACCGTCATGTGCGGAATCACTTCCAGTTTTGCTGTCAACCGCGACAACATCAACTCCTTCCCTCTCATCGGAGTCCTTGTTCTCTAAAAATCGACAAAAATTGAAAAGAAATGTCAGTTTCAACTTCAAAACAAGTACAAAATTAAAAACACAGATAACACACCGCCATTTGAAGGATCGCTTGAATGTTTATGCTCGATTGCACCAACAGCAGGTCTCTCGAGGTCGCCGGCGACTTTGTTCTCTGACATTGGAGCAGAATCGAAGAAGAATCGTCGGTTTCAACCGCAAAAGTCGCTTGGGAGAGGATGGAGAAAAGAGAGCGAATCGTCCGAGAGAAGCCAAGAGACAAACAGAGTGAGGAGAGAGAAAGGCGGTTTCCAGCAAAACCCTTATATACGGGGGGGCAATTTTGTCCAAAAAAATTTACGTGGACAAAAGCCCAATATGACGGAGTTGGGGGACAATAGCTAAATTGGGGAGAAAATTTGCGCCTTCGGCGCAAATTTTCTCTAATAATAATTACTTAAAGTACTTATCCTTCAAAAATTATACCACTAAACCTCTGAAAATGTTTATATTCAACTATTGTGTGTTCCGCGCGTCCATATACGGAAATATGTTCACAGTATTCTAAAATTACATCTATTATATATAAACAAATCTATTAAAAATATGAAGAAAAAAAGTTACAATATTCTCTATGAGAATGAAACTAATAAGATCAAAATATGCAAGAAATATAAAATAAAAATTAATTTCAATATAAATAATTCATTATAGCAAAAAATAATATAGATATAGATAAAATAATAGCTATTGAATAATTAATTTTGATGCAAATAATTCTTTCCACCAAAATTGTAATAAAACCTATCAAATATTTATCTATTAATATTTTTGGTAAGTATAACTATGAAATAATTTGCTTATATTTTTATCAATTAGCTAAAATAGATATAGATATATTGTGACTTATGATAACTTGTTAGGCCTAGGGCCCATAGGAGTCCAACCCAAGTTTGGTTCAGTAATTGCTAGGTTATATAGCAATTGATTAAAACAAATGAAAGTGAGCAACAAGTGGGGTTTGCTTCAGCTTCAATTGGTGCCGCCAGCACCAAAAGGAAAAGGGGGGAGAGGAAGAAAAGAGAGAGGAGGGAGAAATGAGAGGAACGGTAGGAGATTTGAGCGTGTTTTCATCATCTCCGTCTCTCGCATTGGCAAGTCAACAACGGTTGTTTGTTGATAGGTATTCTTCTCTCCCTGGAAATCTAATCAGATTATTACAAGTGTTTAGCTAGTTTTTGGAGAGGAAACTTTTCTAGATTTCGTTGTATTTAGATTGATGTTTGAGATTTCTATGTTTGTTTGTTTCGGCCTGAGACTGGATTGTTAAACACTTGCACTGGTTTGTTGATTAATGGATTGGTTGCTTTGGCGGGCGAAATGTGGGGGTTTCATCCTCTGGTTAGATAGAGTTTTTTTCTACGTAAATCTTGTGTCAATATTTGTGCTTTTATTTGTGTTTGGGGTTGTTTGGTTTCCGGATTGAATATTTTCGGTTGATCATTGGTTTGTTGGCAGATTGTTGCTGGTTTTCTTATTACCCAAATTCGCTTTTAGGTATAGCTGGAAAGTGGTTTCTAGCCCAACATAACTTTCTATAAATTAAGACAATATATTATTTTAACAATTTTTTCTTAGAATCAGCCACAACATGACATGTAATACGTTATGAATCAGATTTAGTATATGTATTTAGATTAATATTGGTTCATGTATTTATAAATTATAATTATGCGGTACAATATTGTCGATATAAAATATATTTATACTGATTTAAAAAAATATTTTCAACTCTTTTGATAAAAAAATATTTCCAGCTCATGTAAACCAAATGAATCATAATTTAAAAAATCCTTGTTATATACTCTATCATCTTCGGGTTTAAATTTATTTTACATTTACATTTGCGAAAAATATCCTCCAAATTAGAAATATTTCAACCCTTATATCACTTAACATTATATAGTATCCGATTTAAATGCAGGTAGAGTGACTGTGTCTGATCTATCCGATCGATGAAACTGGACTAAGAAAAAAAATATACCCTAAAGACCTAAACCTAATAACACTAAACAAAATGTCACCATTAATTAAGTTCTTATATCAAACTAGAGGAGAATTAATGTTTTGTTTAAAAATATCCCAATTGAATCGTAATTATAATGAATTAAAATGGGGTGTGTACGTGAGGCAGACAATAATCCTTAACTAGGGCATCTAGCTAGCTAGCTAGATCGATCTACCGAAATGTCGACGTCAAAAAGGAAGAGATGTATTTGCACATTTGACATTTCATTGATCTCTCGTTAATGATCGGTCATTGTCAAATAATAGGGCGTACAAGACAATGAGGTGGCCGGATGGATCTCATGTTCTCGTTAGTTTTTTTTTTTGATAGGATTGTGGTATAGGTGACGGATGCTATATATGCACTTCAATGGATGGATCAGAGATTCGTTTCAACTATACTATGATACATGTTCAGTCATCATTGTAAGTTGTTAAAAAAATATACAGATGGATCATAAATCCGTCCGTTGTAAAAATAAATAGTCCTAATAGATAAAAAAAAAGCAAAAAAAATAGGAAAAAAGAGAATAAAACTAAATTAATCCAACAAAGGCAGATCATGGTATATTATAAAAAAAGAACAGATTAAAACACCAAAACATGGACATATCATATATCCATCCGTATATTTTTTTACAATTTACAATGATTATTGGACAGATTTCAAATTGAACTATGGGTGAAGTGGATTCATGATCCTTTTTATGAAGTGCATATAGCACATACACCGGATGCATATAGCTACCCCGTTTTTGATAAGAAATTAATTTGGGATATGAGAGGAAAAATACAGTAACTAGCTCGTTACTCCATTATATACTTAACTATGGAGTATTCATTAATTTTTTTAGGATTTATAAATTCTTATTAGAATAATCATTGAATTTTACATAGTTCAACCATTTGAATATAGAAATGGGAGAAAAAAATGTCCACTATCTAAGATTTATTAATTAAATGTCCACCGGGCACCTCTAAGGCTCTAACTACTGTTCGCGTCTCTCAGCGTGGCTCCTCCCCGAGTTTTCATGTGCAGCAAGCTTCCATTTTTTACTCACGAATTCAAGCTTCCAATTTCGCTCATGTATTTTCCCATTTCGCTCATCAATTTCACTCCTTAATTTCGAGTGTATTTCAATTGTATATTGGTATTTATTAGAAAAAAAATTCTTATAAATTTATTTGTCAGTATAAAACCAATGAATGATATACTGTTATCAGCATAAGATTCGTTCACACACACACACACAAATATATATTATTTATTAGTATATTTTTTTGTAAGCATATATACTTCATGTTCAATAATGATGCATTTATCACCACATATATATGTGAAATCAGTTATCAACATTTACCCAAACAAAGTTATCTGCATTATAGTGTCACTTGTCAGTATAATTGCCAACATTATTTTCTTTGAAAATAAGCATATGTGAATCCAATGTAAATGTCAGCATGGGTAATTCATTTATTAGCACATTTTTCTAGTTTTTTTGGTAGCTAAAGCAATGTAATTGTTAGCATGGGTAATTCATTGATGAGATATATAGCTGACAATCCAAAAGCATGCAACAGCTAACAAAAGAGGATGACATATAGCTGACGACTCAAAAGCATGCAAGAGAGCTGACAAAAGAGGATGACATATAGTTGACATCAAAAGACAGAGAGCTGACAAAAATCAGCATCAAATTAAAACGCATACATTACATTGTTAATTATAAAACAACACAAAATAGACCAACCCTAAACCAGACATTTCAAAACAGATATTAAAACTTGAAGCTTCAATTCTCCTTCAAAAGATCTAAACCCACGACTTCACAATAACGATAAAGTTTGCCTTGAGTATAACTATTAATATCCCCACCAAACACAAGCGCTTCAATCGTCTTGATAGTAAAAATACCACAACAACACCTGCAAGCCACGTGAATAAAAGTAGGTAAGTGTATATACATGCTTACAACTGTAACTAAGAATGTTAACAAAAAGACATAACTTTATTATAAAGATAAATACCCAGTTTCATCATTCATAACATCAGGTACCCTCTTTATGGTGAATTCTGGTGTTCCTTCAAAGTTTTGGTGCATTGTAGTTTTCCACAAACGATGAGGCAGCCACACAGCTAATCCCCATAAACATCCTTTTAGCATCTCATCATCAACAAAGTTTGTATTACAATCATACACAAGAATCTACCTTTCTTCAATGTTAATTTCAAGAGCAACTCGGTGCTTGTGTTTGATTAATATTGAAGGTGATTCTTTCGACACATTAAAACAATCAAGGCATTCACCAACACAATCAGAATACCACTAAACTCCATCACAACTACATCACCCTCGGTGTTCCTTAAAACAATGTCAGCATCTTTTGATGGAATGTCATCTGCTTTAGTATCAATGTCAGCGCGCATCTCTTTAAACAATGTCAGCCTTCACTACAGACTCCCCTTCATCAATTTCAGCATTGCCTACTAACGAAACCAGACGTATAAAAAGTGTGTCGCCCCCCCCCCCCCCCCCCCCACGTCTCCATGTAGGGGTATGCATGCGCTTTCCTTTAATGGAAAGTGGGTACCACGGGCTTACCTGAACCCCTTTTTACCCCGGTCAGCCGCCCGATGGGGGTGACCGAACCGGGGAGAGGACTCTTACCTGAGCCGTGTACCCCAAAGGAACGTGCTGACGGTCTTACCTTTCTCTGGGGTCCCCCGGAGGTATGGGGGTCCCGCGGAAGGAGCCGCCGAGTCTTTCGAGGAGACTCGCATCTTTGTTTATCCGGGTTCATCAAATGACCCAATGGCAAAGAGGATACGCTTGTTGATACAGTAAAAGTTGAGGATGAAACAATTCCACATGTTGTCCAGCCCCCTTGACGGATGCCTTACTACCTGTTTGGTTTTGGTTACGTTGCTCTTCTCTCTGGAGGCGTCTGCGGACACGGGGGTTTAGGATGAGTCTAGATGTTGACCCTGGCGTAGATGTTTCCTTTTCCCACTCCCTCTACGACTAGTGTTTCCTCTCCTTTTCTCCAAAAAGTCCCTTTTCTATTATTCATTTCGGCTTTTTATACTGCATTACTTCGTTCGTCGAGCCGAGGAGATGTTCCCCTCTTTCGGACACTTGTCGGTGTTGTGGTGCCAGGTGTCCAGAGGAAAAAGAACACTTAGATGGGCGGCATGAACACCACCTGTCCCTTCGTACGCCACTTGTCTTATTTGTGCGGGCGTTCCCCGTCCGCGGACCGAAGGTCGTTATGTTTGTCTTCTGGAGCTTATCATCATTGACCTTTCAAAACCCTCAGCTGCTTCTTTAACCCCGTTATCTTTTGGGCGTCATCACAGCTCCTCGGGCCGTGGGGGAGCCGGTTAGGCTCTACCGCAGTTCGAAAACTCCCTCCGCAGGGGGTAATTTCTTTCAAGGCGAAAAGATAAGAGAGATGAAATAACTGGGCTTTTCAGGGGCCCAAAGGGGTTTTGATGGGCCGGTAACGGTTTGGCCCATTAGTTTTGATTGACGCGGCCCATGCTTTCGACACGTGTCGTGAGGAGGAAGGCGAAACGTCTTAGATTGTGGTGCCTATAAATAGGGGTTTTGATTCCTCTTTCATTTTTACCGTTCACCGTTTTTTACAGCCTTCCAACTGGGACATCCTCAAGGTAAATCTTGACTTCTCTCTTCTTTTCTTTCCGCGACTTTAGTTTTTGTTTTTGATCTTAGTTTTCTCTTCTTTCCCTTTTCTTTTCTCGGGCCGTGGTCGATGTGCGGGAAATTATCTAGGTTTGCATTGGCCGCGGCTGGTCCTTAGGCATCCTTTCCCGTCACCTCTTTCTTTATTGGCCCTGCTACTTTCATCATGTCGACCCCTTCGAGCAGTTCGGGGAGTGTCCAGGCTTTGATTAGGCCCCCCTCCTCCTGACGCCCAGGGGGAAAACTCCGGATGGGTGAAATTGAAGTTCCCGAGGACGTTACCTTCAGGCAGCCCAAAGATCTCGAGGATCCTTCTTTTTACGCTTCCCCGAGCCGCGACCGTGGAGAGGATTCTTCCCCGATCGACTCAGCTTCTTCGCGGTCAGGGGTTGGGGCTTCATCATCGGAATCAGACTCGATACTGGAGTCGCCGGAGTCTCAGCACTCCTACAAAGAGTGGGATACTAGTACTGGTTTGCCTTCTGGCCCCGTCTTTATGCCAAAGGAACGCCGTTCGTCGTCAGTGCTGGGAGATTTCCGGCCGGTTTTGTACAATGAAAACGTGCTAGCGACTTGTCCCTTTAGGGGAGACTTTCAGCCTTCTGCCGCGGGCCCAATTCCTGAAGTTTCCCCTCAGCGTGTGATTCCTATTGCTCCTCCGAATGCCCAGAGCCGCGGAGGGGGAACATTCACCACGGTGGACGATCTGAAAGTAATCGCTCGCGTCTTTCCCTGGCCAGAAGGGGTTGTGCTGTGTTTGCCGGCCGAAGGGGGAGGAAGCCTGGATGCTTATCCGGGTTGTTTGGTGGTGTATATCGAGAGTTTGGTACAAGGATTTCGTCTCCCTTTGCCTAATCTGTTCAAACGTTACCTGAAAGCCTGTGGCTTTAGCCCAGCCCAGCTGGTACCGAACAGTTGGCTTTTCTTGACTTCCTTTGTGATGCGATGTTTGGAGATCGGGGTCCAACCTTCTCTCGGGCTCTTGAGCAATATGCTTATCTTGGGTCATGGGGGCATTCACAAAACCCTTAATCAGGCCAAGCTCAGTGTCCCTATTGTGGATCGGAACACCAGCAAACCGGAATGGCGGCATAAATGGTTTCTGGTTAGAGATCCTTCGCGTAAGGTTTTGAATTTTCACACTGAGCTGCGTTTGTACATGTGGATGAAAAAGAAGGCGGTTTCTGACCTTAAGGAGATTGAGCAGAAGTTTGCTGTGGAGATGAAGCCGTCATGGAAAGATATGGTTTCCCCCCTTCGGCTGGAAATGGCTGGCTTAAGTCTTCCTCATCCGCGCATAGGTTGTAGCTAAATTCAGGGGGTGCCCTGGCTTCTGTTTAATCCCTAGTGGTTTCTTGGTTCGTTTTTCTAATCATCTTTGATTTTGTGTGGTTTTATCCAGGTGCTGCAGAGCTGAAAACCATGGTGGATGCGGCTAAAATGTCTTCGGCCCCCCCTTCTTCTTCTAAAAGGAAAATCCCGTTCGATGTGACAAGGGCTTTGAAACGCCACAAGACCTCTGCCCCAAAGACTAAGGGGAAAGCGGTGGTGAAAGAAAAAACTATCGCCGCGACTTCCCCTCCTCCGACTGCTCCGGCGGAACCCGAGCCTCCCATCATACTGATTGATTCTCCCCCGGTCGCCGAGATCCAGCACTTATCTCTGGTTTCCCCTGCAGAGCGTCGAGTCATCTCCCCTGGTGACGTGGGGACTTCTAAATCGTTGCCGAAGAAGAAAAAGGTGCGGTCATATCCGGCGTGGGAAGGCGTGAGCTGGGATGTGCCAGTTTTTCACGTAGCGCCAATGGTCGGCCCGCGTACCGGATGTCCGGCTTCCACTCCGATACTCTTGAACAGTTGGCTTTTCCCCCGGAACTAGGGAAAGCGGAGTTACGGTATCTGGACCATCTGACCGACGAGCAATTCACATTAGAACAAGAGCGCTGGTGCAATTGGGTAAGTGCATCGTATGCCATTTCTCTCACATTTTTGACTTTTGAATGCATCCTGTATTCTCAGTGTTTTCTGCGGCTAGGGTCACGTTTTCACCCACAGCGGCTGGGGCCGATATCTTCGCTTGGGCCAACATGCCCACGAGCTTGAAGGGAGGCTGGAGCAGTTGGAAGGGAAACTCTCGGAGGTTGAGACGCCGAAAAAGGAGGTCGAATCTCTTCGTTCGCGGGTGAAAGAAAAGGACGAGATTATATCCGCCGAGAAAGCAAAAAACAGTAAACTGGTGGAGGATGCGGAGATGCTGCGTGCTCAACTTGAATCTTCTCAACAGGCAATGGTTGCGCTGCAAACTGACTTTGAAAACCAGAGGAAGGAATTTGACACCCAGAGGCAAGGATTCGAAACCCAGAAAAAGGAGTTCGAGGACCAGCTGCTGGCGGCTAACGAGGCGAGGAGTGAGGCGGTCGTGGAGGCCAACCGTCGTGCGATCGAGTTGGAACGATATAAGTCCCGTACAGACGGTGATATCGTTCTGTCTTGGTTGGACATTCCGCACAACCGTACCAAGTTGGTGGACGACTGGCTGAAGACTCCGTCTGGTATGGATTTCATGAAAAGTGCGGTCCCTGTGTGGCTGAACAAAGAAGTTGGGCAAGATTTCATCCAAAACCGGTACAGGGATTGCTTTTATATTGGGATGAAGGCTGGGATACACCAGAGTGTGAAAAAATCCGCGGAGAACCCGGGAGTTCCTCTCCAGCCGTTCTCTCCTAGTGAGGATCGGAAAGACTGGGGTCTGGTGGATGACGACCAAGTGGATTTTTCTGGTGATGGACTGTAGGCATTCGTTCCAGCTGTCTCGGGCGGTTTTATGTTTTGAACAAACCTTGGTACTTTGTTTATGTTTCTTTTGGGATTGCGTACGTTTGGTTTTTCTTTTGGTGGAAAGCTGGTGATGGAAAACTTAATCCGCGGTTGTTTTTTGGAAATGGGTTTTGCCCCTGGTCCCGCGGATGGCCTGTGTTAGGGGAACCCGGTTCGCGGTTCTTATTAATAGTGATTTTCTCAGCATCTTTTTGGTGTCAGAAAAAAGATTTTGGAAACCCCGACACTCGGTCGTTTTAACATTTTCCATTCAACGTTCTTATTTATTACAGGCTTCCTTTTGCTTGATAATCTAAACACTTAGCACGGAGCATTCCTTCCTCAGGGAGAATCGCCGCTACTCTCACCTTCGGAAGTGTTTTCCCCTGATGGCACGTAGGTGGTCCTGAAGCGCGCGTCGCCCAGATACTTGAATATGACGGTCCCTCCCACGTGAACATTCCTGACCTGGTGAATGCTCTCCACCCTTGGGTGAGCCAGAGCACCCCTACTTCATCCCTTTCTACCAAGACGCGTGTGCCCCTCCTTCCCAGTCCGTTAGTTAGGATGATTCTTTCAACGCCGAAAAGCCTATATTCCTCTTCGAAGAACTCCGGCAGGGGCTGTTGTTTGTTTGGAGGAAACGATTAATCGTAAGTAGAAAACGAGAACGTTTAATCAGGGAGTTTTCAGAGGGGCGTTACCGTTCTTTGTAAAAGAGACGCATTCTGGATCCATCGGAGGAAATCCCTTGAGCGGCCTCCACCTGTTGCCATGTTCTCTCTAAAACTGTTTTGGTTTGTATATTTCTTGATGGAGAGTGTGTCTTGAGGGTTTATCCGGTCCCTGGTTTTTATAGAAAAACTGCGAGCTACTGTCCCCTCGTTTGTTCGATTTTTTTTTAATTAATGCTCGCAATGTTCGAGTATCCTCTCCGAATCGTCCCTTCCCAAGTTTCTCGGGAAGGAAAATTGGTCAGTAAAGGAAAAACAGCTTTATTGATTTCTTTTCTAAACCGAGAAAAAGGAAAAAAGGAAAACTTTTATTCGTTCTCAGGTACATCGGTACTTGCGGGCTTACTTTTTAGGTTTTGGCGCCTTGGCGCTCTTAGGAGCTCTTGGGGGCTTCTGATGGGCTTTGGGCTTGAGCGAGCCCACGCTTGTCGGGCCTAACTTCTTTTGGTGGTCGCGGGTCGGATCTGGGTAGGACACATGCACCTCGAAATGGGACTCCCCCTCGTAGACGAAGAGAAGCGAACAGCCCAGGACTACTCGATTGGAGAAAACGAAGTCTGGCCACCCCTCGGTGAACCAGAACATTCCGTTCGCGTCTCTCTCCACGTCGACTTCGAAGTCCTGACAAGTGGTTGACCACAGGTAAACGAGCTGATGCCCTGCCTCCCCGAGCTGCTCATACATTTGGGGTAGTTGTAACGCATGCAAGTGCTCCTCCTTGGTGACGAAGCGGTAGAATGCTCGAGTGTTTTCGGAGCCCATGTTGAAGTTTTCTCCGATGGGGGGGTTTTCGACTGTGAAAAAGATATGATTTCGCCACTTTCCTTCCCCTCTATTATGGCGCTTCGCCCGTTGATACTGTCTGCGGCCAAGTGGTGGTTGAGAGTGGCGACCCTCGCTGCACGTGGGAGTCCCTAGCAACCCACGTCTTCTTCTTTCAATTCGAAGGGGAACCACGTGTTTGGGAGAAACTCTGAACCCGCTTCCCATGTTCCTAACAGAGGAAAAAGCCTCTGCATGGGGTGCAGTATAGTTTGGCCTTCGACCGAGAATGATCTTCGACGCAGCTTGGAGCGGTCTTGAATGAAGAGTGCTCCTCTCAGAACAGGCGGGCGAGGATCCTTCCTTGAATTGTTGATAGAACACGAAGAGTGGTCTTTATAGTCTGGGTCTTTTGATCGACCACAGAAACCTCGTATGAAACCGTTTATTCCATTTTGGTGGTTTAGGGAGTGGCGTCGGGCCGCTTTTGGTGATTTCGACAGTTGTGAATTATAAGCGTTTACGGCTGTCTTTAGGAATGCGATTGCGTTTTCGTGACTTCAATTCGTTCTAAGAAACAGAGGTCCTTTATTATTCATTGACGGTAATAGGAACAAGGTTTTTCTCAGACCCTACTCCCTTGAACCCTGAACATTGGAACAGAGAGAGGGTACGGATTACAGAGGGTATGGATCTAAGAATCTTTTGTCTCTATATTTCCTCGCTGTCGGGGTTGATTACATCGACTTCAAAGATGGAGTCCCCCATGTAAGCAAAGATCAAAGCGGACCCCACCGTAACTCGGTTCGCTTGAACGAAGTGGTTCCAACCCTGGGTTAACCAGAAAAGGCCGTCGCTATCCCTTTCAACCTTCACCTCATGTTCCTGATTGGAGCGGGACCAAAGCCGGGCTTGCGCTTGTGTGTCTTCGTCTATTAAGACGTACACGAGTGGGAGGCGGAGTGTATGAAGCTGTTCCTCCTTCATGATGACGCGACAGAACGTCCTGGGTGGTGCCCCGGGATTCATCGTTGTTGTTGGGGGGGGGGTCGGATTCCTCGAGTCTCCAGGGCCTAGTCTTTATATCCCAAGATTGGAGCCACGACCTTGATTTGGTCATCCCCGGAGAGAAAAGCTATGCTCACGGGTCTCTTTCTCTTCCCCCCCCCCCCCCCTCATTATTTCTTTTTGTGGTTGCAGGCTGTGATCTGCACGTAGCGTCCCATTCGACGTACATCTGTCCGCCATGCTTGGCTTGGGGCAGTGATGCTCTGGCTGTCCTCGGGCTTCGCCCTGGTCTCTTTTTCAGTCTTTTGTCTTACCGAGATGGCGCCTGTGCTGCCCGTGACCCTTGAGGATCCCCTTTAAAAGTCGGGGTCTCCTCAACCTTTCGTCCCTGTGAGAAAAATCCCCCATAAGATGTCATCCTCAAGCCCAACGACTTGGACCTTTTTTCGTTCACTGGACTTCCCGGAACAGATGTATCGCTTGGTACGTCGTAGTCACGATCTCAATATTTTTGCTAACTTCCTTTGTTAACTGATCTTTCCTCCTTTATCTAGTGCGTTTGAGCAGCGACTGCCTGCCCGTTTTGAAATTGAGTACGGCCCGGATCTCCCTGGGCTTGTCCTGCTATCGTCAAGGATCCTACGGGATTTTCCCGTGACGGTGTACCGAGGTGAGTACCGGGTACCCTTCCTGGGGCAGGGTTGGAATCATTTTGCCTGTACTCATGGGGTCGACATAGGGTCCGCCATCACTTTTCTGCACAAAGGGAACGCTCGGTTCGAGGTTCATATCCTGTCCGCGGATGGTGAAGAGGTCGATGCTGAGTGGCGAGAGCCTCATCCTGAAGGTCCTCCGCCCAATGGAACTCGTCTGTGTGCTGACCGAACTCGTTTGGTTTCGGATCATCCCCGGGACACTCCTTGATTTAGCCTTTCTGGGTCCTGCGTTCCTGTGAACGGCCAAGTCTTTCTTGCTTGATTTAGCCCTTCTGGGCCTTCTGTGTGTTTCTTGTTATCTCGGGTGTACCCCTCTTTGAATGTCGGCAGCCCAACTTTTTGGGTGTGGTTTGATTGGGTCCCAAGTTTGAGTCCCCAATTTCAGGGTATCGATCATATCACTGGCATGCCTTAGGCCGGAATTTTACTAGACTAATGGTCAACTTGGGTGCCTTATGCATGTTCCGAAATCCGTCGCGGATCGAATTCCGCCGTCATAGGATTGGGGTCAATCTGGGAACCCAAAGCGTCCACCAGATGTCCCACGTGGAGCAAGCTCCAGCGTCACAGGACCAAGGGTTGATCTGGGAGCTCGATGCGTCCACCAGATGTCCGACGCGGAGCAAGCTCCAGCGTCACAGGACTAAGGGTTGTTCTGGGAGCTCAATGCGCCCCCCAGATGTCTGACGCGGAGCAAGCTCTAGCGTTATGGGACTAAGGGTTGATCTAGGAGCTCAATGCGTCCACCAGATGTCCGACGCGCAAGCTCCATCGTTATGGGACTTAGACACTGATCTGGGAGCCCAAGGCGTCCACCAGATGTCCGACGCGGAGCAAGCTCCAGCGTCAAAGGACTAAGGGTTGATCTGGGAGCTCAATGCGTCCCCCAGATGTCCGACGCGGAGCAAGCTCCAGCGTCATGGGACTTAGAAACTGATCTGGGAGCTCAAGGCGTCCACCAGATGTCCGACGCGGAGCAAGCTCCAGCGTCATAGGACTAAGGGTTGATCTGGGAGCTCAATGCGTCCCCTAGATGTCCGACGCGGAGCAAGCTCCTGCGTCATGGGACTTAGAAACTGATCTGGGAGCTCAAGGCGTCCACCAGATGTTCGACGCGGATTAAGCTCCAGCGTCATAGGATTAAGGGTTGATCTGGGAGCTCAATGCGTCCACCAGATGTCCGACGCGGAGCAAGCTCCAGCGTCATAGGACTAAGGGTTGATCTGGGAGCTCAATGCGTCCACCAGATGTCCGACGCGCAGCAAGCTCCAACGTCATGGGACTTAGAAACTGATCTGGGAGCTCAAGGCGTCCACCAGATGTTCGACGCGGAGCAAGCTCCAGCGTCATGGGACTAAGGGTTGATTTGGGAGCTCAATGCGTCCACCAGATGTACGACGCGGAGCAAGCTCCAGCGCAATGGGACTTCGAAACTGATCTGGGAGCTCAAGGCGTCCACCAGATGTCCGACTCGGAGCAAGCTCCAGCGTCATGGGACTAAGGGTTGATCTGGGAGCTCAATGCATCCACCAGATGTCCGACGCGCAGCAAGCTCCAGCGTCATGGGACTTAGAAACTGATCTGGGAGCTCAAGGCGTCCACCAGATTTCCGACGCGGAGCAAGCTCCAGCGTCAAAGGACTAAGGGTTGATCTGGGAGCTCAATGCGTCCCCCAGATGTCCGACGCGGAGCAAGCTCCAGCGTCATGGGACTTAGAAACTGTAGAAAGATTCATAAAGCACCCACTAACCGCTTTGATTTATTTACTAGTAGCGGGGATGACTTAGATAAACTTTGAAAGGACTTAGAGATTACACGTAGTATTTCTTCAAGTGTTCTGCATTCCACGTCTTCCGAAGGACAACACCTTCTGGGGTTTGTAACTTGTATGCTCTGACATGGATGCATTCAATGACCACATAGGGCCCTTCCCATTTGGCGTCTAGCTTTCCTCCTGCCAGGGCCAGACGGAGGACCAGGTCTCCCTTCTCAAATCGTCGCTCCTGGAGATGCTGGTCCCTGTGCCTTTGGGTTTTCCTTTTGTACTCCCGGGCATTAATTTCGGCGATCATCCACCTTTCCTCCCGAATGTGCATCTCGACTTCCAGAGCTTCGTCGTTGGCCTTGGACTCATAGGCTAGGACTCGTGCAGAAGGAATCAAACGCTCGACTGGGATGACCGCGTCTGTCCCGAATACCAAGGAAAAGGGCGACTCCCTGGTTGGAGTTTTTGGTGAGGTACGATATGACCAGAGTACCAGGGGGAGAAGTTCCGCCCACCGGCCTTTGGAAGTTTTCCCCAACTTCTTCTTAATTCCTTCCAAGATTTGGCGATTTGTAGTCTCCGCCTGTCCATTCGTTTGAGGGTGAGCCACTGATGAGAATTTCAATTTTATTCCGAGGCCCTCGCAGAAATCTCGGATGCTTTCACAATCGAACTGCGTCTCATGGTCAGTGATGATGGCTTCAGGGACTCCGAACCGGCACACTAGGTTTTTCCACAAGAATTTTCTGACCTTCTCCGCGGTGATCAAACCCATCGCCTCCGCTTCTACCCACTTGGTGAAATAGTCCACCAGGACTAGGACATACTTGAGATGTCCGGGGGTCGTGGGAAAAGGGCCCAGAATGTCCATTCCCCACAAGGTGAAAGGACGGGCCCCAAAGATGTTTTGAAGCGGCTCGGTGGGCACATTCTTCAGGTTCCCGTGTTTCTGACAAGCTTCACAACTGCGCACAAAGTTCTGTACGTCTGCCCTAATCGTGGGCCAATAGTATCCCAACCTCAACACCTTGGAGGACAAAGCCCTCCAGCCCTGGTGATGAGTGCAGACCCCGGCATGCAATTCTTCGGCAATGACCCGTCCTTCCCGGTTGGACACACACAACAAATCTGGAAAGTTGAAACCTTTCTTGTATAGTCTTCCTTCGCGGATCACAAATCGGGCCGCTCTGCCCGTCAACTTCTTGGCCTCCGTTCTTTCTGGTGGAAGAATCCCCTTCCCTAGATACTCAGTGATCGGCGTTCTCCAGTCATCGGGTCCTTCCGTTTGGACGAAATACACTTCTTGTAACAGCCTTCGCCGGTCCCTTCTTTCGAAATCAAATTTTCTCTCTACGTTTGACGGCATGGCGGCCCCCACTCGGGCTAACAAATCGGCTTGTTCATTGTCTTCTCTAGGGATGGACTCGATGGTGAAGTGCAGGAAAGCCTTTCTTAGAGCATTCACCTTTCGCAGGTAATCTGGCAACAATCCCGTCTTGGCCTCGTATTCTCCGTCCGCCTGCCTGGCGACAATCTCGGAATCGGTATACACAGTGACGGCCCGAGCCCCACGGGACAGGGCTAACTCTAGCCCTGCTATCAAGGCTTCATACTCAGCCTCGTTGTTGGTGGTTGGGAAGTTTAGCTGATGAGCGAAACAGAACTGGTCCCCCCCGGGGGTAGTTAGCACGATCCCTGCTCCGCATCCATCCGCGTTGACAGCTCCATCAACTTTTATCAACCAAACCTTCTGTGAGTCACTGTCTTCATCTTCAAAACTGGTTTCACAGATGAAATCGGCCAAAACCTGAGCTAACGCTGCCTTACGCGGAACGTACGCTATCTCGAACTCTGAGAGCTCGATGGACCACTTCGTCATTCGTCCTGAGAAGCCTGGGGAGTGAAGAATCTGCCTCAACAGTAAATCTGTCAAGACTTCGATCCGGTGATCCTGGAAATATGGACGTAGCCTCCTGGCCGCGAATATCAAACAGAGGATCACCTTCTCGACCGGCTCATATCTAGTTTCAGCATCTTGTAACACTCTGCTCACATAATAGACTGGGTATCGCCCTTCTCTGGTGAGAACTGCGCTGATGGTGGTTGTTTTAACCGCGAGGTAAATCTGTAAGTTTTCAGTCTTCTGTGGCTGCTGAAGAGTTGGCAAATACTGCAGAAAAACTTTCAGATCATCGAAAGCTTGCAGGAGTTCCGGTGTCCACTGTATCGGCCCCTTTTTCTTCAACAGCGCGAAGAAGGGCAGGGACCTATCCGCCAGGCAGGAGCAGAAACGTCCCAGGTAGTTGACTGCACCGTTCAACGACTGTACTTCCTTGATAGTCCGTGGAGGACGCAACTCCTGTATTGCTGCTATCTTTACCGGGTTCACGTCTATTCCTCTCTGGCTGACCATGAAACCTAGAAATTTCCCGGAATCAACTCCGAAAACGCATTTTTCAGCATTCAAATTCATCCCTCCCCGTCTTAGCGAATCAAAAGTCTCCTGCAGATCTGCGGCGTGATTCTCCCCTTTCTGGCTCCTCACCACAATGTCGTCCATGTAAATGGACACATTCCGGGGCAGCTGATCGCGAAATATTTTGTCCACAGTCCTCTGGAACGTGGCTCCGGCATTCCTTAGGCCAAAAGGCATGACCTTGTAACGGAAAATTCCCTGATTAGTGATGAATGTGGTGGCCCTTTGGTCCAGTGGGTCTAGTTTAATCTGGTTATACCCAGAGTACGCGTCTAAAAAACTCAAAGCTTCGTTCCCGGCAGTTATGTCCACTAACTCGTCAATCGAAGGCAGAGGGTAACTATCTTTAGGGCAAGCCTTGTTTAGATCCGAGAAATCGACACACATTCTCCATTTCCCGTTTGCTTTCTTAACGAGGACCACATTCGAGAGCCAATCCGAATCCTCCGCTTCTTCAATGAAACCGGCCTCAAGCAGCTTATCTACTTCCTCTTTCGCTGTCCGAGACTTCTCCGGGGCCATCTTTCTTTTCTTTTGGGCCACGGGCCGTTCGTCATGACGGATTCTGAGGGTATGGATTGCGATGGAAGTGGGGACACCTAAAAGATCTTTAGGGGACCAAGCGAACACGTCCCGCGACTGCCGGTTAATCTCTAGGACCCGTTCCTTTTCCCCCGGTCCAAGGGCTTGGCCCATGTAAATTCTCTCCTCAGTACTGGAAAACGGCTGGTGGACGGTTCTTGAATCCGCGGTCGGAAACTCCCTTTCGGAAGGCCGAACCTCAAGCTCGGCTTCTGATACAATCTCATTAGTTATCCTTGTTTCTTCATTCTGAGGTGAAAGGTTTCTCTCGGCATTCTCGGCCCGGCTCTGAGCGGTGTCTTCGAGACACATGATCTCCTTCTTCTTCTTCAAAGAGGTCACATAACAACTCCGACTCTCTGGTTGTTGGCCGCGCACCTCCCCCGTCTCTCCCCCGGAGACTGGGAACTTGGCTTTGAAATGGTATATGGACACAACCATCTGGAATTTGTAAAGGGAAACGCTCCCCAAGAGCGCGTTGTAGGTGGTTGGAATTCGGACCACCGTGAAGGTGATGTTCTCCATCCTTCGGAGAGGGGAGGTGCCTAAGACTACTGTGAGCTCGATTGTGTCCGCCACCTGCACTTCATCTCCTGAAAAGGTAATCAAGGTGTCGTGATAAGGTCTCAAGGCTGTCGCGGACACGCCTAACTGGGAGAAAGCTTCCCACGAGAGTATGTCTACCGACGACCCTGTGTCGATGAAAACCCTCTTCACTGTTTTTGTGGCGATCTGCGCATGGATTACCAGTGGGTCTGCGTGGGGCATGCGGACCTCCTCCGCGTCGGTCGAAGTGAAAATTATTTCCGGGTGTGGTTGCAAGGCGATTCTCTGACTTGCAGTTGACGGGGGATGTCTAGCCTCTCTTTCATAATTCTTCCTTTCTTGCCGACTAATTCCTGAAATCGACGGTCCTCCTCCAAGCGTGTCGATGAAACCCTCTGGTTCCGGGATTCGATTGGCCCGCGATCCCTCCGAGCGGTCTTCGCGACGTGGAGCCTGATTGACCGATACTTGCGCAGGCTGACCCTGCCCTCTTCGACCTCCCCTCCACCAACGTCCCCTCCCTCGGCCCCTGTTCACCGGGGGTACCGCTGTTGCTCATCCCTCCCCCGAGGGTTCTCAAATCGAGAAGCTTGGTGGTGGCTCCTTCTGTCATCCGCGTGCCTCCGATCATTGTGATTTTGAGCTTGCTGATGACGTTGGGGGTTGTCGCGATGCTCATTTCTCCTGGCCGGAGAGACCGGCTCCCTGTGATTGCGCGCTTCTCGATCATAGCCTTGATATCTTGCGTCCGACCTCTCTCTTTCGTGGTTGAAATGGACCTCGTCCTGTCAGGACGCGGGCATTCCGCCCGCGGAGTAATTTCTTTTTTGCTTCACTGCTCCTTTGTCTTTCCGGAACTTTCCCGCTATCTTCCCCAGAAGACCCCGTGGGCCCTCATTGGCCCTCGAGCTAGAGGTCGCAGCTTCTTCTGCCTCAATCTGGGCAGACACCAAGTTTCTTAAGGTATCGTAATCCTTGGGCTTCTTCCTGAAAAGCCGAGTCTTGAAGCTTCCATCCGCGATGTTCCCCATTAGGATTATAACTGTGGATTCGTGATTAAAGTTGGGGATCTGAACCACCACAGAGGTGAAGCGGGCGAAGAATTGTCCCAGAGTCTCATTCTGCCCCTGCCTGATCGAGTTGAGGTCTAGCATGGTCTTTTTTCTAGATCGCGAGCTTCCAAAATGAGACTTGAAGACCTGGGAGAGCTGGAGGAAACTAGCGATCGAGTTCTGTGGTAGGTTAGTGAACCAAGTCAACGCGATGCCGGTCAGAGTTGATGGGAAAGTTCGGCATAGCATTGCATCATTGTACTCGTTGATCCCCATGGCGGCCGTGAAGTGGCACATGTGGTCATCAGGGTCAGTGGTGCCATCATACTTCATTAGATTGGTGTCTCTCCATCGCTTGGGTATGGGTGCAAGGCAGACCTCGGGGGTAAACACTGAAGGAACGAAATCCACCTTCCTCTCGTTCTCACGGGGTGAACCTGTTCGGGTTGACGTGGATATATCAGATGAATGCTCTCCCCTGTGATGCTTGGATGCGCGTCTGCCTTCACCACGATAGTGTGTTCCAAAATCGTCGGAGACTCTGGGCTGAAACTGATCTTGATAGGTGCCCCCATACACATTCTGGGGAAAGAAATGGAATGGGTTCCCCTGTTGGAACGGGGGATACCCGTCGTACCCGTAAAAAAGACCTTGTCCCAGGTTTTGAGGGGGAACATAATGCTCCTCTGGTATGAAGTAGCCTTGAGCCATTTGCGGTGGGACGTATGGCGAGACGACCGGAATCTCCGGTGCGCTGAACTGACCCGGAGAGTTTACAGGCAACTCGGACCCCTGGGGTCCTCCGTGGTCCTGACTCATCATCCCGGGAGAAGCTCCTCCCATGCTTTCGCTCATTTTTCCACCTGTTTACATAAAAAGGCATCAGCTAATGATAACGTCGTGAACAGTATTTTGATATTTAAACTCGGGAACCTCTCAGGGTGAGAGTGTTCCCACAGACGGCGCTAGTGACGAAACCAGACGTATAAAAAGTGTGTCGCCCCCCCATGTCTCCATGGAGGGGTATGCATGCGCTTTCCTTTAATGGAAAGTGGGTACCACGGGCTTACCTGAACCCCTTTTTACCCGGTCATCCGCTCGATGGGGGTGACCGAACCGGGGAGAGGACTCTTACCTGAGCCGTGTACCCCAAAGGAACGTGCTGACGGTCTTACCCTTCTCTGGGGTCCCCCGGAGGTATGGGGGTCCCGCGGAAGGAGCCGCCGAGTCTTTCGAGGAGACTCGCATCTTTGTTTATCCGGGTTCATCAAATGACCCAATGGCAAAGAGGATACGCTTGTTGATACAGTAGAAGTTGAGGATGAAACAATTCCACATGTTGTCCAGCCCCCTTGACGGATGCCTTACTACCTGTTTGGTTTTGGTTACGCTGCTCTTCTCTCTGGAGGCGTCCGCGGACACGGGGGTTTAGGATGAGTCTAGATGTTGACCCTGACGTAGATGTTTCCTTTTCCCACTCCCTCTACGACTAGCGTTTCCTCTCCTTTTCTCCAAAAAGTCCCTTTTCTATTATTCATTTCGGCTTTTTATACTGCATTACTTCGTTCGTCGAGCCGAGGAGATGTTCCCCTCTTTCGGACACTTGTCGGTGTTGTGGTGCCAGGTGTCCAGAGGAAAAAGAATACTTGGATGGGCGGCATGAACGCCACCTGTCCCTTCGTACGCCACTTGTCTTATTTGTGCGGACGTTCCCCGTCCGCGGACCGAAGGTCGTTATGTTTGTCTTTTGGAGCTTATCATCATTGACCTTTCAAAACCCTCAGCTGCTTCTTTAACCCCGTTATCTTTTGGGCGTCATCACCTACGGTTATAGATATGATAGTATTGGGACTAAGAGGTGTCTTTGGACTGAGAGGAGCCTTGAGACTGAGAGAAGTCTTCACTACAACATCCTCTAAGACTTCATCAACCTTCCACCCCTCATTATTCTCGAAAACATTATCAACCTTATGTATAGATTTTCCTTCAACATTAGCATTCATGTCAGCTTGTTCCACAGGGTTCGAGTCACGGGCAAGATCAATTGAAGAAAGCACAAAATCAAACTCGAGGGGCTTTTGACGATCAACAAGAGTGACATCTATTTAACCTGCACCTAAAGTTCCTGCCCCAATTTCAACTTCTTTTGCCTTATGTTTTTTCTTTCGATCTTCATGAGGAATATCCACACAAACTTTCAGTCCAAACAACACATCAACAACAACCTTCTATGGAAATTCATCAGAAGGAATCAGTTTGAAATAATGGAAATTTCGATGCATAGACTCGGTAAACTTGTTTTCAATATTAGTAACCCTACCACCAATATCGCCAATTCCTCTAACTTCTTTTTGAAGATCAACCATACCTTTCTATAACATTAAAACCCTGCTTATCAGCTTCAGTGCCCAATCAAGAGTAGCCACAAAAGTATCCAGCTTCAATGACAACTCTATTGCCCATTTAAGAATCTCTCCTTCATGACCATTGTTGTCAACATGTTTAAAATCTTTCCCAACCCCTTCATTATTAGCTACATCATTGTCTAAATCAGACCCAAACTCAACCCCTTCATTGTTTGCATAATACAGATCATCATCGCCACCAACATTAACCCATCAGTGTCTTCTTCTTCATCATCTTTCCCAACCTCGTTATCAACTACAGCAACAGCTTTGTCAGATTCATTCATCCTTATATCTGCAACCTTCAAACCACTCTCCATACCTTTGTCAGCAACCCCCCCTCCTGATGTGATTTAAACTTATAGAATTTTCTTATATTTTTCTATTTAAAAAGTATCCCACATCGCTTGTAAACACATAGGAGGCTAGAGTTTCTCCTATATATTGTGTAAGGTTTCCCATTTTTAATATAAGTTAAATTTTTGAGTTAAAAGTTGAGCACATTTGCTTCCTCTGATTCCTGGTTAAGGATCATGTTTTTGGTGAGATGCTAAAAACAAAACCCTTTGCTGAGATGCCGAGGGAGACACCCTAGTGAGAGGCGAAGGTGTCGAAGGGTCGATATCCTCAGAGTGCGATTCCGATAGGATTGAGATCGAGTGTGGGAGGTTCAAGGGTGAGAGGCCTGTGAATTTCGCCATACATATCCGGTTACTAGTAGAAAGTTCATCTCTTGAAATAAAGGAGGAACCTCGTCGTCGATCCTGGCGGCTCGGAGTGTTCCCGAGCACATCAAGTGGTTTTAGAGCTTCCGGCTAGAGTTCCTCAATCTTTTTGTGTGGTTGTCACAAGCATCCACAACCATCCGTTGGAGTTTTGTGCAGGATCAACCATTGAAGTGCATTACCCAGATCCAACGTACAGGGGCGTAATGTACCATTTGGAAGGGCCTTATGGATTCGAGAGCTTTTGCGGGACCGACCATCGATACCCTACGCAGATCCAACATACATGGGCATATCGTATTTTTTGGAAGGGCAACGCAAGATTCGAGGACGAATCTTTTTCAAAGGAGGGGAGGATGATGTGATCTAAACTTATAGATTTTTCTTATATTTTTCTTTTTAAAAAGTATCCCACATCGCTTGTAAACACATAGGACTATAGGAGGCTAGAGTTTGTCCTATATATTGTGTAAGGTTTCCCATTTTTTAATACAAGTTAAATTTTTGAGTTAAAAGTTGAGCACATTTGCTTCCTTTGATTTTGAGTTAAGGATCATGTTTTTTGTGAGATGCTAAAAACAAAACCCTTTGGTGAGATGTTGAGGTAGACACCCTAGTGAGAGGTGAAGGTGTCGAAGGGTCGAGATCCTCAGAGTGCAATTCCGAGAGGATTGAGATCGAGTGTGGGAGGTTCAAGGGTGAGAGGCCTGCAAATTTTGCCATACATATCCGGTTACTATTAGAAAGTTCATCTCTTCAAAAAAAAGAGGAACCTCGTCGTCCATCATGGCGGCTCGGAGAGTTTCCGAGCACATCACCCCCCCCCCTTGCGCCCGTTTTTCGTACTCCCTTCCTATTTGTCACCTGCATCCAAATCCTTATCGCTTGCATCGATCCCTTTTTCAGCACTCTCCTCCTCCTTGTCAATTACTTCAATGCCTTTATCAGTTTCCTCCAACACTATAACAAGTAGATCCAACCCTTCCTCAATAACTTTTTCAACACTCTTCCTCACACTTCCCCCTTCAATACACAACAACTCATCAGTATCAACTTCCCCAACCTTTTTGCTCTTCTGATGTTTAAATTTCAAACATGAACCCTCATTCGCTTCACTATTTTTAACAACAACAAACCTAGATTGTCCACCCAACTCACTAGACTTTCCTCTCCTCCGAAAGACATATTGACTTGCCTTTTTCTTCTGCCTCTTCTTGTCAACATCAAAATTAGTACCTTTTCGCTTCAATGTCGCCAATGGATTTTCAAAGTCATCATCATCAGCTATAGAAGGAATTACAGGTATAGAAGAAGGGGAAGGAAGTGTACAAATCACAACACCATGACCACCGAACCTCATCATATAACATTGCTTCCTCACATGCCTAACATTAGCCCAAGACCATTGTCGAGTCTCATGAAAAACTAGTTTAGCAATACAATCAAAAACATCACATCTTCATCATCTTTAAAAGTCATCCTAGGTTTCCTTGCAAACTCCCCATATGTTGGGTAAATAGGGGCCTATTATTCAAAATATGAATGCAGACAATCAATGAAACCAACAAATACTGACAAATGGTTCATACATAAAAGAATGCCAATAATTAATGAAAGGTACAACTTGTCCTCGAGCAACTTACTATAAAATAATGTAATTACCCGATTTGAAAGTTTTCGAAAAACTTGTCCTCGAGCAACTTACTATTTTTTGGGAAACCCTTGAACTAATTCCGGCATCCTTTGAAACTGAGATTTTGACGGATCTTATTTACGCTTTTGAACTCCGGGTTTGAAACTTGGAGTCTAGTTAGTCATTTTGAAATGATTTGAAATTCGGTTTGGGTTTTCCGAGAGTCGGGATAAATTGTCAGGATTCGAGTCAGACCTAGCGGGACCATCTCTCTCTCTCCCTCCTCTCTTTTGTCCACTTCCCCATTATAACCCATTAAGCCCATTTAGTACCTCTATATATAGTGCACACATCCCCAAAACCCTAATTTTTCTCTTACCACAAAATCTGAAAACACAATCCCAAAACTCTACCCTCTCTCTCTCTCTCTCTCTCTCTCTCTCTCTCTTCCTCATTTGAATTCCAAACCCTCACCCAAAAATCTCGCATTTCACTCTTCATCCAACCCTCAACCCACCTCAAAATCCCTTATTTTGTGTTTATCCAAGCTCACACATCACCACAAACACCTCCCTAGATCTTCCCTTTCGTGATCAAGTGCAAGGAGCCACAACCAACGTCGCTTTTGAAGAAAACAGAAGTTGATGAAGAGTTTTGCCGCCGCGATTTCTTTCTCGCCGTCATGAAACTGAGCCCAGAAGCTGTAGAAGACACTTTTTCTGCCTCAGAGTTCTTACTCACCGCCGTGAAATCGAGCCCAGAAGTCCCTGTTCGTCGTTCTTCGCGGTAATCACCTCATTCTTCCCATTTCTTACTTCGTTTCCCTTCTTAACCTTTTAAAGGTCGACCTTTACTAAGTTTCTTATCTTCCAAGGTTGAAAGAAAGTGGATCTAACCTCTAGAAGAGTGAAATCGAGCCTTTCTTTCTCTCTTCCCCTGTTTTCCAAGGTGAACTCGGTTTTGGTTGTTTTTTTTTTTTATCGTTTTGATCACAAATCTTCGTAAAAGAGGAATTTTACTTGTCCTCTACCTTTCCTAGGCTCGATCGTTCCTTTTCTCCTCAATTTGGAGCTCGGGGGACCACCATTAAAGCTCTCGAAGACTTTCTTGAAGACCTTTAATAATCCCTCTTCCACTTTCCCCCTCTGTTCCTCGTTGGTGTCATTTTATGTAATTTATGGTCGGGATAGGTTATGATTTGGTTTAAAATTGGTTTGGAAAGGAACGAAGTTGATTCAAGGCAAAAACGAGACAAAATGTTCGAATCTTGCTGCGGCAAAACCATGGTCGCCGCGTCGAGTTAGAACAGAAGCCATGGGGAGGGAGATGGGTAATTCACGGCCGTGAGTGCAGTTTTCTCCGCGGCGAAAGTAGCCTCTTGCGGCTAGCGAGTGCTCTATCTCGCAGGAGCCACTGGATGGGTTTCGCCGTAGTGAGCGGTCATTTCGCCACGGCGAAACTGATCTAGAAACATTGGTCGAGGTAGCTCCCTTGATCCTTGGGTCCTTTGGTTTAGTTTTTGGGTTGGATCGATCTATGACGGGTTTATCCCGGTTATTGACTTAGATTTGTGGATTTTAAATATACTATTTTAAGAGGATTATTATATGTTTTAAAATATGATTTTAAGGATTTTGACAGGTGTTCGATTGTAGTGCTTGAAATCTCTCGAATACTTTGGTTGTCTTGAAATCTCTTGAAAGGTTTTGAACCCCAGTGTTGTTCAATTGTTTGACGATCTTGGAACTCTTATTTCAAAAAGCTTTTGAAAGGTTTCGTGTTCTCAAACCGAGATGTCGAGATTCTTTTAATAATAACTTCGACTAATTAACCGGACATGATGATTTGAGAATGACCTTAAGATAACTACATTTCACGGAACTTGTTTAACAGACTGATCTAACCTATCAGACTTTTGGACCTCTTTTAATCGAATTCCTTTAAACTGTTTAACTGAACTTGACTTAGACTTTGCCTTAAGCCTTCATTGAACCATTAGATTGTTATATGATCGGATTGAACCTTGGACTGAGATTGAGACCGTGGACGGATTATTGATGACGAGTTTTGAGAAATTTACATGAATCGGTTAACTTTTGGATATCTCGGCTTTAAGATGTTTCTTGTATTTTGACCGATTTGACTTATCAGATGATTTTGGAAATGCTTTTGCGTATGTGTTCTCTTTGTGAGTAGTTGGCAAGATTGTTTACTTATCACATCTTTATGATTCATATGAACTAGGTGCTTAGTGTTGCTTGGGTTTCTGTTACCTCCTATTGCCTGGCTACTCGGCTTTGCATGTAAGTTCCTCCATGGAGCTTACTCAGATTGATTCCCATATGCATGCAGTCCCATCATATACTTGGTTTTGCATATGCATACAACATGATCATGTAGTATCATGCTTAGGTTGCACTACTTGAATGAGCATTTGTTTAGTCAATAGGGTCTTGTCCTCATCGAGTCATATACATAGATACATACATGCATACATACATACATATATACATACATACTATGGGTTGAGCTTGCGAGCTTCACTCATTACATGAGCATGATTACGAGACTTGATTCATTATATGAGCATGGTTTATCATTGTGCACACTTTATATGGAATGGCTATGTTATAACACCGAACTGGCCAGTGTCTACCCTAATGGGAAGGGGGGTAGAGGTAGAAGAGGGATATGCCACTTGACATTCTGTGTGGATCAATTTGTCGCATATATATATACATATATATATATATATATATATATATATATATATATATATAAGTATGACTTGTGTCTTGTGTGATTTAATTCTGTCTTGCATTAGAAGTATCTTTATTTAGGTATAGCGTATGTGTGTGATTATACATACATACATACATACATACATATATACATACATACATACATACATACATACATACATACATACATACATACATACATACATACATACATACATACATACATACATACATACAAACTATGAGTTGAGCTTGCGAGCTTGACTCATTACATGAGCATGATTACGAGACTTGATTCATTATATGAGCATGGTTTATCGTTGTGCACACTTTATATGGATTGGCTATGCTATAACACCGAACTAGCCAGTGTCTACCCCAATGGGAAGGGGGGTAGAGGTAGAAGAGGGATATGCCACTTGACATTCTGTGTGGATCCATTTATCGCATATATATATATATATATATATATCTTGATAAGTATGACTTGTGTGATTTAATTCTGTCTTGCATTAGAAGCATTTTTATTTAGGTATAGCGTATGTGTATGATTATAGTGGGACCTAGACCCGTGTATGAGCCTCAATCTAATCCCACACCCTGTATTATTTTAATGTATAAATGTAGACCGTTGATTACTCTATGCTTCCATGACAGGTTTATCTTTTGGCGCACTATCGACCGAGAGACTGACTTCCACCGGACCTTATAGACTTTGATTCTTTTGACTTGAGATTTACACCCGTATTTTCGTTTTGACCTGGCTCTACGTGGCAAGTTGTATGCAGATTTCCTTTATCGTGTTTTGAACAACAAACTATTTTGATCGAATTAGTCAAATAGGACAGGTTCTGGGTAACCAACGACCCTTCGCGTATTTTAGGGTTCGAAATCCTCTCTTTCAAAGACTAATTTTGAGATTTGAAACTTCGACTCGTACCTGGATTGCAAGATCCGAACGAAGGTATGCAACCTTTGAAACGTAACCCGAATATTTATATTTGGGCCGTTACACCATTTCTCCATCAAATATTGCAACCGCTTGATCATACCTAAATTTAACATCACATATCCAATATAAAGGGGTTGGGTCTTTCTCAACATACTTAAATGTGCATTTAATTTTATCAGCAATTAAAGAGAATGCTTCCAATATCCAGGCTTGTTAAACACACACACGTTCTGATTTTAAAAAATGATAACATATATAAATAGTTAATGATAGATAAAAGGGAATAAAAATATCACCTGAAATGCTAGAAGATATCCAAACAGCTCATATGATCCCCTATGATTGAAGTCAGGCTCAATAGAAGACACCCTTCTCAACCATTTTAATAATTTACAATAACATCCCTCCCCCTGTGACGTCTTTCAAATTTCTCAGGATCATAAGTAAGAGCCAAATGTGTCAAGTCGACAACCTGAGACCTTTTAAACAACAATAACTTCCCAATTATAAGAAGTTTTACCATGACTAACTTCCTGATGTGAGTTGGCCCATCTCAGGCCCACCCCTCTCAGGCCCCGCATTAGGTATGCAAACCATACAATCCAACTCGGCCCACCAGGCGGGTTGTTGCCACGGGGATCGAACCCCTGACCTTTGGCATATCATCACATCTTAGGAAGATATGTCAACCATGTGCTCTACACTTTTATGATGTGAGTTTGACCCATCTCTTGCCTACCCCTCTCAAGCCTCACATTAGGTCTACAGACCATACACTCCAACCTAGCCCATCTCAGGCTCAAGCCTATGCCTAATACATGCCCATCTCCCAGAAGGCCCATCTCAGACCCACCAGGCGAGTTGTTGCCAGGGGGATTGAACCTTTGTCCTTTGGCATATCATCCCATCTTAGGAAGATATGTCCACCATGTGCGCTTGGTGAGCCTGCAGAGATGGGCCTTCTGGGAGATGGGCTTATGCCCTTGGGCCTAAGATGGGTCGGGTTGGAGTACTTTTATGAAGCGAGTTTGGCCCCATCTCACGCCCACCCCTCTTAAGCCCCGCATTTGGTCTGTAGACCATACACTCCAACCCGACTTTTAGATAGCAAAAAAAAAACTTAAGATAGCAAAAAAATTATTATTCTATAAACTATCATGTATTATAGGGCATGTTAATAGAGACTTGATCGAATTAACATGCACGAAAGTTACTCTTATCAAACCAGGAAAGTACACTTTGTCTTCACTGTGCTAGTTGACATCTCATGCGACGGATGGTAAAAAGTCAGTCGCTTGAAATATGCTCAGGTGACAGACTTGGTCCCGGTGGTCGTCTGGACCATATAACGCTCCTCTCACGTCTTTTCAGCCCTCCTCCTAGCAGCCTTCCTAGTAATAGAAGGTATCACTTAGCCATCCTCAATCTTATAATTAACGTACCTTTTTGGACTTGTCTACTGGTTTTGCATATATTGTTCGGATTGCTTGTGTATGTTTGAATTATGTGTGAAGGATTGTATGTAGTGTTTGTGTGGATTGAAGGATTGAATTGCAGGTTGTGAATGTGTTTTTAGGGATTGGGTTAGTTTAGAATTTGATGCTTATGTTTAGAATCTGTCTATTTGGAATCTGTTTTGAGTTGTGTGGATTGTATGTTCAAATTGAATTACAGGTTTCGTGCAAAAAATATGTAGATGTTTTCTGCAAAATTTGGGTATAAAAACAGGGGCCAAAAAGCGATTCCCAATTATTATTATTTTTAATCTAAACACAATCAGGCGACGAACATCACATCATCTTAAAAAAACTGATGGATATCAGGCGACAGACATAATCAAATACTTGTGGCTCAAACAGACTCAAGCCACGAACTTACAGATAAACTCGTCGCCTGAGTGTTTTGCCCTCTCCTGCACTATTTCAAGCGACGGAATTTTGTGTTTCTCGTAGTGGCTTGAAGTGGAATCATAAATAACATATATAAGCATAGTATATGTTATTTATGATTCCACATCATTATACCTATCAAATCTCACATCTCATATAAATTAAAAATTATCGACTTAATGAGCATACATGTAGTTCTTTTTTCTTAAGTTTGGATATGTCCTCATTCTTGATTTGTTGAAGATGTGAAAAAATGATACGTCTCACATCAGAACTATGATGAATCTAAGTCTAATATATAAGTTAGTGGATCACTTTTCTTATTATTAATTGGTTTTATTATAGAACTCCATTGATCATCATATATGTTTAACCTACACTTATACGGAGATGTGGGATCCCCATGTTATATTGGACCATAGGAATTTAACAAGATTCGCCCTGATCTCTTTAGTTATGGCACCATTGAGTTACTCAGACACACCTAGTAGCCAATATTATATTTTCAATGTAGAACAATCATAGATCATCTCTGTTAGATTACAAGATTGATTGTAATGTCCTCATTGCGGGTTTCCATTCATTGATAAACATATATATAGGTTACAAAGGTATTGGGCCTTAAGGCCCACTATACAATATAAGACCTATGTAATCTATCAAACCCCCGCAGTCGAAACGGGAGGTGTCTTTACAGTGAGACTGGACCGAAAATCAATGAACAACTGTCGAGGTAAACCCTTGGTGAATATATCAGCGTACTGATAGGATGATGGGACATGTAGAACCCGGACATGTCCAATGGCAACCTTGTCCCGGACGAAGTGGAGATCGAGCTCAATGTGCTTCGTGCGTTGATGTTGGACTGGGTTGCTAGCCAGATAGACGGCGGAGACGTTGTCAGTGTAGACCAGAGTGGCCTTCTGAAGAGGGCAACAGAGCTCAAGAAGAAGATTGCGGAGCCAAGAGCACTCGGAGACAACGTTGGCAACACCCCTGTATTTGGCCTCAGCGCTGGAGCGAGACACGACAGACTGACGCTTGGCAGACCACGACACAAGGGTGTCGTTGACACAGTAACCAGACGTGGAGCGACATGTGTCAGGACAACCACCCCAATCCGCATCAGTGTAAGCAACAAGGTCAAGGTTAGAGGAAGGAGTGATCGTGGTGCCTAGCTCGAGTGTGCCACTGATGTACTGAATGATCCGCTTAATTTAAGGCATGAAAGTGGGGTTCCCTGGGTGCATGCATGAACAAGCAGATCTGCTGAACGGCGTAACTGATATCAGGTCTGGTGAAGGTGAGATACTAAAGAGCACCAGCGAGGCTCCTGTACAATGTCGGATCATCAACCAAAGGACCAGAATGAGCGCTGAGCTTGTTGATGTATCGACAGGGGTGGCGACAGGATTGCAGTTACTCATCTTAGCCCGAGCAACAATCTCAGCAGCATACTTACTCTGAGAGAGAAATAGGCCAGACGCATGCCGCTGAACAGTAACTCCCAAGAAGTAAGACAACTGACCCAAATCTGACATTGCGAACTCAGCACTCAACTGTGAAATAATCGACGTCCGAAGAGCATCAGAAGAGGCGGTGAGAATGATGTCGTCGACATACAGTAACAGAAATGCCCTGTCTGAGCCTCTGCGATAGATGAACAGGGACGAATCCGAGCGGCTGCCAATGAAACCCAAGCAGAGTAGATGAGAACCAAAGCGCTGGAACCAAGCTCGTTGAGCCTGTTTCAGACCATACAGAGAGTGCTTCAGGAGGCAGACGCGCTTGGGACGATCAGCATCAGCAAACCCCGGCGGCTGAAACATGTAGACTGTCTCATTCAGGTGACCATGCAGAAAAGCGTTCTTGAAATCTAGCTGATGAATGGCCCAGTTGCGCGACAATGCTAAGCTCAATACTACTCGGATAGTGGCAGGTTTGACCACGGGGCTGAAGGTCTCATCACAATCAATATCTACCTGCTGAGATCGACCGTTGACCACAAGACGTGCTTTGTAGTGCTCCAACGTCCCATCAGAGCGGAACTTATGACAGAAGAGCCATATACAGCGAACGACGTTTGCCTCTGGAGGGCGAGGGACAAGAACCCAAGTACCATTCTTTGTAAGGGCCCTGTATTCGTCAAGCATAGCCGCCTGCCAATTCGGGTCGAGGAGGGCTGTTTTGTGGAAGGTGGGAATGGGGGAAAGGGAGGTCGGGGAGGAGGCAGGGGGGGATTGGGAGTCGGGAAGGGCGGAGGCAGGGGGGCAGAGGCGGCGGGGGCTGCTGCGGGCGCAGCGAGCCCGCAACTAGTTGCATGGTCGCGGTCGCGGCATGGTGTTGCGGCCGCCGCCAGTAGGTTGGGCGAGGGGATGGGTGTCGGGTTTTGATGGGCTGCGGCCGCGGCATAACAACCTAGGAAGGGTTGGGCTTGTTGTGTGTATGGTTTTGGACGGCGGGACGATAGGTAGTGGTCATGGAGACGATCTGACGGGGTCGGAAGACACCGGAGACGCTGCGGGTGTGTGGTCTGGTGGTAGGGGGTGATGGTGGTGGGGGAGGGGGAGAGGCAAGAGCACCGGGAGCGCTCTGGGGAAGAAGAAAGTGAGGGAACGATGACTTTGACTCAGACTGAGACACAGGAGATGTAGAAGAGGGGAGGGGAGGAGAAGCAAAGGGGAAGCGAGACTGAGGAAGGCCGGATCTTTGACTGGAGAGGTGCGACGGGGAGCGAGGAAGGAGAGCGAGATCTGGAGATCGAGGGCTGAGGAAGGCCGGAGGACAGCGAGATCTGGGTAGCGGCGGGGGGGGGGGGGGCTGCTGTGGTGGTGGTTGTGTGCGAGGGAGGAGTACAGCGAGACGGAGCAAGCGTCGGGTGGTGGATTCGGGCTGTGGTGACCGGCGACGGGGAACAGGTGGTGGCGACGCCGGCAAAAGGTTGGAGGAAGAGGAAGACCGGTGAGGGAGGACAGCGTCGGTACGAGGCCGACGACGGTAAGAGAAGAGGTGAGACGAGAGGATCAAATTAGGGTTTCGTGAGGAATAAAAGGTTGTGATACCATGTTAGATTACGAGATTGATTATAATGTCCTCCTTGCGGGTTTCCATTCATTGATAAACATATATATAGGTTACAAAGGTATTGGACCTTAAGGCCCACTATACAATATAAGACCTATGTAATTTATCAATCTCGACTCTATTATGAACCGATTGAATATATTGAATTTGAGTTTGTTGCTGTTTTTTAACTAATGAAATTAAGTTGATAATACAGCACAATCCCATTCGCAAATGATTAAGATGTGAACCTATCTAAAAGCACGTACCTAACTCGCAGGAGGTGATGTATAATTCCATGAGTTGTAACATATATATAATACTTTTGGTTGAGGAAGACAACATAGCAAAGCGGTTTACAATCGCTTTCACACGTTCAAACGTAGTATATATGGAAACCCTAGGACTACCTATCTAGGTCATATCATCATATGTAAAAAGAGATCTCCTTTTTCTCCAAAATTAATATATACAATTAATTTGCTTTACTTAATTATGAGATCTCATGTATTATTTTAAATATGTGGTGCATGAGATCTCCTTAATTTTTTTTTTATGAACCTATATAATACAATTAACTTTAGCTGAGTCACACTTTTGTTTTATTATTTTTTAATTTATAGTGGTTTTTTTATTCATTTTATTTATAGTATTAGTTTTATCATAATGAGGACCGACTATTTTTTTGAACTAAAAAACTCTGCCCTTTCCCTCTATGGGTATTGGGTAGTAAATGGACTCTTTTTTCCGAAGAAAGGTTTTTTGTTTTATAAACAGATGAAGCCAGTATAAGCCCCGTGTATTACATTGTAGGTCCCGTTGTGTCCACGGGATACACGATATATTAACATATTCTAAAAGTATACTCCTCTTTGTGCACGTAATTTTAGGACTTTTGATGATTTTTCGTCGTTTATTTTCGATCGGAGAAAGTATATTATTATCTAAAAAATCTATTAAAAGTATAACAATGGACACAGAGAAAGTAAATTACAATTCGCTTTTAAAAAAATAAAATAAAAATTAATTTTTTTTAACAAACTGAACGGTAACTTTTTGACAAAAATAATTATTTTGATTGATTTAAAACATATTTTTTTTAACTAATGGAGCTATAATTTTTTTTATATATATTAATGAATACTCTTAATCTTAAAAATATTTTTAAAAACTTTTTTGTGATGCAATTTATTTTATTTGAATAATATAATAGTGATAAAAATTAATATAGATATAAATAATATTTTTCACCCAAAAAAATCTAGATATAAATAAAATATCAAATATCAAATATTTATCTATTGATATTTTTGGTAAGTACATCGATAAAACATTTTTATTTACTCTATGTATTTGAACATATTATTTAAATAATTTTTATTATTTAGTAAAATATATATAAATAGATTAGGGCGTTTGATGACTTTTTATAAATTATAACAACATATTATTTTAATAATTTTTTTGGTGGGATGAAATTTTACCAGTGAAACGAAAAATACGATGCAGCGGTAAAATGAATGAATATTTATGTTACACTAGTATATGCATATTTTCTATTTAGATATATATGAATATTGTTGCGTACTTGTGAATTAATATGAATACCGAAAAGCTATATATATATACCACCAATTTTTTTTATATAAATACAATGCTAATTAACGATAGCAAGATATTACACTGGCTTAATGAAGCTAGCTTAAACACAACCCATGCAGTGGGTAATTAAGGCAGCGTGGATTATGCCATCTTTAACAATCACAAGGTGGAGTCTCATAATTCCATTGTCTATTCATCATAACCTAAGGGATTTGAGGTAAACTAAAGAAAAAGACGAGAAAACCAGTAACAAAGACAAATGAAAAATCTCTAGGTGGACTAAACCATCAAATGTCATCTATAAAGTAAATGTAGGTGGCTCAGTTAGAGCCCCTAATGATTGTCATGTTGGGGGCATCATTATGGACAGTTCGAGCCAGTTGATCGACATTTTTCATCAGAAAGAAAGAATGGGATCTACTTTTCAGACAGAAGCGGATGTTTTTTGCTTAGGAGTCTAGCGAGCCATTGACAAAGGATTAACAAAGGTGATCATTGAAGGAGATAATCTAAAAGCAGTAGCGGCGATAAATGACAGCTCCAAGGTCGACTAGGGGATTTGCAGAACTATTGAGAAGATCAATCTGCTAAAAGGAAGATTCGAATTTATTCAATTCCGGTATTGCTTTAGAGAGTCAAATGCAGCAGCTGATTACACTGCTAAATCAAGAGATGGTTGTAACATGTCAACTCTCCCCTTGCATGGGGATCTTTTTAACATCGTCCTTAGGGATGATATATCAAGAATGAATCCGACTCTATCTGGGCATTCTATTATTTGCCTACTGTAAAAAAAAAAGCAGCGTGCATTATGCTATTTTGCAACCTTGGAGATCATGAACAGAACCCATGTTGTTTAACACAACTAGTACAACAATAAGAAATATTATCATAATTGTTTAGAAATATGTATCATAAAATAAGAAATATTATCATAATTGTTTAAAAATATACTCAGAGGAATCGTGAACTAAATCAGCAACTATTTTTATCTGGAAATTAAAGGAGTAGGAGTAAGTTTTTCATATATACCAGCCTTCATCAAATGTATTGGGAGCCAAACAAAAATTGCTTGTAATTGCTCTTCAAGTGTTCCCTTCCCAATAACATAAATATTGCAATCACGTACATTTATCACCTTCTCATTGATTAATATCTCCAAAGCAACCCAATGCTTGTTGATAACATTAAAAGGTGTATAAATCTTTGTTGCTGCCGCCCATGATTTACCATACTTATCAGGGTAGAGACCAACAAAGTACATCTCGGTAAATGTCTCAACAACTAAATCTTCTTCATAGGATGAAGCATATGTTGGCAAGTACTTCTAATAGAAAAGTCAATCCAAAACAACACAATCTTCATATTTGCATGTTCTTCATGAATTCACTTCCTCGTATGATACAAAGTTGCTTCAATGTGCTATCAACATCTTCCTCCTCCACTAATGAGGTGTCAACATCCTTCGCATCCCCACCTGTAACGGCCCAGAATTATGATTTCCGGGTTACGTTTCAAGGGATGAAAACCCTTGTTCGGATCTTGCAATCCAGGTACGGGTCGAGGTTTCAAACTCATTTCAAAGGTCAGTAGAAAGAGGGATTTCAAACCCTAAAGTATCGTAGGGCCGTTGGGTACCCTTAACATGTCCTAAGACTATGTCGTGAAATCCAATTCAAATGAAATAAAACGGAAGCAAAGTTAAGATACAATGACACAACAGAATCGGGTCAAAACCGAATCATAAACAAGTGATTACCATTTGCCAAGTTAGAATATTAGTCAGGTTCTTTGATTCGCCCAAGGGTTTCCCGTCACATAAGCATGGAGCAAACAAGATCTGCAGAAATACCTTTAAAAGAAGAACGGGGAAAGGAGTCAGATCGAGCCACTCATGCGGGACCGGCAGTCCTCGCTGAGGCCACATAGTATGTGCTATACCTAATAAAGATGCTCTAATGCAATACGAAAGTCAAACACACTAGCATGCTCCTAATTCATAAAATGTGCAGAAATACTGTAAAGGGCCCAAGACAATGCCAACGGCATATCCCTCTCCTACCTCCACCCCTTCCGATAGGTGGAGACTGGCCAGCTCGTGAATGCATTCATTCATAATAGGGCGGCACGCATGCCTAACCCGCTCCACAATAAAGCCCGCAGGCATATCATAATATAAGAAAGTCATGACTCGATTGACGCAGGGTACCCGATGAGGCTGGGCTACCCTATGACCCTAGCAAAGACTCTAGGACTATCACAGATAACGGCCGTTCTGTTTCAAACGCATAAAGTAAACAGATGCTCAATCAATTAGTGCAACCTAAACATGATACTACATGGCATGCTTTTATGCATATGCAACACCTAACATAAAATGCAACAACAGGCATGAATGTCCAACCTGAGTAAGCCCCCTAGGGAACTTACCTGAAGATGCAGAACAGGAAGATAACACAAGCAAGGGCCCAGATGCAAGTCCAAAGCAATCCAAAAGCAATACACACCTATCATCAAGCTATTTTCATAAGCTATCGGGCTAACATTCATATACACGGAACCCAAGTTCCCAACATACTCGAAACCAATCGATGGTAAAATCATTTTCCGAAACTTTTCCGATACGATAAACGTCAACCCAAAACCATTTCTTTTCCAATCAACCATTCGATAAATCTTACTAACAATATTTCCAAGTTCATTTCCCAAGTTTTCCAAACTCTTAAATATCAAGTAAAGTCAATTCATCTTCAAAACATTTTCTCAAATCACAATTGGCCAAAACCCATTTATAAAACATTAAATCCTTAATCAACTCGTAATTTATACCCTTTAAAATAATTGCGGCATTTTTCTTATTTCGAAATCGTTATAGAATAAAGTCCGGCATTTAGTCACAAATAATTCTATTTCCACAATTTAAAGCATCACTAAATATATATTCCAATTAATAACACTTTTAAATAATTTTATAATATATAATAATTCCCCGAATATATTTATCACAAAATAATAATATTAACGATCATATAACATATCAATTAACGTAACAATGATATACTATATACATAACACAAAATGTAAAATAATGAAACAACTTAACCCAAACCAAAAGAAATCAGGCCCAAACCCAAAATCTGATCCATCCCCAGCCCAAGACAAGGCCCAATCTGAAACCCGGCCCGGAACCCATCTGCCATTAAATGAACCGGGAATTTAAGGGAACCGGTTCACTGAAAAGAAAAAGCTGAACCGGACCCATCTCCTTCCCAATTCTGCCTGAAAGAAGACAGAGAGCAACCGGCGGGCGGCGGCTGTTCGAAGCGAAGGGAAGGAGAGGGAGGGGAGGAGGCTCGCCGGAGACGAGGTCGAGCTCCGACCACCCCAGTCCGGCAACCCAGAACCCAGAAGGAAAATAAGAAAGGGAAGAGAGAGGAGTGCTCACCGAGAGGTTTCAAAACTTCGACGGGGACGCGTCGAGGGCTCGATTTGACTCCGTCGGAGTTCGATTGGCTCGCAGGGGACTCGGGGCGGTGATGGATTGTCCTAGATCGAAGGTGAGAGTGAGAAAGGAGGAATCTTGCTTATGATTTCTGATCGAAGGTGGGAGGGAGCTTACCGACGATTCTCGACTGAAGCTGGGGAAGGGCGCTCGGGGCTGGTGTCGGAGCCGAGGCTGGGGCTCCTGCTCGCGGGTAAACAAGAGCAGACGCTCGGGTGGGTGAGCTCGGAATGCGCTGGGCTACTACTGATTGTCGAGAGGAGGAAGGAGGGAAGGGCTGGGTGCTCTCAGCTTGCTTCGAAGACAGGGCTACAGAGCTTGAATCTCGGCTCCAATGGCGGGGAAGAGGAAGGAGGTGACAGTGGTGGCGTCTAAAAGGAGAGGAGCAGGTGGAGGTCGGTGGCTGTGGGGTGGTGACGGAGATGGTGGTGGCGAGATGTGGTGCAGCAAGGAGGAGAAAGTGAGCTCAGCTCACGGCACCACAACAAGAAGATAAGGGGGTGTTTGGATATGTGGGTTTGTGTGGTTTGAAATGGGTCAATGGTGGTCTGATTTTTGAGGAGATAAGATGTTGTTTGTTTGTCCAAGTGTGTGGAATCCAAAAACAGAGGAAGAGAGGCTTAGGATAGAATTTTACCCAAAACAAGAGGGATGAGTGTAAAGAAAAAGGAGAAGAATCACACATGATTTAAGAATTCAAAATAGCGGAATAGACTCAAAACCCGCTCGCTCGACTTCAATCTCGCTCACTAAACCAAACCCGACACTAGGAATTTAAATCGAAATTTAAATCATTATCGGAAATAAAATAATTTATCACGACTCGGAGCTCGAAGGCGGAATCAAAATTCCGTCAAAATCCAATTTTTCAAAACGATGCCGGAAGGATTTTAAAATCAACTTGTGCTCGAGGACGAGTTTTTCTCCCATTTTTATAAATTAAATGGAATAATAATATATCTATTTAAATAATATTAAAATAACATAGAAAATATTTCGGCCTTTACACCACCTCCAGCAGCATCCTTTGATTCTTTAACCTCAGCATCTTCCCTACCAACTAATTGGATGTCAGCATCCTTATCATCCCCACCTCCAGCACCATCCTTGTTGTCCTTCACCTCAGCACCTTCAGCAATGGCCTTCACCTCCATGTCAGCCCCAGGAAATACATCATTGCTATCTTTGAAATCAATAGCTTTTGTGTCCATAGATAGTAAATCATAATCATATCCTAAATCAACAGCAAAACGGCCTAAAATTGACCCTGATATCCTTTGTCCTACATGTAATGTAACAGGAATAACATATTCTTCATCTACAGTTAGAATTTGAGGTGACGAAACCTCAATATTCACTGGAGGAAGAGATGATTTATCTCCTTCATTCATAACTAAATCAACGTGCTCTTCAACAATCATATCCCTCTGAATATCAACCACCACATCATTAACAACCTTAGTACTTACTGGATCATTACCCATTACACGAGAGGACTGCTACCTAGCAAGCATTGACTCACACATTGTAAACTTTTTCTCAAGTGCATTATACTTCTCATCATGTCAGCAACCATCTCCACAATTTCCAATGTCTTTTCAATGTGTTTCTCAATATTATCAACTCTGTCAGCCAAATCCTTCACACATTCAGGAAGCTCTTCCAGCTTGTCAACCCTCATATATATCTCTTTCACCCAATTAGGAATAATAGAAATAGTAGAAGTATCATCCACTTTGCCAAGCACCTCTCCCATCCCAACACTTTTCTCATCTGTTTTCTTAGGCAATTCTTGTACACGTAGAGGCACCTCCTCAATTCCAGCAGTTTCTCTCCATCACACTGTACATTAACTTTATAACACCCTAGAGACTCATCATCACTTGTGTCAGCTTTAGCAGGTGTGTCACTAGTTCTCTCAACATTGCCATCCTCACTCCCTTGGACACCAGCAACAGATTCAACAGACATTTCACCCACTTTCTGATGCCCCAAAGACTCATCCCACATCATTTCCTTGTGCAACAGGTCTGTCAACTCGAACATTTGTGTCAACAGACGTGTCAACATAGCCTCCATCACATCCCTGAGGAACAAAACGAGGGGAGAAAGTAGGGAAAGCAAGTGCATCAGGAGGGTCAACACCATGGGTGTCAGTAGTATTAGCACCATGTATGTCTCCAACTTGAACACCACAAAAAGGTACTAAAAGATTACAATCTTCTGTAGACACTTCAACTAGGACCAAAAGATATGAATCAAACACTCCAGTGCTAGATGAGGACTTATCAGCACAAGTACCAGTAAACCATGCACTCCTCGTTCCTATGTCGGTAGTCTTGCTCCTCCTACGAAATACAAATATTAAGGGTGCATCCTTGTCTGATGACTCATCTTTGTCAACAAGCCTCTTTTTACACCAACACATTTCCCAGACTTCTTAACCGATTTATTATCTATGTCGACAGCAGACCTCTCAGGCTCCTTGACTCCCTTTTTAACTTTTGAATCCTTAACTGCTTTCTTACCTGGTGCTACCTTCTTTTACAACTTCTTGTCTACATTCTGAACTGGTTTCTTATCCACTGAGTCACCAATTGGTTTGGTTGTTCGAATACCAGCAGATCGCCCCCTTCTCAAAGAAATAGTGTCACTACCTATCCCCTTTTGTTTCTTCTTCAAACGCTGATCTGATCTCTGAGATTTTTGCTTCTTTGTCTTCTTTGGAACATCCTATATATTTGTCTTCATCATTACCTTCCTCAATGTCAGCATCAGATGATCCCCTTAATTGCCATCCCTCATTGCCTTCCTCACCAACGTCATCATGTATTTCCAATGATTCAATCTTTGAATCCTTGTTGCGTAGGAACCTGTATTCATATGCATATTTCCGCATCCTGCGACATTCATAAAAAACATGTTGCCCATGTTGAGAAAACAGGATCAACAATGTGATCAACTATGTCATCAGCAACTTCTTCAACAAACGCAATCCTTGATGTTTTTGCAAACTCCCCGTAGTTAGGGAACATCGGTGTCTAGTAATTATATTAAAAATAAATTAGTAAAAATTAGAATGAAAGTTAATATATAATTGATAAATTTGAATAACTTAGTGTAATTCCGATGAAGCGTTTTCAATTAGGTCCGATTTCAACCCAATCGTGCTCGAATCTAGAGTTATGCACAATCAACACGAGATTGGCCTCAAGAGAGACCCGGTGTGCACCGATTTATTTCTAGAAAGAGTACAAAGAAATCAAATACAAAGTAAAACTAAACAAACAAAAAGAAAAACCTCCCTGTCGCTAAACCATCGGTGAAGTGGACATCACCGATTTCCCGCTGCTGAACCTCGCAGCCACAACCGCGAACCAGGGACTCTCCTTGCAGTCGTTCGTCTTCCTGATCCAATCGCCCTTGGATCTTCTTTGTCGCTTCGAGTTCTTCACCGACTCGCCCTTTTCTTTCTTCTCTTTCCCGCTCTTTGTTTTCTCCTTTCTGTTTCTCTCTCTCTCTATATTGTAGCTTCATAAGTTTCAGATGTGACGCTATGTTGCTCGACTCTTCTTATGTAGCTGCTAATGTTGAGATGAGGTCGGTGTGCTCTAGTGTGGATACAAGTTGGGCTTCAAGCCGGGATTCACAAAAGGTCCAATGTCCACTCAAGACACCCACAAAACCTTCAGTATATATCTGATTTCCCCAATCTCCAACAAAAAATACAAAGCTACCCTATAAACAAACTAATTACATGAGAGAGACTTATACAAACTAAGAATACAAAGGACAAACTAGAATTAAAAATCCTAATACTTAGTAAACACATCTTACCAAATCACCATCAATTAAAAGCTCATTAGTCTCGTCATACATGTGTCTAATGTTACATTGCTAATGAAAAGAGTACGGATCTTTAGCAAGCATCTTGAAATTATAGTCAAACTTGTCATCCAATGCTGGGAAAGCTTCTAATATCAAAGACAGTTATACACAACATTAAAAACTAATATTACACTTGTTGATCCTAACAATAAATATATGCTGATATACAATAAAACTATTGACAAACATAAACAAACAATAAAATTACTACCTGAAAAGCAAGGCAATATCCATGTAGTCCATAAGAACCCCTGATACCGTCATGATCAACCACAGATTCCTTCTTTAATGAGGCCACCAAGCGCTTGTATGACCCCCCCCCCCCCCCCCCCCCCCCCCCCAAGGATAGATTTCAAACTTCTTCTCATCACAAGAAAGAGATAAGTTTCCTTCACTTATAGTCTTTGATCACCTACATAACAATAACCTCTCAATAATCAGCAACTTCACCATAATCAACTTCTTCTTGAAGGTTTTTCTCTTAGATTTAAAATGCACAACTAACTCTTTATGAGAGCATTTATTCTTCCCAAAGAAATCAGATATAGACACTTGCTCGGGGGGGGGGGGGGGGGGGGGGGGGTGTTAAAGACAGGTCTTCGCATGGAAGGCCAGTGATAACATGAAATTCAACAAGAGAAAATCGAGCAATAAGTCCATCAACTTTAAACCCAACTCCATCTCTTTTTTTGTGTCAACTTGACGCAACATCATCTGATGCATGAGCTGGAAATTAACAATTATATTGTTGCCCTGTGTTAGCACCCATCTCAAACAACTTTTCCGCAAAACCTCAAAATGTTCAGTAGACAGATGTTCTTTGATGAGATCACGGACATCAGGTCGCCATATAAGCGACTATGAAGACAAAATACGATGATTGCCCACACAAATCACTCACTTACGATGATTGATTCGAAGAAAAAAAGTAAGAAGATACAGCATGGAGCGAGAGTTGAGACGGAGAGAGAAAACTGTTCATTGAATGTGTCCCGTACGCTTTAAATAAATCGGGTATTTCTATCCAAAAATAACTTCCCAAAATAGGGGTGGACAATTTGCAAAATTATTCAAAACACCGAACACTTCCCCAATTACGATAAAAATTTGCGCCTCCGGCCCAAATTTTCTCAAAAATACCCAAAACTTTAATTTAGAGAAAGACTAGAGTAGTTGAAATTTGAAAAATATTTCAAATTTAGGACACTTATCCTACGTCTTGGGCATATTTTAGAAAAATGGTTATTTTATTATTGAATTTTTTTAGAAAAGTAGTCTAAAGGAATCTTAGCAATAATTTGAAGTTAGTAACTTGTAACTAACATGATCAGGAAGCTTTATGTCGACTAATGCTGCTGGCGGCGCCGTTTTACCAATTTGTCTATTTCTTTAATTTTTTTTTCTTCGAGGAATAAAGAGAATCAACTATATATTGTAGCTTCTACATATACTATAAAATTATTTTAGTATGCCTACAGATTTAAGGGTCCACCAAATTAATTTATAGAATTTGAATATAATGCTACTTTGGTTAAAAACCGGCAAAAAAGAAGCACTAAAAAGAAAAATTCAAAGCTTTTAAATAATTGATTTTGAGTGTGGATCCTGTTGAATTATATTTTTTTGGTTTCAATATTGAATTACATAGTGTTTAGGCATTATGAAACCTGGAAGTAAATCCATTTAATTTTGGTGGAATTATTAAAACAATCTAAAAGATTTTGCTCCCATCCATAAATATATTTATATTTGTATTCTTATTATGGAGAAAATGTTTAACAATTGTTAATTTTGTGCCGTAGGTTAGCACTTCTATATACGAAGATGGAAAATTTTGCTTTTTAATAAAAACAGTGGCGGCCACAGGATATATAGTGCGGGGCGACCACCTCTCGGCCGCGACCAGGGGCGGAGCTGAAGGGGGGCTAGGGGGTCACGTGCCCCCCCTCTCATTCGACGAACTACTTAGGTGTATTCTGCTCGTAGATATCTTCGTTTTGATATATAATACGCCTTAATCCGACATCTGATTAAAAAGTTTTGAATGTTTAAAACCGAAGGTATATTAATCACTTTAATTTTGTTTCAATAGACTATAATGCTTTTATATTTTACTTAAATTAACATTTACATACTACAGTATAATTCATCTCGAGAGCTTCGAAATGAGAGGTTATACTAATCATTTCGACAATTAGATAAGAAGTTATGTAAGTTTAAAATTTTTATATCTAGTTATACATTATTATATGTTACAAGTGCAACAAGTTATATATATTAACTATGATTGTTATTCGAATCAAACAAGTCTAGTATTGCTTGATTATAGTTAGCTCATTTAGAAACAAGTCAAGCTCAAGTCGAACCTATATTTGAACTTGAGCTCATACTCAACTTGTTTAGTAAAATGAATGAGTTTTAGCTAAGTTTTTTTTCTAAGTATTATGCAACCTTGCCTGCTCATGACATAGTAACTTAAAAGAAAATTTATAAATTTTACAAAATTTGTGTTATTTGAGTTTCAATCGAGCCTAGCTGAACTTTGAATTAGAGCACTAGCACTTCTGCCATCAAGGACGAGGCAACATTGCATCGAAAGGAAAATGTCGATCTGATTGTATCTCGGATGATGAAACCGATTGTAACAGAACCGGCTTGAAGCTTGGAGCCATCAAAATTGATTTTAAAGTGGCGTATCATAGGATTTTCCATATCATGTTTTTCTTTTTTCAAGGTGGGTTCGGTGGTCAAAAGTTTATTATGATAGTATCTTCCCAGACTATGGTCTTTAGAGTCCTTGAATTGTACGTTTTAGGAGTTGTTTCAAATATGATTCATGTTTTCTACTGTCTGAAAAGTTATCACTGTTGAAAGTCAATTTGTTTCTAATGGTCCATATTCCCCACGATAGAGTTGATAGTCAATTTTTGTGTTTTTTTAATTGGGAAAAAATGTCATTTGTGACTCATCTAATTTTTCGATCATTTATGTTAGTGGTTCTTATAATGTTAGTTGTCATGTTATCAATCTCGTAGAGCAATTATAGTGAGTGAGTGCAATTTGTGAATAAGCGAATGACATCTTCATCAGACTAGTTACAAAATATACAAGGTAGGGGAACCGCAATGCCTTTTGTGATAGTCTCATTTTTGTTGGGGTTCTATTCATGGAAAGTTTCCAAATAAGTTTTTTTTTACCTTTGGAAGACTTTCAATTTCCCATATCCAAGCAATATCACTTTCTTGGTTTCTCTGGTTTCCTGTGATCTTATCAAGAGTTGTTACTATTGTGAACCAACCGTTTCGACTGAGTTATCAGTAGAGTTGTTCTTCAATGTCTGTCATTGATATCTTAATGTTTAATTTGGATCCTTTGTACGATATATATTAGAAGGTAGTACATGGTTTAGTTTGTCCATTTGTCGCTACTTATCCGATCCTAAATACAAATGAACTATTTCGTTCTCATCAATTGTGTTATTAAGTTGTAGTTGATTCATGAGTTTCCCTCCTTTCATCCATACATATTTCCAAAATCGTAATGTTTTTCCATTTCCAACATGTCAGATAATTAAGCCCATTAATGAATTCATCTTTAATAACCATGAGTAGAGCTGGCAAAATCTGACCCGACCCGAAAACCCAACCCGACTCACCCAAACCCAGACCCGACTGAAACCCGAAAATCTAGTGTCATGCACAACCCAAACCCGAACCCGAGACCGACCCATTTTGACCCGATACCCGAATGGATACGAACATAGACAAACCCGACCTGACCCACACCCGACCAGTCCTTGACCCAATCCGAACTAAACCCGACTCTTATAATTAATTTAGTTTTCTTATTTTTAAATTCTCAAATAATGTGAATTACATATAATGAGACCTAATATACTAAATAAATGAAGTTTAATAGTCAATAATTAAGATTAACAAAAAATAATCATCATTTTATAATAAAACTTAATGTGACCCGGCTTGACCCAACCCAAACCCAACCCCACCCAAAAATCCATTTGACCCAAACTTACCCGACCCGAACCCGACCAAACATACAATTTACCCGACATATGACCGAACCCGAATGGGTATACCCGAACCCGACCCGAACAACCGAATCGCCACCTCTACCCATGAGTTTGTCCATTGTCATGACATTTGTGACTTTTTTCGTATTCCTAGAGGGGTTGATCTTTCTTGTATTTTTCCCTAATAATTTTAACCCAAAGCTTATCTGGTTCTACCATGATCTTCATAATAATTTCATTTGTAGTGCTTTGTTGATGTCTTTCAAGTCCCCAACCTGGTCTAAGTATCCGACCTGGTCTGAAGACATTTATTGGCCCCTCGTTGACCATGACCTAGAAGGAAACAATTTTTACACATTTCTCAATCCAAGTAATGAATCTTGTGCAAAAGCCAAATTTAGACGGGACAAGGAACAAGAAGACCTAATCCACTCTGTCATACGCTTTCTTTGAGTCAACTTTGATTGTCATCCATCCTTGTTTTCCTTTCATTCTTCAAAATGAATAAAAGATCTCATGTGCAATTAGCATGTTGTCCTAGATGGATATATGTCAATCACAAAGCCTCTTTGTAATGGGAGGATAATTTTCCTATGACTCCTTTCATTCTATCAACAATGATCTTAGCTACTAGCTTATAAATTGTTGAGCATAAGCTAATTGGTAAAATATGTTGTTTACAATTCATGCACAATTTTTGTGATGATAAAACCTATATAAAATATCAAGTTTTTATTGTTTTTTAAATAATTTCATATATATTAGTAATAAGTATGAATTATTAAAAAAAATTATTATATTTTATATAGATTTTATTATCCTAAAAAACGTACATAAATAGTAAATAATATGTTTGGCCAAATAGAGGGAGAATCATCAATTTTAAGATTGAACGTTGGCTGACAATTTCATTTGTTTTTCAAAAGTATGATTTTTTTATACTTTACTCCATCCGTCTCAAAATATAGGTCGTTTGAATTTTTGGTACGTTATTAAGGAGCTATAAACTATATAAAAATTTTATTTTTTTATTTTTTTAAAAATAATATTATACTTATATTAGATGATTTAAATTATATAATGAGAACCATTTGATTATGCGACATCTGCCATTAATATATAATTTTTTTTTAAAGATATTATACATTTTCTAATCAATGAGTTTAATTCAAAACATTATGCTAAATTTTTAGTCAATCAAATTATAGTATAGTTTTTTTTTCTTAATATATTCTACATTTTATAGCCAATTGGTTCAATTCAAAAGTCAAAACATCCCAAACATTGAATTTAAAAAAAATTGTAACTATTAAATATAAATCTATATCTATCCTCAAATAAGAAATTTTTCGCTCCGGTCTTATAAATTGTTAACAAAGTGAAAATTTTACACATTTTTTAATTATCTAACTATTAATTAAGAATAGTTTTTTTCTTAGGTCTCATAACTCATAACCATCTTTTTTTTGTATATTATTTACTTTATCAATTTTGCCCTTCTTATATTATGTTGACTTTGTTAATATTTTATTTAATTTATTAATGGCAATTTGATATATTATTAATATTTTATTTTTAAAAATACTCTATGGCACGGAGATTATGCTAAGTTAATCTAAAGACTCCATACTTGGTTATCTTACAAAACAGTCATTTTAAAAAACACAAGTGAAAAAAAAACTGTTAGAGACGCACCAATTTATGTCGGGATGTTGATTATTATGTTGTATGTTGTGACGGTTCGTCGTCTGCCGACCTGGTCGGTCTTTCGAGTTGTCGGGTCTATCCGACTCTCGAATTATTTCCTTATCAAAAAAAGTGTCGGGATGTTGATTAAGAATTTTTTAAAAATTGAAATCAATTATTAATAAACAAAAGTTTATTATAAGACTCACGTGTTCTTAGTTTTTTAATTCAAAAATATCTTAACTTGATAGCTCATTAAATTGGTAAATAAAGAGCGGTTATTCCGTGGTTCGAACCGAGGACCTATGAATATTACCAACAAGTCCTTTCCAGTGAGTCATTCCGGAATGGTTTTAACTTGATAGCTCCTAGTAAAACCATCGGGCGTTTGCATAAGCACTTGCATTGCATATTATAAGCATGCTATATTCCTAGTGATAACCACAATAATGGGCTAGCCAGCCCAATCAATTTGGACAAGCCCAAATGAACAGGCCCAAATGAAAAGGCTTATCCATGAGCCGAAAATGTTCGTTTTATTAGATATTTTGGGGTCAATTACACTAACGATTCCTAAAGTTTGCAAGCTTTTTCTTATTAGTCCCTAAATTTTAAGTCTTTCCAGTTGAATCCATAAACTATCAAAATAATTGCACCATTAGCCCTTCCATAAAAAAAACTGTCGGATCTCCATTAAATATTATGAATAAATTACACAAAATTGCCTTAAATTAGGAGAGTTTTCACAAACTACCCATGAATTGGAAAAATATAGGAAATCCCCCAACTTTGAGATTTTTAGTTTTGAGATATCACACTTACCCCCATCTAATATTTCAAAATGACTAAATTGACTCGTAAGAAAGCGAAGAAATTAAAAAAAATGGCCCATAAATAATGAAAGTATACAAAACTGCCAAAAATTAGTTGAATAAGAAAAACACTAAACCCTTTCAATAGGGGTGGGTACAAATCCCGCATATCCCGGGCCCGTCCCGGTCCCGTCCCGATCCCGGTGGGATTTGAAAAAAAAATAGTGAATCCCGTCCCGGTCCCGTCCCGCAAAATTTACGCGGGACGGGACGCGGGACGGAGATTCTTAATCCCGCAAATCCCGTCCCGTCCCGCATATATTATATATTTTTTATATTAATATATTATATACATAAATACAGTATACATAAACATAAGTATATATCATATATGCACTGTATATATATGCAGCGTGTGAATGTATATATACCGTGTATATAAGTATATCTATGCACTATATATCATACAGTGACTCAAAAACTCTCAATGCAGTGTGTGTCATTGTGTCAATGTATATATACCGTGTATATATGTATATATCTATGCACTATATATCATACAGTGACTCAAACTCTCAATACAGTGTATACATAAGTATAGATATATCTATGTAGTGTGTATAAAATACTTTGGGTATACAATATATATGAGAAACTATAAAATATTATAAATTTATAAATGTGTCTTTTAGATATTAGAGAATTTAAAATATTTTTTTATGTGAGGGACAAGGCCCATCCCGTCCCGGTCCCGTCCCGTCCCGTGAGGGATAGGGCCCGCGCGGGATTGAAAAAAAAATAGAGAATCCCGTCCCGGTCCCGTCCCGCAAAAATTACGCGGGACGGGACGCGGGACGACCCCCATCCCGTCCCGTCCCGTCCCACGCCCACCCCTACCTTTCAATGTTGGCAATGGTTAAATTAGTTGAATAAGATAATAAATAAATTACACAAAAACACTCCTACCTACATTTTTTTTACTGGCCCATAACTAGAAAAATATAAAAAAAAAAACTATTCAATCTAGGGTTAAAGAACCACACAATCCATATCATTTAATAATTGTTTGAAAAGCATTGAATTTTTCAGAAAAAAGGTCAAATAAAATAAACAATTTTGATTAAACATTTTTCTAGACTTTGAGATATTAAGTGATAATGTAGCATTTTTGTTTTTACATTGAAATTTTATGGTGGTTCTTTAGTTGAGTTATTGGTAAAAAAAAATGAATTTACAAGTGGTTTTGTGAAAACTTCCTAGTTTATCGATATTTTTGTATAATTTGGACATTATTTTATGAACCTAATAAAATTATTTCTAAATATTGTAAAGGTTTTGGGTGTTTGATTGAAAACAAAACTCCAAATTATTTTATTTTATTTCAAATTATTTTATTTTATTGGTGATTTTTTGTAATTAGCATAAAATTTGGTGGAGATTTATGGTTGGAAGGATGGATGGTGCAATCATTTTAATAATTTAGGAACTTTATTAGAATGACTTAAAGTTTAGGGACCAACAAGGAAAACATGTAAAGTTTAGGGACCATTGATGTAATTTACCCTTTTTTTTGTAAGACAAATATTTGGGTGGTATTAGGCTCGCTAAACCACTCCTGAAGCGCATCCTATTATGGGTGAGAATATTTACACTCATAAAATTTACTATATACACCACAATCTATCCCTTTTGAGTAACATATATTTGAAACTTAAGAGGCGCAGGGTGCTTTATATATAAAATACCCTGCGCCTCTTGAGTCACACATCTGGGGCAGGGTCTATTTTTTTATAATAAAAAAAAGGATATGTGGTGTATATAGTAAAATTTTGGGTATAAATAACATTGGTTATTAAATATGAGCTTGTAGTTTTGAATGATATTGAAAGAGGTCAAAATGATAGGATCCATCGAATATCGCAAAGAAGCCACTCAATTGTCATCTCAATCTCCCATGAGTATTTCCATTGTCCATGAATCGCATTGATAATCATGAGACAGTCACCCTCTACGATAATATTTGGGATTTCCAATATGTTAGGGCATCTCCAATAAATTCCCCATTTTGAGGATTTTAGAGTTTTTGGAGAATTTTAAGACTTTTTTTTCAACAAATTTTCCATCTCATTCTCTATAATGGGGAAGCAACATAAAAAATAAAGAAAAAAGAAAGAGAAATAAAAAGAGGAATAAAAATAATAAAAACAACGAAAAACAACTACAAGGACGACAACATCCCAACATCACAGTCAACGAAAATGACAAGACGGAAAAATACATCAACATCAACAAGAAATGGAATATGGATGAACTATCCAATATCCTCCCGATGGATGTGGTCAACAAGATCAATAACATATATATACCAGAACACGAAATAGAAGACAAGCTATAATGGAAACCAAGTAAAAATGATTGGTTAAGCACGACAAGTGCGCTAGCACACATCACAAAGCAAAACACATAAGAAGCTAGTGACACGACATGGGTATGAAACCTAGACACATTCCCGAAAGTCAAAATTTTCATTTGGAAACTTGCACTGGATGGAATCCCGACGAAAACCAGACTAGCAAACAAAGGCATTCATGTTCCACTATCTTGCGCTTTGTGTGACCAGACAGATGAAAGCCCAATCCATCTGTTTACCGAATGCCACCACACTCTACAACTGATCCACAAAATTGACCCAAACATTGAAAAAGTGATTCAAGAAATTGACACTAGAAATAAATTGATCAAAAACATTGTATGTGAAATTTTTACTAAACTCAAACCCGAGCAAAAAGGAAGACTTGCAACGACATGGTGGAGCCTATGGATAAGCAGAAATCGGAAAGTATTTGAAAACATCAACACAACATCCATCCATGCTATGGAGAATTATACCAAACAACAAATACAGAACTAGGCTGCCTTTAAATTGACATTTGAAGAGGATACCACATGTCACCATTGGAAATCTCGAACAACTCAACCACGGAGAAGAAGAATTTTGAGATGGATCAAACCAGATGAGGGATCTTTCAAAATTAATTTCGATGGATCCAAACTACCTTCGGGTGAAGCTTCTACAGGTTTCATTATTAGGGACCACAGCGGGGCAGTCATCGATTGTGGCGGCTTCAAATGTGGACACATCTCAGCATTGGCTGCGGAGGCTCTGGCGATTAGAGGAGGCATCGCCAAGGCAAAGGAGCTACGGCTTCGCAGCATCATGATTGAAGGCGAGAGCCTGACCATCATCAATTGTTTGCGAGGTTTGTGGTGCTGCCCGTGGGAGATCGAGATGCTGATTTCCGACACCCTGTTCCTACTCCAACATTTTGCAAGGGTGCAATTCAGCCATGTCTTCCGAGAGATCAACACGACGGCCGACAAGATCGCGCGTCTAATCCACACAACGCCCATGTCAGACGTCCTCGCTGATTATGCTCTACGCTTATTCATCCGCAAGGATGTCCTTGGTGGTGGTCAAGCAGGGCCTGACCCCATCCAAACCTTTACTTTATAAAAAAAAAAAAAAATTAACTCTTCTGTTTTAAGAGCTTATATAGATATAGAGATAGAGATAGATATAGATATAGATATATAGATATATATATATAGATTATTTGTATCTAATAATTTTTTTACGAAAACTATATGTAGCAATACGATTATTCGGATAAGTTTCACAATTTATTTACTACTACTAATCATGGAAAGGGTGTTACTCCCTCCGTTCCAAAATAAGTGTCGTTTGTCCTTTTCTGCACACTTTTTTAGGAGGTAAAAACACTATAAAAATATTATTTTTTTAATCATTTTTTTTATTAATTTCATACTTAATAGTCATAAGTATAAACTTATCAAAACAAATTTATTAAAAAAAATAATAATTTATATAGTTTTTACCTCCTTAAAATACTTGCAGAAAAGTGAAATGACTTTTATTTTGAAACAGAGGGAGTACGTAATAATCATAAGCTGATGTGACCAAGATTGATCGATCGATCCAATTTTCAAATTACAAAAATAAGAATGGGCACATCAAAAAATATAAATTACTCCCTCTATTCCAAAATAAAAGTCACATGACTTTTCGGCACGCATTGTAAGGAGATAAAAACTCTATAAAAAATTATTTTTTTAATGAATTAGTTTTTATAAATTGATACTTATAACTAACAAGTATGAAATTATATAAAAAACACTAATTAAAAAAAATATTTTATAGTATTTTTACCACTTTAAAAAACGTGTATAAAAAGATAAACGATTTTTATTTTGGAACCGATAGAGTAATAATCAAGTTATTTCTATCTTCTACCCTCCGTAGTACTCGTATACATTATCTAAAAACAATCGGGACGGATATCTACACCGCTAATTTTTACTATTTCCACCGCTAATCACCGCATAGATATGCGGTGAGTTAATGACAGTCAACGCACCTACCGCATGTACATGCGGTGGGTGAACTTGTGTGGAGACTCACCGCATATACATGCGGTGGGTATCCCCCGTTCCGTTCAAACCCCACTGCATACCCATGCGGTGGGTATCGGATAACCAGTTTTTTAGTGGACTATTTGGATGACCGGAACGGACCGGTCGAGGACCGATATATACCACATGGGTATGCGGTATGTTCCTTGATAGCAAAATTATCGTTTAAGATAGGGACATCTGCGGTGTTATCATACTACAGTGGAATGAACATGTAATAAAGGGCGTGATCGGAAAAAACGCATGTGTTGAATTCAAAAGAAATATAATGTAGTTGGACAATCCACAATTAGAATAGTTGAAAACGAAAGTGCGATAAATATCCTGGATGACGAAAATATGGAGTTTGAAAAATAGTTTGTGAAATAGCATAGACAAAGATACAACCCAATTGAACATATGAAGTTCGAAAAATGACACCAGAAAATGGAAAGTGCTAATACGATAGGGGACGACCACCATCACGACGAAGGTAAGCTCTATATCGTGCAATCCTCGCTGCAAACTGCTCTTTCCAACCGTCGACCGTGCGATCGTGATGTCGTGTCCATGTAACGTAAACTGGAGGAAGAGGTGAACCGGGCAACAACCAAATCTGTGAATACAAGGTGAATATTGACATCAGAAAAGAGAAACAAAACATTAACAAATTAATGAATATGAAATACGAAACGTACCGGAACGAAATGGTTGTTGTTGCCGACTAAAGCTATTCCATCTAGCTCCTCATAGGCCGGTACTGACGGGCCCCCGGTGGCGTACAGAGGTAGGCACAACATAGGCATCATCTGTGACAAAATCACCAAAGGACGCTGGTGAAGCGTGGCAAACACCTCGCCCATGATCGGAATCTCCATCCAATACGTAGCATCATGACACGTGCCGAAATAGTTGACGCTCATGATGAGCTCATCTAAGGCAGGATAGTAATCGTACCGATCTGAATGCAGCTGCAACTCAACGGCCAGCTCTCGTCGAACTCGAGGCCATGCGTCTTGTCCCAAGTTCAGAAGACAAGCAAAAGACCTATACCCACAGTGACCATCACCTGCAACATTTGTGACGGCTCGTATGAAAGTAATCATGAATTCGTCGATGTTGCCGGTGCCCCAATTGAAATCTACTCGAGGTAGATTCTGTGGTGGAAGCGTCGTAGGTGCTGGTGTTGGAATGTCACCTACAATATCCGGAGCTGGCTCCGACGCTGATCGACCTCGTCCACATCCCCTTCCACGACCCCGTCCTCGTCCTTTGCCTACTCCTCGGCCCCTAGGAGGGTCGTCGATGGCAATGGCGTTGGACCCAGTGCCCTCCTCATTGCCTTCCACGTCATCTGTTTCGTTTGATGCCGGTTGACCCCGACCTCGGCCTCGCCCTCGTGCTGATCCAGTGGTCGCCTGTCTATCTGCCCGACGTTGAGCCCGAGCACGCTCACGTTCCCAAGGTAGAGGGTTCATCTGACAGGGGTGGCGAATCCTCGGTCTCCCGGACGGTCTACGGTCCTCCGGGTCAGGGGTGGTCAACGGTGTATGGGAGGGACGATCCCCGTCGTTGAATGCCGACGCAATTCTCCAACGAGTATCCTCGTCCATAGCTCCACTCTGGAACAAACTGATCATGCGCGACATGTCCACATCAGCTCTACTCAAGGGAGTGTTATCCTGGACGTTCTCAACATGAGGCCTCTTGAAATCCAATTGCTTTCAAAAAATGTGAATCTGGGATGGTGTGATGGGTATCTGCGTGTCTCGACAAGCTTGCATCTCATGTGTGCATGAGAGACCGTAGACGTCCCTCCAGTATCTATCTCTGCATGGTTGCGAAGGTGGCTCAGCTTCCATCTTTGTGTAGATTTCGAACAACAGGTTGAAACATTCCTTCGACACAATATTCCGAATTCGATCGAAAATCCATAGGCCGTGGGAGTCTGTAGGCCAGGTGTTGTTCGCTCTCCCCAATGTATTTTTCACCTCACTTATTTGATCCGCCATCATCAGGTCGATTGTGTTTATCACATGAGTGAAATCACCGACCGCAGAGTTTAAGGTCTTTTTCAACACAGAATGAGCAGACTCCACCCTACAAGATAAGTGAGACTCGCATGTGAAGATCGTTATATGTAAACAAATTACGTGTATAATGAATTTTATAATGAAAAAGTAGGTGCACCTGTTCGTGGTTGTCGTACCAAAATGCTGGATTCCGTCTGTCCATGCACGAACTATATTCTCCGAGTAATCTCGTAACCACGTCGCCTCCAAATACGGCATAAGCCCTTCGATATGCCCCCACTTTGCATGCATACCCCTCCTTCTAGCGGCGAAAGTTTCAACAGATCTGGATTGGAACAGGCCAACACATGCGTTCTTGAAGCGCCTAGCAACATCAAGATTCTTTGACTTTTGGAAAGCAGCTTCTTCGCATCGTCGGAGGACGTGCACTGTGCACAACATATGCCTGACATTGGGAAGAACTTCTCGTAGCGCCGCAATCAACCCCAACTCTCGATCTGTGACAACAACGTTAGGAAGATTGCCTCGCATTAGGTAAACGAGCTGCCCCAACGCCCAAATGTACGTATCTGTGTTCTCTTGCGACATGAAGCAGAACCCGATTACGAAGTTCTTGTTTGTGCAAGTGAATCCAACGAACTCACACAATGGGATCCCGTACCTGCACCATGAAATATTTGAGTTTGCATACCCTGGTGGGAAGGGGTAAAAGAATAAGCGTAGATAGAAACGTACGCATTCGTCCGGTATGTACTATCGACGAGGACGACGTATGGAAACATGGCTAGAAGATGGCGAGCGTCTGTATGGGCGATGAATAGATCTTGAAGCTTGTTGGGATCGTCAGTGGATCTCCTCGTAGAGTAGAAGTAACCCTTCTCCCGCAAAATGCGGAGTGCTTCCTAGGTGACTGTTCGATCTCCTCTCGCTTCAGCTTTAAACTTCGCTCTCGCATTGTACACTTGGAGCCGCGATTTGAAGTTAAACTTCTGCCGTGCGTCAGCTGTCTTCTTCAAGGTGGCTAAAATCGGTTTTGGTGGGGTACCAGCGACGGTAAGGGCCAACGTAGTGTCCCTTTCTTCTGTATCCATCCGTCCGACGTACGGGTGACCGTCTAGTGCACCGGGGAGTTGATGGTTGTGCTTGCCATGAAGAACGTCCAGGCCCCATTTGCCCCGTTTGAACTCCACGCCAGACAATGCAAACGGACACCCCTCTATCTTCGAAACAGCTCTGCGTGTGTTCCCGTTTGCATCGTCTCCGGCTACTCGCGGTCTCTTACGGGGAGTGTACTGGCCGTACTTCTCACATGCGAGCAATAGACTCCCACGCCTTGTAGGAGTGCTCCCCCAAGAACGCTTGATTGTCAAAACCATATTAAGCTTTAATGCGGTGCCACGACAGTGCTGTGAAGATCGTCGCGATTGGTCCACGTCTCGGATGTAGCAAAATCGGGAGTGTAATCGCGGTACTCCTGGTTATGGGCCTGATCGTCCTCACCGTCTTCCGGCATCGGATCAGCCTGGTCCTCCAATGGTAGCTGCCAGCATGCAAACAGTACATATATATTACGTGGCCCATTCATGGTTTCCGTCTGCTCTAATTCATAACATAAGTTAATCCACTACATTTAAAAACCGGTACCTATATTTTGGTCTCCATTCGTTATGATTCCACTTCCTAAATTCTGGTTATTCCACTACCTATATTCTACCTATAAGGTCATTCCAAATGATAAACATTAATCACATACCGGAAGACGAGCGGGTGGTGAGTTATCGGCCATTGGCGTACTTGTAGGTGCTTCCTCTGGCGGGCTTGAAGACCGTCGATTGGTGTCGTCGTTAACCATATTAGAAAATTAGGTGTGGGGGTTTGGATGGATTCCAACGGAGAGCGGAAGACTTCTTATACAGTCACACCGCATACCAATGCAGTGGTTGCAAATAACCGTTGGCGTGGAATAATTTGAATTTGTGGGCCCACCGCATAGGTATACGGTAAGAGGGACACCGCATAGGCCGACGGTGTGGCACCGCATGGACATGCGGTGTGTATCACCGCATACATATGCGGTAGATACGTACCGCATGTCCATGCGGTGGGTGCCTATATATACCCCATGCCCGGTGTTTGAAAATTGTCGTGGCTTCAAAGCGATGATAATCCATGCAAACTAGCCAGGGCCAAAGATTTGTGGCTTCGGTCCGAAATTTTTGACCCTTGACTAGTTTGCACGGGTTTTATCGCTTCCTCTCAAAAAATAGCGATGATAGCCTAGGCAACATGCCTCGTCCGGCGATTTATGTCTTTTGATTGAAATCGCAGGCCGCTGGCATGTTGCTCGGGTTATATCGCTTCGATATGGTGTTACGTAGCTTCGATCTAATAAAATACAATAGTTATCTATATGATAATGTGAAAGACATTGTGATAGTACATATGTACGTCCATAACGTCTTTTACATTATCCTGCGGATGACTGTTGCTCATCCAACCAAAACTGTAAATCCTTTGGAAACTTACCGGTACGGGTACTCCGTCATCTTCGTCCGTCATCGGAGTCGTCGCCCAAATTACATCCGTCGAGGGAGAATGAACCTCTTACAAGAGGACGAAGCTGGGAACATCCGTCGGAACGCACGACGGAATCTCTCATCTTCGTTCTTTTATATGAGGCTCGCTCTTCCTCATTGTTATTAGAATCCCGATCCGGATCTTTAGAATCTTAAGATCCTACGATCCTACCTAGGGGCCCGATCCGGATCTATGCATAGGATCTTTTTTGTGTAGGATCTACAATGGGATCTTTAGAATCTTAATGGATCGATAGGATCTTACGATCCCACACGATCCTAAAGATCCTATTTTTATTAACAATGTGTATTTTTTAAACATTTGTTTTGTTTCCTTGGTTGATTTTAGGGTGTTTAAATGTACACATTCATGTAAGGAACGTGAAAAATAGGTTAGAGACAATTGTTTTCGAGTCTTTTAACCAATATGACAATGTCTAAGGTCTTAAATGTAGATTTTTATGTCTTAAAATCAAAATATATTGTGTAACTAATATTTTTTCCCCTCATTCTAGAACTTTAAATTAAGCAACTTTGTTATATATATTTTTATTTTATTATTTAATTATATTTCGAGGATCTTACGATCCCCTAATGGGATCTTACGATCCGATCCACGGACCCTATTGTGATTCGATCCTAGAATCCCGATCCTAATAACCTTGCTCTTCCTCGACCGATGGAATTTGGACGACCAACTCCGACGACGGAAGAAGATGACGATGTCCCTGTGCCAGTACGTTTCCGCATCTTTTTTGACCACCGCATACCTATGCGGTGTGTGCCACCGCATGGATATGCACCCTCGCATAAAACGAGAAATGAATTCCCTCTATAAATTACGGCGTGCGATGTCGAAATTACAACATCTCGTTTGACGGAAGAAGAGATGGCGGCCGGTAACACACCAAGACCTTTCTTCTCGGTCTCAGGGAGCGGCCCTAGGGATTTTTTCTGGTGGGTAGGAGACGTCTCGCTCACACAAATATTGGTAAGCCCCCTTCGCTCGTCTGACATAAAATTCACAATGGTCCCAACTCACTAAGTAGATCTTGAAATCTGCAGCCTCTGCCTTCCAACTTCGAGGAAGAATACGGGCTGGGCGGCGTCGAAAGAATAACGCTGACTAATGGGATAGGGAGGAGAGGCACCAGCATCCGGGTAGAGCGCAACAGCTCCGGGGCGCTCTGGCTCGCACAAGGATGGAATACGTTCGCGAGATCGTATGGCGTGCGGGTAGGCGCGGGTTTGATGTTTAGCTACTTAGGCAACGCTCGCTTTCGGGTAGTCGTAGTGCCGCCGGAGAATGTTTCACCATCAGAGGAAGAGAACAACAATGATTTCCTCTGAGGTGTGACATGACAGCGACCCGGCAAAACTTTGTAACTAAGTTATTTTTGCTGTAATCTTATATCATTAATATGAAAAATGAGGCACTGTAAAAGTTTTCATGTAACGTGTTTTTCGGGTAGTCGTGTTTTTTCCTGAAATAACGTGTTTTTCCCTAAAATAACCAAAAATCATGTAACGTTGTCGCCGTGCTGGGACGTTGGTAGATATCTTCGTGACATATACCGCAAAGTATATTCCGCATGGATATATACTTTTCGTACGCCAACCGTCCTTATAAAAGGGCAGTTGGTTTAGACTTACAATAAACCATAAACAGTATGTCCACTACCAAAGTGTATGACGCGGAGACAAGATTGGACAGTAGGTTTAGACTTACAGTCGAAACTTTTCGTACGCCAACCGACGAGTTATTGTGCAACTGTCAGCACAGAAGCTCGAAAGGATGGTCGTGCTGCCTTTGCCAAGTTGTATGCGGAGAACGCGATACAGGGAGGGTTTCCCATTCGGTTGACCTAGAGTGCGTCCAATGAGTGACTTACGAGGATGTCCGCATGACCAGGCCGTACTCGTATAGGGATAACCCTGCAGCATATTATATTTACGTGACGGAGGCAATTACGGAGCTTGTTAGCGACTTCTTCTCCGATTTGGGATGGGCCAGTGCAGCGCAGGTGGCAAGATACACAGTGGAAAAAGTCGTGCGGCGTGCAAACACCAAGCTTACAAAGTACTCATTTCACCGAATAGAGATTCACATTTTGCCGAGCAATGTAGAGGAGTCGGTTGGTAGTTGTTATGTACCATAGGTAAAATGTTGTCGGTTGGTAGTTGTTGTGTATGATTTATGGTGAATTTATAAGGTCTCGAGTTAAACCAACAATTATATTTCTGTTAAATCATTTGCATTACATATTTGATAATATTGGCTTATAAACCGGCTCTAGATAATGATTTTACACCAACTTGGTTCCTGCTCTACTAACCATATAATGGGTCATGCCTAGGACGAACGTACACGTAGCATAGGGTCCCACCACAGTACAGGATCTGTGGAACAACTACCTACTGACTCCTCGAGAAGACGCGGGCTAATGTGGATCTCAATGCGGTTGAATGCATACTTCTTCACTTTGTCGTTCGCTGGACGGACTGCGTTGTCGACAGTGAACCTTGCAATTTGAAATGCGCAGTGTAGCCGGACATCGCTGAATAGGTCGCTGATTGCACATTTGATTGCCTCGACCGCCTCACGGTAGTATGACTCAGGGTCGTCAATGTGTAATTGGTGACCTTTCAGACACGCCAATTCAACCGGCTCCGAGAATGCGTAGGTATTGCCTTCAACGCCTTTGTAACATACAACGTGAAACAGACAGCAGGGAAAGGATTGACACGTACTGCTTGTGCTGACAATTGCACAAATAATCCTCGTATGGCCTCGAGAACTTTTTGAGTATAATTTTGTATAACACACCCATATCTGTATCATCGTCAAACTCAGCGACTCTAACCATGATTTGACTGTTGTGAGTCGTATGAGGTGGTTGTCCCAATTTATGGGCAATGGGCTATGTATGTGGTGTCTCAACACCGCATGGGCATGCGGTAATTCAACACCGCATGGGCATGCGGTGAGAAAACTGCATCCATGTCAAAAATGGACCGGACCGGACCGGACCGGTCCGGATACACCGTATTGTGATGCGGTGTATACACACCGCATGACCATGCGGTGTACGGCCTATATATCCAGCCGGCGACCCAAGTGCGACTGGAACGACTGTGGCTGTCCAGCGAACCACAAAATGGTCAACACCTTAGACACATACCGGTGAACGGCGGGTTATTTGGAGTACAATGTTACGTTAATTCGTTGCACGGAGCCACGGTGGCCGGAGGAATGCACCTGCAGGCATCCAGCATACCTTCCGGGAAATTCGTGCGTTATACTTCAGTGTCAATTCGAGACGGACACTGACGTACCATATCTGATCGAGTTTTCTTGTGCGCATTGTTATGACAACAGAGGATTTCCCGAATCGTATTACTTAGCTGCAGAGGCGCGGATCGCGAATCACATTAGGAGATATTGTCGTTACGATGTTTACATTTTCGGGGCTGAGGGCCTATGTGATCATGTTATCCGAAAGCTGCGAGCATTCAACGCAGGTGAAAGGTATTACGCGTTCAACCAAATGAATATTGTCATTTCCATTAATGAGAGGTCATCGGACGAAGGTAGTGACTAGACGTGGATTACCAAGTATGTAGTGTGTTGTGCAAGTGTTGTATTTTCCATCCAAGTGTTGTATTTTCATTTCTAAGCAATTAAACCTTTTAATGAAATTCTCTCTCAGCTTTCGATCGGTGATTTCCATGACATATTATTTCAAATGTTGCAAGGAAAATAGAAATTATGTTGCAGTAGGAAACACATGACACAAATAGCGTACGAACCAACTTATTATTGAAACAACATTGTCAAAACTACAAACACGACAAACAAACTACTACACGACCAACAATAACAACAACTTCATCACACTGGCACAAACGAATGACTACACATAAGTCGGATAAACATATAAATCCTAGATCTCGTCGGCATGCTTGTTGTTGATGTGCCTCTTAAGATGACCGTGCTGCAGGTTGTTGGTCACGGTGTAGCGATGGCCACAGTGACGACACGTTGCAGTGAAAGCGATGCCTCCGAGCGCCTCTCTTTTGTAGTGTTTGGTGAACATGTCTTCACGTGGAATTGGTCTTGGTTCGGACGACATTGTCGGCGGTGAAGTTTGTGTCCGGCGGTGAAGTGTGTTTCCGGCGGCGGTTGAGGTCGGTTTTATATAGGAATACCTACCGTATATCCATGCGGTGTCTAACACCTATATATGGCTGGAGTCTCTGACCAAGTTACCACACATCAACATGTCGGACAACAGCGGTGAAAGCTCAAGCAACGACATAATACGTCAAGGCACGATGGAAGAGTTTGAGGCGGTTCTCTACACTGGAAGTCCACGCTCAAAGATGGTGGAGGCGATGATAAAGAGACTACGTGATGAAAATCGGTCGCTGCTTATCGAAAACCAACAAGCCCGTTGGCGGATTGATATCCTGGAAAGTCAAGTTGCAGTTCTGGAAGAGGAAAAAAAGGCTCTCGTCATGAAGCTAGATCAGACTACTTTTCGTAACCCTTGACTATATTAGGGTTGTATTTGGTCGACTGTAATTTATAAAGTTCGTTTCGAATCATGATATTGAAAGCTGTTTACGGGCATACTATGCAAATTTGAAATCGATCCGAAATGGTAACAAACCATCAAATCCACACCGAAAACACAAAATACCTAATCCCAAATCGAATCATCAACTACTCCAAAAAAATCAATCCAAACTACCAAATACTACACAAAAAGTCATGTAACCGCAAACAGAACAACCACATACATCAACCCAGATCGAACCGTCACGGCGGGGGAGGACCCCAAAATTGCTCATAGATGCGATCCAGATGTGCATCTGTCAACTGAACTCCCAGGTCCCTGAGTCGCTGAATCTCTAACCCAGCCGCATGATGGCGCTGCTCGATGATGGTCGGCGGGGGTGGCGACGGCGGGAGTGGCGGCGGCGGGATGATGGGCTGGTGTCGAGGAGTGTCAGGAAGTAGGTATGGATGACTATGGCGGTGTAACCACTCCAGATAGTCATCGGCCACGCCATATGGGTACTCTATAGAGGTCTGTGGCAACTCCTCCATGGGGAAAAGATGATCGAACCTGTGCGCCCAGTGGTTGTCGGCTGTGTGGAACGATGCCTCCTTCTTGGCCTTGGCGGACTTCGGTCTGTGCACTTTGCTAGGTCTGATTGGATCAGCGGGAATATGCTGAACCCGACCAAACTGTCGCAACACACGGTCCGGCATATACGGCTCCTCCTCGAACAACCACCGGATGGTGCCCCTATATCGCGACAGACGCAGATCTCCATCAAAATCCAAATGTCTACCAAAGGGCATGAACTCGATCTGCAATGGAATAGAAATTGTTTGTAAGACTCAAATGTTCAACATCTAGTTTATAGTCTGACAAATGTAAGTGCGGATATAAAATGTGTTCGTACCTCGTCGACAGTCATCTCATCCAGCCTCCGCCGCAAAACATCCAGTCGCTCGATGCGAGGCCTATCATCCCGGGTCACCGTAGTGGAAAATGGCGTCGCCCCCAGGATGTACCTCACCCCGTATCGCGGATCCCGGGATAGCCTCTGATCGAGCGTCATCCCAACCTTGAACACCGGAAAATACAACCATATCCACACCTACAACGGAATAATACTATCAGCAACATAGTCATTATAACTTAGTTACAAAACTGGAATAAATTAATAATCACAGAACGAATGAATTACCTCCAACAGTTTCGTACAACCGTCCATGTCCTTGGCCAACTCCCTGGTCGCCTCGCCCAATCCTCGGTACAAGCACACCAAGACCCCTGCAGCTATAGAAAGATTCCAAACCTGCGCTGCATCCATAAACCTACGAATCACCTCCGGACGCAATCTTCCGCCCGACTTGTCGATGAACAACGTCGCAGCCGCAATAATCCCCATCGCAACACCCACGATGCACTCCATATCATGCTCTAGTGGGGCGCCATCTCGAACCCGCTGTCGCATCGGTGCTATCTTCTCAAGGAGGAGCTGAATAGTAGGGCCTCCATGGGCCCATGTGCTCTCCCGCTCGTGCTGAGTCAAGCCATAGAAGTCCCCAACTGTGTCCCTCCCGACGCCCACGTCATCCACAGGAATACACTCCTCTCCGTCCAAACCAAGCCCAAGGATGAAGAACACGTCGTGCAGTGTGATAGTGATATCTCCCCATGCAAAGTGGAAACTGTTCGTCTCGGGGTGCCAGTGCTCAACAAACGCGCTAATCAGACTGTGATCCACATGATCCCACTCAAAATCTCTGAGCTCCCAGAACCCAGTGTCATGCACTGTAGGAAACCAGGACTCCCGTCCATCCACCTCCAACAACGCCTCTACCCGGCCCAGCGACTGCCCCCGTCTCTGCACACGCACAACCCTCCGCAAGGCTGCGTCCTCTCGTCTCCAAACAGCCTGTGCAATGTGGGCCTCGTAATCTCTCAGAAGTGAGGCGGTATGTGGCCCCCCTGGCCATTCAGACAGAACTGCCCGAACTACCCCTGTGCTGATAGGCTCACCATGCTGCCTATCACCTCCTGCACTACTCCCCTCGGCATGCTGCCCAGCACCACCTGCCCTACTGCTCTCGCCACGCTGTCTCCGCCTCCTCTGCACTACACGGACGGGGGGTTGTGCCGTCTGGTCTCCTCCCCTGTCCTGACGAACATCGTCACCGGTCCCCCAGGGATCATTGCTCGGGCCGAGGGGGGCCAGCGAGACATGCCTCGGACGTGCAGCTGGCTCAGTAGGTGGGGCCGAATAGCTCCTCTGTCCTCGTACATCCCTCTCCTGACCCCCAGCAATCGGCTCAGCCTCCAAGGTCCTAGGTGTCGCCGATAGCGCCGCATGCTGACTCCCAGTAATCGGCTCAGGCTCCGAGCTCATCGGCGTCGCCGATGGCGCCGCATGCTGACTCTCAGGCGTCCTCCCTCCACCCGTAGGCCCTAACGGTGTGAACGACCCAAAATCTATCTGCGCAACGACCCATGGCTCCTGGTCGCCCGCTCGAGCATGACTCGTCCCAACACCCACTGATCCGATCAGAGGAGTCGTGTCGTCATACGAGTTCAATTGGTCGCTCTGAAATGCAGTCCCAAAGTACGCCTGATAACTGTCATGCTGAGTCTGCATCTGCTCATCCACTCTCTCAGCTCCAGTCTGCTGTGCTCGGTCCCCTCGTAGATACTCCTCCATCATCTCAATAGCCTCCCCTGGTCTAGACTCTTCGGTCGACTGCACCACTGGGTCATCCGTGTGGTCAGACATCAACTCCAGCTCAATCTGCACAAGACTCTGATATGTCTCTATAGGCGACTGTGACGTGTGCCCCAAACCGTCACTGTGGTCAACACGTGACTGAGAAGATGGCCCAGTATCAGCTCCTACCGTCTCAGTATCCCTCTCCGGAGGATCCACTACATCCACCAACGTCTGGCTCTCCCTGACGGCATCCCCGGTATCATCGCCTACCGCGTCACTATCCATCTCCATAGGATCTGGTACATCCTCCGACGTATGTCTCTCCTTAACGGCAGCTCTCCTAGCAGATTGCAAAACTACCCTCTCTCCTAACCTTCTCGATAACGTGGACTGTGTAAATTAAAATATATTTGTCAGAATCCTATCGCTCGAATACGATACTATATCGTATGACTGACTAAATGTTGCAAGATTTTCCTAAGTTTTATTAATGATTTCAACTTAATACTAACAATTCCTAAGAAAACATAAATATATACTTATTCGATTTCAATTTCCCTACACCTAGTAATGATTTTAACATATACATCTCGATAACGTGGACTGTGTAAATTAAAATATATTTGTCAGAATCCTATCGCTCGAATACGATACTATATCGTATTACTGACTAAATGTTGCAAGATTTTCCTAAGGTTTATTAATGATTTCAACTTAATACTATCAATTCCTAAGAAAACAGAAATATATACTTATTCGATTTCAATTTCCCTACACTTAGTAATGATTTTAACATACCTCAGGCTGAGGGTGTGTCTGAGTCTGTGGTTGTTGCTCAAGCTGTGTCTCAACCTGTGACGGGACATCTGTTGTCCTCCTCCTCTGTATGGTAGGTTCAGGCTACATTATATATAACAATTAAATGTTAACACTATCTCCTTTAGCTTAAAAAATAAAGCGAATTGATTTTTATAAACATTCAATGTTACCTGTAACGGATGTCTCCGAAAAGGACCGACACCATCAGACGCATCTTTTTCACGATTGTCTTTCACCATCTCAACACTCGGGTACAAAGTTGGGGTAGAAATGGGGACGGGAGAATCGACGGAACCAAAAGTCGAGCTCGGAAAGAGAGGAATCGGAGAAGAGTCGGATAGTGTGTCGGAGAAATGTGGCCCCCACGCCTATTTATAATGGGCCCCCACATCTCCGTGCGGTTTAAAAAGCCACCGCATCTCCATGCGGTGGCTTTTTTACCGTTGTGGTAACAGTAACAAATCCACCGCATGGAGATGCGGTGGCTTTCTACCCAATTTTTAAATATTGTTAAAACCCACCGCATGGAGATGCGGTGGGTTTCGGATAACTTCGACCCAACCAGTTTCTTGTATAACGGGCTCCGTTTGAGCCTACCCACCGCATGTATATGCGGTGGGTAGCATTACGGTCAACGTAGCCACCGCATGTATATGCGGTGTGTCGGGCTAAAATATGCTTAAGTCACCGCATAGGTATGCGGTGGTTTTGCGGTGTAAATAGTAAAAAATAGCGGTAAACTTATCATCCCAAAAAACAATTACTCATTAGACGGCGTTTCTTTGTTTTTGTTTTTTTTTTTAAATCGGAGGGTGCTTGTTTTTGGTAGCGATTAGCCGCGCGCAGCCATTTATGTTTGTCCGACTGACCAAATGGATATTCAAAGGGTGGCCTCACTCACATGTTGTACGGCTTCATCATCCTCTCCATTCTCCAATTAAGTTATCAAGGGATTAAGGAATTTTTAAACAAGTGACACTTTATGTGCTATTTTTTTTAAAAAAAAAAAATACTTTATGTGCTGGACTATTTATTTTAATATTTTATGCACCTTATTCTGTCATTCTCAATGTGATGTATAAATGGCACTCACTCCTTCATAAAGTGGGGAAAAAAAGAGGCTAGCTAGCTACTGCCTACTGCAAAGATGATTATGCAAATCAAGCACTGTTCATTTTATATACTCCATAAAACGGTATTTTTTACGGATAGTAGGAGTGATTTTCGAGCCGAACAAGCCGCAGACTTAACAAATTCAACTTGACTCGAATGGGAAATGAGCCGAGCTGAGCTCAAACCCAAAATTTATTCTTTTTTTTTTGCGCTCAACCTTGGCTCGCAAGCTCAACCTTAAACTCGAGCTTGGTTTGTCATTCGAGCTCGTCAGTTGGGCTTTCGTTTGCGTACACTGATCAAACAAAACTATAAGCAATGACTCGGAAAATAGAACCTTGGTTCCACAAGAGGCATTTTGTCAAATTGAGTAGATTCATGAACAGAAAAAACTAAACCTAAGCAATGACTGAAACTCGAGGCCAATCAACTAAACCCTATAGCTGAATCGGACAATGACAGAAGAAGCAAGTAAACATGCATTGAAATGTTAGGGTTTAGTTTCAAATTTCATGCTCCAAGTTTGAACTTATCAGCACATGCTTAAATTACTCAACAGTTTAGTTGGTGATATGCTTGATTTCTTATAGCAATGGACAATGACAACCACAAATTGGTTGGTGATACGCTTGATTTCTTCGTTAATCATTAAGATCTTCCAAGATATGGTTCTTTTGCCATTAATTGCATGGGCACAATCTGACTGTTGCCTTTGATAATGAGCTTCTCAATGTCTAAAGATATAACTCTCTTGGTCCCTTTCTTGAAAGTCAAAGCTTCAATTCGCAAGACGATGCTAGGTGAAACCTCCCGGCGAAAAAGATCGACCACCTGTCCCATACATTGACTCTATAAGTTAGTTAATGCATTGAAATTTGAAACTAAGAAAATACATTTTTTTTAAATAAATCTTTTTTGAGGATGGTTTAATTTGTGGTCATGGACACATATATATATATATATATATATATATATATATATATTAGAAAAACTGTATATAAAATACATGTAGCTTTTTCTATGAAAGTGCAGCGACAGATAAACTAGTTTAGACATATATGTTAGCAAAGTGCAAATGGTTTACACAAATCTAATCCCGAATATGGCCGCTCTATATTTACCAAAATTAAGGTTTATGTCATGTACATGGGTATGGGTATTAGTATAAATATCATATATCTTGTATTAGGAAATCATCCAATCAATAATGAAACCAATTATTCTTTACTCTCTCCTCAACCCTTACTCTCTCACCCTTACTCTCTCTTATCCCTAAACTCTCTCTAACCCTAATCTCTTCCCTTCTTTCCCTTTCAATTCTCATAATCCATGTTAGGAACATAACAGTTTACACAAATACACAATGGACATTGTACTAGGGCGGTAGGTCCTCGTGTTCATGAAGTTCGGGATCCACGTCTATTACAAAAGAGGGTCCCGAACTTCTTACACAACCCCCTATTATGTTATCGATCCCCACCGAGCTTTGACAACTTCCATATATAATATACCAATTGACAATGGTGTAGAAAGATTGACATCAGTCAGCAGTTTCCCCGTAAACTAGTGCAGCAATAGCATTGGGGAAAAAAAACACAGCTGAAGTTGGGAATCTATATAGATTCAACTAACACCGAAAGAATCAGGTAAAGGTGTGATCACTTTTGCAATGTGCTGTAATGAAATTACCAAGTGTTCCAAGCCTGCAAAATTGCATCAGGATATATCTACCTTGACAAATTGACAGTATCAGATCATTTTTATTTTTTTATATATGCAATGTGCTGCAATGGAATATATCTTCCATGAACTAGTTGAATCTTCCATGAGTTCCGAGGAAGAAAGCTTTTCACAGACACAGAGAGATCGCTATGGACTATCATTGTTTCATCTACAAAATCGTGTCTCTGAACAAACATGCCATTTTCACACTGAATACAGTATAACATATGTATGCTTTTAGTTTTCGATTTAGTGATCTCTTGGAGATTTTTTTCAGCTATCTGAAGAGCAAGGGAATGATCATTTTTGTAAGCATTCCTTAAACAAGAACACAGCAAAGGCTGAATTATTCGTGTTCATGCGAATACAAAAGGATTCTTTCATTAAACACGAATACGAAAGGATTCATGTTACAAAGGTTACTACAACACAAGTAACAACATCACCTTCAAAACTTCACTGAAGAGAAAAGCCCTCTCACTTTTGGTTCCACTAAAGATGTCGCCATCTCACTTGTACGTTAGCAAAAGATCTAGACATCCACACAACAAAAGGAGGATTTAAAAAAAGTACTCAATGGTGATGTGGGTCAGGTCCTCCAGGACTGATTCTTGTAGGGTCATATCTACCTCTCACCGAGTCTTCCTCTCCACTGTCAAACGACGCTTGCAACAACCTCACCTGTTTTTTCAGCTCAAGAATCACTTTAGAGTGTTGATCCCTTTGTGGAGAAGGCGGCGTAGTAGGCTTGAGAAGGCGGGTGCTGGAGCTCCCTTGCTCGAGTAATAGCATTGAGGCTTGATCTCCTTGATCCTCCTTGACAGGCATTACCGAGGATTGATATGTTTCTTCGTCTGCTGTCATTGAGCGAGGCTTAAGAGGCCGACTGACTGAACTCCTGATCAGGAAGAATAGGATTATGATAAGGTACATCCACAGGTTTGAGTGTCGGTTTTCCATATTAGTGTGTTGATGTTTAGACTGGATTCTTGGATGATCAGATGGAGTGAGTTGAAGTTGAATTTATACAATCTGAATGCAGGAAGTGGAAATTAAACAAAGACAAATAAGGTTCAATTTGGATTTGAGTGTTTGTGTAGAGCATGCATTCATACTCAACCAGCACTCAAGCTCAATACCAATGGCCGGAGCCTAAATTGCTGCATTTCGATGTGAGAGGATGAGGACAACTAAAAATTATAAAAATTCAATTAAGTTTTGAGAACTTGATTTAAATACCAAAAGAATTATTTCTTTTCCGAAATATATTTATATCATTCATACAGTCGCTCCTCATAATTTTATGCAGATTGCAGCTTAGATTGGATCTTCTCATCATCAACCACTTATGAAGCTTTTAACAGAACAAAAATAAGGTCCACCTTATTTTGACCTTATTTCTAAAAATTTGCCCTCTTGAGATGTTCAAGGGCTACTTTGACACTATTATTATTAATAATATTCAGAGATTTCATTGACTCCAAACGATGTTGGCAAGTGCAGTCCCAATAATCGTGCATCGAATACTAGGAAGGCCAGGCTACATTTGAGAGTTTCAAGTCTCTAGTAGGCAACTTCAACGGATAATGACTCAGAAAGCGGAGTTCAGGCATCCAAGAAAGTGTGTTTAGAGGTTGATGACAGATAGGAAAACAAGTGCAAATACAACAGGTAACCGATTATATATATATGCTGATGTAAAGATTCAGCATTATCCTCACCGGGGAATTCAGAGTATGATAAATGTTTTACCTAGTCGGATCCAACATCATCAAAGTTGACATTCAATAAGTAAATGCCTCAAGTGAAAAGAAATAGGAAGGCAGATCAGGTGAAAGATGACACTACTGCGTTCCTCGTGTTTATCTTCATTCCCGTTTTTAGTCAGATTCATTTATTTGTTTCATGCTGTAACTGCTTTTCCTTGTCAACAAGTTAGGCCAAGTGCTTTCTGATTTAAGCTAACCTTGGAAACTTTTTATCTGACAGAAAATTACGACAACTTTTTCATGATTTCAACTGACAACCGCCTTTTTTCACACGTGTAAGATATTCAGGAATTCGAAAGAATTTCTGGAATGTAGTTGTATTGAGGATTAGGTCAGATCATAGCAAGTTACCTACCCATGAAGGAATAAGAACAATTGTTTTTATGAACTAGTGTATGTGATAGTGATGGTGGGCAAGTATGAATCTAAGCTGATCAGGACTTCAAAGTTGCATATTCACGAATCTGTGCAGTTATGTGAAGAATCGACCTCTCAAATCCAAGAAGCTTTAGATGCACATTACACTGCTGACGTTGACAAGCATTCGAGAATATTTTCAGTAGATGTTGCTTAGTGATGCTTTTAGCACTTGACTTTACACATAATTTCTAGTTCCTTCTTTTTTGTCAACTACAAAAGAATAGCTATTTAAGAGTAAAGTAATGATAGAACAGTTCCAATTTAGACTCCATACCTTTCCATGAACGGCCGGCAATGTGATTAAAAAAATGGTGCAGGACGGTCTATCATTGGTGTCGTATGATGATCCGGAAGTGCTTTCGCCTTTTTCTTCTCCATCATTTGAAAGTCACTACCAAAATGAGGATGGAATCCATTACAGTTTTTTTATTTATATATTTAGTTCCAAATCAAATGAAATATAAAAATCGCTAACTGTTACGACAGATCACACGCGCACACAAAATCCAGAATGCAGAACAAGATATGTCCTACTTAGATAATCCATCATCAGCCTAAAAAACAGAAAGAAAAGGTGTGCTTTATAATCCACAAAGGAAAAGACGACCATTGAGGATTGCACGTACGAGCAAAAGTGGTTATCAAGCATAAACATTTGAGGGTTGACAACGTTGAATCGGGCCTACGTTCCCATATATGCTAATGGAAAGGACAGAGAGGAAAAGAAGATAAAGAAACAAGTTGTAGTTATTCAATGGATTATAAGCACTAATGTATATGTAGAGACATAATCAATAACATGCATTTGTATTTTCATTGAGCACTTGGAGCATTTGATACCAAAAGCTCAAATCTTAAATTCTATAATGTTAATATTATGGTGGATGATATTACCAGTTCAGAAAATCCACCTTCTAACATAAAAGCTTAAACCATTCGCCGACTTAGATATTGTGATTCATTGTTTCTTATTTTTTTAGTGGGAGACCACTTTCAACATATAATAGCACAAGTAGGTTATTAAACTACAGCGTTCCAATTTATTAAAGCCCATAGGATAGGATTCATTTGCCGTACTGTGTAACTGGCTAAGATAGATAGAGCATTGAAATTTACTGATAAGTGGAAAGGAAGATTATTAGAATTCCATTACCCACTAAAGAATGACAAGCTTTTGCACACAATAGGTGTGTTTTCTTTTTGCCCATTTTTCTGCTATGAGATTGGCCTGGTGTCCTTGTAGGCCTTTGTGCTGCACCATAACGCTAGCGTCGCATTGTGGATTGTGGTTGAGATGTTTTCCAAATGTAATGACCTACAAAGGTCAAGTTAACTTACCTAAAATCCCCAAGTACTAGAGCTTTTTAATGCCTGATCTAACATTTGATGTAGACAATTTTCCAAGAGGCTATATCAGCACTAAAAATGCTTTTGAGTTTAGTTGTGACACACTTACTGTCATTAATTATACATTAATGTACCAAGACTTGCTGGTCTATCTAGAAGTTCCTCTGGAGTGAGGAGGCATCAGGCATCAGTTGTTTGGGTATGGTATGGAATTTTCATATAAGATATTTGTTAAAACTTTGCTGTGAATGTGATAATGTTGAGAGGTGGTATCAACTATCAAGGTATGAGTATAGCTCATACCCAAATAACTCGATATCAATTTGATGACCACACCAATCATCATCATATATGAGTTTCTAATACCTGATACATAGGTATGGATACCAAATGCCCATACCTGGTCTTTTTCACTACTCAGTATGTACATTCACTAGTTTTATTTGATAAATTAATCTTTACTAATTGAAGATTTAGGCAACTTCAGAATAACCTGCTTTAAATTTGGAGCTAAATTGCAATCTTCAACGCCATAACTTTGGATAACTCAAGGTCAAAAATGGGTTGTGGCATCTTCCAATGGCTAAATTATAGGCAGTCTATGACCAGATGAAGCAATTGCTTATTGTGAACTGTGAAGGGGCGACTCTGCAGGCCTATCTTCAACAATATCCCACTAATAAACCACTATACAATATTAAAATGATAGTTTTTGGGCGCCTTTTCATGAGAAAGCACACAACTTCAGCAAATGCAATTAGATTGGGGACAAAAGAGGTCAAATTGCAACTCACAACAAAAAAAAACAATATCTGAATACCAATTATAATGCAATAAATCTATATTAATTCTGTGTAATTTGTGTTAGAATCACAAAATCTGAAGTAAAAAAAATTCAATCTCCCCCAAAACAAACTGCTATCTAAAACCCATCCGAAGTGACCTGCTAATGTCGCGGTGTTTGAAAGAATCGACCTGATCATCTTCCATAGACTTCCTCTTCCTGGTAATTGACCCCACAGCCAGAAAAGCTACAGATGGGGGATCTGATTGAGGAGATGGGTGATTGAAGAGATGGGTAATGTCTGAAAGAGGCAACCTGAGTCTCCTCCACTTCATGGGCTTCTTCTTGGTGCTGAAGAGCACAGCTGGAATGATGTTTTCTTTGTTTTCATTGTGGGCAAGGTTGCAAGCTTGTTCACCCTCCATTGATTGTGTTCACAGAGAGAGAGAAATAGAATGGGATTTGGAATGGAGGGCATTGGAAGAGGGTGAGAGGTGAATGGGATATATAAGTTGAAAGGGGGGAAATTTGAACATGGAGGGATTTGGTTCTTCTGGGTTTTCATATTTTCAGATTCAAATGTGAAATGGTGTTTGTATTTTGGTGGGGTTTGGGTTTGAAGTTTTGATTTTGAGATTTGGGAATTGGGGTAGGAGAAGTGGAGGGAGAGGGTTTTGGGGATTTAGGGTTTGGATGTGAAAACTGAAAATGGGGAGGAGGGAGAGGGGAAGTGGCGCTGGCGGGCATTGCCACTGGGATTGGAATTCAAATTGTTTTGATTGAAAAGAAAAAATTGTGAAATCTCAAATCTGACTTGTTTTTGCATCAGAGAGCCGGGAAAGGAATCCCACATTTTTTTCGCAACCCTTTTTTATTTTCTTTTTTAAAATAAACTAGTACTTTTCCCGTACCATGTACGGGTGAGTCTATTTTATAAAATTTGCCGGTTTAGTTCCCCTCAAACCATAAGTATATTTCATTTGAATTGTTGCTCATGTCCTTTACCATGATGTTATTCAAAATCTTCGGTTGTTATTGTGAAATCTTTTATCGAGACGATCGATACTTCATTTTCAAAATATTTTTGGTCAAGTTTGACGTTTTAAATAAAAATACTTGTCACATCAATTTTTTTTTACTAATATACCATTTTTCTTATGCTTCTTGCCTTGTCGTTCTTCGAAATATTTGGATATCATGGTGAAGTCTTTTCTTGAAACGATTGATACTTCAAATTAAAGTATAGTGGATTGGTCGTTTCCACATTTCTCCTCATTTAAGGCAATGAAAAGAAACCTTATAGTTTTTTACATAAGAAAACTGAGTTCGGATATTTTTATGATACTTTATCTATTACACATCATGTTACACCTCTTAAATTTGTTTAAATTATAAACCAATTTGATGAAAATACCTTAAGTTTAAATGTATAAACCTTGTATAGCTAAAGCATTAAAAAAAAGAGGTGAAATCTTGTATAGTCATAATCTAGTAAGTATCTAGCCTGGTATGAAATCTTGTATAGTCATAATCTAAACTAATTAAAAACCCCTTTCTTCTACAAATTTGAAGACAATCAAACCAAAAAATAAAATACAAATGCAGCACTGATATCACTCTAAAACCCAGCAGCAATTCATAATCAAATAGCACCACAGATGAAAAGTTGAAAACTTTTGAGTACCCATTGTCTTCCAACGCTCGGGTTAACACCGTCATCGCCGAATCTTAAGCTGGGGTCCAACCCGAACCCATTTTAAAAGAGAACTCATGCTACTCATATAAAAGATGTTGAACTGGTCATCTATAATAGATAAGTTAGATTATTTAAAAAAGAACTAAAAGTGGAGATAGAAACCATCAGGAAGATGTTGTCTTCCTGATATTGAACTCGTTGCCTTCCCGTTTTAAAAGAGAACTCATGCTACTCATATAAAAGATGTTGAACTCGTTGTCTTCCCTTGTATTATGCTTCTTTTTCCTGCACAGGGAGTTAGAAACCATCAGGAAGTGGATTTCTATTAAAAGCTGGTCTCCATGAGTAACAATAGGTTGCACATTCTGGCTTCCATGAGTAGCAGGAAGTGGATTTCTATTCTATACATTTCTACAGATAAGAAATTGAAACATTTCTTCACACCTCGCAGCCTCTGCATCACTCTAAGCCATAACAAAGATACTTACAAAGAAGAAACATGTACCTTTCTCTTCTTTACAATAAGGTTTAGCATGTCCTCTAGTTGCCTCTTCTTGAGCGTTATGTCCTCTAGTTGTCTCTGCATCTGATTTTGTTACCTTTGATCAACATTTCACAAATTGTAATCGTCTAGAAAATTTAAGAGCTATACCTCAAACGGGAGCAAAAGCCCTATACATCAACCTACCAATGAAACTCAATTCAAAATCTCTCAACCCCTAACTTGCATAACAATTGCCATTATACCCTGAACAACTGACAGAATAATTCAAAGCCAATACACACGTGTTGATAAAATTCAACACAAGTAGTTTAAATTATTAAAAACATTCAAGACCTAACTACAAATCCATATGAGTAAATGTCATCATCAAGACCTAAAAAATTCAACACAAGCAGTTTCTCCAAATATGAGTTTAAGGTCTCCAAATATAAGTAGCCAGATGCAAAAAATAAGATCTAAAAATAATAAATAAACTTCAATTCAATCACTCAAGCATTCTATATAAGATTAAAAAATTATAAATTGACAATGGAAGATGAATAGGAGTGTTAGATTTAATTGATTAAATGAAGTGGATGAATAAGAGGTGCAATCGATTGCCAGAGTGAAGAAGATTAAAAAATAAACAGCCAAAGAGAATAGACAGTAGAATCTACCAAAAGAGGAGGTAGCGGATGCTGATTTCAAGACTCGAGAGGGCCGGATCGACAACAGGATGTCCAGTAGCAAAAGATATACATCGAGCCAATATGTAAGGACTCATCAGTCAAAAGGAGAACAAATTGAAGCCATAAGAAAGAGCAAATCAATTGTGTACTCAAATTTTCAGTTTTGTTTAAAGAATTAAGTAATTAGCAAAGGAAAGAAAGAGGAAAGTAGGAGAGTACCAAGTTCCCGAGTCACCATAATCAGAAATCATTCAAAACGTGTATGTACAACTCTGCATTCCTGAACAGAATTATTCGTGGTCTTACATCTTTGCTGATTTGCATTCCTTAACTTGGAAGTATGTTCTTCTTGACCCAAGTCGCATAGTTCCTCACATATGTGTTTTTGAACCCTGCCAAATACAACAAAGAAATCTAGTGCTTGCTCTGAAATGAATAAAAAGGGCTACTTCCTTTATGCTAACAGATGAAGTCACAAACCTCAGGCACAAATATAACATATGGAATTCAGGTGTCGGGATCAAACTCTATGCTGTTTGCATCCTTTACACCAAGAACTGATCTAACATCTTCTATCACAGCCACCTGCATGCCCAGAAAAATTCCAAGGTATGGGGCTCGGTTTTCTCTAGCATACTTTGCAGCAAGAACTTTCCCTTGAACCCCTCTATCACCAAATCCTCCCGGAACCCAGAAATCATTGGCGTTATAGAAATTTTTAAAAAGCAATCAGACAATTGAAGCACAAAGGATTGACAATATAACAATAACATGTTCCCTTTCCCACTCTTGTCAAAACCTCACCCCGTCCATGCCAAAAAAAATTGAGCTTAACCATATGCCTCTTGTTTTAAAAAAAATTATTTATTTTTTCAGTAGGAATTGCTCTTAACTATTTATGCTAACTTTTTGATACTTGATGACAGAAATCACACTATAACAGATTGAATTTGAGCATATTGATGATATCAACCTTGAGCTGACTCCATGTCGTGTTGGTAATTTCCAGGATTGTGCAATATGTAAACTTGTAAGCACCCAAGCATATAAAAAAATGTATTAATTCATCAAAGGACGGTCAGCTAGAGCATACAGAAAGAACATAATGTGACAATAATCGTGATTTTCATTTCATCTTCGAGATCATGGGCGGCAAACCATTCCACAATGAGCTTCTTATGAAAAGCAACAGATGCATATCGAAATTGGAATACTTAAGCTGAATCCATAATAACCTTGATTTTTCTCTGCCACCTTTTTTTTAATCTCATTTGCCATTAGTTTCATTTTCTTAATTCATATCAAAATTGGAATACTTAAGATTCGAAAAAAGAAAAAGAACCAATGATGAATCAAACCCATGCTCCGAATGGCAAGTGCATTATGTGCAACAACAAACATCTAAATAGAATATCAACAAAGAAACATCAAGGAAATTAAAATCCAACATAAATTCAGAAATCGAGATTGAGAGCAAGCACCTGAGAATCCATACATTATCAAATCCAACATCAACGTTGTTCCTCAGCCTCTAAAGGCACCGTCTCCTCCGAGGGCAGCAATGGTGGTAGAAAAGGGTGCTTTGCCTAGTTGAGTCAGCAACTCTTTGAGTGAATCGGCCTCCACCTCTGGCAACTTCTGCTCATATCTCCCCACGCCAGCAGAACTTGAAGAAGTGACGGGGAGTGTAGGCGGAAGGATCTGTGCAGAAGTAGCCGATTCAAGGGTTAGGACCAGAACAACCAGATGCGAGAGATTGGAGAAAGGGGTTTAGGGTTTGTGCGGCAAATTCTATCCTAAGCATTTCTGAAAAAGTACCCACTCTTTTTTTTTGGAGGAAACTACAATTGATTAATCAGGAATTGTCTAAACAGATGGAATCATAAAAGTAGCTAAATTTGAAGAATTGAAATTCTAATTGAAAATAAAAGGAACGATCTTCACAATCCTCAATCACGAAAATCAATCATCGCTTGCCTTGTAGAGGTAGGTGAGGCTACACTTACCATAGTAGTGGCGGCCGGGGTGGTTGGCTATGAAATTTCCGACACCACATTAGGCGTTAGGGCACTCCTTCCTAAGCCTCTGAACCTAGAATCATCAACCTTGAAGAATTGCAAGACGACGAGCTTCACCTTCTTGTGATTGTGCCTGATCTTCTTCGGCTTGGTGTAGGTCTTCTTCTTCCTCTTCTTAGCGCCACCGCGGAGGCGAAGCACCAGGTGGAGCGTCGACTCCTGGTCCCTAGATGTTATAGTCGGTGACTTCCTGGCTCTGGGATTCCGCCCTCTTCTCCCGCATACCCGAGGCCCGGCGCCCCTCTTCCTCCTAGCAATGCCTCCTGCTCCCTCACCGACGGTTTCCAAACTCAAACCCTAAAAAATTGATAACTGCGTGAAGGAGGTTTTTTGAAGGAGAGTGGATGACTTCAATTTCAGTTTTTGGCAGTCGCAGCCTCTCGCAGGCAAGAGAACGTGGGTGAGAAAGTGAAAACCGTGCTTCTTATCTTTCCTCAGATACTGATGCGTGGCTCAATCTTTTACAAAGACTTTGCTTCTGTTTTTATAAGTATAAGGGGTGGATTTGTGGGTAAGTTTTTATAGTAGTAAATCATCTATTCATCTGCTCCACCTTTATGTCCCACAATCTCATCCCATAAAAATAAAACTTTTTTTATAAAAAACCACCATTTTTTTTTCAAACTCCAATTCTCTAAACACAATGTCGAAGAAGATAGGAGAAAATTCAAATTCATTAAAAACTAAGAAACGAGAATTCTGGCAAAATTGTGTGAGGTTGTAAGCTGCTTGGTTTCCCTCTCTTTATAAGGCTCCATCGACACACTTGAAAATTCCGAGCTAGCAGCCTCACACCTTATGCACTAGCTTGTCTGCCACCCCTCTGAACATCGCTTTGCCCTGAAGTCTGTTGAAAGCTTGCGCACAGTCCATCACGACGACAATAACATCCTAAACAAATATTACACCATTAAATTAACATTAAAAACAATATTTAGCTTCTATATAATAATTATAACATACTTGAATGGAGTTAAATGCAACAAGTGATGAACTAATTTAAACATAATGTGAATAAATGGGGTTAAATGCAATTTCAAAACAAAGAGTAATTTGTACAAAGTGGTCATGGGACCGAAAAATGGTAAGGACATGAATAAAAGTATACAAATAAATTATTCGGATTTTTCGCCAGGTGCCCTTAGGGTATAGGTAAATTCGCGAGGTGTACGAAAGTTTGATATATTTCGCCAAATACCCCTGAGGTTTCCATTTTTTTCGCGAAATGCCCTTCGCTTAGTTTTTAATGGAAAACGTTATAACGGAGTTAGGAAAGAAAGAAAGAAAAAAAAAGAAAGAATCGGACAACCTTGGGCAGGCTGTCTCTACCTCCCGACGATGACCTTCTGGGGGCAGTTTTCGACATGGGGAAAGCTGCAAGGAACCCTCCTCGGATGGTGCTTCGTTTTAGTTCAAAGCAGATGGAGCACGTTTCCATTCTGAAGCGAGATACGAAGGTCACAAACGGTGAGGGGAGCAGCTCCCCGAATCAAAATGAAACCAGATCTGAGTCCGGAGCTGAGCTAGATGAAGGAGAAGCTAGGAAGGGCAGGCTTGACGGAAAGGTGATTTGGTGCTGGTGGAGTCGATTCGTGCAGTGATTAATCAGGAGGAAGAGGAGTCGTCAAGGGTGAACGACATTAATACAAATATTGTGACCTTGGATTCTCTGGTTATGGGTTCTAAAAGTACAATGGTGGGTTTGTCTCCCTGACATTGATCCAACCTATCTAAACTGCAAAGCGCTAAGTTGTATCGGTTGTGCGATCGGGACACCTGTGTGTGGATGATTGAACAACGAATGGTGAGAGAATCTCGTTTGCTAGGCTTCTTGTAGAGGTCACAACAGAGTAAGCACTAAGGAATAACATTGAAATAGAAGACGAGCTTGGAAAGTTGATGAAGCAACAGGTGATATACAAATGGCGGCCGAGAATTTGTACCATATGTCTAAGTTTTGGACATGTTAAGGAACAATGCGCTCAAGCAAAACGCACAGAAAATAGACCTGTTCAACAAGTTTGGGTGCCAAAAGTTGGGTGTGCTGATGTCTCAAGAAAGAGTAAAGAGAACTTGGATGTGCCAGGAAATTCTTCCATGTCTGCTGTTGATGCTAGTGTTGCGAATGCTGCCCGTGTATCAGGATCAGACATGATGAAGACTCCATACAGTGGTAGGAGGCGAAATTGAATGAAGAGGATAATATGAAAATGGACAAGAAACGGCTTGGATGTCCTGAGAATGCAGTGACAGTAGAAAATGAGAGTGCAAATCATGTTGTTGAGTGTTCAGATGAGCTGAATAGAAATGCAGCGACCGTATTTTCTTCTCAATTCGTACATTTCAAGGCTTTCATTGACCAAATTGGCAAAATCAGGATGTCCAAATTGAAGTTATGGCAGCAAGTTCCTCCCTTTCTATATTCTTTATGCTTGAAGGTTGAAGCTATGACAGGAAAATAAATGTATGACAGCAAGATTTTTGCCAAGTTTGCCCACTTGGATGGGCTGTTCAAAATTTCAGAAATCTACACATGTTGTTCAAAATTTCACAAATAGAATTCAAAATGTTAGAATACACATGACAGATTTAGAATTCGGATAAAGAAAACTCGGATGTAGTTGTAATCATAATTCAATATACAAATGCTACAAAAATTACAGCAACTTAGTATACGTATGTTGTAAAAAAAAATGACAGCAACTTTGATTCAAAAAACAGATTCAAAAATATGTTGTGCTTTCAAAACAAATGTTGAACAGTTCCAATTCCTCATATTTTTTTTTACAGGATTTCAAATTGGTATAGGAATAAGGGAAAGAAAGGGAAAAGTAATTGAAATATAAATTTTAGCTATCATAATCATTTACTCCGATGTATATAAAGAATTTCTATATATTTGCTCAAATTCAGTCAACAAAGTACTTAAATGGTTCAAGAATTTAGTAAGCCTATGTGGGATTTGAATCCACGTAATTGTGCATAAGCACAATGCTCTCCCATTTGAACTAAGAGGCTAAAAACAACAAAGATACTATCATAGCAATACATGGATCAAGTTTATTATTATATTTCCTATGCCAGGCTCGATGACCCTTAACATTCAACAAAGCCATGATTCTTATTTGTGTTCGCTTAAGCTGCAGAACATAGAACATACTAAATGACTATGTGACACCTAAAGGAGCACAAGAGTTCGCCTAGTAGAGAATATAGGAAAATACTAAAAGGCCAGAATAAACCAACCTTCTTTCTATACATCAGCATGTTTCTGACAAGAGAAAGAAGGTTTACCCTTTACCCCATGATGCAGTTTAGAGATCGAAAATACTTAAAGGCCAGAACAAACCCACCTTCTTTCTATACACCAACTTGTTTATGACAAGACAAAGAAGGTAACAACCTAAATTGTCATTTTTATCTCCAGTACTAGGGGTTTCTTATCTACTCCTATATAATTAGCATCCAAACAATATAGATTTGGTCACCATGTTTCCAAAATCCATCTTTCCAATATCCTTGGTGAGAATTTTGATTATTCACTCTTCCAATTCTTGTAGCCTTGCTATCTAGTACACCAACTAACTGGAGGAATTAATTAAAAGTGATTTGCAATTTAACTAAGTTTGCAATTCACAAACTTGATGTTCCCTTCCTTTCAAATCAAATGTCAATTCAGATCATGTAAACTAAAAAACCCTAGAAATTGAGCAGGGAATTGAAAGAGGGAAGAGCACACACAAACACAAAAAAAACCCTAGAAATTTAGCAAAAATATACATCGGAGGGAAAGTGAAGTCAGTAGGGGAATCGAGAAAGACTAGCCTGGTGCACCCCAATTCCGAAATCGAATAAATGTCAAAATTGAGTGAGATTGGGGGCCGAATCCATCAGCAACGGAGATGAAGACAACAAGATATCGACCCCCGAAGCAAAGATTTCCAAAGAACGAGAAGAGAGAGAGGGACAGAGATCATACCTCGTACACGAAGACGTTAGGTTGACAGAAATGGAGGCTTCTTCTTGGTCCAGTCGGGCTCCTGGTGGTGAGCGGTTGACGAAGAATCAATCCATGGAGGTAGGTCTTTTTTCCTTTTAGTTTGTTTTCAATTTTTTTCACGGAAATGTAAAAAGAGTAGACGGAGGGGCACGAGGCAAAAAAAATATAAACCTCAGGGGCATTTGGCGAAATATACTAAACTTTTGTACACTCCGTGAAAAAGGCTTTACCTGAGGGGCGCCACGAGAAATTTCCGTAAATTATTTGTGGAAAATTTGGGCAAAACCTGAAATATTTGGGTAAAAATTATTTTAAAAAAAACTTTAAAACTACTTATATGGTAGAATACATGAAAAGATGATATATATCCTGGTAGTGAAATAAACTTATATAACTCAAAAGAAAAAAATTTGTGGAAGTTAAGCCAAAAAAGGATGGTGAAATTGGATAGTTATACTCAATTCAAGTTTTCTTTTAGTAAATGTACCCTTGTAAATTCTCTTTTGATTATGACAGATTTGCCCTTGATTTGTTTGTAACTAATAAATCTATTGACGCTCAAGTGGTTTCCATCAACGCTCATTTTTTCCATTCCTCTCTTCCAAAAGCGACGCTCATTCCTCATTCCATCTTACTTGAAGTACGGTGATTGCGAAGATATTGAAGGTTGGTAAATTTGATTTTTATGTTTATTTGATTGTTATTGTAACTTCCATGATTTGAGAACCCTAAATCAACCACGGGATTTACCGTCCGACACGGACGCAAAAACTCGCTATCAATGTTTATGATTTTCAAAAAAACGACGATGCAGAGTAGATGAAAGAGCAAAAGATTTAGGGTCGATGGAAGATTTAGGGAATAGATATCTTATCTACGGTTATTGTCTTCGATTATGGTTAGGTAGGGATAATAATTTAAGTTACAATGATCGTTATCTATTTTTACAAGAATTGTATGCTACTTCTTCGATACCCGTGTTTACCAGGATTCGGTCAGGAAATCATTCATTATTACAATAATTGTATGATATTGTAGTTGGTTATATTAATGGGTACAAGAATTCGTTCCTTACAATAAATCATTACTAACCAGAATTATATGCTACTTTAGTTTGTTAGAATGATTTCTTGTAATACAACTCTACGAGACAAAGGTGGGTATAGTAATGGTGGGAAGATTTCATTCACTACAAGTATTAATCATTACATGTAATCATTTATTACAATAATTGTATGTTATTGTAGTTGGTTATAGTAATGAGTACAAGAATCCGTTCATTATAGTAAATCAATAATTACAGGAATTGTATGCTACTTTAGTGAGTTACAGTGATTTCTTGTGATAATCTGGAAGACAAATGTGGGTATTGTAATGGGTAAAAGAGTTCATTCATTACAGGAATTGATTACATAAATAGTAATGTATTACAGGAGTATGATTTCTTGTAGGGAACTCATGATATTGTATTACATGAATATTATCGTATTACATGAATGATTAATGTAATGTTTACCTTTATTGTAATATATTGGAAAGGATGGATGCAATTGTTCTTACCGTATACTACAATGGACATTGGGAGTTGAACTTGGGATGATATGGACCCTCCCTCGTCTTATTCGGTAATCTCTACGCTGCAAACTGGAAAAAGAAACATAAATTGTTACAATAAAATCATTCGCACACAATAATTTAGGTTAGAATGGATCGATAAACGATTGTAATCAATTAATTTGGAGAGTAACGTATTACCTGTAACCTAGAAAAAAGTTGAAGTTGTACCCTAGAAAATTCTCATTTGATAATCCGTCTGCAGTAATCTAACTGATTAGAATTAAAAAGGATAAAAGCTTGTTAAATATCTCTATCACCAATCTTTTTAAAAAAGGATTAAAAAAAAATAGGATAAAATCTGATTTGTTAAAAATATCTTCCTCATCAATATTCTAAAAAAAGGCTAAATTTTAAAAGGTAGAAATTAATTGTAAGGGTAAATATGTAATATCCACCTTTAAAAAAGTACAATTACCAAAACCAAAATTGAGGGGTACAATTAGTTAAACAAATCTTTTCAAGAGTACACTACGTCCAATTTTCTCAAAAAGGATACCAACAAAGGTCAGAAGACGTAATAATAGAAACATGTTAAGAAATGGAAGAGTACTAACGTGATGGGAATATTGTGGACTTAAATAAGCAATATGAGAATGGCATTACCAAAAGAAGAATATATAAATATAATCTTATTTAGCAATGGCATAGCTAGTGGAGTATTTGGTTTTACAATAACAAAATGAGTTTCGATCAAGGGTGAAATCCTTACTAAAATAAATAATGGGTAGTACGGATGATAGGTAAATTACTAAAATGGGTGGTGAAACGGATAAGGGTGAATTTTTTTAACCCATAACCCACATAAAAATACGATTTTTACTAATTTACCAGTTTTCGAACCCCTACTTCCAACATTATGAGTACGTTTTAAATAGCAAATTTTATTTAATATTGTTGAATATAAATATTTATTTATTTTTTCTATTATATTCACGGGTATCGGGTTTATATGTTTTGTATTTTACATCGAATTGGTCATTTTATTTATGGATTCAGTCTTGCGTATTACTAATGACACATTTTATAACTCAAAAATAACATATTTTCAAGATTGTTCTATCTATTTTAAATTTTGCCACTAATATATTTAATGTAAATTTGTTAAACCAACTACCTAGAACCTTAAAACCAATATATTTTCCATATTATTAGATCTATTTGTAATTTTGTATACTGAATAAAGTTATCATACTACATTGGTTCTAAAAAATACGTCACTTTACTATTCACACACACTTTCTTAAGAGTTAAAAATTAAATAAAATATCAATTTTTTTTGTATGTTTTCATATTTATTACTAACAAGTATGAAGCTATTAAAAATTAAAAAAAATGTAGATATATTATATGGTTTTATAATCCTCAAAAAGAGTATATAAATAGTAAGTGATGTGTTTTTCATAACATAGTGGGTATTATTTATATCGTTTAACTTAAAAATAATAAATGGTATAAATACTTAAAAACAATACATTGTTCACATTTTATTTACCTATTTTTATCATAAAATTAATATTTTACATACTTTAAAATAATTTTTTTGACATTAAATAAGCTAAAAATTAAAATAATTAATACCCAAAACCTTCTCTAATAATACAAGATTAGATTAGATTCTTGTACCTAAACAAAACCCAAGTCCCTAAACCTAAAATCTTCCACACTTTGGATTAAATGATCTAATTCAAATACTAAGATCATCAAATTCCCACAAATGGAATGACAAATGGGTACATATAAATAATCTAATAACTAAGTAGGACTCATCAATCAACTAGCAAATACATATTACACTTAAATAAATCAGGAGAAACACCCCTATTCTTCCTCGTGCTTACAAACATTTTTTTTCCTTTTATTTTTAATCATGTAAATACATATTTATTTGGTGTTTGCTTGTTTTTCCTATTTATATTTTTTTACTAATGATTTTTTCTTTATTTCTCATAAGATTTTTTTAAGTATAACTCACTATTTGTGTGTTGCACAAACTTCACTCACATTACCCATACGAGTTGGATGAGGGTGTCGGGTGAGAGATTAGTCATGATTACCAATAATCCACTTCACTCCTATATATTCAACACATTACAACCAAATATAAACCAAATATAAATTGATAAGCTGAAAATCTAAGTGTTTACATGATTAATGAAATTGCTTGGTTTTGTAAATGAAACTCTTTGGCTTTGGATCATATCTTTACAATGACAATAACAACCCAGTGAATCCCGTCGAAGTAAGGTTTAGAAGGTGAATATGCATCCATGTCCTAAACTAGTCAAGAGGATGTTTCTGAGTATCCCAGTATGACAATACCGGTGTAGCCTTATATGAACAAGATGGAAATAAAACCCAAAACTTAATGTATACACCCAAAACTTAATTGCCCATGATCCACACACCAGACCTCCGACTAGACTTCTTCAACCTGAATACTCCGATCCCGGCCTTGGGACATATCCTTTTGACCCAAAAATTGACTACCAATACCAATATAGATAGAAAAACACATCACAACAAATTCACAAAAATATGATATTTATATTCAAAATATGCAACTATAACCTTTGCAAATTGCAAGAGTATATCATTTCTTTAGATATTGTAAGTTTTGAGGTTCTTCCAGCTCCCAAGAATGTGAAGGAAGGAGCTAGTAAAACACATAGTTTGGAACTATGCCTTTTCAAAGAGTTTCCTTTCCATGTTTCTTCCTCATCATGGTGAATCCTAAATATATCCTGTATTACTGTACCATACCTCAAGATATAGACAAAAGAAGTTACATACTGTAACTTGCAGCCCAAAATTCCTAGCAATGTACCAGCAAAACCACTGCTGAACGCATACCGGTTAGCTTCGTCTACCATCTCCGGATTGCAGTATCTCGCTAATAGATTTATACTTGAGCCTCCCGTTCTCTTCAAAACCCGGAGGAACTCTTGGTTCCTCCCAGGCGGTGTGTGCAGGGAACCCAGGTGGAGAACCCAGATCCTTGTCATCCCACATTTCGGCCTTGACTTGGGTCACAGGAACTGGTTGGCTAGATGCAACTGCCACTTTGCTCGTCTTGGAACAGCCAAGATGAGAAGAACTTGGAATTGGAACGTCAATCCTCCCAACAGGTGCTCCTCCAAGCATGTCAATCTCCATGTCCACAGTTTGTTGCTGAGTAGCGGGTTCTGTGTGTGTCTTTGAGAGAGACTACAATGGAAGATATTCCACAGAGCTGAGCTGAAGACAAGTGAAAGCGTGCATACAACAAACAAACACACATAGACAATTCATTTACCCTATAAGCTGGTAAACACAAAGCCGTCTATTTACCTGTTTCTGCTCCGGCTCCTTGAAAGTAATTGCATTCACGGGATGCACAAAGAGTCCCCACAGATAATAGGCCCGATTCATCTCTGTGAATTGAAGGACAAGAGTTAGCAACTCTAAGATTCCTCATCCAAGGGACCGCTCCTGAAAACGTCTTCACAAGTATAGAAAGGAAACATAAAATTTAAATACAAGAAAGTTCTTTAAAGGCCAATATGAGTTGTTTAGTGAAATGCCTACTTTTAGACTCCTCATCCAGGCATGAAGACGAGAAAATCAGGAGCTGAACTCCACGGATACAACTTCTAAGGACAATGTCTTGTTTTTCGAGGTGTGCCACAATGCCAGAGTAACACTGTTCAGATCTGCAGAATTGATCAGATACAGTTTCTTTAGAACTTGAGCAGTACTTAACTGAATCATATCTAAGATATTATGCACTTATTACCTGCCACCAATGGGCAAGAAGTATAATCCAACATCATGCTTATCTGGGCCTCGATCCTCAAACATTGTTGCCCAAACCGTAGATTTAGGAATGGCCGTAAAGCGAAGAGCATTTGGCATTTCCTTTGTAAACTCAAAAGCCTGCCGCATAACTTTTGCTGGTGGGTAACCCCAAACAACATCTAATGAGCTAACTGGAGCAGCAAAACCACTAAATCTAAAGCATCCCCTGAGAAAGCAAAAGCAAAAACAAATAGTCTGAGAATAAATCAAAGTTCTTAAATCACAAAATAGGACTGAATCATGTCTGACAGGCTTAGCCAGTAGTCAGTTTAACGAGCCAACTATTGGAAACATCTTTGATCGAAGTTCTTGCAGACAGAGTGCAACTTCTTACATATTATAAATGACACATCCTTATAAAGAAGTAATACAAGAAAAGCAAAAGAACTACAGAGGGCGCATGCCACAGATGATTCGGCAGATAAAGAGAAGGAGCCTTTAACTATCCACGGTAAAATAAAATATACACTCTTCTGCGGACTATTTTCCTTGCTGAATATTATAGTTTGGAGGATCACGTTTAAGTGTAGTCTTACATAAAAGAGCCACTGGGAAATCAACAGAGCTCATATTGGATATGACGATACAAAGAGTATGAATTTTTTTAATTCATGGTAGTTTTTAGTAATGTTTTTTGAATTGCAGAACGACAAACACATATAAACAAAGAATCTGCGTCAACTAGAATCCCAAAGTCAATGATACAATTGAATTGCTGGTGCAAATGTGTTTTTCTGAATAAGAAAGGAGCAGAATTTTTCAAATGGCTTTTGGCATAGCATTTCAAAGAAATCATTACTTACGTCCACGTTGGAAATGAAACCTTATTTGGGAGAAATCTACCATTTTCCGCTTGGCCAGCACGCCTCTGCTCACCTACATTCTTGCTGGCTTTCAAGGTATCCTTGTGGGAATCACCACCTATCCAAATTTGCAATAAAAATTAAGTTACATTCGTAAATGTGCAAACTATTCAGGTATCCACTTATTAATACTCTATCAACTATCAACGAACAGAAATGCGTCATTATTCAATAGACTGCTCATTGAAACGAGTCACCATTAACTAGTTTGCTCATAAAATATTTCTCAATCAACAAATCAAAAGCAGAATGAACATAACAAGCTCCAAATCATCATAAGAATTGGGAAAACAATAATCTCTCTCCTTCACTACAATTTCCGCTTTTAACATGATTGCAAAGGTAGTACTCATTAGATTTCTAATCCGGGAAGTAGATAGCCTTGTTTTAGATAAACCTGTTATTAAAACATCCCAGAAATGAAATGCGAAATGAAATGAATATCTAAAACAAGATATTCAGTGGCATGTGTTAAATGAATCCTTACCCTTTGGCAACAATGAAGGAGAAGCCAGCGCAATTGCTTCATCTGGAGGAATAAACTGTACAGTCCTCTTAAGACCTCGTACATTATCAGTAAGTTTGCTAGCAGCTGCAAAACAAGAAAATCATTGGTAGCTACAGAGAAATACCATACCTAGTTTCTTAAATGGATTTATTTCAAGATACCATGTTTGGGGGGTTGCTCGCAATCTTCACAGACCCAGTCATCCGGGGCAATAAACACAATGGTTTTCATACAATATCTGCACATGGCGAACAAGGTAAATTTCCAGTGAAATATTATTACTTCACCAGATTAAAAAAAAACAAGCATAATCAGAGAAAGGAGGTCGTCATACAAATGGATATAGACTAATTCGCACTTGGTGCAAAGCGCGAGCAATTCCTCAAAGCCGACAGCACCGCATACATAGCAACGCTTCTCCTACACCATTGAAAAACATCACTGTCAACATTAAACTAGCTATCAAAATTTCCATACTTAAATCCATCAAGAAAAGGCTCCAGCCTTTAAACCCGGCCATTTCCTCCCCCATTTTCCATCCACAACATCTTCAAGAACAAGTAAACACCCAACACCTCCTGCATGCTACCATCAATACTCCATTAAATAGAAACCTAAATCTAATCCCTGCTAGTGCTATCACAACGAGATGGAATTTGCATTCTGTATGTATGTGTTTGGTAACGATATCTAGATATCAAGATATCGATATCGGGTGATATCTTGATATCAAGATATCGGTATCGGTAGGCGATATCGATATCAAGTGATAAATATCTACATATCAACTGATATCGATATCTGACTCTTACCAAACACAGATATCAGATATCACTTGATATCAAGTGATATATTATGCATACAAAACACTAGATATCGATATCACTTGATATCTAACCCTACCAAACACTAGATATCAGATATTTGATATCTAGATATCTGATATCTAGATATCATTACCAAACACATCCGTAGTTGCTCGATGTCTCTATGGAGTTCAGTGTTAAAGTTCGAAACTTAAACATCATACAGCGAAAACAAAACCTAGAAGTGCTGCTAACTAGTTCATCATTAGCGAGTCTCGCTAAAACAAATTGAAATTCCAGACCTAAAAATTGACACCGCAACAAAAACAGATCAAACCTCCACTACAAATTTGCGAACTTGAACCTGTGCGGAGCAAATCTTGCACGCTATCTATACCCTAGCATTGCGAAAATCCGATTAAAAACCTAAAAACTAGCATTTCGAATCAAATCACAAAAACAACAACGAAATTCACCCAAAAAAAAAAAACAAACAAATTTGTGCTACTAACCGGGAATCTCATCGATTACTACAGGTTGATGAACTCGCTTGCTCTGAAGTGTTTCTACGATGATTTGTAGTTCCCCTCTCCCGAAAGAATCAAGCTTTGAATCTAAAACCCTAGGTGTTGTGTGCAATTGGGCACCATCGTTTACTAAACGGGATTTATCCAGAAATGGAGGGAAAGGGTCGCGTCTCTTCAGTGGCATTAAAAATGATTTCCTCAAAAGGAACGGTTTGTCGTGGAGGCAGTCAGGCAGATAATCACTGATAAATAATCGGACAAATTGCATTAAATAGCATAAACTTTTTAAGAATGTGAAAAATAGCACAATCTATGCGACAACTAATAAGTTGTAAATAATTTTTGACGATCGTTTTTAACTTCTTTTGGTCTTCTTTAATTTGGTAAATAAAGTGCAGTCATCCGGATTTCGAGCCGAGGACTTTTAAATACTATCCGTAAATCTTTTTCGGTTGAACCATCTCGAAATGGCTAACTTCTTTTGGTATTCATTTAAACCCATACTAGTGCAGTGCCCGCGCCATGACGCGGTTTTGTTAAAATAAATCTTAATAATAAAAAAATTTATTATTATATAATTAAATAAAAGATTAACAGAGGTAGCATCAACCGGGAGTTGATAAGGTAAAAAATATGTAAAAACCATAAAATGAAGGTGGTTATGACACATTAGCAAAAATATTCTCATTTCATTAATAATTAAATACAGATAGATGGTTAAAATGTATAAAATTTCAATTATTAACAATTTGTGAGAGCATAACATCAATATGTTTCTTATTTAATACATTTAGATATAGATTATAGTTTAATTTAATGTTTTGAATTACGATGATACATGAACATATTAAAGGATATATTAATTAGCTGACTAAAATAAATTGATTCTGTAATAATTTAACTTCTATAAATATCTTGTTCTAAGGTTGTGACACGTGGACAAAATGCTTCTGTTTTAATATATTATATAGATATATAGATATATAGATATATAGATATATAGATGACATCTTATCGATATTTTGAAAAGATCAAAATGGATAGGGTGAATGGGATGTTATATAAGTGGGTAGTTCAAGCTCAGATAAAAAAAGAAGGTTTGGCTCGGACTTGCTTATTTACTACATATATAAGTTGAGCATAAATATATTTTTAACCTATAAGATATTTATCATTTTAGATTTACTAGTTACAACCCCGTGTGCTTCGCACACGGGTATCCTCTTACTTGGTATAATGCAATGTATTTACAAATTACAAACATTAAAGTTCAAGAGGGAAGCGAATGACGTCAGGTGTTCCTCGGATAACATGGAGAATCTAGACTTAAGGAAGCTAGCTATTCAGATAAAGGTATCGGGAACCATTGTTGCAGTATTCAGTTACTCTCTATCAAGAGCCAGCTTTGGTAAAACCTCAAGATTCTTCCAATTTCGTGCCTCATGATCATCCACTGCTCCCTGAGCAACGAAACAATAGACAACCAAAGACATTTAACTAAAATTGCAATTAACAGAAACATCCACTGCACAAAATTGAAGAGCCATTGTAAGAATACCAAATCGATCTATAATTTGAACCTTAGCAATGGAATTAGGAAGAAATTTGAATGGAAGAAGAGAAAATGGATTTCTGTATTTTTCTATGTTGAATGAATTACAATCGAAGAAGACAAAGTCTTATATAGCAGCAAACATGAAAATTGGGCCAGCCCATACAACATAACCCGATCCAAACATGAAATAGGCCCAAATGAAATTATAACCCAACACCCCCCCTCAAGATCAAGGCGGTGGCTCAACGACGCCGATCTTGCGAAGAAGTGACCGGAGATGAACGCCGGGGATGTTCTTAGTCAAGAAATCCGCTAATTGGGCATGGGAAGGGACATGACTAAGAGAAATAAGTCCTTCAGGTAGCTTCTCTCGCGCGTAGTGACAGTCGAGCTCTATATGCTTCGTCCGCTCATGAAATACAGGGTTGCGGGTGATATGAACTGCAGCTTGATTATCACACTTAACCGGAATCGGAGTAATTCCAGAAACCCCAAAATCGGATAATAAACGAGTGAGCCAGGCAAGCTCAGTACAAACTCGACGAATGGACCTATACTCAGCTTCCGCGGAAGAAAGGGACACACTCTGTTGCTTCTTCGACTTCCATGAAATCAGACAAGCGCCCAGGAAAATGACATAGCCGCTCACAGATTTGCGAGAGAATGGGCAGCTTGCCCAGTCTGCATCACAATAAACCCGAAGATCGAGAGATTGAGTTGCAGAAATCAAAAGCCCCTTTGCAGAAGTGCCTTTGAGATAGCGTAAAACATGGAGAGCAGCGTCCATATGAGGCTGGTGAGGACAATGGAGGAATTGACTGAGAAACTGAACTGTGAAGGCAAGGTCAGGGCGGGTATGAACAAGGAAATTTAGCTTTCCAATGAGACGTCTGTAGTGAGTGGGATTATCAAGCATCACACCCAAACTCGGAGATAATTGCAGATGGGGATCCAAAGGGGAAGCAACTGGAGATCCTGAACATGGAAAATCCAGGAAAATGTCGTTAATAAAACGTTGCTGGCTAAGCAACATTCCCTCAGGCACTGGAACAAATTCGATTCCTAAAAAGAAGCTTAAATTCCCCAAGTCCTTGATACGAAACTCCAAATCCAAAAACATCTTGAGATCCTGAACCTCATCAAAGTCACTGCCAGTAACCAAGATGTCATCGACATAAACAGCAACAAAAACACACAGGCCTTTGCTCTTGCGGAAGAACAAGGAATGGTCATTCTGAGAGAATGCATAGCCACGGTTGAGTAAAGCCTGAGAAAGGCGGGCATACCATTGCCTGGAGGCTTGTTTAAGGCCGTATAGAGACTTCCTCAAGCGGCAAACCAAATTCTTGCCATGGACATCTAATCCAGGAGGAATTTTCATGAAAACTTCCTCATCCAACGTCCCATGGAGTAAAGCATTGTTAACATCCAATTGTAGAACAGGCCATTGATGATGCAAAGCACTGGTGACAAGAATTCGGACAGTAGTCATTTTTACAACTGGGGAGAATGTCTCATTATAGTCCACACCTTCCTGCTGTGTGAACCCCTTAGCCACTAGACGAGCCTTGTATCTTTCTACACTCTCATCAGCTTTTCTCTTAATTTTGTAAACCCATTTGCAAGAGATAGCACGTTTTCCTCTAGGCAGTTCAACAATATCCCAAGTATGAGTAGCATCTAATGCTTGAAACTCATTTGTCATAGCATTCTGCCACACAACAAACTCACATGCCTCATTGAAAGTAAGTGGTTCATGTTCTGGGGGCTAAACAGTTGTGGCAGATGCAGAAGGAAAGTCAAAAGTGGACGTGAGTGTGTGAAAACACACCTCTACATCAGAACAATGACTGCACACATAATCTGAAAGATAGGATGGAGGATGATGCTCTCTGTTTGAGCGTCTAGGAGCAGTGATCAAAGGGGAACTACTCAAGGCATCCATATTGTGATCAACAATCACAGGAGGAGGAGAATAACTAGGGGAGTCATCCACAATCAGATGTGGAGAAGGAGAGGCCAAAGAAAAGGGAGGATGCTCAGGTGCTGCAGTAGGAGAGACAGGAGAAGAGTTTTTATAAGGGAAAACCTCTTCATGAAATACCACATCTCTAGACACAAAAGTGCACTTTGTCTCTAGATTAAACAGCTTATATCCCTTTTTACCCCCTGGATAACCAAGAAGAATGCAAGGAGAAGCCCTTGCATCAAACTTATCTCTCCCTTGCTGGAGAGTAGAAGCAAAACATAATGATCCAAAGCAACGCAAATAACCAAAGGAGGGAGGCCTGTGATGCAGCAACTCAAAAGGAGACTTCTGCTTCAGCAATTGACTAGGAAACTTATTGATTAAGTGCACTGCAGTGAGCACACTATCACCCCAGAATCGTCTAGGCAATCCAGATTCAAACATAAGACTCCTAGCAACCTCAAGTATGTGCCTATGTTTCCTCTCGACAACCCCATTTTGCTGTGGGGTAGCAGTGCATGATCTCTGGTGAACTATTCCATTGTCCAAAAGGAATTGAGCATGCTCATTGCTTGCTCCTAATTCAAAAGCATTATCTGACCTGAGGATTTTAATTCTCTTCCCAAACTGCCTCTCAGCAAAGGCAAAGAATTGCTTAATGGCAAGAAATGCCACAGACTTTGTTGGGAGCAATTGCACCCAAGTTACTCTAGTGAAGTCATCAACTAAAGTCAAGAAATATCTGAAGTTATCATAGGTAGGAACACGGTATGGCCCCCAAACATCAGCATGTATTAATTCAAAAGCATCAATTGTCTGAATTGAACTCAAAGGAAAAGGTAAACGTGCTTGCCTAGCACGTGCACAAACTGAACAATTTCTTAGATCAAAAGCACTATTGTTTGTCATATTCACACAAGGAAGTTTACACAACCTGTGGGAAGGTAAGTGGCCTAGCCTCTTATTCCAAATTGAAGCATCCACTGCAACTGGCGATTTATTCAACTTGGAAGAAGAGTGAGCAGAATGAGCAGCAAGATTGGCTGGTGAAGGGAGCCCTAAGACAAACAGATCTTTAACCAGTTCACCAATCTTCATAGGTGTCATCATTGAAGGAGCCTGCAAGTAGCACCCATTTTCAGTGAACAACACAAAGCAATGAAGTTCTCTGATCAACTTTCCTACATAAACCAGATTGCAAACAAACTTTGGAACAAAGAGAACACTATGCAATTGAAGGCCTTGCATAAGAGTGATTGTCCCAGCTGTAGTGATCAATGTTGTCTCTCCTATGGGCAGAGTAATTTTGAAAGGACGAGACAACACATAGGTGCTTTGAAACAAACTCAAATCACTACACATGTGACCACTGGCGCCACTATCAATAATCCAAACTCGGCCATCAAGGATCTGTGTAGATAGAGTGGTACCTGAGAATCCGGCAAAATCATCAGATGTAGGCTCTTTACTGTGAGAATTACTGGATCCAGAAGCCTGCAATAGAGCCACCAGCTGTGCTATTTGCTCCTTTGAGAAATCTGGCTTCTAATTTTGTGAAACTGAGCCTGCAAACCGCTTCTCAGTACCTTCCTTCCTCATTTTTCTACTTCCTGGATAGTCTGGAGGGAATCCAATGATGAAGAAACACCGATCTATGGTGTGATTGGTTTTCTTACAATTTGTACAGAACAAAGGTTTCCTATCACCACGAGACTTATCAGATCCTGACTTGTCAAAATTGAACTTCAATCCTCCTGATTGAGAAGCACCGGATCCAGAGTTAGCAGCAGCATTAGGATTGAAACTAGGACTCTTAGTGTTAGTGGAACTGCGAGGTGCCTTGACATACATCGAGACACCATCCACAACACTAGATCCAGATCCTGGCTTCCCTTCCCGCTGGTTCTCTTCCTGGGAAATCAAATAATAGACGCGATCCACGTCTGGCAAAGGATCCATCAAGAGAATAGATCCACGAACTGAAGTGTAAGAACTGTTGAGTCCCATAAGCAGTTGGATCGTTTTCTGATTCTCATCATACTTAGAAGTGTTGGCTACATATCCACAGTCACACTTCTTACAAGAACACGACGACGAGCTTTTCATACTCTCCAATTCGTCCCATAGAGATTTGATTTTTGTGAAATAAGATGAGAAAGAGCTGGTACCTTGAGCCAACGCACCTAACTCTTGCTGTATAGAGTACAGCTGAGTTCCTCCAATTTTGCTGAAGCGAGAATTCAGTTGTTTCCAAGCTGCACTTGCCGTATTGTTGTAAATAACGTTTCGTCGAATTTCTGGACTCAAACTGTTGCAAATCCATGAAAACACCATGTCGTTGCACCGTTCCCAGCACTGAATCTTCGTCTGATCTGCAGCTGGTTTGGCAATGGTGCCAGTGATGAAGCCGGTTTTGTTTTTGGCAGACAAAGCCATTCGAATCGACCGTTGCCATTCTCCAAATCCTTTTCCATCGAAAGGAGGAGTAACAAGGATCAATCCAGGATGGTCACTAGGGTGTAAATAGTACGGATCGTTGGGATCCAATTTCAGCTGTTCATCAGGCATATTTTGAGCGGGAAAATGAACACCAGACAAGAACCACTTCGGAAAGCTAGATCTGAGACGAACTCAAGGTCAAATTACCAGATCGAGCTCTGATACCATGTAAGAATACCAAATCGATCTGTAATTTGAACCTTAGCAATGGAATTAGGAAGAAATTTGAATGGAAGAAGAGAAAATGGATTTCTGTATTTTTCTATGTTGAATGAATTACAATCGAAGAAGACAAAGTCTTATATAGCAGCAAACATGAAAATTGGGCCAGCCCATACAACATAACCCGATCCAAACATGAAATAGGCCCAAATGAAATTATTTCCTTAACAGCCATTCTACAAGTGTAATTTATTGAAGTAGCAATTTTGCATAAAAGTAAAGAACTCAACACAATGTATAGTTCTCCACTCCCTTTGCTTCCAAATAGATCGATCACTCAAAGCAACTACACCCAATCCACTCAACGTGTGTTTCTATACAAATTGAAACAAGAACTCAACATAATCTTGCCTATTTCCCAGTTGAACTGTGAGTGTTGTGTGTAGCACTCATTACTTTTTTAGCACTATTCGTATTATGCCTATGTCAAGCAAACACTTTAGGCTTAATGTCGACTAAAAGGTGCTGGCAATACAATATTGTTGAATTCTTTTCTAAGAAGGTAAATATCACCAGATGTGTTGGATTATTGTTTACAGTTATGATAAAGCAACAGTAGTGGCAGATTCACTTATTGCATGAATATTATATGGTAAATGCTAGGCCTATGAAAATATTCCATTTAGAGTGTTTAGGTATTTGTTTGCTGCCATGCAATTGGAATTTATGAATTAAGGCATCTATCTTGCTACTTTTTTTTTCCACTTTTAACTTCTATTGCGTCTGTTAGTATTTCAAACTACTGGAAGTAAAAGCCTCCCTTCTCCAGGTTCAGCACCTTCACACTGCCATGCTTACTTGAATTACTTACTGTTTTTACGCCTCTTGCTTCTCTTTTATTATATACTAGTGTATGCCCCGTTCCCTGCACGGGAATATATTAACACAATATTATAAAACTTCACTTATTATCTATAAAAAAATCCTATTATAAATATAAAAATAAATAAATATGAATTACATTATTATAATTAAACTAATAAGTGGAAATATAAGATTAAAATTAATCTAGATCTAAATAACTCATTCTCCTAAAAAATAATATAGATATAAATAAAATAACTATGAAATAATTAATTTTGATATAAATAATTCTTTCCACACTAAATAATCGATATATAAACCGTCCATATGCCAAATTTATATATATACCGTCCATTGGAGAGATTATTTATAATCCAGATGAAGATACACTTATATGGCAATTTGTATATCTGTATATGCCAAATTTATTACTATTATTGTGTTTAATTATATTGATATAATTATTTCCTTATATAATATTTACTCTTGTATAATATAATCCATCTATTCAATTATATTCCATCTATTCAATTATATAGATTAGAACTATCTTATTATTTTTATTAGCTTTCCTTTTTGAAGGGAGAAAGTTTTGCGAGACGCACTCGCGCCGCCACGTAGGCAGATTCACTCACATGCCGCCACGCAGGCTTCAATGCATCGGTTTTAGTATATGTATATAGATTTTGCTTCTCTTTCTTATAGAATATGCATTAGAAATCTGATTTTTTTAAAAAAATATATATAAATTTTTTTTCCTTTTTGAAATCAGTTTGTTTTTTCAAAAATCAGATTTGTTCATGTTTTGTTTTCGTAAATCAAATTTGTGTTTATATAACAATTAAAAATATTGAAAGAAATCAATTTACAAAGTTTGAAAGTATTCCTATAGATCTATGTCTGCAGTATCTCTAAGTCACCACAAATGCCTGGAAAAAATCAGTACCTCTTGCAATTTTTGATCGAAACCAAGCACCCTTTTCTCTTCTTTGTATGACAACAACAACCAAAAATCAATCAGGGCTTATTTTATGCCAAATTTTATGAAGAAAAAGATAGATAAACTTTTTAGAAAGTTGTGGGATTTGAAATCAGTCAAATTGGTGCTCTATGGAGGCAGTTACGAATTTTTTTTAATTGAAATCGAACATTTTTTCTTTCCCTTCTTTTGACAGCAGCAACAAGGAAAAAAATCCATGGTTCATTTCAAACTAAATTTTATGATAAAAAAAAGTAGATAACCTTTTTAGAAAATCATGAGACTTGAAACCATTCGAATTGGTGCTATATGAAAAAAGTTATAAATTTTTTTTATCGAAATCGAACACTTTTTCCTTTCCTTCTTATAAGGGCAGAAGCAACAAAAAAGGGATTATCATAAACTTGAAAAGTTGGTATAATGCACCAAGTTAGCTAAGAAATGGGACACCACTCCTCAGCTTGGGAAAAATATATATTTGCTGTTGTTCGATGCTTTGTTCACAGGAATGAGACAAAAATATATATTTGCTGTTGTTCGATGCTTTGTTCACAGGAATGAGACAAAAACATTGGCAGTAGGTTGTTTTTATGTGGTACATTGCAATAAGTATCACCAAAGGCCCAATAGATGTATAAGGATATATAAAGGCATGCAAGGGTGAATCCTTCCTAAAAAAATTTGATGATTGAATTGGTCACTATATGCACAATATATGTGTATTCAGAGTGTATGCATTCAGAGTGTATGCGAACTACTGTAATAAAGAGAAGGACGGGTATTTGGTGTCATAGAAGTCATTTGCTGTATAGAACTTGTTTGTTGTATTGGAATTTCTTTCCAATGGTTTTGAAATATCTAACCGTTCTGATATCCTACATTTTCACTTTAATTCGAAATTAGTCATTCAATCCTGCAATACCCTGATTCAAAAAATAAATCCAACCGACCTAGCACTCAAACAAAAATTCGTCTCAGGAAAACATTTATAACGAAGAAATTCATGGAAAAACATCACATGGCAAACAACACACAGATGAGTGAAACAAAATACAGAACAAATGAAAGACCCTAGGTTCCCCTAATTAATCGGAAGTTAAAAGCACCTATTCTAGAAAAACAAACGCGAATTCTAACAAAATACAAATCGCTGAACATATAGATAGGGAGAGGAAAGAACCTGCAGAGGAGCCAAGAGGCCGGGACGATAGAGGCTGCTGTTGAAGGATAGCAGACTGTGGCAACAGAGCTTGTTGTTGTTGTTGCTGCTAGTGCTTCGCCCGCTGGTAATCCATTCCAAATTTCTTAGATAATCGAAATCGGATGAGGATCGAGGCGAAATTGGAGGTTTCTTTTAGGGTTCCCAGAGAGAGAGAAAGGTTTCGAGTGTTCTTGTTGTCGATTTCGTCGTCGTCAATGTCATAGTTGTCGAGGCCGCCGGAGTTATCGTCAATTTCTGGAATTGGCACAGGGAAGGGAAGGAAAGGGGAGAGGAGGAGAACCGGAGAGAGGGGAAGGAAAAGGAAACTGAGAGACGGCGATTTTGGAACAGGATTACAGGAGGAAGCGATGAAGCCTGATGCGAAAATAAAAAACAAGTGGCAAATTTGTAATTTTAAGAGAACAGTGCTAAAGTTAGGGGCAAAACGGTAACTTAGCTTTTGGCCAAAGCTTCCCTTTTATATATACTAGGTTATTATTAACCGCGCGCATATGCGCGCGGTGTTGCCATCTTGTATATAATCCGGATGCACTTTCAACCAATCTAAAACAACTTCGTATGTTTAACGGGCAAATATTTACAATACTGTATCACTTAACAACTTCCACTGATTTCACTACAATATAAAATACAGATCAACCAAATAAATAATTGAGGAAGGATTATTAGAACTTTCATAAAAAAAGATTTTAATTGTATGCAATGAAATTCTGAAAGGCATTGATTAGTGGAATTCATGGCGCCAGGCACAAAATTCCCATTATAAAATCTGAAAACTCGCACATAAATTAATTCAATAGTTTCATCAAGGGATATCTATGATCTACCTGAGCTTGCTTTGCGGCTCCTTGCAATGTTGTTTCCATCAATTTCATCTCTCTCTTCTATTTCATCTCTCTCTTCAATTTCGCTAGCTCAACCACAACATCAGCAGAGTCAGGCACATTGGATGATGGGCGGAGTTTATGCTCTTTGCTATCAATTATAGTACGTATTCTCTGCTTGTGGGTGCATATCATCATTCTCATTCTCAGAAACAGTTCCTTGACTACCCAAGACAAGCAAGAACCAAATTCCTATCAGTGGGGAGCTCAATGGCAGTTGATTAGTCAGTGCTTCACCATGACTTTCAGGTTCACTTATAAAAGTATAACTTGTTTATGAAGTTACTGCTTCAGTTCCTTCCGGGATATCAACAGGTGGTACTGTGAGAACCTTAGGGTCTTCTCCATAAGAAGATTCTTCTGTCCTCTGTTCATCTGTGTGTTCAATAGGATTTATGTTATTATTTGACTCATCCAAAACAACATTATCGTTATGGAGTTGATGTGTTTGATCAGCTTCCACCTTAACTTCAACAGGTTCTGGTTGTACCAAAGAACCCCCATAAACATTATTCTCTAGATCCACCTGTTTGACAGAATCAATCAATTCTGCATCCCCTGAATTGGATTCCAATTGTGTTGTTTGCAGCAAGATGGTTTCAGATTTCAGGTTCTCAGAGGTCTCTGTTGTTACAGTTTTTGCATCAGAAGGATGAATAGTTGAGAAATCTTGGGGCTCTACAGGCATATCAGAGCCTTGATGAAAAGAAGGTTCCACATCAATGGAGGAATTCTCTGAACTATAAACATTTTCTTTCTTTTTCCCTTCAAATGAAGGCAATGAAGGTTCTAGAGTTCCTGACTGCTCTGGAATTTCTACTTCACTGTCTTCAACCCCCGTTTCACTGATGGTTTATGCAGCATCTGAATCTGCTGGAGCTTCAACTTCCTTTTGGCCCATAAAGGCCATGACAGGATCAAACAAAGGTTTCCTGTCACTATTGGAAGACTGTGGCCCAGAAGCTGAAACAAACAAAAGAAAAATCAGTTCAAAGCAATATGTTCACAAAAACAGGCAAACACAAAAATCAAGCACGCCATCTTTTGAGTTGCATCTAGACATCCACTAACCATCTTTTGAGGATGACATCCTTAAAATCGGCAGTCATAACCGTTCATAGTTTGCAGACCTAACATAGCCTTTGGCTGTGAAATAAACGCCACTGTAACTCCTAGGATTTCCAGCTGTGTATCTTGTGCATACAGGATGGTTTTGGACTAAATAATTTTAGGCACATCATATTCCACCATTCCAGCACAACTTAACAAAACAGCTGCCAGAGATGGCAGTCACATAATTGAAACTACTAAGTAATACAGAACAGCCGCAAGTATCTCTTGCCCTAGAGACCAGTTAGTAAAATACTAAACTATATGTAATAGTTCTATAATCCACGAAAAGAAGCCCACCATAAAATCAAATTCTGGAAATGGAAGATCATGAAGTGAAGATTATGGACTGAAGTAGATATATTTGCAGATATGATGAGCAAAAGGTCTTCTATATGCAGTTAAGACAAAAGAACAATGTAATTGTATCACAAATTAGTGAGTATAAAACTGGCATTTCTACAGATGCACTTAAAGACTCTATTTTTCAACTCACTCAATCACACAACAAAGGGAAGATAAAATCACAGATACTTCAAAATTCAAATTCCTAGTATAGGAAATAGAACTGATAAGGGAGAGGGGAAATGACCTTCGCTGGTGGACTCAGCATTGTCCCCATCAAAGAGAGCAGTATCAAAATTGCGCTCTATATTCTTAACACTCTCGCTGAGCTTATTCACTGCCCCCGCCAAATCCAAATTGCCCAACAAAACTCTCCTGCCGAACCAATCCATCTGCTACATGCTCTCCCAACTGAAAAACTAATCTGATTTGGAAAAATCCCTTCCGGATCAAATCGATAAGAGCCTGCAAAATCGGAACCAAATCAAAACGGGAAAAACGAACATATTTTCTCCAGAACTGGAACCAATTGAGCTTTAGCTTCATCCATGGATAAGCGTACAAACAAGAAAACCGCAAAATACAAAGAATACACGGGATCGAGTAAAGAGATCCGTCGAAAGGGATCTGAGTTGTGATCGGTAGAAGCAATTAACATACCTTAGGAGGAAGAGAAGATCTAAGTAGCACCTGAAAATCCACATTGATACAGCTTGCAAACAGATGAGACGGAGTGGAGAGTGAAGCGATACTGTGCTGAGTTACAGTTTTAGCATATTCCAACATCATTATTCCTAAGGCGGCTCTCTAAAATAACACACAGTTTTGTAAATCTATTAGCACCGAGTTCACTCCAACAATGCCTGAAGTAAGATTATATGCTCAGACAAAAAGAAAGTTTGGATAAGAGGCCTTATATATGGGTCATATGACCCTACACAATGTAGATAAATGCAATTACTTAAAACAAAAATGAAAATCTTTTTGAGAAGCAGCAAAGACAGAGAGGGCATACATGCTGTCAACATGATTGATATGCCTTGTTTGTAATTTTGTATAGATTGAAATCAAAGCATGTCCATTAATGGGGAAAACAGTGGGAGTTCTTACCAGTCATCATGCCTCTTTCATATACATCCTACTATGGCATGAATTATGAAACCCTCGTCACTTCATTAATTGTTTGATGCTCAGAAAAATATCTTAGTTTGAGAGCAACTTCTATAATCCTAAAAAAATGTGTCTACTATCTGCTTGTCTCTCTTTCATCCACAGATTTAAACTCTCTACTTGTTCAAATCAACCTCATTCTTCCTCAAGCACCCCAATAAAGCAAAACAATTAGCAGGACATAACCAAGAACGAAAGAGCACAACTTAACAGAGGAGTCGCAAAGAATCCAACACGCAAGTGATCATTCCAAAATCACCTAAACACTATCCCTAATCTAATTCTCGCAACTTCCGCAAAACAATCAAACATTCCCACACGGAAAACACAAGAAACACAAAACAGATCGCCAAAATCCCAACACCTCAGCCAAATTCCCCAAATTTCCACACCGGCCATCTCACGGATCCAAAAAAAGAGAGAGATTTTCAAACAAACACCGCATGGAAACCAGAAAAATAAAGCATCTTAATGAACTAACTATGAAAGTAGATTGTGCACAAATATCTTATAATTCCATAAGCTGCATTAGTGGTATTTTCTTTAGTGGTATATAAATTAAATCATATCTTACATGCTCTTTTTGATTTGCATTGATTAAAGCACAATATGGAAAAGAAATCTCAACAGCCAAAGTCAAGGAGAGTAAACTATGCAAAATGTTCCAATATTATCCCAAGGTGGCCATATATTAGTATCTTTGTTAGCACATAAAAAATATGGAACTCAAACAGAAAAATCAAATGAAGGTGTCTTTATTGAAATCTCCTTCAACATGATAACACAAAAATAGGCTCATTAGCTAACACAGATTATAGCCACCATTAGTCCTCTATATATCTTGTTCACTAATTCATCTCTAAGACAAGGGCTTTCTTTAAGATTTTGAAAAAACAACCCACATTTAGTTTCATGATCTTATTTTAGACCCAATATCATTTGCATTGTACTGTTTGAGTTAAGGTGCCCAAAAAGAAGAATCAATTGATCGATTAACAAAATCAATCGATCAACAAGAATCGGTGAATCGATGATGCTTTCCAACACCGACGACTTCCCAAAATTGCAGACAGATTGCTCACCAAATTGGTGAACCGATGATGCTTTCACCAGTTACTTCCCAGAACTCTATAGTTTCGCCAAACAAATCAATAGATCAACAAGAATCGCAAAACTTTAATCTTTACCGATAGCTTAGACAAAGCTAGTAGACAACTTTCAGAGACGAAACAAAAGAGAAATCACAAAAGTGCTTACCTGGCTGCCGACCGCAGCGACAATGGGAAGAGCTTCTCAGAGGTTGAAGAGTACGGAGATTCAGAGAAACCGAGGCTCTTCGGAGGGATCAATGACAATGGCAGCAGATTCGGGATCGCGTCCTTAGAATTAGGGTTTTCATTCTCCCCGTTGTTGGGATTATCTTTGCCGCTCTTGGAAACCGGGGCTCGTCTGAAAAGCACGAGGCGCAAGGAGGCCGTTAGCGAGAGAGGGGGAGGAGGACCGGTCGTTGGCGGTGGCGTTATGGTGGTTGGAGCGGGGAGGAGGACCGGCGAGAGGAGATCTCCGGAGAGGTCCGATCTAGTAGAAATGGAGATTGGAGAGGCAAGCAGTGGGTAAAGAAGAAGGGGCAATTTATCAAATGAAATTTACAACTCTAACCCGAAACCTTGTGAACATTGAGAAAATAAAATAAGGGCAAAATGGTAATCAGCATTGATCAACAGTAAAATGGAAGTTGTCCTTTTATATAGTAATGATAGAAGTATAATATAATAGTTAATCATATCATCTACTCCCTCCGTATCGCAATACTTGTTGTTTTAGAGTGTTAAAGTTGTATCAAAAAACTTGTTGTTTTAGCTATAATTATTATCTTTATAGGTAATGATTGCTCTTTTTATAGGTAATAATTAGTCATTTTAGGTATTTTAAGCTATAAAAATAAAGTAAGGATATGTTTTATTAATAAGCGTGCATAGAGCTAAAACAACAAGTATTGCGATACGGAGGGAGTATATATATCTATAAAAATTGTGTCCCTAGCCACCTTAATGACCCTCCCCTAATAATTCTCCCACCAATTTACTCTTTTTTTTTCTTCTTGCACTAATATTAATTATTATTGTAAACAAACTTTGAAACTTCTAACCTTTTACATTCTTACTATTAAAGGCATAATATGTATTCTCACTATATATTAAAGGCATAATATGTACATAGTACATGATCATCTAGCTATGTTCTAATCGGATCTATTTATCTATAACCGAGCATGCTAAATGGCCCATTGAAAGAAAGATAGCACATATATATACTACTTTCTTCAATCCAAAATATATGTCGTTTGACTTTTCAATACATATTTTAAGAAGCTAAAAACAATACTACAAAATATCAACACTACAAAATATCAACTTTTTTATTAATTTTTTTAATAACTTAATATTTGTTAGTAATAAGTATTAAATTAAAAAAATAATAGTGAGAGCATTTTTAATTTTAAGGTTCAATTGAGAGCATTTTTAATTTTAAACTATACTAATAACAATAATTTATAATCTTCTATATCTGTCTATATATATATACACAATATAAAGTTGGTTTTTTTTCCATTTATTGAACATTCAATTAAATTACACGCAATCAAAGAAAGTTTTGGTTTTTTACTTTTTGTGCGTATATTTTTAGGTATCTCTTTGTCTACTCCGTATCAATTAAACATTATTACTGATATAAGTTATAAACATTTGAACGGTTCTATTAATTGTTTGATTGTCTTAATTTTGTAACCGTTCGATTGATTTTATTATTGTCTATTGAAATTCATTATTTTAATGATGTCAAACTCCAATCACCCTTTAAATTTGACTCCCATATCAATGGATGTTCATCTTCAAAAATGTTCATCTTTCACAATTAGCTTTGGTGCGAGCGGGCATTTCTACATTGTTTTCTTTCCCTCCAACACCATTTGTTTTTTAATAATATTGATTAGGTCAATTGAGCTAAATGATTGATTATCTATGAATTAGTCGTAATTTTTTATGAATTTTAATTTCATTTCTATATTTCTTTTCCCCTCTTTGCTAAGGTAATTGACTATATTTTATAATTATTTTATTTTTAGATTTTGAGAACAATTGCATGTACAGGATGATTCATACGAAGATAGAGAAGATCCTAACAAAAGAAAGGTACCCATTTCATATTTCAAAATATTTCTTATATTTTATTATAATTTGCTGGTTTTAATATATAATTTATTTAATGGAATATTTTTACATCAATTTTTTAATCTTTGATATTATTGAGTATAATTTCATTCTTTTATCAAAATCATCTTTAGAAATGTTCCCAAACTTAATTAATTTCATCCTATTTTAAATAACCCAATAAATTTTGTGCATACAAACACGCTGGGGAAATTGTCTCACGTTAAGCAAAAGATTGAAGAATTCATAAGTGGAGAAAACATTGTGATTATACCAATTCAAGATTTGAAGTATATTGTAAAACTTATTTGGTGTGCTCAAGTTTTGTGTAAAGACCCAAAATCTCAAAATATTATTTTATGAATTATGATTTAATTTCAATATTAACTTTTTAAGATTCTGAAAATTTTAAAAATTCTCCGTCCTCGATCAAAATGATTTTTATAAATATTAGATTTCGGGATAAGAGATGATTATTATTCTGAACATATTGAGGTGGGTACCGTAAATTTTATGTCAAGTAGGAAATAAGAGTTGAATTTCATAACTTGATGTGGTAGTGTTTATATAATCTAAAATAGCGGGATATTTTTTGTAAATTTTCGCTTAATAACCTAACCCTATTTCAACCCGTATAAATACTCTTTATCTCCTGTGAAGTGCCCCTATTCACTGTTTCTTCATCTCCCTTCCGCCTCTTCTCTCTCTTTTACTTAGAGGAACCCACGCCTCACAAGCTCTCTCTCTCTCTCACCCTTGCCGATTGCCAACCAGGCTAAATCGCAGCTTCTCCGTCCAGATTCGAAGGAGTTTGCCCTCTCCCTGCCTCACTGGACTCGCCAAGATGCCACCAGCAACGGACCCGACGACGGTAGACCATGGCCTCCCCTCACCTCTCTCAGATCTCGTCTACCTCTACGCCTGTTCGCCCCCGTCCGGATCCGCAGCCTCCTGCCCTCCCATGGCTCCTTCTGTCTTCATCCTCTGTTCTCTAGCCCTCACTCGCTCGCTCACCGATCCGCCGCCTCCGGTCGTGGCCAAATTCCGGGCGCCGACGAATCTCGCTGTTTGGACAGCAGCTACGGGCTCTCTCCCTCCTGCTCGCACAAGCCGGCCACGCGCTCCCTCCTCTCCGGCAACGCTCGACTGGTGGATCCGTCCGCTCACTCGCTCGCATTCGCCCGCGCTCTCGCATACAACCTCTCTCTCTCATTCGTTCAGTCGGCTGCCATTGGAGGTCTGAAACTGAGCTTTCAAGGCCGAGCTTGCGCCGATGTCGGGTGCTAAGCCGCTGAGCACGACTCGAGTCATGTCAGCACCTCCTCCCTGGCCCAACGCAGAGTGCCTATTCGCCGAACCCGAAGCCGAACCTCAAAACCACCTCCTCAGCCTTGATCGAGAACCGGGGTATAATTCTTGTGTCTCTTGCCTTAAATCAAATTAGTTTATTCCAACTGCTAATTTAATTTAATGGAGTTATCAATTGGGGTTTATTTAATTCTGAATAACTTGAATGATTTCTAAAAGAATTTGGTTTAATAAAGGGTTTTGGTTTCAGATTTATTGCTCGGGTGTGTGATTGCTTGTGATGCCTTATGAGTTGGTGGAAACTTGTTTAGTCACTTAGTAACTTAATTGGTTGTTTGACTTGATATCACTACCCCATATTTAAGCTAGACAAGTTAGTTAACTAGAGTAGTAATATGAATATTTTAGGTCCTTTAATTGGTTGAATGCTAGTGTAACTATGTAGGAAATGTCTTGAGAACTTGATGTGCCTTGTGAACTTACGATACATGGACTTCCTTGGTGTGGCTATGACCTTAAAATACGGTTTTGTTACGATTCAACCTTAGTTCTTATATGTTGACTTACTTTGATTTATCCCTTGGGCATGATTCATTATGCGAGTTGAATAATAAGACTTGTTGATCCTTGATGTTGAGAACTTGTGAATTTGGTTGAGTATTTGAGGATTTGATAAATTATGAATTACTTGAGCAGTTATTAAGCAAAACCTAAAGTAAGATGTTTTGAGTGGTGATCTTGGTAAGACTTTGAACATAGTTCCATACCTGATGGGAACAAGGTTAATTGAGAATGGTGGTTATGATGAGATGTTAGTTATTTGAATAAAATATTGTTGAATCCTGTGTTGACTTGAAAATCTGTTTGTGTGTTGTTTAAATATGTATTGATGAGTTATTTCTCGCTTATTACTTCACTAGTAGAAATGTAGTCATCAACGGCGTTGGAAAAACGCCATGGAAGACATTCTATGGCGTTTTTAAACGCCATCCCCAAACGCCGTCTATACGGATGTCATGCTTTCTAATATTATTTAACGGCGTTTTTAGAAACGCCATGAAAAATATATTCTATGGCGTTTATCAAACGCCATGTATAAGGATTAGTAAGCCAAAAAACACTTGTTTAATGGCGTTTATAAAACGCCATGAATACAAATATTTTTAATGGCGTTTTAGAAACGTCATGGATAAGGATATTTAATGGCATTTTAGAAACGCCATGAATGAGGATATATTTTATGGCGTTTATAAAACGCCATTAAATATGTTTTGTAATCCAAGGAAAACCTATTTAATGGCATTTTAGAAACGCCATGAATGAGTGTATACTTAATGGCGTTTGGTAAACGCCATTAAAAAGGTTAGGAATACCGAAAAAAACCTATTTTATGGCGTTTTAGGTACGCCATGAATAAGGATTATCCAAGGCATAAAAATATGGCGTTTATAAAGTGTCGTAAATGCCCATTTTCAGAACAAACCTGTCATGCACATTTTTCATAAAAAGCATCAGACACAACCTGCCTTTCACATTTGCCATACAATGACCAGAAACAAAACATTCAACTACATCTTGTCAAATATTCTTACAAGATGTTCTACCATCCACATCTTTATACAAAAAGATCACATCTACTGAAATATTCTTAGAAGATAGGTCTAATAACATATCAAAAGGATCTGTTCACAAATTTATCAGATGCACAACTTTGATATGCACTATACAAAAGGACTCCATTATACGAAAAGGAGTCTTAGCGGCCGAGACATCTAACTTCATATTCAACAAGCTCAGACAAAGAGTCTTAATGGCTTCGACTGATTTCATGTACCTGTCCAAATGCATGGCGGAAAGTTCTAACACAAGTTACAATAAGACTAAAAAACCTCATGATTACAAAGACCATATCACAAATGTGGCAAGTCAAATTATAAATTCAACTTCATATCCTACCCCACAATTATTGCTATTTCATTAGCAATCTAGCAGACAAAAGACTATATCACAAATGAAAAGATGGATGTACATGATTTATGTTATAGCAAATTTGTTACCAAAAAACAAGTATAGGTGTATTTAAATAAATGCAACATCAGTTTCAAATTAACTCGAATGCCATAAACCTAAACTCCCTGGTCCTAAAAAGCCTAAAAGTTTAAACCTAAATGATAGAGTATATATCCATTTAGCTAAGGCTATAAACCTAAACATTATATATAGAATACTTTACCAAGATTAGAACTTACTTTAAAACTGAATCATAGAGTATTTAGTCATATATTCAGCTTAGGCTAGAAACCATTAGTGCCTAAATTCAGCAAACAAAAAATGGTCTAAAACTAGAGCAAAACTAATCCAACTACTGAAATCAAGTTTAAAAGTAGCAACTTTAAGACTAGGAATCATTAAAAAATGACATATACAAAGACAATGGACAAAAAAAACCATGATTACCTGATCAAGGACAATGTATTTGATCGGCCAAGCTATTGTGCTACCAATGGAATCTGCAAGGTTTGTAAATTCTGGCTCATAGCGATAAAATTCAGCATTTTCCACCATCACTTCTTCAATGCAAACTCTATAACAATCTGGGCCAAGTATGTATCCATGCACACATGCTTTTGGATCTATAGCTGAGATGGATCCTTTTGCCACTTCTTGTCCATCACCATTCCAATTTAACAACTTGCATTTGTCATTGATTGAAGGCTGATATGTGCTTCCTTGTCGCGACTATGAGGTAGATAAAAGTATACATACTTATCCAAGTTAAAGGTATAATTATTCAAAAGGAAAATGCTATGTACCTGTGGAGTTGTAGTAGCACCTACACTTGCACTTTCAATTGCACCACTTTGGAATTTGTCCTACATTAAATAAAATATCACTAAGCATCATCATAGGGTTATAAAAAGAAGAAGATAAAGACTAAAAATATACATAGAGGTTGTATTATCTTCCAAACTTGGAATTACCTTGGATGATGATGATGACACATGAATATTTACCTTGGAATGTTCAGGTGAATCTTCCCGCCTTTCTTCATCATCGTGATCATTTGTGTCATCATCATCATCCAAGGTAATTCCAAGTTTGGAAGATAATACAGCCTCTATTTTTGTCTTCCACGCTCTCATTTTGTTTACTTCTGCCTCCATTTTAGCATACTTAGAGTCCCTTTGTGATTGAGCATACAACTTGGTTTTCGTAACCCCCGCTCCAAGACCTCTAACACGACCAGGATAATCCTTACCGAGTACTTGAGTTAAAATCTCCTCCCCATCATCATTAGGTGGAGCCTCATCCATTTTCTTTTTTTATCGCATCCTACAAAAAATAAATACACAAAACAAAACAAAATGTAATTATTAGAATATGTAAACTCAAGTGTTACCTTCAAAATGAAATTGCTTACAATTTTGGTTGCATTAGCCTCGCTTGTCTTTTTCTTCGAGACATGTGCTTCAATCCATAGTGCTGGCTTAGTCAAAGGCTTATCTGGGTGTAGTTTGTTCTGCAAATGGGAAGTCATAAAGATACTAAAGGAAAGAAAAAACTAAATACGCAGAAATATGAATTCAACCACATGAAAATTCCAAGTATCACTTACATACTCATCTTCCTTACGACTATATCCTTTTCGACTCAAGGTGTGGTTCACAATCTGTTTTGCCCTTATGCTTCTCATTTTCGTACTTTTTTCCTACATGAATAAATGTTAGTCATGTTAAAACTACAATAAAATGCAATGCAAAATACACTTATCAATTTTCTGAGATTACTTACCTGCTATTTCTCAGTCATTCGACTTTTAACAAACTGATTCCATTCATCTAAGGACACGTCAGGAGGCCTTAAGTTAGCAAGTTGACTTGTTCGCTCTACATTAGTTGATCTTGATTCCATGATTTTTCTAATTTTAGTTGAAAGCTCAGATTTCCAAGATCTCCAAAGTTTCCCCATTTGTTGCATGACGAACAACTTGAAGCACACATCGACCAAGTATTTTTGCTATAAAATATCAAAGCTTTGTCTATAAACCACTAGCTTGAGTACTAACTCCATGTCAAAATAAAATTAAAGAAACATAAATAAAATTACCATCAAAAGTGTCCAAAGACTTTCCCTAGCTTGATCACTAACTCCATGCCAAGTCTCAATATTAATTGGCACTTGTTCACGGACTATCACCCCCATAGTAGATGAGAACTTCACTAATACATCTCCAACGGGCTGCCCCTTCGCATTCCACTCTACTAATTTTTTCTCCTTTGCCCCAGTTGCCATAACCTGCAAACACGTCCTACCTCTTGTTTTCCTCGCTTTTTGAGGCACATTGGTGGCTTGTGCACTTTGCAAAGAACTTTCCCCGGTCTCATCTGCATCTAAATTTCCCCTACGTCTCTTTTTGTCACTAGTATTCTGTGCAACATGAAAATGGATATTCACAAGTAAATAACATGTGTTCTACAATATATAGTAATAATAAAGATGCACAATCATACCTCAGTCATTTATGTTGATTGGTCTTTTGAAAAGTGCTCAAATCCCTGAAAAGTCTTTCCGAAAAACATATCAATTATATAAACATTTACAAAGTCAAATATGAGGCAAAATTTTTACTAAGCATACAACTTCCATATAACAAAATACAAGATTAAAAAAGGTTACAGATCTTCTACTAAGCATACAACTTCCATATATTAAAACAAAATACAAGATTAAAAAAGGTTACAGATCAAAGTTAACATTCATTACTGTCCCAACAGTTTACATCAAGTGCAGAAACATCTAAAGGAACATAAGATGCAAAGACAGACTCGTCAAACAGTTCTAAGTCAGGAAAGCCTCTCGGAGGAGCTTTTAACACCACATACCAACTAGAATTTTCAGATTCTCTAGAATAGAACACTTGTTTAGCATGCGATGCTAAAATGAAGGGGTCTTTCTTAAGTAAGTTATCCCGAAGGTTAACTAAGGTAAACCCATCCTCCTTTTTCACACCAGTTACAATATTTGCCCAGTCACAACGAAATACAGCCAACCGAAAAATATAGAAATCTAGCACCAAAATGTCTCTTACAACCCCATAGTAATTCAGATTAGTATCTGCTTCAACATGGACACCATAATCAGCTGTGGATACCTTTGCATCCACTGTGTGAAAGCGTTTACCATTTATTATAAAACCAGTATGCGACATTGCATAAAATCTAGGCCCTTTCACAAGCAGCCTCAAAGTATCTGTCGAATGCGCATTTACACTAGGTTCTGACAGAATCTGTACACGAATAAGTGACACAGAGATATCAGTAAACCCTTTGAAAAATGTTGTTGTAGTCATGAACATATGAACATACAACAAATTTATAGGTTGTCAAACCTTGGCTTGTAACCAAACGACGAATGTCTCTAGATGAGTTTTCTCTAGCAAGTTGATATCATTAATTAGTTGTGGATCTGAGAGAATCAGCTCCTCTTTGTGAATCCTAATCAATGAAACTATTAGTCTATAAATCAGTAATGCAAAGTATATTTAATGATGACTTTCTTAGCATAGACTTTACTTACTCTATATACGGTTCAGTTTCAGCACTATTGAGTAAGACACAAAGATGCACAAGCTTATGATCTGAATCTGAAAGAAGTACCGAACGCCCTTTTAAAAGTGTAGACCCTTCTTCAATTGTGTCATCTTCAACTCCTTCATTGCGTTTCCTTTTAGAACTAATGGCATCTACTTGTTTCATATAGCGACCGCAAAACCTCAAGCACTCATTAACTAAATAATTTTCAGCAATAGAGCCTTCTGGTTTTGCCCGATTTTTAACATAATCCTTGAGCACTTTCATATATCTGACAAATTAAAGATTTTTTTTAAAAAGTTAACCAATTAGAAAAATAGCTTCTAATGAGGAATTATTATCTAAGAGCTTGAAAAAATCAATAGGTTACCTCTCAAAAGGGTACATCCACCTAAATTGGACAGGACCACACAACTTTGCTTCTCTTCCAATATGAATACAAAGGTGGATCATGATATCAAAGAAAGATGGAGGGAAGTGTTTCTCCAACAAGCATAAAGTCACTATGATCTCATCTTCCAATTCTTCCAATCTTTTTGTACCTAATACTCTTTGACACAACTCATTAAAAAATGTCGATAAACGCCACAAAGCTTTTCGTAGGCCTTCAGGCAAAAGTCCTCTTAATGCAACTGATAAAAGTTGTTGCATTAAGACATGATGGTCATGAGACTTGAGACCTAGCAACTTACACTCATCCAACTTGACACAATTACTAATGTTCCTGCAATAACCATCAGGAAACCTTTGAGAAAATAACTTACGACAAAAATGAATTTTCTCGACCTTGGTTAAAGTGTAAGGTGTGGATGGTAACTCTAACATGGCACGCCTATCTTCCAATGGAACACCATCCATCAGTTCTAGCAGCTCAAGATCTCTACGAGACTCATCTTCAATTTTTGATTTGCCATTGACATCTAATATGGTGGATAAGACACTTTCACACACATTTTTTTTAATATGCATGACATCGAGATTGTGGCGTAGAGGTAGCACCTAAAATTCAGTAGAAAGAATAATTTAGGTCAAGGATCCTAGTGAACCCACAAACATTTCACAATACATAACCTAAAAAAAATGATCAAACCCATACTAACCTCCCAATATGGAAAGTCAAAAAATATTGACTTCTTTTTCAATTGTTTGGCAGGGTCTCCTTTCTTATACTTCGGCCTCTTTTTTTTCTTCCCGAAATTATTTTTGAACCCATGCAAGGCACGAACAACAGCCAACCCATTAAAAACCTTTGGACGCCTTCTTTTTTCCTTTGTTCCATCAAACCACTTATGCTTACTACGAAGAGGGTGGGATTGGGGAAGAAATACTCTATGACAAGTATAAACAGTCTTTTTTTGCCAAAGGTAACCATTTAGATTTTATTTCAGGACCACAAACAGGACATGCGAACTCCCCTTTTGTACTTAAACCAGCTAGATTACCATATGCCGGAAAGTCATTTATCGTCCACAAAAGGATAGCTTTAAGGTTGAACATTTCCCTCTTAAATGCATCATACATCTCTACCCCAGTAGTCCATAGCTCCATCAAATCATCTATAAGTGGCTGCAAATACACATCTATGTCATTGCCTGGCTGTTTTTTCCCGGAAATAAGCAGACTTAACATCAGATTTTCTGCAGACATGCACACATTCGGAGGCAGATTATAGATGACTAAAATCACAGGCCATATACTATATGTTGAGCTTAGAGAGTTGAATGGTGTAAACCCATCAGTGGCTAATCCGAATCTCAAGTTTCTTGGATCAACAGCAAAACTTGGCCATTTCTGATCTACGGTCCGCCATTGAACCGAGTCAACTGGATGACGCATCATGGCATCTTGACTATGATGAGTAGAGTGCCATCTTAGCAGCTCACTTTTATATTCTGAAAGAAACATCCTCTTAATCCTCGGGACTATGGGAAAATAGCGCAAGACCTTTGCTGCCACTCCCTCTTCTATCTGATTGGTCCTCGGATTCACTCTCCACCTCGAAGCATTACATTCAGGACATTTATTGAGATTTTCTTTGTCATTTCCTCTAAACAAGCAACAATCATTGATGCATGCATCAATCTTCTCGTACCCTAAATCAAATCCCTTCAAAAACTTTTTAATTGTAGAGAGAGATTCTGGAAAATTATTGACTTCTGGAAGCATGTCCTTAATTAATTCAAGTAATTCATCAAATGCTTCATGAGCGATTCCATTTGAGGCTTTGAATTTATAAAAGATAAGAGTTACTGACAGCTTTGTATATTTCTGCTTACATCCTCGATATAGAGGGACTTCTGCATCTTCCACCTTCTTTTTATAATCTTCCTCTGTGACATTACTTTGTAGACTTCCACCTTCATCAAAAAAGCTAGCATCCTTGTACATTTGAAGCACATTTGGAAGTTCATAGTCCACATCAGAAGGATCAAAACATTCACCATCTAACACTTCGTCAAAAGGAACCTCTTCACCATGTGCACACCAAATATCATAATCAGGATCAACGCCAAAGTGCAACAAATGTACCTCCATGTCGTCAACAGTTTGCCGGCTAAGGTTACGACAAACTGCACAAGGGCATATAAGCATTTCTGGATTCCTTCCACGCCTCTTTGAATTTAAGACAAATTGTTTAACCCCTTCCCGATACTCATCACTGTTTTTATCTAATTTTACCCAACTTTTATCCACGCTAACGGACATCTAATATGATGGATCTCCTTACCTAAGAAAAATTAGTATTTTTTTTAACAAAAGGAATGAGTAGACATGCATTAACCCAACAAGTAAATACAACATAAAAAGAAAGAAGATATTGCACCAAGGAGCTTGTACTGGCTGTACAGAGATACAAACAGCTCAAAAACTACAAATGTAAGATTATAAAACCTCAGGGAGTAGACCAAATACTAAATATTCTTAGTGTGTCAACACAAATGCAACTGATCTGCAGAGTGGCCTATCGGAGAAGGCATGTATTATGGCATTTGGATATGCAAGAAAGTAAAAGAGCAGAACAAACATTTCAACACTACAAAAGAGCTAGTGCAAACAAAACAATTATCAAAAATAAGGAACACAATGGCGAAGAGTGCAGGGAAAGTACATCAACAACAAACCCAATATTCTTTTTTCTCAACAACATAAAGGGGTAACAGATGTGGAAAGAACACGAAAAAGAAACACGAATCATAATACAAAACAACAACAGGAACAAATAAAATGTCTCAAGACAAGAACCAGCACGTAAAAAGGACCAAGAACTCACCTTTCAGAGCCTGGAATTCATTATCTCTTTAAATCTTGAACAAATGTTTCCTGTTGTTGCAATCCCTTTCCTAAAGCTTTAGGCCTTGAATCCCCTACAAAAGATGAAATCCATCAAAATTAAGGTTTTTGGATATTTCAATTTAGTCATCTATTTACAAAACTGGAAACAAATGGAACATACAAAGAAAAATTGGGAGCTTTATGTGGCCATTTATTCAATTGGAAAACAAAATTACCTTAGGTGTAGAACATTTAGGGTTTTGATTGGAATCAATAGCTTGAAACTTTAGGGATTTGAGGATGAAGCACTAGTGAGTAGCGACCACGATGAACAGCAAAGGTCGGCGAGCAGCGACCACCCTGAACAGCAAAGGGTCGGCGAGCAGCGACCACCCTGAACAGCAAAGGTCGGCGAGCAGCGACCACCCTGAACAGCAAAGGGTCGGCGAGCAGCGACCACCCTGAACAGCAAAGGGTCGGCGAGCAGCGACCACCCTGAACAGCAAAGGTCGGCGAGCAGCGATTTCTGGTTGGCGAGCAGCGACGATTTCTGGTCGGCGAGCAGCGATTTCTGGACGGTGGTCGGCGAGCAGCTATTTCTGGACGGTGGTCGGTGAGCAGCGACGATTTCTGGTCGGCGAGCAGCGATTTCTGGACGGTGGGAACGCACTACGAGCAGCGATTTCTGGGCGGAGGCACGGAGCGATTTTTGAGCAGCGATTTAGGGTTTGGATTTTGGGCGAACGCTGATGAATGAAACGTGATCTTTTGGTTATTTCCTTATTTTGCTTTTGACAGAAAATAATTATTTCATTTAAAAAATTTGACTCAAATTTTTTGCGCGAAATAGCATAAAATTTGCGGGAAAAAAATTTCCGCCCAATACATCCTTCAACCATGGCGTTTGCAAACACCATGCTTTTTTAAAACATTTTGATAGATTTTTTTATCCTATATCTTTTTATTTTTATGGCGTTTATAAACGCCATGAAATATTATGGCGTTTTACAAACGCCATTAAATAATGGCATCATATAAAATAATGGCGTTTTTTTACAAAAACGCCATTAAATATAGTTTTAACGACAGTTCATAAACAAACGCCATTGTTTAAACATCATTGATGACTACATTTGTACTAGTGCTTGCTAGTGTGATTGGATGATTCTCTGAGTGGTTTAATTGCTGATGGATGACTCTCTGAGTGGCTTGTTTGCTGACCAATTGGATGTGAAGACTCCAGGTAAGTTCCCTAGGGGCTTACTCAGGTTGGAAATTCATGCATGTTGTTGCATTTTATGTTAGGTGTTGCATACGCATAAAAGCATGCCATGTAGTATCCTGTTTAGGTTGCACTAATTGAATGAGCATCTGCTTACTTTATGCGTTTGAAACAGAACGGTCGTTATCTGTGATAGTCCTAGAGTCTTTGCTAGGGTTATAGGACGACCTAGTCCCATCGGGTCCCGTCCTGAGTCAATCGAGTCATGAAACTTCCTTATATTATGAGATGCCTGCGGGCTTTATTGTGGAGCGGGTTGGGCATGCGTGCCGCCCGATTATAATGGAATGCATTCACGAGCTGACCAGTCTCCGCCCTATCGGAAGGGGGTGGAGGTAGGAGAGGGATATGCCACTTGGCATTGTCTTGGGCCCTTTACAGTATTTCTGCACATTATTATACCTAGGGGCATGCTAGTGTGTTTGACTTTCGTACGGCATTAGAGCATCTTTATTAGGTATAGCACATACTATGTGGCCTCAGCGAGGACTGTCGGTCCCGCATGAGTGGCTCGATCTGACTCCTTTCCCCGTTCTTTTTTTAAAGGTGTTTTCTACAGATTCTGAGGGCTCGATGTCTATATGACGGGGTTCTTTTGGCGAATTGAAGAACCTGGCTAATTCTCTAACTTGGTATAAATGGTAATCATTCGCTTAGGTTTTGATTTTGACCCGGCTCTGCCGTGACACTTTGTATCTTAACTTTGCTTCCGCTTTACTTTCATTTGAATTGACTTTCGCGACATAGTCTTAAGAGAGGTTAAGGGTACCCTACGCCCCTTCTTGGCTTTTAGGGTTTGAAATCCCTCTTTCTACTAATCTTAAAATGAGTTTGAAACCTCGACCCGTACCTGGATTGCAAGATCCGAACAAGGGGTTTAATCCCATGGAACGTAACTCGGAAATCATAATTCTGGGCCGTTACAAAGATGGTATCAGAGCTGAGGTTGTGCAATTCTAGTACACAAGGGTCGGGTGTATGTTTTGGAAAATCGCTCATGAATTTCAAAGGATTTAAAAGGATTTTAAGAAGGGCAAAATGAACTTAAGGTGCCTAACCGAAATTGGACTAAGTAATGAACTTGATTTGTAATAAAAGAGGAAAACCGACCAAACGGGTACGCGAGTGGGTAGTAAAGGCGCTAGACCACCCCTATTGGATGTAGTTGGGAACGGTAGGCAAAATATCAGCTTGTTCCTTACAGATGGGAATGAAAGACCCCAAGGAGATGCACCGCGACGGATGGAGTTTTGGGGAGAGATTGTGTAATTGTCTATGTGTTGTTCTTCTTGATTTAGCTACTTGTCTAATATGTCTTTTAGATGCGTATTATACTTTATGGGCATAACGTGCATATGTAAAATTTTGTTGGGGTAACTCGTAAACTTGATTATAGAGATAGATAAATTTGGGGGAGAAGTTGAAGATTCATGTGTGTTGCTCTTAATGACTTAGTACGATATTTGTTTACATGAGCTTCTCTCATTATGATATCTGACGTGATTCTTATATGATGCTTAGGTCTTGTTGTGGGCTTATAATTGTGGAACTTGATGACTTGTGTGAGACAATTACTATAATTCTAAATGTGCTTGACTTATGCATACTTGTTTTGTTACTTATATCGCCTATGATGACAATTGTTGGGTGCCTTCTAGCACTTGGTTTGATGAGGATATGAGATGATATTATGGGAATTTACATGGTTGTATGCAAGGTTTTGTACTGGTTTGTTGAGAGCTTATGAGCTAAGGTTTGAGAACCTTACTCTAGTTGATGGGAGAACTTATGATTTGAGGATTGAGAAATTGTGTTTGTTGATTTGAGAGTCATGATATTCTGACTATGAGACTCCATGGTTGAGTTGTTAAGAAATATTTATGGAATTTAAAATCTTGATATAAATTGCTGATTCTTGCTCACATGATAATGTCTTCATAGAGCCGACACGAGTATTTTACAAGGACGCTTGTAAAGTACTTGGTCGGATCTAGTGAGAACATTGTGATGATTTTTGTGATACTTATACAAGTATTTCATGGGGACGCTTATGGAATACTTGTAGAGATCACAAAATGCATCGTCTATGTGCTTAATTGAGATGTTTTGACATGATATTATCCCATAATCTATTTAGCCGATGCCTTACATGCTTTATATGATGTATTTTGATGATATTGCTCTCCTGTGTGAAATTCGTTCAAAAGATGATCATGTGTATGCAACTCGACTAAAAGGTGTGTGAATCAATGAATAGACATAACTTGCTTATTCATAAAATAGGACCTATGTAATTGATATGACGTTGTGTTTCCTACTCTCGACGTGTTATCGTATATATGTTGTGACTGTATGAGATTTTGTGAAGTTATGTTGTGCATCTCTATCTTGTTCGTATGGATGATGATATTCATTTATGATATTTTGCTTATGTGACTACTCGATATCCTATAATTGTCTAGCTAGTATAATTGATGCCTTACATGTCACTTATTCCAATAAGACGATGTTATTCTTGCTTGTCTACGTGTTGAGGGAAAGAGATTATACAACTTGACCTATATGATGATATGTCTTATGTGCTCGACATGTTCTCCTTGATATGTTTTGCCTTTTGAGTTTATGTGAGACTATATCGTGCACTTCTATTCTAAAATGAACTTTTCTTGATATTGGGTTGTGATGTCTTGCTTATATGTCTATTTGAGATATTTTGGCATTATGTTACCATATGACTTATTTATTTGATTCTTTTCATGCTTTATCTGATGAGTTATAATTATTTTGACCTCCATGGATTCTTGGTAAAGTTTTCTTTACGATCTTTGAGAACCTTAATGAATGATCATGACAACACTTTGTCTCTCTTTCTGTCAATCTCATCTTAATTACTTAATTCATTAGTTGTACTTTAATGAGGAGTAGATGTTGTCCTCTCACTTGATGAGTTCTCATACCCTATCGTATTTATTTGTTGTGCCTAATTGACATCATCTTCCCTTTTGTTCTAGAGTGTGTTTTCTCATCATCTTATTCACCGATTTCAACTTGGATGTCCCTTACTCGTGTTGCTCTTAATAGTTGGGGGGTTTTAGGAATGGCAATATGTCGCGTTTTCAGGTATTCAATCCTTAGGTTGTCGACGAGAGTCTTGATTTGTGAAGGTTGCCCTATCCATTTCATGGATTCAATGCTCTTATTTTATTGTTTGTCCCTTGTTTCTCACTCATTCCTCTCCTTTCATGTTGGTTAATTGTCTTGAGGAAGCACCACACAAAAAAAAAGGGGGTCTTTATGAGTGAATCATAAAATCAGTTGGATGTCATCCTTTGTACCAAGAGTCTTTTAACGTATTTGTTCACTCGGGAAATTTCGTTTGAATGTCTTTCTTATGGTCGGTGTCCGCTCAAATGTATATTGTCTCCCTAAAAAAAAAACTAAGATTCTTTCCGGAATGGGTTATAGAGGCAGTGGGGACGAGTCGTTGTTGTCCTGAGAAACTCCTATTTGGTTATAATTGTAGTCTCATTATGTTTCATGTCTTGATGTGCGATTGCGTTATATACTTGTTTTATCTAGATCTACGTTGATATGTATAACCATATGTTTATGTGCTCATAGGCCTATTTGATGTTACTAGTGTCATATAGGGTCCATGACTTGTGAACTACCTCATTTTATGCATCATCTATGTTGTTGTTTATTACTCTGAATCATAGATTCATGACAGTCTCTTCGTTCTTCCTTTTGCTACCGATTGTCCTTTGGAATGCTTAAGAATGATAGGTATAATTGAATTAGTTATGTTGTGCTTATATGTCCCGCCTACATCATGCCTTTATTAATTCTATTGCGGTTTCGTGGTAGACTTGTCATACTTCTTGCGTCTTCTCGTCACATGCTCCTTTGATCCGTGTTTGCTTGTACTTGTTAAATGCTATTGAGTTAGCTATGTTATGATTTTATGCCTTATATATGTGGTTAACGTCTTGCTTAGATGTGTATCCCTCATCGTTGTCTCTTCTTAACTTGTTCTATAACTCTATGATTATCATGCTTTAAGGACCTTACACATCACATGTTCACCTACCATGATAGCCATATAAATTTATGTGATATATACCTGTTATTCTCTTGTAGTATGTCACCCTTGAAAACTGTTATCGGATTTTGATGGTAACCACACTTGAGCAATCCATGACTTGATATGACAGTACATTTAGTTACATGTAATATTCATGCTCATGTTGATACGTATATGTATATCATGACGTCGGTCGTCGGTATAACTATAGATAGTCAATATTGCTTCATGGTCATATTATATTCCCTTTTACCCATCTCTCATGCTCCTGCTATATTTCACATGATTATTTGAGTTGTTGTCATGTGTATTGTTACATGCTACTTATATGCACTCATATAGTGTTGTATGCTACTATTATCCCTTATATGGTCTCTACTTTCGAGGAAATGATTACTGGGTTTTATGCCCTAATTATAACCGTGATTGATTACTAGTACTGCATGACTCATGGTAGCTCGGTCGTGTCATTTCTATCTGTACCTTAGTTGGTATGCATATCCATATCATTATACTCTATATATATGTATGCATGTTTAATCCTCACCATTTTGTTCTCATCGTTTTCGATTATACTTCATGTATTTTAATATTGTTGTGTGGTTATATAGTTGTTTTGACTTGTTGTGTATCGTCATGTTAGATAGTAGACCATCACTTCGCATGCTTACGTCTTACCATATATTATTAATACTATTTGGACATTAAGTAGTTGAGAAAATGATTATGTGATTTATTGCACTCCCTATATTATTTGTATGATCACTCTTATGATATGGATGGTTTGACTTATTATGTGTCATCTCGTTGTTGTTAAGGTATATTTTCATGTACTTACCCATCGTCAAGTGTTATCGATAGTATGTAGAAATTTTGCATCAATGATATGGTATGTGGTTATTTGCACCATTTACATTACCTGTTTGATCACGTACTCATTTAATAGGGTTTTGGTAGTATACCTATGTTGTATGTTGCCTTGTTATGTGATCTTATGAAATGATGATTGCTTACACACTTTGAATGCTATCATTAGAGCTATCTTGTTGCCTTTTGACACCATCATACTCTAATTTATATGAATAGGACCATGCGTAGGCCATAATATTATCCATGCTCACTCTTACTTGTCATATGATGTCTTTCTATACTTGTTATGCATTAATAGTTTTAAGCTCCTATGCTCGCATGTCCATCCTTATAGTTTAAATTGCACTTACATGTCTACACACAACCCTTTTGCTTAAGATTTGTTGCTATTGTACTATCTACCATGTTGAGGTTATAGTGGTATGAAATATGTGTTGATGTGTGCCTTGGTGACACAATTGCATGAAGCACACACTTGCACTTGCCTTTCTCTAGTGAACTATATGATATGTCTTTCGTGACATTTAAGACATGTTGATACTATTTCTTACATGTTTTGTTCAATTCCCTTACACCATAGCGACATATAGGATTCCCTTAGGCATGTACTGGATATATTTGGTTGTATTCGGATGGCAAATTGTTAGGACTATCTTAGGTATATACAAACGTTTTATCTTAATAGCAATTCCTGACCATTATATGTGATCTTCCTTGCGACTTGTGAGTGCGGCTTTGATTTGATAGTAGTGTGTATATTGAGGTTTCTCCCGTAATGTTATATTATTTACATTGAACCTTACCACATGTTACGACACTGACACTAGAATCATATTTTCATTGCCTTCTGAGATAGGTTCATGTTAGTGTGCAAGATTATCACGTTGTGTGTTTTATGACTTGATGTGTTATATGTTGATTTGAGTAATACAATCGTAACCTTAAGGGTTTCCCTTGGGCATCGGCGAAATTAGCGTGTTCAGCCTTACCAGATACTATCCGAGTCTATCTTCGTGTCAAGAGTTAGTCGAGTATCCCTTAGTATCTCTTTCTTTTGGTTCAAACTTAGGCCTTGTGTCATCCTTGTATAATCGTATATGGTGGGATCAAAAGTGGGTTGTCTAGATTGATCAAAGTTGCCCCATTTGTTCGGTTCTGTGCGAGTCATGATTCTGATTGTGCCCTTTCGAGTTGGTGGTGATGTGTGAGTATGATGATTTTGTTTTTTTCTGGTTGATCGCAATGTACAAAATTCTATGATTGTATGATCTGCTGATGATGAATTTTACTATGATGATATTCTGGATATGCTGATACTTGAGTTTAATGTTGAGCCCGATCAAAAGAAATGAACTTAGGGAGTGGAATATGAGATTAGTCTTTAGAGGTGGATAAATTGCTTCTTAAATCCTTGAGAATCTGGTTGATTGACATAGGAAGAGCTGACTTGAGTTTTTGAAATGTATTTTTTTTTCTGCTTTTTAAAAATGATTTTAGTCTCGAGGACGAGACTTGCTTTTAGAGGTGGATGATGTAAAGACCCAAAATCTTAAAATATTATTTTATGAATTATGATTTAATTTCAATATTAACTTTCTGAGATTCTGAAAATTTTAAAAATTCTTCGTCCTCGATCAAAATGATTTTTATAAATATTAGATTTCGGGTTAAGAGATGAGTATTATTCTGAACATATTGAGGTGGGTACCGTAAATTTTATGTCAAGTAGGAAATAAGAGTTGAATTTCATAACTTGATGTGGTAGTGTTTATATAATCTAAAATAGCGGGATATTTTTTGTAAATTTTCGCTTAATAACCTAACCCTATTTGAACCCGTATAAATACTCTTTATCTCCTGTGAAGTGCCCCTATTCACTGTTTCTTCATCTCCCTTCCGCCTCTTCTCTCTCTTTTACTTAGAGGAACCCACGCCTCACAAGCTCTCTCTCTCACCCTTGCCGATTGCCAACAAGGCTAAATCGCAGCTTCTCCGTCCAGATTCAAAGGAGTTTGCCCTCTCCCTACCTCACTGGACTCGCCAAGATGCCACCAGCAACGAACTCGACGACGGTAGACCATGGCCTCCCCTCACCTCTCTCAGATCTCGTCTACCTCTGCGCCTGTTCGCCCCCGTCCGCAGCCTCCTGCCCTCCCATGGCTCCTTCTATCTTCATCCTCTGTTCTCTAGCCCTCACTCGCTCACTCACCGATCCGCCGCCTCCGGTCGTAGCCAAACTCCGGGCGCCGACGAATCTCGCTGTTTGGACAGCAGCTACGGGCTCTCTCCCTCCTGCTCGCACAAGCCGGCCACGCGCTCCCTCCTCTCCGGCAACGCTCGACTGGTGGATCCGTCCGCTCACTCGCTCGCATTCGCCCGCGCTCTCGCATACAACCTCTCTCTCTCATTCGCTCAGTCGGCTGCCATTGGAGGTCTGAAACTGAGCTTTCAAGGCCGAGCTTGCGCCGATGTCGGGTGCTAAGCCGCTGAGCACGACTCGAGTCCCGCCAGCACCTCCTCCCTGGCCCAACGCAGAGTGCCTATTCGCCGAACCCGAAGCCGAACCTCAAAACCACCTCCTCAGCCTTGATCGGGAAGCGGGGTATAATTCTTGTGTCTCTTGCCTTAAATCAAATTAGTTTATTCCAACTACTAATTTAATTTAATGGAGTTATCAATTGGGGTTTATTTAATTCTGAATAACTTGAATGATTTCTAAAAGAATTTGTTTTAATAAAGGGTTTTGGTTTCAGATTTATTGCTCGGGTGTGTGATTGCTTGTGATGCCTTATGAGTTGGTGTAAACTTGTTTAGTCACTTAGTAACTTAATTGGTTGTTTGACTTGATATCACTACCCCATATTTAAGCTAGACAAGTTAGTTAACTAGAGTAGTAATATGAATATTTTAGGTCCTTTAATTGGTTGAATGCTAGTGTAACTATGTAGGAAATGTCTTGAGAACTTGATGTGCCTTGTGAACTTACTATACATGGACTTCCTTGGTGTGGCTATGACCTTAAAATACGGTTTTGTTGTGAATTTGGTTGAGTATTTGAGGATTTGATAAATTATGAATTACTTGAGCAGTTATTAAGCAAAACCTAAAGTAAGATGTTTTGAGTGGTGATCTTGGTAAGACTTTGAACTTAGTTCCATACCTGATGGGAACAAGGTTAATTGAGAATGGTGGTTATGATGAGATGTTAGTTATTTGAATAAAATATTGTTGAATCCTGTGTTGACTTGAAAATCTGTTTGTGTGTTGTTTAAATATGTATTGATGAGCTATTCCTCGCTTATTACTTGCTAGTGTGATTGGATGATTCTCTGAGTGGTTTAATTGCTGATGGATGACTCTCTGAGTGGCTTGTTTGCTGACCAATTGGATGTGAAGACTCCAGGTAAGTTCCCTAGGGGCTTACTCAGGTTGGAAATTCATGCCTGTTGTTGCATTTTATGTTAGGTGTTGCATATGCATAAAAGCATGCCATGTAGTATCCTGTTTAGGTTGCACTAATTGAATGAGCATCTGCTTACTTTATGCGTTTGAAACAGAACGGCCGTTATCTGTGATAGTCCTAGAGTCTTTGCTAGGGTTATAGGACGACCTAGTCTCATCGGGTCCCGTCCTGAGTCAATCGAGTCATGAAACTTCCTTATATTATGAGATGCCTGCGGACTTTATTGTGGAGCGGGTTGGGCATGCGTGCCGCCCGATTATAATGGAATGCATTCACGAGCTGGCCAGTCTCCGCCCTATCAGAAGGGGGTGGAGGTAGGAGAGGGATATGCCACTTGGCATTGTCTTGGGCCCTTTACAGTATTTCTGCACATTATTATACCTAGGGGCATGCTAGTGTGTTTGACTTTCGTACGGCATTAGAGCATCTTTATTAGGTATAGCACATACTATGTGGCCTCAGCGAGGACTGCCGGTCTTAAGAGAGGTTAAGGGTACCCTACGACCCTTCGTGGTTTTTAGGGTTTGAAATCCCTCTTTCTACTAATCTTAAAATGAGTTTGAAACCTCGACCCGTACCTGGATTGCAAGATCCGAACAAGGGGTTTAATCCCTTGGAACGTAACCCGGAAATCATAATTCTGGGCCGTTACATTTTGTTTGACAAAGATATTACGTGGATACATCTATATATCAAAGAATAAAAGTATACATTATTTCTTTCATTTTTGGTATTATCCAAACTTATCAAAGTTGGTTGATAGGAACGCACAAATTTACCTATAATTATATATAATCAAAATGTTATTTTTTAAATAAATCTATACATAATACATCTATATCTATAATAATATATATAATAATACTAGAAAAATTGTGTTTGATAAATATGTTGTTTTTTAAATAAATCTATACACAATACATCTATATCTATAATAGTATATATAATAATACTAGAAAAATTAGCTCATCATTTACAATAATCTTTACCTTATATATCTCATAGCCTCATAAATAAATAAATATCTAATAAATCTCACATTTATGTTCTTCAAAATTATATACACTCTTAGGCCATATCCTATAAATTATTTTCATTTCTTTCAAAGTAACCCTATATATTTGGCATGGGTTGATTAGGAGGAACAAAAATACGTGTCATGCCGTCCTTAATTACAAAAGGGGAGCACGACTCATAAGATTAAAGACTTCTACTTTAGTATATAGTAAGAATTGATAGATTGATATCTTTATCCATAATAATAATATATATAATATAATATAATATATATACTAGAAAAGTTGTGTTCAACTCACATAAATGCATATCTTATCACTTCTAATATTATATCAATTTAAATTTCAAAGTTATAATTTCTTGAATTAAAAAAAAACAGTGTATAACTTTTCATCTTCCAAAATTTATATATTTATTAATTCAAATTTATTTTCTGTATTAAATTGAATGTCTCGATTTCAAAGGTATTAATGACTCTTTTTTTCATCTTCTAAGTGATTCGATGCTAACTTCATTGGATTCCAAGTAGTAATGTTCATCTCATAAATCTCATAGCCTCATAAATATATACCTAATAAATCGCATATTTATGTTATTCAAAATTATATATACTCTTAGTTCTTATCCTATAAATTATTTTAATTTCTTGCAAAACAAAAAAAAAAAAACACTATATAATTGACATAGGTTGATTGGGAGGAACAAAAACATGTGAATGAGAAGTAGTTACCCCCCAAAAATAAGAAATTCATAGAAAAAGAGTCTCAACTAATTTGAAGAAAAAAGTATCCAAAGTAATATTTTGCATCTTATTATTCATTTTTTAAAATTAATATATAACAAATTTGATATTTCTGTTTAATTCAGAAATATTTCTTATACAATGTTTGTTAATGTTATTATAGAGAAGTAATATTCATGAAAAATACAAGAATTAGAAGAAGTTCATAGAGAAAGAGCTTCAATCGAGAAGAAAAAGGTACAAAAAGTAATATTTGACATCTTATTCTTATTTTTTTAAAATTAATATATACAAAAATTGTTATTTAATATTTCTTTTTATTTTGGAAAGGTAATTTTATTTTTGTATGATGTTTGTTAATGTTATTGTAGAAAAGCTCTATTGATGAAAAATACAAGAATGAGTAGAAGTTCATAGAGAACGATCATCAACCGAAAAGAAAAAGTTATATAAAAATAAAAATTAATGGCAAAGCACATATTAGTAATAAAAGTTTAATTATCTTTAATATTAATTACAAATAAATAATGTGTAAATCAACTATTGTGTAAATCAAATTATGATACATATAAATTAAAAGCAAGATTTACCATTTGTACAATGTTTTATAGTTTTCGTGTACCCTAAAGATTGTATAAATATATGATATATCTATACACAAGCCAACCAATTTTATATTTTGGTTTTGAAGTGAAAACAACATCAATATATAGTTTAATCCATCATAAAACAATTCACTTTTACAAGATGATATGAATAATCAACAAGAAATATTAACAAATAAAATTATGAGTTGAAGTTCATGTAAGATACCAAACTAGGACATTAACAATTACGTAACAATATTTATTAAAATTAAATGCCAAACATACAAAAAAATAAACATTTTATAAATTACTTAAACGAAATTGTTATGAAGCATATAAAACCAAGGTTTATCAGTTACAAACATATAATTTAGATTTAGGAACAATATGACATAAAATAATTTTTTAAATAATCCTATAAAATACCAAAACTTATATGTCTCGTGCGTAGCACGGGCATGACTTGCCTAGTATCATATACAATCAGGTTAAGATTGTTATCACATTTAAATTACTTAAAAATTTCAACTTCAAACCTATAAAACAAAATTTTAGACGCAAAGGGTGATATGTTATAAATACATCTGATCAAACTGAAAATACAACTTCATCTACCGGTAAACATAATTCCAAATTTAATTCCAAATTTGTTCAAATTGAAAATACAACTTCCTCTTATCAGATTCTGTATAATTCTAACCCAAATGTATGAAATGTATACAGAAATCGATATAAAACTCAATGTAAAACATGACAAATTAGGCGCACAACATCCTACTTTATTGAATTTGAAAAACTAAATGCGAAAATGAAACAATATTACCTAATCTACCTTGTGTTGCCTCCCAAGAAGCGTCTTTGTTTCACGTCTTTGGCCTGACGTGATGCATTTCTTGATCAAGTTATCCCATGAAGATCCCTCGCACTTGCCCTTTTCTTGACAAGAGGGGGAACCTTAGGAATTTCTCCAATATGTTCATCCATTGCACCAATCAATTCCTTATTAGCATAAGTTTCTCGTAGATGTTGCCCTGAAATTGAAAAAACTTCAACATTGTTAAGAATCAATTTCTCATAGGGAAGAATAATAAATTCATTCGCCTTATACGCATTTTCATGTGGCTCAAACAAATTCTCAATTTTCATTTCAATCTTATCTTTCACTAATTCAATTTTCTCATTGTTAGAAGACCCAGTAATCAATGACTCATTTTGAATAGAAGCATTTAACAAATTATTTGATTCATTTATGCAGTAAATATCATTAGAATCAAGAACATGCACATAATCATTAGGAGAAAAGAGTAATATGCTCAAATATAGAAAATTCAATCTTTCTACCGTCAAACTCCATTGTTAGTGAACCTTCAAAGCAATCAATCTTAGTCTTTACCGTTCGCAATAATGGCCTTCCCAAGATAATTGGGGTTTCAGGCGTACCCTATTCCATATCTAATAAAGAAATCAGCTGGAAATATCAAATCATTTACCTTAACCAAGACATCTTCAACAATTCCTCTAGGCTTAATACTAGAACAATCAGCGAGTTGTATAGTAACACCAGTTTCTGACAAAGCATTGAGACCCAAGAACATGTGCAAGTTGTATGACATAACATTGATTGATGCTCCTAAATCCAACATAGCCTTAGTGAATTTAGTATTACCTATTGCACATGGGATAGTAAACATACTTGGATCTTCTCATTTTTCAGAGAATCTTTTCCGAAGCAAAGCAGAAACATTCTCATTCAAACTTACCTTTTCATTCCTTCTCATCCTTTGCTTCCGTTTCATATATAGTGCATAGTTCTTTCAAAAACTTAGGATAGCGAGGTACAATTTTAATCAAATTCAAGAGTGAAATATTTACCTCACAATGAGCAAATGTATCATACATGATTTGTTCATCTCCCCACTTATGATCAGGTCTTAGGGCATGAGGAAAGGGTGGTACAGGTCTTGGAACCTCAGAAGACCACTCCTTTGACGATTTCTTTGCGGATGACTCAACGTCAAAATTTGGATCAACTACTGCAAGGTGCGGCATACGCCGATTTTAGGGGCGGCGGGCGCTATCTAACAGTGTGCTGGTTTCCGAGTTGTTGTCATCTCCATCACCCATGTCAATCACATTCTTAGGCCTTTCTTCAACATTCCTAGTGGGTAAATTCACTTCTTTTCCTCCTCTAAAGATCATGGCACTAACATTCTCCTTCGGATTAACTACCACTTGTGATGACAACTTCCCCGAATCTTTAGCTTTCAACTCTCCAATCTCCTTATCCATTTGACTCAATAACTTCTCCTGAACACTCATCTTATCCAACAATAACCTCAAAGTTTCATCTATGTCCTCTGTTGAGTGTTTCTCTGACAATTATCATATTGTCCTCTTCATTGATAAGGAATTTGTTGTTGCTGACCCCTACCGTTGAATCCACTTTGATAATTTGAATTGTAACCCTGATTGTAGACATTTTTACCAAAGTTGCGGCGAGGTCCATAATACATAGCACTCAAATCAGCGACATCCTCCTGAATCAAAGGACACTTATCATTCGGATGAGTTGGATCTTCGCAGACACCACAAGGTCTAGGCTGCTGAGGTTGATTCATTTGCATAGCCATCTTGTTGACAAGCTCAGTAAGCCTATCTAAGTCATCCTTGACAACACGATCAGCGTTCCTATTGACTTTTCCGAAGACGTGGTAGAGATCTACCACCTCGAACTACTGAAGAATGAGGAAGATGTAAAAAATGAGCAATCTTAATCTTCCAAGGGTAAGACCAACAACCTTTGAGAACGTTGATAATCGTAAGGTTGTCTCCCTCGATCTGAATACGCAAGAGTCCAAACTACTGTTAAGAAAAAAATCACTTACACAAATTTAACCATAAATAATTTTCTTAAATACAAAAGTAAATAAATTCTAGAAAATTTAAGACTTTTTTTACGCTTTGGGACATTATTTTTCAAAGAAGTGCATGAGAAATTGAGATGCTCACGAAAGACATTCTCCTGCTTCTCTGGTTCTTCAACCATGTTAACCTCTCACACTGCTTCCGAGAGATTAACAGATGCGCCGACCACATATCTCACCTCTTCCAGTATGCTGTCTACCCAGATGCTCGGATCGATAGACATCTTTATATTCTCATCCGCAAGGATGCTCTTGGGGGTGGTCTCGTAGGGACTAGCCCAATCCAAATCGTTACTTGTATAAAAAAAAAAGATAAATCATAAATGTGAATTGACCCACCAATACAATTGCAATAAATTTTACGGTTATAAAAATGTTCATTTCAATCTTTTCTTCCTTACATGGTGATCAACCACCACTTGCACCCAACCTCCATCAAACTCAGTAGCATCTTCAAGCCTTGTCAGTGCCGGTTGCCTTCCAACAATCGGATTCACCGACTCTATTCGGCCTCGACCCGTTAGGGCACTTGCGATCCCTAGGACTGAAGAAATACCACTTCTTTTCCCCAAATATAGCTTTGGCTGATCGAATTCCAATCATTCGTGAGTTAATTCAAAATTCAAAGCACTCAATTGACACCAAAAGGGGGGAAATTGAAAGGCTTGTATTTGTAGCTAATTACTAGGCAACACCCAAGGATTGAACTTGTACAAATCAATGTCGCCGATGATCGGGAGGAAGAACTGGTGGCCGGCGACCATGCGACAGAGGTACTGCACCATCAGCTTCTCGTCGGTGGGGTAAAACTGAAATCCAGGAGGTAAGCTCATATGGTTGCAAAACAGGATTTTTTTTTCCACAAATTTCTTAAAGAGGGTTTGGTTTTTACATGAATACAATAATAATTGATCAAGTTTCGGAGTTGTGCACAAGTGCACAACGACCATGGCTTATATAGGAGAGAAAGAAGGCCAGTGGCCAATGAAATACTACCCGGTGAACATTATATGGGTAATAAATAGTGTGACGGTGATTTTTTTTTAGGGTAAGTTATCATGATGACATTTTTTACGTTGAAATTGTTTCACAGTGACAAATTTTTGATATAGTCAACGGTCAAAATTTAAAAATATCAATTGATGACAATATTTGGTGATATATAGTGTGGCGATTACAGTTTTTTGTGATTACACGATTTTTGTTACAAATATTTCATAAAATACTATTTTGGTAACAATTTTTGGTCAAAGAAAATATTCGAACGTTTAAAAGTTTAGTCGGTGATAATATTTTTGGAGATATATAATATGGTGATGACATTTCTTATAGAGATGGTACCTTGGTGACAATTTTCATAGATAGTCAATTAATGATCAAATTTAGAAAATACGGGTTGGTGACAATATCTTGGTGATAAATATGGGTTGGTGACAATATCTTGGTGAGTTTGTGATAAATACGGGTTGATGACAATATCTTGGTGATAATCAGTTTTCGGGTGATGAAATGGTGTGGAATTATGTACATTAAATTTTTGTTTGCTTAGCTTTAGCCCCTCTATGGTCTATGCTCCCCTCGTTCCAGGGTTTCAGTTTGGTGACAAAAATGAGTTAATATTTGGTGACAAAGGTGATGACATTAGTACTATACACACATTTTAGTTTGGTAATAGTGTTTTGTAGTTGGTTAAAATAGGTTGGTGACAATTTCATGTAAGAGAACTTGTCAAACTTTTCAAAATTTATTTGGTGACAATATTTGATGATATATAATGTAGTGGTGACAAAATGTAGTGGTGACATTTATTGTTATGTTGACATATTTTTGTTAGTTTTAATGGTTCAATATTTTGAAATATTGGTTGATAACAATGCCTTGGTGATATATAATGTTATTGTGATAATTTTTTAAGGTTACAATATCGCGGTGATAATATATTGTTATCAATCTTGTCACTAACAGCTCTCACCAGCAGCGGTCACGAGGAAAAATCATTTATTTGCAGAAAAAAAATCATTTGTCACCGGGAAATGGTGATATTGGCAACTGTCACCAGAAGAAAATCAAACATAAAAAAATCTATCACCAGGAAAAAAAAATCAATTGTCACAAAAAAAATTCCCCACACTAGAAAAAAATGTCACCAAAAAAGTCAATTGTCACTGAAACAACTATCACAAAAAACATATGATCAACTGTCACCATGTAAAGGCTCGAATTTTTAAACCCTAATTTTCGGAAAAAGAAATTAAAAATGAATTTAAATCGGATTTGTTTTGATAAAATGATAAAATAAGTTGATGAAATGGTAATGTTTTATAAATGGATTTTTTTGGATGATTTGAGAAAGCATTTTGAATGGTGATTTGATCTAACTTGAGGTTTTAAAAGAGTTTTGGGAAATCTTGGAAAAATGACTTACCTTGCCTAACATGGTGAATAAATTTGATGACTTGTGTGTGATAGTATATGCTTTAAGTAACATTAGAAGTAGACTTATTTATATTACTTATATATGTGTTAGGTGATCATCTCTGACATGTTGGCTTTCTGTATACCTAGTTGTTGCCTTTTGTTGTTCTGCACTTCCAGGTGAGTTCCTATATGAGCTCACTCAGATTCGAAAAGAGATCTCCCTGCTTGTAGCCATGTGCATACTAGGTGCTTGCATTCATAATAAAGCATGCCATGTAATATCCTGTTAGGATTGGACTCATGATTGAGCATTCGTTTACTCATTACTTTTGTAAACAGAACGGCCGTTATCTGTGAAGTAACTAGAGTCATTGCTAGGGTTATAAGACGACCTAGTCTCATTGGGTCCCGTCCTGATTCAATCGAGTCATGAAACTTCCTTATATTATGAGATGTCTGCATGCTTTATTATGGAGCGGGTTGGGCATGCGTGCCGCCCGATTATAATGGAATGCATTCACGAGCTGGCCAGTCTCCGCCCTATCGGAAGGGGGTGGAGGTAGGAGAGGGATATACCACTTGGTATTCGGTAATTTCGGTGCTAAGGCTTTATTATATTTATGCACTTGATCTTAGGAGCATGTTAGTGTGTTAATATTCCGCCTTGCACCTAGAAGCATCTTTATTAGGACTAGCGTGTGTATATGTCTGCTCGTTTGGGATTATATTGCGTTGGGCTTCGATCTGACACCGTCCCGCATACATATTTTTTTAGGTTTGTTTTGCAGCATGATTGTTCCTTACTTTTGTGACGTGGGAACTCTCTTGGGCGAAGAAATGGTCTAACCTTATATTTCGATAAATGCGCTTATTGATTTGGTTTTGACCCGGCTCTGCCGTGGCACCCTCTTGTATTACACCTTGATTCCGCTATTTGCATGACTATTGGTTTTTCATGCTTAGACTTACGACATGTACATGGGACTTCCCCGGGGATTCCAAAAATCCCTTCGAATTTTGGGTATGAAATCCCACTTCAAAACGTTAGAGTAGAATTTCAAACCTTCAACCTGTACTCGGGGCGCAAGATCCTAACGAGGGGTTTCATCCCTCGAAACGTAACCCGAGAATAATAATCTCGGGCCGTTACAAAGTTGGTATCAGAGCGAGGTTTTGCAAACCGAGTATGATAGGTTGAAGTGGTTTTGCAAATGGTCCAAGGTTTTCAAATAGTTTGTCAAAATGTTTTAGCAAGGGCAAAATGAATTTAATATGGTTAACTCAAATTGACTAAATATGAACTTGACTTAATAAATTCGGTAATCAAACAAAGGGAAACGATGGGGTAGTAAACGCGCTAGACCATCCCTATTGGATGTAGTTGGGAACGGGTAGGCAAAAATATAGCTTGTTCTTTACAGATGGGCCTACAAGACTCCAAGGGATTGCGCCGTAGTGGCTGGAGTGGCGAGTTAGGTAGAGACTGTGAGGTTTTGCCCCTCCGGTCAGTCGCCCCTCGAAGGGCGGCCATAGGATAGCTTGATTGTTGATTGTTTTGTGTTGAGTGTTGTATGTTTAAATTGGAGACCTGGTTGATATTCTTGACTATGAATTATGTGTTAAATGTCATGTGAATGGAATAGCGGGGGAGACCGTCTACCATTATAGAGTCTGGGATTCCAGTCCTCGTGGGATCGCCTTTGACCTCTTAAGCCTGACTATTTCCTTCTTCGATCTTCTTTTCCCGACCCCACTAAACGTCTTTATTGAGCTTTTCTTGTGATGTCGGTGTGATCTATGGGAAATTGGGAGGAATAACCACATTTGAGGTTGTATTGGAATACGTTGTTTACTTGAGCCCTTTACTACCCTACTCGAAAGTTACACGAATATTTCACGGGAAACAAGTCATGGGGTTCATGGAAGTGAGTCAGAGTCGCCCTTGTAGATCTCTGTCGGGTTATCTTAGTTGCTGATAGAGTATATTTTAGTCATGTTTTTAGTATAGATTTGCATATTATTTTAGAGCATGTTTACATGTTTTATAGCTTATTTGTTATTATTTAGTTTTCGGAGTCTACACCCGTGTTATATTGATTTCAGGCATTTTGGAGCGAATTTGGAATAAATTACATGGGACAAATTACACAAGGCTGGAAAAGTTGAAGACTACCTAAATTATGGGTTGATCATTGATGACGTGCCGTATGCAGGGGTGCGGTCCCGAATGGCTCCTCGCTAAACAAAAGTTTCCTTATTAGTTTTAGCATATGTTTAAGGATTAGAAAGAATTAGGTATTTATTATATATTTTTATTAGGATAAACTTACTCCGTAGTTTATATATATATTTATACATTCCTATGGGAGAAGGGTGAAGGCCGAATGTGAACATACATGAGACGGCCGACTAACATTGTTCCACCTAAAACCTAATTGTCTTTTGCTTTATTTCTATGGAGACCTAAACTCTCCCGTTCTGTCTACAATTTGAAGCTTTGTTTGGATTGATTTGTGAGTTTCTGAATCTTTTTCCTTATTTCCTATATTGAATGTTTCGACTTCTTTGTGCTTGAATGTTTGATTCTATCTCGACTGATCAACTTGGTAGAATCAATTCAATTGCTAGGGTTTTGTAGATTCCTGATTGTGAACCTTAACCCAAGTGGCAAACTTATCCCTTTAGGGCTGATTGAACTAATTGGATGGTTAGGAAGTTGGATGTGTTGTTAAATCCTTCTTTAGGGACTGCAAATACCTTGGTTAATCTCTGGTCTTAAAGCTATCAATTGGGTTAAATCCTTCTTTAGAGATTGTTCGATTGATAAGGGTTTCTAGGACTGATTGGACTAGTAACTATATTAGGTCGGGACAAGGGCATTCATAGGAAGACTAAAAGGATAAGAGGAAGTTACAATATCAATTCAACCAAATAAAGTGGATAGTTGTAGGTAGAACGATTTTCTCTAAATTGCTTTGCATTAATTTGTTTATAGTTTATTTTATTTTCTTTCTTATTTTCAATCAATCAAAACCCCCCGTTTCCTATTAACTTAACTTAGAAATAACTTGCATATTGATCCATAGTGTGAAATTATTAATTGGTAAATGAACTTAACTTAGAAATAACTTGATTCTCTGTGGGATCGACTCGTGCTTACCACGTTACATTAGTTAGGTAGGTTCGAAATTATTTTGATACGGTTAACGCGACTAAAAACTGTCCATCAGTTGCTTCATCCATGATTGTATGATTCTATATGTACTACCCCGTAGACTTGCATATTGATCCATAGTGTGAAATTATGCCTACATGTTTTGATGTCCATGTTTATCCATTGTTTAGGTCTGTGTTACATCTGTTATGCCCCCATATCATACCATCCTGATCTACTTAGTATGTGCATTGTTATACTAATGCTTGAATGTATGTGTCATATGTTAGGGAGCTACCTAATTCTATGTAAATAGGCTCATGATAGTGTGATTGTTCCATTCTGATATAATGTTAGAGTGTGTCTTTACTTGATGAGTGCGTGTTACAACTTGATGTCCAACCTGCCTCGTATGATGCCTAATTTCCAGCATGCTTACCTAACTGTCATGCCATGATGATCTCCATGTTTCTCACATGCTTTCATGAATATACGACCTGACACGCCGCACGAACACACACCACTGTAATTCCTGGTTTCGTATATGCATGACTCGACATGATGTGGTATTCCCAGCATATATTATGATGATGATCCTTAATGTAGATTTGTGGTTGTATGCCATTATATACCCATGCTTGGCCACCTTGTTAGGTCTTATGTCGTACTTCGTTGTATTCCCGTCATACCCCCCGATGCATGCACAACTTGATTTCATTGGTTCCCCGCATCATCATACTAATGATTGATTAAACACATATGTCGCAAGTTACGAACTCGCATGATGTTTACTCTCTCTCTTGGGTTAGGTTCATGATAGTGTGACCCTTAGCATGTCAGTCTTGCTCTCGCCCCTCATCATGCCTTTATGACCACTAAACCATAGCATGCTTACCTTCCTGATTTTCGTGATGTTTTATCATGCTCAGTGGTATCCTCTCGTATTTCCCTGAACGTATGACTTGATATTTTGTGCATGTGTCGTTTAGATATTTGCATGGACCCATAACTGTCTATCATCCTACCCAAGCTTAGCTATCTTGCTTTAAACCCATGTTATACTCCGCTATATGTCTATCATGCTTTTAGATCATTACGGTGTGGCTTATTTAACTCTTTGCAAACTGTTGTGCTAATCAATGAACGTATGTACGAATCAGGAGTTAGTATCACGTTTTCGCATATACAAGACACCTGAATGCTAGGGTGAGTCTAGTCAAAGTACCTTAATTGTACTCATGTTTGATATGTGTTGGTAGTATCCTATAGGGCTTATGAATTCCAATATGACTCGATGAGCGGTAACTTGTCATGCTTGCTTCATCACGTGAATATGATTGTCCTATGATGTGCTAGTTGTTGTACCATTTCATGCACTTTTATGACGATTCATTTCTAACATGATTATAATGTATCGTCCGTGATGTTCTCTTGTTCACTCTGTAAAGATATCCATGTCTTATCATGTATTGCTAGAATCAAGTAGGATCACGATGTGACATGATATATCCTTATGTTAAATACATGCCCTGGTTTTTACTGTCAATCTATACCTGTGTACTTGCATGATTTGTGTTCCTGTGAAGTCGTACTATCTTAAGCTCATGTTGTCATTTCCGCCATATTTCCCCCTTGTCCTCATATGGTCACGTTACGATTGGTTGATCCCTTAAATGCATTCGTGCTAGTTGCCAAATGATCATGTAACCTATGCTGCATAGCCATGCATCTTATCGTGTTAGAATATATCTTATAGGACCCGTGAATTATGACTTGTGTGTATTCGTGCCCTACTTGCATTATGATCTGCTCTTTCATGGAATAGACTTCGCAAATTCTTGTATTCTTTCCAACATCTCTAACGTGCGGTCTTTTTAACTTTTAGGAATTGATAGACCCAGTTGTAGAGTCAGTGCCTATTGTTGATGCATGTTAAGCATTAGGTGAATATCAATGTGTGCCTATCATCTCATCACTCGATGTTGTCTCTGCATGCCCCTGACATTCTTAAGGCTTCTGCAAATGAATAATCTGGCACCTGGCATGACCACACACACATCATGATAGGTATAAGACACTCGCATGATTACCCTTGCATATATAATGTAGCTTACCGTCCCCTTGAAACATGATACCTTAGGAGCATTGTCCTGTTTCGCACTATGATACGCGCGTGACTCATTAATCACAACTGCTTATATTCCTTTTATATGTGCTAATGATTGGGTGCAATAGTCCTGCTTAAACTTCTATGACACGCCCCACTATTATGTGGAGTTGCTCGGCGCATCTTATTCATATACATCTATGACTGTCATGTAGTACCTCGTAAAATCTATGCCTACAGAGATATGACTTGTACGATCGCATACTCAACTTGCATTTCATGCAGCCACTATTGTCATAGGTTGTGATAGCCTTGATATACCCTCTTTGCATGATCTTATGACTGTCTAAGCATGTTAGGAATTGTTAACCCAATTAGAATGTTATGCCTCCACCGAGTTGTCTCATGCTAAGTATGATTAGTGGCATGCTTATGAGTGTTCTCATCTGAATTGTTGTCCTTATCACATGATGCCCTTCCGATGCTTAATTGGATAAATTCATATTTTGGTGGGATATGTGTTAATTAGAAATTGAGTATCTAGTTGCGTGTTATACCCTATGACATGGTAGATGCATATATACGTGAAATGTGATTTTGGTGTTAAATTATTCCTCAAAGATTATCCTTGATTGCGTTCATTCTTTGACAATATATTACTAGTATCATGGAGGACTGCTTTCCAACCATAGCTCATTATATGCTGACATACCGCATTTATCCTATCATAACAACCTTGTTGTTACATGACATGGTTTCTATACGACTTTATATGATCCTTTCATGGCATTAGTCCGATTTATAGGAAACATCTCGATAGGTCTGCATATGATCCCACATTGATTATGACCTGCTTATGTGTACCTATCACGAACAATTTACCCTACGTATAATGCTATGTGTTGTTTGCTAGATTTTGCATGAGCTTTCTGTCGCACAATTCTATTGTTGCATCCGCCTATACATGTCTCTTATACATATCAAGCTAAGCTTGATATATGAAATGAAAAGTTGCTAGCTAGTCCCTTATACCCCATGCAGAACTCGATCATGCTTCTGGTTGCCCCTATTTGTTTACATTTTTCATCAAGGTAGGTACGTGTTAGTGTTCAGTGATGTGACTAGTTTACTTCATGATTGGTATGTGTCTTGCTTGCTGCACTTGTGACCTCGTAGAGTTCCATAAGGGCACCATACTCCTTCTTGGGTCGGGATCTTGTTTTTCGTCGTGTCATCATCAGTTGGTCTGTGTTTGGTTCCGTGGGGAGTCCGGGTTGTCCTCCTTGTCTCTCCCCTAACTAAAAATTTGCTTGCAATACTTTGACGAATGATGGCGTAGAAAAGAGCACGTTTAGCCAAACAACACGGGAGCGGCACAGCGGAAGCACGGTGGGCCCATAAACCCTAGGTCCCAGAACTGACATATTGATTCTTTGAATGATGAACTGGTGGTGGACGTTACTTGGTTGACTTCTACTTATGATTATGATTTTTAGTGCTTTGGTGTTCCTATGTGACTGACCTTGTGATATGATTTGTGTTCTGTGTCGGTAGGCCTTGCCTGAATTCTTTTACTCATGGAATGTGAATTATACCTACTGAAATCCTGACTTGTGTTGGTAATAATGATATTACGTGCCCCGATAATATGTGACAGTATGATATTGTGATGCTGGCATGATATTACCTTTACTCGAATTATTATTAGCATGAGGTTATGTGGTAACTTGTCTTGCTATGTCGATACCTGATATTCTGCAATACTTGCTGAGCATGATAGTATCTTAAGACTTATGACATTTGACTGTTTGAGGCAATGAGAGATAATGATGTATAAACCTAGTGTGAAATCATGTTATATACTGATATGAAATACTTGGGAATTAAGTGATAGTAGAGTGTAGAGTCCATAGTATGAGGATGCATGTTATCCTAGTATATTGGTATGCGATGACCTGTTAAGTTAAGTGTTGCCGTGATAATATTTTGTTGCTTGCTATGGTGTTAGGCCTTGCTATTACCGAACCATGGGAGCATGATAGATTCTATGATTGACAACTTGAATTTAAATTACTGAAAGGTGATTGTGTTGACATCTCTATGCATTGCTATTTCAAGATTGATTTTCAATTAGGTCCTTGCCTATGAAAATGGTGGGTGTCTTGGCTTGCTGAATCTTGTTGAAATGGATTTTGTTATGCTGACTTGTTGCCTTTCTATTAGACTGACACCCCTATTATGACAAAATTTTGCTATATTGGTAGTGCTAAGTAGGAGACCATGCTCATGTGGTTTACTGGGGTTGGGACTTGATGTGGTTGTGTGTTGCCCTTTCAAAAATGATATTCCTGCTTGATGCATTCTTAATTGTTGACACCTAGAACTTGAAATGCTAAGGTTGAATGGGACGTTCCAATATACTGGTATGCGGCAATGTTGATGGGTTGCTATTCATGTTATGGTTTTGGCGTGGCTAATCTTGATGGTTGGTTGTTTATGAGGTGGCATGTCTTGGTTATGTTGATTCTGATAATGACTAGAAATTCGTACCTAGAATTGCTTTTAAGATTGGAACCTAGGAAGAGAATATGGGATTAGCCTTTAAAGTTGGATGATTCCATTTCTTGAATTCTGAATTGCTTAACCAACTTGGGATTTAAAGAGTTTGGAAGCGACCGACTCGGATTTAAAAAAGCTTTGGAATTGTTTTGAAGTTGAGAGGTTTGCTTGATTTGAAATGTTTTGGAAAAGACTAACTTGGATTTTGAGAGACCGAACGCGATCGAAAATTTCAACGATTTTGAGGCCAATCTTTTTCAATTGTGGAATCCCTTTTGAAACTTTTCAAACCCGGACAACTATATGACACTTCACGAAGTGGATACAAGCATTTTATCAGGGCGCTTGTAGGGTGCTTGCTAAGACCTAGTGATGACATTGTGGAACTTTTAGAGTTGTGGTACTTCCGAAAAGTCGAAGCGAAATGTGATAGGGGCGCTTATTGCATACTTGTCAAGGCCAATTGGAGATGTCACGACCGTGACTAGGATGTTGTGAGAATCCCGGAAGACGCAACCGAGATGATTACAAGATCTTTGGACATGGTCCTTGGACTCATCAATTTCAACTTCATCCCCTACTTTGCTTTGGTTTTAGTCTCCGGGACAAGACTTGTTTTTAGAGGTGGATGATGTAAAGGCTCGAATTTTTAAACCCTAATTTTGGGGAAAAAAAAATTAAAAATGAATTTAAATCGGATTTGTTTTGATAAAATGATAAAATAAGTTGATGAAATGGTAATGTTTTATAAATGGATTTTTTTGGATGATTTGAGAAAGCGTTTTGAATGGTGATTTGATCTAACTTGAGGTTTTGAAAGAGTTTTGGGAAATCTTGGAAAAATGACTTATCTTGCCTAACTTGGTGAATAAATTTGATGACTTGTGTGTGATAGTATATGCTTTAAGTAACATTAGAAGTAGACTTATTTATATTACTTATATATGTGTTAGGTGATCATCTGTGACATGTTGGCTTTCTGTATACCTAGTTGTTGCCTTTCGCTGTTCTGCACTTCCAGGTGAGTTCCTATATGAGCTCACTCATATTCGAAAAGAGATCTCCCTGCTTGTAGCCATGTGCATACTAGGTGCTTGCATTCGTTTACTCATTGCTTTTGTAAACAGAACGGCCGTTATCTGTGAAGTAACTAGAGTCATTGCTAGGGTTATAAGACGACCTAGTCTCATTGGGTCCCGTCCTGATTCAATCGAGTCATGAAACTTCCTTATATTATGAGATGCCTGTGAGCTTCATTGTGGAGCGGGCTGGGCATGCGCGCCGCCCGATTATAATTGAATGCATTCACGAGCTGGCCAGTCTCCGCCCTATCGGAAGGGGGTGGAGGTAGGAGAGGGATATACCACTTGGTATTCGGTGCTAAGGCCTTATTATATTTATGCACTTGATCTTAGGAGCATGTTAGTGTGTTAATATTCCGCCTTGCACCTAGAAGCATCTTTATTAGGACTAGCGTGTGTATATGTCTGCTCGTTTGAGATTATATTGCGCAGGGCTTCGATCTGACACCGCCCCACATACATATTTTTTAGGTTTGTTTTGCAGCATGATTGTTCCTTACTTTTGTGACGTGAGAACTCTCTTGGGAGAAGAAATGGTCTAACCTTATATTTCGATAAATGTGCTTATTGATTTGGTTTTGACTCGGCTCTGCCGTGACACCCTCTTGTATTACACCTTGATTCCGCTATTTGCATGACTATTGGTTGGAGAGAGAAGGAAGAGTAAAAATGTCAAAAATTGACATTTACTTAATCTATTTAAAAAGTGAACATTTACTTAATAATCTCTTCTAATATAAATATTCACCAAATTTGGCCAATAAAGTATAGCGTCATAAATACTCGTAGTGAATGGATTATTTTTATAATGAAAATAATGTAGGAATGACACATGATAAATTCTTTTATGAATAGTTAGTTTTCATTAAATTTTATATACTAGGTAGAAGGCCGTGCTTTGCACGGCGTAGTTGTGGATACAAATTTGTCCCACGTCGCCTACTGAAGCTTCTTGATCGCTCCGGCGACGGTCTATTATGGTTCCCGGTGTCAGTCGCCATGTTCCTCTTCCCGATATCACTCCACTCCAACCACCTCCACTCTTTCTTCCTCGCGGTCGTCCTTGCCAGATATTAGTACCTGGGAAATAATAAACAGAGGACCAACATAAAGAACAAAGAAATTAACCCCCCGTTTGTTTTTTGGTAGGGAAAAATAATAATTACCCTTATGAATGTAGTCCATATTTAAGTTAAGATACATTTATCACTATTCTAATCATTCCCCTTCTTCTCCCATTTTTCATATAAATGTGTTAGCCTTCTATTCCGTAATTTGAAGGAGGGTAACTAATACCTCTAGGATGGACTAATAATCCCCTCATCCTCTCCTCCAAGCTCACAAAAAATGATGATCATATACATTTTATGTCTAAAATTTAATACATTACCTTTCCATTCCCTAGTTATCTAAACAAACGAGCCCTAAAACTGGAAGACAACAATCAGACTACAAAAGGGATAAAGGAAAGAACTACAACTGTAAAGTTTTGAGAACTGACAGCAACAAGTCCATATCGAATTTCATGTGAATCTCACGGTTAAAACTCAAGCTGATTACAGTAAGACTCAATCTAATGAGTAAAGGTCCAGAAGAAACATGCTCAGTGTAAGACGATAAAGTTAGAACAACAGTAGCAGCTATGAACTTGATCAAATAGATAGCATGTTCTGGATCAAGGATGCTAGAATCAAAATTAAACTTGTGAACAATTTCAAAAGCTCATATTTTTAATAGCGTGGGTGGAAATTTAAGAAACATATCCAGAAACAACCTAATCAAGGTATTTGAAGTCATCATAAGAGATCCATCCTGACACTGAATATGATTCTTCAATTAGGCAAAATGGATTTGGCAAGGATTTGTTAGACTCACAGTTCTTCGGATTCGGCATCTGTACTATCTGTCTTAATGGCCTTTTCCAAGTACTCCTCTTCTATAGTTTCCTTGAGGATGAAAAGTCGTTGGATAACAATGGGTGCAGCCATATGCTTCACTTCCCTTATTTCGGTATCTTCTTTGTTGAGGTTCTATGCGTCAACCATGATTGTCACCCATTTGTGAAGCTCCTTTGGCATGCTAGCTCCAACAGCAAGGATAAAGCCAAGTTTAGATCAGCTGATGGCATTCGTCAAATGTCGCTACATCAAGCAGAGGTTAATTCATTGTGAAAAACTGAAAATCAAAGGCTTAATCTTACGTGTATAGGGCATTTGGGTACTTGGCTTCGTGACCGTCTCCTGGGGAAAAAGCAGTAGCCATCGCCGAGAATCGTTCCTCAGGATCAGCGATGTTTAACAAATACTTGAGCAGCTTGATTTCTTTGGGTGCAATGCTCCTAAGGCTTTTTTTTGTGGTTTTGTATGGTTGATACAATATATCTTTGACCTGCAATAGGAAAATATTCTTAAAAACGTATAAAATGATCCTACAATCTAGAGCAGAAATAAATGGAAATTTATTTTATAAATTATAACACTTGAGCTTCAGTAGAAAATGTTTATGCCTTTTAAGCAGCTGAAATACATATTCAAATAAAATTCAGCCTAAACATGTCATGTAGCTTCCACAAGACACAGCCAAAAAGAAATATTCTGGTCAATGAAAAATATGCATCTTAATGGAGCTCAGACATGAATATCATTCGAGGAAAATTGGGTAATCAAGATGCCTTGTTTTTCAACGTTTTAGACTCTTTAGCTGATGCCCAGGCGCTGTTAATTAACAAAATAGAGAAGAGTCAAGTTCCTTTGCCTTAGCGAGGCTTTTTATCTTATCACAGGCAGCATCAAAATAGAGAAGAGTCAAAATAGAGAAGGCGAGCTGAGGATGTCATTGAATTTGGCCTGGGCAGTATCGAATGTGTCAATAATCCCTAATGTGTTGTCATAAGCAGATACTGCAGATAAGCATCTAGTACCAAGTCTGGCCATTGCTCTGCAAAAACAAACAAAGGACCAGTGTGAGAGAGAACCAAATCCATGGTATAGGATATTTAATATTTTTATTGCCATAATTTTTTTTTTCTAACAAGTTCAGAAAAGCCTCTAATAATCATATGACTAAATGTTATGGATATCCATGTTCTGGGGATGAATAAAGGTTGTTGAATTTGTTTCATAATTGTGCCATATCTTACCTCATCCAGCTAGTGATGTATAAAATATTAAAATGAATACATATAAGAACCATGATTAAACTTTTATAATCCTAAATTCCTAATTAGGCTCAGTGATATAATGCTAACAAGGTTATAATTTCCAACATCAAATCAGCTGCCAAATAGCACTCCTTAAACACAATGGTTAAATGAGACTCGTTCCCAAAGGCACTTTTAAAGCTCTAAAATCAGGAATTTCCCCAGGCAAGAAATTTTTTGAATAAAATTCAGGGAAACCTAATTCGCAGCCTAACTGCACAAACTCAAGCCTAAATCCTAGTTCGAATACCTAGATCGAAACCCAATTAACCCTAAATCAGAACCCTCAAGCTTAAAGCATCCTAACCTTAAAGCTCACAAAGCAGGAAAATCACCTCAACCTATCATTCATCTTAAATAAAAAACCCCACAAATTCTCACTCTCAATCGAAACCCACAAAAAATCAGTTGAAGTCAAATCCAATTAAATCTCAACCCCAAATCAGGATAAAAACACAAACCAAGCACAAATCATGGCATGTTATTTTTCTGACTTGAATCTGATGAAAGAATATAGTTTGAACTGAATCTAGAGAGGATGAAACCCTTACCTAGATTCATTGGTAGGAATCCGATTCCAATATCTTCCATCATCAATCCCAGTTATTGAAATGGGCCTGGATGAGATTGACAAGCACATACCTCCAGTTCTCTTATCCATTCATATTTCCTACAATCCAAAATCAATGAGTTCCCTCAACGATTTCAATTGATCATCCCCTTCACCAGCAACGATTTGTTTAAAAAGTGTAGATAAAGAGAATTTAAGGATGTAATTAAGAGGTGTAAGCAAAAATATCAGTTGATCAAGGACTTCCAAAACAAAAAATGAATGGATCTAGGAGATAAAAATTACTGGATGAAAATCAACAATTCACGAATCTTTCAACTTGGATAGAAGCAATGCACCATGATCACCATAAATGTAAGCGGCCATTTCGCGACTCAGACCGCCGATAAGCTTTCTGGCTCGCAACGACTCAAACGGGCGGGGGCTCTCTATTTGCTTGCAATGCCGGCTGTTCGCTTTTAGTTAGAAGTCAAAGTAGAGAGCGCCGTTTGCCCTACACTTAAAAAAAGAAAAAAGTATGGATGAAGTAAGAAAAAGTACATAAGGAGTAAGAAAGAAAAACTTGGTTACGGGAACCAAAGGTTAGGCCGACTACTTTAGTAGAGCTAGACTGCAAATATTCTTACCTTTTCTGTCAATGTTGTAAATTCCCAGGATACTAATGTACCCTTCTTGTGCATACAGTTGCCTAACTACTTTCTTCCTCTAACTTCTTAAGCTACTTTCGGCTCCCCCACTTCTGCATCTGTCGTATTCGGGAAAGTTTGCTTAATGGCAAGCATTTAGCCTGATCTACTTCGAGTTATCTACTCAAAGATTGAGCTTTCAGGTGATCTACGACCACCCTCCAACCCTGCAGCCAGGATTCAAGATGCCTAAGTTCAGTAAGTATAGACAGGCAATCTAATGCAACATCTAGTCGCCTTTTGCAATGATTGCTGCATGTAAGAATAAAATGGAACCTCCCTCCAAATCAATCAAAGGTTTAGGCCATACCTTCACTGCATGTCTTCTGGTAATATAATTGCTTGACTCAAGCAGCTTTGAGTTATACTATGTGAAAAACTGAAACCAGCAAAAATAAAATGGGGGAAATTTTCAAATTTGATATGATACATAGGGGCTGCAATATCATGTAAAAAATCCTATATATGTTACACAAACAGTTATATTTGGAATTCGGAAAAGAAGCTTTCTCACCCAATCACAATTTGTGGAAAGAAATTCAGCTGCTGTAGATTTATGCCTCGTCAACAGTTCCTGCATTTGGACATGAACAACTTCATCATAAGCTAGAACAGAAAGGATATAATAAAAGAGTGCCTGCAAATTCCTATATGAAGTGGGAAGTGTGTACCGGATACAACAAAGAGATAAAAGATTAAAATCTAAGCCTTCAAAACAGCAGCAGCATCTGCAGCAATATTAAAATTTGGGAGTTGAATGTAGTGAAAGAACTTTCTGAAATGCTCACAATAAAGTACATATCTAAAAAAAAAGAATAGATGGGGACTCGTATGGGTAAATATAAGTATTTTAAATAAGGAGTGGGCAATTCTTCGATGAAATAGGGAAAAACAAATCCAACATTAGAGAAGTACATCCTTAAACAATGTATTGATTAGCATGATAATTCTAACAAGAAAAAAATACGATGAATTGCTTTTAAATGAAACACAGAAGTCCATGAACCTGAAGTCCCTCACCTTGCCACAGCCCAAAGGCGTATACCCTCTTTTAGCATTGAACTATAATGCAGAGCCATGTCAGGGTTCTCATAGCTGCATTAACCAAGCAATGTTGAGCTTAGAAGAGAAAATAAGTTGAAATAACCATGTTCATACAGCTGGGATGCAAATTAAAAGGTTTTTGTTATCTATTTAGTCAAAAAGCAAAACAAACAGAGTAAAAAGAACAAAAACCTACCCTGATATCAGAAAGGTTCCTGCTTCCAGTTTTAGAAAGATTGAGGAACAATAAATAAATAATAAGCAATTAAGTACGTAAGATTCAAAATAAAAGAAGTGTCAGCTCAACTTGTCACAACAACTCAAAAATAAAAAAGCACGAACCTGTGAACGAAGATTATCTGTTTTGTCCACCAATATCTCAATCTTTTCACCGGGATCAAGCACCTGCACCAAAAAAATACAAACCAAACGATATTTTAATATGACACGAACAAGTTAACAGTTAAAAGGCATATAAATAGAAAAAGCCAATGTAATAATCAAAGTCAACTTTCCTTTTCGATGTTCTCCATCATCACACCCTTGACTTCTGAAATTTAGGCCTGCACCTTTCCAAGCTTGTTCATTTCCTCTTGATGATCAACACAATATTGCATGTGCTCCTTGAGTTTAGATCTAAAATATCAGGAGAGATCTTCAATTAGATGAAGTATACTCGAAAAACAAAGGGATAACTCCTTTGAGAGGTCTAACTATTAAAACAACTAAAATAATTACCCAAACTCTTTATTCAAGCTTTTTGGTGGTGCAGTTGCAGCTTTTCCACCACCATATCTCTTGTTAAAATCCTCCTTAACCCTTTCCAAGAATGCCATTAGAAGTTGTCTACCAACAGATTCGACAGCAAAAACACAATAGGCTGCAATAAAGAAGATGCATTTCATTTTTTAACGAAACTTCACAGAAAATAGACACTAATATATCTTTATCATGTACATAAACAAACTAAACATGAGATACCACACAAATAAGAATTCCATGCTATCTGATTGGCGAGTGCGTTGCACATAGTATACAGTCAACATAATTTCTTAGAATTTAAAAAGAATCAAGATTATTGTTATGATTGATTGAAAGCATTAATGACTAAGCTAGACAACTGATTACAACTTACTAAGCAACATAGGATCTCGAATTCACCTGCTACCTTGCAAGTTAGCAACGATTTGGGTTGCATCCTTGCGAGTCTGCAGAAGATGATGAAATGCATCATCTACCCCAAATAACCATATTAATGAATCCAGCATCAAACAGATTGAGCACGGAAAGATTGTAAGCTATAACCAATTTGAACTGTAATGTCCTATTTTACACGCAGAACAAAGTTTGCATACCTCCAAGTTCAATTTTTGCAGACAGATGACTAACCTACGGAACGTATCCTCTTTGAAGAATTCTTGAGTTAAATACCCAGATTTGCAAAGCCAAGAGGATAGATAACCGTGAAATAAAAGAAAAAGAGTTTTCAAATTAGGTTACCAATCCCTTCTTTTTAGCATTTGCTTGGAATGATTCCTCTCGGTTGAATTCCAATTCCAATAATTTAGATCCCAGATAAACTAAGACCATAGACGTGTATAGGGAAACAATTAAAGGACAAATAGAAAAAATATATTTTGGAGAAAGGCGTTCCTATTTCATCCAGCAAATCCTTCTCATATGGCAAATTGAACCACAGAACCCCTAATTCTAAATAAAAAGAGTCGAATCAAGCACACAAGAGGAATCGACTTCTCCTTAATCGAAATAGAAGAACCTCAAATCCCCTAAATCGAAATCAAAACAACAATAGCAAACAAGAAGATGAATCTGAAAGAGATTAGAGAGGTCGAGGTCAATAGCGATCAACCAAGCAAAAATCTCTTCAAAGACTAATCGGCAGTAGAAAAGACAGTCAAATTAGGGTTTAAGAAAATAAACCTGTGAAAGATGACGAGAACCGATGGAGAAGCAGATGGAGGCCAGGAGGAGATCCGAAGGAGTCACTGGCGACAACAGAAGGCACGAAATGGCGCAGACGAGAAGAGAGAGCCCTGACAGATGGCGCAGACGATAAGAGAGGACCCTCAACTTGATTTCTTCAATTCGATTTTTGAATCCGAAGGACGAACTTAATTCGCCTGGAGAAAGGAGAGAGATGGAGCGAGGCCTTGAGAAAGGATCGAGATGGAGAACGCCTGGTGAAGGAGCGAGATGGGGAAGGCTGGAGACGGCGTTGGCGTACACAATTGTAGACGGAGATGTAGCAGAAGAAAGAGAAGCAGAAAGCAAGTCGGCGGGGAAACGGAGAAACCACAGAACAACAAATACAGCCGACGAAAGCACAGAGAAACGGAGGAGATGGAAACGCCGACAATCGAGAGGTGGAAGCAGGTTACAGTCAGAACATTAATGAAAAGAAGGAAAAGGATATTGAAACAAAAAAATCAATATTTTTAAATTCAAAGTTTTGAGGGTAAAAGAGGTACTATACACTGCAATCAATCTAGACCATCGAAATTTTCCCAAAAACGCTATCTACGGGCCACAATCAACCACAGGTCAGATGAACAATGTTGTGGAATCCGAAAACGGATATGAGCCGTAGATAATTTTTAACTCAACGGTCCAGATCTAATTCCCTCCACCCTAGATAAATGCATAATTAATAAAATTAAAATAATAAGAGAAATGTATATTTAAAAAAAAATTATATTAATACTAAATATAATTTATAATATTTTTTTCATACAAATATGGTCCCAGATTCCCTTCATCAGTTTATCTTGAAGTTTAGGGCCTGTTTGGAAGGAGCGTTCTGGAGCGTGAGATAGAGCGTGAGATACAACGCTCTCGTGAACCGTGTTTGGCAGGAACAACGTTTCCAGAAACGCTCTCCGTTCATCTCAAGCGAAAGCTTTGAAAGCGTTTCCTCAGCCGCTCCAATCTGGAAGCGTTCGATGAAATTGGATGAGCGTTCTCAATGGTGAAAAGAAGACGGAATCCCTCTCCTCTCATCAATTTCTGTCTTGTCTTCGCAGAAGTTGTGGTCGAAAATCTTCATTTTCGTCTTCGCAGAAGCTTTTGCAATCGATTCCATGAGAGTTCCACGACGACAAACTTCGATCTCACGGTAAGGTTTGCAAGCTTTGCAATCGATCGCTCGGCTTGCTTGTGAAAAAAACTGATATCCACTTCCTTTTGTTGACAGAGGCTCTTTGCAGGTTCCATTTCGCTCTCTCCACTAAACAATTTCGCTTTCACGTTCTTCAGGTAATAGCGAAATTCCTCTTTCTCGCTCTTTGTTGCCCACTTGTCTTGATGCAATTTCGATTTGCATTAACCCTAAATTTCGATTTACATAAAACCCTAACTTTTGATTTTCATGGTCTGACTGATTTGAATTGCTGAATTAAGATGAGTGTTGTTGCATAAACAAACTAGAATGAATTGGGTTTTCTAGACTGAAATTGGGTTTTCTATTTATTGGTTGAATGAAGACAGATCTTGGATGTGAGTCACTGCTATGTTGTATTATTTGATTGACTAACATTAGAGGAGTCACTGCCATGTTTGAATTGCTTATCTAGCTCTGTAGCTTTGAGTGAGTTTTTTTAGCATGGCTGTTGCTTATCTTTTGTCACGTGTTTCTGGATAGTTGATAAATAAAAAATAATGTGGTCTCATTCCTGGTTAAAGTGGACTTGCTTGAGATCAACTTGGTTGAGTTTCAGGTATTGAGTTTTTAAGAATCTTCACAAATTTTTGTTTCCCTGTACTTTGTATGGTGATGATCATGATGCTAAAGAATTTGGTATATATGGATAAAGATGAAAGTGCTTCGGCTGTTGGAAGGTGTATTAGCTGTAGGTATACTAAGAAGTGCTTAATGAAAAAAAAATGAATGAAAAAGATAGAGAGATTGCTACTTGTTGTTCACTTTCTTATCTTGCATTCATAGTGTCTGTTTATCTTCCTAGTATGTCTCATAATTTCTTGCAAGGAAAACTAACTGTAGCTGATTGTCATTGGGTAGAAATAAGGAGAATTTCTCATCATGGGGGCTGGGGCAGGGATCTTCATAAATTCCAATACTGATCTATCTAGGATTGTGCAGGTGTTCCTGGTTTATTGATATGTTTTGCCTTGTTAGTTGTGATTTGTAATTCTTGAGTTTGAATTTTGTGATATGTGGTTATGATTGCAAGTGAGCTTTCTAATTTATAGCCGGAGAGTTTGAAGTTTGTGTTCAAGTTGACCTTCCAATTACACGAGCTCGGTCCATGCATTTTGTTCACTGCATATGTACTAATTATTTCACTTGGGGTAAAATAGAATAATCAAGGCTACCAGACAGAACTGTCTTGAATTTCTTCAAAGGTTAACAGATCATCTTCATGTGATTCTTCGTAATATTTGATCAATCAAATCTTGCATAGATATTAGAGGCCAGAGGAAAACCATTTTCAGGGATACAATATTCTTTTAGCTCTACCTTATACTTCAATTTGTCTTTCTGTAACCGTGCTTAGTGACATTTCTAGTTATATACAGTAGTAAATAAGTTATATTCTCTTATATGGAAAAGCCAGGGAATTGTTACAAGTGTAATATTTCTTTTGACACAATGACATTGTTGTATGAAATTGAGCAGATCCTATTCATATGCTAGCACTTGCATTCACTGTATGAAGGATGTCCATCAGTCCTAATAAGATCTTGATGACTGTTTTGTGGAAGAATGTTGAGGGAGGAGAGATAGATGGTCAAGGGAACTGGGAGGGTTTTGGCTTGGGATAAGGGAGGGCTTTTTTAGGAAACCCAATACACTTTAATTTAGCACCTACTAGCATTTTCTTTCCTATTTTATTGGATAAAACAGAACCTGCCTTAAAACAGAAGTTGCCTTAAAATACAGAAATCTGCTTTGTATGCTACTGCTTTGGTGCTCTGAATGTGTGAATTTAAGCCATGATGAAACATATATACGTGAAAGCTTCTATGGCCCAAAAACTGATGTTCCAATTTTTATTTTTTTACCTGTGTTAATTTCTGTCTGAAATTAACAAATATATATGTGAAAGCTTCTATATAGAAGCAGCAGTAGTAAGGATATATGTCATTTAAGTTCAGATTATTATCCATGATGAAACATTTAAGTTCAGATTATTATCCATAATGAAACATATATATATGTGAAAGCTTTTATGAGCATGAAATGTTCTCTAGGACGTGTGAAATTGGATGGTCTGTCATTCCACTTCATATACTAGTATCATTTTCCATTTTAGAAGTTAAATGTAGTGTTAAAAATGAGAACATCATTCCAAGGAAATGCGAGTAATTAGAAAAAACAGATTGTTTTTACAGAAATTATTACTTTTTTTTTTTACAGAAAATGATTTCATAGAAAACAGCTTGTACTCCTATGAGCATGAAATGTTCTCTAGAACATCATTCCATTTTCTTAAGCAGCAGCTGATGATTGTATTTACAGAGATTATTTTACTGTTTTTACAGAAAATGATTGTTTTATAACATGCATCTTGCATTTGAGAAAACAGATTTCATAGACGCTCAGTTGCCTCTGTTTTTACCATTTACATTTTAAGCATTGTTTTGTACATTTTCCCATGTAATTTACTGCACATTGGAGATGCTTGAGTGCATCACGTCCTAAATATCTGAGCACTTAATGTATGTACATCTGATCTTCCAAGTGATTTTGAACATAACACCATGTCCCACCTGTTTTCTCATCTTTGCTATCTTGGAGTAAAAGTCGGCATCTCTAATTAGGCTCCCCTGTTCAGTGTATTTCTTTCTGATCTCCAGGAATGGGAGCCTTTGGGTCTGTAATTGAGACTGAACTTATTGATCCAAAGTTGGTTGAATGCTTGGTTTGGATGAATGTGGATGAACCTCAATAGCAGCAGCAGTTTTGCCTCAGTTTATGAATGTGGATGCTTTGATTACTGTCATGATTTAGCTTCAATTGCTGGCAGCTGTGTCCATGAAAGGACTGTGTATTACTTTGGTAAAGAAGTATTACTTTGGTAAAGAAGTTTGAAGTGATATTACTTTGGTAAAGAAGTTTGTAGCTTCAATTGCTGGCAGCTGCTGTCATGATTTAGCTTCAATTGCTTTGGTAAAAATACATGGCTGCTGTCATGGTTATTGGTGAATGCACTGTGTATTACTTTGGTAAAGAAGTTTGTAGTGATATTTGGTCTCTCTGGAAGCCAGATAGATGTATTTATTTATGCTTGAATATTTATTCCTTGTATAAAATAAAATAGTAGATTTCAGAATGATGACATGAAAAGGATTGACATCAAGTATTGTAGTCCAGCAGCATAGCAACGGCATGAATGGTGGCAAAAACCGTGTGTTGGGACTTTACAGGCACAACTTATTTGTCTTGAATGCAAAGACAATGAAATTTGAGGTTGAATCTCAAATGTGAAAGTAGATTATTATTTTGCTTATTTGACTAATTACTTGTGACCAATGGTACCTAAGATCGAGCACGAGTCAAAACTTGGAGATGAGATTCACTTGGAGATGAGTCTAATTACTCGTGAGCCGAATATGATAACAAAACCAAGCTCGATGAAAAAAATATCACCCCTATTTACAATGTATGATTTTGGCTTCAGAGCCCGGGCTTGTTGCTAGGCTAAAAAGTCATGTATTTTTTTCTCTTTTATAAAGGAACTTTATAGCCCGGGTAAATATGACTGGACTCTAAAGTCATGCATCAAATAAAATAGATCCATTTCGGTAATTTGACAATTTAATCTCCAAAAAGCTTGAATAATCAATTGTCATGCCAAACAAGATGTTCAATTTTAAGCTAGATTATAATCTTAAGTTAGATTAAAATTTTCATCTAAATTATAATCTTAAGCTAGATTATAATCTTAAGCTAACTTAAAAAATGTGCATGCCAAACATGCCCTTAGTGGTTCTAAAAAGAGCTAGCAGTCAACATCTCGTTTAGTAAAATTTTCTTTCTCTTCAATTATTTTGATTTTTCTTATATTTGTGACATCGATTAATTGAATTTGGGCTTTAGTGAAGCTGAAAGAAGCAACTTCGCTCCTACCACTGGATTCTGAGCTGGCAGCAGGAGTTGACTGAACCAAGTCTATGCCTTCAACAATGAGGAAGGCCAAGAACCACACCTGTATAAACACCCGCCTTCACATCATTTTAGACAAGCTTTCCTCCCTTAAAAAAAAGGAACAAAATCTACCAAGAACCACACCGGCCTTCAGTCCTTCACACTTGGGTGCACAATTCCAGCTGAAGCCTTGTCAAATTTCCAGGTTTTTCATCATCTTCCATACCTTCATCTGCCTCTCTCTTGTTAAAAAAATTTCATTTTAATTTCTTGCCCACCCAAAAAAAAAAAAACAAGAATGGGGTTTGAGCCCTTAGGATTTGTTCTGGAGCGAGTGTATGATCTTTTAAAGAATGAAGTTAGTATTTTGCGAGTAGATGAGAAAAGGGCAATTGAAGGGTTGCAAAAGGAGCTTCAGCTTCTAGAGAGTTATCTCAAGGATATGGATGAAGTCCAACGACTAGCAACTGTGAATCATGTCTTGCAAACCAAAGTTCAACATCTCAGGCAGATCCTTGTTGAGATTGAAAACTTTCTTGACACAGTAACCACCCAAAAACCGCAACCAATCCGACGAGATTTCCTCCTCCAGCCTCTCAAAAAATTGAAGACATCCTGCTCCAGCCTAATTTTTTCAAATCCTCTCACCCAAAAGCATCATCTCGTTGTGAAGATAACAGATTTAAGCGAAAGCTTGAAAGAAACTCTCAGGAGAACGGATGGTTATCAACTCCCAAACAACAAAGTTGTCTATAGGACGAGGCGTCAAACTGATCCTGGCATTATCGACCATGAGATTATCGTTGGTCTGGAGGAAGCTATTGGCGAGCTTGTGGCCAAATTTGTTGGAAGCGAGGGTGGGCATGGAGCTAATTTGGCGATTGTAGGCATGGGCGGATCAGGTAAAACCACACTTGCAAGACAGTTTTACAATCACTGGGAAATAAAGCAGGCCTTTCCTAGAAGAGGATGGGTTTGTGTCTCCCAACACTGGAATAGTGGTAGCGATCTTCTAGTTCATCAAGATGGTGAAACGTTTCCCAATGTTAAGCTTAAAGAATTTGTTCGCAAGGATGGTTCGTGTTTGGTTGTTCTTGACGATGTATGGGAGAGACAAGCTCTACAAGATATTCTCCCAGGGCTATTCACAGGAAATGGTAGAGTTTTGATCACCACTCAGAAGGAAGGAATAGTGCAGTTTCCAGGCTAGATCCTTTTCATATCCATAATATGCGTCGCCTCACAGCAGAACAGAGCCGGGAGCTATTTTCAAAAATTGTTTGCAATAACAAGGTTGTTATTGTCAAATTCAATGAGGAAGAAGATGATGAGGAGGATGCTTTTGCGAAACTGGGAAGGGTAATGTTAGAAAAATGTGGCGGTTTACCCATCGCCATAATTACACTAGCTGGACTTTTGGGAACAAAGGCCACAGTACAACAATGGGAAAGAATCAAGGATAATGTGATATCAGTAATAATGGAAGATGAGAGAGGTTCCCTTCGCCATGAGGCAGCTAGAAAAGTTTTGGAATTTAGCTATTTTGATTTGCCTTATTATCTAAAGTCATGCTTTCTGTATCTTGGGATCTTCGAAGAAGATGAGCAAATATATGTGAAGACACTGATCAACTTATGGATAGATGAAGGATTTGTAAATCAATGTCCCGAAGGGAGGAGGCTTGATGAAGTAGCTAAGAATTTTTTGGAGGAGTTGGTACAACGGTGTATGGTTCAAGTTCTTTGGACAGATTATGCAGGAGATGTACTCTATATTCGAATTCATGATTTGATGAGAGATTTTTGCATAGACAAGGCAAAGGAATTGGGCTTCTTTAGAGTCTTTTCTCCATCCACAGCATCATCTACTCAAATAGAACCATATTCTCGGGCTATTATACAAAATCATCCCCTTGATAGGTATGCCATATATGTCGTTTTTAAGGTGGTGTTTATTGTTTTTACAATACTTAATTGACAAGGCATGATTATCAATATTTATAGAATGAAGAATTGCAATCTGGTAAGTAATTAATCAAGTAACTTAAATAGGGTCTCTACTAGATTTTTCTTATTAATATGATTTTTGCCTACATTTAATTGAATTAATGGCTTGTTCTAAAATTATGTCATTAATATATAATTCAAATATAAATTAATTAAGGGCATGATAGTGAAAGTTTATATATATAAGGGAAATTTACGGAAAACCACCCTTTAAACATGGGAGCTTTCACTTAACCACCCTTTAAATTAAAAATTACAGAAAACCACCATTTAAATGGTCTTTCATTACAATTCACCACCCATTCATCTATTTTTGCTAATTTATCATTAAATAGACTATATTTTAATATTTTTAAACACAATTTTGATTATAAATATATTAAAATTTTGAATTTAAGGGCTTGTTCATATTTTAGGGATCATTTTATTTATTTTTAAATAATAATAATAAATATAGCCTAGAATTATTATCTTAATTTATGTTTGAAAATGTTTATAACTTTTTAAAACATTATGTAAATTACTATTTTCTTTATAATATGATTAGAAATCATAATTTCTATTTATAAAGTTAAAAATAACCATAAAATTATCATTTATTTATAGTTTAAATATTCCGTTCAATAATTAAACTTTGTTAAAGATTTTTAAAAAGTCTATACTTATATTTAAGTTATAAGATTAATCGATAACCTATATTTTTTTTAAATTAGGGAAATTTAAAGAAAAAAGTTATCTATAACAAATAAAATGGATTAAACTTATATTTTAAGTTCAAAAATATTAATTTTTTAAAATATTTAACTTTCTTTTTCATATAAAAAACTTTATATATATATATGGGGGAATTCACCTGCTTTTTTCCTCAAATTAAAAAAATAGTTTATCGATTAATCATATAACTTAAATACTCCCTCTATTAATTAAAACATGTCGTTTACTATTCATGCATGCTTCTATAGAATGGTAAAAACTATATTGTGTAAAATATTAACATTTTTTTATATTTCTTTTTATAAATTCATACTGAATAGTAATAAATATTAAATTATTTTTAAAAATTATTTAAAAGGTATTTTATATAGTTTTTAACATCTAAAAAAACGTGCGTAAATAGTAAAACGTCAAGTTTTGATTAAAGGATGGAGTATAACAATAGACATTTTTTAATTTTTATTAAAGAAAATTATTGAACAAAAAATATTTAAACTATAAATAAATAAATAATAATATTTTTAAAAAATATAAAATATAAATAAATAAGAGTAATTTACATAATATTTTTAAAATTTATAAATATTTTCAAATATAAATTATTAAATTAAGATAATAACTCTAGACTATATTTATTATTATTTTTTAAAAACAAATAAAATGATCCTTAAAATATACCTTAAATTCAAATTTTGAATATATTTATAATCAAATTTGAGTTTAAAAATATTAAAATATACTATATTTAATGATAAACTAGCAAAAATAGATGATGGGTGCTGAGTTGTAATGAAAAACCATTTAAAGGGTGATTTTCTGTTATTTTGAATTTAAAGAGTGGTTAGTTTATCTCTAAGAAAATTCATTCATTAAACAATCATATATATAGGTTACAATAGATTGGGCCTTTTGACCCACTATACAATATGAAGTCTATGTAATCTATCAAACCCCCGCAGTCGAAAGTGGAGGGTCCCGTACAGTGAGACTCGATCGAAAATTAAGGAACAACTGACGAGGTAAACCCTTGGTGAATATATCAGCGTACTGATAGGAGGACGGGGCATGTAGAACACGAACATGTCCAAGAGAAACCTTGTCCCGAACGAAGTGGAGATCGAGCTCACTACAAAAAAAAAGATATTGGCAACGGCTGTTTACCGTGGCTGAAAGTCCCTTTGCTGTGGCAAAAGGGTAGTAGCGACGGCTCTAGCCACGAGAAATCAGCCGTGGGGAAACCTGTGGTGGGAAAAGAGTCTAGCGACGGCTAGAGTCGTGGCTAGAGATAAAGTGACGGTAATTTGCCGTTGCTAATATACTTCTGGAATTTTTTTTAAAAAAACTACCTTTTAGCCCGGATTCTTCAGGTCCGGGCTAAAAAGTCTATTTTTTCTAAAAAAAAAATTAATACACCACAAATTCTATTCTAAATACATTATTCTTAAGAGCTGAAGAATACAATAACTAGCGTTTTCAATATAATAACACTAAATACATTATTCTTAAGAGCTGAAGAATACAGTAACTAGTGTTTTCAATATAATAACAACGAGGGGCATGAATCAATTTATGAAAATTTATCCCTCCAATCATAGTTTACAAATAGAAATCAAAAGAACAAAAGAAAAACAACAACTTCTTCAATTTCTCCTTTCCATCCCAAAAGAAAATCAAAATCAAAAGCACATCAAAATCAAAATCACTCCTTCAATTCCCCCTTCAATCACAAATCAAAATTACTCACAAATCTGGACAACAAAAAAGATTAGGTACTCTGCTTTCTCCTGTCAATCACAAATGAAAATCTGTAGGAGTGATCTAATCTTCAATCCTTGATCTTTCCCTTCGATCAGAAGCACAACAGCACAAATTGCACAATGTCTGCAAATTTCAATTGGAAAACCTAAAAATATGAGAGACCATGACCCGAATATTTAGGAAGAGATGAATCAAAATTCAATACTTGGACATAAACAAGCATATTATAGAATTGATATCAATTGAATCTATGTTAAGACAACAAATCGCTCTAAGTCTAAACCAACCATGGTTTTTCAAAAATCAAGGGAACCAAAGCATTACAAGAAATCAAAAGAAGCGAATTTCTGCAACTGTTCGCCCTTTCAACGGTTAGAGAGAGTGATCAACTTAATTCTGCAAAAGATAAAAATATAGAGAGAGATCAACTTAAATATAGAACTAGATAACAAAAGCAAAAGTATTGAAATAAGAGTCATGGATCAAATTCAAATAGTTCCATTAGAATGGGTACATAATCAAAACATGAATAGTAAGAAATAGATAAGGAACCCCATAAACAGACAGTCAGACACACAGAAATCCCTTGCTCATGATAATTTTAATAAAAATAAACAAACTAGTTAGATAATAAAATCCAGTATCTAAAAGATCAACTCGCAATCCCACATTATTTTTAAGAATACACTTATATATATAGGATTAAGATCACAACTAAAAGATTCCCCACCATTACAGGTATGATCTAGTACCAAAAAAAAAGCATCACAAGATTTACAACTACAAAAACAAGGTCTGCAGTAAACTACCAAAATCAAGATCAAAATTAAATATTAACTCACAATAGATGATGTGTGCCAAACATCGAATAAATAAGTTGAATTAATAACTTCTTTATCAACACCATAGCCTAGGTTCTCTATTTTTAAATTTCTATTATCATTTTCTGTAAAGTCTACTAAAAATGATGAAATAATAATGCTATTAAGACTTGCTTGATATTCCAAATTTTAGCCAAGAGATGTCAAGGAAAATGCTAGTTGGCATGACCTTAAAATGTAGATATTAACTCACCTGAAAATACATGTCTATGCTGAATACCCATCTGGGCTTCTATCCACTCATCAAAAGTCTCAATATCTTTGGAGAGGTCATCAATATACATTCTAAGACTAAATAATATTTAAACCTCAACAAAAAGCCAACATGTGACAAATTCAGAACTGCAAAACAAGGAATTTTGCAATTAAAGAATTCCAAAAAAAAGGAAGAAGATTTCTGAATAAATAATACATTAAATGGAGGATCGAAGGACATAGAACAATGAAATACCTGTGCTATTGAGGCTGACACAAGTGGAATTGGATCTACAAGTACAACGAAGATAACAACTATCAAACAACCAAATTAAGATCTACATTAATATTAAGCACTTAAAGAAAATGAAAGCTTAGTTACATGATGTCCTCAAATAAGCAAGAGATAAAATGACCGAAGTCAACCACAAAAAACAACTTGAAATGAGAATACCTTCACAAATCAAAGAACATATGAAAGCAACTTTTGCTAGGCTGGTGAAGGACTTTGATTTCCCGCTATAGAAATTGGATATGCCTTTCCTGTAAATCAGTGATGTTAACATGAAATGCATTAGAAAATGATAGCAAGCCATATTAATAACAAGTACAACAAATCATAAAAAGCCAAAGTCAAGACAGCATAAAGCAAGCAAAATGAAAATCTCTATATTCGTATGGTTATTGCTCAATACGATGCAAAATCAAGGAAATCAAGACAAACAATAAACTATTTCTTCATCCAGAACCATAAGTAAATGAGAGCATTCCCAATCAGTATTTGTTCCGATAAAAATGCCTTGAATTTGATTAAACTCAAGTGCATCCCAATATAAACTTTTGACCTCTAAAAATGCATCCAACTCTTAGTCTTGCCAAGTCTACAAAATAAGTTTAATACTGATAATATGAGACATTGACCCTCATACCAAAGAACTTTACTACGACAGGATATACCAAGTACATGTTAAGGATAATATGAGACATTGACACTTGTACGGGCTTGAAAATCGTACCACTACAAAATATGTTGGAAATACATTCTATATAAAAGCTTAGTTTCATGAGCACCTTTATTCCCACGATGGAATTTCTAGTGGCACTCTTACCGTGAGCCATCTTTCCCATTAGAATCAAAGTACAAGTTCCAATTGCATGAGAAGGAAAGCACCAACCATCCATATCACCATCCCTTTTCTAGTATTATCTAGTAAAAGAAAATAGAAATAATCAATTCCATCAATCAACGTACATAAACAAGCATATCATAGAATTTATATCAATTGAATCTATGTTAATCCAATGGTGGAAGTGTTGTCTTAACTTGTAATAAGCAAATAAGATTGGCAATTACATGTTTTTTATCTTAACAATCCTCAGGATGAGCTTTGAGAAAAATCAAAGAAATAGAGTAAAAAATAAGTCAAAAATAAGTTCTAAAGATCAAATATAAAGAAATTAGATGTCAATTCCAGGCTGCAACAACACCTAATCAGACCAAACATTAATATCCAGTTGAACCCTAAGCAAACTAATAGATGAATTGAAGTTGCTCAGTAACAACATTGAATTCTTTTTTTGAACTTCAGAAAGATATAGAATAATCTTTCTATGCAATTTCAATCCATATATTTCAAGTTTATTAAAAACCTAAAACTAGAAGAAGACAACTCTTTCAATGATAGTTAATCAGATACCCTGCATCTTGAAGACTGACTTGATAAGAACAAGTCACATAAATAATGCTTTCAAGATCATATATGATGTATGAATGTACCTTGTCACACCTATGTAGATCGATGCACCATGGGAAAACCCACTGCTCTTCCTGAATTTCAAACAAAATCAATTAGAATGTTCCCACAACTCAAAAGTACATCTTCTATCACATAAGATGACCGGGTTCGACATCAATTGGCAAAGCCATATATAAAATCGCAAGCAAGAGAAGTAGAAGTACTCAGCCCCATCCCTATCGAAAACAACAAACCCTAGAAAATTTCACGCTTCAACATTTTGGGGGCCGAAAATTAGTTAGGTAAGCTATTGAGACCTAGAAAGAGAGACTTACGAAATTCAAATGAGGCGGTGAAATAGACTTATAGAAGGACGCGATAGACGAGAAAAGAGCATAAGGGGAGTAAAATATGAGGAATGCGAAGTGAGAGGACACAGATGACGGCGTGAGGTCGACGGTGTCGGAGAAAGAGGATGAGCGGTGCACAGACGGATTCACGATGAAGCTCCCCATCGACGTTGTGAGGACTTGCTTCGACGGCATGGGCTTAGGGCTTGGAGATCTACTTCTCAAGCTGGAGAAAGAATTGCTCCTCCCGATCTGCTACTAGGTTAAAGAAAAAGGGTCTTTTAAGAATATAAAAAAAGTGTCTTTTTTATTTAAAAGAAAATTAGACTAAAGCAGGGATACTATTGCCGTTCAGCTATAGCAAAATTTAGCAACGGGAGATCTATTGCCGTGGCGAAAAACTACTCAACGGCCACGGCAAATTCCTGCCGTTGCTACCAAGTGTGGCTAATATGTTTTTTTTTGTAGTGGCTCAATGTGGTTCGTACGCTGGTGCTGGACTGGGTTACTGGCCAAATAGACGACGGAGATGTTGTCGGTGTAGACCAGGGTGGCCTTCTGAAGAGGGCAGCGGAGCTCAAGCAGAAGATTGCGCAGCCTGGAGCACTCGGACACAACGTTGGCGACACCCAGATATTCAGCCTCGGCGCTAGAGCGAGAAACCACCGACTGGCGCTTTGCCAACCACGACACAAGAGTATCGTTGAGAAAAATACAGTAGCCAGACGTGGAGCGACGCGTGTCAGGACAGCCACCCCAATCCGCATCAGTGTAGGCGACAAGGTCATGCCGAGGAGAAGGGGAGATCGTAGTGCCTAAATCGAGGGTACCGCTGATGTATCGAATGATCCGCTTCAATGTCTGAAAGTGCGGCTCCCTGAGCGCATGCATAAACAAACAGATATGCTGGACTGCATAACTGATGTCTGGTCGAGTGAAAGTAAGATACTGCAATGCCCCGACAAGGCTACGATACAACGTTGGATCATCAAACAGAGGACCAGAGTGAGCGCTGAGCTTGTTGGAGGTATCAACATGCGTGACGTCTGGCTTGCAGTTGCTCATCTTGGCCCGAGCAACAATTTCGGTGGCATACTTACTCTGAGAGAGAAACAACCCGGATGCATGACGCTGCACAACGATGCCCAAGAAGTAAGTCAACGGACCAAGATCCGACATGGCGAACTCGGCGCTCAACCGGGCAATGATGGATGTCCGAAGGGCATCACAGGAGGCGGTGAGAATGATGTCGTCGATATAAAGCAGCAGAAAAGCCATGTTTGTCCCTCTTCGATATATAAAGAGAGACGAATCTGACCGGCTGCCAATGAAACCCAAGTGCATCAAATGAGAGGAAAATCGCTAGAACCATGCATATGGAGCCTGTTTGAGACCATACAGAGAGCGCTTCAGTAGGCAAACATGTTTGGGATGATCAACATCAACGAACCCCGGCGGCTGAAAGTGAAACATGTAAACCGTCTCATTCAGATGACCATGCAGGAAGGCATTCTTGACATCCAGCTGATGAATAGCCCAATGTCGGGATAACGCTAAGCTAAGTACCACTCGGATAGTGGCATGCTTGACCACGGGGCTGAATGTCTCATCACAATCAATACCTGGCTGCTGAGCCCGACCATTAACCACAAGGCGGGCTTTGTAACGTTCCAACGACCCATCAAAGCGGAACTTGTGGTGGAAGAGCCATATGCAGCGAATGAAGTTCGCCTCAGAGGGGCGAGAAACAAGAACCCAGGTACCGTTCCTTGTAAGGGCCCTATATTCGTCGAGCATAGCCGCCTGTCAATTCGGGTCGAGGAGGGCTGTTTTGTGGGAGGTTGGGATGGGGGAAAGCGAGGCCGGGTTGGAGGCAGGAGGGACATGGGAAACGGTGGGGGCGAGTTGGGTCTGTGCGACAGGCGCAGCACAAGGCTGCGGCCGCGGCAGGGGGTGTGCCAAGGGCGCAACACGATGCAACGGCCACGACAATTGGTGTGACGGGAGGTGGGTTCGGGAGGGATCAGGGGAGGTGTTGGCGGGGTGATCGGAGGCATGCATAGAGACGATCTGACGAGGTCTGAATACACCGGAAATGCTACGGGTGTGCGGTCTGGTGGTAGGAGGGAGAGGTGGCGGTGGGGGTGATGTAGGGGGGAGAGGCAGGAGCATCAGTAGAGCTCTGAGGAAGGAGAAAGTGTGGGAAGGGAGACTCTGACTCAAACTGGAACATCGCAGGTGTGGGAGATGGGAGAGGATGAGAAGAAAAGGGAAAACGAGACTCATCAAAAGTGACATGACGTGACATGATAAGCTTATGACTCTGAACATCGAGGCAAAGATAACCGCGATGATCAGACGGATAGCCGATGAAGACACATGGAGTGGAGCGCGGGTAGAGTTTGTGTAGGGCGGTGAAGGATTGGTTTGGGAAGCACAAGCACCCGAAGGTACGAAGGTGATCATACCTAGGTAGGGTGCCATATAGTGCCTGAGTGGGCGAGCGATGTTGAAGGGTAGTAGATGGGAGGATGTTGAGGAGATAACATGTACGTGGTTGATAAGGCGTGAGGCCAATAGGCAAGGGGAATGGATGCGTGAAAAAAAGAGAGAGTGCATCATGTTGGTTATAGTTCTAATGATTCGTTCAGCCTTGCCATTCTGCTGGGAAGTATAGGGGCAAGACAACCGATAGGAGATCCCATTTGTTGTGAAGAAAGTGTGAAAGTCTTTGTTATCAAATTCACGACCATTGTCACATTGGAAGCATTTGATGAATGTTTGAAATCGTGTTTTGATGTAAGCATATGACAAAGATAGGAAACACTTGAGACTTGAATTGCAATGGGAAAACCCATAAGAAATTACTATAATCATCCAGAAACAAGAGGTAGTACTTGTGACCCTCCTTGCTAGGCACAGCAGAGGTCCAAATGTCACTATGAATTATATCAAAGGGTGCAAAAGTAGTGTTCAAATACCGCTGAAATGGCAGCCTGGCATGCTTGCCTAACTCATAGTAAGAACATAAACTAGAGCGAGGCTCTTTATTACATTTGACTAGACTCTTAGAACGAAGCAAATCTAAAACGGCAGCACTTGGATGGCCAAGGCGTGCATGCCACAGGCTGAACGACGATGCCGAGAGGGCGACCGGACACGATGGACGGGACGGTGAGGGCGACGGTACAGGATAAAGCTCCCCGGTGCTGTTACATCTCAGGCGAGTAACCCCCGTAGTAAGATCCTTCACAGACAAACCAAACAGATCAAACACAAGAGAAACATTATTGTTAGTGGTGAATCGACGGACAAAGATAAAGTTTTTGACTAGTTTGGGGGTAATGAGGACATTGTTGAGGTGTAAAGGGTTGGTTGGGGTTTGTAATGTGTCGTGACCAATACCCGAAGTAGCAAGGCGACCACCATCTCCGACGATAATAGAGTGTGCAAGACCCTTAAAAGAGAGAGAAGAAATAGTACCTGAGGAGTTCGTCATATGGGAGGTCGCGCCAGTGTTCATGTACCAACCGATGTCAGGAAGTGTTAGCAGCATAGAAGAGAAGGCGTGATGCACATCAGTCGGAGCGTAGCCCTGATCAAACGAAGACGGGTATCGCCCACCATGCCCGTATCCCTGTTGGCTGTTGGGATACGGGCATGGTGGGCGATATGACGGAGGCGGGTAGCCATAGGGCATCCATGGCGGGTTAAAGCCGGGAACGGGGGACCAGGACGGACGCGGGGAGTCCCACGGATGCTGTGGCCGCCGCCCATTGCTGCGGCCGCCGCCTCGCTGCACGGACTGTTCATTGCTGCGACTTCGCTGCGGGGTATAGGTTTCGTCCAGGTCGCTTGACGAGACCAGGGCGGTTTTGTCCTTGGCGGCGTCGGTGGTCTGATGGTGAAGGCGAGTCTCCTCCGGGATCAACTGAGACCAGGTTTTCTCGAAGGTGGGGAGAGGTTCCGTCTGCTGAATATGAGTAGTAGCAGCATTGTATTCAGAGGGAAGACCCGAAAGTACCTGGAGGACGAGGCAAGTAGCGATAGGTTTGGAGTCGACGGCGGCCAATTGATCAGACAGGGTTTTGAGATGCTGACAGTAGGCGGATATCGACGGAAAAGACGCAAGCTTGCAACTTGAGAATTCGTGCTCTAGGTAGACGGCACGGGTGGACTTGTTGTCCTGAAAGAGATTTTGAAGCTTGGTCCAGGCACCCAAGGCGTTGCCTTTGGGGTCGAGGATGGTTGTCAATAGATCTTTTGAGATGGTGTTGAAGATCCATTAAAGAACGATGGTGTCTAGTTGAGCGAAGAGATCGTCGTCCTCAGTGGTGGGACGATCGATTGATGAATCGATATGGTGGAGGACCTTATGAGCCTTGACATGGGTCGTGAAGAGATGAGACCGCATGGTGTAGGAGCTAGAGTCTTAATCAAGGATGATCGAGATGCAGTTTTTGATGTTTGAGATCGTGAGAGCGGAGTGGAAGGGCGGCTTGGTAGGGGGAGCTTTGGCCATTGGGAGAGGTGAGGGAGGGAGAGGCCGATGGGGCTAGAGGGAGAGAGGGATACCGAGAAGGAGGCCGAGAGGGAGAGGTCGGCGGCAGTGGAGAGAGAGAGAGAGAGAGAGAGAGAGAGAGAGAGAGAGAGAGAGAGAGAGATCGACGGCAAGGGGAGATAGAGAGAGGGCGGGCGGCGGCGGCTAGCGGGGTGGGGCGGGGAAGAAAAATTAGGGTTTAGGCTGTGATACCATGTAGAATCATAGAATTGATGTAAAGTCCTCCTTGAGGGTTTCATTCATTAAACAATCATACATATAGGTTACAATAGATTGAGCCTTTTGGCCCACTATAAAATATGAAGTCTACGTAATCTATCACTCTCTAACATGCCCCCGCAAGCTCATGGGCGAGGGCGAACATGTAGCTTGAGACAAAGAGAATAAAAGTGATGATTGCCGACCGCCTTGGTGAAGATATCAGTGATCTGATCCTGCGAACGAACATGACGGACAATGAGATCACAGAGGCAACCTGTTCCCGAACAAAATGATAGTCAATTTTGATGTGCTTTGACCACTGATGGAACACCGGATTGGTCGTGAGGAAAGTAGCACCGAGATTGTCGTAGATAAGAATAGGAGGCCGAGCAACAAAGATGGCCATCTCCTGTAGCAGTTGCAACAACCACATAAGCTCAGCTGAAGTAAAGGCGATAGCCCTATATTCGGCCTCAATGCTGGAGCGAGCAACAACATTCTGCTTCCTAAACGACCAACGGATTAGGTTTCCACCAAAGTAGATGGCAAACCCAAGCTATGAGCGACAATCGTCCGGGTCAAACGCCCAGCCAGCGTCAGAATAGGCAACTAGACGATCATCGGACGCCTTATGCAAGGATAGGCCGGCAGAGATGAAACTTTTTAGATAACGGAGGATCCTCTTGACCGCTTGATGTGAACCGGAATCGATCTAAGGAGCTTCAATCCGACATCACGCTTCATGGAGATGGTCCTATCACGAGGACTAAGGCTAAGAAGATGTCGAGTGCAATCTACTCCATCCTAAGGCATATTACCACCTATGCTACCTCACCTTGGATGTCGACACAAAGGTTAGAGGCGAGAGATCTCAGATTAGTAACCTATTAGCCCACGAGGACTCGAGTCATCTTGCACTTCCAGCAGACAAGTGCGCGGGCGTGTGACATGAGCGCGCGGGCGTGCAAATGTGGTGCACGGGCGTGCAAATGTGGTGCACGGGCATGAAAACTGTCGAGCAATGGAGTGTCCAACATCACATAAGTGTGCGAGCGTGCACCCCTCTGCGTGGCCGTGCACAACGGTATTTTTCAGCACGAATTTCAGATTTCATGCTTTGCGTTTTATGCTATTATTTTTAGGGTTTTATTTCTTTATTTAGCTTTTACTCTCAGCAAAAATACTTTGTTTAAATAGTTGTTCAATCATCAATGAAAGCACGCTCAATCATTATTTTCCCCAAATAAGTTTCTTGAGAAACCCTAACGGACGTGAGAAGCGTTCATCTTCTTCGAGAGATCCGAAGAAACGAAGGACCGTGAGAAGCGGCGCTGAGAGATCAATTTGCTTGTGAGATTCAAGTAGATTGAGATCTCATCGATCTAAAGGAGGAATCGTGAGATTCGAGTTCTTTCGCAGATCCAATTCGACAACCTATTCGAAGTGATCGGGCACCCTTAGGCAAGTGATTCGCAATCAAGTGGTATCAAGAGTCAGTATACGATCATGGTAGTTGTCTACATCCATTTTATTCGTTGATTTTGTTCAATTTCTGCAATTCTTTCATAAAAAAAACAAAACAAAACAAAAATCCCCAAAAATAAAGTTTACCCTTATTCGCATTCACCGTCATCGCCCTCTTCCGCTCCACCATCCCTGATCACCACCAAACCCTGCACCAGCCCTCCGCAACCATTCCGCCACCCGCTGTCTAGCCACCCCTTTTTCATCCTTGCTGCTAACCAAACCCTAACCCTAACTTTTCTTGTGTTTTGTTATTTTGCCTTCAAATCCTAGGTTTCTTTTCTCTATTTTTCCCAAGGTTCTCTTGATCTTATTCTGTTGATTTTTATGCTACGTTTATGTCCCTTTTCTACAAAAAAAAAAAAAAACAAAAATTCATTCGAGTTCAAAAGCCAAAATAAGGTAATCCTCTCGATATCTTTGCTCACCTATTCATTGTTGGGTTTTGTTTGTTCTTCTTCTTACAAAAAAATAATAATTCAAAATCAAAGCCAAACGAGTGGAAGGGCCAAAATAAGGTAGCCCTCTTGTTCTTTAGCATTTGTGTTGTATTGCTCTATACAACCGCAACGATTATATCTCATCAACGAGTGGCAAAGCCAAAATAAGGTAATCCCCTCGTTCCCTTTATAGCGCAGCTTGTGCCGACTTCATTGTGTTTGTGTGTTTGCAAAGTTAGGAGGTCGGCGATAAGAAAGGGAGAAACTTGGATTCTTGTGCCTTTGTTTCCTACCTTAGTCACCCTTCCCTATTATCTTGCTTGCCTTTGATATTTGTGTTTTGAATATTGGGATTGTGAAAGTTGGCACATTGTCATGTTTATCTCAATTTAGCACTTCTTGTCGTTGTGTTGTCTTTTAGGTGTCCCTAACCATGTCGCAGGACAAAGGAACACGTCATGCTGATGAGGGGTCATCGGATGTTAATCTTAAGGAGCTTGCAACCACTGTAGCCAAACTCGCACGAGCGGTTGCCGTATTGCAACATCAGTCCGCTCGCAATAAACCACCCTTTGTGGACTTCGAGAGACCGAAGATGACCATAACGTTTTTGCGCACGACACCTCTCATCGGTGTGCCGAGAGTTCTAGTGGTCTGCGTGGCCCCCGCCATGGAATCCCAAGTCATTACCTTACCGACAATCGCTTTCATGGAAATGAGCAGCCGCCTCCTCGCCATGCCCATGGTTTTCGACAACAAGAGGAGGAGCAACCCCAACGTTGAGTTGATCGAGGTATGAAACTTAAAATTGTTGATTTTGTAGGTACCTCCAACCCTGAAGCATATCTCGAATGGGAACAAAAAACGAAGGCTGACCTAAGGTACTATCGATACCCAGAGGAGGAGAAAATTGAGATAGGCACCATTCACATCACCGGCATAACTCAATCTTGGTGGCTCCAATTTGTGTCAGATCGCGAATATGAGATGCGAGATCCCATCACCACATGGGAGGATTTGAAGGAGCTCATGTGAGCCCGCTTTGTCATTCGATTTTGAGCAACGAATGCAATTCCGCCTAGACCGTCTCCACAAGGCTCTCTTTCCCCAGAGGAGCTCTATGTTGAAATGCGTCGTTTGATGCAACAAATGGGCATTCGTTACACGGAGACAATTATCTTGTCAAAATTCATCTCTAGCTCCACCCGTGCAGGATCAACGTCATGCAGGATCAACGTTTTCGTCTAGCTCCACCCGTAGGTGGTCCCCCTAGCCCCTGGGACCACCACCCATGTCGGTGCCGCAACGACCGTCGTTGCCGAGCTCCACACGTCCCGATCGTACCACAATTAGCCGCCCCGAGAACCCACGTGGATCCCAGCAGCCGCTCATTAGACCTAAGGAGGCCCCATCTAATGCCCCTCGGTAGGACATTCTGTGCTACAAGTGCCAAGGGCGAGGCCACTTTGCTCGGGAGTGTGGCAGCACCCAAACGGTGCTAATGATTGCATTTGGTGATTACATGGTCCAAGAGGATGATGAGCTCATTGACTATGATGCGTTACAACCCATTTATGATGAAGAACCACAACCAAAGGACCAAGATTCGGAGGAGATCGAGTGTAAGCCTGTTTCTAGAGAAGCTTTTATGGTTATTAAAAGGGTTTTAACTACAGATCAGGTACCCCGCACTTCTAAACGGGAAACTATCTTTCATTTCTGTTGTTTCATTCAAGATAAGGTTTGTAGTCTAGTCATTGATGGTGATTCTTGCCCCAATATTATTGATACACAAGTCGTTGAGCGCTTTAAGTTGCCCACTATTGTTCATGCTATCCCTTATCAATTGAGTAGGCTAACTTCCGCATGTAACCTCATGGTTAAAAAGCTAGCCAAAATCGCCTTTTATCTAGGTAAATACAATGATGTGATAACCTACGATGTAGTTCCTCTAAAGGTTTGCCATTTGTTGTTAGGAAGACCTTGGCAATTTGATCGCAAGGCCATTCATGATGGGTTTACTAACAATTATTCCTTCAACCTGCAAGGTCGTCGTGTTACTTTGTTTCCGCTAACCCCACATGAATGTTTAAAAGTTCATATTTAACGGGAGCAACGACGACAAGCCCATCTCCAGGGGGTTCGGCTCCCTTGCAGCTAGGCCCCACCATGCATCCTAAAAAGAAGGCGGCATCCACGTCGCAGCCGCCGAAACGCCTCTTGTTGGCCTGTGCTAGTGAGGTCAACAACGCTATTAAGGAATTCAAGGATATCTTTCCCGATCACATCCCACCAGGCCTACCCCGTTGAGAGGCATCGAGCATCAAATCGACTTTGTTCTGCGTGCTACAATACCCAACAAAGCGGCGTATAGAACGAGCCCGAAGGAAACTGAGAAGATGCAACGCCAAGTCGAGGAGTTGCTCAACAAGGGTTATGTTCGTGAGTCCTTGAGCCCTTGTTCTGTCCCGGTCATCCTGGTGCCGAAGAAGGACGATTCGTGGTGAATGTGCGTCGATTGTAGAGCTGTAAACAGCATTACATTTAAGTATCGCCACCCTATCCCTCGTTTAGATGACATGCTAGATGAATTGCATGGTTCCACTCTTTTTACTAAAATTGATGTTCGAAGTGGTTACCATCAAATTCGAATGAAAGAGGGAGATGAGTGGAAAACAACGTTTAAAACTAAATATGGTTTATATGAATGGTTGGTCATGCCCTTTGGATTCACTAATGCACGTTCTACTTTCATGAGGCTAATGAACCATGTTTTGAGACCTTATTTAGGGAAATTCGTTGTTGTTTATTTTGATGACATTTTGATCTATAGTAAAACTGAAACTGAGCATTTAGACCATTTCCGCCAAGTTTTCACTATTCTTAGGAAGGAACAACTTTATGCTAATCTTAAGAAATGTCATTTTTGTGCGGAGTCTACTATTTTTCTCGGTTTTGTTGTAGGGAAAGATGGCTTAAGAGTTGATGAGAGCAAGGTTACCGCCATTAGAGATTGGCCGCAACCCACGTCAATGACCCATGTTTGAAGCTTTCTTGGTCTTGCGGGCTTTTATAGGCTCTTTGTGAGGGATTTCAGCAGCATTGCTCATCCTTTGACCGAGCTCACACGCAAGGTTTCTATCTTTCAATGGAGTCCGGACCAGGAACGTGCATTTCAGCTTTTGAAGGACAAGCTGACCAACGCCCCACTGTTAGCCCTTTTGGATTTCAACCGTACCTTTGAGATCGAATGCGACGCCTCCGGCATCAGTATAGGAGGTGTCCTCATCCAAGGCAATCGCCCCATCGCCTACTTCAGTGAGAAGCTCAGCGGCCCGGAGCTCAATTATTCCATATATGATAAGGAGCTCTATGCCTTGGTCCGGGTTCTTCACACTTGGCAGCACTACCATCGGCCTAAGGAGTTTGTGATTCATTCAGATCACGAGGCTCTTAAGCACTTGAAGGGACAAGCCAAGCTAAATAGGAGACATGCACATTGGGCAGAGTTCATTGAGACCTTCCCCTATGTGATAAGGCACAAACAGGGTAAGGACAACATTGTAGCCAATGCGTTGTCTCGCAGGTCCATCCATTCGGTAACTAGAATGAGTTTGTTTGAGGTTTTTTATGGCCGCAATCCATACACACCCTTTGACCTTACTCCGTAGCCCCTCAAGGATCGGGAGAACTTTGATGCCCATGACCGTGCTGAGTTTATGAGGGAGCTACATCAGCAGACGTCCGAACAACTTCAGAGACGTTCCGAGCAAATATATTCGACAACATAACAAAGGACGTCGTGAGCTCGTATTATCTTTATTGCAGGAGGATGTGTCAAGTATGAAATAAATATAAAATATAAAAGCAAACTGACTCCATGTCTCAGCAAATAAATACAAGACTTCCTCCCATTGTAGTAGAAGGCAGTCAGGATCGATCCACGATGAAGCATGTCAGCGCCTGCCTTTTCAGTCCAGAAAACTCTCGAATTCGACTCAGGAAGTACTCGACGTCGACTAGAGTCCTCGACGTCGATCACTCAGTCGGGTAAAACTATAAAACAGAGAAAATAGAAGTGCAAACGAAGCAAAAACAGGCAATGTCGAGTAAAAGCTACTCGGCGTCGACTAAAGCCTACTCGAGGTCGACTAGATGTTGTCGATCTCGAGTACTACAGAACCGAAATTCTCACCTTTCTTGCAACGAACGATAGACAGAAATTCGAAATTGGTGGGAAATAAATCAATAAACTAAAGACTTCCAAGATCGGGGTATCAACACCACAACGATAACCATATAAAATAATGCATAAGGTATAAAATATCATGCCTTTTCATCAAATAACTGTCGTTATTAACAAGTAGGAAGATAGAGGCTTTCGCATAAAATCTAATTGTTACTAACCCTTTTTCACATAATTAATCCAAGTTGTATTAAGATCACTTTCACTTCAATAACGCAAACAATGATCACCTTCAACTTTCGCAAAAGAATCATGCTCATAGGGATAGAAGAAGAAATCGCATCAAAAGATTGTACCTTTATCGCATCACCTCACATGACTACCATCGCACTACTACAATTTCGAGCAAAGGAGGCGGTTTAGAGCAGCGGTTCAGTAAGGAAGCGGTTCGCCGCAGCAGTGTAGGAGAATTTTATGAATTTAGAACTGGTTTAGTCTATGGAGGCGGTTTAGGCAGCGGTTTTTAAAACTTTTGCCTATGGAGGCGGTTCACGTATCTTTTGGCAGCGGTTCATTTAAGTGATAATCGCTATGGCGGCGGTTCACCAAACCCGCTAAAAAAAATAAAACCCTTCACTTTCGCGAATCTGGAGATTTGGGGAAAACCCCCTTCTCCAGCTTCTCCATCTCTCCTTGAGCTATCTCCCTCAGATCTGACCCAACCCTCCCCATTGCATCCCCCTCTCAGTCTCATTCTCAGTCCGACGCCTCCCTCCGTCCTCGTTCTCTGCCTCTCTATCAGGTCCCTTTCCTCGAATCTCGACCTAGAGGCCGATACTTCTCATCCCGACTCCGAGTTTCCGACACCACCCAAGCGCCGCCTCCAGCAGTATTCCCCCCTCCTCCTCCACCCGATTTGTTGACGGCTAAGCCCCACAACAACAAATACTCAATCCAGTCCGTGAATGCCACCGAAAGCCGATGATGGTTAGTCCTCTTCCATTGGTGCTTCAGATCTAGGTTTACGGTTCTTTGGTTTAGATCTAGGTTTTCAATTTGTAAAAGAATTTTCGATCTAGAGTTTCATTTCTGGTAAAATTTGCTCTTGCAAGGATCGAAGCGGTTAGGGTTTTAGATTTTTGAATTCGATTCTCGTGTTACTGTTGTTGATCGCGATCGATTTGGCTAGCTCTTTCAAAATTCAACTTGTTTTTTTTTGAGAGGTTAGAAGTGGATTTGGTTTGGTCATTGGCATTGTATTTGTTAAAAAAAATTGATTTGGTTGTTTGTGTTTGGTTGTGAAGCTGTAAATGGAAGTATATCCTAGCAAGTGTTATTCTCCAGGTCTGTTATCTTTCTTACTGGCTGATTGTTTATTTTAACAAATAGCAACTACAGGAGACATGAAAGTTTCATCTCAATATCTTATAGTTCAGTGGATGAACATAGATTTAGTTTATATCCTGAATTCTTGATATATCTCATAGGTTTTGTGCTTAATTTATTCATTTTATATGCTGGAAAGCTTGCCTAGCAGTTGCTTTGAGTTATGGCCTCTCATTAGCATGTGCTGAATTTAGGATAGTTAATAACTATTACATATGATCAATAATTTATATTTCTTTTAAAACCACAAGTTTGAGAGATTAGCTTTGAAAGTGACAAGTTATTTGTAGATGAATTATTGTCAAATGATTATGTAACTTGTGCAGCAGGAAATAATAATATTTTTCAACTTGTCTACCCATTGTAATTTTTAGTGGGATTTTTTTTTGTCTTTATATAATGATACCCAAAGGTTTGTATGCAAAAAGCCATAAACTGGGTGCTAAGAAGTTTTCTTGAAACAACATTCCTTCTAATTGGAGGCAACTGACAATGAATTCACATGTTTATTATATTTTTATGCTTCCTTTATTAGTCTCTTGTTAATATCATGAGTAGTGTACTTGCTTTTTGCTAGGTATTTCCACCAAATAAGAACAAACGAGGTTATGAGACGGTTTAACAGGAGCTGTTTGATGCTGTTGGCAGAAGAAATGTTGAAAAAATGCATATAAGTGTTACGTGTCTCCTTTCTGTAGGCACATAAACTGTAACTTCTGGTAGTTGTCTTATTCCATTATCAGTGTAACTATTTGTCAATTTGGTAAGTGCTTCTTTTTAACAATTGCTTATGTTTCCCTTAGTTAAGCACTTGCCTGTCTTTTCCCTTAGTAGCATGCCATTTCTTTGATGCATCCATGTTCCTAGGTAAGTTTATATTTAGCAATTGCTTAAATTTCCTTTAGAGCACTTGCTTCCTTTTCCCTTAGTGCACCACTTGCTTGCTTTTCCCCCAAGCAGTTCAACCATTCAACAATGACAATAGCTAATGAAGTTTCTATTGAGCAGCCTTATTGCTTTTTTCCCTTGGTGGTTTCTATTTCTTTTTAATTAGTTTACTTCCTAAATTTGTTTCACACGTTTTGGGACCTTGCTTGTATAGTTGTATCCTATTACTATCCTAACACCAAACATATATTCTATGTCTATGTTATATCTTAACCTTAAATGTAAAGTTCATGCTTGAAAATGTCATTTCTTGGACTCTTGTCATGTTCTTTGTCACATTCCATGCAACTTAGTTGGCCTGCATCAAATGTGTGTTAACTGTTAACTTAGGTAGCCTAAGTTGGTGGTCTGTTTCACTTTCTCTAATTGCCCAGCCAATTCTGGATCCCTCAAAAGAAAGTTGCAGGTTTCCCTTTCTTGACAGATATATTTTCTATGTGTTTCTATGCTGATTCCATATGCTTTTTTATGCTAAAAAGTTCTGTATATATTACTCCTTTTAAAAATTTTATTAATTTTTTTATTTCTTCATCTCCATTTCCTTGCTCCTTTGCAGTTGCATCCTTTGATAAACAATGTTTTTTCCCGCATTACTAAGTTTACTTTGGTCCTCTTGGAAATGCTTATTTGGAAGTTTAATTTTGATTTGGAACTCAGCATTAGGGAAAACGACTAAGCTATTGAAAGTAAGGAGAAATAGAGGGAAATTGTAGAGAATAACAATGGGATGACACCAGTCAATAAAGTAATAGGAAAATACTTTGTTGTTTACTCAGTTGGGTAAGAAACCATTAATAATATATTGCAAACATTTCTTTTAATTTGAATCTATTGCTATGATTTTTTAGTGTGGTTTTGGGGGCACTGTTATGCTAGTAATTTTTGCCATTCAAGTTGCTACAGATTTCTCATTCTTATTGAAATCATCCATCCTAGTCCTTTTCTTTGGCGCTTCAAATACTCATGACCTTTATGATATTAATATACTCCTTTCCTACTTTCAGGTATGAGCTGGATGCTTTTTGGAGACACCTGGTTCATTACCTTCTCATCCATTGCTTAACTTTGTATTCAACTCTATACAGGTATCTCTTGTCATTTGCTTTCATAAGGTTTTGTCTCATTTGCGTTTTGGAGCTGGATTCTTCACTTTCTCCATCTTCCCGTATGTCACCAATATTAAAGTCTTGGTTTGGACGTTAAGATCGTTAGGTATTAAGTATGCGTTGTTGAGTTTCAGCACCTGAAGAATGCATATTTGGTACAGGTCGTACAAGTTACATGTGGTGGAGGGGCGCCACCCCATCTTACTACCTTGGTTGTATACCTGAAAGGAAAAATTGCTTTGAATACATTAAGGTATGATTGTTCTTGCTTCTTCTCCTTCTGTTAGGGGTAAATTATTTAATTTAGTTTTTAATTTTCAGTTGTAAATATTCTTTTTAAAAAGCAATTTTTCCTTTATAGAAAATGGGAAAAATCTTGCATATGTTGGAAGTGAAGATTGAATTAGATATGGTGTTCATCAGGTTTAGTGAATTTGGGCCTTTTTTTCTCCACTTATTGCAAGGAAGCATTTTTTTATTGGGTCTGATCCTTACAACAAAAGACTATAACGGTCCTTGGTAGAACTAATATGAACTTTGAAGAAAAATGCATTTTCAGATTATTTCTTTCTTTCTTTAAAACAGAAAGAAAGAAAGGTTGATTTTACAAGGTTTACTGATTTAATGTTCTTCATTCTTACTTCTTCTTATTGGCTCTCTTGACTTTCATTACTACTTCTTTATGGTATAGTACTACTACTTGAAATTCGTCGAGGAATAATACTTTTCTACATTTTATAGTTTTGAGCATGGTTACATGGTTCGAAAGTCGAATCGAAACGAGGTACGAAAACGGAAACGTGGTTCGTTACCTCAATCGAATTCGGTACGACGAGGAACGGTGGGGTATTTTTCTTTTTTATTTATTAGTTAAAAATAAATATTAAAATACTAAAAGCTGAACCATTTTAATATATATAATGCATTTTTTTTTGAGGAAATATATAATGCATTCTAAAATTACACAAAGTGTCCAAAATCACTTATAACTACTTAATCACTTATACCCACTTTTACAGATCTCTCTCTCTCTCTCTCTTGGTAGATGATATGTTACTTTAGGTCAAATTGATCCATCACATGGGGAAGGGATAACTGGATAAAGAAATTTTATTTGGGCCTTTTTTATAATACTAAATGTAATTGGGCCTAACTTTTGGCTCAACCCTAACTGTCATCTTCTTCCTCCAGTCCTGCCGCCTCTGTCTTCTCTGCAAATCTCCTTTCTTCATTTTTTTTCTGGTTCGCTCCTATGAACGAATTGGTTCGAGTTTCCTACCGAATTCGGAACGAAGTTTTCGGTACGAAAATCTATATATAGTACCACGAATTCAGCTTCCATGGTTTTGAGTTGTTGATTATTTTTTTAGTTCTCTGAAACTTAATTATTGGACCTATGTTTTTTAAAGATTGCAATGAGGAGGAATGGTGCCACAACTGTCTCCTCAACCATGTATTTTGCTTCTATGGTCAGTAGATGTTCTTTCCCGAAATTTCTTTGTTGCTTATGTTTGTGCCTTGAAAATAAAATCAAAACAAAAAGAAACTTGTAGCTGTGTTGTTATGTTGTTTCAAAACATTTTCCTCACTGTTAGAGAGGGGATTGCAGGTAGGCATTCTGTTTTTTCTTCTGGTGGTATTGGAGGAGTACACAAACACGGGGAGCAAAGTAAGGCTATCTTAATCAGTTCATTTAAGTTGTTAAGTATCATTTTCTTACATCGAAATATGCTTCATGTATATTATATAACAGAAAAAATATATATAAGTTTTTACATGCCTTTTTTTTTTTTTGAGGCCATTATGCATGCCTTCTATTTATGATTGAATTGGCTGAACCAGACATATTCATATTTTGTTTTCTATTGCTCTACCTGTTGCAGCGATGGATGTATCTTCTGATCTCACAGAGCTAGGAAAAACGCAAGTGGCTGTAGTATCTGCGGGTGTTAAATCAATTCCAGATATTGGCAGAACACTCGAGTATTTGGTATTGACATTAGTTGCTTACATGTTAATTATAGCTTCTGAATAGATTTTTTGGGGGTCGAATTTGCTTATACACTCTTAAATGCAGGAGACCCAGGGGTTTATGTTGCCGCTTATGGTACAAATGAGTTCCCAGCCTTCTTTACAGAAAACGAGTGGCTTCCGTGTAAGTTGAATTTTTCTTAATGATCTTTCTTATTTCATTTTGTAACTTCTTCATTGTGATCAATTTGAAACCGGTGAATTAGGCCCTTTGCTATGAACCATGCTATCTGTATATTTGTGAACCTGGAGTTGGTAGTCATCTGGTTGGTATAGTTGGTGTTTGATGATTAAACATCTTGCATACTATACTACTTTTTGTTTTGGATCATGTAAATAGCGATAAACAAAAAATATAATTTGTTGCTTGATGTCAGAAACTGGTCAGGTTGTAACTTCTAATTTTTTAGTAGCTATACCTCAAATGAATGTATCTATTAGCTACATAAACAAACAATATAATTTGTCGAAATTATTTCTTTCTGATAGGCACCATCGCTTATTGTTGAAGCAAGTACTGAGGCACTTGTTCTAGCAGATGCACTACTGAGGTCAAATCTAATCTACGTGTTTATATTTGGTTGGTCTCAAGTAGGTTTTGCTTGTTGCTTCCTTGTTGATTTTTTGTTAATCGTGACATCCTTTCTACTCCCTGTGTTCAATGAATTTCTAATGTTTTATTGATCAATTGTGAAATGAATATAATGTTGAATGTGTTGATATACTTGCATGTCATTTGGCTAGAATCTAAAAAAATTAATAATATCAATGTTTCATGATGTAGAAATGGGAAAGTGGATTTGTCAAGTCACTGACGAGGGTATCTTCTCACTAGTTAGCTTGCACAAGGAGTTGAGAAAGCTTGACATCACATGTTGTTGCAAGATTACCTCTGCATCAGTTGACTACATAACAAGCTCCCGCCGCTTTCTCACTTCATTAAGGATGGAATCACGTTATCTTGTTACAGCGGAAGCATTTCATTTTTTGGATATGTAGTATATATTTGTAATAAAGCTTTGGTAATTACTGTTATAACGCAATGAAAGTCCAGTATCTTGAATTTCTATTCTTCATTTTATAGGTAATTTTGAATTTATGATTTCAAGTGGAAACACCTTTCCCATAGAAACACATTTAACATGGAAACTTTTAATCTTAGCCGTTCATTTTACATCAAAGGCTATTAAAATTCCATTTATTATAGATTAAAATAAAAGCAAAATAAAAAAAAATCTCCCCCATTTCCCTTCCTGTGTGAATATTTCAGAACTCTTCCCCATCTCCTTGCCTTCCCCTCCCCTTCGATCTCTACTGCCGCTTCTAGTTCAACCCTTCCTTGTCAATTCCTACCACCGGCCACCGCATCGTCCTTTCCCTACTGAGATCTGCCGCCGCCGCCCTATTTCTACCTTGGCCGCTTTCTGCCTCTTTCCATCTTCTTCTCTTAGGTTTTGGCCATATTTGAAAGTTATTCGAATGTCAAATAACGATTCAGAGCTTCATCCCGCAAAATCAAGTAAGATCCACTCAAAATCGAATCGGGTCTTCATCCCAAAATCAAATCAGGTGAGAATATATCTAGTGAGAATAGAGGGGGGAGAGGCGGAGACCGGCGAAGAAAGGAAGAGAAGCGGCGGCGACCGGCAAGGGAGAGGCGGCAACGACGACCGACAAGGGAGCGACGGCGGCGACCGGTAAAGAAAGAGAGAGGCGGTGACGGTGTAAACTAAACCAAAAGTGAGAAGAGAGAGGGAGATTTTCACATCTGAAAGAGAAGAGGGCAACTTGTCTTGACACACAGAGAGGATGAACCGATGGAATTCTCTACTCTAGTTAACTTTGACAAAAAGCCCTCAAACTTTATATATATTTCAAAATTGCCACCTTTTAATAATAGCCCTTGATCAAGAATGAGGGGTTGAGATTAAAAGTTTCTATGTTAAATGTGTTTCTATGGGAAGGGGTGTTTAATAACAGAAGAGGGGTTCCAATTTTGAGGAAATAAGTTTTAAAATTTACAAGTTTGCCACCATTCAAATAAAGACCGTTGATGATTATTTGAAGGGCTGAGATTAAGTGTTCTCATTTAAGAAGGGGTGCTTATCATAAGACTAGTTCTTCACATGAACATCCCCTATATATATATATATATATAGGGTGTGGTTCCGGTGTACACACCCCTTACGGTGTACCTTGTTCACAAATATTATTCGGTGAAATGTGAAACATTATTCGGTGAAATTTGAAACATTATTCGGTGAAATGTGAAACATTCTACCAAATACTGTTATGTTTTCTTTTTCAGTTCAGTTCAGATGAAAACGTTCCAATTCCACTGAATAATTTGTAACATTCTACCGAATAATGTTTAGTTTTTTTATTCATCTATTTCAAATAAAAGAAACCTCAATTCTCTCAACAATACTTACAATTTATATGAATAATGTTTATAATTTCACCAAATAATGTTTCACATTCCCCTAAACAATACTCGCATTTAACCGAATAATGCTTCAAATTTCACCGAATAATGTTTCACATTTCACCGAATAATATTTGTGAACAAGGTACACCCTAAGGCTTGTGAACAAATGATCCATACACTATATATATATATATATCTCAAATTATAATAAACAGGTATTGTATGTGGTGTGAATAAACTGCTGGCAAATCATTTCATTTCAAAGTTATATAAAACCGCTGTCATAGGTTATTATTTCTGTTGCCATCAAACACAATAGCCGCTGCTACAGAGTAATGAAAACGCTGCCAAAAGTGTGATAACCGTTGCCATAGATAAATATAACCGCTTCTATAGAACAGTGAGAGTATTGTTCCTTCCTAGTAAACCGCTGCCAAATATTCATTACACCGCTGCCATATCTTTCTAACCGCCGCCACATATCATAGCAACCGCTTCTATAGATGTCAAACCGCTTCCATAAGGTCCATTAAATGTTTCTATAATCTTGTTTAAACCGCTGCCTAAACCACATTTAACCGCTTTCATTGTTCTCCCACGTAAATGTTTCCTTAGACTTTTTGACAGCGGTTCTACTTACTCTTTGGCAGCGGTCTCATCGTCTTCCTCTATCCGCTGACCTAGTCTACTCAAACCGCTGCCTTAGGTCTATAGCAATGGGAGCAGATGGCACGGTCAAAAAACCGCTGCCAAAGGGTTTAGGCCGCGGTTACAAGGCTTTAGGCAGCGGTTTTTGACCGTCGCTAAAAGTCAAAATTGTAGTAGTGTCGGGCTCACCCCGACCCTAGAAGTTGGGTGACTACTCGCTTCTCATCATCAAGAAACACATCAATAACAAAAAGAAACTGAATTGCATTAAAATAATCAAATAGAGCTTACAACCGATCAAAGCCAAATCCCGCTCTCGCTTTCTTCAACTCCACTCGGACTATGCTCTCTCTCTTCTACCTCTATATAACTAATTGAGTGTGTAAATTGAATTCATAAAACTCAGCCCCTAGGACCTTATTTATAGTGTTCATTCCCCGCTAATCACGAAAAGAATACTCTATCTATATCTATTTCTATCTATCTAAAGACTTTATGATAAAACTTTAATAAAAGAAATAAATCTCAAATGGAAATATATCTAAAGTGGATAAATCCTCCTTTCCCTTGATAGATCTTCATGTGAATGGATAGAATTCCACATATCTTCACTTGCAAGTAATCCTCATGCACGGACTCCACTCGATCTTGGACTCTAATTCGTCACTGTGGTACTCGACATCGAGTAGAAGTAGTCGACGTCGACTAGCGTTTTCTCCCCTTGGATTGTACTCGAGCTCGGGCACCACCTGGACTCGACGTGTGTACTCGACGTCAACTAGAGTACTCGATGTCGAGTGGGTCTGTGGTCCTCGAGTGGTCTGCTCGACTTCGTGTGAATTTCTGGCTCTGGTGTACTCGACATCGACTAAGGGTAGTCGACGTCGACTAGAACATTGCCAAGTATTTTTTCTCGTTTTCTGCTCGATTTGTCCTAGTTCAGCTGCTCCTTGACCTCGGATTTTCTGTAGTTGACTTCGAGCCTTTCATCCTTTCTCCGAATTGCTGTAAATTGCCTCGATTTCTGCGAAATAAAACAGAAACTAGTGTAGACCCCATAATTTGGCAAATAAGCATAAGGTACATAGGATCTGTACTATTCTAACCCAAATGCATAAAATGTATACAAAAATCGATATAAAAGAATGTATAAAACATGGAAAATTAGGCTCACAACATATTCCAACCAGGTGATCTTGTGTGGGTTCACCTTTGGATGGAGTGCTTTCCTACCCGCCACAAGTCCAAGCTAGATCCTTGAGGTGATGGTCCGTTTCGAGTGCTCCGACGGATCAACAACAACGCTTATGAGATTGATCTCCCCAGTGATTATGGTGTGCACGCTACTTTTAATGTTGCCGATTTGTCTCCCTATGTTGATGATGATTTCGAGCCTTCGTTCCATAATTTGGGGACGAATCAAGACGAAGAAAGGGAGAATGATGTGAACCGGAATCGATCTAGGGAGCTTCAATCCGACATCACGCTTCATGGAGATGGTCATATCACGAAGGCTAAGGCTAAGAAGATGTCGAGTGCACTCTAGTACTCCATCCTAAGACATATTACCACCTATGCTACCTCAACTTGGATGTCGATACAAGAGTTAGAGGCGAGAGATCTCGGATTAGTAACCTTATTAGCCCACGAGGACTCGAGTCATCTTGCACTTCCAGCAGACAAGGGCGCGGGCGTGCAAGTGTGGTGCACGGGCATGCAAATTGTCGAGCAATGAAGTGTCCAACAGCACGCAAGTGTGCGGGCGTGCACCCCCAAGGCGCGCGGGCGTGCACCCCCTTGCACAGTCGTGCACAACGGCGTTTTTCAGTACGAATTTCAGATTTCATACTTTGCGTTTTATGCTATTATTTTTAGGGTTTTATTTCTTTATTTAGCTTTTATTCTCAGCAAAAGTACTTTGTTTAAATAGTTATTCAATCGTCAATGAAAGCACGCTCAATCATTATTTTCCCCCAAACAAGTTTCTTGAGAAACCCTAACGGACGTGAGAAGCGGACATCTTCTTCAAGAGATCCGAAGAAACTAAGGACCGTGAGAAGCGGCAATAAGAGATTGATTTGCTTGTGAGATTCAAGTAGATTGAGATCTCATTGATCTAAAGGAGGATTCATGAGATTCGAGTTCTTTCACAGATCCAATTCGACTACCTATTCGAATCGATCGGGCACCCTTAGGCGTGAGATTCACCATCACCTCTGTCCAGTGATGCTCAGAAGGATCATGCATAAACTGATAGACACGATTGACAACATAAGAGATCTCTTTTTTGGTAATGGTGACATACTGGAGAGCACTACCGACGCGACGATAGAGGCGAGGGTCAGTGCAAGGATCACCCAAGCGAGGTAATCGTGAGCCTGGTTCGGTTGGAGTAGCAATGGGCTTTGCCCCAGTCATGCCACAACGTTCCAAGATGTCAACGGTGTACTTTTTCTGACCGAGGTGAATAGTAGATGATGTGCGAGTGACATTGATGCCCAAAAAGTAGACGAGAGACCCGAGATCCTTAAGGGAAAAGGCTATATTCAAGCTTCAAACAAACTCATCAATAAACGAAGTATGAGAACCCGTAATAATCAATTCATCAACGTAAATAAGGACGTAGACAACATAAAGACCATGAGTCTTGATGAAGAGAGAGGAGTCAGACACGCAACCTCTGTATCCCTGATGAAGAAGAGCATCCTTGAGTTTCTGAAACCACATTCTAGGAGCCTTCTTGAAGCCATACAAGGCCTTGCGCAGGCAACAAATATGGGTAGCACGATCAGAAGCCACGAATCCCTGCGGTTGAGTCATATAAATGGTTTCAGTGAGGTCGTCATTAAGGAAGGCGTTGTTGGTGTCAACCTATCTAAGCGGCCATGATCTAGAGAGTGACATGCTTCTATATGTAGTGTTTGAGGCTTTTAGAGTTTTGACTGCTAATTAAACCAATTCTTCGATTTGTTGACGTTTCTGAGTAGATTCTGAAGCATACATGTGACAGATTTTGCTTCCGACTAAGCGATCTTTGCTTCCGATCGATTGATAAGGAACACGATTTTGTTTGTGATGGATTGCAATTGCTGAACGAAATCTGAAATCTTGTTGCAATTATAGATGAAAAGGTCCAAAATCTTGCAATTTATGTGGAGGGATCCTATATTTCCCTATCTGAAATTCATATGACCATTTTCCAATCCAATTCTGATGTTTATTTTGATGTTGATATCAAATTTTTGATAATAAATTGTAAATTTGGTGTAGGACTTGGATTTATCTCAAGAATAAATACTGCACAATGCAGATGAGCAAACTGTTCGCAGTCTTAATGGTTGTAGAGTTACTGATCAAATATTGCGATTGGTGCCTAATGTTCAGGTTTTGCCTAACTCAACATCTATAATATATTTCAGTTGATCTCAAGAAATAATGACATGAGTTTCATAATTGATTTCTTTTCTCAATACTATTGTAACTAAATACTTTCTGTGGTGCAGAACTTTCGCACAACACTAAGATGCATGAAATATTGGGCAAAGCGCCGCGGTGTATATTCAAATGTATGTGTGACCTCTGACTTCAGCTAGGACCAATTCTTATCATGTTTGAGGAATACATTTTACTGTAGTATTTTACCCCACTGTTTTGTGATCAGGTTTCAGGATTTCTTGGTGGCATAAATTAGGCATTGCTCGTTGCTCGTATATGTCAGCTATGCCCTAATGCATCGCCCAGCATGTTGGTTTCTCGGTTCTTTAGGGTGTACACTCAGTGGCAGTGGCCAAATCCTGTTATGCTTTGCGAAAATGAGGAGGGATCTCTTGGCCATAAAATTTGGGATCCGAGAAAGTATCCATCGGACAGATTCAATTTGATGCCTATTATAACTCCTGCATATCCTTGCATTAACTCAAGTTACAATGTCTCCACAAGTACATTGAGAATCATGACTAAAGAGTTCCAGAGAGGAAGTGAAATTTACGAGGTATGAGATGATTTTATTACAATGTCTTGTTCTTTTTATTGCTTTTGCTACGGTCTTGAATTGATTGAGAAATCGCTAGCTCTTTCAGGCAATGGAAGCTAACAAAGCTGATTGGGACAAACTGTTTGAGCCATACCGATTCTTTGAGGCATACAAGGATTACTTGCAGATAGAAATCAGTGCTGACAATGATGATGATTTGAGAAGGTGGAAAGGTTGGGTAGAGTCTCGTATACGACAACTTACTTTAAAGGTATTACAAACTTACCATGTTCCTAGATACAGAATCAATACATCCTTTGGTATTACAAACTTACCATGTTCATTGAAGCATCAATACATCCTTTGTTCTTGAAAGCACATTCCTCGATCATGTGGATGTTTAGTAGTACTCTTTTTTTAGTTCATCAGAAGTTCAGCAAAACATATTCCTAGATACAGAATTTTGTCTGTGATTTGCCTTACTGCCTTTCTTCTAGTTTGCTTCTGACTGATTTGGCGTTGAACGCTCATTTATCCGAATCGAGCATTTTCTGTATGCTATTGAAGTTTGCCATGATTTTTTCCATACAAATGCTCTATTTTACATTGGTACTGAAATTACTTGCTTTGCTTTGATGCGTGTTTACAGAATTTTGTCTGTGATTTGCCTTACTGCCTTTCTTCTAGTTTGCTTCTGACTGATTTGGCGTTGAACGCTCATTTATCCGAATCGAGCATTTTCTGTATGCTATTGAAGTTTGCCATGATTTTTTTCATACAAATGCTCTATTTTACATTGGTACTGAAATTACTTGCTTTGCTTTGATGCGTGTTTACAGTGATTTGGATGCAACTGTACTGGCTTGCATTGCATTTTCTTGCCCAAATCTGGATTCAATGGAGATCTGTACCTCGCAGACATCAACTAATCTGATCACAGGGTATTTTTCTCACTCTTGAAATGCAGTTGTTCCCTCACAGGCTTTATGCTCCTTCGATTCGACTTTAGCACTTGTTTGTGATTGTTATTGATGACTATGGCATTTTTGCCAATGTAATATTTTATTCTTTATAAGCTCAAAATCAGCTTTCATCATTATTGAGGCTAGGTTTTGTGTGCTACCATTCTTCTTGAGAAAATATTTATTCCTTTCGCACGTTTACATCAGAATTTTTGCATGGTTTTTGCTTCTCAAATGCTCAAAGTTAGCTTAGTTTTCTAAAATTAAGTCATTTGATCTTTTTATTGATTAAGGGAGAAGGGGGGAGAAGATCGGGGATGGTGTTGTGATCGATGTGGGCGCTAATGTGGGTATGGCGACTTTCGCAGCTGCTATCATGGGCTTTAGGGTTTTGGCTTTTGAACCGGTTTTTGAGAATTTGCAGAGGATTTGTGATGGGATTTACTTCAACAGAGTTGGGGGGCTGGTCACTGTTTTTGAAGCTGCTGCTTCAGATCGGCTTGGAAATATCACAGTTCACAAGGTATGTGATCTGATTTCTTTAATTATTGTTGATAGAGAAGAATTTAAAGATTGAAGTAGCTCATTGATTCCTTGATCTCCAAATTCTTGTGATTATTTTAGGAGCTTCCAAACTTTGTTCAAGAATTCATTGTGTTTGATGCTCAATTGTGTGAGTTTTCTTGTTTACCTTCAACTACTGGTTTGAGTGCTTTGACACTGCCTAGAAGAGCTTATGGAAACATAGTTTGGAAGCAGAAATTGCCTTGACATCTTCACTCATAACCTACATAATAATCTGAGTTTGAGATCTAGAAAGCAGAAACTGATCAGTCCTTTTTTCGGTGTGAGTGCTAAATACAGTAGCATTTACACGCATAATGTCTCTGTCAGATCTGTCTGTGTGACCTATTTTAAGCTAGTGATTCGTGAAACTTTGTTTTGTATCTATGAAAGGGGGGTTTAGAAGAAGTTATGAGTCGTTTGTTATTTTAGTAGACTGTGATTTTGGGTTTTCGGTGAATCCAGTTTTGTGCTGATGCTTGTCTAATTTCTGGCTTGTTAGTTGGTTGGCCGGCTTGATAACAGCGCGGTTTCTGCTGTTGGAGCGAAGTTGGCCTTCAAATCTAACGAGGAGGTCGCAGTTCAAGTGAAGTCTATACCTCTTGATGAGGTTATCCCAGAATCCGAACCCGTATTTCTGATAAAAATAGATGTTCAAGGATGGGAGTATCATGTGCTCAAAGGAGCCTCAAGACTGCTATCAAGGAAAGCAGGTGAAGCTCCCTACTTAATCTATGAGGAAGATGAGCGATTGCTGCAGGCGAGCAACAGCATTGCCAAGGTGATCCGTGAATTTCTTCAGAGTGTTGGTTATAATCACTGTGAGAATGTTGGAACCGATGCTCACTGCACTAAGAAATCTTGAATGTTGTCTCCATACAAGACCTGATCAAAAGGTCGAAAAAAGAAGCTGCTGGATTCTCACAGGTCAAGATGTTGCTGCAGGCGAGCAGATGTTGCTGCAGGCGAGCAACAACTTTGCTTTCCAACCTGCTTGTGTGCGGATTCTCACAAGTCGTGCAGAGATTGTACTTATTGCTGCCTATGGAAAACGCTGCCGAGCAAAGGCGGATGAAGCTAGAATAGTGCAGGAATTGATAAGTTAGGGGAATCATTATGCAAATTCATGCTAGGAATTGCATTACTTGGCAGGTTTCATGTATTTTAGATGAGATACCTTGTCCAATTGTTATAACATGTAGCATTTGTGGTCCTGAGCTTGAGCATTCAGAACTTGGCTCTGTACATTGTAAAATGTTCAATTGTTCATCAATGTTGCTATTTATTCATTAAATGATAATCATGAACTTCATAAAAGAGTGGACTTGGAGGTTTACTGACAAGCTGATGAAGCTTAAATGTCACCACATGTGACTATACATCAAAGCTTAAACTAGGGATAGATATCCCAAACAACAAGGGATTAGTGCTTGAACTGCCCTGGAGATCTGAAGAAATCATAGGCTATTTTTATGCATTGGGGTCAGTTCAAACCCAAACTACCTTCCTCAGCCATTCACACATCTTTCTGGGTCATCTTCGAAGCTGACCAAGGAAAGCTTCAATAAGATTTGATATTGGCCTTCACAACTGCAGTTGGAGCTGTGAAAACTGAAAGCCACAAGTTCTCAATCTAAACTTTAAGCATTTGTGAGGAGATGGGCACTCCAACGTAAGTGAAAGACAAACAACCCCAGCTGAAAACCAGTCAGATGAAGGATCTCCTCTCTAATATGATGATCAACTCCTTGTATGAAGCATGACTTCTTACAACAGAGTCGTGCAACTCTTACAAGAGAGTCGTGCAACTCTTATAAGAGAGTCGTGCAACTCTTAAAACAAGAGTCGTGCAACTCTTACAACAGAGTCGTGCAACTCTTACTACAGAGTCGTGCAACTCTTACTACAGAGTCGTGCAACTCTTAAAACAGAGTCGTGCAACTCTTACAACGGAGTCGTGCAACTCTTAAAACGGAGTCGTGCAACTCTTAAAACGGAGTCGTGCAACTCTTACAACGGAGTCGTGTAACTCTTAAAACACAGTCGTGTAACTCTTAAAACACAGTCATGCAACTCTTAAAACAGAGTCGTACAAATTTTCACCACTAATTGTAACTAATATCAATGTCAGCACTATTTGTAACTAATATCAGTGTCAGCACTAATTGTAACTAATATCAGTGTCAGCACTAATTGCAACTCTAACAACAGAGCCGTGCAACTCTTAATAAAGAGTCGTGCAACTCTTACAAGAGAGTCGTGCAACTCTTAAAACAAGATTCGTGCAACTCTTACAACAGAGTCGTGCAACTCTTACAACAGAGTCGTGCAACTCTTACAACAGAGTCGTGCAACTCTTAACACAGAGTCATGCAACTCTTACAACAACGTCGTGCAACTCTAAAATTTCATAGTGTTATTCATGAAATTTATAGTTTTATTCATACAAACTAATATCTAATTTGATTCTTCTTAAATTAAAAATCTAATTTGGTCACATTATAATATTATTCTTGCACTTTTTAATCTAATTTGGTTCTTAAACTGTATTTTAAAGTTGCACAACCGTAGTTTAAAGTTGCACAAAAGAGTCGTGCAACTCTTCAAACAGAGGCGTGCAACTCTTCAAACAGAGTCGTGCAACTCTTGAAACAGAGTCGTGCAACTCTTGAAAAGAGTCGTGCAACTCTTGAAACAGAGTCGTGCAACTCTTGAAACAGAGTCGTGCAACTCTTGAAACAGAGTCGTGCAACTCTTGAAACAGAGGCGTGCAACTCTTCAAACAGAGTCGTGCAACTCTTAAAACAGAGTCGTGCAACTCTTAAAACAGAGTCGTGCAACTCTTACAACAGAGTCGTGCAACTCTTACAACAGAGTCGTGCAACTCTTAAAATAATGATATATATAATGAAAAGTGTTTCTTAGAGGTGCTGACACAAATAAAATACAGTTGTGAAAATCTAAACTAAAGCTGTGCAACTCTAAACTAAAGTTGTGCAACTCTAAACTAAAGTTGTGCGACTCTAAAATACAGTTGTGCAACCCTAAAAAATGTGCTGACATGAAGAAAAAAAAAGTGCTGACACGGAAAAAATACATACCGAACTACAAAGTTATTACTTAGGAAGATGACTCGATTGTAACTAATATCAGTGTCAGCACTAATTGTAACTAATATCAGTGTCAACACTAATTGTACCTAGTATCAGTGTCAGCACTAATTGTAACTAATATCAGTGTCAGCACTAATTTTCATCACTAGTTGTGCAAAAATAAAGTATTGATGAGCAAAAATAAGAGCATGTTGTGCAATAATTTATTGAGAAAGTATGAAATTATATTGAGAGAAAATAAAATCATGTTGAGAACAAATTCACAAGTCTCGATTGTTGTGCAAAAATAACCTATTGTTGAGCAAAAATAAGATGATGTTGTGCAATAATTTATTGAGAAAATATGAAATTATATTGAGAGAAAATAAAATCATGTTGAGCACAATTTCACAAGTCTCGATTGTTGTGCAAAAATAACATATTGTTGAGCAAAAATAAGATGATGTTGAGCAAAATTTCACCAATCTCTCATGTTGTGCAATTTTACTCTATTGATGAGCAAAAATAAGACCGTGCAACTTTTAAAACAGAGTCGTGCAACTCTTAAAACAGAGTCGTGCAGCTCTTAAACAAGAGTCGTGCAGCTCTTACAACAGAGTCGTGCAACTCTTAACACAGAGTCGTGCAACTCTTAAAACAGAGTCGTGCAACTCTTAAAACAGAGTCGTGCAACTCTTACAAGAGAGTCGTGCAACTCTTACATCGTATGTTGTGCAAAATATAATTTTTTTCCGCTTTTTTTTTTCGTTTCAGAACTTTTTGTTTTGCAAAAACAACTTTACGTTGTGCACATACATGGACTGATCGAGTCGCAATCGACGAGCGACGAGATTCACATTCAGATCGCAGTCTCTCTCCCATTCAAATCGTAGTCCTAAAAACAGATTGTGAGCAATACATGAGTTTTTTTTTAATTTTTAATTTAATTTAACATTTTTTCGTGCAAATATAATAGTACATGTGAATCACATAATAAAATATAGATAATTTTTTTAATTGTCACATTTATGGGGTATTTTTTGTAATTTAACAAAAATTATCATCTTCAACAAATCTCTAAAACTGAACAGCCGCCGGAGGAGAAGCGCTGCTCGCGCCGCATCGCCGCCTTCGCGCCGCCTCGCTTGCTCCGCTTCGCTACGCTCAGATCTGGTCCAATTGCACCTCCGATCTGATCTAGGAGCAACAGGAGGAGGAAGAGATCCGGATCCGTCTCCTCGCCGCCACCGACGGTTTTCGAGCCCTGGCTGTGCAAATCGGCGCTCAAGTATTCAGATTGCGAGCAAAGACCTGGTGCGAGATCAGATCTGAAAGTTCAAACGCCGATTCGTTCGATTTGCGCTCGATTCGTCTTCGATTCATCCGTATCCGCTATCGATTCAACCATGGCCGGCCGCAAGAGTTCCTTGAAGCACGTCGAGAGGCGGTGGTGGATTTGGTCGCGAACAGGCGGCGCCGGGAGGAAGAGCAGGGGAGGAAGACAGATCGGAGGAGGTTCTGAGGCATCGGAAGGAAGAAGCAACCATGAGAGAGACAGATCGGAGGAGGTCTGACGCCGGAAGAGAGCGAGATAGGAGAGACGTCCGGGGAGCGGGGAGAGAGGAGAGAGAATTAGGAGGGGAGAGAGAGAAAATTGCTTATATTGCGTCTATTTTACAAAAATGTCCCAAACCGCGTCTATTTCGCAAATACGTCCAATAAATGTGCCTTTTTCGCAAATTTTATCTATATATAATTCCCTCAACCAAAAATATTTCTTAACCTCTCCGTAATATTATAATGAACTCCAACTTTATCGGATAATAAGCTCAATCATATTTTACAGAGAGTACTCGGCGTGCTTAAACACAAATGGTTTTCCATTCCTCTATAATTTACCAACTTGATCTTAAATATGTCCTTAGTATTCAAAAAAATTTATATTCTCTTTAATCAACTCTTGACGTGTTACCCAACTTTTCTTGAGTTGATTGGGTCTTGTGTCATTTCAAACTTGACAGAAATTCCAACAAGATTTTAATTGATTATAAAACTTTATTGCCAAAGCTCTTAATCGTGCACATAATGACTAGTCATAAAATGACGTCATCATAGCGGAAATACAATGTGGGTATTACATTCCTCCCTCCTTAATATAAGTTTCGTCCCGAAACTTAGACCAAGTATAACTGAGGAAATTTACTATTCATTTCTGCTTCAATTTCTCATGGCATCTCCTCAGTTTCCTTCTTAGACCAAAGAATTTGTACCAAAGGGACAACCTTAGTGCGAAGATGTTTCTCCCGTCGCTCCAGAATACGAACGGGTTCTTCTTCATAGGTTCCGGTAGGATGAACCTCAATATCCCGATATCTTAAAATATGGGAGGGATCATGCACATACTTCCGTAGTAATGAGATATAAAATACATCATGTATTGGATGAGCTACAGGGGGCAATGTTAGACTTAAGAGACTTTGCCCACCTTCTGGAGTTCTTAAATGGTTCCACATTTAACTTCCCACGCTTCCCAAATCGAAACACAAATTTCGTGGGTGATACTCTAAGAAATACTTTCTCACCGACTTGGAACTCTAGATCTCTTCTTTTACCATTAACATAAGCCTTCTATCGATCTTGAGCAGTCAAGATGCGTTGTCTGATCATACCTACCTCCATGGTAGTCTTTTCCAAAAGTTATGGGCCAAGAATGATCGCATCTGATAAATCATTCTAGCTTACAAGCGATCTGCATTTTCTTCCATATAATGCTTCAAAAGGGGTCATCCCAATTGATGCTTGCCAGCTATTTTTGTATGTGAATTCAATCAAACTCAAGCTGGTTTCCCAATTGGTAGGTCTATCCAATACACAAGCTCTCAACATGTCCTCCAATGTTTGTATAGTACGTTCTGATTGACCATCAGTCTGAGGATGAAAGGAAGTACTAAAGTTGAGCTTAGTCCCCAATTCTTCTTGAAGTTTCTGCCAAAAGTGAGACATGAATCTCTCATCACGATCTGATACAATAGAGGTTGGAATACCATGAAGTCGGACAATATGCTTGATGTATAGCTCTGCTAACTTTGGTGCTTTCCAACTGAACTTAATTGGGATGAAATGTGCACATTTAGTGAGTCTATCCACTATTACCCAAATAACATCTTTTTGAACTTTGACCTTAGGCCAACCCATGACAAAGTCCATTGAAATGTGTTCTCAACTTCTCATTTCCACTTTGGCACTGGAAGTGGTTGAAGTTACACAACATGTCTACGATGTTCAATCTTGATTTGCTAACACACCAAACACTTGGAAACATGCTCAACTACTTTATTTTTCATACCAGGCCACCAATAATTTTGCATGAGGTCCTTGTACATCTTACTTGAACCCAGATGTATAGAATGAGTAGATGAATGAACTTCCTGAAGTATTGTCTGTTGAAGTTCAGGCACGTTTGGTGCACAAATATGTTTTCCAAACCATAAAGAACCAACATCTTGAATCACAAACCTTGGGGCTTTTCTTTCATAAAAAATCAACACACAATCTGACTAACATTGAATCCTGCATATGTAATAACTTAATCCTTTCCAAAAAGGTTTGACTGTAATTCTAGGAAAGAAAGTTTCCCTAGATTTCTCCAAAACCATACTTCAACTTCCAACTTCTGCAAGTGACTTAGGTCACTCTCTGGCTCAAATACATAAGTTTTTATAAACACACAGAACATTCTCTTGGCCAGAGATAAATAGGAATAAGGATTATCAGACATAAATCTTGAGCAAGGTTAGGAGACCTGAGAGTTGAAGGATTTGTAAAATATGATAGACTTAAAAGATTTGAAACCTTACATGTTTTTATTTAATAAGATAGACAAAGGAAATTTCATATATAGGTAAAATAATTTTTTAAATTTACAAAATTTTTATAACTCTATTTTATAAAATATATACTTTTTTTTAACCTTGAGTTTAAAAATTGATTTTAAAAACCGAGGCTCTGATACCACCTTCTGTAACACCCCCTTCTGTAAACGAGGGAATGTTGCAGCGCCAGTAATTATGCAGACTTTAATAGTCTCATAATTACCTTAGGCTAATAGGTACATGCAACCATGCTCCCATAAACAATAGGATAAATAAATAATTTTAAAAGAATACCAGCAGAAGACATGAATATTATTTTTATTACAAAGTAAAGGTTATTGCTTCAAAACTGTACATAAATATGTGTTTAACACATCAAACAAAAGAAACTGAATTAAACCAGAAAACACGTTTACCGAAAGATGTAATTATACAATAAAAGCTTGAAAATCTTTATTCCTTCAACTTCAACTCCTCAAGGTCTTTGTCCATAACCTGCAAAATTTAGTCTGATGTACATCGCATGCAGGCGAAGCACACCAGCCAACCATTTCACAACACGGTCGGTTAGTTCGGTGAAGAACTAGCAAATGACGAGGAAGGGAGTAATTTATGTGGATCTCTGGACACTTAAAAGAAATAGGAACAAGATAGTCCAAGAACATTAGATATACGAGAAATTGAATCTCTAAAGAATCATAATTCCAATAGGGATGGAAAATGATATCGGAAAAGAATAGTGATCACCGTTGCACACACACACACACACACACACACACACACACACACACACACACACACACACACACACACACACACACACACACACACACACACACACACACACACACACACACACACACACACACACACACACATCACTTATACAAAATTAGGATATAAAGTATTTCATTTAGAACACGTGGTACCGGCCTCTGTCGTACACTGGCAAGACGACCTAGATTACCCCACTGGGGTAAACTGTATCCATTCGAGAAATCTGCAGTTCGAATGGGCATTTCATGAAATGTTTATTGAGCAAGGCTTAGAAACCTTGACCTGACTTTACCATTTTAATAATAATTTTATTTATAATCACATAACACACTATCACAATTAAAAATCACACCCTATCACAATTAAAATCACAAGTCCACATCTCGGCGATCAACTCATTTTTATCCACTTTAGAACATTAAGGAATTAAAGTGGATGAAGTAAGCAAAATGACTAGTATGGATATTTCAAGAAAATCTTAATACCACATACTTATAACTCAGCATGAAAGAATAAAGAACAATTCATGCTATAAAGGAATTTTGGGCCTTTTACGCAATTCAACAATTAAACATAGCCCAAGTTACTAAACATGCCTTAGAGTGCAATTATAAATAAATTACAAGGATAAATGGATTTTGTAATTTATTTTCAAGGATAGGCATAGTTGATAAAAAAAATAAACGGTATAAATTAAAATAAAAGGCACGAAACTGTAAATGAATGAGTGAGACAAAGTCACTTGCCTTGGTTATAGACCCAAAGATTGCAGATGACAAAGATGAGGATTAACCAAGAGATTTAATTCCTTCTGAAGACGTAGGATCTCGACTGATGTCACCAACTATATATCCAAGTGCATCCAGCCACGTCGTACATAGCAGACAAATAATAATTTAATTAGCTTGCGTCCAATAATTTTACCCTTAAACTTCGGCAGAGTCTCCTTTTAAAATGATCATTACTTAATCCGATCAAACTTATATCCTTTACTTTATGATAATCACTTGTCCGACACCATTTTAAAATGCTCAGGCAATATTAGGACTTGCAAACTTAATTTAGGATTTTCTTTCCTAAATTTAATCAGGTATTATAACGACTTAGGAATGCCATATAATCCAAAATAATTGGGCATTATCTCGACTTGAAAGAAATACCCATTTTATCCAATGTTATATTGCCTTAAGAAATACCCAAATTTCTTAATAACGTCGAGCATCATAATGGTTAATAAAGGCTAATAAGGAAAGACTTTGAATTATATACGGATATTATAACAATATAAAATATCCATAACTTTAAAATAAATGGAAGATAACTTATAATGTCGGTATCGTATCGGATAGGTTGGTACGAATGGTAATCGGTACTGGGAGGATTCATGAGCCGCCTTCGGTTGGAACTTGTACCGTATCTACATACACCGTAGATGCATATAAGTGAATGGAAATGAGGATGGAGGCTACCCAAAAGCCAACTCTCCCTTTTTATAGTATTCTTTGTCCAATGAATGTGTGTTACGTGATGGAGGCTACCCAAAAGCCAACTCTCCCTTTTTATAGTATTCTTTGTCCAATGAATATGTGTTACGTGTATAGACACACGTCCAAGCCATATTTCACTTCCAAATCTATGCATATCAAGATTCAACGTGGCAGCCAATTTCATTTGCCCACTTTATATGATAATTACGAAAATTATCCCGTCTTTAATAAGTTTACATAATTTATCCTCCTTAAATATATATTCCAACAATCTTTCACTCTACCACTTCGGAGTATTTTACCAACTTATTCGCGAAACATGTCTTATATATCCAATAAAATTTATAACCTCTTTACTCAACCTTTGACATGCTAGCGGATCTTCTCTAGATCCCACTATATTCCAAACTTGATAGGGCGTCGTAGAATTTTACCTTAAAACTTCATCCCCAATATTTTTATCCCTTCATCCAATATTATTACCAAATATATATAATTCCCTCAACCAAAAATATTTCTTAACCTCTCCGTAATATTATAATGAACTCCAACTTTATCGGATAATAAGCTCAATCATATTTTACAGAGAGTACTCGACGTGCTTAAACACAAATGGTTTTCCATTCCTCTATAATTTACCAACTTGATCTTAAATATGTCCTTAGTATTCAAAAAAATTTATATTCTCTTTAATCAACTCTTGATGTGTTACCCAACTTTTCTTGAGTTGATTGGGTCTCGTGTCATTTCAAACTTGACAGAAATTCCAACAAGATTTTAATTTATTATAAAACTTTATTGCCAAAGTTCTTAATCGTGCACATAATCACTACTCATAAAATGACGTCATCATAGCGGAAATACAATGTGGGTATTACACATGCTGCAACAACGGTGGTAGCCTTGGCGACATGGCCGAGCAGAGGGGTAGTGAGGGTCGACCGAATCCAAAGGAGAACGAGTCGATCCTTGCGAACCCATGCATGATAAGCCGGATTGCAAATGGTGGAGGCATCCGAAACCGGACTGGATTGGTTGGTGAAGGCATCTAGTGTAGCCTCTGGCGTGAGCGGGGAAGAGTTGGGTGTGGTGGGTGCATGAAGGGTGGAAGGAGGGGGCGACGTAGGGGTGAGGAAGGAATCCAGATCGAACGCTTCTAGAGTCGATCGAACAGTGTTGCGCTAGAGTGAGTAGTTACTCCGGTCAAGGCGAATGGCAAAGTTCGGAAGGTGGAAGTTGGGATTGGTCCCATCGGACGAAGCGGAGAAGAGGAGTTGATTAGGGGAGGTGGGATTGGAATTGACAGCCATTGGTGATGGAGATCAAGAGGACTGTTAGGATTAGACTGATACCATCGAAACACTATAAGATTGATGATTGAAGGTTGTGAGTACTTTCATTGATATGAACGTATTATATACAAGAGGAAGAGAAGATTTGGCTTTATCTTTTACACACCAAATCAACTCAAATCAACTCAAGATCATAACAAAATATACAAGGATATACAAAGATATGATTCTCTCTAACAAGTTTGAAGGATATTTTTGTCATCAATATTTCCATAGTAGGTACACATAAACTATCCATATAGATTTTGCCGTCGGTTGTCTTGAAATACCAAGTGAAGATGGAAACATATTGTTAAATCCTTAAGTGCAACAAGTGAAAGATGGATTAACTTTTGAAAGAAATCAGATTTTCCAAATTTAAATTATAACTGTACACTAGTACAAATTTAGTTATTAATAGCGAAAATTTAAAAAACGCGTATTCAAAACTGCTATTAATTTAAATTATAATTGTACGTAGCACAATCAATATAGATTATATTTCTATAAGAATAATAAGAACTATGTTATTTTGAGCTGTCCATGCATATATATATATATAGTGGTTCCTTTGTGCACACCCCTTAGGATATACCTTGTACATAAATCCGAGCATTTGATTTAAAGAAGATGGAAGGTTAGGATTAAGAGAGATTTTTACATTTTTTTTTAATATAGTGGGACCCACATGTCAAAAAAAACCCACCCCAATTCACTTAGTGCGTGTGATTCAAACCTGATTTTATTTCGTTTTAAAGATTGGCAATTTCACCGAATAATATTTCAGTTGCTACCGAATAATGTTCTTTTATCTTTTTTCATTTAGTTTATAAAAAAAATTACCGATTCCATTGAATAATTTATCACATGCTACCAAATAAATTTTTTTTTTGTAAATCAATTTCAGATAAAAGAAACCTCAAATCTCTAAACAATACTTACCATTAATACGAATAATGTTTCATATTTTACCGAATAATGTCTCACATTTCACTGAACAATGTCTCACATTCCATCGAATATTGATTTATTTTATATTGTTTACCAAACCAAAGACTCCGTATTCTGGCTAATAATGAATCAGATTTCACCGAATAATTTACCAAACCATTACCACTAGTAACCAAAATTCGACATATAAGACTGAATAATTAACGAATAATTACTCAAAATTATTCATCTAGAAAACCCTAACCCAAACACCCCCGGTCGCCTGCGATGATTCATCAACATTCGCTACCACCAACCCCACACTCACACCCCCTACCCCCAACCAACCACCCACCCTACCCACCCACCCCCGCCCCCCACCCCCATCCCCCACCAAAAAAAAAGGATGATGCTTCTCCTACTCGCACCACCGCGCTGAGTGCCGATTGCCCGATCGACATCGCCACCACCGTTGCTCGACCACGCCTTCATCGCTTCTGCTGCTCGCACCTGTCAGCGCCTACGGTTGTCGGACGTCGCCCTCCGCCTTCGAATCGTATCCCCGCCTTCACCTTGGTCGTCTCCTTCAATTCGATTCGCCCCTTCGACCGGAAAGATGAGGATGATTTTCCTGTGTTTCTCTATTATAGAGAGAGCTCGGCCTTAAACTCATCGAAATCCATGGCGAATTGGTGATACCTGCTCATCGATCTCTCCGAAGTTGATCTCGTCGATCTCTCCAGAGTCGCACTACTCTCGCCTCGGCCTCGCCGTCGAAACGCCTCCGCCTGGACATCGCCGCCATGATCAATGACAGCCTTCCGACGCCGCTCTCACCACAAGCACCAACCCCTGATCCACCGAGACGATTTCCGAAATCCTTCGCCTCGCCTCAGCCTCCGCCTATGCCTCGCCTGGCTCTCTTCGGCTCCATGGTTGAACAACAATGAAGAAGAATTGATCAATTGCCGGCCAAAAACATTAGAAGAAGAATTGATCAATTGCCGGCCAAAAAAAATTGAAGAAGAAGCAATTAGGGATTAGGGTTTTATTCACGCAAATCACACGCGCTCACTGCCAAGAGGAGAGCGTTTTTCATCAATTATGCGCGGGGCCCACTTGCTTTTAATTAAAAAAAAAAAGAAAAAACCTTTTAATCTCCTCCATCCATCCACACCCGATCTATGGCTCAGAATTGTGCACAAAGTACACCCTAAGGGGTGTGCACAATTTACCTAATCTCTCTCTCTCTCTCTCTCTCTCTCTCTCTCTCTCTCTCACTACTACAAATGGGGGGACCATAGCACGCTTTTTTTTATGCATGAGAGCACACTTCTCGTAATGTGCTTATAGTGAGTGCGCTCCCAAACAAGCACACTTACCATTTAACCGTGATCCCATATTTGAAGCACGGTTTTGTGTTGAAGCGTTCTTAAAATTGTCATACGACCAATTATAAGAACGCTTCAATTGAAGTGTGCTAAAAAAAGTTTTAGCACACTTTTTTTCAAAACGTGCTTAATAATAAGAACGCTTTAAATGAAAAGTGTGCCCTTTCATATTTCTGTAAGCACGCTTTAAATGAAAAGTGTGCCCTTTCATATTTCTGTAAGCACGCTTTAAATAAAAAGTGTGCTCTTTCATATTTCTCTCAAGACCTCTTGCACCCTCGAACCAAGAGTCGAACCCAAGACCTCTTGCACCCCTGAAACTGAATTCGTCCACTTTACACTCCTGCCACCCGAGCTACGGAATTTTGTTGTAACTTTGTGCATTTACTTAATCTAATTACTAAAAAAAACTCTAAATATAAAAAAAATATTTTTTTCGAGATTGGTTTATAAAAATAAATGAGAACGCTTTAAAAGAAAAATGTGTTCCCTCTAGTTAAATTTGGTTTTGGGAAGACACTTTTCTTATAAAACCGTGTTCGTTTTAATTTTTTTAAGCACGCTTTACATGAAAACCGAGCTAATTATTCCTTTAGAAACAAACGAGAACAGTTCTATAGAAAAGCATGTCGATTTTAGTTAAAGTTGGTTTTGGAAACACACTTGTAAAATGAAACCGTGTTCGTTTTAATTTATTTTTAAGCACGCTTCACATGAAAACCGAGCTTACTAGTTTTCATAAATAAATGAGAACGGTTTTGTAGAAAAGCGTGTTCGTTTTAGTTAAATTTGATTTTGGGAACACACTTTGAGAATTAAACCGTGTTCGTTGTAATTTTTTTAAGCACGCTTTACACGAAAACCGAGTAAAATATTTTTGTACAAACAAACGAGAACGGTTTTATAGCAAAGCGTGTTTGTTATAGTCAAATCTGGTTTTGGGAACACACTTTGAAAATTAAACCGTGTTCGTTTTAAGTTTTTTTAAGCACGCTTTACACGATAACTGGTCTAAATATTTTTTTAGAAATAAACGAGAACGGTTTTATGGAAAAGCGTGTTGCTTTTAGTTGAATTTGGGGTTGGGAACACACTTTTAATATAAAACCGTGCTTAAAATAAAAAATAAGCATGCTTGTCAAAAACCGTACCCAACTTACCGTGCTCCACCCCCTATATTTGTACTAGTCTCTCTCTCTCTCTCTCTCTCTCTATATATATATATATATATATATATATATATATATATATATGATAAATAGTGATGGCTGATGCAACTCCAAAACACGCGAACTATATAGACAAAATTGCAGAAAACTACCCTTTAAATATGCTTTTTGCGTGAAACCACCCTTTAAAACAAAAATTGCAGAAAACCACCCTTTAAAACCATTTTCTTTGCAAAGTCACACTCATCACCCAATTTTCATCAATTAAATGTTAAAGTGTGTGGAAATTAATTATACCCCTTATTATTATTATTATTATTTTACTCATTTCAATTGATATTAGTTGATATTTAACTTTTTGACATGTTTTTCAAGAGCAAAAAAACACTATAAATATAAAAAATGTTTTTTTTTAAAAATAATTTCATACTTACAAAAAAACTCTATAAAAAATTGATGTGTAATTTATGTTTTATACATATAAAAAAATGTTTAATACTAGGGCTACTTGAAGAAAATAATTTTTAAAAAAAAATAATGTTTCATATAGTTTTTATTATTCTAAAAATGTATGTGGAATAGTGAACATATTTTTAGAATAATAAAAACTATATAACATATCATTTTTTAAAAATTTATTTTCTTTGAGTAACCCTTTAGTAATATACATTTTTTAAAATATATAAAATATCAATCATATCTATTTTTATAGCGTGTTTTTACTAATAAGTGTGAAATTATATTTAAAAAATGATATTTTATTAAAAAAAAATTACTTTTGAAAAACATGTTAAAAGGTAAAAATTAATTAATACCGATTGGGTAAAGTAAAATAATAATAAAAACAAGGGATATAATTGATTTTCATGCACTTTAATATTTAATTAACAAAAATTGGGTGATGGGTGTGACTTTGCAAAGAAAACAGTTTTAAAGGTTGATTTTCTGCAATTTTCGTTTTAAAGGGTGGTTTTACGCAAAATAGCCTATTTAAAGGGTGGTTTTCTGCAATTTGGCCAACTATATATTTATAATTAGTTTTTCATGTGTATCATATGTTTAATTACAGTCGATTTGTATTATTTTGCTACCACATTCCAATCATCTAAAATTGCTATTTGACCTCTACATTTGTTAGTTTGTGGCAACCTACACAAAATTAAATCCCGAGGAAATGGTGAAAACATAATACAGAATACTAATTCCACCTCAATTCATAGAAATTGAACAAATCTACACACCACAAAAAAGCATAAAAAAATTGCCTTAGTCTTATAGAGTCATAGCTACCAACCTGCTCAAACAAGCGAGCTAGGGTTAATGTCGCGGTTCATCCTTGATCGTCATTTACCAGCAGGCCCGGACCTGAGGTGAGACCCAATAGGCCGTCGTCTCAGGCCCACTTTCGTTGGAGGGCCCAATATTCATATGTATGTGTATTTAATATATATAATGAAATTGAATACGTTGTAAGACTACAATGGCAGCTTCGCTCAGCGGATAAGGACAAAGGAGAGAGGCAAGGTACCGCAAGTTCGAATCTTTTCTTCTCCGTTTTTTTACCTTTTTTTTGTTTTGTTTCTAAAAACATCCGTTTTTTTTACTTTTTTTTTTATTTTGTATTTAAAAACATCAAACACAGTTTTCTTTTTAAAAACATCTGTTTTTTTTTTACCTTTTTTTAGTTTCCGTTTGTTTACCTTTTTTTTGTTTTTTTTTTGTTTTGTTTTTAAAACATCAGTTTTTTTTACCTTTTTTTTTGTTTTGAAAAACATCCATTTTTTTTACCTTTTTTTTGTTTTGTATTTAAAAACATCAAAGACAGTTTTGTTTTTAAAAACATCCGTTTTTTTACCTTTTTTTTGTTTTGTTTTTAAAAACATCCATTTTTTTTACCTTTTTTTTGTTTTGTATTTAAAAACATCAAAGAAAATATGTTGTTGACTTGCCGCTATTTGTTTTTTGTTTTTTTTTTAAAAAAAACATGAAAGACAATATATTAAGTGTATGTTGCTGCTAATTTTTTTTTAATACTTTGATGTTTGTTGTGTTAGGGTTAAAAATAGTAAAGGGCCCCGTTTTGAAATCTCGCCTCAGTCCGACCCTGTTTACCAGTTCCAATCTTGTAAGCATTAATGTCCGCCTTGTCCAGCAATCTCCATCTGCATTTTCAATATAATTCAAGAGTAATTCAACAATTTTACCTGATTTTGTTTCAGTTCATATCGAAAGTGCTGGTACCAGCGGGAAGCTGTGGGGTGCTCGGAAGTGCAGAGCAACCCCTGACTGGAAAAAGAAATAAGAATCTTTTTTATTTGAAAAAATGACCCTAAATAATACAAACTATCCCCTATGAACCGAAAATAATACAAACTTTCAAAATCACCAATTAGTATACAAACTATTGCATATTAAACCAATTTTGATACGAAACTATTTTCGACCAAATTTTCCGCGACTTGTATGACGTGGCAACCAAACATTAATTTTTTTTAATGACATGACAATTTTTTAAAATGACAAAAAAAGATTCAATTAACTGGAGAATTGGGAACCCTAAAACGGGATTGAAACCGCGCCGCCACCGCCGGCGGAATGAATTGCAGCCCGCTCCCCGACTACCACATCTGCGCAGCCTCCGGAGGGTGCGTCTTGGTTCGATTTCGTCAACGATTTCATCTGCTTGTTGCCTCCTTCATCGCCTCGATCAACGGAGTAATCATATCCTCCCTAAAATCCGAACGCTGCTGCTCGAGAAATCCGAACGCGGCGGCAATGGCGTCATAGTGGCGGTGGGAGAGGGCGAGTCCGGAAGTGTGATAGTGACGATGGCAGGTTTAACTTGCTGGAGGAGCCACTTGATGGTCTCCCCAACGGCTGCGATTCACGGTAGGCTTTAGCATTCGGCCGGCGGCTTCAACTCATGTTCAAGGGTTCCATTAATTCCCATCGAATTCAATTTTGTTTTCATTTTAAAAAAGTTAATTTAATTTTTTTTTTCATGTTAAAAAATTGAAGTGACGTGGCATGCCATGGCATAAAAAAAAACTAATGTTTGTTTGCCACGTCATACAAGTCGTGGGAAATTTGGTCGGAAATGGTTTCGTATCAAAATCGGTTTAATATGCAATAGTTTGTATACCAATTTGTGATTTTGAAAGTTTGTATTATTTTCGGTTCATAGGTGATAGTTTGTATTATTTAGGGTCATTTTCCCTTTTTATTTTTATATATATTTAGGGCGTGTTTGTTTTCCTGAAAAATGGGCCAGAAAATGTATTATAACCCTCATTTTCATTTGGGCTTGTTTGTTTAAAGTGTTCAAAGGAATATTTACTTTATGGGCCAGTAATAATTAACCCAATTTGTTACCCCACTCATAAGCAGGTATTTCTTCTCTCCTCAGGATCTCATTCTAAACCCCGACGTCCTCCTTCCAAAACTATGAATATAGATCTGGCCCCTCCTCCTTCAAAGCTCCTTCCATGGCAGACAAAGCACCCCCCTTCAAGGTAGCCGACGAATCCTCATCCGCCAAGCCATCAAGGCAGCAGTCGAGCGCCCCATTTTCTACATCATCTCCCGCATCTCTAAGGTCGCCGACCTCCTCTGCTAGGCCACTCGCTCCTCCTTGGACCTCTACGAGCGCCCCACTATCTGCATCATCCCTGACAGCGAACGCGCTCTCGACAAGGTGTTTGCTCTCGCCATCAGGTGACGCTCCACCAATGGCTTTCCTCAATCGCGTCTTCATAAGTTCTTTGTTGCTATCTCTCATTTTCGATAACAATTGACCATGTAAAACCATTTTTTTGCTCAATAAAATCTTGTTTTAGGATTTCAATTTCTAATCGAGCCCCAAATATTATAATTAGGGTTTTGATTTCGATTAATTTTTCACCAATTGAGTTGGGGTTTTGCTCGATTGGGATGCAAGGGATAAGACGGGGCTTTTTTTCCTTCATGAGATTTCTAATATCTTTGCCTTCTTCTCCTCCATAGCAGGAACCGACGCCGCTCGAAGATGAATTAGGAGCAGGGCCAATACACCACTTGATATTCTCGTTCGTTGCAATGTCAGCGCCAAAATTAAAACCCAAATTGAAATTGAATTTGCGTTGAATCTCAAAAAAAAAAATTGTTGAATCGTTGCTGCAACTAACTTTGTAATTGGATTTTTTTTTGTTGAAATGTTGTAGCAAGGCCTGTCCACGGGTCGGACCCGCCGGGTCACGGTTCGGGATAGGCACGACCCGCACCCGGACCTGGAAAACAGTCGGGTCGGCGGGTCAACTGACCCGGCGGGTCACGGGTCAACCCGCCGGGTCAACGGGTCGACCCAACAAAATAAACTAGAATATATATTTATAATTTATAACTTATATTGTAATTATAAATATTATAATTATATTATAAATATAAATATAAACATAAATTATAAACAAAACTAGAATTCATATCAATAAAATATAAATTCATGTTAATATATACAACTCATATGCAAAGACAATATGTAATGCATGATAAGATTCATCATTTGCTTATCTCCTTTTATAGAGTAGGATACTCCCACCCACCTATCCTCTCATTTTCGACGTGGGACAGAAAACTCTCATTTCCAATGTGGAACAAAAAGATGGAACTTATTCACCAACACTCTCTTCCTCTCACATATTCATATTCACTTAGTTGTTTTTGTTAAATTATATTAATGGTTATCAATATTTTCATTTTATTTCAAATAGATCCATAATCTTATATGTAATTTAGTGTTGAATTGCATCTTTTTTAATAGGACGAAATAGGATGGTTTTAATAAATCACACAAACAACTAAGTGAATATAAGGTTAAAAAAGATACAATTCTACAAGGAACTTGATACACACAAGAAGACTAAAGAACTTGTTCACATGTAATTTCATATTTTAAAAACAATTCGAACTTATATTATACTTGCCAATAAGACTAAGGAACTTGATACACACAAGAAACAACAAGTGTAAGGAAATTAACAACATACATTGCCATTCATATTATTCTTATGTGCTTAATAATAAGATAAAAAGCTATACATATAGCACTTTTAAGCATGCTTAGAAATTTGGTCGAATGTATCATGCATATATGATTAGGTTTATCGATAGAAATGGTTTGCATTTTTTATATATATAAAAAGAATGATGATGTAAATGATTTATTATCTTAACAATAACTTTTATGTTAATATAATTCAACAAAAAAAAATTAAGTGAGTATGTGACATGATCACATGAAGAGAGTGTTAGTATGTGAGTTCCATCTTTTTTGTCCCACATTGAAAATGAGAGGTTTTTTTGTCCCACATTGGAAATGAGATGGTAAGTGGAAGTACCCTAACCCTATAAAAGGAGTTCAACACATGTAAAACTTATCTTGCATTACATATATTGCATATGAATGCATATGAATATGAGTTCATATTTATATATTTTATAAATATGAATTCAAGTTTTGTTTATAATTTATATTTATAATTTATAATATAATTTATAATATTTATTATTATAAATTATAAATTATATAAATTATAAATATAAATATGAATTCTAGTTTTGTTTATAATTTATATTTATAATTTATAATAATAATCATTATTATTGTTATAAATTATACATATAAATATATATTTTAGTTCTTGTTTTTTTAGTTTTTTCCCGGGTTGGCAGGTCGACTTGCCGGGTTGACCCGGCGGGTTCAAAAACCCTCGACCCTAACCCGAACCCGTAACCCGCCAAGACCCGTGACCCGGACCCGCCGGGTCCATGACCCATCGGGTCGCCGACCCGCCAAACCCGTCGGGTCACGGGTTGACCCGTGACCCGTGGGCAGGCCTAGTAGCAACTGACTTTGTAATTGGATTTTTTTTGTTGAATTTATTTTTAATAAATTAGATAAGGATGAAAGTAATGATTCTCCTCTTAAATCAACCAAACAAAATTGGAGTTTAACCGTTTCTCTTTCATTTCCGTTCTCTTGAAATGATTCATTTCCTTTCCTTTCCCTTCCTCCAAACAAACGTGCCCTTAGTATTTTAAGTTAATATAATATCTTTAAATGATACTTAAAGGAAAAGTATAGTCTAGATCAAGTAGTGAAGAAAGGGAGGAGAATAAAAATGTATTGGGTTCAAATCCCAACTTCTTTAAAATCTTAAAATATTATTTTATTAAAATAGTGATTTATAATCAATTCGATTTCTAAGATTCGTGAGATTTGAAATTTCCGTCCTCGAGCTATTGGATTTATTCTAAATCTTTCGAAGTAGGCTCCGACATTATTTGATTTAAAATTTAAAATATGTTTATTCCGCTTTCCGGCCTATACTGAGAATTGGAAAATAATGTTCGGATTTCAATATTAAATTCGGATTTGGAAATTTGGAAATTTCTTTTTCTTTTAATTGGGTCGGAGCCTTGGAGTTGTTGAAGCTACTAATGATGACTGAGGAGAAAAGCAATCATGAACAAAGAGAAGCTTAAATGAAGCCGAGATAAGGAGTGAACCAAATGCACGGAAGAAAAGGTAAGAGATTCGAGATACAGATGACCGGTGCCGCGGATGAGGAGCGATGCCCGCCGCTAGGCATCCTGTGGATCGACACCCGTAGATGGAGGATAAGGCCGGATCTGCGTAATCTTCCGAAAGCTTATCCGTTAGGGATGTATTCCTATCATCTAAGATACGTTCTTATCCCCTTTTAGTCGACAAATCTAAGGTTTTAGGCCAACCGTACCCTAACGTTACAAATAGCTTAGTTTTCTAAGGTTTTACACACCACTTTACAGCCCACTCTTTAGACACCACTTTACACACCATTTTAGATACAATTTTGCGGTTTCGAGGTAAGTCATGAGTGGCTAATCTCTTTTGTTATCTTCACTTGCATTTCAAGAAATGGTTGATGGAATGTGAGGGCTGATCCAAGGGTAGTTCTATTAAGTTATTTCACTTCTCTTTGTTCTGATAATGCTTATGTTGTTGATTTGTCTTAATTGACCACTAAGATAGATTCACATCGCGCTAAGATTATAGTTTTATTCCGCTTTGCGGGCCTTAATGCATAAGTAGCCAGCATGTATTGCGAGAACGATTCGGGAATCTTGATGGTGTAGGATGATTGACATGTAGGTATTGTCTCTTTTAGTGGAAGCGATGGCTAAGCTAACAAGCAGGTGAGAAGATCGATGATACAGGAGAGATAATGTCTATGCGCTAGGTACGTGTTTGGGACCTCGGCTCCTCTTAAATCAACCAAACAAAATTGGAGTTTAACCGTTTCTCTTTCATTTCCGTTCTCTTGAAATGATTCATTTCATTTCCTTTCCCTTCCTCCAAACAAACGTGCCCTTAGTATTTTAAGTTAATATAATATCTTTAAATGATACTTAAAGGAAAAGTATAGTCTAGATCAAGTAATGAAGAAAGGGAGGAGAATAAAAATGTATTGGGTTCAAATCCCAACTTCTTTAAAATCTTAAAATATTATTTTATTAAAATAGTGATTTATAATCAATTCGATTTCTAAGATTCGTGAGATTTGAAATTTCCGTCCTCGAGCTATTGGATTTATTCTAAATCTTTCGAAGTAGGCTCCGACATTATTTGATTTAAAATTTAAAATATGTTTATTCCGCTTTCCGGCCTATACTGAGAATTGGAAAATAATGTTCGGATTTCATTATTAAATTCGGATTTGGAAATTTGGAAATTTCTTTTTCTTTTAATTGGGTCGGAGCCTTGGAGTTGTTGAAGCTACTAAGGATGACTGAGGAGAAAAGCAATCATGCACAAAGAGAAGCTTAAATGAAGCCGAGACAAGGAGTGAACCAAATGCACGGAAGAAAAGGTAAGAGATTCGAGATACAGATGACCGGTGCCGCGGATGAGGAGCGATGCCCGCCGCTAGGCATCCTGTGGATCGACACCCGTAGATGGAGGATAAGGTCGGATCTGCGTAATCTTCCGAAAGCTTATCCGTTAGGGATGTATTCCTATCATCTAAGATATGTTCTTATCCCCTTTTAGTCGACAAATCTAAGGTTTTAGGCCAACCGTACCCTAACGTTACAAATAGCTTAGTTTTCTAAGGTTTTACACACCACTTTACAGCCCACTCTTTAGACACCACTTTACACACCATTTTAGATACAATTTTGCGGTTTCGAGGTAAGTCATGAGTGGCTAATCTCTTTTGTTATCTTCACTTGCATTTCAAGAAATGGTTGATGGAATGTGAGGGCTGATCCAAGGGTAGTTCTATTAAGTTATTTCACTTCTCTTTGTTCTGATAATGCTTATGTTGTTGATTTGTCTTAATTGACCACTAAGATAGATTCACATCGCGCTAAGATTATAGTTTTATTCCGCTTTGCGGGCCTTAATGCATAAGTAGCCAGCATGTATTGCGAGAAAGATTCGGGAATCTTGATGGTGTAGGATGATTGACATGTAGGTATTGTCTCTTTTAGTGGAAGCGATGGCTAAGCTAACAAGCAGGTGAGAAGATCGATGATACAGGAGAGATAATGTCTATGCGCTAGGTACGTGTTTGGGACCTCGACCCCCCATGCTAGAGTAAAGGACATTAGTGGTGATCGAATAGGCGCCTACTAAGATCAATACACAAACCAAACCCTATAGTAATTAATAGAAACCGACTTAACTAACTTAAAGCCCAAGGTCGGATAAGGAAATCACCATTGTTGCGAAGTGTGAGTGGAACATATTTCATTCTTATTATCTACTATCAATCATCATTGTTTTTGGTTAATTACTTTATTACTTTCATAATCTCTACAATTGTTTTCTCTATTTCGTTACTTCTCTCTCTTTCTTATTGCTGGCAGACATTCATAAAGTCGCACTTACTCTCCGTGGGATCGACCTATACTCTATCACTATACTTGTAGTTGAGTTTGAGATTATTGTTGGGAGGATCAACGACCAATTTTCGCCTCTAACACCTGGGATATTATTTGCACTAAAGTGATTTAATTATCTTGAGAAATCATAGACTATCAAGTTAATTGAATTGGTTGAGATCTAAAGAAGACACTTATTCAAATTGATTTAAAAGAAGGTGTTTGATTGGTCTAAATTAATTGCTTAGGACCGAAATAAGACTATTGAAGATTTAGGCACAATTGTTATTGTTCAAAAGAAAATAATGCTTACTATAGATGGTTTACCTTCAATTACTCATTTTAAGGATGAAAAGTAAGGAGTGTGAAACCTCAAAAGGGGGATGGTTCAGATGGTTCAGAGGAGCATGTCAGAGATGTAAAGGAGAGGAGCAAAGAGGAAAATGCCCTGGTGGCGGAGGAGAAAGAAAGGACGAGCCAGGAGAGAAAATGTCATGGCCGGACTAGGGCTATAAAAAGGTTAGATGTGATGGAGATTGGAGAGAATGAACGGGAAAGAGAAAGGGGTACATAGACCTAATATAATTTTCAAAGGGGACAAAACGGCTAATAAATTTTTTAAAGATGACACACACCTAATAAAATCTTAAAAAAGGATATATTAAGCCAAAATTTCTCAAACAATTATCTGATTTTCGATTGAGCCTATAGTAAATTAGTAATTGAATTAAAATACCTAGGCATATATACTATATATGCGTCAGTTGCAAATGGACTATCTACAATTCTATATGCATACACAATGCATGACACAAACCCATTATTATTTATTATTTATATTTTGTTTTCATTCAACTAATTCCATGATTCCATGTGAACATGCACATTATTCTGGGTCAAATTCTCATATTGACCATATAATTGTTCATACAATTATATTAAAAAAAACATTATTAAGTCTTAATCATGAATCTCCATATATATATATATATATATATATATATATATATATATATATATATATATATATAACTTAATCCTCAACAATTCGATGAATAAACGTACCATATACTATAAATTAGTGATAATTGATTTCATTTTTTAAAATAAATTCTAATGATAAATAAAGTCCTCGCAAATGTTATAAGTGACCACTTATATATATTAATTTACAGCATACGTCAGGTACTGCTCCCAACGTTTAGTGCAAGAAAAACTAGTGTAGAAAATAAGCAAGCATCTACTAGTCCATAAATCAACATCAACATGGTCAACCAAATGAGAGAAAAAAAACAAAAATTAAAAACTTAATTCAATTCAAGAAAACCCCAATCCTCCCACACATAGACTATATAAAGTATAAACCCCTTTAAAATAAATTAAATAATATAACCCCAAATTGTTCATTTTTGCTTCCCATATAACACCAACCCCATCCATCTAACCTCAATCCCCATTCATTCCACCACACTTCTTGCAACCCAATACGTCCACACCCCTCCTCCCTTCCTCCTCCGATCCGTCGATCACGTCAATCGGAGATGAACTCCGACGCCAGCCAAGGCTCGGGGCCGGTCTTCCCGCCGGAAAACCAGCAATACGACAACATGAACAGCAAAGTAATGCTATGCGCCGTGGTCTCCCTCTCCTTGGTCATCTTGGTGGTGTTCATCCTCCACATCTACGCGCGGTGCGCCATGAGGAGGAGCCGCCAGGCACGTGCCTCCGTGCACCAGCTGCCCCTCCGAGCCGTGGGCCCACACCCCGCGGATCAGCCCAAGGCTGGCCTCGAGCCTGGAGTGATTGCTTCGCTACCCTCGTTCATCGTCAATGACGTCAGCGTTGACCAAGGACCGACGTTCGAGTGTGCCGTTTGCTTGAGCGGCTTGGAGGCAGGCGAGGCGGCCAGGCTGCTGCCCAACTGCAAGCACCGGTTCCACGTGGAGTGCATCGACACGTGGCTCGGCGGGCAATCGACTTGCCCTATTTGTCGTACCGAGGTTGCCCCTTGGACCACCGCCGCCGATGGAGAGCCCCCAACAGCGCCACCAATGGAGGGCGAAGGGAGCGGTGGTGGGAGTGTGCAAGGGTCGGCTAAGGAGGGTGGGTCAAGCAGCTCAAGGAGGTTGAGCTCTTTTAGGAGGATGATGAGTGGAGATTGGTCTTCTTCAAGGAGGATCCAACCACTTGCACTAGATGTGGTTCAAGATCTTGAGAGACTATAATACTTGTTCATAGGCTTAATTAGATCGATTTCGTAACTAAAATATACATTTATATCTTACTTTTTTATTTTCTCGGATTTTCCGTCTATGTTCTGAGTAGATTCAATAAAGGGGAAATTAGACAGAGTTTCTTACTTAGATCGATATTGACAAACTGTTTTATATATTTTTTGAACTAATAATAGTGGTTATATATATTAATTAATAAGAAATAATAAAAAGGATTGGGTAGGTTTTAGAGTAAGTTGGGGTAGAGATTTACCAAGTCTAATTAATGTCTACATCAAGTACAATTAGTGAAGTGGTAAGATAAAAGTTAGGGAATTTGGGAGATGAAAGTAAATTTTCAAAGAGCTAGTTTGTCAAAGCTTAATCAGAAATTAAGATGGGGGTTTTGGTATTTGGTGACCTAATCGTGCCAAAGGGTGATCGATGACTCATTTTGTAAAGAGATCAAGAGATAGACGTACGTACTCCATGTGTCCACATGGATGGATATCTACGTATATAGACTATAGTATACATACATACATTATTTTACTAGGGGAAAGTACTACGTTGACAAAATGGATGTTAGTGTACACCTTATATTTCGGATCTAGTGCAGAACTATGATACTTATTTTAATGAAATAATAATTATCATGTTGCACAACTTTTTTTACCTATTAGATCTAAGGCCATATTTATCGAGATACTAGGAATATTTTATTTTATTTTTTTTCTTTTCGCCAAATCATTATAAACTCTCATTCTCATTATTCCGACTTTATCAATAGCATCCTTATCTTAATATCCTAAAACTCATCTTTTCATATCACGTCTTCCTAGCTAATGTGTGACTAGAGGTGGCAATCGGGCGAGTCGGGTCGGGTTCGGGTCGGGTTATTCGGTTTCGGGTCATATCGGACTCGGGTTGATGTCGGGTGTTATGACAATTCGGGTCTGGTCGGGTTCGGGTCGATTTATTCGGGCCTTATTTTATCGGATACAATCGGGTTTTCGGGTTCTATTCGGTTCGGGCGAATCGGGTTTCAGTTTAAACGGGTTCGGGTGAACCGGGTTTCGGTCTAAACGGATTCGGGTGAATCGGGTTTCGGTCTAAACGGATTCGGGTGAATCGGGTTTCGGTCTAAACGGGTTCGGGTTTCAATCACAATAGTTTTGGTCGAATTGGGTTTAGTGAAATCGAACCCGCAAGAATTATATTGGATAAAATAAATCAATTTTTTTACCTATGAGTTATTTATCATTCTATATAGATTAAGCTAATGTTTATCAATTCTTAATCAATACTACTACATTCGTTAAAAAAATATAAGTTTTTCCAACATTTTTTTTAAAAAAAACTCAAAATTATATAAAATATTATTTTTCAATATTAATTTCATATTTATTTCTTATAACTACGAAATTTTAAAAATGACCAAAAAAATTGATATTTATGTGGTTTTGGTGTCTTAAAAAATGCTAAAAAGTGACTTTTTTAATGGAGGGTGTACAAAATTATATTTAATTATACTATATGTATGATAATATTACAATCCATTATTAAGTAATCAAATACTTAGGTTGTTTTTAGTATTTTAGGGAAAAAGGTAAGATTTTTGTTGGTTTCGGATATAATCGGGTTTGGGTTATTTCGGGTTTCGGGTATAATCGGGTTCGGGTAATTTCAGGTTTCGGATATGTTCGAGTCGGGCAATTTCGGGTTTCGGGTTGATTTCGGGTCTGTCCATTCGGATATAATCGGGTTCGGGTTGTTACTGGGTTCGGATTGCTTTCGGATTCGGGCTTAAATCGGATCGGGTCGGTCGGTCTCGGATCCAAACTTTTTTTTCAATTATTCGGGTGTCGGACGGGTTCGGGTCGGATTAATCGGATCGGTTTTCTCGGGTCGGGTCGGATATTGCCAGCTCTATGTGTGACACTGTATGTTGCCCTCTTGGCCGGTAATGACATGTATTTATGGGTAAAAGTGCTCATATCAACTTCCACATATTAGCAAATATTTTTTAATAATTAGTTATTCCATTTCTTACATTATTTATTCTTTCACATGCTTCCATAATTATAATTCAATTTTTCGGATCATATTTTGCATATTTACAATCGAACAGAATTTTTGTTTTAAAAAATAGTCAAATATATTCGAAATTGATGTCTACACATAGATAAAAATGAATCTAGTATTGAGGTAACTTTACCGAAATATTGATTTTAATAGGTAAAACATCTCCAGCTCCTTTGTCCCCATAAGAAGACACGTGTCTTTCATCCGGCAGCCCAGTCTGCAATCCAATACAGAGGCGACACGTGTCTCACTTTATTTCTGAAAGCTGCAGGCGGGCTTCATCTTCTACGCTGCGTTTTTGGCTTCCTTGGTGCAAAGTGACACCGTTTCGCTTTGATTCATCCGAAAATTTGTAGTGGAAACCAGCTCACCTAACACACCATTACTTTTCAATACCAAGCAGCGATACTTCTCTAGTACCTTTAGTATCGCATAAACCCCTATTTAAATATTTTTACATTAAAATTGTTAGTATCCCTACTTGCAAAGCTGCCTATAAACGTGCTCTAAGGGATTAGTACATATCGTTGAAATGATCGAGTAGATTTGTTTGATTTCACGGGTTCAAGTCATTTGGTATGATTGGGTCAAACAAGAGGCTGGGTGTTGGATTGTGTGGTTATATTAAGCATGAATGATGGAGCCTGGAGGCCTATTTTTAGCAATGGCTGCACGCCATCCATTGCTTTCAAACTTACCTAATCAAAGGAAATGTGTAGATCGATCGAGCATTATATACTCATCTTTATGAACACAGTTCAAGTTCATGTACGTGTTTGTCGTTCCTGATTTTTCCACAGTGCAAATTAAAAGTCAAGCCTCACGTACCTAGAGAGAGATTGTCTCTTTCCCGGGCCCCTACATGGCTACATATTACATAAGAGAGAGAGATAATTTCTTACCTTGTATTATGTGGTGTAACAGTTAATTATCTATATTTTTTAAAATATAAAATTTATGATTAAAGCTTATATACATGTCTATCAAGAATCGGAAATCACTCCCAATTCTAGATCGAGAAAGCGATCGAAGATTGAGATAAGAGATTGAGCTAGATCTCAACTTACCTCACCGTCGACGGACGAAGAGAGAAAGAGAGTTTGTGGGAGATTTTCTGGTATTCATTGAACTGAAATTTCTTACAAAAGGTTGTTACAACTAACTAACTACCACCATCTATTTATACTACTCCCTACTGACAAAGACCACCTGCTAACCCATCCTACCGATTAGCTTAACTATACTAATGACATATATACACTAGGTAACCCCAATATCCCCCCCCCTCAAGGGGGACTAGGCCCTAAGAGAGGAGCAAACACGAGGCCCAGCTTGCAAGCCAAACAGAGATGATCATGAGCTCCTAAGGGCTTTGTGAAAATGTCAGCCAGTTGTTGAACCGATTGAACGTGAATGGTGGAAACAAGACCCTCATGAATGAGTTCTCGAATGAAATGACAGTCAATCCGAAGGTGTTTAGTTCACTCATGAAACACCGGATTGACTGCAAGGTGCATAGCCGACTTATTGTCACAACACAAGGGAATCGGAGACTAAAGTGGAACATGAAGATCGTGAAGAACACCTGTGAGCCAAACTAACTCACTGCACATAGTAGACATACTTCTATATTCACTTTCATTCGATTATTTCGAAACCGTATTTTGCTTCTTAGTTTTCCACGACACAAGAGAATCACCAATGAACACACAATATATAGTGAGGCTCCAACTAATATTTTTGTAATTACCCCAATTGGCATCACAATAGGCCTGAAGTCGCAAAGGACTAGATGAGGGGTAAAACAGAGAGCAGTTAATGGACCCTTAGAGATACCGGAGGAGGAACAAAGCAGCATTTATGTGAGAAGCACGAGGGGCATACATAAACTGAGTAAGTTGTTGCACAGTGAAGGAAATGTCTGGGCGGGTGAGGGTTAAGTAAAGCAAACGACCGACTAACCGATGATAGGATCCAAGGTCCTCCAATAGAGCACCATCATGAGCGCTCAAGTGCAAGTTCCTCTGCATAGGAAACTTCAAGACCTTGCAACTGACCATGGCAGCATTGGACAACAAATCCATCACATACTTCTGTTGATTAATCAAAATCGCATCTTTTGATCTAGAGATCTCCATACCCAGAAAATAACGAGCCATGCCATGATCTTTGATGGTGAATGTAGTATCCGGAGAGGCTTTAATCGAAGCAATGGAAATTGAATCATCACTCGTTATCAACATGCCATCCACGTAGAGAAGGATGATAGTAAACATACCTCCTCTTGATTTTACGAACAAAGAGTAATCAAGAGGGATACACAAAACCTACAGCCACTAGATGTTTAGTGATCTCAACATTCCACTGACGTTTGGCTTGCTTAAGCCCATACAAGGACCTGTGCAACCGACAGACCTGGCCTGGAGAGGCACGAGAATACCTCGAGGGTGGAGTCATGAAAATATTCTCATCCAAATAACCGTGTAAAAACGTGTTATTGACATCCAATTGATGAAGATCCCACTGTTTGGTAGAAGCAATAGCCAGCAAAACCCAAACTATTGTGAGCTTAGCAACCGGAGAGAAAATTTCCTTGCAATCACGATCCTTCACTTCATTAAACCCCTTGGCAACAAGCCAAGCTTTGAACCTTCCAACCTCACCATTCGGCTTAAATTTGATCTTATATACCCACTTACAACCAATTGGTTTCTTGCCAACTTGAAGATAAGTGACAACCCAAGTCTTGTTTCTCTCCTAGGCATCCAACTCCGATTGCATAGCTTGAACACAAGCTGGATCTTTTTGAGCCTAAGCAAGGGAAGAAGGTTCAACAATCGACAACATATTGTACAAAGAGTGCACATAGTCAGAGGAATACATGGTCAGCTCATCAGGACGAATGACAGCAAAAAATAAGGATAATGAGTCCTGAGAAATAGTACGAGTGGGAAGATTACTGCACACAAAATCCTGCAAACGAGCAGCCCTAACTACTCGACGAGGCAACCTCTCTAAAACCCCAGTGTCTAGGGATGAGAAGGAAGGATGAGCCTTAATAGGAGAGGAAGAGGAACCACTAGGAAAAACTTCTGAAGCACTATCAGGGACCATCGGAGAATGGCTTGGTTCAGGAGATAACATAGCAGCTGGACTTGAAAACTGAGGAGGGGTCAGGGTGGAATTCACTTGTGGCACATTAGCATCAAAACAACTGAGAGGGTCTCCAAACAGAACCAAATGAAGAGAAAAGGAGGAAGAAGACGGGGAACTGACATGAGACATAAAAGAGAACTCGTCTTCTCGAAAGATCACATCCCTACACACAAAGACTTTGTGTGACTCAAGATCATAAAGCTTATAAGCTTTCCGCCCCGGTGGATACCCCAAGAGGATACACCGATGACTAGTGACATCAAACTTTGACCTGTGTGACTTGGGTACAAGTCCAAAGCAAAGGCATCCTATAACCCGGAGATTGTCATAGACAAGCGATGTCTGATGCAAAAACTCATGACGAGTAACTTGATTCAACACAGAGGATTGTAAGAGGTTGATGATGTGTGTAGAGGCTAACACACATTCACCCCAAAACCAGAAAGGAAGACCAGCATAGAGCTTGATAGCCCGAGCTGTTTCAATGAGATGACGATGTTTGCGTTCAACGCGCCCATTCTACTCTGGGACGCCAGGCACTGAGCGTTGGTGAACAATTCCATTCTCTTCCAACCATGCAGATATTCGAGAATTCAAAAATTATTACCATTGTCTGTCCGAAGAATTTTAATCTTTGTGTTAAACTGAGTACAAACGTACTTCAGGAAACCTGCAACAATCCCAAACACTTGCTCTTTGCTACGAATAAAAAATGTCCAAGTGTTCCTTGAATGGTCATCCACAATGGTAACAAAGTACCTAGCACCACAGATAGAATTCTCTTTGTAGGGGCCCCAAAGGTCCATATGAACAAACTAAAACACATTTATAGCACGAGAAGAGATAGATGAAAACAGAAGTTTGTGTGATTTTGACAAACATCATGCATCACAATTCAGGGAAGTTTGGGAAACACCAATTTCATCACTAATGTGTCATCAGTAAAAATGTCACCAATGAAGTGTAATCAAATTTTATGCTCATATGTTATCAATTGTATAAATAAAAATGTCATCAACCTACAATGTCATCACAACTAATTAAGATCAATGATGTGTAATCACAAATGTCATCAATGAATATAAATCATCATTAAAAGATGTCATCAATGAAGTTTAATCACATTTTATGCATGCCCTTGTGTCATCAATTGTATAAAAATGTCATCACAAAATAATTGCATCAATGAAGTGTACTCACAAATGTATCATGGGTGAATAAAAGTATAATCAATGAAAATATATCGATATACAATTGATTAATTAAAGAAGTGGCATCAAATGATTTGATTAAAAACAAATGGAATCAAATAATTACAATAGAACAATGGCATCAAAGCATTACTTTAAAAAGTGGCATCACATTAAAGAAAAAATGTCATTAAAAATTTCGCATCAAAATAGTACTTTGAAAAATGGCATCAAAACATTGATTTGAAAAATTGACATCACAGTAAAAAAATTGACATAAAAAAGTGGCATCAGTGGTCAACGATAAAAAAAATGACTTCAAAAAAAAATATCATCAAAAAAATGTCATCATTAAAAAAATTCCAAATAAGTTGGTTTACATTGACCGGTTAATGGTCAACTGTTGACTGATCGCCGACCAAACAATTGACCATGGGCCATTACTACACTAGTTGAATGGGGTACATCTCCACCTAATTTTATTTTGGAGAGGCCTAATTACCTAATTAGATTTTCTAAAAGGTATATTTAGCAAAATCACCCTTAATTATAGTGGGGCCTACACAAAATTTTGGTTAACTCTACTAATATAGAGAGTGACTTTCACTCCCCATGCCATTATGAGGTCATATATCGATTCAAAAAATTATTCCTATGTAACATGACATTTATTCATACACAACCACAAGATTATTCGTATATAATATCATATTTATTCAAAATTATTATATTAGCAATTTATCATTATTTTGAGGAATAATATCTCATTTTCATATGAATAAAATCTTTATACAACCGAATAAACCTAAATTATGTATAATATTATTGGAATAATACAAATACTATGTATTTCGCAATTGGTGTAATTGCATATACACACGAATAATTTATGAGATACATACGAATAATCTCCATATATATACATTCCCCCATTCATAAACATAAGGGCTATAGACAACATATAAAAAAGGTTATTGACAAGATGATTATTGTTAAATTGCAATCAATTCTATTTTTACTTATCAAAATATTTACGAAATAGACCAAGACCTAATAAAAACCCTAATCAAACTCAAAATACGCTTAAACTCAAATGCAATTCAATGAATCAGTGAACTGCAAATAGATTCAATTAATCTACAACCATATACAAAATAATAGATCCAATTAATCTTCAAAATCTCCATCAAAGCCATTTTTTCATCACTGACAGCTCCACTAGCATCTCTAATGGTATCTGATAACTCCCTCCCTTGATGAAAATTGGAATAAATGTTTCAAAGGCTTTGACAGGATGTTTGTCAAAAGCCTTGGAGCGTTAACAGTTGATGAAATACAAAACCTATCTTAATTATTCGTATATTATTTTATCTTATTATATACTTCCGTTATATTGTATATATGTATGCCTAACCTTTTCAGGAAGTATATTCGAAGATTATATCCTTCATTTAAGTACATATTGAGGAGATCTATTTCAAAATGGATTATGGCTTTGGAGTATCCATAAATAGAAGATTCAAAGATCAAGCCTGATTCGAAGGAGCCGTTGGAGATCTGGTGTTGAAGATCCTCACGCTCCATGCTCTTATATAAAGGAAAGGAAGGAGAAGACAGAGTACACAAGTGCTACACGAGCTTTAATACATTCAAGCGAGATCTGTCTTCCAAGTGTCTCTCTACTAAGCGCTCTAGAGTTTGTTGTTTATTTCAAAGCCTTTGAGAGTCACTGTGAGCTTATAGGATATATTCATTTAAAGTGTTACTCGAGAGTTTATAACTCGGGAAGTTGCACTAGGCTATTGATTTGTGAGAGTAAGAGGATTGTACTAGATAGCTGAGAGAGGTGGGGCTCTTCTAGATTGGTCTAGGACTCCAAGGGAACGTGAGTTGACTAGATTGCAATTGTATAGGAGAGAGGCTTCTCGGTGAGCTATTAGGATCCTAAGCTAAGCGAATCAATAAAGCCTTTGAATCCTAGGGTTGTGGAAGAACCCTAGGCGGGGACGTAGGCCAAGTTGTGCTGAACCTCGTAAACAATTACTCGTGTTCTTTACTTATTTGCTTTACCTTATTTCCGTACTTGGTTCGATTGTCTAACGTTGTGATTCAGGTTTAATCCCAAAGGCTTTGGTACGAGCTCCAAAAGTCTTGAGACTTTCTGCGAAAAACAGGCATACTCTATTCAACCCCCCTTCTAGAGTATTTTTTTATTACATCGTTCTATATTATTGAACCTTCAATTGGTATCAGAGCTTTACTCACTGTTTTTGATCTAACAATCTTGTGAGTTTTCGATCATGTCTGGTGAAGCAAGCGGAGGATTTGCACAGGGAAGGTCCACAAGCAGACCGCCACTCTTTGTAGGAAACAACTTTGTCCACTGGAGATCTTTGATGAAGATGTTCATCATAGACCAAGATCTAGAGCTTTGGAACATTATAGAGAATGGTCCGAAGATTCCAGAAAAAGATGGACCAAATGACACCAAAGTTGCAAAGAAGGAGTCTGAATACAACCAAGCAGATCTTGAAACCATCTCCAAAAACTACAGGGCTATTAACTTACTTTATTGTGGTCTTAGCACTGATGAGTTTAACCGTATTTCTTCTTGTAGGTCAGCTAAAGAGATTTGGGACAAGTTGGTCGTCACCTATGAAGGAACGAGCCAAGTGAAAGACACCAAGATCAGCATCTTCCTTCGAAAGTACGAGCTCTTTAAGATGAAGTCTGATGAGTCAATCAAGGCCATGTTCACACGATTCACAGAAATCACCAACAACCTTGACTCTCTCGGCAAGAGCTTTACCAACGTTGAGAAAGTAAGGAAGATACTGAGGTGCCTTCCAAAGGAGAAATGGGGTCCAAAAGTAACAGCTATAGAAGAAGCCCAGGACCTCACCACTCTACCCCTTGATGACCTTCTTGGAAAGCTGATCATGCATGAGATGATCCTTAATGAAGACGATGGAGAACTTCCAGCTAGCACCAAGAACTTGGCACTCAAGTCTAAGAAGGATGAGCCCAAGGATGGATCTGATTCCGAAGATGAGGATGACGATGAGGATGATCCTTTTGCTCTTATCACAAGAGGCCTTGCTAGAATTCTCAAAATGAAGAAGCAATTCAACAATAAGGATGGATCAGAGTCTTCAAAATTTCGAGGTAAGCCTCAATACAACAAGTATGAAAAGAAGACTAAACCGTTGTCTTATTTTGAATGTGGTGAAACATATCATCTTGTGAAGGACTGCCCTCAAAAGACAAAGAGCCAGCCCAAGAAAGGTGACAAATGGAAGAAGAAAGCCATGGTGGCTACTTGGAGTGATTCCGACTCTGACTCCGACGATGAGAAGGCCAACATTTGTCTTATGGCCTCTGGAGATGAATCCCACGATGAAAAGCTTGAAGCTACTGTAAGAGAACTTATGGAAAGTCCAAAAGAGGTATTATCGGAATTCCTTTCCAATATGATTGCCAATGAAGAAAAGCTTATTTCCCAAACTAACATTCTTATTAAGAGAACTGTGGACCAGGAAAGAACTATTGAGGATCTGTCTATGAGGGTCAAAGGTCTTGAAGCTTCTTATTCAAGTCTTGACATTAAAGTCAAGACGCTTGACTCGGAGAAATCTGAACTCAAGCAAGATCTCTCCTCTCTAAGAAATGAGCATCATGACTTAGAGAACGAGAAGATCTCCCTGAATAATAAGATTCTAGACCAACAGACAACCCTCATAAGTTTTACCAAATCCAAAGGCACTCTCGATAAGATGTTGGGTGAGCAACAAAGCTCTCTAAACAAAAGTCGTATTGGTTACAATCCAAAGTTTTTAAAGAAGCAACACATTACCACTTTTGTAAAGGCAAAAGGAAGCAGAACCTCTCCTATATGTCACCATTGTGCTAGAAAAGGACATGTAAAAGAGACCTGCCCTTATAGAAGAAAGGATCCATACATTATTCGTAATACATTTCCTGTTCATTTGAGAAAAGAACGGATAACACAAGTTTGGGTCCCAAAAGGCACTATTTTACCAAATATGGTTTACCCCAACAATGGATCCAAATTTGCTTATTGGTCTAGCCACAAAGGTTGATGTTTGTCTTGCAGGAGATCACCAAGGTGAAAGAACACAAATGGATTATTGATAGTGGATGTTCGAGGCATATGAGTGGGAAGAGTTCTCTCTTTCATGATCTAAAAGAGCAATCCACGGGAACAATCACTCTTGGTGACAAAGGGAAATGCGACATCGTTGGTATTGGTAGTGTTGGAAGTGATTCCAGCCATAGTATTAAGAATGTCTATCTTGTTAATGGTTTAAAGTATAATCTGCTTAGTGTTTCTCAATTATGTGATAGTGGTAACAATGTCAGATTTAACAAGAAAAGATGTATAGTGTGCAGAGAAGATACAGGTGAAGTTATTCTGACTGCATATCGTTACAACAATATATACGCCGTAAATGCTGATCAAGTGGCACAAGGAAGCTTAACTTGTCTAAAGGCTTTGACGGACGATCCAAAGCTCTGGCACAGGAGACTCGGTCATGTGAGTCCACATACGCTACAGAAGCTTGTGTCCAAAGGGCTTGTAAGAGGGCTACCTGAGATGGACTTCAAAGGTATTGACATGTGCAATGCGTGCACATGAGGTAAACAAACATGTAGCTCTTTCAAACCCAAAAAGGTTGTAAGTTCTTCTAGACCCCTTGAACTTTTACATATGGATTTATGTGGTCCTATGCGAGTCAAATCTCCCAATGGTAAAAAGTACATGCTAGTTGTCGTTGATGATTTTTCTAGATATACTTGGGTTGCATTTTTGGAAGAAAAATCAGAGGCCTTATTTGAGTTTTCAAAACTTTGTAAGGAGTTGCAAACTTTAAAAAATGAGCCCATAGTGTCTATTCGGAGTGATCATGGTAGGGAGTTTGATCAACTTCAATTTGATTTGTTTTGTGCTAAATATGGCATCTCCCATAACTTTTCTGCTCCTAGGACACCTCAACAAAACGGGGTTGTGGAACGCAAGAACCGTACCTTAGAGGATATGGCCAGGACTATGCTTTTAGAAAATGCATTACCTAAAACCTATTGGGCTGAAGCTGTTAACACAGCTAACTATATTTTGAATCGTTGTCTTATTCGTTCTATCTTAAAGAAAACTCCTTATGAACTTTTCAAAGGCCGCAAACCACTTATATCTTATTTTAAACCCTTTGGCTGTACTTGTTTTGTTCATAACAATGGAAAAGATAACCTTGGGAAATTTGATGCGCGTAGTGATGAAGGTATATTTCTTGGCTATTCCACGAGTAGCAAAGCTTATAGAATCTTCAATAAAAGGACCCAGATAGTTGAAGAAAGTATACATGTTATTTTTGATGAATGCAATGACGGTCCTTTGAGTGAAAGTGTTGCAGATATAGATCTTAATATCCATGAAGAGAACGAGGAAGGTGATGATGCTGCTACCAAGAACACAGAGAAGAGGAACATGCAGGAACCGATTCTTAACACTGAAGAATTGGCCCAAGGTGTTGAAGATTCGTCCAAAGCCCTTGGTGTCCAATCCAACAGTGTTGAGACGTCAGAAATTGCTGTAATTGAATCTAACAGGACCACGGAGTCAGATGTACCACAAGTCAATCCTACAAGTGTGACGAATCGAGGAGCTGAGACTAGCAAAAGGAAATTCAAATACTCCTCATCACACTCTTTAAAGGATATCATTTCTGACCCTACTTCTAGTGTTCAAACTCGTTCTAAACTTAAAGATCTTTGTGCTTTTCACGCGTTTGTTTCTCTTATTGAGCCAAAGAAGGTAGATGAGGCACTTCAGGAGCCAGACTGGATCATTGCTATGCAAAGTGAGCTTAATGAATTTGAAAGGAATAAAGTCTGGACCTTGAAGCCTAGGCCAAAGCATCAATCAGTCATTGGCACTCGATGGGTGTTTCGAAACAAGCTAGATGAGAATGGTAAGGTTGTGAGGAAAAAGGCAAGGCTTGTTGCTCAAGGCTACAATCAAGAGGAAGGTATTGACTAATAGGAGACCTTTGCTCCCGTAGCCAGGCTTGAAGCCATTCGCATTTTATTAGCATTTGCATTTTTTATGAGCATAAAGTTATATCAAATGGATGTCAAGTGTGCTTTTCTTAATGGTTTCCTAGAAGAAGAAGTATATGTGGCTCAACCCCCAGGTTTTGAAAGTTCAGAATTTCCCAATCATGTTTATAAACTCGACAAAGCGCTTTATGGTTTGAAACAAGCCCCAAGAGCTTGGTATGAGCGCTTGTCAAAATATCTTTTAGAAAATGATTTTAAAAGGGGGTTGATCGACAAGACTCTTTTTATCAAGACCAAAGGAAAGGACATTTTGGTTATTCAAATTTATGTTGATGATATATTATTTGCTGCTACTAACACATCTTTGTGCAAGGAATTTTCTGACATCATGTGCAGTGAATTTGAGATGAGCTTGATGGGTGAACTCAACTTCTTTTTGGGATTACAAGTTCATCAATCCAAGAAAGGGATCTTTGTCAACCAAAGCAAGTACACTAAGGATCTCTTAAATAAATTCAAGATGGATCAATCCAAGGCAGCCAAGACTCCCATGAGCTCAACATTGTCTCTAGATCAAGACAAGACTGGAACAAGTGTCAATCAAAAGGAGTATCGAGGAATGATTGGATCTTTATTATATCTCACGGCTAGTAGGCCTGACATCATGTTTAGTGTTTGCATGTGTGCTAGGTTTCAAGCTGATCCAAAAGAATCTCACCTCGTGGCTGTGAAGAGGATCTTTCGATATCTCAATGGCACTAAGGAGCTTGGACTATGGTACCCAAAGCAAAAGGATTTCACTTTAATTGGATATTCTGATGCAGATTTTGCAGGCTATAAGGTGGATAGGAAGAGCACATCAGGATGTTGCCAATTCTTAGGAGCATCTTTGATCAGTTGGCACTCAAAGAAGCAAAACTCAGTTGCTCTATCCACTGCAGAAGCCCAATACATTGCAGCTGGAGCCTGTTGCTCCCAAATCCTTTGGATAGCTCAACAAATGCGAAATCTTGGCATCAACCTCAAAGGTATTCCAATTAAGTGTGACAATACAAGTGCCATCTCCATCACTAAGAATCCTGTTCAGCATTCAAGGACCAAACATATTGATGTAAGGCATCATTTCATTAGAGATCATGTTGAAAAAGGTGATGTGTCCATATCTTTTATTTCTACTGATTATCAATGGGCTGACATTTTCACTAAGCCTTTGGCAGAGGACAGGTTCACCTTCATAAGACGAGAGATTGGGATGCTTAAAAAGGATGCACTTTCGTAGGGGGAGCTTTCCCTTTACGAAAGATAAATTCTACTTAGTATCAAGACCCTTGAGAACTATGTCAAGGTGTGTGAACTAAATGGTGGAGTACATATATCGGATCAGATATTTTTGGTTAATATCTTTTTAGATATTTAATCAACTATATTTTTATTGGATTTCAAAATTACCTATTTCTGTGATTTTCTTAACCGTTAAGATTTTTTTTATTTTTGGAACTTAATCTCACGGTTTATTCTGTCCGATTTTAAAGAATATTTGAAATTTGAATTTGAATCCTTTCAAATTGGCAATGTAATGATTTCTTTCCTTGGAACCCTAAACCCGTCCCATCACTCCCTCTACTTAAACCCAATACTGTACCCGATTTCTTCACACTCAGATCTTATCTAAATCCCTTCACCTTCTCCTTCTTCAACCTCTCAATTCATTCTAAGAAAACCCTAACCGATTTCCTCCATGGCACCCAAAACCAAGAAAGTTGTCACACCCAAAAGACTTGGCGCCACCCCCAAGGGACGTCAAGCCACCGCTACCTCTCCCACACCTGAACCCGCTCCTCAAGCCAGCGTCCCAACTGTCGTCCAGAGCACCATCGCTGAGAGCACGTCCATTGTTCTCAAGGGCTCTCAAAAGCGCTCTGCTAAGAAGCCGATCAGTGCTAAACAGAAAGGAAAGAGGAAGATTCTGGCTGAGGAAGCAGACGAGGAAGAGGAGGAAGAAGATCTCGACGCCCTTCTGGAAAGGGTTGCTGCCAAGGAAGCCGAGGAAGAGGCCTTAAGGAAGAAAAAGGCCGATGAGGAGGCCGAGCTTGCTAAGAAACTGGCCGAGGAAGAAGCTGAGCGAATTCGGAAGGAAGCTGAAGCAGAGGAGGCTCAATCCGAGGAGGAGCCTGAGGAAGAAGAAGAAGAAGAAGAGCAAGAGGGATCCGGAGAGGACGAGGAACCTGAAGGAGATGAAGCGGGGTCCGGTGAGGACTCGGGGTCTGAGGAAGAGGAGGAAGAATCTCCCTCTCCTTCTCCTCCTCCTCCCCCGTCTCCGAAGAAGCGGAAAGCCCCTGCTGCTGTCAAACCTCCATCCCCCAAGCGCACCAGGAAGGGCACTGTCAAGAGTCTTGTAGCGCCTGTCAAGAGAGCTGCTCCAACAGTTGCGCGTAGAAAGAATGCAGACCCCCCGGCCTATATCCAGGTAAATCAATCCTTGCCCTCCTCTTGGTTTCAAGATGCTGAGACTGCTGGTAAGTGGGTAGACGAGTTTAGAACTCGTAAGATTAGCTGTTCTGATTTTTTAGATTTTGAGTTCTTTGAAGCTTTGAAGTTACCTTGCATTGAGCTCCTCAAAAAATCCCCAGCCTGGACCCTTCTTAACCTTGAGACTGTCTACTACCCCCAACTTACCCGACTCTTCTACATTAACCTAAAAGCCAAAAACGACACCGATGGTTGGTCTTTGGAGTCTGTTGTCAAAGGGGTTAGAATCTCTCTCAACTCCAATGATTTTGCAGACTTCCTTGGCCTACCTACCCCAGTTCCACCCGCTGATATACACCCCTCAAAAGAGAATTGCATCATCCTTGCCCGAGCCAAGTATCTCCTACCCGAAGCATCCAACAGCACCTCAAAGCAACTCACCCACTCATCCCTAACCCTTGAGGCAAAAATAATTTTTAACATCATTGTTCGATGCCTCTTACCTCGTCTTAACTTTGGCTCACTCCTTACTGACAATGCTATGGTCCTGCTCTACCGCATCCTAAATGGCCTTGATCTTGATCTGGCCAACACTATCCTTGGAACCATGGCTCATGCCAGAAAAGCTAGAAAAGGCTCTCCCCTCCCCTTTGCTACCCTTTTGACACCTATCTTCAAAGCTTCTGGAATTGACGTCAAAAATGAAGAACAGTTGCGTCATACGGGTAAGTTCGACTCTAAAGGCCTTGAAAAGATTGGCATCACTCGGTCTCCCCAAGGGACCTTGAGTCTTGCCATTCCTTCAAAAGCCTTTCCCACTGCTCCAGCTTTCGATGAACGCATGGACAACCTAGAGTTGGGCTTGGAGGAAGTTCGCCTGGATATTAAGGAGCTGCAGAAGGAGATTATGACGGAGATGAGCGGGATTTCAAAGATGCTGGAAGGACTGTGGACGAGGCTCACTGATGATGCTCCGGATGACTAAGCCTAAACCTTAACCCACTCTTTCCCACCCTTGAAACTTGATACATTGCTGGTTTGTTGGAAACGTTTTCAAAACTTTTGGTGACTGTTTTTACCTCCGCCCTTTGTTGAAAGACAAAAAGGGGGAGATGATCTGTGGTGCTTAGACTTTGAAAACCTCTGCTTAAAGGTCTTGGATGACCTTGGTTTCTGATTTATGGTTTTCGGTTGGATGTTTCCATACTTTAAAATTTTTGATCCAACATTTGTCTAACCCTTGCAGGTACTTAGTCCGATATCTATTGCATTATCTATTCTTGACTAAGTTGCAGGGATGCACAGGTTTTGTCTTTCATCAAGGGGGAGATTGATAACTCCCTCCCTTGATGAAAATTGGAATAAATGTTTCAAAGGCTTTGACAGGATGTTTGTCAAAAGCCTTGGAGCGTTAATAGTTGATGAAATACAAAACCTATCTTAATTATTCGTATATTATTTTATCTTATTATATACTTCCGTTATATTATATATATGTATGCCTAACCTTTTCAGGAAGTATATTCGAAGATTATATCCTTCCTTTAAGTACATATTGAGAAGATCTATTGCAAAATGGATTATGGCTTTGGAGTATCCATAAATAGAAGATTCAAAGATCAAGCCTGATTCGAAGGAGCCGTTGGAGATCTGGTGTTGAAGATCCTCACGCTCCATGCTCTTATATAAAGGAAAGGAAGGAGAAGACAGAGTACACAAGTGCTACACGAGCTTTCATACATTCAAGCGAGATCTGTCTTCCAAGTGTCTCTCTACTAAGCGCTCTAGAGTTTGTTGTTTATTTCAAAGCCTTTGAGAGTCACTGTGAGCTTATAGTATATATTCATTTAAAGTGTTACTCGAGAGTTTATAACTCAGGAAGTTGCACTAGGCTATTGATTTGTGAGAGTAAGAGGATTGTACTAGATAGCTGAGAGAGGTGGGGCTCTTCTAGATTGGTCTAGGACTCCAAGGGAACGTGAGTTGACTAGATTGCAATTGTATAGGAGAGAGGCTTCTCGGTGAGCTATTAGGATCCTAAGCTAAGTGAATCAATAAAGCCTTTGAATCCTAGGGTTGTGGAAGAACCCTAGGCGGGGACGTAGGCCAAGTTGTGCTGAACCTCGTAAACAATTACTCGTGTTCTTTACTTATTTGCTTTACCTTATTTCCGCACTTGGTTCGATTGTCTAACGTTGTGATTCAGGTTTAATCCCAAAGGTTTTGGTACGAGCTCCAAAAGTCTTGAGACTTTCTGCGAAAAACGGGCATACTCTATTCAACCCCCCTTCTAGAGTATTTCTTTATTACATCGTTCTATATTATTGAACCTTCAGTATCCGTCGTCCGCATCTCCATCCTCGCCCTCAACCCTCGAAATTCAACAAGGCCAAGGACTCCAACCGCCTCGTCACTAACATCGAAGTCGCTGTCTTTAGCGCCGATGTTATTAAATGCGATGTGGAAGTCGCGGTCTCCAACCGTCTCACCCAGTGGTGGATTTAGGGGTAGGAAACACTGGACCATGGCCCAATCCAATCAAAAAAATAAAAATTCAGCCCAGAAAAATTAGAAATAAATAGGTATAACCCAGCCCGCTTGTGCTCACCCCATAACCGAAAGCCCACCCTCCTCCTTTTTTCTTTACTGATTGAATTATCAATTCGCATTATGTTATGTAGTGTTGCAGAGTACTGGGGATACGAAACGTCAAACATCATCAGACTCGGTCATCAATTCTCCGAACTCCCGTTTAGAAGGTTAGTTCAGTTAGCAATTGCGTTCCAACTTTGATTTTCTTTTTATTGATAAATTAGTGTGTGAAGTTTGATTTCTCCCGTTTAGAAGGATTTATTCTCAATTTTGGAATTTTTCAATAGGGTTTGAACTTTCAAATCACCATTATAAGGGGAAAAAGCTATTCCAAATTGATCACAAACTCACAGGATGTTCACTTGTTCTCAAAGTGGTCCAACAGTCCAAAAAAGGTACTTCTCACAATTTTAAAATTTTAAATATAGTATTTTTGAATTTGTAAGTGATAAATAATAATAGACTTAATAGTCACGGCGCGTTTACTTGTTTGATCACATTTAGATGCTTTTTGTTTTGAAAATGCATATGATCTTATGTTTGGAATTTCATCATATTTGCTAGTTTGATTAATTTTCATTCTTTATTTTATTTTTTAGATTAATATGGCTTCACAACAACCACCTCCCAAGAAAAAAGCAAAATCAACGATATATTCATTCTTCAAACCAAAAGAATCAATTTCTGCAACGGATAATCAACAATCTCCTTTAATTGGAAATGAACCAGTTAGTCTTGTTCCGTCGATTGAAAAATTGGTTTCTTCTTCTAGTATGAATGAATTCAATCGATCTCATTCCGACTTATCTTCTAAGTTAGTTCGGGATCCGGGAATAAGGAGAAGAATATCTAGTTGGCCTATTGAGGAAAGAGATGAGATTAGAAGGAAGTATTTGATGCTTGGGCCTTATCAATCAAAGCTTGCAAAGTATGAGCTAAATGAATCTCTTCGTTTTCAATACAATTGGCTTAAGGAATTTATTTGGTTAGAGTATTCGCCTACTACACACAAGTGTTATTGCTTTCCATGCTATCTTTTTGGGGAGAATACAAGTGCTTCTTCAGCTTTAGTGAATGTTCGCTTTAATAAGTGGAAGAGGGTTCATCAAGGAAGTGAATGTGTGTTTTTGAAACATGTTGGTAAATCATCGTCACCTCATTATAAATGTGTTGTATATGCCAAAGGTTTGATGAAACCTTCTTATCATATAGATAAGGTAATAGAAAGAGTAAGTAGAGAAGAGGTGGTTAAAACCCAGTTAAGGCTTAAAACCACAATCATGGTTGTTCAACGATTGGCATTGCAAGGTTGTGCTTTTAGAGGTTATGATGAGTCAGAAAAATCTTTGAATCGTGGGAATGTAATTGAATGGGTTGATATTGTAGCACAATGGGTACCTGATGTCAAGAATGTTGTATTAAGTAATGCACCAGGAAATGCCAAATACATTTGTCCAGAGATCCAACAAGAGATTTTGACAATCATGGCCAACAAAGTGCGATCTATGATTCGTGAGGAAGTTGGAAATGCTTGTTTCTCCATTCTTGTTGATGAAGTGCAAGATGAGTCAGGAAGGGAACAAATGGCTATCATCTTGAGGTTTGTCAGTCGTTCTGGTATTTTAATTGAACGCTTCTTTGCTATCAAAGTTGTTTTTGAGACTTCTTCAAATACACTTTATAAAGAGATATGCGGTGTCCTCTCCACTTACAACTTGCAAGTTCACAAATTGAGAGGTCAAGGGGATGATGGTGCTAATAACATGTCAGGACAATTTAATGGACTCAAGGCACATTATTTCTCCATGATTGTGAATATGCATACTTTGTCCATTGCTTTGCTTACATATTGCAATTGACATTAGTATGAGTCTTTGAACACTTTTGAATATGTATTTTATAGTTAAAATTTATAAGTATATTTATACCTTTGGGTTTGAATCTCGCCCTTCCCTAAAAATTTCCTAGATCCGCCCCTGGTCTCACCTACTACGTACCTTCCGAGTTCGATGAGGCGAAGGACTACAACCCTCTAGTAGATGTTTTGATAAATTAAATTGCTTGAATGTTATGTGGAAGTTGATTAAAAATAGAGCGGAGCATAAGATTTGAGATCTTCAATTAAATGAATCTCTTTTGCGGTGTTTGCTTCGATTGATTATTTTGGCCTTGATTATGTTAATTTATCCTATTGATGTTTTGATTATCTATTTGATGTTAATTCATGGTATTGATGTTTTGATTGATCTCCAATCTCTTTGTAAACATGATATATTTGAGAATTGAGGTTGACAGGAGGTTTCGAAGGGTCAAAACTCAAAACCCTAAATTGATCTACAATTCAGATTTTCCTAGATGAGATTAATTTCGGAAATAGTTGGTTGAATGAGTTCATGATTTGGATGAAATTATTTTTCTTTTGCTCTCAATCTAATTCGTAAATGTTTTTTAAAATCGAAAATGGCTTTGGAGCAATTTTTCTGAATTCATCTTGTCAATAGACGTTTTGATATCTTGTCTATAGCCTCACTCGTTTATAAACCAACACCCAAAAAATCCTACATGTGATAATATACACATTAACCCCAAAAATTATAGAAAATTCCAAACCATATACATAGAAATATCAAGTTTACCCCAAAAAATAAAGAAAATCTCGGCAGTAGACGACCTCTACACCTAAAATTGATATGGGTACAAATTCTTCTAAGACTTGACGCAGGTCCTTAGTTTGATTTCCACGCCATAGCGAGAGACTGGAGAGATCAAGGCGGAGGAATCAAATATTGGTGGAGGAAAGTGATGAACCGGGCGGCGAATGGAGAGACTAGGTCGATCAAAAGGGAATGGAAATTGTCAGAGGTGGATGCGAGTGGCGATGACAAGCAAGAACGTTGGCGGTGGCAGAAATAGGAGATCGATTCCCCTCGTCTGACCTCTAATATGCTTATTTTATTAGGTAATAATTTGGGTGTCTTCAAAGAGAGGACTAGCCGAAAGCATCCTTCTAGATGAGGTCCATGAGACCAGGGTCTAAAGTACTTGCTCCCATGCAAGAGCGGGAGTGGAAAAGGTGTGCAATCTTATGAGCCACTCTATTACCACTATGGTAAATATGGGAAAAGGAGACCCTCCTGAAAGATCTGAGTAGACATTTGATGTCCGAGAGCAGAAGCTCAATTTCCCATGGACATGCTACCCCTTTCTTAAAATAGTTGATTATAATAAGCGAGTCGCCTTCAATAATAAGGTTGTCTATATGTAAATCAATTAGTTTGATAACGCCTTCTCGTAGAGCAAGTCCCTCGGCCATAAGAGGAGTTTATGCTCCTATTAGTTTTCCCCCCAAGTCTATAATATTTCCCCTAGAGTTACGAATAATAAAACTGATTGGGGATTCTCTATTAGCCCCAGCTGCCCCATCAAAATTTAATTTAGAAGAACCACAAGGGGGCTTTTTCCATTTAGCTATTCGAGATGTCGGTCCTTTAGTCTTTGGCTCATTCCTACACGCTTTATTCAACTTGCCCCATCCGATCTCTGCATTAACTTGGATAGTTGTTTCTCAGTTTGATTTATGGACATTTACTTGTTTATTAAAGCAATATGGAGTTGGCAGTTTTTCATGTCTGAAGATAAATTTCTTGCGGGTATTCCACACAGTCCATCAGCAAAACACCAAGTCAGTCTTTTCCCTATTAGAGAGTGCTGGTAGCCCATTACTTGACTAAAGTTTCTAGATGTAGAGATGATTCTGTTAATGTGAGACAGATGGTGTGGATGTAAGTTTTGGGCAAACGGGCTGAATCTACACTCAAAAAATAAATGGAACGTATCCTCATTATGGTGGCTGCACGTCGAGAAGTATGAAGGAACTACTAATCCACGTTTTGCAAGCCTATACGCAGTTGGTAGGGCGTTTTGGCTTACTTTCCATAAAAAGTTCTTTATTTTAGGAGGGACGTTAGTCTTTCAGATCCATGCATTTTCATCTATATGATTAGAAGTGAAATGGGTACACAGATTATATGCACTAGAAGTAGGAAACCAACCATTCTTCGCCGGTCACCAATACAACCGATCTTCGAAAGGATGAATTGGAAGTGGGATATTTGAAATTTGCTCGACAACGGCTTGGTCTAGGACTAGTCGTGACTTGTCAGTATTCCATTTTTTCTTGGTGATATATTCCTCAAAATTTTCATTCAGGTCTACTCTGTCAGGGCAAGTACAGTGTTGTAGCATGTCTAGGTTAGTTGCCTAGTTATCTATCCAGAAATTGATAGTTCTTCCATTACCTACTAGCCAAGCCAAACCATTTTTGAAGTACGGGATTAGAGAGCGCAGTTTGGACCATTTCCAAGATGAACTACTCTGTTTGTTGTAATTTATCAAGTTCTCATATTTGAGGTACTTATAATGAAGAATTCTGACCCATACATTATCCGGTTCCACCATGATTTTCCACAGGAGCTTTCGTTTACAAACTTTAATGAGCGGTATATAGCTTAAACTCGTATTCCAAAAGAATGATCTATTAATTTGGTCTAATTTGTTGTGAATATAGGTTGGAAGCATAGTTTTGCATGGTATATAGGGGTTTTGACGATAGATTTGAAGCAATAAGAGTAGCTCTGCCTTGCTGGGAAATAGCATCAGCTCTTCATTTTGTTAACTGATTTGAGGATTTGATGATTATTTCCTCAAAAGTAGATTTATTCACTCTGCCATTAATAATGGGGCATCTTAGATATTTGTCAAGATTTATTTCCTTGGAAATGTTCAAGGAACCTTCAATCATCGAGATTCTAGCCCTGGGTATTCTAGAGGTGACTTGGAAAGCTGACTTATGATAGTTTACTTTTTGTCCTGACATCGCACAGTATAAATCAACGGTATCCTTCACTTTTTGGCACGTTGATAAACTACCTTTTGAGAATATGATGATGTCATCTGTAAATGCTAAAAATGGCCCCTGGGGACCTTACCCTCCAAAGGGGAATCCAATCAACTTTTCTTCAGAGTTCGCTTCCAATTGAAGTTTCCTAGCTAAAACTTCTGCTCCGAGGATAAAGAGAAAAGGCAAAAGAGGGTCTCTATGCCTAATGCCTCTAGATGGCTTGAAAATTGATGTTGGCTCATTATTGACCAAGATTGAGAAGGATATTGTCGTTACACATTCCATAACTAGGTCAACGAATTTATGGTGAAATTCGATTTTCTGTAACACTAGTCTTGTGAAGTTCCAATCTACTGAGTCATATGCTTTTTCCATATCTAGTTTAATAGTTAGCCATCCTTCTTTTACTATCCTACTTTTGAAAGAATGGAATATTTCATACGCGACGAGGACATTTTCTTGAATTGATCTGCCAGCCACAAACGCTCCTTGCAAAGGATGAATAAGTTTTCCCATGACCAATTTCAATCTTTCTGTTAAAATTTTTTAGATAATTTTTGTAAAGAGTGGAGCATAAACTGACGGGTCTATAGTCAGTGCTTTTGCAAGAATTTTCACATTTTGGAAGAAGAGTAATGAATGTATGGTTTACTTATCGCAATAACTTACCAGAGTGGAAAAAGCCTTTGCCAACACGAATTATGTCTTTTCCTACTATTTCCCAATAGTTTTAATAAAATTCAATTGCCATACCATTAGGGATAGGAGACTTGATCGAGCCTAACCCGAAGACAACTTTCTTGATTTCACTGTGGGGTGGGGGGGGGGGGGGGTACTAAGAAACTCGTTCTCCTCAGTAGAAATGGTCGTGTCAATTACGTCAAGATAAGATGTCACACTATCCATATCAGTCATACTACCTATAAACCATCGCTCGAAATCTTTTTGCAATTCTTCCCTGATATTGGTGTTGCCTGTAATGTGGGTGCCCTCTTACGACCATAGGCTTTTGATTATCTTCTGGTTTCTTCTCTCACTTGCCACTCGATGAAAGTACGCAGTATTAGAATTTTCTAATTTAAGATGTTTAGCCTTGGCTCGCTGGCTCTAGAAAACTTTTTGGAATTGTAATAAACTCTTCTTCTTTTTAATCAGCATTCTTTCTTTTTGAATGGAGTTTCTTTTCTATTGATCAATGTTCGAACTTTGTATCTCCAAGAGATTTCTATCCACCTCAGCAAGTTGGCGGATGATATTACCAAATGTGGTTTTGTTCCAATCTTTCGCCTTTTTCTTTAAGATTTTAGTCTTGTATATCACCTTAAACATGGCAGACCCAGAGCAAGAGGCGCGCTAGGCTTGTTTTACTATATTTCTGAAGTATTTCCTTTGCATCCATACATTCTAAAATTTAAAAGGTGAAAGTTTAAATTCAGTGGCTGTTGGTATTTCAATATAAATGGGGCAGTGATATGATAGAGAAAACGCACCGTTGAATGTCTATAATTTTGGGGAAAAAATCTAGAAATTGGTGATGTACCAGAACTCTGTCAAGTTTTTCCATAATATTGCCCTCGTCATCGATTTATTTTTCCGCCATGTATACAAGTTCCCACTTGTAGGAAGGTCAATTAAAGAACATGTATTTTTGAAAGAGGTTAGTCGTTGCAATCGATGTCCATTATTTTCTGTGCCACCATTCTTTTCTATGCTTGATCCAATTTCGTTTAGATCTCCAATAACCATACACGACATTGTTTCTGTTAATATCATGTTTGTGAGGATTTCCCAAAACGATTCTTTTTCTCTTTCATGTGGGGGTCCGTATACTATGAGAATAGTGCAATTGAAGTTTTTGTCTATATTAGAATATTTGAAACCAATAATACGAGAAAAATGGATACTCACTGAAATTTTTTCACTTGAAAGATTGTTTTCGTTCCACAAAACACCCAGACCACCGGCCCTACCTTTGGCCGGAGACCAAACGGCGTTTGTAAAACTTATGTTTCTCCATGTTTTATCATCCGAAATTTTCTCAGTTATAGTCTCGGCAAGAGCAACTACTTGAATATGTTCGTTGATCCTCATAGCTTTAAGTTCCATCCATAGATATTCTTATTACCAAGTCCTCTAGAGTTCCAAAAACAAATTTTCATGATATACTTTGTTTAAGTTCATGCATGCGAAGTTGTGTAGGATCAGGAACCGATAAGAATTTTCTCGATAAAAACTTTGTTATTTGGGTAAGTGAGGAATTTATTAACAACAAACCAACACCACTAGTAATTTGTTTGTAGGAAAGAGTTTAGTCATAGGAATTCTAGCATTAATCGATATAGTAGATCTACACCAACTAAGCCACACATTTTGAAGATGGGGTGGACTTTGAAATGAAACATTAATATTTGTGATACACATGATATGAAGTGAGCCAGCACATGATGTCTTATACCTGAATTTTGACGCTACACACTTGGAGATGAAGAATACATTTTCTATAGTCACGCAAAGGCTGATTTTGATTGAAGTAGATACACCAGTACAATAACACACCCAATCTACTAATAAGAAACCTCCACAATTCACAATGCAGTTGCAATATATAAGATAGTAGGGGCTAGTCAATATGCATAAACATTGATTCTAAAAAAGGTTAACCAATATTATACATGGAAAGATTAACACTTGCTTGTTCTGCCAATTATCCAAACATTTGTGGTCATGAAATGCATTCACAAAGACATAACATGTACAATCGAATATAGATTTACACACGTATTTCCATTTCAATTGGTAAAACACCGAAGCAATCCACTCACCAATACCCATCAAAGTCCCACATAAAAGAGTAATTATGGATACCCACAGGAAAAGCCAGTTGATAGGCAATGATGGTGAGAGAAACATCATCACAAAGCATCAAAGGGATTGGTTGCCTAAATTACACTTGGAGAAGTACCAAGGCAAAACTAGCCATCGGAAACAACCCCAAAAAAATACAATTGAACATTTATTTCCAAAGGAAACCTGCCCACACTTATATAGTGGTAACCGAGAGCTCATGCTCATATAGTCAAAGTGGTTCTTTGTGATCATGTGCCCATTTGAAGTGTAATCTGATTCGTCTTCATCAACCAACAAGCTTATATACCAATAACACATGAATGCACAAAAGGAAAGAATGACATAGAGAGATACATACCTGGGGATTATAAACATTAGATGTTTAATCAAAGCTAATCGATCATAGTCACCAAAGATTGGTGTAACAAGGGATGACTAATTTAACGTAGTGATGTTCTCTTGAACCCGTCCTTGCATCGTAAGGAGTTTTTTCTTTATTAATGGCTCTCTTTTTGAGCTTCTTCTCAGCCTTTGATTTCCGACAGGCCTCACGAGGCATTTTGGTTTGAGGAATCTCCTCAGTGAGGTTATAGCCCTCCTGCATATGGGGTTTCTCCATTTGAGGGGTGGGATCATCTACCCCCTTAGGTCGTTTGCCTTTGTCAACTCTGGAAGGAGCCATGAGCACGACACAGATAAGAAAAGTGTGTGTCAGAAGAAGATTAGAATTTTGGACATTAGAAACTGGAATGAAGGAGAAGAAGTCACCATTACACCTTCTCCAAAAACTAATCCATTGCGACATATCAACAACCACCTTACTATCCTCAACTAGATGAAGCTTCAATTCGAACCAATAACTTGCCAAATGAATACGACTGAAACCACCAGAAAGAGATTTCCAAACATACCTTATACGCTTTCTGAGTTCTTTGTGGTCTTCGTTGGATATATGGGTTTCCTTCGTGAGTTTAGAGCCCTCCGGCTTCCCTTTTTGGGTATTAGTCAATTGAGGAGCAAGATCTTCTTCATCCTTTGGTTTTTTTACCTTTGTCCACTCCGGATGAAGCAATGAACAATACACAAACAAAGATGAACAATATTGAGTAAAGAAGATTAAAATTAGAGGGGGAATAAGTGCAAGGAAACCAGCACCACCACCCCAACCAAAAATGGAGAAAATCACCCAAAGAAAGAGGGGAAACATTAGCGAGAGAACAAACCCCTCCAAAGCAGAAAAGCGTGCCCCTACAACCAATCTGGTTGCAGTAATCAACTCCGGACTTCACAGATGAACAAAATGAGGAGCCAATTGAAATCTCCCAAAACGCAATCGAACTGGATCGCGTACACACTGGATTTGGCCATGGCGGGGGGCAATTCCACCAAACTAGAAAAATCTTCACCGACGGCACAACCAAACCGCACCACCGGTGAAATAGAGAAGGGAGATTTGGCCTTAGCTTAATCTCATACGCCAGCAAGAAATTAGGGCTCGTTTGGTATTGATATATAGATATCATGATACCGATACTGATATCAAGATATCAAGATATCGAAGATATCGTCCGATATTGATATCTTGATATCGGTATCAAGATATCAATATCGAACGATATCGATATCAATCTAGTGATACCTCCCTAAAAATCAGTATATCAAAATTGGTCAAATTTGATATTTATATACCAATTGATATCGATATCTGGCTATTACCAAACACAGATATCAAATATCACTTGATATCAAGTGATATATTATGGATACCAAACACTAGATATCGATATCATTTTAAGTGATATCGATATCTAACCATACCAAACACTAGATATTAGATATCGGGGGCTGATATCCTATATCTGATATCTAGATATCAATACCAAACGACCCCTTAGGGATTTCACTCGTAATCCAAGGGATTTTGCCATCACATGACCTACAGAGGCGTTTGATGATGCGAAATTGGGGGTTTATAGGCAAAGCATCAAAATTTAGAAGATAGATCAGAGTTTTGGCAATAAGATTGTACAACCATGGCTTCTTCATCGCAGAATTGGGATAGTTTCTCGCGCGTGAGGCGCGTTCTTTTCACAGGAAGCCTCTAATATGCTTTTGATTGCCCTCGTCTGACCTCTAATATGCAATTGGAGAATTTTTAATTTTGGGCCCATTCATATAAATTATTAATTAATTAAAATTGTGGATTAATCTCATCCATCTATTTTCATTCAATCAATGACTAAAATTTGCTCACGTTTTACATATTAAGACATGCTCTCATAATATCTATTTTCATTCAATCAACGACTAAAATTTACTCACATTTTACATAATAAGACATGCTCTCATAATATCCATACTCATTTTCACTAAAACTAAAATTACTTTGGAAAGAATGCGGTATAAAAGTTTTTTTTTTTTTTGTCTCAGCGGTATAAAAGTTTAATCTCAGTGAACTTTCTAGAAGTATAAATTTTGTTATATAAAAATATATAAACTTGATTATTAGCATAACGTAAAATTTTTACAAAGATTAATTTGACATCCTCTTGAACTTGCTTGTGTGCGTGCTCCATCTTTCTTCCGAACCCTAGGCCACATCCTCTGCAATTTTTTTGAAGATACACTCCAAAGATTTCCATGTACAAAACTTTCCATAGTTGTAATAGCAATCCACTCGCTAATGATCATTATCAATAATTCAAAATTAACATTTCTAATATAAATACATTAATAATGTCATTTCCATTAATTCAAACCTCTTTCAAATTCTTCCCCTTCAAGGCACAGGGATCACAAATCTCCCATGGCGTCCTCAAGATCTCATCTTCCACTCCCTCTACTTATCAATTCGTCTGCCGGTGGTAAGTATATGCATTGATTATCCTTAATTGTGCTTATTTATTAAGCTTACTACTTTTAATTAATGCGAATCCGTTTCTTGTAACCTTGATTATTGACCAGGAGTAAAGATCAATTTGAATCCGAACTCTGATTCGAATTCGAAACCGAAGGTGAAGCAGACGAAGGGGAGGAGGAAGATACCGATAAAGAAGATTGAGAACAAGAACAAGAAGCATGTGACCTTCTCGAAGCGTCGGAAGGGACTGTTCACCAAAGCGAGCGAGCTCTGCGTGCTGTGCGGTGCCAGCGTCGCCGTCATCACCTTCTCTGAGGCCGGAAAGGTGTTCTCGTTCGGCCACCCCAGCCCCGACGCCGTCATCCACCGCTACCTCCACGGCAACACCGCCGCCGCCTCCTCCTCGTCCTCTTCCCCTCCGACGCTGGTCAATTCCTTCGATTCGCTCTCCAACCACCACACCAGCACCGTCTCCGCCACCGCGGAGAGGCAGTTCTGGTGGGAGCACCCCGTAGAGGAGCTAGGGTTTGAGGAGGTGGAGGCGTTCGCGGCGGCGCTGGAGGTGTTGCGGAGCAACGTGGATAGGAAGATTGCGGAGCTCGATTACGATCGCACAATCGTGCCGGTGAAGACGGAGGGGATCGTTAATCACCATCACCATCTGATGATGATGCGGGAAGGAATAACGGATTATCTGTCTCTTCCGATTCCGCCTCCGGCAGGGGATCATCAGCAAAATCAGCAGTACTACCAGGCGTGTGGATGTGGATGCACGGAGGTCGGGTATGAGGGGATTGGAATGGCGGAATTCAACAGATTTGGTCGATAAATATTAATCGATTGAATAGTTGGGTCATCAACCGATGATATCACTACTTTTCTTAATCGAACAATACACATTCAAATATCGTTCTCGTTGTTTGCTTTTTATTATATATGATGATGATGATGATTATGCACACTTATTTTCAAATCGATCGAGTTAGTCACAAATAACATTAAAAAAAAAAAGCATATCATTTTGATTACACCAATTTAAAGGATCGGAGTAGCTTTTGCGGCGGTTTTACCATGTGTTCAATTGTATTACTTCCAATGTTTCAAAATTTAATTGGTTTTAAGATTTTGCATAAGTTTTAATAAAATATTCACCCTTCAATTAACATTATCATTTCACTAATTTTTTTATAAATTTTATTGTTTTTTAATACTCATTATATTTTTTAATCAATTAAAATATATAATAAAAAAATCAACAACACAAAAATCGATACAAATCAGTATTATCCCCTACTTATAAAACCTAAAATGACATCTATTTTATTCCAAGAATAAAGTCCTAGAACGACCTGAATTTTAAAGGGGTGTTTACGTAAATATCCAAAAAAATTACCTAAATTAGAGGAGTATCCACATATTTGAATATATTACAAAACTATCCATTGCTTTCCTTTATTGTTATTCGACGTGAAATCCTCCATCGTCGATCCCCTTTCATTCATCGTTCTCCCCATCCCCTTCCTCCACCGTCGTTCTTCCGTCTTCCTTCCTCCGTCTTCCTTCCTCCGTCTTCGTTCATCTGACATCGTTCTTCGCCCTGTCGTTCTTCGCCTGTCGTTCATCTGGCATCGTTCCTCTGTCCTTCTGCAGTTGATCTCGAAGAAAGAGAATATCAGATCAGCCGTCCTCCTCGCATATTAAAGGTATGAAATCACACAATAGTACAGTATTGATTTTCGAAACTCATCTAGTTTGACAGAAAACCTACTTCTGCTGACAGAAAAACAGTAGTACAATGGAGTATTAATTTTCGAAAACCTAGTTCTGCTGACATATAATCTGATATATAAATGTGTGCCGAAGGCACACATTTAGATTGAAGTTGATGTATTACCTGCTCTTTTAATAGTTATGCTACTACTGTGTGCAAGTAATGCAATTGACTGGTGCTGCTGACAAGTAAAAAGGCAGAAATTCATATTGAAATTGTTACTACAATCTAAAGTGTTGATTGAGTTGATTCTAATGTAGCATGCAGTTAGATGTTATGTAAATAGCTTGTAATGATTATGCACACTCAAACTGTGGATACTGATTTTAGAATGAACTGAATTATTGTAAAAATCAGTTACACTGCTGACATTTTTATGTATTGAATTGAAATTTCTTGCAAAGGCAAAAATTCATACTGAAGTTTATTAATTTACTAGTATTTTATATTGAAACTAAAAATAAAGTAGTTGTCATTATTCTAAAAGAAATAATAGTTGTGCAACTACTAATTCATACTTATGCAAAAATCTGGTGCTGTTGACAATTAATAGTTGAACTCAATCTAAGGTGTTAATTGAAATGATTCTACTGTAAAATACAGTTAGATGTTGTGGAAAATAGTTTTTAATGATTATGCACACCAAACCTGTCATTTTGATTTCAAAACAAACTGGATTGTTCTCAAAAGTTGTTCCACTGCTGACATTTATATGTAATGAAGTAATATTTTGGACCAAAAGGAACAGATTCAGATTGAATAAGTAGGAAGTTACTGCTCTTTTGTATTGAAACTAAAAACAAATTAATAGTGATTGTTCTAAATGAAAGAATAAATGTGCAAGTATAATTAATCGTTATGCAAAAATCTAGCGCTGTTGACGAATAATGGACGAACTCAATCTAACGTTTTGACTGAATTGTTTCTAATGCAAAATGCAGTTAGATGTTGTGTAAATAGTTTGTAATGATTATGCACCCCCAAACTGTGATTTTTGATTTCACAATGAACTAATTTATTGTAAAAATATGCTACACTGCTGACATCTTACGTAATGGAGTAAAATTTGTCCCAAAGGGGCACAAATTCTGTTTGAAATTTATGAAGTTACTACTCTTTTGAATTAAAACTAAAAAGAAATTAGTAGTTATTATTCTAAACTAAATAAAAGTTATGCAACTTCTAAAAAATAATTATGCAAAAAATCTGATTATAATGTATTGAATTTTTGTAAAAATCTGTTACACTGCTGACATATAATGTAACTGATGAGCGGTTTTTTAGGCGCATAAACCGTATCAAAATAAAACTCAAACCTACAAACTAGTATAGCAAGCAAGTAAGAGGTCGATCCCACAGAGAATCAAGTATTTCTCCGCAATGTGTATTTACCAATTAGTAGAAAGGGGGTTTTTGAGTGGTTGAAATAAGAAAGAAAGCAAAATAAACTATAAACAAAATTGATGCAAAACAATTTAGAGAAGATCGCTCTACCTATAACTATCCATTTTATTTGGTTGAATTGATATTGTAACTTCCTCTTGTCCTTTTAGTCTTCCTATGAATGCCCTTGTCCCGACCTAATATAGTTACTAGTCCAACCAGTCCTAGCAACCCTTATCAATCGAACAGTCCCTAAAGAAGGATTTAACCCAATTGATAGCTTTAAGTTCAGAGATTAGCCAAGGTATTTGCAGTCCCTAAAGAGGGATTTAACAACACATTCAACTTCCTACTCATTCAATTAGTTCAACCAGCCCTAAAGGAATAAGTTTGCTACTTGGGTTAAGGTTCGCAACCAGGAATCTACAAAACCCTAGCAATTGAATTGATCTAACAAGTTGGCCAGACAAGATAGAACAAATCAATAAACAATCACGCACAAAGAAGTTGAAGCATTCAATATAGGAAACAAGGAACAAGATTCAGAAACTCAAAATCAATCCAAATAAAGCTTCAAATTGCAAGTAGAACGAAGAGAGTTTAGTCGCCCATGGCGAACATCGCTCTCTCTCTCATTGTCTGATAGAACGTAAGAATAGAATGGAAGTTATGAAAAATAACATAAAAGTGGTCTAATAAAACATCCAAGTCGGCCCTCCAAACAAAATAGAACAACTAGGGTTTTTCTCAAAACGGCGCTGCGCTGATGACCCGTGCGGCGGGCGCCGCAAAGTTGCGGCGGGCGCAGCATGAATACCGCCCCTGGCGGCGGGCGCAGCAAACCATGCGGCGGGCGCTGCATTGGTCTTTCACGGAAATTCCGTCTTGAATCAGCTCTCGACGTCAACATGAAAGTTGTAGCCCTCTGAAAGAGCTTTCCAACGCATGGTCATAATAGTCGATCGGACAACCGAGGCCTCCAGAAAGTGCAAAACAAGTTCAGCATGTCTGGCGACAACTTCTGCAGACTTGTTCTTCGTTTAGGTTCGCTTCTTCTTCTCAGGACCTCTTGAGATCTTCATGTAAGCTTCTTCGATCAACTAGACATTCTCATCCAATGCGTTATCAACCCATGTCTCCTCCTCGGATCCACGATTACCTGAAATAATCAATAAAAGCATGTAGATTCCGACTCCAACCACACAGAGAACAAATATGCAAATTATACTTAAACCATGCATGATATGCATCTTAACTAAGCTAAATGCAACCTATTATAACTCTATAAATACATGCTATCAAACTCCCCCACACTTAAGCTTTTGCTTGTCCTCAAGCAATCAAAAACAAATATAGAATTGATCATCCCACAAATAAGATCTTCATGCTATAGTTTTAGAAAAGCAACATCAAACAATAGGAGCCATGAATAAGAAAACAAATATCCTAGCAAATATATGAGCGATCCAATAGTAAAAGCAAATTTAATCCAACCTCACCGGGATAATGTGTTTCACTCAAGCTCTCATGTGTTTAGGCTTTAAAGTCCAACTCTCAACTCAATCCAAAATGCTCTGTACACCGTGAAAGTTATCACTTGCAAACAACATCATGAGGACTTTTATAGGGTTGTAATGGGGCTTTGGTAGGAACATAAGGCATGGGAAGTATTTAGGCATGTGGTGCTAACAATCCGGGAAAAAGGAACAACAACCAACCAGAACAACACCAAAACTTCCATACTTCGCAAACCATTCCAATAACATAAACTCCAATAAAACATCAATAAGCACTCTTCGATTTCAATAGCCATACAACTCATGCATTTTTTCGATTTGGATGACTTCTTTTCTTTTCTTTTATGCTTACTTTTGCCCCTAAGTGAATTTTATCCTCCCTAGGTCCAAGCTTACTAGACTTTTACTCCTAAGTGAATTTTATCCTCCTTAGGCCCCTAGTAATAAGTCATCTCTATTATGCAAGAAGGGTTACCTTATTTTGGCTATGCCTCTCGCAATGCACAACCATACATACATCATCTCCACTCAAAGCAACTCCAACATAACGATTTTTCACCAATTCTCCTCCTAATTCCCGGATGGGGTCAGGCTAATCATTGGCTATGATATATTTTTGTGGAGCTATATAAGAATAGGCTTTAAGGCTCAGATGGGCTTCAAGCAGAGGATAATATGTAAGGTAGATAGGGTATAATATGGCTAAAGAAAACATGCCTCAATCATTTGAAATTCACAAGCAACAAACATGTGCAATACGGTATTGAAATAAGAAGCTTATGGAGAGTATAATCACACAATAAAAGCAAAAGGAAAATAATTATGAATAATCCCTATAAGGCCAAAACAAACTCACAAAGGTTATATTTTTGCTAGATTTCAATTTAACCTCAACTATGAACCATACTTGCTCAATTATATTCTCAAATCATGCTCCAAAAATCATTTTCAAGCAATTCAATCAAATCATGGGATTTATCCAATTAAGATCATAAAAATAAATTAGAGGACAAACTAAACCAAGATGGGTATCTTTAATAACACTTAAATGCAATGCATGATATTTTTGGTTTTTTTTTTTCAAATGCAGTATATGAATAAAAATAAACATGACAACATAAATAAACATGATAACATAAGTAAACATGATATGCAAATTCTATCTATATGCAATGCAATCCCTCCCCCACACTTAAACCTTTCATTGTCCTCAATGAAACATAAAAGACAACAAAAAATAAAAACATAGAGAAAGAGATGAATGAAATACTCACAATGTGGTGGATAGGTCTCTATAGGTCGGATCTGAGCATTGCGGCGGGTTAAAGAAAACTAGCTAACTAGGAATTGAAATAACTAAAACTTACCTCGGGTTGCCTCCCGAGAAGCGCCTTTCTTTAATGTCATTGGCTTGACTTATTCTCAATCTCAAGATCTTATCTCTCAGACATCGTCAAGGCCCTCAGTAGCCTATCATATTCCTGTGCACACATCTTACAAGGCACATCATAGCACAATAAATTGAAAGCATAAAATGTGGAACTCACGAACCCTTTCAATCTATTAAAGAGTCTAGCATGACTCTCTGCAGAAGGAATATGATACCACCAACACAGTTCCGCTGGTGGCTTTTCAAAATAGCAATCAAAAGGATCAACATATACACCATTAACTTCAAAATTGCAAAAGTTTACCTCTCTTACCTCTTTAGCCTCAGCTGATGGCTCTAGACCTGGTTCATCAATAGGCGAGATCAGAATGGATGGTGCAGATGGAGTAGGAGACACATCACATGTAACCTCATGCGTCGACTCATGAGATTCCAAGCCAGGAAGCACTAGACCATCTCCTCCATCATCTAAGAAACTATCGTTGTCTGCAACCAATTCCTCATCTTCTTCTTCGAAGCTCCTTTCTTTCTCACCTTTTGCACTTAGAATTTGAATGAGTTGGTTCATTTGTTCCTCCAATTTTCCGATTCGGCTCATGTTTCTTTCCTCTAACTGCTGCAACACTTGTGTGAGAGTTCGGATTGATACTTCCTGCTCAACCTGTCGACTCATGTTGTAGAAAAAATCCCAAATCTCAAAGAGTCCCATGTCCAATAGGCCTCCATTACTCATGGACTCAGCAAGATTCCGTGTTTCAGCATTCATCCCATCAAATATGCAAACACACATCTCCCGTACACCATATTGATAACCCCATGAACCAAGGTCATTAACATACTCATGCAATCTAGTGAAATATTGGTGAAAGTTCTCACCTTCAAACTGCAACAATCTCAACATCTTAAAAAGTTAGTAGCAAGGGTGTTATGAACCGTAAGATAGGTTCACAACAAAGTTAGATATATAAACAAAAATTAATAAATACACAAAACAAAGAAATAAACTTGATTCCCCGGCAACGGCGCCAATTTGATGAGCGGTTTTTTAGTCGCATAAACCGTATCAAAATAAAACTCAAACCTACAAACTAGTATAGCAAGCAAGTAAGAGGTCGATCCCACAGAGAATCAAGTATTTCTCCGCAATGTGTATTTACCAATTAGTAGAAAGGGGGTTTTTGAGTGGTTGAAATAAGAAAGAAAGCAAAATAAACTATAAACAAAATTGATGCAAAACAATTTAGAGAAGATCGCTCTACCTATAACTATCCACTTTATTTGGTTGAATTGATATTGTAACTTCCTCTTGTCCTTTTAGTCTTCCTATGAATGCCCTTGTCCCGACCTAATATAGTTACTAGTCCAACCAGTCCTAGCAACCCTTATCAATCGAACAGTCCCTAAAGAAGGATTTAACCCAATTGATAGCTTTAAGTTCAGAGATTAGCCAAGGTATTTGCAGTCCCTAAAGAGGGATTTAACAACACATTCAACTTCCTACTCATTCAATTAGTTCAACCAGCCCTAAAGGAATAAGTTTGCTACTTGGGTTAAGGTTCGCAACCAGGAATCTACAAAACCCTAGCAATTGAATTGATCTAACAAGTTGGCCAGACAAGATAGAACAAATCAATAAACAATCACGCACAAAGAAGTTGAAGCATTCAATATAGGAAACAAGGAACAAGATTCAGAAACTCACAATCAATCCAAATAAAGCTTCAAATTGCAAGTAGAACGAAGAGAGTTTAGTCGCCCATGGCGAACATCGCTCTCTCTCTCATTGTCTGATAGAACGTAAGAATAGAATGGAAGTTATGAAAAATAACATAAAAGTGGTCTAATAAAACATCCAAGTCGGCCCTCCAAACAAAATAGAACAACTAGGGTTTTTCTCAAAACGGCGCTGCGCTGATGACCCGTGCGGCGGGCGCCGCAAAGTTGCGGCGGGCGCAGCATGAATACCGCCCCTGGCGGCGGGCGCAGCAAACCATGCGGCGGGCGCTGCATTGGTCTTTCACGGAAATTCCGTCTTGAATCAGCTCTCGACGTCAACATGAAAGTTGTAGCCCTCTGAAAGAGCTTTCCAACGCATGGTCATAATAGTCGATCGGACAACCGAGGCCTCCAGAAAGTGCAAAACAAGTTCAGCATGTCTGGCGACAACTTCTGCAGACTTGTTCTTCGTTTAGGTTCGCTTCTTCTTCTCAGGACCTCTTGAGATCTTCATGTAAGCTTCTTCGATCAACTAGACATTCTCATCCAATGCGTTATCAACCCATGTCTCCTCCTCGGATCCACGATTACCTGAAATAATCAATAAAAGCATGTAGATTCCGACTCCAACCACACAGAGAAGAAATATGCAAATTATACTTAAACCATGCATGATATGCATCTTAACTAAGCTAAATGCAACCTATTATAACTCTATAAATACATACTATCAGTAACAGATTTAAATTTAAATTTAGGGAGTTACTCTCTACTTGTAATTGGGTTAAAAATTGAAAGAAATTAGTATTGATCACCAAAAAATAAACAATAGTTGTGTAAATACTAATTAATACTTATGCAAACCTATTCTACTGCTGACATGTAAGAGTTAAACTCAATCTGGTGTATTGGTTTAGTGAATTGGGGAATCTTGATGCTAGGACATACTCGGATGTTGTGTTTACTGGTTGGTGATGAAAATGCGCCTCTCCAATGATATTTAGTTTAAGCAGTAGTTTAATTAATATATCAATTTGTTATTGTGTTGACATGTGATGTAATTGCAAGGCGTAATTTTATCTGTATTATAATAGTACTGAAATAAATTGAGTTGATGTGTTTACCAGTAGTATTGATGTGTCTTGTTTTATGTTATCATAGGTAGGGGAAATATATAGCTCCATATGTGATTACAGTAGTATATGGTGGAGAATGGAGGTTTTCTGCAACCGGGCTTTCGTTTGTTGGAGAAAAAACTTCCAAGGTTTTTATATTAAATAATTCAATCACTTTTCAGCGGCTAGAAGAAAAAGTACGTAGTAGGTTCAATATTGATACTGCAGTCGGTTTAGAATTCAACCACCTACACCCTTTCAAATTGATGAGATCGCCGCTGAAAGTTGACTGTGATGCTGATTTTGAAGAATTTTTGGTGTTGACAACACTTGCCAATGTAAAATTTGTTGTTGAACTGTGTGTTAGCAAAAAGTTTTTGCCTCAGTCAACAGTTGATGCGAATGCCAGGGAAAGCTGGAGATCTTTTACATCTGAACAATTGCAGTTGGTCGAGTATAATATGAATTTGGTTCAAAATATTGTTGAAAAGGATAGCACATCAGTGATGTCTGACTCGAAGATGAAGAGTGTAAAAGTGGAAAACATGGAAGAGGACGATTGGTCTCAAGGTTTTGAAAGTGAAACAGAATCAGATGCTGAGGTATGGAGGAATCTATACTCTTCAATGCAGGGAAGAGACACATTAAAGGAAGAGTGGGATGCTTCTACATCCAGTGAACAGGTTTTACCAAACAACCCAAGCGAAATTCTGTATGTTGGAAAAACTTTTGTGTCAAGACAAGCAGCAGAGGATGCTTTGACAATTCTGTCCCTAACTCAGACATTTGGTTTTAGAGTAACAAAATCAGAGCCGAGGTATTTTAGAGTGCGTTGCATGGATGCTAAATGCAACTGGAAAATGCATCTAAAGACTGTTTCTCAGACTTCTTATGTAGTCACATTGTACAATGAGGAACACACTTGCACGTGGGATGCCAGAACAAAATATTGCAAAAAAGCTCCATCCTCAGTTGTTGCAAGACTCATTGAACCTAGGTGTGCATTATGTACAAAATAAAATTTTAATTAATTTTTTCCATATTTATTTTTTATTTGTTCTAACAAATCAATTTTTATAAAGTGTGGACAGTGGATTCAAACCAAAGCAGATAATCGATATGATGAGAAATGAAAAAAAAATGCCAGTTAACTACTGGACAGCTTGGAGAGCATCACAAATAGAAAAGGAAAAAGTTCGGGGGACACCAGAGTCTAATTATGCTGATATGCCATCATTTTGCCATATGCTGAGGGAGAAGAATGAAGGGACTATTGCATTAATCTCAACTGATAATGAGGACAGATTTAAGTACTCATTCTTATCATTTGGAGCTAGCATACGTGCTTTCCCTCTTTTAAAGAAGGTATGTCCTGTTGTGTGTCAGCATACAGTCTTGTCCTTTTTTATTTAGAAGATTAATTACAATCAACTATACTTTGAATTCTTTTGAGCAGGTAGTTGTTATCGATGGCACGTTCTTAACTGGGAAGTATAGAGGGACTTTGCTTGGTGCCACTGCCCAAGATGCAAACAGGCAAATCTTCCCTCTTGCAGTTGGAATTGCTGACACTGAAAATAATGACTCTTGGGAGTGGTTTTTTAAGCAACTGCTGAAGGTTTTGCCACAACAAAATGATTTAGTCTTTGTGTCTGATAGGCATGCGAGTATTGCAAGAGCTGTTGCCCTGATTTATCCTACTTCTACACATTGCTTTTGTAATTGGCACTTAAAGCAAAACATCAAAGCTACCTTCAAGAAAAAGTATCTGTCTGGCTGGTTTCAGAACGCAGCAAATTGTTATACTATTGGGGAGTTCAACACCAAATTCAGGCACATACAAGAGAATTTCCCCAAGCTAGCAAAATATTTAGAGGATGCAGGTTTTGATAAGTGGGCTAGGGTACATGCAAGATCAAACAGATACAACATGATGACTTCAAACAATGCTGAGACTCTGAACTCTGTAATAACAGGGAAGAAGAATTATCCAGTTGTAGTCTTGTTAAAGTTTGTGCGAGAAAAGCTCACTTCCTGGTTTCAAGAAAGGAGAGAAAAGGCACTTCAAAACCAGGACAAAATAAGACCAGAGATACTGAAGTTGATCAGCAGTTTACAGGAGAATATTGGAGTATACAAGGTGGTGAAAATTAATGAATTTGAGTTTGAAGTCACAGGAGAGGGAGCAGGGGTAATAGTTGATCTGTCAAGAAGGAGTTGTACGTGTAGGGTGTTTGATGTTGAGCAAATACCTTGTGTGCATGCTTTGGCAGCAATTAAGCACATAAAAGCAAATATATCAGATTTTGTAGCAGATTTTTACACGAATGAAGCTTGGGCATTGACCTACCAGGAAACGATATATCCAGTGACGTGCGAAGATGAAGAAATTCTCCCTGATGCTATAAAACTTATCAGATGTTACCCCCCCCCCCCTCGTTGTGAAGAAAAGGGCAGGCAGACCACCATCTAAAAGAAAACCTTCTGTTTTGGAGTTCAAGAGAAGAATAAAGTACTCAAAGTAACTGTCTCAGCAACACAGCTTCTGTGCCATCTTTTAGCAAACTAATAAATTTTGTAAACAGCACTGCATATGCACTTTTTAGGGTTGCAATTTTGAAACATTACAATTTAAAATCTTCTACTGTATGAATTGAATGACTTTTATATTTTAAATTCGAACAATTTTAATTTTTTACTGTCTTAGCAGTAGTTTCTTTTCATCTTGCATTGGTTTTTTTTGCATGTTATAATATGCAAAAATTAAAAGAAGATGTGCAAATATATGCAAATACTAGTTGATGATATGCAAATACTAGTTGATGATATGCAAATACTATTTGATGATATGCAAATATAAGTCGATGATATGCAAATATACGTTGATGATATGCAAATATAAAATCGTCTAATGCATATATAAGAGTATTAAATATAAATACTGTGGCAGTAAAAATAGAGACAACAATGTTATTCAAAATGTACAATTATAATATGAGATCCAAATATAAATTCATGATATGCAATTATAAGTTGATGATATTCAAATATAGTTTGATGATATGCAAATATAAGACTGTGATATGCAACTATAAATAGATCATATATAAATATAAAATCATTTAGGGCATAAATAAAATATTAAACATATAAATATTAAATGTGGTAGTATAAATAGAGATAGCACCGACCTTCTATTTTTGTTGGTTTCTCCCTTTACGAGTTTCACTTTTTACAAGCTTCTTCAATAACCTTCGTCCGGGGGTGAGCGTTTTTGTGTTGATCAACGATTTCTTTGTTCGAGTGATCGTTGTCGATTAATATTGAGCTTCGCTGTTGCAATGTCTTCCAATTCATCTGGTAAATCTGTGCTATCTTCAAATTTCCTTCATTTTTTAGGTTAGGGTTTACTGTTATGCAAGTTTTTACCGAAATTTTTACGCGAGTTTTTTCTTGTATTGTCTTAGCTAAACGATTACGAACTAGAGGTGATTTCTTTTCAAATGCTGTTCCTACCTCCAGTAAGAAACGTGTTAATAGATCTGCAGCCTCTCGTCCTGCCCAGAAGGCAGTTGATCTGTCGAGGGACTCTCCCGTTTTTCCAGATCTATCACAGCTTAGTGGGTCAGTAGAAGCTGAAGAACAACAACAAATTATTTGCAAAGATGGAAGGAGTGTTGATAGTAGAACGCCTATTGATCCAGGCTCGCAGTCTCCCATAATTTGTCCTCAAATTCTATCAAATAGATACCCAGATCCGGTTAATTCTGCTGATTGTACTCCTAATAAGAATCCTGATGCTTTTGTTTCGGTTGAGTGCACGGTTAATCTGAGTTCCGATTCTCCAAACGCAACTTGTGCAGTAGCAGATGAGACTCCAGGGTTGACAGATCCTGTTAATACTGCTGATTATACTCTTAATAGGAAACCTCATCCTTTTGTATCTGTTGAGTGCACGGTTAATCTGGATTCTGAATCTCAAAAAGCAACTTGTGCAGCAGCAGATGAGACTCCAAGAGTTACAGATCCTGTTAATACTGCTGATTATACTGTTAATGATAATCCTCATCCTGTTGCTTCTGTTGAGTGTGCCGTTGATCTGAATTCTGACTCTCAAAATGCAACTAGTGCAGCATATCAAGTTCTCTCTGGTTCTTTTCTTGGTGTTAATTTACCTCAAAATATATCTTCTGATTCATTTCCTTCTATGAATGGTGCTACTATATTAGATTCTGGAAAGGAAAATGCAAATCATCAAGTTCATGGGGTCCCACCTGCATCTGATTTTGAGACTGCTGCTGCTGAAAAACAATATCATGTTATGGATGATATGCATAGTAAAAAACAGACTGATGTCCCAGTGTCTTCTGCTGGATGTCAAGAGGCTGATAAAGAGGAATCTACTGAAGTCCAACCTACTGCTGATTTGAAGACTGATGCTAATGAAGAACAACAGCATGACATGGATCATATCCATCAGAAACAACAAACTGTCGAGGCCATGGATATTGATGTCAATGTCTCTTTTGGTGGATGCCCAGAGCCTAGTAAAAGACAGACTTCTAGTAGTGGTGACTTTCTTCAAGATCCGAATCTGCATACTGATTCCTCTGGTATTCCAACTCACACATCCAATGTAGAGCCTGGTCCTTCTCATAGAGTTGGGTTGTTCAAGAAACAGAGAATTCCAAAAGGTAAAAAGTTCCTTACCCTAAAGACAAGATCCAACCCAAAAATGTTTGTTTCTGCAATTGAGAGGCTAAGTGATAAACAGAAAGAGTGCATTAAAGGGATTGGGTTTGGACATCTCCTTGATTTGAAAATACAAAATCTCCCGTTATCGCTTTCCTATTGGTTGGTTGATAACTTTGATGCAAACAAATGCTCTTTGATTCTACCTAGTGGAGATAGGTTAGTGATAACTGATTTAGATGTGCACATTTCCTTGGGGCTGCCAATGGGAAGGAAGTTGATCAGCAAGAAAAGCTGTAAGGAAAACTTTGAGGTTATCAAAGAGTGGCGGGCTTCTCTTTCAGTTGGGGAAATGATTCAACCTTCTATTTTGATAGAAAAGATAATTAGTGATGTTGATGCTGGTGATCAGTTCAGGCTGAACTTTGCAGTTTTGTTACATTCTTTGCTGCTGGACACACATTAGAGTGGGCACATAAACCAGAGTTTAGTTAGACTTTTTACTGGCAAAGAAGATTTCAAGGAGTTTAACTGGTGTGCATTCTTATTAGAATGTTTGGTTGACTCAAAGAAAAGTTGGGAGAAAACCAAACAAGGGCAGTTCAGAGGTCCTGTGTTGTTTTTAAACGTAAGTATCTGTTTTTAAATTATTATATATAATTCTACGAATTAATATCATATTGGCTGTAATATTTAAATAACATCGTGTTTTCCTGTTGCAGTTGTTCTATGTTGACAGAGTGAAGTTGTTTTCGAGCATTATGTTCAGAAGATTCGCTAGATCAATCCCAGTTTTCATTGGTTTGACGTCAGCAATGCTTCGTCAGCGTGAAAAGGATGATATTGAAGCAGGAGCTTTTTGGTTCTGGGTTAATTCAACCTCGTCAATGCATCCCTAGCTCTGAAGCTGGAAATCCAGAAACTGCTCCAACATCTCCTCCCCTTATGGAACAACCTGTCTCAAATAATGAGCCAACTCCTATTGAGGTATGTTTTTTATTATTTGATGTTGACATATAGAGACTACGTTAAATCTAAGGTATTGGGTTTGTGAAATTCGATGCTAAAATGCACTGAAATTTTTTGCTACTAGCTTGATATGAGTATGTACATCCAAAATATGCCTAGAGTGATGTGCAACTAAGTTCAATTAATTTTGTACAAGTATAAAATTATGATATGCAACTACATTTTACTGATATACAACCACATATGACTCGTATGCAAAATTAAGATTCTTATATGCATAAGTTGGTGCTGATGACATATACAGGCTTAGCTACTGCCTTGATGAGTGTATGCACATCCAACATATGCCTAGGGTGATGTGCAACTAAGAGGAATTTATTTTGTACAAGTGTAAAATTATGATATGCAACTACATTTTACTGATATGCAACCCCACATGACAGTATTTGTGCCAAAAGCAGGAATGTAGATTCAATATAATAAAGTTATTTCTCTTGGAAACCAATCTTCAAAAGGAATTAAAAGAGATAAATCAGAATCCAATCTGTTCATATCTTACTCTTTCTGTTTATTACTTAGATTTTTTATTATTTGATTTTGGTTTTGTTGCATCCCTTCATTTTGATATATTATTTAAAATGTTTTACTTTCATCTATGTTTAGTTATTCATACAAGCTTTGGCTGAAAAGACTACTGCACTAGCATCTGCAATCTCTGAATTTGCTAGTATGTCTACAAAGGTTCCATCTGAGTTTAAAGATAATGAGAAGGTGAAAGCTCTCGTTGATGCAGCTAATAATCTTCTGGGGTTGGTAAATGAGCCGAGTCAAGCTGCACCTGCACCTGAAGATCATCATCCTAGTTATATGGATGACTCTCCCAACACAATCTTTAATAATTCTCAGCATCCTTTTTGGACAGATCCAGCGTTTTTGGATGTCCTAACTCAGGTTGAATTGGCAGCACAGAACAAGGAGAGAATGAAAGATAACCTCCCTGAAGAAGGTCCAGTTGCTGACTTCACTTTTGTTGCTTGTCCAACTACAACATCTGAACCTTCAGCAAAAAAAGATGCTGGTGACAAATAAGTGCATCTTGCAGATTTGCAGAAAAAAGAAATTTTACATGAGAAGAGAATGAGAAAAGGAAAAGCCCCTCTCTCTGACGGGCCAAGTTTTGATTTGTTTGGGTCTGATCCTGCTTTCTTATCATGTAGTCCAGAGAAGGTTGTTAATGATGCAAATAATCTTCCATCACACTCAGATGGAAAAAATGGAGAACCTGCAGAGAAAGAAGTTAGTCTTAATGTGACAGAAAAGGGCAAGAAGAAAGTGAGAATTTCTGAAGACCCAGATTTGGAGATATATGATACTTTCACAACACCTCTAGGACCTACCTCAGAACATTGTCCAGAAGAAGAGGAGAAGGCTGATGGAGATGCAAGGAAGGGTGTTATAGATGCTAAATCTGTTAAAACCACAGTGTATTCAAGGAAACCCAAGCCAGTTGCTGCTATGCCAACACGTAGGTCTACTCGCAGTTGTGGTAATGTTTTGGGTGATAAAGAAGAAGTTCATGTAGACAAGGAAGAGGGAGATGGAAAAAGGGAACATAAACCAGCAGCCTCCTTGAGAAGCCCTTATTATTCTCGTGTTGTTGACATGGGGGATAATATTTCTGAGCTTGAGAAGATTCTATCTGCAAGTGTTAGTAGGAGATCAGCATCTAACACGTATGTTTATTCACCATTCATTTATTTACTTTAGATTTTAATCTATATTCTCGTTACTTAGTTTTATTGACATTTGTTTTCTGTTCTTCATGCATCTAATTGCAGTGAGACCTTATTTAGAGGTAATACTATAAGCTTAGTTAGGGCTGATTTGAGAAGTCTGGATGAGGATTGTATAGTATCTCCCATTATTGTTGATGCTTGGGCAGCAATCCTAAATCACAAAGAACAGTACAGGAGTGATTTGTCTCCTTCAAGGCTTTTCTTGTTTATTGCCCCGTCTGTAAGATTGCAACTTTTATCTTATTTTCCATTTCATGTGTATTTTTTTTATAAATTTACCAAGTTAAAACAAAACATTTTACCCCAATTCTTCTAATATTTTTTTCCATCCAGAAATATCAAACGGATGTATCGTTATCTCAAAGTGCGCATCAGGTTGAAAAGTTTTGTCTTCAAGTTGACAAAGCATTGTCCTTTGCTCCTCACATTAAATTGAAAAAACTGGACATGGTAATTACATAGTAATTCTCTTTTCTTTTTCTTTTGTTTTTAATTAAGTTTCCCATTTATGTTAATAACACAATTTTTTACTGCTGACATGCTAGTTGCTGGCATATATTCTGATATATAATACTGACCTTTGTTGAAATGATATGAAAGACAATGTATATTAAAGTGAACTCTTGTTTTTTTATATGAACTTTAAATGCAATACCATACCTATATCCCTGTTTATTTTTTTATGTCAGCTGTGTGTTGTTGACTTCCTGTTAAAAAATGTACTGCTGACATGTTTACTTATGACATGTAGTGAGTTGAATAATACATATATGTGTTCATATGATATGAATATGCATACATTAATAATAAGTATTTTTTTTTCATATGATATATTAATATAATTTTTTAAGTATATAACTGATAACAAAGACCCACTTCAGATGTCAACACTAATACAGATGTCAACACCGATAATAAAAAATCGCTTCTGATAGACATCTTATGAAATATTTTTACCTGTGGCAGTTATTTCTTGATTTCTAGTTGTTTTTAAATATCTATATTAATGATTATTTCTGCATGTCATAAGTGTTTTGAAACAGTTGTAGAATTACTTGTAAAAAAATGGACTGCTGACATGCTTACTGATGACATGTAGTGGGTTGAATAATAGTACATGTATGTATTCATACAATATGAATATACATAGATTAATAATAAGTACAGTATTGTTTTTTGATACAATATGTTAATGTAATCTTGTAACTATATAACTGATAACAAACACCAACTCAGATGTCAACACTAATACAGATGTCAACACTGGTAATAAAAAATCACTTCTGATAGCCATCTTTTTATATATTTAAACATATGGCAGGTATTTGTTAATTACTAGTCGTTTTTAAAACCCTAAATCTTTTATCTACAACCCTGATTTTTTTCTTTGTAAATTCATATACAATATAGTTGGTCTGTCACTCTGAAATTTATACTGATGACATTTAAGTTGCTGATATAGTTTTGAATTTGGTGTATAGATTGTATTTGGCATTTACGCTAACGACTACATGTACATGGTGGTTTTCAACTTGAAGACTAAGATCACACAGATCTTGGATGTGACTCCCTGCTGTGATGAACCAAATTGCAAGTGCACCATCCCGACTATGGTTAACAATTTGCTTGCCAATTTGGTTAGTCATATTATTGCCTATTTCGAAATTCAAAGTTACTTTTTCTTTTAAATCTAAGGTATTGGGTTTGTGAAATTTGATGCTAAAATGAACTGAAAATTTTTGTTACTAGCTTGATATGAGTATGCACATCCAAAATATATCTAGGGTGATGTGCAACTAAGTTAAATTAATTTTGGACAAGTGTAAAATTATGATATGCAACTACATTTTACTGATATGCAACCCCCACATAACTGATATGCAAAAATAAGATTATTATGTGCGTAAGTTGGTGCTGATGATGTGGGTATGCACATCCAAAATATGCAGAGAGTGATGGGCGACTAACTGAAATTAATTTTGGACAAGTGTAAATTTATGATATGCAAGTATATTTTACTGATATACAACACCATATGACTGATATGCAAACATCTACCCTGTTATGCAAGCCAATGAGAAACTAAAGAAATAGAGCAAAGAATGGAGAAACTGTTCTGAATCTCCTAAACTGTAGTTTCAAAATTCCATTACCATCAACACATATATAATGGAGTGCAAATCTTAGACAAATACAAACAACACAGAATTCCATTCATTTTCATAAAAATGTTTACCACAAAGTCCTAACAGCAGATACTACACCTTCCCTTACACAACTACCACAAAAGTGTTAAAATACATAGTCTTTTGCTACCATGCCGATCATATACAAAAAGGGCTACAATGCCGATACTACAGCAAACACAAGTTACATTACAAATCGACATAAGGGGAAAAAGTTATGAACATTCAGCCATTCTCTAATACAATCCGAGTGAAAAGAATGTGAGCATGGCAGGACTATGACAGGCATTGACTGCGACATCACCTGGCGACAGATGGTACAATCGTCCCCGTCCCGCTCCAGGTCATAAACCTCTCAAAGGGTTGCGACGACGTCTGCTGGGGTTGGATGATGTTCATACTCATACTCAAACTCCATAGGAACCTCCATGGGAACCTCCATGTCGGAGTCGGAGTCAAGGCTGGAATCCGATTCAGCCTCTCCCGTGTAGTACAAATTAAAGTTGATGTTAGGGCACAACCCATACTCCACCAAATCAGCGTCTTGATCAAACCATGACCTCGTGAAATCACTTAGCATCTGATTTCCTAACTGATGTCGAATCACCTCTGGGATTCCCACATGATCCAACCTAAGATCGCAGTCCACTAAAGTCCATGGCATCCCATCCCAGAGGTAAAATTGCTCAATGGTCTCCGGATGGTAATCGGATTGGCTGGACAACCGAACTTCACTGAATCCATAATCTTGAGACGGCAAGGGGAAGATCATTACAGTAAAATGGCCAACACTGGGGTGAAACCCTTGTTCCATAACCGCGTGCGCGTGCAATGCCATTCACGAAGAAAACCCTACAAAACAAACAATCAAAAGACAATAACTTTATAATCGGATCACTTTAACTCAAAAAATAAAAACCATAACAGAGACAACAACTACAATCTAACACCTTTTGGAGGAAGAAGACTAACTCAAACGCCTGTGGATGAAGGTTACTCGGCCGAAACAGCAAATGCCTGTAGAGTGTGGATGAAGACCAATCTCTGACAACCGTAATAAAGGGGAAAATGGAGGGAGACGAAACGCCGGGGGGGGGGGGGGGGGGTGAATTAGTACAGATGATGAAGCCCAATCAAACGCCTGTAGGCATATGTCTTAGATGTGGGTCGGGCCTTCATTTTACAAATTATGATGAAGCCCAATAAAATTACTAAGAATTATACCCAATGACCTAGTATTAGATCTGTTAAAATATAACCCGACTCGAAAACCCGACCCGACCGAAAGAAAGTTTTTGGGCTTTGAAGCGAAAATTGGGACCCGGAAATTTTTTTCGACCCGAACCCAAAAACACGTGAATCTTCCAGGTAATGTGGGTTTCGCCCCGGCAACCCGATTAAAAGTAAGATTAAAATATGCAACCCCATATGACTGATATGCAAAAGTAAGATTAAGATATGCATAAGTCGATGCTGATGACATATACAGACTTTGGTACATCTTACATAGTAAGTTACTGATTTTTGATGCTTAAATGCAGGGTTATGGTCTAAAAGTTTCTAATGATGATACACATCAAAAGTTTGCTTTCCAACCTTAAAATGGATTGAAAAAATATAAAAATCTGTTACACTGCTGACATGTGATATGTATAACAACTACATCACATCTAAGGTATTAGATATGTGAGTTTTGATGCTAAAATGCAATAAGATGGTGTGGTCCTAACTTGTAATGATTATGGATGTCAAGGCCTTGCTTTGTCTATAGCAACGAATTAAATTAGTATAGCAACATGTTGTTCTGCTGACATTGTACTAGATATGCAACAATATTTTACTGATATGCAACTACATTTGACTAATATGCAGATATAATATTAAAATATGCATAAGTTGACGTTGATGACATAGAGACAGTTAGCTAAATCTAATATATTAAGATACCAATTTCCAATGGTTAATTGCAATGTGATGTCTCTATTAGATTGAAATAATTATGGACAGCAAAAAGGGTGCTTACCCTCTTCGAATGAATTGAATAATTATAACAAATTGTTGCTCTGCTGACAAGTGAATGCTGTTTTAAAATAAACTCCCCAAAATACAGAATCTTGCATGAAAATACAAAGTTGACAACACAGCTAATATATGTCTAATGACAATACATATTTACATTATAAAGCTCCATCGCTCCTTTATCAAATCTACGCACATAAGTTCTCGATAGCGAAAGAGCTTTTCACTTGTGATTGCCTTCACATCTCCTCCAAAAATAAGCGCTTCAATTGCTTTTACTACAAACACCCCACAAGCAGACCTACAATTCAAACACAATAAGGGGAAAATAACCAGGTGAAAAAGTGTAATATATGATAAAAATAAAAAAAAGTATGTCAAGATAGGAAGAACACGTACGAAGAATGATCGTGAAGTAAATCAGGCACCATGATTAACTTGAAGGGGGATGAGGTGAAATTTTCGTACACACCAGCTTTCACCAAATGGATTGGAAGCCACTTAGTAATAAGTTGCAGATATTGGTCAAGTAACCCAGCAGCAATTCCAGTAACATTGCAATCATACACATTTATAACCTTTTCATCAATTAGTATCTCCAAGGCTACCCAATGCAAGTTGTGGATATTGAAAGGTGTATAAATCTTCTTTGCTGACGCCCAGGCTTTAGGATACTTGTCAGGACAATCGCCGCTGAAATAAGCCTCAATAGATTTGTCAACATTATCATCTTCCACAAAATCTGAAGCATATGAAGGCCAGTACTTAACGGCAAACAGCCAATCCACCACAACACAATCTTTATACTTGTCCGCTTCTACAGAAATTCGCTTCCTTATATAATATAACCCTGCTTCAAGATGCTGTAAAAACAAACTACTGTCAAGCAGATTAAAAGGGAAAACATCCCCATATTTGGTTGATTTCAGCAGTTCTTACCTCTGAATCCAACCACTTGATCCTGCTTATAATATTGTGGAAAAATGATTTCCCAAACCGTCCATAAGGAGTACAAACAGAAAAATCCCTGAGAAGGAATATACAATACGCATAACTTTACAACAATCATAGAGAGGGTAATAAATAATAAAAGCATATTAATATAGAGATAATTGAATAATATAGCAAAAACAAGATACCGTTTGCTCTTTATAATAGAATACATAAACTGGTGATCCTTGCTGCTGATCAGTGACTTCTTGGCATTGTACTGTGCCAATTTCTTTTCGTTTTCTTCTACACGGGGGCCGAACAAAAAGCTACTGTCCATAGGAATGTTGTTGGCTTGCTTTGATTTTTCAATGTCACTTAATATAGTAGGATCCTTTGCATATGAATCCCAATCAACAAAGCGTGGTGGAACATAATTGTCTGGAACTATAACAATATTGGCTGATACACACGGAATAGAAGAAGCAGAACCCTTTACAGAAGCATCACCAGCTTCCGTGGAAGAGATGTCAGCAGGCTTACCAACCCCATCTGCCTCGCCAACAACCGTATCCTTCACAGCACATAGACCACCCTCAACAGCATCTTTTAATGACAAAAGAACCTCACTGATGACAATAGATGGAGAGGATGACATCTCACAAGCATTTCCACTGCATTTGGCATCATTACAAACTGCATTTACATCACCAACCATTAAATTGGGCACGTCACCAGCAAACGTTGATTCCTTTCGATATGAATATACATCATCAGAACCCATGTCATCAACATTCTCAACATCAACTCCAACATTTTTTGATGGGGGGTCCATTTCAAGAGCAACAACATTACAGGGAGGACGCAGAACATCGGTATCATCTGATTGCAACTTTGTATTAACACCTTCAAATCCCATTAGTGTGATATCGTCATCCTTATCATCACCTCCCGTACAACCATTAATTGAATCCTGCATATCAGAACCTCCCACTTCATGTTCAGCCTCAATATATTCAATTCGTTCCTTCACATCAGAAATTTGGACATCAAACTCAATCTCGGTAGCATTCAACTCAACAACTTCATCACTGCACTTGCTATAGATGTCAGCCTCAGATAATACATTAAAATCTGATGACATCTGGGTGTCAACGCACACAATTTTTAAGCACTGTGCATTCCCTTGAGGGCGCTGTGCATCAATAATCCCACTTTCAATTGGCTTCATGTCACCAGTAGTGCCGCCGGCATCCTCACTAACTACCTTCGCTTCATTGACATCAGACTCTTCATGCTGAGTTTCATTCTGTGCATCCCCTTGAGGGCGATTTGCATCAATAAGTCCACCTTCAATTGGCTTCACATCAACATTCATGCCCCCGACATCCTCACTAACTCCCTTCACTTCCTTGACATTAGTGGAATAAACTTGACAACCTACGACACCCCCAATGAAATGTCGGCATTAATATGGATGTCAGCATCAGGAACACCCTTTGCATCTCCAACACCCACCGCCGGTAGAGAGATGTCACCATCGTTTTTATCTACATCGCTAGCAATTTTTTTTGAAAAGGGACCCAACTTAACATCAACAATAGTAGATGGAGGACATAGAGCATCAGATTCATCCAGGCGAGGATTCATATCACAACCTTCCAATCCAATTAATGTAATAACATCACCATCTTTATCACCTCCAGCACAAGGCTTAATCGAATCCTCCATATCAAAACCTACACCATTATATTCAGTGGCAGGACATGCAATTTGTAACCACTGTGGATCACTGTTAGTACCATGCGATCCGCCAAGGTCACCTTCTGTTAGAATGACATCAACATCCATCAGACCTGCATCCCCAATAACTACTTTCGGTTCCTTCATATCAGAATGTTCCCCATCAACTTCGGGGTGAACATCATTCAAATCATCAACTTCAATGCGACGCTTTCCTTCAATGTCAGCTTCAGGTATTACACCAAACTCAGATGACATTTCATTAGAGGGTAAATTTAGATCAACATTTGGAATACCTACTTCATCTCCTCTATTGAAATCGGAAACAATTCCGTCAGCAACAGGCAAATCAGCCAGTATATCAGAGAAAACTTCGTTGTTAACTGTTGTACCAGCATCATTATTAGGTATGGAATGCAATGGCTGGGAGACATCAACTGTACATGCGTGCATTGCAACCTTATTCTCACGGGAAGTGAACTTCTCCCCAATGACAGAAAACATGTTAATAATCCCATCTAACTTCCCCATACATGTCTTAATTTCTCCTACACTGGCAGCCAACTCCTTTAGACATTGAGGCAACTCTTCTAGCTTATCAAGACGCCTAAAAATCTCTTGCACCAGCTGAGATGAACTATCAATAACAGGGGCGGGAGCATTAGCATCAAATCTAAAGGGAACATCACCCATTTCATCCCATATTTCACCCTTGTTGGGAGACGACAGACCCACACCACACGCATTTCCGGATACATGGATATAGGTCTCAGCTTCAAGAATTGAAGCATCAATCGGATCATCAACACAAACACCAGTTTTTTTTGTCAGAATCGCCTCCCAAAGGTATGTCTTGAATCTCTGGACCAGATGAATTAACATGGACATGAGGAGAACCAATAGGAGACACAGTTGACCCAGTAGAGGCAACAGAATGGGTTCCACCAAATTCATCATCAAGAGCACCCCCAGTTTCAGAGTAAACAACATCATCATGGACCCCACCAGTATCACGATCAGAACCAAACACATCACCCTTTTCATTAGACAGTCCATCAGCGGCCAACATATCTGCAGTAGAAACAACTTGCAAAGATACAGACTTCTCAGCACAGTCTGAATAGAATACATTCCTAGGCTCTTTATCACCAGTCTTCCTCTTCTTCAGACTGTGATACACAATCTTCAAAGGTACAAGCTTCTCACACTCAATCATTGGATCAACCTTGTCACCAGCAACTACAGGTATAACAGACTCTTTGCCTACCACATCTGCCTCAGCATCTAAAAACCGAACCTTCTTACCTGACTCTTTCTTCTTCCGCATATTAGTGGCTTTCCTCTTATTTGATTTCTTATCCTCTAAACCCAAAGCAGGGGAGGAATGAAAGGTACCTGCGAATTGACTCCATCATTCCCAGCAACAGCATCTAAAGCAGAATCATTTACAACATCCTGTTTGTTGACCAAATTGTCGTCGTCGTTCCCAACAACAACAGCTAAGGCATCATTGCATATGAACCTGTTATTATACGCATTTGTACGCAATCGGTGACTTTCATACAGACAATCGGCCAGCTTGGGGAAAACAGGTTGAGCAATGTCATCAACTCTTTCATCAACAACTTCTTCACTATAAACCATCCCTGGTTTTCTTGCAAATTCACCATAAATAGGGAAAAATGGTGCCTACACAAAAATAGAAGAAATATATGATTAAAAGCACAGACATTTACAACAAAACAACAACTATGCTAATAACCTTTAATATTTATGCAAAACTTTGGGACTGCTGACATAAAATGACTAAGCCAAATAAAAGATATGCACCTACTAGCTTTTAATGATAAAGTTGAATTATATGTTATGCAATAATATTTAAATGACTATGCACATCCAAACCTTCCTTATGCAATTATATTTAAATGACAATCTATTACACTGCTGACATGTGATCTAAATCAAAATATATTGACACTTGTGCAATAATTTGGTTCCTACTTGTTAAGATATATATAAAAAAACAAAAAACAAACAAGATCAGTGTCAAACAAAAATCATTCCTGATACAAAAAATTAAAAATCTTGCAAATAATGTAGTTCTGCTGACAAGTCTGGTGTTTTTGCAAGTTTCTGCTGACGTCTCTGGTATTTTTGCAAATTTACCAAAAGTAGTGGACAATGGTGCCTAAAACAAATAGTAAATTAATTCACTAACAACTACAAAACATAATAAACTTACCAGCTCATCATCAAAAAGTGCAGAAGCACTATCATATACGTGTTTAATCTTACATTCCCAGTGCAAAGAGTATGGATCTCCAGCAACCATTTTGAAATTACAGTCAAATTTTGCAGCTATTGATGGGAAGGCTTCTATAATCCATGACTGTTGCAAAAAAACATAAAGTATTTGAAATATTCAGCAATAAGGGTAAGATATGATAACAAGCAATAAATATGCTGACAAACTTCAAAAAGGATAACAAGCAATAAATATGCGACATTAAAGACTACCTGGAAAGCAAGATTATACCCATGTATATCATAACAACGTCTACCATGGTTACGATAAGCCAGATCTATATTCTTTAATGTCGTAACCAACTTCGTGTACGAAGCTCTCCCCCAGGGATAAATTTCAAACTCATTCGCAGCGCAAGCAAGGGATAAGTTTTCTTCACTGACAAACTCTGATCTCCTGAATAATAGGACCTTTTCAATAATAAGCAGCTTAGCCATAATCAACTTCTTCTCTGAAGATTTGCTCTCAGATTTAAAACACTGTACTAACTCTTTATAAGAGCATTTCTTCTGCCCAAAAAAATCACTGGAAGACACATGTTTGGGTGGTTTGCAATCATTAGCTTCACAAGGAAGACCAGTAATAAGATGGAATTCAGCAAGAGAAAACCGAGCCAAAAATCCATCAACCTTAAACCACAACTCCATCTTCTTTTTGGTGGAAACTCGACGCAACATAATCTGATGCATAAGCTGAAAGTTAGAAACCATATTGGTTCCCTGTGTCAGCACCCACCCAACACAACTATTGCACAATATCTCATAGTGTTTATCCGACAGATGACTTTTGATGAGTTGACAAACATCGGGATAAGAATATCTGTTTGATCTAGAATGGAACCACTCATCCTCAGGAATACAATAAGAAATGTTCTGTTTAAAAACAAGCAAAAATGTCAAAAATAAATGCATATCAACATAAGTAAACAGCACTATATAAACAGACAGGATAAAAAGATCAATATAAAAAAAACTCACATCAAATTGCCTTCTGTTTCTCACTAAATCAGTAAGTGAACCTGATAAACATGAAAACATAGAAATCAGAAGAGGAAAAACGATAGGAGCATATAGAATTATTCAGTAGAAATCGCATATTTGATAATACAAACACGAACAACTCTCCAGCATTTGCTATCACGACACCAACCAACACTAGACCAACAAAAAAACCGCAAAAGTCGAACAAAAAGCTACATAAACCACAGAAAAACAAACCCTAACCAATAGGGAAAACGTTCAAGCAAAATCAGCACCTGAACTACCAGAGATTTCCGCCATATGAGCAATAATGATAAGAAAATGCAAAAATCGACCGCCAAAATCACTTCTTTTAAGGTGATTCTCTCGAAATTTGACAGGAATAGCACATAGAACATCGACGGGGGAGTTGCCGCTGGGATGAAGTCGAATAACGGTAAAAGAGGATGGAGGGGCAAAATCGTAAAATTTCCAGCGGAAATTATAAACGCGGACGGTTTTGTAAATATTACAAAAGGTTGGCCGAAACACAAATTAGCTTGAAAATTTGTGCCTGCGGCACAAATTTTCTCAATTTTAAAATGAATGAAGTATCATTAAATCATAGTAAAAACTTAAGTCGAATAAAAAAAAAGTAAAAACTTAAGATAAGATTTTTATACTTAATTTATCGAGCGTCTTTCTCTATCTCTATGAAGTGAAAAAAGGCTTATTCTTAGGGTTTTTGTTGTTGTTGTTGTTGACTGTTGTTTCTATGTATTGATGCACCCGACGGATTCCTCTTTAAGTGGTAGTCTGTCGTTTGGGACATATTTATTGCGAGAGGCCACTAGGAATCGGCCGCAATGTTATAATGAGATGTTGTTCTAAACTCTATTGTTTGGTTTTCTTTTTTTTTTTAAAGAAATTTCTCCATATGACCACGGATGGTTTAGTAAAATGATTCTTGCATTTTATGGCACATGGTCCTTTGGGTTTCACTTGTGTACTTGGAATCTCATTTGATCTGTTAAAAAGCCACTACGTGTATTTAATCTATCTTTAATAAGTTTGAATTTCTAATTTAGAAATCAAAGGTGCAAACGGGGCATGTGGGGGGATTCAAACGGGGCATGTGGGGGCACGTGCCCCCACCTTCATCCGACGAACCCCTTATATGTATTCTTCTCGTCGATAGCTTCGTTTTGATATATAATACGCATTAATCCGATATCCGAGTAAAAAGTTATGAGCGTTTGAAAATTGAAGGTATATTGATCACTTTAAATCTTATTTAAATAACCCACAATGCTTTTATATTTTATTTAGATTGACAGATCTTTGAAATGAGAGGTTATATTACTCATTCGACAATTAGGTAAGAAATTGCGGGAGTTTAAATGAGGGAAAATGTCAGATTTTCTACTTTGCAAGATATTAGTGATGTTTCTGAAAAGATGATCGAAGTAGAAATTCACAAAGCTTTTGATTGAATTGGTATGTCGTCTCATCGTGCTACCGGTTGCAAAAACTATACTGGAAAGAGATTTCTCTGCTATGGATATTATCAAACCATATTTCTGTAACAAGATAAGAAAAGATTTTCTCTCTGGGAGTTTCGTCTGCTAAGTTGAAAAGATATTTTCAAACGCAATGATAATTAATGAGGTTATTATTTAACTTTTTTAGGGTATGAAAAATCCATAAAATGGATTTCCCCTATCGAGTTCAACTATTTCATTATAAAACTCTAATTAGTAATAAAAAAAAATTTGTACTAGTGAATTCTTTTTTTTATCGTTAATTTGTAGTGTTGAACACTGAAGGTTCGATAATGTATAACAAAGTAATATAAAGATACTCTAGAAGGGGGGTTGAATAGAGTATGCCGGTTTTTCTGATAATCTCAAGACTTTTGAAGCTCGTGCAAAACTCTTTGAGATTAGACTTAATCTTTCTCTGGAAAACCTGAATCACAGAAGTTAAACAATTCGAACAAAGTGCGGAAATATGGTAAAGCAGTAAGTAAAGGACGCAACGAATTGTTAACGAGGTTCAGCACGAACTTAGCCTACGTCCCCGCCTAGGGTTCTTTCACAACCCTAGGATTCAACAGGCTTTATTGATTCACAAAGCTTAGGATCCTAATAGCTCACCGAGAAGCCTCTCTCCTATACAATTGCAATCTAGTCAACTCACGTTCCCTTGGAGTCCTAGACCAATCTAGAAGAGCCCCACCTCTCTCAGCTATCTAGTACAATCCTCTTACTCTCGAGAATCAATAGCCTAGTGCCCACTTCCTGAGTTATAAACTCTCGAGTATAACACTCTCTCAGAATATATCCTATAAGCTCACTGTGTATCTCTCAAATGCTTTGAAACAAAATATAAGACTCTTAAGAACAAGCAGAGAGAACACGCTGAAGAGAGATCGTAAACTTGAGGGCTGATTGTGCAATGATATTCGTGAATGTACGTCTGTCCTCTCTCTCTTCTTCTTCTCCTTTATATAGTGAAGATCATCAGCGCCACTTGAGGAAGGAATCTTCTCCAACGGCTAAGAGAGGATCATGGCTTGAGCGCAATCTTCTATCTTTGGAAACTTCGGAAGCCATGATCTCGATTTGATCTTTCTCAGCTTTGAACGCTTATGGAAGGAGATATAATTCAAATAGCTTCCTGAAAGGTTAGTGAATATATAATAATAATATGGAAGCATATAATAACATAATATAATATTCGGACATAATATAATAAAGTACAGGTTTTGTGTTTCATCAACACAGCTGTTAGCTTCAAGACCTTTGACACAAACTGACTGTCAAAGCCTTTGAAACTAATTCCGATTTTCATCAAAGGGAGTGGAGTTGTCATTGTACGAGTTCGTGTTATTCACTGTCGTTTATTATCGGTGTGCCCCCACCCTTTTCGGGTTCTGGCTCCGCCACTGCATGTCATTATCTATATTTGATTTATTTATTAAGCTATGAATAAGTGGAAAAAAAAAAGAAGCTTTGATTTGTAATCTGAACTTGCTTGACGATATTGGAAGGAAAAGAGGGTTAGACATTGGAAAATTGGTGAGTGTGTATAGCTTGTAGATTTTCAAATTGGGTACAGAGTTACATTATTTTTATGATGACTGATGACAAGAATTAATTTATGGACGTGGTCATGTGCTCGTTGATTTACTAATTTTATGGATTTTAGGTGTCAGATTCTAATTTGCTAGGTGTCTATTGCTCAAGAACTTGCTTATTGAACAAGTCTAAGACATTTAGAGTTTGTGTAATTATATTTGCTGATATCCTTAAGCCACATAGTCAAATATCAAAAGCAAGAGAGGTGCAATTATGCAGCAACAGAAGTACATAACAACAGTAGATGCAAATGTAGATTTAAATGCAAAAGCAGCAAGGTCTACCACAGCAGGGACTATTACATATAGTTGTAGCTAGGGGGTTGGCAAAAAAAACATTATGGAATAATATTCATGCGTGGACTCTTAATGATCATATTCAAATACTGGCTCTATCTGAAACAAAAACGAATAAAATCCCCGATGAGAAACAATGGAAAAGTGCAGGCTTTGACAATGTAGTTTGGTCACCAGTTGCGGGTAGATCAGGTGATATCGGAGTTTTGTGGAAATCCTTTCAGATAACACACGAATTAGTCTATGTTGAGATCCACCTTCCCAGAATTATTGCACTCAAATACATAAATCTAAATGATAATTTCTCGGCCATGATCTGGTTTGTCTATCCTCCCTCAGATTCGAGTGAAAAAGAATCCTTCTGGAATCAAATCACCTTGTTGATTCAAAATTGTCACCACCGTTGCATCGTTATGGGAGTTGCTTTGAATATAAACTTGGTGGGGTGACAACCAATCCTGCTCGTTGTAGACAACTCATTTGTTTTAAAAATGACTGCTCATTAATCAATAGCCCGGCCTTTGGAAATCCCTTCACTTGGTGTAAAAAGGTGGATGAATATGGGAATATCAACGAAAAGTTGGATATGGTGCTCGTCTAGTACCAAATATTACAAAATTTTCCTGCGCTAAGTACGTGGAATGGTGCTTTCTCATATTCCGATCACTGTTCTATCACAATTGAATTTTGTAACCAGACTACTCACAAAGCGCCACCTTTTCAATTTGAAAATATCTAGACTAAACGAAAAGATTTTGGGAATATTGTTAAATAGGCTTGGAGGGCGTCATGTCCAGGATCAACAATGTTCAAACTAATATTTAAAACCAAGCTGCTAAAGAAAAAGGCTAAAGAATTGAATAAAAATACATTTGGCAATATTTTCAAGCATCTTTAAGAGGTTGAACATCAGTTATTATAAATCCAATCTAAGAATTCATCCCTAGGAGCAAACGGTATTGGAAATACCCATACAAAATTGAACTTATGAAAGAAAAAGAAGGAGCTTCTTCTCTTTTAAAGAAACTGCTAGAATCAAATATCTAAAACAAAGCATATCAAACTTACAAATACAAATACCTCCTATTTTCATAAGGTGGAAACGGGTAGAAGAAATCGAAAAATCATTTGCTTCATAATCACTTCTGAAGGTACCCAAATAGTGGGGGAGGAAGGTCGACCAAAAAAAATAGTGGGGGAGGAAAATATAAGACATGAAATTAAGAAAGATTATGAAAAACGTTTTAAACAGGCTTATATTACTCCAGTGGCACAATTATCATTATTAGAATTGATCAATCCAATTATTTTTGCCGAGGAAAATCTTGATTTCATCCGGTTTTCATCTAATGGTGAGATCAAGGCTGCTGTCTTTTGATTAGGAACAAACAAATCGCTTGGTCCTGACGGCATGAATGTAGAATTCTATAAGACTTATTGGGACATTGTTGAGGCTAGTGTAATGCGAGCAGTAAAAGGCCTCTTCCACTATAGAAAATTGCTTAGACAGGTTAATCATGCGTTCATTACACTATTACCAAAATGTGAAAACCCTTCTACAATCTTACTTTATAGACTGATTAGTTTGTGCACTACAATCTATAAGATCATCTCGAAAATTCTGACAGAGAGACTGAAGAAAATCATGGGAAAATTCATCCACCCCCTTCAAGGCGCCTTCATTTCTGATAGATCGATCCAAGACAATGTGCTTATTGCACATGAGATTTTTCATTCTTTCCGAAGTAGATGGGGTGCTGAAGGTTGGCAATGAAACTTGATAAGGAAAAAGCTTATGATATGATAAATTGGAGTTTCATAAAATTTGTGTTAGACAAGTTCGGGTTCCACCAAACTTTTTGTCTCGTAGATTATGGAGTGCATATCTACGGTATCCTTCTCGGTCTTTGCTAACAATGGCCCTACAAAAGTCTTCAAACCATCACGGGGTATCCGTCAGGGAGACCCGTTATCACCATTCTTATTCATTCTTGGGGCTGAAGTACTAGCTAGAAAACTGTCACACGAATCAAATTTTGGGAAAGAAGTTGGTTTTAGATTCGAAAATGGTAGACCTTGTATTCCATTTCTCTCCTTTGCCGACGATATCATTATCTTCGCAAAAGGGAGTGTATCAGCGTGTCAAACTGTTAAAAAAGTTGCAGATGAATATTGCAAAGTCTCAAGTCAAAAGGTCAACTTCCACAAATCGGCCTTTCAAACAACGATTGGTATAATTAGAAATCGAATAATAGAAATTGAAAGATGCATAGGCATTTCCAACAAAAGATCTCTTGAAAAGTACATTGGTGGCCCGATCATTAATGGTCGCGTGAGCAAGGAAACCTTTGATGATATCATATATAAATCAAAAGATCAGTTAACCAAAAGGATGGATAACGATCTATCACGACAAAGTCGTGCGATTCTTATTGGTTCCAACTTGTCTGCTAAACCTTTATATACAATGCAAAGCTTCATGCTTCCGACTGCTATTCATAAAGAACTTGATAAAATAAATAGAACTTTCTTCTGGAATAAGGACATTTAACATCGTCCCCTTATTAGCTTGGACATGATATGTAAATCTAAGAAAAAAGGTAGATTGGGAATTCGCAAAGCTTGTGAGGTGAATGAGGCTCTTCAAATGAAACTGCTATGGAAAATACTAGCTGAACCCTACAATATGTGGGTTAAGCTAATTAACCACAAATATCTTAGGGGTTCAGACATCCTTAACTATAAAAGGAAGAGATGAAGCTCTTGGCAATGGTCCAAGTTATACCCATTGGTGAGTAAATTCAAAACTGGGTCGATTTGGTCTGTTGGTAATGGTAAGAAAATCAAGTTTTGGGAAGACGATTGGGTTGAGGTGGTTCCAATGTCTTCTCGAAGTGACTGCCCTCATATTGCTAATCGAAAAGAAATGATTAGCGAATACATAATAGGAGGAAAATGGTGGGTCCAAAAACTAGAAGCAACTCTTCCAAAATCTATAGTTGATGATATTATCACAATTCCACTCACAACCAACTATTTCGAGGACATGCTTTATTGGTGGCCAGACAAGAATAGTTGGTTCACCACGTCAAACGCCTACAATTTAATCTCTCGAAATAGGTTGGCTGAGGATGAAGTAAATGACTGGATCTAGAAATTAGATACTCAACCAAAGGTTAAAAAAATTTTATGGAAACTTTGATAACTCGGTCTCCCTATAAAGGCTAGATTGGCATCTCGGGAAGTGTCGGTTCCAAATACATGTGTGCTTTGTAATGATGCAACCAAAGACGACGCTCAATTGTTCCAAGAATGTCAAGCACATACCACTCAAGGGATACTCACGCGAACTGGTCAACAAGTTATCCAAGCACTTATCCACCAATCTAAAGATATCGGGCCAATTTTGAAGTTTATTGGCAACAAATTAAACAATGCAAATAAGAGCCTCTTGGCGAATAGGTGGTGGACCACATGGTTTAGAGGAAATGGTAGTATTTAGACCAAAAAATGTGCCTATTGGCTAAACTAGACATGTACCTAAAAAATTGGCTAGGGGTAGAAAGTGGTGTATTTTTGCAAATGCAAAAATCCAACCGGCAGTGGAGGTAGCAGGTGAAGGGGAGAGGTGCACTGTAGCTCCATCATTTCCTCAAACAGAAATCAGGAGGGGGAGGTGGTGGACATGGTGTGTGGCTCAAATAAAAGAGGAAAATGGGGGGGGCATTTATGAGGGGAAATTTCAATGATTGAATTAAGGGTGTCAATCAACCCTTACAAAATATTGATTGATGGGTGTCATTCCATATTAAATGCTCTGCAAAAAAGGGAGCCAACATAGGAGACGAGTGGAAAGTTGAGGGCAAAGCATCACCGTCATTTTTGGGAACTGGAAACAGTTGTCTTACCAATAGAAGACAAATATCTTACCAATAGTATACATGTGTCTTACCGATAAGACAAACTTATCCTACCATACATTGAAATTTTGGAGATAATATGGAGGGGGATGTCCATAGCGATTTTGGCGGGATGTCCGTGTAATTTTGGCGCCAAAACAGGGTTCTTCATTGGGGGGAGAGGGAGAGCATCTGTCTGCCCAATATGGTACAGTTATCTTGCCAATAGCATATAGTTATCCTACCAATAGGATTAAAATGTCTTACCATACCTGAAAATTTGGAGAAATTCGAAACGGATTGACCGAACCTGTTTTGGCGGGTTATCAGTGTAAATTTGGCGCCAAAACGGGGTTCTTCATTTGGGGGAAGGGGGGAGCATTTATGAGGGGAAAATGCAATCATTGCATTGATGGTTGTTCCCCAAGCACATATATAAGCTTGAGAGGAGGATCTCAAACACCCCAACATGCCCTGCAAAAACTGAAGAAGAGCAGGAGAGAGGCGGAAAGGACGGGGGAAAAGGCACACGTGGATCCGAGGAAACGATACAGTTGTCATCCTACCAAAAGTACAGGTCTGGACTACCAACAGTGTTCAAATGTCTTTCCATTCCAAGAAAAGTGCAACAATCTTGTGAGTGGTAGTGGCAGCGATGGGTAAGTCATCTTGTACCTTTCCTTTGTAGTTGTTCCTCTTTCCTATATCAGAACTACCCCCTAGGCTGATCCTCTATTCCCGTGGCGTACCCCAAGTGATAGGGTATGTATGAACGTCGTGTGCGGCGGTTGGTGGGCTCCCGAGAGTGGGAGCTTGGTGTTCAAGGGAGAGGCACGTACTACAACAATGGTGGTGGCACAGAATATTGGTTACTCTCAATTGAAGGAGAAAATTGTTTCCAAATTCGACGTGGACATGGTATTATACGACATTGAGTTCACCTACCTCCCTCCTTCGATGGGGCGGGCCACTCCGATTCGGGTCAAGGACGACGATGACCTAGAAGCCTACAAGTTCTACAACACTGAATCCGGTGCACGAGCCTGGCCAATCGCACTGCACGCCACCTTAAGGATGAAAACGACAACCCCTTCCACAACATCCAAAGAACATGAGTCGGAGAACTCCGACTCATGGGCTGAGGACCTCTCGTCTCCCACCCCAGGGGAAATACTCCTAACCGGGCCTCCCACCACGCAGGAAGACTTCGAGGATGGTCTTGATGGAGGCGGAGGGGCGGATGAGAAGGTTCGAGGCTCCATCGAGGAGAAAGGGAAGTTGGACGACCTTAGCAGCGAAACTGGAGTGACCTGCCTGTGTGATGAGTGTGTAGCGGGGGAGGGACAGTGTTGTCCCACTGCAAAGGACAGCGTCAGTGGGATGCAGGATGAGCTTGCTGGGAGCGGTATACATTTAGACGGAGTTGGTAGGATGGATGACAACAATATGGTTGGACAGGAGGACGGAGTTGGTATGATGGATGACAACATATTGGTAGGACAGGGCGATGATGTGGGACAGCTTCACGAAATGGATGAACTCGAGAAGGGTGGTGACGTGAGCAGGTCTGATGCCATTCGACGCGGAAAGCAAGTGGTGATCGTGGACACCGACGATGATGTGGACGACCTACCACCCCACGGAATGGAGGACATAATAGATGTAGGAATCTCCGACGATGAAATGATCGATTGTGGTTTCCCTGTGAAAGTGGAGGGTGGAAGGTCGAACGAGAAATCTGAATCATGGGATGAGGAGGCTGAGGTAGCGGTGAGAGAGATAGAGCGAGCGTACAAAGGACACAAACAACTTTTGCCGATGTTTGAGAAAGTGGAAGAGGACGTGGCTCGGTTCATTCCTCTAGTTGGAGACCCTCGGGAGAGTGTGAAGGAGTTACGTGAGGGGGAGATGTTCGATACGAAGGCTGCCATTAAGTCTATAGTGAAGTGGGAAGCTTTGCGCGGGTGCTTCGCAGTCCAAGTGAAGCGATCGATAACAAAGGCGTACGTGGTTGTTTGTCCCGAACCGAACTGCTCATGGTAATGTCGGGCGTCAACGTATCGGGAAACTAAGAAGTGGGTGGTTCGTAAGTTCGTTAACACACACAGTTGCAAGGTTAGTGTCGCCAGCAACTACCAGCGCAACGCCAATTACAAGCTGATGGGGCAAAGTTTGGTGTCCGAGTAAGTTTCTAAACCGGCGTCTTGTTCCCCGTCTATGTACTGTCGATGGTGGAATTTTTTTGCTTTAACTCTTATCTTCGCGTCTTTGTAGTTTTGCTGGGTCAGGGAAGGAGCTGGTTCCCCGTCAGATCAGTACGCTGATGAAGTCTCGGTTGGGCGTGGACTGTAGCTATTGGAAGGCACGCAGGGCGCAGGGAGCCGCAAGGGAGGGCTTGCACGGGACCTACGAAGCGAGCTACGATCGGATGGCCTCATACCTTTACATGCTTGAGCGAGCAAACCCCGGGACCATAACCACATTAGTCCGTGATGATAACCAGCAATTCAAGTATGCGTTCGTAAGCTTGGGTGTTTGGCGGACAGCCATCCCACACCTCAGACAGGTACGCCCGCGCAAATTTATAATCCTACCAAATGGCAGATATAATCTTACCATCTGTGTATATTTGTCATTCCAATTCATGTATTACCAATAGTTACAGACCATCCCACCCTTTACGATCATACCAACTGTCTCCATGTATCCTACCAACTGTTCCCCTCTGTCATACCATTAGTGTTATGTTAGCCGTCTGTTGAAACTGTGACATTGACAGGTATTCTCGGTGGATGAAAGTTTCTTGAAGGGGAAGTATCAGGGTTGCTTGATGTTTGCGACTGCCCAAGACCCAAACCACAACATATACCCCATTGCATTTGCCATTGTCGACGGGGAGAATGACGCATCCTGGGGTTTCTTTTTCCGTCAAATGAAACGCGTGGTCCCGGATGAGCCCAATGTGGTGTGGGTAAGCGACAGGCACATGAGCATCGCCAAGGGGATTCGAGCGAGTTACGACTTCGCAAAGCATGGCCGCTGCACTTACCATCTATTTCAGAATGTGAAGGCATATCACAAGGCGGGTGGGCTACAAAAACTGTTCTTCCTAATGGCAAACGCGTACACCGTTGCGGAGTTCAATGGCCACTTCGCAGCTTTCAGAGAGAAGTCTCCCACTGGTGCTGAGTACATTAAGATGGCCGGGTTCTCCAATTGGGCTCGGGCTTTCTATCCCGCCAATCGGTTCAACGTCACCACCACAAACCATGCCGAGTGCTTGAACTCGGTATTTCTTGAACCTCGTGACCTGCCCGTCACCTCCCTGATGGACAGCATACTCGACAAAGTGGGTGAGTGGTTCATGAAGCGCCGGGAGCTAAGTTCTAATCCCGACAAGGTTGTCACCGACCATGTGGACACCGTTTTGAGGAAAAACGCCATGCAGGCTATATGTCTTCAGGTGAGGACTTTGAGCAAACACGAGTATGACGTACGTAAGGGGCTGTCCGCCTGGCTGGTCAACCTTTCCGCTCGGAGTTGCACATGTAAGCAGTTTCAAATTGATCAGATTCCATGTCCACATGCCCTCGCCGCGGCCAAGGTACGTAGGATCGACCCATACTCCCTCGTCCATCCTCTATACAGGGCTGAGGCTTGGCGCGCCTGCTACGTCAATGTTGTGTACCCAGTGCCACCTCGTGAGACATGGGTGGTGCCTGCTGAAATAGATGCCAGGATTTGCTTGCCCCCGGTGGTGAAGCGTGCGCCGGGAAGGCCGAAGACGAAGTGCTATCCGTCTAAGGGCGAATACAGGGGTCCAAAGCGCCGTCGACAGTAGTGTACTTAGAACAGAACATGTCTTGGATTCTGCCAGTGTGTTTGGTGGACGCTCAAGTCAGCTGACGGGTTTATTTTGGGCAGTGATCGCCGTCGACTAGAGTGTGGATTCTGCTAGTACGTTTTTTGCTCGTGTTTTCGTGTTCCTAGGGGGCTAATTGTGATGTAATCTTTGGGATTTCGCATGTTTTGGTCTAGTTTAGCAAATTGGCCCTCCAATAAAGTAGGAAAAAAGGGGGGGCATTTATGAGGGGAAATTTCAATGATTGAATTAAGGGTGTCAATCAACTCTTAAAAAATCTTGATTGATGGGTGTCATTCCTTATTAAATGCTCTGCAAAAAAGGGAACCAACATAGGAGACGAGTGGAAAGGTGAGGGAAAAGCATCACCTTCATTTATGGAAACTGGACACGTTTGGCTTACCAAGAGAACACATCTGTCTTACCAATAGAAGATATCTGTCTTACCAATAGGCCAAACTTGTCATACCATACATGGAAATTTTGGAGATAATATGGAGGGGATTGTCCGTAGCGATTTTGGCGGGATGTCCGTGAAATTTTGGCGCCAAAACAGGGTTCTTCATTGGGGGAAGAGGGAGAGCATCTGTCTGACCAATATGGTGCATCTATCCTACCATTAGTGTCAAGTTATACAGGAATTACTGAGTTTCCATTCCGATTCTACCAATATCGTTGTTTTCTCCTACCATTAGTTTCCATCAATCCTACCATTCTGATCCTACCAATAACGTTGTTTTCTTCTACCATTAGTTTTCATCTATCCTACCATTGTTGTGCATCTATCCTACCAATTTAAATAGCTTTCCAGGAAAATAAAGCTAGAAACCGTAGCAAATTATGTTCCACATTTTTCAGAAAAACAACCAAGGGTAGAGGGTTTCCAGTCTACAACAGAAGATGAAGGAAACCTAAGTAACATTATATCCAAGGGTAGAGGCTCTAATTCGGTCGTTCTAGGATTGAATTAGATTGGATTCATGAATTTTGATTGATAGAAATTGGATTGAGATTGGGATTTATGGATTGGTAATTGAGATTGAGATTAGGGTGAATTCACGCCTCAATGATTACTAGTCTGGGATTTGTGGATTGGTCAATATTAATTCTACTTCTTTGCCAATAGTACAACTATATATTACCATTCGTGTACATCTATCCTATCATTTGCGTCAAGTTATACACTTAGGAATTTCGGTGATTACATTTTTATCATAACAATATCGTATATTTATCCTACTAGGTTTACAAATTTGTCCTACCACTAGTCTTATCTTGCGTCAGCAGCATCCAGTTTAACCATCAGCTTGCGCTTTTCATGCTGAAGCTCAATGTTCTTACGCTGTGCGACATCCATCTCGAGCTCTTTGAAAGCCTTGAGCTTCCTCTCAACCTCAGCATCTTTCCTGTAGGCTTCCTCCTCTTTAGCTTGAAGTGCACTCACTTGTTGCTTTGGCGGCAAAAGATGGCCCTTAGTCTGATTAGCTTCAAGCTGAATTTGCTTCTGCAACTCCTTGAATATGGATATTCTGCCTCTGATCAGGAAATCATCTTAACTAAGATATTCTAAGCGATCCTGCAAGATGCAAAAATATCTCTTACATCGAAAAAGGAAAATATCTAACAAGCTTCAAACTTATGAGAAATTCTCTGTAAGATAAGCAGCTAAATGAAGCACCAATACGTTTATAACTTCAAGTATTTTTTTTATTAAAGAATCGAGATAATACTAAACTCTGAAGCCCAACAATCTAGCAGAATTACCATCATCAAAGTTTCTAATCACTTATCCAACTGAATTAGCAATTGGACCCTGTGCAAGGTAAGGCTTTATCTCCGGTGAATCCAAGTCTATCCTACCAACTGGTCAAGCCTATCCTACCAACTGAACAAACCTAGCCACTCCAAAATTACAAACGGTCCTTTATCGTCCAAATCCACTTTCAGAAGAAAAGATCATCATTGTTCTACAACTATAACACATCAGTATCCCTATCCCTCAGCCTAAATAAAGTGTGATTAATTCCTCCTTTGAGCACAAGTAATTATTCATTCAGCTAGCGTTTATATAAAAAAAAAGCATTACATATCCATTGACGAGCAAGACAATAAATCGTCAAAAAACAAACAGCTATTTATATACAAGGCCAATAAAGTGACCAGAAAGTAACTTGGAGGAATTATAAGCAGGAGAGCTTTCCCAGTTTATATACAACCACCCTTGTGGTGGTACTCACTAGTGACTACTCGGTTTTACCCTCAAACCATACATATGGTTGCAATATGCAATGCAACATCAAATCAAGACAACAAAGTAAAAGCACTCAACCACTAAAAATCACCCTCCTTTGTACAAATTGGTCACACTAAAGCGCCATTAATCCTACAAAGAAGTTACTGTAAAATGTAAATAAGCAACTCAATACTTGATAAATTACTCACTTGAGTGTAAATTAGATTATCATCTTACCAGTAAGATCTTTAAATCCTACCAATAGTTATAAAATATTTTACTAATAGGGTGTATATCTTCTACCAATTGTTGGCACTAAGAAATTTGACGTTCCAATGTCTTTTGACGCTAGTTAAAGCAAATTATCATGTCTAAAAAGAAGTAGAAAATGGAAATGATTCATAAATTGCCAAACTGTGAAGTACCATATGCAACCAATATCATTCAACAGTTAAAAAAAGGAATGCAAAGTTCTAGATGGTTAAGTAATGCTTTTCTCTCTTTTGTATCTCAATTTGGAGTGTGGCTCTTAGCCTTTGAAATGAATATAACCCCTTATCAATTTTTGGAGCATTTTAACTGAATTCAGTTTTTTATTCACATAGTTATTCAATTTTCTCTAAACTTATGCAGGATTACAATAGGTAATAAGTATCTCAATTCGGAATGAACAATCAATGCCTACTATCATTATAAAAGACTCACATAATTCAACAAAGATACAACTAATCAGGGCACTAAGAAACACCATGAAAATCTGATTAAATTCATCATAAAAAATCTTACTAACATGGCAAGAGAAGTAAATAGTAACAATTCAAGCAAAGAGAGAATACCTTAGCAGCTGGGTGTGCAAGGTCCAGTTAATGCAGTATAGCATTTCCATCATTAGTAACCACAATTCCTGGATACATCATTTTCATCATTAGTAACCACTTTTCCTAGTTTTAAATCGGTAATTCAACAAAGATACTATTAATTTCGCTAGAAATCGGGACAAGAAAAACTTGAAAGATCATTAAAAGCTGAATTCAGTTTACAATTGAGAGATCCAACAATAGGATCACAGGTAGAAAAAAATGGCAGTGGCACCAAGTAAACAGATCCCTTTGTAATTGATCATGCACATTTCGGTAGTGTTAATATAGGCATTTAGATGTATTTAGGTAGGGTAAAATGCATGAGTTTAGAGTAGTTTTCATGCTTTCATTATATTTCAATTAGAGTCGGAATCTACGAGATTTGTGCATGATTTCAGGTGATTGTAAAGAGGTGAACCTAAGCTCGAGCCAATGTTGGTAGATTGGACGAGAATAGAAGAGCACGAGAGCCGAGGAGAGGAGCTAAACATGTAAAGGATTGGAGCTGTCCAAGCTGACGACGCTGCACTAAAACGAGTCGTTTGAAGGCTGTATTTATCGGATCGAGGCGTACTTATACTTGTTGGAAAGAGGATTCGAAGAGCTACAACTTTCATGTTTACGACTTTTCCAAATTCGGCCTTGAAAACAGCGAAATCTGGACGTCAAGATTGCTGCAGACAAATAACTCGGGTGGAGCAAGAAACTCGGCCGAGTTGTGCTATGGTGCACCCGAGTTTTTTGCAAGAAACTGTTACGTTATGTTAATTTATTTTAATTTTAATTTCAAATAGGAGGGGGACATAAAACGTTGTTTTTGGTGGAACGAACGGAGGAGAAGAATTGGTACATAGCAACCATGGGAGACTTTTGTGATTTCTCTCCAACTATGAACATCTAAACTTCTTTGCTTGGGGAAATTAATCGAAGCTTCAGGTTTGCAATTTCATTGTGAGATTTCTATTTCTTAATACTCCTCTTTGAATATTATCATTTCTTTGCGCTGATTGTTTAGGGTTTTCGTGAATTTCCGTTAGTCTGATCAACTGATGCCTTTTCATGATAATCTATAGCTAGATATAGGTGATTTCTGGTTGAATTATCTATATTCTTGAGTAGCAAAGTATGAATCTCTGAAACTGGTTGATTTAGGGATTTGTATAAAGAATTGATTTGCAATTGATGCAATAACTGGTTGTGCGTGTCGATTGTCTTTGTTGATTTCCTTTAAGCTTAATCGATTATTGAATTGAATCTTGATAGTTTCAAGGTTGTTTGATAATTAGGGTTTTCAGGGTCTGGTTGTCCTGTTAACTAGATTCGATAAGGAATTGGATTCAAAAGACCTAGTCTTTCCACAACAAAGTATTCAAGAGGAAGTTATCTTTTCGATATCAATGATCAATGAACAAACCTGATTGCTGAGATTGATTGACCTGAGCTATTCTCTTATATTCATTCATTCAATCTGTTTTATTTTATTGTTTTGCTTACTTTTGCATTCTTAGTTAGTTTACACCATCACAATCCCCCCCTTTGTTTTTTGTTCTTGTTGACACACTTGACTTGCATACGAATCATAGACTCTCTGTGGGATCGACCCGTACTTGCCAAACTACATTAGTTAGGTTAGTCGGATTTATTTGATAGGATTTAAGGCGACTAAAATCCTCTGTCAAATTTGGCGCCGTTGCCGGGGAGTCAAGTTGTTATTTGTGTGCTTGCTTTTGTGTGTTAATTTAGCTACTAACTTTTGTTGTGAACCTGTCTTACGGTTCACAACACATATGCTACTAACAGTTTAGCATGTTGAGATTATCGCAGTTCGAAGGTGAAAATTTTCACCTATATCTCACTAGGTTGCAGAGGTGTTTGGACATCCGCAATGTGCGAGGTTTCCAAGATAGTTTGCGAGATATGGTTGTATGCGTTATAGAGGGGATGACGACCGAGACAAAGGCGCGTGCTATATATCTGAGCGGTGGAAGTCTAGCAAGGTTAGGTTTGGCGGGAATTTGGGATCTTATCTGCTACATGGGTCATCAGGCCTTGCAGGAAGTGTCCTTTGAGCTGGAACCTCAACTGTTGGATTACTTCGACGCACCTTTTGAGGATCTATCCATGGCCTCTTATGAGGAGAATGAGCAATTGTGTCAGCAGATCGCGAAACTAGGTGAACGAGTGCATCAAATGGTCCAAGTGGGGAATGAGATTCTAGCATGTGAAGCGAGTGAACTACCGTCTCAACCGGTGGTTAACCCGATAGAGAGCCTCACCACAAACACCCTATGGAGTGGCAAGGACCTGTTTGTCACACCCGAAGGAAGCTTAGAAAGTCATGATGATGAAGGTGAGTGCGTGATTCCCATTCCTTCTTTGTTGAGTTCATCCAAGTCCACCCCACCGCCGCCCCTGCCCCTGAGCTATGAGCATGACAATGCTTTGGCGGAGGAGGATATGTTCGCAGATGATGACAATTTCTTTAGCGATGAAGAGGAGAGTACAGTGCTTCCTGACATGGAATGTTATGAGTCGACGCATGAGATCCCATGTGATTTGTTGTCTCCTTCGTTCGATGAGATTGTCCCGAGCTCGCCTATCAAGGAACCAAGTCCGGAGCTGATTTCTGTGGCTCCTGAGCAAATAATTGATATCCTTTGCAATTGTGAGAAGTTCGGTGATTATGTCGATCCTTGGGCTCATTACTTTGACATACCGCCAATGGAACTGAATTGGTGGTTTTACATACCCGCGGCGGGGAGTTATGCTCGGGCATATGAAGAGTTGAGGAGATACTTTGACTTCAACTTATTCATATGTAGTGCTAGTCTACCTAGATGGTGTGTGCAAGAGTTTGATTTGCTGCTGAGGGCACTGACAATGTCCGAGTGAGTCTTAAATGGACAACTAAAATGTCGAGCTACCGACCATAACCAAGCGCTTCTTGGGAGGCAACCCAAGGTGAGTAATTTAGATTTACATTTTTTTCAATTTTTTTTTCATTTGAGTTTTCAATTTCAAAAAAAAAAAAAAAAGATTGTCAAAAATTTGGCCAAAAAGCAAGAGAATTACAGTAGGGTACTCGGGTAAGAAGCTCGGCCGAGTCACGTGGCCAACCCGAGTGACGAACAGGTCTTCAAGAAGAGCTCGGGTGGAAAAAAATTAAACTCGGTCGAGTTTGTGAAACCCCACCCGAGTTATATTAGTCTTCAAAAAAAAAAAAAAAAAAAAAAAAAAAAAAAACGAGAAATCGTTTCTCGCTTAGCAAGAAGAGCGAACAGCAAGCCCAGCACCCCTGCCTCCCGATCCTGGGGTTACATCGCCGGCCACCACCAGCAGCGCCAGCGCGAGCCTACCTCCGACCAGTGGCCCTCCCGGTGAGTCCCGGAGCCCTCAAGCCGCCCCCCAACACCGATCACCAGCCGGTCTCTCTCCCGAGTTCCTGTCTCTCGTCTCCATCCGAGCCACCAGAACGCCGCCAGGCCAGCGCCGCCTTCCCGCCCCTGCAGCCACCAGAACGCCGCCGACTTCGTCCTTGTACACCAACGCCAGCCCAACCTCCGGTCAGCCTTCCTCTTCCTTTCTTTCCTCCATTGAAGTTTAAGGTAAGATTTTAAATCCTCAATTTCTAGGTTTTATCAAATTGAATAAATTTGTGTAATTTAGGGGTTGTTTGGGTGAGATTATACCTTATTTGTGCTAGATTTGTTATTGGAGAGTGATTGAATTAGGATTTGGCTTGAATTTGTAGTTTGGGATGCCAAATTGGGTGAATTAGGAGCTTGTTGATAGAAATTTGTGGATGAATTGGATTGATTGAAATTTGTGAATTGGATTGGGATTCTTGTGCTTAATTGTTGAAATTCAAATTTGGGAATTATGAGTCGAGCATTTGAATTGATCTTGCTTTTTGATAGTGAACTTGATAAGAGTTTCTTATTGAGTTTATTGATTTTAGTTTTGATCAATTTATGCTTAATTGTTATTGATTTGCAAATTGTTGATGTTTGTGGCTTTGTTGTGTGTTGTTGTGAGTGGTTTGACACCATTGATTATTATTGTAAGTTGTCCTTGCTTGGACAACAAATATTTCTTTGTTGGTGTTGTCTTGGCTCTTGTTTGTAGAGATTAGGTTGTGGTGTATCCTTGAGGTCAAGACGAGAAAGAACGTTGGCTCACCTTACTCTTGTGCTTGAATTCATCACCTCCGCTTGATATGTAGATGACTCCGTAAGTATTCTTCTCCTTCTATTTTATTTTTCACATTGAGGACAATGTGTGAATTAAGTGTGGGGGAGGGAACACTTACATACTTACATGTTTGCATTTAGGTTGCATTGTATTTATTGCTTTCTTGTTTTGGATTTCATGGTACTTAGTCTTGCATATTATATAAAAAAAAAAAAAAAAAAAAAAAAAACAGAAAAATCATATAAAAAGAAAAAAAAAATCAGCATGCATGACATTTTAGAGTTAGGATCTTTCAGATAACCCCATCTGTACCACTTGTCTTCTTAATCTAATTATAAGTCCCATGATATGCTTGAATTGTTTATCCTCGTCTAGTTTGTTTGATCTATGGGAGCATGAGATAATGGATTGATTGAGCATGTATAACTCTTACATTTTAGGTGGCATTGAAATCCAACAAAAAATTACCTTGTGAGTTTTTGTTAGCCTTATTAGGACTATGCTTTATGGATGTCCTCTTTGCTTCTTGTGTGTGATACTCTCCAATGTGACTACCTCTGAGAATTGGGATTGATATCTATGTCAAGGTTGTATATTGTGATCATTACTTGTGATTTTCGCATGATTGAGGCATGATTGTTACTGAGCCATGATATTCCCTATCTTCCCTTGCATATTATCCATTGTTTGAAGCCAAACTGAGCCTATTAGCCTATTTTTGTAGCTCCACAAAAATTATCCTTAGCCAATTGTAGCCTAACCCATCCGGGAATTAGGATTAGAATTAGGATTAGAATTGGTAAAATGATGGTTTGAGTTGAGTGAGTGCTTTGAGAATGAGATTGTGTATTGTGTTGATTCATTTGGCGCTTATTGTGATGATTGGTTCTATGAATTTATGTATATATATGTATACTCGGGGTCTAAGGAGAATAAAATTCACTTAGGAGTAAAAATCGAGAAAGAAAAAAAAAAGAGAAAAAAAAAAGAAAAAAAAAGAGTTGCAATAAAAAGAACCATTCTTCATCATCTTTAGAAATGATTTGGGAGTATTGTTGGGTCTAAAGAAAGTTCTTGTATTGTGTTGTGCTTGATGCTTAAGTTTGATGGTTGTGATAGCTTTTGGTTGAGCTTGTAATTGGTTACTAGGAGCTTAGTTCCCGGATTATGAGCACCACAAGCCAAAAGCATTCCCTACCTTAATTTTCTTACCGAGCCTCATTACAACCCTTACAAGACCTCATGATGATTATTGCTTGTAATGTCACTCACGGTGGAGATTGTGATGTGGATTTCAATTTTCATGGAGCTTAGTTGCATTGGATTGAGTTTGAGCGGAATTGACTTAGCCTAAACACAAGAGCGATGAGTGAAACACTTTATGTATCCGGTGAGGTTGGATTGAAATGTGCCTAAGCCTTTGAGTTGCTCAAATACATGTGAGGATGTTGATTATTGTCTTGTGCTTCCTATTTGGTGTGGATTGTGTTTTGACGAGGTGAATGCATGAAGGGTGTGTTTGTGGGATGTTTGATTGGATTGGCTTTGCTTTCTTGAGGACAAGAAAGGTTTAAGTGTGGGGGAGTTTGATCATGCACATTTTGGTAGTGTTAATATAGGCATTTAGATGTATTTAGGTAGGGTAAAATGCATGAGTTTAGAGTAGTTTTCATGCTTTCATTATATTTCAATTAGAGTCGGAATCTACGAGATTTGTGCATGATTTCAGGTGATTGTAAAGAGGTGAACCTAAGCTCGAGCCAATGTTGGTAGATTGGACGAGAATAGAAGAGCACGAGAGCCGAGGAGAGGAGCTAAAGATGTAAAGGATTGGAGCTGTCCAAGCTGACGACGCTGCACTAAAACGAGTCGTTTGAAGGCTGTATTTATCGGATCGAGGCGTACTTATACTTGTTGGAAAGAGGATTCGAAGAGCTACAACTTTCATGTTTACGACTTTTCCAAATTCGGCCTTGAAAACAGCGAAATCTGGACGTCAAGATTGCTGCAGACAAATAACTCGGGTGGAGCAAGAAACTCGGCCGAGTTGTGCTATGGTGCACCCGAGTTTTTTGCAAGAAACTGTTACGTTATGTTAATTTATTTTAATTTTAATTTCAAATAGGAGGGGGACATAAAACGTTGTTTTTGGTGGAACGAACGGAGGAGAAGAATTGGTACATAGCAACCATGGGAGACTTTTGTGATTTCTCTCCAACTATGAACATCTAAACTTCTTTGCTTGGGGAAATTAATCGAAGCTTCAGGTTTGCAATTTCATTGTGAGATTTCTATTTCTTAATACTCCTCTTTGAATATTATCATTTCTTTGCGCTGATTGTTTAGGGTTTTCGTGAATTTCCGTTAGTCTGATCAACTGATGCCTTTTCATGATAATCTATAGCTAGATATAGGTGATTTCTGGTTGAATTATCTATATTCTTGAGTAGCAAAGTATGAATCTCTGAAACTGGTTGATTTAGGGATTTGTATAAAGAATTGATTTGCAATTGATGCAATAACTGGTTGTGCGTGTCGATTGTCTTTGTTGATTTCCTTTAAGCTTAATCGATTATTGAATTGAATCTTGATAGTTTCAAGGTTGTTTGATAATTAGGGTTTTCAGGGTCTGGTTGTCCTGTTAACTAGATTCGATAAGGAATTGGATTCAAAAGACCTAGTCTTTCCACAACAAAGTATTCAAGAGGAAGTTATCTTTTCGATATCAATGATCAATGAACAAACCTGATTGCTGAGATTGATTGACCTGAGCTATTCTCTTATATTCATTCATTCAATCTGTTTTATTTTATTGTTTTGCTTACTTTTGCATTCTTAGTTAGTTTACACCATCACAATCCCCCCCTTTGTTTTTTGTTCTTGTTGACACACTTGACTTGCATACGAATCATAGACTCTCTGTGGGATCGACCCGTACTTGCCAAACTACATTAGTTAGGTTAGTCGGATTTATTTGATAGGATTTAAGGCGACTAAAATCCTCTGTCAAATTTGGCGCCGTTGCCGGGGAGTCAAGTTGTTATTTGTGTGCTTGCTTTTGTGTGTTAATTTAGCTACTAACTTTTGTTGTGAACCTGTCTTACGGTTCACAACACATATGCTACTAACAGTTTAGCATGTTGAGATTATCGCAGTTCGAAGGTGAAAATTTTCACCTATATCTCACTAGGTTGCAGAGGTGTTTGGACATCCGCAATGTGCGAGGTTTCCAAGATAGTTTGCGAGATATGGTTGTATGCGTTATAGAGGGGATGACGACCGAGACAAAGGCGCGTGCTATATATCTGAGCGGTGGAAGTCTAGCAAGGTTAGGTTTGGCGGGAATTTGGGATCTTATCTGCTACATGGGTCATCAGGCCTTGCAGGAAGTGTCCTTTGAGCTGGAACCTCAACTGTTGGATTACTTCGACGCACCTTTTGAGGATCTATCCATGGCCTCTTATGAGGAGAATGAGCAATTGTGTCAGCAGATCGCGAAACTAGGTGAACGAGTGCATCAAATGGTCCAAGTGGGGAATGAGATTCTAGCATGTGAAGCGAGTGAACTACCGTCTCAACCGGTGGTTAACCCGATAGAGAGCCTCACCACAAACACCCTATGGAGTGGCAAGGACCTGTTTGTCACACCCGAAGGAAGCTTAGAAAGTCATGATGATGAAGGTGAGTGCGTGATTCCCATTCCTTCTTTGTTGAGTTCATCCAAGTCCACCCCACCGCCGCCCCTGCCCCTGAGCTATGAGCATGACAATGCTTTGGCGGAGGAGGATATGTTCGCAGATGATGACAATTTCTTTAGCGATGAAGAGGAGAGTACAGTGCTTCCTGACATGGAATGTTATGAGTCGACGCATGAGATCCCATGTGATTTGTTGTCTCCTTCGTTCGATGAGATTGTCCCGAGCTCGCCTATCAAGGAACCAAGTCCGGAGCTGATTTCTGTGGCTCCTGAGCAAATAATTGATATCCTTTGCAATTGTGAGAAGTTCGGTGATTATGTCGATCCTTGGGCTCATTACTTTGACATACCGCCAATGGAACTGAATTGGTGGTTTTACATACCCGCGGCGGGGAGTTATGCTCGGGCATATGAAGAGTTGAGGAGATACTTTGACTTCAACTTATTCATATGTAGTGCTAGTCTACCTAGATGGTGTGTGCAAGAGTTTGATTTGCTGCTGAGGGCACTGACAATGTCCGAGTGAGTCTTAAATGGACAACTAAAATGTCGAGCTACCGACCATAACCAAGCGCTTCTTGGGAGGCAACCCAAGGTGAGTAATTTAGATTTACATTTTTTTCAATTTTTTTTTCATTTGAGTTTTCAATTTCAAAAAAAAAAAAAAAAGATTGTCAAAAATTTGGCCAAAAAGCAAGAGAATTACAGTAGGGTACTCGGGTAAGAAGCTCGGCCGAGTCACGTGGCCAACCCGAGTGACGAACAGGTCTTCAAGAAGAGCTCGGGTGGAAAAAAATTAAACTCGGTCGAGTTTGTGAAACCCCACCCGAGTTATATTAGTCTTCAAAAAAAAAAAAAAAAAAAAAAAAAAAAAAAAAACGAGAAATCGTTTCTCGCTTAGCAAGAAGAGCGAACAGCAAGCCCAGCGCCCCTGCCTCCCGATCCTGGGGTTACATCGCCGGCCACCACCAGCAGCGCCAGCGCGAGCCTACCTCCGACCAGTGGCCCTCCCGGTGAGTCCCGGAGCCCTCAAGCCGCCCCCCAACACCGATCACCAGCCGGTCTCTCTCCCGAGTTCCTGTCTCTCGTCTCCATCCGAGCCACCAGAACGCCGCCAGGCCAGCGCCGCCTTCCCGCCCCTGCAGCCACCAGAACGCCGCCGACTTCGTCCTTGTACACCAACGCCAGCCCAACCTCCGGTCAGCCTTCCTCTTCCTTTCTTTCCTCCATTGAAGTTTAAGGTAAGATTTTAAATCCTCAATTTCTAGGTTTTATCAAATTGAATAAATTTGTGTAATTTAGGGGTTGTTTGGGTGAGATTATACCTTATTTGTGCTAGATTTGTTATTGGAGAGTGATTGAATTAGGATTTGGCTTGAATTTGTAGTTTGGGATGCCAAATTGGGTGAATTAGGAGCTTGTTGATAGAAATTTGTGGATGAATTGGATTGATTGAAATTTGTGAATTGGATTGGGATTCTTGTGCTTAATTGTTGAAATTCAAATTTGGGAATTATGAGTCGAGCATTTGAATTGATCTTGCTTTTTGATAGTGAACTTGATAAGAGTTTCTTATTGAGTTTATTGATTTTAGTTTTGATCAATTTATGCTTAATTGTTATTGATTTGCAAATTGTTGATGTTTGTGGCTTTGTTGTGTGTTGTTGTGAGTGGTTTGACACCATTGATTATTATTGTAAGTTGTCCTTGCTTGGACAACAAATATTTCTTTGTTGGTGTTGTCTTGGCTCTTGTTTGTAGAGATTAGGTTGTGGTGTATCCTTGAGGTCAAGACGAGAAAGAACGTTGGCTCACCTTACTCTTGTGCTTGAATTCATCACCTCCGCTTGATATGTAGATGACTCCGTAAGTATTCTTCTCCTTCTATTTTATTTTTCACATTGAGGACAATGTGTGAATTAAGTGTGGGGGAGGGAACACTTACATACTTACATGTTTGCATTTAGGTTGCATTGTATTTATTGCTTTCTTGTTTTGGATTTCATGGTACTTAGTCTTGCATATTATATAAAAAAAAAAAAAAAAAAAAAAAACAGAAAAATCATATAAAAAGAAAAAAAAAATCAGCATGCATGACATTTTAGAGTTAGGATCTTTCAGATAACCCCATCTGTACCACTTGTCTTCTTAATCTAATTATAAGTCCCATGATATGCTTGAATTGTTTATCCTCGTCTAGTTTGTTTGATCTATGGGAGCATGAGATAATGGATTGATTGAGCATGTATAACTCTTACATTTTAGGTGGCATTGAAATCCAACAAAAAATTACCTTGTGAGTTTTTGTTAGCCTTATTAGGACTATGCTTTATGGATGTCCTCTTTGCTTCTTGTGTGTGATACTCTCCAATGTGACTACCTCTGAGAATTGGGATTGATATCTATGTCAAGGTTGTATATTGTGATCATTACTTGTGATTTTCGCATGATTGAGGCATGATTGTTACTGAGCCATGATATTCCCTATCTTCCCTTGCATATTATCCATTGTTTGAAGCCAAACTGAGCCTATTAGCCTATTTTTGTAGCTCCACAAAAATTATCCTTAGCCAATTGTAGCCTAACCCATCCGGGAATTAGGATTAGAATTAGGATTAGAATTGGTAAAATGATGGTTTGAGTTGAGTGAGTGCTTTGAGAATGAGATTGTGTATTGTGTTGATTCATTTGGCGCTTATTGTGATGATTGGTTCTATGAATTTATGTATATATATGTATACTCGGGGCCTAAGGAGAATAAAATTCACTTAGGAGTAAAAATCGAGAAAGAAAAAAAAAAGAGAAAAAAAAAAGAAAAAAAAAGAGTTGCAATAAAAAGAACCATTCTTCATCATCTTTAGAAATGATTTGGGAGTATTGTTGGGTCTAAAGAAAGTTCTTGTATTGTGTTGTGCTTGATGCTTAAGTTTGATGGTTGTGATAGCTTTTGGTTGAGCTTGTAATTGGTTACTAGGAGCTTAGTTCCCGGATTATGAGCACCACAAGCCAAAAGCATTCCCTACCTTAATTTTCTTACCGAGCCTCATTACAACCCTTACAAGACCTCATGATGATTATTGCTTGTAATGTCACTCACGGTGGAGATTGTGATGTGGATTTCAATTTTCATGGAGCTTAGTTGCATTGGATTGAGTTTGAGCGGAATTGACTTAGCCTAAACACAAGAGCGATGAGTGAAACACTTTATGTATCCGGTGAGGTTGGATTGAAATGTGCCTAAGCCTTTGAGTTGCTCAAATACATGTGAGGATGTTGATTATTGTCTTGTGCTTCCTATTTGGTGTGGATTGTGTTTTGACGAGGTGAATGCATGAAGGGTGTGTTTGTGGGATGTTTGATTGGATTGGCTTTGCTTTCTTGAGGACAAGAAAGGTTTAAGTGTGGGGGAGTTTGATCATGCACATTTTGGTAGTGTTAATATAGGCATTTAGATGTATTTAGGTAGGGTAAAATGCATGAGTTTAGAGTAGTTTTCATGCTTTCATTATATTTCAATTAGAGTCAGAATCTACGAGATTTGTGCATGATTTCAGGTGATTGTAAAGAGGTGAACCTAAGCTCGAGCCAATGTTGGTAGATTGGACGAGAATAGAAGAGCACGAGAGCCGAGGAGAGGAGCTAAAGATGTAAAGGATTGGAGCTGTCCAAGCTGACGACGCTGCACTAAAACGAGTCGTTTGAAGGCTGTATTTATCGGATCGAGGCGTACTTATACTTGTTGGAAAGAGGATTCGAAGAGCTACAACTTTCATGTTTACGACTTTTCCAAATTCGGCCTTGAAAATAGCGAAATCTGGACGTCAAGATTGCTGCAGACAAATAACTCGGGTGGAGCAAGAAACTCGGCCGAGTTGTGCTATGGTGCACCCGAGTTTTTTGCAAGAAACTGTTACGTTATGTTAATTTATTTTAATTTTAATTTCAAATAGGAGGGGGACATAAAACGTTGTTTTTGGTGGAACGAACGGAGGAGAAGAATTGGTACATAGCAACCATGGGAGACTTTTGTGATTTCTCTCCAACTATGAACATCTAAACTTCTTTGCTTGGGAAAATTAATCGAAGCTTCAGGTTTGCAATTTCATTGTGAGATTTCTATTTCTTAATACTCCTCTTTGAATATTATCAATTCTTTGCACTGATTGTTTAGGGTTTTCGTGAATTTCCGTTAGTCTGATCAACTGATGCCTTTTAATGATAATCTATAGCTAGATATAGTTGATTTCTGGTTGAATTATCTATATTCTTGAGTAGCAAAGTATGAATCTCTGAAACTGGTTGATTTAGGGATTTGTATAAAGAATTGATTTGCAATTGATGCAATAATTGGTTGTGCGTGTCGATTGTCTTTGTTGATTTCCTTTAAGCTTAATCGATTATTGAATTGAATCTTGATAGTTTCAAGGTTGTTTGATAATTAGGGTTTTCAGGGTCTGGTTGTCCTGTTAACTAGATTCGATAAAAAATTGGATTCAAAAGACCTAGTCTTTCCACAACAAAGTATTCAAGAGGAAGTTATCTTTTCGATATTAATGATCAATGAACAAACCTGATTGCTGAGATTGATTGACCTGAGCTATTCTCTTATATTCATTCATTCAATCTGTTTTATTTTATTGTTTTGCTTACTTTTGCATTCTTAGTTAGTTTACACCATCACAATCCCCCCCTTTGTTTTTTGTTCTTGTTGACACACTTGACTTGCATACGAATCATAGACTCTCTGTGGGATCGACCCGTACTTGCCAAACTACATTAGTTAGGTTAGTCGGATTTATTTGATAGGATTTAAGGCGACTAAAATCCTCTGTCAGTAATTCACATAGATGGGCTTATTCATAATCTCAGTAAGGAACGTGATTTCAAATTAGAAAGGGAATAGAGTGTACCTGTATTTCTCAGAAAAGGGCCAATTGAACTCCGATAGCAGCAGAAGGAGGACCAGCAACCATAGATCTTGGAAGCGTTGGAGGAGGACCAGCAGCCATAGATCTTCCATTGTTGGAAAGACGGCCACCTCTCGCGAATCTATTCTGATGAGAAGGTGGAAGATCATCATCCGTCCCTGCAATTCTCACGCGCAATTTCAAACCCTAAACTATCAAATTCCAACTCAATATCAAATCTTAACCCTAAATCATCAAAATCGAATCTAAATCCGTAAATAAAGAGTTTAGGGAGAAGATCCATACCAGAAGAGTTGCAAAACGAGGGATTGAAATCGAAAATAGAGGGGATGGGGGCGTTTGGTGCGAATCTGTGAAGAGGAGAAAAGGGGTTGTCGTCCGCTTTTCGCACCTCCCTGTCGCGAGTCGGGAGTCGATCTGGAATGAGATCGATTCGTCGTTCTAAGTGTTGTCGTCCTCCGCCGCTGCCAGGACCGAAGCCTTCGCCGCCGTCCAGAGCTTCCGCCGCCCCCGTCGCCGCCGGAATCTGCACCTTCTTCTTCCTCTGTCCGCTTTTTGCACCTCCCTGTCGCGAGTCGGCAGTCGATCTGGAATGAGATCGAATCGTTGTTCATCCGCGGGGCCCTAATCGTGTTCTCCAATGGCGCTCACCCAGGATTTGGCTCGGAGGAGGCAGCGAAGCCTCTCTCATCTTTTCTCTTCCCAGGTCACCTCCTACAACCGGTAATGAATAGTTCCAAAAAACCTGTTGTTATATTTGCTTGGAGGTAGAGAGGTTATTTTGGGCCAATTTTTTGACTTGTGGTCTATTTGTGCAAATAGGCCCATTTTTTGGTCTAGTTTATCAAATTGGCCCATGGTTTATCAGAAATAAGATCACATTCTCCAATACAACAATCCCAACTAATTCAGATTTCAATAAGATGGTTCAATCATCTGTCAACAACTGGTTGGGAGCATGTAATTTCAATTACAACTTGGATTCTAGCTCCCATAACCGCTGCTCGGTAAGATCAGTGAATAGAAACATAATAATAACAAAATGATAACAATATGGAAAAAAACACTTGTAGGCACAGTCAAATTAAACTTCGGCGGTTCCATGATTTCTAACCGAATTAGTTCCTTTGGCTACATCGTTAGGGATTGGGTTGGCCACCCAATTGCTATGGGATGCTAGAATGTGGGAAAGCAAAAATAGAATCATATCAAGGCTGAAGCTCTAGCGTTATTGTTAGAGGTGCGGAAAGTAGTGCAGCTTCATATTTCAAACCTTCTAATAGAAGGGGACTCTCAAATAATAATCAAACACCTACGAGACAATATCCGCGGCTCGTGAAAAATCAAACTTTTTATGTCAGATATTAAACTTGTTCTTCAAAGAATTGAGAACATTTCATTCTCTCATGTGCCTTGAGACGACAACAAAGTGGTTGATAAGGTTGCACACCTTAGCCGCTTTGCCATGGGACGAGAGGTCTTCAATGATCCAGGTCTTCAGGACCCCATCCGAAAGGATGCTATCGGGTAGGCTCGGTCTACCTGAATTTTTACCTAATTAAAAAAACATATAGTTGTTTTACTTATGTATGTAGGACAACGATTTGTCACAAAGTGAAAGTGCAAATCACTTGCGAAAAGCTTGGAACGCAGAGTTAGTTGGGAGGATTAGATTGTGTATGGAAGGTTTGGAGGACTTTGAGACGTTTAGTAAGGTTCTTGGATCTTTTTTGGATGGGTAGATGTTGGGTAGAGCTTTGGAGGGTAAGTGGGACCTTTTGGGTATATGTTTCCCTATCCTGTTTTACATAAGTCCCATAGTATGGCCTTATACTTTTGTAACTTGGTTTCTTCGTCACATCTATATATTCATCGTTTCAAGGACAATTATTTTACTTATGTACTATAGTTGTTTTTAAAATCTATCTTTCCTTATGTACTATTATTTTTTTTAAAATCTATATTTCCAATGTCTCAGAAAATTACAAATATGTGGGTTTCAATTATGATTTCTCTCATCTTTATGTTTGTGCAGCGAGGTCCAAATTTCTTGTATGAGAATGAACTTAAACTATGTGTGTGAATTGTTAAAAATTATCAACAAAAAAGTTAAAAGCTTATAATCCTCCATCCAAGCATCGTACACACATATGCTTAGCACGAAATTTAATAGTGGAATTGAATTTCAACCCACGACAGCAAGGCACGGACGAGCAGTGATGGATCTAGGATTATTTTTTTATTATTAAATAAGAATCCAAGATCAAGCAAGCCTGATTCTCAAGAGGCCGACGAATCGGTAGACGGAAACTACCTAAATATACAATAAGAACATAAAAGGACGCTATGAAATAAACAAAATTAAATCTACAAAAAAACGATCTAAGTAGAACTAATCCTAACAGTTGCGAACAATGGTGAAGAACGAAGCTAAGCACCATCGAACAGCAACATCGCGGCCAGCGGTACAGCAGGAATCTTCTCATGTGAGAAGTGCAAATGAAACTCCCAGGATGCTCCTTCCCGGATATGGAGTCGCCCTGAAAGCATCTAGGGGTGTTCATTACCGGGTATCTGACTCGACACGGATAACCGTGTCGGATACCCGAAACCGTTAACAATCAAAATCTCAATCCGAACACGATCCGATAAATGTCGGGTATCCGACACGGATACACGAATTGGATCCGTGTATCCGAGACGGATACCCGCCACGACACGTTTATCTTTTGTTCTACAGATTTACTCGCAGTATTCAACCAAAAAAAATCGATCATTCCATTCAACCTCAAGTAAAGAACATCAGTTACAAGTGAAACATCCATTACAAGCATCAAATAGCGTTTACAAATTAACAAATTCGTGTTTAATAAACCCTAAATACAGAGAACGGAAGGGGGAGAAACGACCGAATTAGAGATGGAGAACGCATAACTGCTCGCCCGGAGATGGTGAGTATTGTGACCTTCTTACCAAGAGATGGAGAAAAGGACCGAAATCTCGCCGAAGAATATGATACTCTGAGATGGAAAACATGAGATCTGATGGAGAAGAAGACCGAGATCTCGCCGGAGAAGATGATACGCACAGATGGAGAAGACGAGATCTGAACCCGATGGTGAAGAAGCCCCTCAAGCCAGAGAACTCACCGGAGAATACGACAAAGATTTCGCCGGAGAAGTTGAGATAAAGGGGTTGTGAGTGGTTGTTGTCGGTCGGCGATTTTGAGAGAGAGAGAGAGAGAGAGAGAATGGCTGCTGAGTGCTGAGTGTTGTCGATCAGTGTGGGTGAGAGGGGATTTGCATAGGCTTTTAGGGTTTTGAATTGGGCTTTAGGGTTTCTTTTTTAAACATAAAAATATATAAAATAAAAAAGGAAAGGGGGGAGAACGTAGGTTAAAAAAAAAAGCCATACTCACCTCAGCAAGTATCGAACTCGGGAGTATTGGGTTAAGGCGCTGAGCTTATACCAGTTGAGCTAGCGAACTTTACTTGTATTCTTTGGACTTCATATATATTAGTAATATTATTTTCGTACCTAAAAAAATAATAATTTAAACGGTTCGTGTCGGGTATCCGACAAAGAGATTTGCCCGAACCATATCTGAACCGTTTAATGTCATGTTTTAGCGGTTCGTGTCATTTTCGTGTCGTGTCTTTTCAGTTTCGTGTCTTTTCGTGTCGTGTCGTCGTGTTTTCGTGTCGTATCAATTGTGTCGGGTTTTTCTGCACACTCCTAAAAGCATCACCTCGACCCCAGCCAGTCCCGACTCCAGACTTCAAGCCCTCAACCAAGCAGAAGACCTCCTAGAAACGCCGAAAGTAGAGTCACACACTGCTCATGCAAAAACGCCAAAAGATTTAGCCAACCGGACTGGAATTCGATCAAGCCCTTTCGAGATTTAATCAAATACTCAAACCCTTTCAAGATTTAGTTCAAGCCCTTATGGGATTTAGTCGGAACCTTTCGGGATTTTGTATTGGATATAGGATTTTGTTAAGGAAGGGCTAGTTTTTTGCTAATAATATTTTATGTATATATGAAAAATCATATTTTGTTTAAATATATTGAAGAAAATCATATATTGATTACATAAAATTGTCAAAACTTGAAGTTAAAGGGTTGAACTTTGAACCCATGACCGGTTGAAATAGCCACGCATGAAACAAATAGAAAAAAAAAACGCATTTAACAAGTTCAACCTGCAACACTATAAGTGGAACCAATGCCAAACAAAAACCAATTAGCTAGTTGAAGAAACAAATGAGGACCAAGCCAAGCATCATGGTAGCACCGATGGTCACTGGTACATTAGGAATCAATCTCTTTGTGGGTGGTGAAGACGGTGCTCCAATGAAGTGTCTTCTGAAAAACGGAGCCGTCACAAACACACCACCTCGACCTCGGCCAGCCCTGGCTTAGATTGTTGCACATTCAATAGCTCAAAACATCACCGAGAACACTTGTGACATTGACCCTAAAAAACCCAAACAAACTATGCTAAAGGCTTCTCCAAGTTATATAAATATATTTATAACTTGATCTAGTTTTTAGTTTTTTTTTATTTCTATTTTTTTTTTAAACTTGGGCCTTAAGGAGAAGTTAACTTTGTAGTCCAATGAGTTAACTTTGGTTCTTGCCTAGCAAGCCAAGGATCCGATAAAGATGCCGACGATGGGGTGGTGGATACCGATGCAACGATGGAGGTGGCTACCGGTAGATGGGAAGAAAGAACGTGGCGTCAAGAGGATATAGGGAATTGATGTGGTGAAATTCCTCGATTGAAGATGAGATTCCTGGTTTCAAGGAGATAATTGATCTCATAAAAGGTTAGTTGATATTCGAGTTGGGCAACCGAAATCAAAGGATTCCAGTGATGAGAGTGAGATTGGTGCGGTGATATAGTGGAGATCCATGAAAATGATATTAGCGGGGGGTAACACCGATGATGGTGGTAACAGGTTGTGTGTGCGGTACAGAAATTACCATACCAACCATGTACCGACTATGTTGGTAACCATCGTGATTGTAACCACGTGAAGTTGGTACGGTAATGGTAATAACATCTGAAATACCAAGATTACCCAGTGTGTGTGTGTGTATGTATGTATGTATGTATGTATGTATGTATGTATGTATGTATGTATGTATGTATGTATGTATGTATGTATGTATGTATGTATGTATGTATGTATGTATGTATGTATGTATGTATGTATGTATGTAAGTAAGTAAGTATGTATGTATGTATGTATGTATGTATGTATGTATGTATGTATGTATGTATGTATGTATGTATGTATGTATGTATGTATGTATGTATGTATGTATGTATGTATGTATGTATGTATGTATGTATGTATGTATGTATGTATGTATGTATGTATGTATGTATGTATGTATGTATGTATGTATGTATGTATGTATGTATGTATGTATGTATGTATGTATGTATGTATGTATGTATGTATGTATCAGGGCCGGACCTGAGATTTTGAAGGCCTGAGGCGAGAATTCAAAATGGGGCCCTTTACTACTTTCAAAAATAACAAAGCAAACATTAAACTATAAAAAAAATATATCACTTCACCAGTTAAATGTAGGAAAGTTCCAAAATCCATCACTAAAAAAGTAATATTCATAGTGAGGCTAATGAAAACTAAAACATATACATCAAATTCTAGTAATTTGCAACCTAAAAAATGTCATCACTTAAATACAACTCGTCTCGCTGTCTTGGATGCAAAAGTATCAATTAACTTTGCATAATCAACCTGCTCAACCACATTCTTTTCGATCGATAACATAGCCAAGTCATTCAGCCTCTCTTGTGTCATAGTGGATCGAAGATAAGTTTTGATTAACTTCAACTTGGAAAAACTCCTTTCATCAGATGCTATTATAACTGGTATGGTTAACAAAATCTGATACGCAACATATGCATTTGGATAACATTCATCCATCTTCCTCAAATAATTCAACACATCTATTGCTCTGCTTGTTTCTGATGGAAGTAAGTGCCTCAATAGTTGCAATTCTAAACATAAATCTGACCCATCAATATCAGAGTGCCCATCATGTGTAAGAAAATTTTGAAGATTATTACATGATCTCAAAAGGCTAGTATCATCAGCAATCTTTAGCTTATCCACATTAAACAAAAAGCCAAAGATCTCCTCATATTTTTGAAATTGCTCAAACCGAGATTGAAGCGAGGAAAGTGCTTGATTAATTACAAACAAAAAGTAGTTAACCCGAAAAGATTCTCTAGGTGATTGACGTACCTCTTCACTATTGATCTCATCATATTGCCTCTTTCTTCGAATGATGCGTTTCTCTTGAAAGACAACTTCAATTCCCATTTCAGTTGCTATGTTTTCTGCTTCTGCCATGGCCTGATCAAATCCATATTCTCTACACTCTTGAAGAGAAGAAATAAGCCCTTTTAATTGGGTGATAGCAACCTCGATATCCATATCCTCTTTCTGGAGAAACTTACTCACAATATTAATTTGATGTAGCAACTTGTACCAGATCACCATTCCAAGCAAAAACTCAAAATTTGCAAGTTCAAATTGTACTAGGCCTTCGGCTTCACTTTTTGTTTTTGGATCTTCACTAGTTGACAATTCAACTAAAGCATCCATAATTAGAGAAGCTTGCTCTTTTATGGGCTTCACACTCTCCACATGGCTTTCCCAACGTGTTTGTGAGAGCGGCTTCACTGTAAGTCCCTTCACATGCTTTTTTAAAATTTGCCATCTCTTAGTAGAAGAAGAGAATAATGTGTAGATGCGTTGTACAACTCCGAAAAATGATACTGCCTTAGAACAAGAAGTCACCATATCACATAATGCCAAGTTGAGAGAGTGGCATCCACATGGAGTATAGAAAGCTCTAGGATTAACTTCAAGCAATCTACTTTGCACACCTTTGTACCTCCCTTTCATATTGGACCCATTGTCATATCCTTGACCTCTTATATCATTAATATCAAGGCCAAGTGACAGGAGGAAACTGTCGTTGTTCCTACCAAAGTATAACTCAAACCTACAAACTAGTATAGTCAGCAAGTAAGAGGTCGATCCCACAGATAATCAAGTATTCCTAAGCAATGTATATTTACCAATTAGTAGAAAAGAGGGGTTTTGGTGATTGAAGATGATAAAATAATTATAAACAAGTTAATAGAGATAATAATTGAGAAAGTAGTTCCATCTACAAATATCCACGTTAGTTTGACTAGTTGATCCTTGATTCTTCTTCAAATTCTCTTTTCATCCTATTATTGTTCCTGTCCTGATCTTGTGTAAATTACTAGTCCTACGAGTCCTAGTAACCCTTACTAATTAGATAACCCTAACACGATCAACATTTAATCTAATAGTAGCATTAAGATTAAGGATTAACCAGGATACATGCAACACCAAGCTACGAGTCAGCATTTAACATATAATTGATTCTCTACACACCAGTTTAGTCCTACGAGTCCTAAAAAGGCATGATTGCTACCATGGATTAAGGTTCGCTACGAGGAATCTACAAAATCCTAGCAGTAATCTCTACTAGTTGCGCGGACTAGAAGAAATCAACAATATTCGCAAAAGAATCAATACGAATCAATAGGAAAAGAAATAAACTTTGAGTCCCCGGCAACGGCGCCAAAATTTGACAGGAGGAAACTGTCGTTGTTCCTACCAGAGTATAACTCAAACCTACAAACTAGTATAGTCAGCAAGTAAGAGGTCGATCCCACAGAGAATCAAGTATTCCTAAGCAATGTATATTTACCAATTAGTAGAAAAGAGGGGTTTTGGTGATTGAAGATGATAAAATAATTATAAACAAGTTAATAGAGATAATAATTGAGAAAGTAGTTCCATCTACAAATATCCACTTTAGTTTGACTAGTTGATCCTTGATTCTTCTTCAAGTTCTCTTTTCATCCTATTATTGTTCCTGTCCTGATCTTGTGTAAATTACTAGTCATACGAGTCCTAGTAACCCTTACTAATTAGATAACCCTAACACGGTCAAGATTTAATCTAATAGTAGCATTAAGATTAAGGATTAACCAGGATACATGCAACATCAAGCTACGAGTCAGCATTTAACATATAATTGATTCTCTACACACCAGTTTAGTCCTACGAGTCCTAAAAAGGCATGATTGCTACCATGGATTAAGGTTCGCTACGAGGAATCTACAAAATCCTAGCAGTAATCTCTACTAGTTGCGCAGACTAGAAGAAATCAACAATATTCGCAAAAGAATCAATACGAATCAATAGGAATAGAACAAGAATATAAATCTCACAACTTTATCAAACCAAAGCTTCAATCCATAGACGAAACGGAAGAGTTTAGCACTCCATGGCCATGGAGGCTCTTCTCTAGGGTTCTCTCAATTAATAATCTCCAAGTGCATAAACTAATGAATTAGATCCCTCAAATAAAACCCTAAAACTTCCTTAAAAGGCCTCAAAAGAGTCGGCCAAATAATAATTCTAAAAACTAATTAAAGAGATAAAAAGTCCTTTAACAGATTCGGCGTTTCTGCATAGGCCGCGGGGCAGCCAGCCCAGGCTGCGGGGCGGTCAGGCGATTTCGAAATCCTTCGTCAGAGCTACGGGCCGCGGGGCGGTTTCCTTTGCCGCGGGGCGGCTTTTACTGTTTACAGAAAGTTTTCCTCTTCGAATTTGGTCTCGATATCAACACGAAAGTTGTAGATCTCGGAAAGAGCTTTCCAACGCATGGTTATAATAGTTAATCGGACCACCGAGGCCTCCAGAAAGTGCGAAACAAGTTCAGCATGTCTGGCGACAACTTCTGCTTACTTGTTCTTCACTTAGGCTCTCTAACTTCGATTCCGCTCCCGGGCTCTTCACTTTTCCACCTCCTCTTCACTATTCCTTCATCCATGAGCCTCCTCATTCCTCGTCGGATCCACATATACCTGAAATAATCCATAAAAGCGTGTAGATTCCAACTCCACCAACAACACAAGTATAAATGCAAATCTAGCTTAACCTTATACGTTATGCACATCTAAATCATGCTAAATGCATCCTAATATGCCTACCTAAATGTGTGCTATCACCAAGTTTGCTTAGAACAGATTGAAGCTCCTTAAAAAGTCCAAGCCCTGATGTATCATCAACCTTCAAAAACTCAAGCCAGAATTCTTCCACCGATACCTTATTTGCTGAATCATCCACACATCGAACTATGAGAGACATTTGCTCTTCATGTCTTGTATCTGGAGTGCAATCAAGTATAACTGAGAAATACTTGGCTTTTTTTATCTTTAAAAGAATAGAACCTTTCACATCAACAGCTAACATATGTATCAACTCATTTTGAATCTTAGGGCCAATATACGAATAATGAGTCTTCCTTTCTTGAATACGGTGTAAGTGCTCTGCCATTACTGTATCAAACTCAAAAACCATTTCAACTAGCTGTAAAAAAAATCCGTTATTGTGAACGAAAAGCTTCTCACAATCACCTCTTAGTGCCAAATTATTCTTTGCAATTCTCTGAATAATGGCAATTATCCTCTTCAAAACTTTCTTCCAATGCTCTTTCTCTTTATTGATGGCTAGTTGCACACTTTCATCAATTGTCTTTTTACTCTGAAGTCTTCTTTCAAGCTCAAGCCACTTAGTCATGCAATCTATGTGGTATCTACTGGTTTCGTGAGAATTGAGAGCCCGAATAAGATTTTTCCAATCACAAAATCCTTCACTAGCTTCCTAGTTGACCAAGCAGATTCACTGTACTCTGTCTCTTGAACAGTTTGCAACAAAAGCAAAAGATCTTGTCTAATGAAATAGAGTACAAAAGCCACCTTCTATCAATCTTCTCACTGTTAACAAGTTGCCTCATATAATGCTTCTTATCAAAATGCCTTCTTGAACTATCAAGGGGAAACAAAACACCATCTTCTCTTTTGGGGCCTCTTTTAACAAGAAAATCCCTAATATTCTGTCCAATTTGTCCCAATTTCCGGGATCATCAACCGCTAAAGGGAACAACTTCTCCTGGTTTATATCATCTACATTCTCGGTCACATCAGTCATCTCTTCCTTCTCTTGATCTACATTATCATTGGCATCTCGATCAACTTCTTCGTTCTCATTATGAGTAATCTCTTCGTTAACATCTTGATCAACTTCTTCATTGACACTTTGAGTAATCTCTTCATTGACATCTCGATCAACTTCTGCGTTGGCACTTTGAGTATTGACATCTCGATCAACTTCTTAGTTGGCACTTTGAATATTGACATCTCGATCAACTTCTTCGTTGTCACTTTGAATGATCTCTTCATTGGCATCTTGATCAACAACCACATTAACAATTTGCTCATCCTCTTCATTCACATCTTCATTAACAGTTTGATTACTACTAAAATACTTCTTGATATTACCGACTTGACTTTGAGTCAATGCATCTCTTCGCTCCTTCAATTTTCTCTTTTTAGCTCCAGATAGATGCTTTCCCATCTTCAATTTATAAATAGTTTAAAACAATTTTCATTAGGCTATATACACAATTAAACATAGATAACAATTTGTGAAAATAAATTTTAGATTTTAGAAAACTAGAAACAAATACAATTCCTAAATCCTAAAGTTAGAAGACAACTAGCAACTTAGCAAAGGGGAGTACGCATCAGCCAGAAATCAGCGAGCCCAACAGCCCGAAATCACCCAGTGCAACAGCTAGCGCAACAGCCAGAAATCAGCCAGTGCAGCAGCCAGAAATCAGCACCCAACACGCAACAACACATGGCTGAGCCAGAAATCAGCACCCAACACGCAGCAACACTGGATAGTTTTTGATCAACGGTTGAATCGAATGATTTTCGATCAAAATTGAGTGATGATTTTTGAATTTTGACAATCAAAATTCAGGGCTGATTTTTGCAAGTGAAATCAATATTCAAACAACAATCTCAAAGACTCAATCTCAAAGACTCAAACAGCAAAGTAGTTAAGTGACAATTTGGTTTTTTCCAAACACTCAATCTCAAAGACAGGGCTGATGTGGGACGGAGTTTTATGACAGTAAGTAAATTGAAATCAAACACTCAATCTCAAAGACTCAAACATCAACAACGACAGCAAAGTAGTCAAGTAACAATTCGGTTTTTTCAAACAACAATTCAGCAATTACCCTAGAAAAGTGAAATTGAATCATCGAAAACCTAGCCTATTGAAATGAAATCAAAATTCAACGACAGCAAACAGACTGTTAGGCATTTCGGTGCGCCTGTGCGGGTAACTGCTGAGTCGGCAGGTAGTCGGCGATTGAATCGGAGCAACGGTGGGAGACTGGACTGGCGATCTCGAACTCAAAGGGCGAAGGCTCAGAGAATCGATCAGAAGTTAGATTTCAAAGGATTGAACGATTGAGCGAAACTGGCGTGATTGCGCGTGTCCTGTGCGTGATTTCTTTTTTTTTTTCTTTTTTTTTTCCTTCCGTTCGTTTAACGCCTGTGGCCCTGTGTTGAGTATTCAATATTTTTTAATATATATATATATATATATGGGTTGGGCTCCCTACGCGATGTGGGCCTGAGGCGAAGGCCTCTTGGGCCTGCCCTCAGGTTCGGGTCTGGTATGTATGTATGTATATTATTGTTATTTTTATTTAATGTTTTTACCTTTGAGTTTTAAGTTTTTAATTTTAAGTTTTTACTTTATACTAATGAGTTTTGACCTAAATTGTTCATTTTTAATCTCTTTGTTCAAACACATCCAACTAACCAAGCGGCAACCCTAGCTCCCACTCTCTAGGTTCCCCTCTCTAGTCTTTCCGTTCAAGGCTTCCGATCGTTCAAAGCTCGCCCATTCAGCCGTTCAAGGCTTCCGGCCTCCCGATCCCTCCGGCCATTCAAGATCTCCCAATTTTAAGAGGTGTTAACCATATTATTTTTGGTAACATATTTTTCCGTTCGATAAAGTTGATGGCTATTGGATGGTAGCTAAGGGGTTTAAAAAAATACAAATAGAATTGTAGCTTGGTAACCATGGTAATGTACCGATGGTAACCACGACTTGTGGTTGATACGAAGTATGAAAATTAGCGTACCAACACTTGGTGGTTAGTACGTGGTAATCACCAAAAAAAATAATTATTTACCGTACCATATCAACCCTTGCCCATAGGGGGTTTGCCTTCGGCTCCTCTCTCTAAAAGGGGTTTTCACTGCACTATGCATATATTGTTCTCATCATCTGAGCTAAGTTGTTGTCATGATTAGTTACTTTATTTTAACTATTTTAGTCATAAAATTAGTAAAAATTACTTAAAAATACTTTTTTTTTGGTTTTTTCTTTCAAGTTAGGAGGGGCTTCAACCACTCAAAGTCCCCTCTTAGATCCATTTCTGTAAACGAACATCTCATCCTTAACACTAGAGCAAGAAATCATTGGTATTTCTAAAACACCTTTGATTCAAATTAATAATGCATACGCTCTTATCTTTTGCTTTACGTCATCAGTGACTTGTGAAAGTGTTTGTACTAAATCGAGATAATGAGTCGTATTTGTTCTCTAACCATTTAAAGTGGTAGATTCAACTAATCTAAACCTTTCCAAACCTACTGAAAGCTTCAGATTCTTATATGACAGGTTGTTGTGGTGGCTCAACAAAGTCCGATTTCTCCCAAATCATTGTTTTGTATAATAAATACAATGTGTTCCTTCTTTGGAGTCTCGTCTTCACATCTTAGAAGATTGAGTGTTACTATATATGCTTTTCAATAACGTCACTCGGATAATTGGTTTTTCTCCTACCATCATCTTCAGTAACATGCATGTTTGATTATTTAGTTTTGCTTAATGTTCTTCCACGCCTTCTCTTCTAGCCTCGATTTCTTTTGTCATCCATTGTTTTTTTTATGACGTGAGGTTTTGATGTTGTCAATTATATATAATACTCCACGAGTCCGAGCTCTAGTCTGCAAAACACTTAAATAGAAAAAACATAACGGCTTGCTGCCCTAGCTTTTTCTTACACAAAGTGGGATTTGAACCCTTAACTTATTGTAAGGATATCCCTCCCTTGCAACGAAAATAAGAGGTCATTAATTATTAATTTTCTCGATAATGGTTGGTGTGTTTTGTATTTTTTTTTATACAAGTCAAATGTTTAAGGGTGGTCAACTGCGGTTGAGCCACCACACGAGGGCGTTCTTACGAACAAGATCGTCTATCACAACATCAGTTCTCCAATCAGAGGGAGTCGACCTCAAACCAATGTGTGCGAGGACTGCGAGCTAATCAGCAACTCGACTGCCCTCTCTCAAAGTATTGGAATACGAAACACGAACAGGATCGACTGATGACAAGTGTATTCGACATCACAATCTCTCACGGACACGTCCACATCCCCTTGACAACGTTAATCCCCATTAGACAATCGTCCTCCACCTCGAGATATGTGATCCTCAGCCGACGCGCTTCCATCATCCTATGAAGAAGACTCAGAGTGTCCGTTTATAAGGTCGATGACTTACTACAGTTCTGCATCCCACACTTTAGAGATCGACCATGGTCATCACGAATAACAAATTCCAAACAATGATTTCAGATAGGGGTGGGCGTGGGACAGGACGGGATAGGATTTATGCGGGACGGGATTTAGTACTTTTTTTCCAATCCCTCACGGGACGGGACGGGATGGGATGTGCCTTATCCCTCAAATAAAAAACATTATAAAAAAATTCTAAAATTCCTATATATTTTGCGATTTTCAAGCTTATATATATACATAATGTTTTTCATATAGATATACATATTGATAAACTTATTTTTATATACTACGTACAATGTATATCATACGTACACACACACACTGTAAAAGAGTCTATCTATAGATAAGCAATATATACAGTGTATATACAATGTATATTGTATACCATATATACACTGTAATTAGTATACATACACTCTAAAGTATATATACAAACCGTATCTATACATTGTTATTATTATTATTATTATTATTATTATTATTATTATTATTATTATTATTATTATTATTATTATTATTATTATTATTATTATTATTATTATTATTATTATTATGATAACTATAAAAAGTTTTTACATGAAATTGGATGGGAGCCGGCTAACAAGCTGAGCTCCGCAACCCTTCTGAATACTAAAAGCAACTCTAATCAAAGTGTGACAAGTATCCCTACTATATCCAGGTATCCCCTTAGCGACCCCACAAACCCGCTTGAGAAGTCCCATGGCATCATCTCCTAAGTCACCAATAGTAAAGAAGGAAAACGGGATAAAATGATATCATTTTTCTCTGCAAACATCCTCATATTTTTTCCTCTTGTTTTTCGTGGCTACCCTAGCCGCCCTACCTGGAATGAAACTTGAAAGACCAGAAGAGCTAAAGATAGAAGTACTCGTAATGTCAACACAAGTGTCCTTGCCCTGGAACCAGTTATAGAACAGAATATCAGCTGGACGTAGCTCACCCCCGTTGTCATCAACCATACCGGTAGGCGCCTCTTTACGAACCGAAATTCCAACCTTCAAGCACTCATCATATAAAACATCACGCACCATATTATATCGGTGCTTAACACCAATATCAGCAGCACAAGCCAGGGCGTGATCTCCCCACGGATCCAAAATGCCTTTCTCACAAGCAGGACATTTGGCTCCTGCCTGAAACAACTCAATCCCAAGACGATACTTAATGATGGACCGAAAAGTAGCGGGGTTCATAACCTGACCAAGGCCGGGTATAGGTGCAGCTTTTAGCCATTGTTTGGCCATAGGGAGCTTCAGGTTTGCAATTAGAGCTTCTTGCCTACTAGAGTAAGAGAAAACTCCATCTTGAGATGCTTGTCAACATGATTGTAATAACAGCTAGCCAATTTCTTCATTAGATAGGGGGCCGGCTGTAATGTACTCATGTCCAATTCATCCTTACCAATGACCTTACTCCACCTAGAAGTCGCTGATCCAAAAGCATCCCCATCACCAACTACTCCAGATCCCCTCAAAATACAATCCTGCAAACCACGAGACTGAAGCCTCGAAGCAAGAAAAGCGTAATGAAGTGTGTCTGCCGCGGTGTAAACTCCCAGCCCACCATAATCGATAGGCATAATGGAAAGGCGCCACTGTATAGGGCCAAATCCTGATCCTCCAAGCGTAACTATATGTTCAAGTGAAAGTCTCAAAGAATCATCAAAAACTCCCTGAGCATCAACAAAACATGAAGGTGGGGTTGTTCGCATTGCGAAGGTGGGGTTATTATTATTATTATTATTATTTATTTTATTTTATTTTATTTATTATTATTATTATTATTATTATCAACAAATCATTTTTACAAAAAATTAGTGGGTAGCCGAGATACTATCCGGGCGCCCACTCCCTTAGAGATAACGAAACTAGGTCTAGTAAAAATATAAGTTGTTGCACGAGCTCCGGCATCCTGAGATACCGAGAATTTCTTAATCCGTTTCAGCAAGGCAACAACATCCGTATCCAGCTCACCCAACGAAGAGAAAGAGAATGGTAGGAAACCATAACCCGTTGTCGTGCACAAATCACGATACTTGACACGCTTACGTTGAGCAGCATCAATAACAACACGACCAGGGACAAAGTCAGACACCCCCAACAGAGTCAAGGGGGAGGATCACGTCAGATCAAAACAAACATCACGCCCTCTATCCTATAAATAAAGAAGCAAATCTGCCGGACGAAGAGGTCTATTGAGCCCATCCACCAAATCGATATCAACCTCCTTACCGGCAGAAATCCCAACCCTATAACAGATAACCAATAAGGCGTCACATAGGACACATCATGATCTCCATAGACATCACCAACAAAGACCCGAGAACAAGCCGGACAGGGCCTATACATCGTGAACAACGGAACACCAAGCCGATAACTAAGCACAATGGGACAGGTCCTTCCATTCATAGTCTGCCCAAGCCCAACAATAGGAACTGCACGCAACCGATCGGAGGAGTGGGCACCCTGCTGAGACTTCCATAATGCCACCTGTCGCGGAGTCAAAGAGAAAACAAAGTCCGATGTAGCAGGCTAGCAGCAACCTTCGTGAAATATATATCTGTCAATTTATTATTATTATTATTATTGTTATTATTATTATTATTATATGCGTGACGGGACGAGATTTGCGGGATAAGGAATCCTCGTACCGCGTTCGGTTCCGCAAAATTTTTACGGGACCGGGACGAAATTCACTATTTTTTTTTTCAAATCTCACCGAGATCGGGACGGGACTGGAATTTACGGGATTTGTTCCCATCAATAAATTCAGATATAGTTACAGTTTGCACGGTGAATATCAAAGTTCAGATCTCCAAATCGGAGAAAAAAAAAAATTCAGATCTCCAAATACTGTATTTTTCAATCTTTACTGTTTTTTAAAGGAAAAGGCGGTTGTTTCTCGGGACCCAATTGGGTACAGGTCTAGTCTCTCCACTCGGCCTCCCGTCCAATCCTTACGATTTACAGAGTCATCAGACTCAAAAAAATCGATGATGGATTCCCTCCCCTCCGACGAAATCGAATCGTCGCCTCCCCCAAATCCACACACGATCACCACCACCACTTCATTTCCCACCCCCGATGATAGCAATCAACCCCCACCCATCCCACAACAACAAGATCTCCCCACCCAAAACCCTAGCTCTCCCCTCCCCGATTCCCACCTACTACAAACCCTAGAATCTGCCGATCCAGATCCCCCGCACCAAGATCCCGACCTCCACCACCTTCAAGACGATCCAGACGACCCCGAAGGCATGCCGATTACTCTGATTTCTGATTCCAATGTCGAGGAGAAGGAGATTGAGATTGAGGCTTTGCCTCCCTCTAGCTCCTCCCGCCGCGCTCCTCCATCTCGTCGCAAGAAGGGCTTGGTCAAGACCCCCCACCCCAAGACGTTAGCTGCCGTCGAAAAGAAGGTACAAGCTCTATCCCAGAAATGGAAGGTCATACCTTTTGTACCAAACAAAGCCCTCGACTTTTCGAGGCACGAGGAGAATTTGAGGCGATTGGGTTTGTGGGAGTTCGCCCATTTCGAGTTTGATAGCAAGATTAGGGTTGATCTCCTTGCGAAGCTGATTGTCACTTACAATTCAAAGGGGGGATGTAGTTCTATTGATGGTGTTAAGGTTCGGGTTACCCCGACGGACTTGGCTAGGGCTTTGAGTTTGTCCAAGAAGCCGAAGCCTGCGGATTCCGCGGAGGAGGAGGTGGTGTGGCCGGAGGATTTCCTTGCGTTTTTGGCCGAATTCGTGTCGAATTGGATGCTGTTGCATGAGGATACATGGATTCTGCCTAAAGAGATGATAAATTGGACTGGGATGATTAAGGAAGGGCATCCAGAGAAGGTGGATTGGACGAAGTTGATTTGGTTTATGGTTAGGAGGGAGGTGTGTCAAGGTCCAGAACTGGAGAACTGCTACTATGCCTCCCATTTGCAGCATTTGATTAGGTTTCAGAGGAAGGAATTGTTTAGGGAGAAGAGCCCAATGGAGGTACAGGAGGTTATAATGCTCAAGGAAGACGAAGAAGAAGAGGGTGATGTGAAAATGGCGGAATGTGAGGTTTCCCATGGTGGAGAGCCTGAGATGAAGCTTGAGAATGTACAGCCTACTGTCGCGGGCTTTGGCAGTGTTCAAAGCGAACAAAGTGTGGAAAATGTTGTCAATCTGGGTTTCTTGGGCAATGTTAGTGATGCCGAGAATGTCGGTAATCTTGCCCATGGTGATATTACTATTGGCTGTGTTGGAGGTTTTGAGAATCCCGAGACTGCTGGTCATCATGGGGAGATTCTTCAGAAGGCTGTTGAGCATGTAGAGATTCCGGAGAAGGCTGTTGAGCTTGTAGGTAGTCAGGAGAAGGCTATTGAGCATGTAGGGAGTCCAGAGAAGGCTGTTGAGCTTGTAGTGTCTCCGGAGAAGGCTGTTGAGTGTGTAGGGAGTCCGGAGAAGGCTGTTGAGCTTGTAGGGAGTCCGGAGAAGGCAGTTGAGCATGCAGAGAGTCCAGAAAAGGCTGTTGAGCAACAAGGGATTCTAGAGAAGGTTGTTGAGCGTGTAGGGAGTCCGGAGAAGGCTGTTGAGCCCGTAGAGAGTCCGGAGAAGGCTGTTGAGCCCGTAGAGAGTCCGGAGAAGGCTGTTGAGCATGTAGAGATTCCGGAGGCTGTTGAGCAGGTAGAGGTTCCGAAGACAGCTGTTGAACATGTAGAGATTCTGGAGACAGCTGTTGAGAATGTAGAGATGTCTGTTGAGCGTGTAGAGATTCCGGATAAGCCTATTGAGAATGTAGAGAAGGCTGTCGAGCATGTAGAGAATCCGGAGAAGACCGTTGATCAGGAGGAGAATGTGGAGATGGCTGTTGATCATGAGGAGAATGTGGAGATGGCTGTTGATCAGCTGGGGAGTATGGCAGCAGTTGGTGATCATGCTGTGAATCTGGACAACACAGGTGGTCATGCTGACAAGCTGGAGACCGCCACTGGTCATGTTGACGAGCAGGAGACCGCTTGTGATCAGGTCCAGAAGCTGGAGGCAGCTGCTGATCTTGTGATGAAGCTTGAGACCGCTGGTGATCTTGTGGAGAATATGAATGTTGCTGGGAATTATGCGGAGGATATGAAGATGGATGGTGATAATGTGGAGGATGCAAATATTACTCGCGGTGATGATGATGTGTATGATTTCAAATCAGAAGATGAGGATGTTCATGCCGATGATACCCAGATCCAGGGGACATCAGGCAATGACTTGATGGATTTCGAGCCAATCAAGGCAGATGATGATGAACAGGATATTTGGGATTTGCCCAGGAAAGACGGTGAGCAAGGGCATTTCTTGCGGCACTGTACTATGAGCGAAGTGGAAGTTGACGAAGAGCACACAGGGCAGGAGGATGGCCAACCCGAAGAGGTTGAAGATGACGAAGAGGAAGACGATGAGCAGGTTGAAGGGTTTGATGCTTTGCAGAAATGCAACAGTTTCAGTGGCTTATCTTCTGGCCATCTGATGCAAGCAATGGATCCATCACAAATACCGTATGCTGCTTCTGATTTCGGTGACCAGTCATCCCTGGGGCTTCTCTCGACCCGGGGGGACAATCACTTGATGCTCGGTGGGCCATCATCGCTCTTTGGCAGTGCTCCCAAGAGAGAGCTCGAGCATGACCCTGAAATGCCCGGCCATTCCCTGAACGATAGCCATAAGAGAATGAGAACCGAGGGCCCTTCTTGGGACCAAAAACCGCCAGACTTCGACATGTGCTTCGACCAAATGCAGCAGTGGCTTGCAAAAGCTCGAATGGCTTATATGAGCTCCCAGGATGCAATGATGAGCCAGCAGCAGATGATTAGTTACGAGCTCGGGAACAAGGACCACATTATCCAGCAGCTAAAACTAAGTCTCGAGGATCAGCAGAGGAGACATCAAGCCGAGCTAGCACGTTACGACAACGAGCTCTACGCAATGAACAGCGTCATCAGCGGCTACAGGAAAGCTCTGAAGAGCACCCAGCAAAATTTCGCTGAGTACAGGAAGCGTGCTGCCTTGCCTCTCGAGCCGCTCTACAAAGACGCTGGGGTGGGCGGTGTTGTCAAGACTGTTGCGGATTTGGAGAAAGAGCGCTTGAAGCAAGAAGAAGAGGACAGGGTGGCTCTAACCGCGTTTAAGAGTACAGCACAGAAACTCGAGGAGGAGTATTCCCAGACGTTCAAAGCGCATCTGGAACGGGTGGAGATGCTTCAAGCAAGGGTCCCTGACATTGAGAAGGGCGTCGAACTTCTCAGGGAGTCGATGAGGAAACGAAAGGAAGCATCAGAGACGGTTGGTTTAACTGATCTTGCCCCAGTGAATGTGAATGAAAATGCTGCAGTTGAGCTCTAGGACTATTTTGCTGTACTATATTGACATTAGTGTCTAGAACATCTGCCCTGACTCTTTGTTACATTAGTAAGTGGTCGAATCGATGCATCGTCGTAGCTATTACTAGTATGTTAGCTGTGTCTTATTTTGATGCTTGGATGCTTACTTGATTTAGGTATATCATCTTGGAGATGCTGGAAAGACATCAATACCTTATGATTGTCCCTTTGAAAAAAGACATCAATAGCTTATGAATTTACAATTGTTGTTAGATGTGTACATAGAGAGGAATAAACACAATTTACACAACAAGAAACGCACAAGTCTTACTTTAGGGAGTTCATGCAATTCAAATGACTTGAAGAGGGAGTGAGGATCAAAAACTGTAACACCCTGAAAGAGTACAATAAAATATTAAAATCTCACTTCCACAGAGAGATCCATGAAGCAGCTTGAATCGCTTAGAGCTCAATCTGAAGCTTAAGACAATGGCCAATCTAATAAGCAAAGTGCTTCAATTTATTCTTTGTATGATGTTGTTATTCTTAGTCGTCGAGTCCCGTTGCACCCACCAGCGGAAGTACGACAGCAGTGGCGTGGAGGCGAGGTTCAAAGCGTGGCTGCAAAGCCACGGTAAGCACTACAAGGACCACGACGAGTGGATGCTCCGGTTCGGCATCTACCAGGCCAACCTCAACTTCATCGAATACATCAACTCCCAGGACCTCTCATACAAGCTCGGTGACAACGAGTTTGCGGATCTCACCAACGACGAGTTCAAGGCGCTGTACGTGGGCCGCTTGATCATCCCACGGTCAAGCAACGGCAGCCACTACACTACACCGGACCCTCATCAGCAGCAACAAGCTCCTCCGGCGATTGATTGGCGACTAATGGGTGCTGTCACTGATGTCAAAATGCAAGGCGAATGCGGTACATATCGTCGCCTTTCGCTAAGTTAAAGACTTTGGTTAGCGACGAAATATTGCGACGTTTTGAACAGCGAAAAATACTCTTTGTTGCAGGAAGTTGCTGGGCATTCTCTGCAGCAGGGGGAGTGGAGAGCGCGGTCCAGATCAAGACAGGAAAACTGATGTCGTTATCGGAACAAGAGATCGTAGATTGCGACACAAATGGCGATGATAAAGGCTGCTTGGGAGGATTCAAAGAAGGGGCGTTCCAATACATCCAAGACAACGGGGTAACGACGGATCAAGTCTATCCTTACACGGGGAAGCAAGGACCCTGCCACGCACCGGCGACGAAAGCAGCCAGGATTTCGGGGTTGAAGACCGTCGCAGCCAACTCCGAGGCCAGCATTATGGCAGCGGTTGCGCTGCAGCCTGTGTCGGTCTCTGTGGAGTCCTCCGGAAGCGAGTTTCAGCTGTACAGCTCGGGCATCTTCCAGGGGAGATGTGGGACGGATCTGGACCATGACTTGATCATCGTTGGGTATGGCGAAGCCGAACAAGGCGGTCTAAAGTACTGGATCCTCAAGAACTCGTGGGGAACCGGATGGGGTGAGGCCGGGTATATGAGGATACTGCGCGGGGCAGCTCAGCCGGAAGGGGTTTGTGGCCTCGCGATGATGCCGAGCTACCCCGTGGCTTAGCCAGGAAGGCGCAACGAAGGCGTTGGTTAAGAAGGTTATGTTATATGGCAATAATATTAATCACAACACTTTGTCAATGAGAAAATGTTGTATACAATCCAAATCAAAACAAGTTTATATATATGTTGGTATATGTTTGTTTGATTCGCTATTTTGGAGTCTAATTCGAGAAAGGCTCGTTGTGAAACGGCTTAAGAGAAGGGATCGAACTTGTGAGCTCATGTAATGAACTTATGAAGATGTCGATTGAACTCACATACGAGATATATAGAACTAGACCTTAATCAAAAGTCTCGAGTTTGGGTCAAAGTGATCAAAGAAAAAAAAATCTTACTAATAGACAGATATGATTGTGGAAGACGTCTCCTCCATATCTTAGGGAAATCTTTCAAAAAGGTCTCCTTTGGATATGATTGTGGAAGACGGTTCTTCCATTAATGTTTGGGACAACCCTTGGATTGATAAAATCTCCCTAAAACCCTATCAGAATAATCACAACCCCAATATGAAGGTCTCATAGTTTATTGACCCTGGGAAACATCGGAATACTCATATGCTTCACCAGATATTCCCATCCAATCTAGCTAAGATAATCTATGACATTGATATTCCAAAAACTAACACACCAGACAAATTAATATGGAAATATAGCAAGGATGATGATTTTTCGACGAAGTCGACATACAAAATTAAAGAATATAATAGTGCTCTCGGTACGGAATCTGGGTGGATTTGGAAGCTCCATCTCTCTCCAAGAACCCAAAATTTTATCTGGAAAATCCTGACGGATTCTTTACCAACAAAGGCAAGACTGAACAAATTCTACAATCGAGTCTCGTTCCAATGCTGCCTCTATAACCTTGAAGATGAAGATGCTACTCACTTATTCCTATGATGTCAAATTTCAAAACAAATAATTAAAACCTATAAACTCAAAACAAACACTTCATTTTGTGGCATCACCAGCCCCAGCAACACAATGGAAAATATAGAACAAATTAGAAGGAGTAACCTGCGATTTGCATATTTATGTCTAACTTGGCATAACATTTGGGAATTCAGGAACTCGGTCATTTTTAAGAACAAAAAAGAAGATACCAATACTATTACTCAACGAATGGGTATCTGATTGGAGAGAGGCTTGCCAAACCACCAATGATCAGAAGAAGAAAAGACAAGGCAAGCACATCAAATGGACAAGGCCCCCAATCTCTGTTTACAAAATTAATGTAGATGGTTCGGTTGCAACAGATGGGGATTTCAAGATTGGGGGTATTGTCAGAGATTGGAACGGTCATGTTGTGGAAATTTTCAATAGCAAAGTTGCTAAGGGATCTGTAATCCACACTGAATCATTAGCCACGTACTTAGGAGTAAAGCTAGCCAGAAGCAAAGGATGGAAGAAGATCATCGATCATTGAGGCCTTGAGGGTGATAACGCGGAAGCTATCAAGGCAATTGAAAACAATGCCAACGTGCCTTGGGAAATCCTAAGAGTAATGGAAAACATCAAAAGATCAAAGTCAGACTTCTCCGTGATTCAATTTCAGCACTGCTTCAGAGAAGCCAACTCAGCTGCAAACTATACAGCTAGGAGTAATTTTGATCTTAATTTATGTACACTCCCTTTGAATATGGAACTTTGTAAAATCATCCGCATAGATGATCAGGGATGATTCTTCTTGGAAAAACGTCATATTGGTTGCCTACTGTAAAAAAAAATATAAATGAATAACACAATATTCATATTCACACATACACACACGCACGCATATTCACATAACTCAATATTCATATTAGTATTACACAATTTTTCATTTGTTACATCGTTGCACCATATTTTCCGTTTCATTATAACTCTTGCCTAAATTGGATTATACTAGTTGTTTCGATATAAATAATTCTTTTCATCAAAAAATAATCTAGATATAAATTAAAATAGCATCTATCAACATTACATATTTATTATCTATTAATATTTTTTGTAAGTATGACTATGAAATATTTTTTATTTATATTTTTGTCAATTAACTAAAAAATATATAGATAGATTGTGACTTATATAACTTTCTATAAACTATAATAAAATATTATTTTATTAATCTTTTTTCTTAGAATCAACCACAATGTGCTACATAGGACGTTATGCGTCGGTTTTAGTATATATGTAATATAGATAGATTATATTTTTTTCAATTAACTAAAATATAAATGGATAGATTGTGGATTATATAACTTTTTATAAACTATGATCACATATTATTTTATTATTGTTCCCCTACAATCCACCATAATGTGCTACATAGAACGTTATGCATCGTTTTAGTAAATGTAATATAAAAGATTATATTTTGTCAATTAACTAAAATATATAGATAGATTGTGGCTTATATAACTTTCTATAAACTATGATAACATAATATTTTATTAATTGTTTTCTTAGAATCAACCACAATGTGTCATATAGGACGCTATGCATCAATTTTAGTATATATATAATTAGCGTAGGTCTCATCTCATGCACGGAGAATACATTAATAAAATATTATAAATAATTTTCGATAGATTCCAATAAATAAAAAAATCTAAATATAAATAATTTTTTCAACCAAAAAATAATGCAGATTTAAATAAAATTAGTTTGATAGATTATATAATCTCAATATATTTCATTTAGATACTCTCAGAATATAAACAAAATTCACATTCATAAGATAAAATGTTTTTTTTTCTAATCTAACATTAATTGAATCTCATGTAATTTAATAGATAACTGATTTAATAAAATATTTTAATATTTTTATAAAATATATATGATATATTTATTATGTTAGTTTACTAAAATAAATATGCATGGATGTATTGTGGCTGAATAATATTTTTATAAATCATTTTAGGCTCAAAAAATAATATAGATATAAATAAAATAACAATTATTAAATAATTAATTTATATATGAACAATTTTTTTCACCAAAAAATAATGGCAAATTTGCTAAAATGACCCTCATATCCGGAAGGTTTGCATGAGTAACCCAATCCGGAAAAAATTTGCACAAAAGCGGATATCTGCTTGACAAGGGGAGCCGGTAGCCGGTCACCCTGTGGGGTACAGCTGGACTCCACTCTCGATTTCATGTACAGTGAGAGAAAGAGGGAGGGAGACATCTTTACTCCTGAAAAGTAAGGACCAGTGAGAGAGGAGGGAAGAAGTAGCTGCTGCAGTGGCAGAGGACAGAAGAGAGAGACAGAGAGACGGAGAGAGAGGGAGAGAGAGAGAGAGGTTAAATATAAATGTGCAGGCTGAGAGGACAGATAGATCAGTGAGAGTGTCAGTGAGGGGGGGAAATATTCTTTCAACTAAATTATAAGTTTAAGAGAAAACCAATTGAAGAAGGAAGGGTCTGGGGGGTTTATTTTAAGGATCACGTGTAAGCAGTAAGTTGTAACTGGACATCCATATTCGATAAACATGTCACATATTGTATTTCACTAGACACGATTGTAACTATGAAAAACACGGGTCATTAACTACGTACCATTATCGAATGGAGAAGATTTATGGGATAAGCATATTCTCTATAATGACATATTGTTTTATGTGTGCCCAATTATAATATTTACCCATATTTGGATGTCATGATCTCGTTATCTCCGGCCGCCACTAGCATGCTTTACCCATATTGGAATCGAATGGATAAGAGTGACAGTGAGGGGGCATAAACATACTTATAATGACATGGTAAGTTGAAGAGAAAAACCATGGAATAACAATAAAGTGGGTGGAGGTGAAATCGTGGGGCGACTGGTAATCGCGTAGTTGTCACTGGACACAACATGAATACGACATGCCAGACATTGAAATATACTGGACACAATATGGCGGAGACAGAATCACTTGCATTAATCAAATACGACACATGAGCAAACATTTAAAAGATAGTAGGAGAGAGTAGCAACATAGAAGACAGTGAAAACGAAATTTATGGTAACAAGCCGCGAAATTGTGGCTGCGTGGTGAATCTGTATCCATCCCAATCGAAGTGTGGGCGCATATTGCGGGCACGATGATCAGACGTCTCGTCGCTGAGTGGGAAGTAGACCGTGAAAGTTCGGTCACTCACATGACACCCCTTTAAACCAACTAGCCGGTTAATTAATACCGACTGGATAACAAACAGTTTTCCACTGGACACCTTTAGCAGTGGTTTTAGTAAAATTTTGACCTTTGTATAAAATTTGGTTTCCCACTCACGATTAATACTAAAAAAATGCAAAACCATAGAGAGAGGAGTATACCCATATTAATTTCAAACCATGAAATACATTTTCAAATAATATATTATGCTCAAAGAAATGAATAAAATTTTGACCCAACAATAACTTCAGAGAGACCAAGGGGGGGATCTTGTAGAGGGTAGATAAAGACATTTGATAAGACAGGAGAGAGAGAGAGAGAGAGAGAGAGAGAGAGAGAGAGAGCGGGAGTGAGATTAAATCTCCCGCCCTGTCATTTACGCCTTAAGAGAATAAGAGGGAGAGGAGGGAGGAGGGGGAGTCCATAAACCCATTCACGCGCTTGACACCTACTGGGGTTAACTGGACAGACATCGACTTCTTGGCGGAAATGAGTAAGTCATCCTTCCATTTAGGTTATGCGATACGTCTCTCCGTACAATATGTTCTTCTCCCTGTAAAACTTAATGTCCCCCCCACTAACTAATAGAACAGGGGAGAAATCGTCCGTGTGTATCACTGTATTTTTTGGCGGATGGTGGGATTGTGAAGAGGGCATTTGGGTCGTGAAGTCGTCGAGGAGTCAAAAGGCCGTACTGGTAGACGAAAGTATTGACTACGTCTCGCTGAAGAAACAACTGATGGCCAAGTTTAATGTCGATGGGAGAAGGCATGACGTCGAGCTCACATATGTAAAGCCGAAGAAGGAAGGGTGCAGACCTTTTTCCATTGGGGATGATGAAGACTTGCAGGCCTACAAGTTCGTAAACGGCCTTTCCGGTGAACGATTCTGGCCTATCGACCTCCATGTCTCCCTGGTACGCAAGGTTGGCGGCGATTTCACCACTACGGAAGGATCCACAACGGCCCATCCACTCGGGGGTGGGCCACACTTGACCCAAAAAGATCACCCACAGTTAAAAACGAAAACCCTCTTGGAAGGGGATGAAGAATTGGAAGTTGTGGTAGCACAAGGTGTCGATCGAGCAGGAAGAGGTGTCCAGTTCGAAACTAAGAGTGTCCAGTTAGAAAGCTCACTTGTCCAGTTATATAATCCACGTGTCCAGTTAGAACCAAGTGATGCTTTGTACAATGCAGTCGCTTATGGCCATGGGAAGCAGGTCATTTCTGTGAGCAGTGACGTCGAGGATGTAGTCAGCCCGTGGGATCATGAGGCGGAGCGAGCGGTAAGGGAAGTAGAGGAAGCATACGAACGCGGAAAAGGGAAGACCGGAGCGTTTCCGACGACTATGAAACTTGAACTAATAGAGTGGACGGGTGCCGCTTATGGGAAATTGCAGAAGCGCCGCCGCACATAGCGAGGGCATAGGAACTTCCATTTGCGGGGCCTTTCGCAATGAAGTAGATAGTCAGCCCATTTTGGTTAGACGCCTTTCGCAAAGAATTATGTTGCCTGTCTGCAACTTCATATGGGGGGTTTTGTTCTAGTTTGTTCTAGTTCTAGTTTGTTCTATTATGTTAACGGAATGCCATATGACATTACCCCCTTTTGACATGACACTATCAGATTTTGGCATGACATGAGCTTCATATTGACATGACATTAGCTTCATATTGACATGACATGTATCTCGATTGTCATGTCATAATTAAAAACCAACGAATACAACAATCCAGCAATAAGTGCATATCCAAATGTCTAAAACCAACTAACAAGTCTACACAAACCAACAATGTATACAAAAGCAATGGGGGAGTTTTTTTAAGGATCGGATGGAGTTGTAAGACGTCCGTTAAACATGGCAACACAAAGGGATTGGCGGTACGCCGCGATGAATGAATCGTCCAGGCCAAGGAAATTGGTGGCGCCGGTCGCGAGGAGCTGCAGGTAACGGATGACATATGGACCACAGTCGCCCCTACATCACAATAACGAAAAATGCTCACACAACCTTTGCCAATGTTTTCTAAATGAAAAGGCAATAATGACTTACGATTGTTTGTTTTGGGGAATCCCCTTCACCCTTTTGTACGCCAAGGGTTTCGGGACTTTGCCGACCCATTTGACTCGAAGTTCGGGGTGGCCGTTCATCAAAATGGGGAGGAGGTGGGTCACCGGCTTTAGGAGGCCCGGCATATGGCGCTCAGCGACGTGGCTTATGTCGGGATCGTAGACGTCCAATGTCCACTCCGCGAAGTTGATGTGAAGGGCCACCCAGTGCTCGTTCTTCAGATTCCAAGGTGCCAACAACGGGTCGACATCGGCCCAACCCGTCGGAAACATCTCCGGCAACTTGCCGTTGAAGTATTGGGTCACCGTGTCGTCCCCCTTCACCACCTCAAGGTCCCCCTTCGCGTCCGCCAGTTTCTTCTGCAGGAGATACCCCTAGAAGAAATCCAGAACGGCGACCCCTTCGTACTTGTCACCTGCGTTGATGTCCTTCCGCAGTAGGGCGCAAGTTTGCTCAATATGCTGGACGCAAGGAAAAATCATTAATTTGGAAGACCATATGAGGAAAAAGGTGATGACTCGAACCACAATGTGGAAACGTAAATAACCTCGGATGTCACCCAGTTGGTCGGTGATTGAAGTGTCCCAAAGAACTGCTTCGCCAGTAGGGTGCCTTCGACCGACCGGACGGGGTCACTTCCGTTCTTCATCCACACAGCGAACGCATCAGCATCTGCCGTTGTCCCCATGCCTAGCTCGACGGCATCCATTGGCTTCTTGCCCACACGCGGCTTCTTCGCTGGCTGAGTTTCATCTGCTTGGGACAACGTATCAGGATGTTGACGGGTGCTTCTTCTCGGCCGTATGAGGGGCACCTCAGCCTCAACATCGGAGGCACCGGGTGCCACCAACTACTCCTGCAACTTGAAGCCCATTGCGTTTAACATGACAGTAAACAAAATTAACATGACATCAGTTATATATTAACATGACAGTCTCATGCGCAAACCTTGTCCTTGTCCTTCAACTTGTCCTCCTTCAACTTGGCCTTTCCCTTCAACTTGTCCTTGCCCTCGTCCTTGTCCTTGTCCTCCTCCTCCGTGCCCTTATCCTTATCCTTGACTGATCCCTGAACCTAAGCACATGACCTCTCTGTAAATTAACATGACATACATTATGAAAAACATGATAGTCAGATGAAATGACATGACGATTCTGATCAGATACCGGGAGAACCTTACCTCCTTTCCCAGAACTTCCTTGTCCTTGTCCTCCTCCTCCTTGCCCTTATCCTTGTCCTTCACTGATCCCTGAACCTAAGCACATGACCTCTCAGTAAATTGACATATACTGGAATTGGCATGACATGTATTGATACTAACAGTACATCCATTACTAAAAACATGACATTAACAGGAAATGTCATGACGATTCTGATCTGATACTAGGAGAACCTTACCTCCTTTCCCAGAACTTCCTCTTCCTCTTGCTTCTTCGACTCCCTAGTCCCCTTCCACCGCAGTTCCCTCTTCATGTTTTCAATCGCCTCCTCAAGCGTCGCCATCTTCGAGCTTACCTCCGCGGATATACTCCTCAGCATGTCGTCCATCTTTGCCACTAACCGTGACTCTATCTCTAATAGGGTAGCTTGTGTCTGCGTGCCCTCCCCTGATTCTTGCGTTGACCCACTTGCTCTCTTTCGTTGTTTTTTTGGTGGGGGTTTGACATTTGCTGATAAGAACTCCCGGACTATGTCGTCGAAGAAGTTGTCCCGCTTGTCGTGAGTGTTTCGGGCATCGCAATATAAACGGGTTGCTCTCTCCACATCATCTGGGAGTAGAAGAGGCCTCACGGCTGCAGGGTCATTGAAGTGCCCGAGCTCCTTCGCCTCCTGCAGTCGGGTTTCGATTGAGGCATACTCGAGGTTCGGGTGATATGTTTGGAATCCCCGATCCTTCGCCTGTGGGCTCAAGATCAAGAACCCCAAACAGTTGATGGCCCGATCTTGTAATATTCTTGATATCCTTGATGTTTACAAGTAGTTACAATAAAAGGTTTTGAACTATACTAAGAGGAAAGAAGAACAAGTAATTAAAACTAAGTAAAAGGGCAACAGCGAAACAGCGACAGAAGCAATGCAGCAGCGACGGCGTTGGGATGGCCGCGGGGCGGCCAAGGAAGCCGCGGGGCGGCCCGGACAGTGGCGACGGTTCTGGGCAGACTCAGCGACAGCTTCTCTGATGCAGCGACGGTTTCTCAGGATGGGTTTCTCCTTTGTGTGTGGTTTGAGATTGTTCTTAGATCTTGATTTGGTATCGGATGAGCAAGAACATAAATTAATTGCGAAGGCTTTTGGATTGGGAATCGAGGGAACCTTTTAATCCTTAAAAGGGTTCCTCAATTATAATTCCGATCTAATTAAATCAATGCAAATACAAGAGTTTAAATAGGGAACTATACCAATTCTATCTTTACAAAAGATAGAGTTTTGGTAACTAAAGATAAATCAAATAATCTAAAGATATGTAAATCTTTCCTAAGATAAGTAAAACTAACTAAGGATAGAAAATTAACAACTTGGTGGAAAAGGAATTACCTAGATGAGATATTTTCCTTCCACCTTATTATTTCCTAATTGCATAAAATAAATATATCTAATTAATTAAAATTCGAAATTAACTAAATAAATATGTGGAAATTCGTCCAAACAGTGACAGCTGTAAAGATGATGAATTTCGGCCATTCTCGATGTCGATTCTGGAGAAACCTTCAACAGCAAAGTTGTAGATCTTTTCGTCCTCATTCCAACAAGGTATGGTACGACCTCATCCGATAAATATGGACTCCGAACGACCCATTTTACTGAGACGTCGATATGCTGTCAACCCATTAAGAACGAACTCAAACTTGAACATTAGATCACCTTGCTCCTTTGAACCTTGTTCCATGGTGGAGCCTTCTTCCTCCTTTTGAGGATGACACTCTTCGCCATCAATAGCCCTCGAATCGGTCTTGAGAACTCGCCTGGATCAAGATCATTGTTTGACCCACAAAAGGCCATCTTGATCTGCATCAGTTGCCCTCTCTCTCTTCCTCTTTTGTAAGCCGTGAGAGGCAGTTGGGGGTCGACAGTTTTGAAATTAAATTGCTTCCTCTCTCACTCTTCCACTCTCTCTCTCCACTATAACTTCCCCCACTTCCACTCTCTCTCTCCACAATAACTTCCCCTTGCCTCTCTCTCTCTCCACCACACTTCCTCTCTCTCTCCTCCTTTACCTTCTCTCCCCTCTATCCCGGTTATTTCCAACCAGCAAAGTTGCAATTTTTTGGTGGGGGGGGGGGGGGGGGGGGGTTTAACCTTTGCAATTGTTGTGGATAGTGGGTTAGTCTAGCAAACATTTCCGGGGCAAGGGTTATTTCCTTTAATTCCCTCAAAAATAATCTAGATATAAATAAAATAACACTTATCAAATACTACATATTTATCTATTAATATTTTTGGTAAGTATGACTATGAAATATTTTTTATTTATATTTTTGTCAATCGACTAAAATATATAGATAGCTAGATTGTGGCTTATATAACTTTCTATATACTATGACAACATATTATTTTATTAATTTTTATCCTACAATCTGTAGGAAAATTAGATGCGCAACGGGAGGGTAGAAAACTATTTTCTAACATCTAATTCGGGATCTCATGCATGAATCGATATGAACAATATAGGAAGGGAAAAGTTGTACCATTCTTGTGCGGAGCCTTGATTCGAAATCACCTTTGGAGAAAAGAGCCTCAAGCGCGACCGCTCTACTTGGTCCACACGAGCACGAGATTGGATCTCATTGTCTCCGTTTGCTAGAACGAACGATCGAAGGATTACACTCACACCTAACACTTTAGGGATGAGAGTGGGTTTTTGGTGGGAGAAGAAAAGATGCACAATTCCAAAAACTAGGTTAAGACTTATTCTCAATAAGTCTCCTTATATAGTGTGCAAATTAGGTCAAACTTATTCCTAATAAGGTACCTTTATCGTTTATTCTCTATCCACAATATCCTTCCATAAAGATATTATATCTATAATAATAACTTATTATTATTATTATTATCATTAATCAATTATCCAATTCCTAAAACTCTTTTGTGTGTGACCTTTTGGGACCCGAATAAAATAGCAATAAATTAAATCCAATTTAATCTATAAATTATAGTTGGCTTCTAGCAAAGCACTATAATTACCTAAATTATCCAGATTGTAAATCTCCATTTTAATCCTACTATATCATTAGTATTTTACACATCAATTAAAGGACACAAATTCCTTCATAATCGACCACAACGCACTATATAAAACGTTATGCATCAATATTAATATATGTATGTAGAAGATATAGAAGATTACCGCTAGTGATTAAATACATGCCCTTCAAAAATGCTACTCCTATGACATAATCACATTCATGCCAAAAGCAATGCTATACTAGACCATGAGAAGAGATGTTCAACCCGCTCGGCCTGCCCAATCCGTCTGGCTATATAGAATTGTATTAAAATACTACATATATTGATTATATAATTTATACTTCTACATCTATTAGTACTTTATTAATGCTAATTTAATGATTAATAATATTCAAATCACATATCAATTAAGAAATACAATACTATAATATTAAATAAATTATTTGCAAGATTTTTTTCCATTGAAACGTACCTACAATAAATATTATAGTGTGTGATTTCAAACTTTTGTACCTTTGTTTTGTATTAAATTTCAATCTTGTGGGATACTTATAGAGTTATAGCACATATTATAAAGTTTTGGATCAAATGTAAAAATAAAAAATAAAAATAATATTTCACAAAATTTTAATGATTGACCCGTTGGGCTACCCAAACCACCCATGTGGACGGACTTGGGCAAAGCAATTGGCCTAAAAACCAAATTTGGTCCAAATTCGACCCACTATTATGGGCCAAGATATTCGCATAGGGATGACAATTTCACCCGCATCTGATGTATATTTGTCTCACCCGACCCAAAAATAGTGGGTAAAAATCCGTTATAAAACGGATATTAAATGGGTGATGGGTAAACGGATGATGGGTCGGGTCGAATTCGAGTGAAGGTATTTCCCAACCATCACCCGACTTATATTATATAATTACACTATATAGTATAGATACAAAATTACCAATATACTCCCAAACCCCAATTAAACAATCCTATCAAACATGCTTCTAGCTTGAAGTGTTGATACTTGATAGTTGTGTGGATCTTTACACGTATTTGATCGAATTTGAATATATTTGTTAGTTGTTTATTCATCAAAATGTTCGACGTATGTTTTTCTATTTTTTTTTTTTGAATTTGATTAAGTGTATTTCACCCGAATTATCACCTAATCCACTCGATCCACCGATGGGTGATGGGTGGACGGTGATAGCGTCTGTTTAGTCATGTTTATTGGACACTCTTGGTTAGAGTTTAGGGCGTTTTACTCTAGCATTTGCCTATTTCTTAGCCATTAGTGTCCCATTTTGAGGAATCGGTGTCTACCGCTAGTTTATTGTGATTTCAGGTGTTTTGGAGCGGTTTTGGAGCTGATTTAAGAGCTTAAGGAGAAAGGGACAGTTTAATGATCTTTAGTTCACTAAGGAGTCATCAAAGACAAGCTAGGAGACACGGGATCAAGGAAATGTGCCAAGAGATTCGAAGCAGAATCGAACAAAGTGGACAAGGCGAAGAAGCACGTAGAAACTTCCTATTTTTGCCCTACAACACTTCTAATCAAGTCCTAATGTCTTCATGGGAGTTGTAGTTCTCAAAAATATCTTTCCAACACATATTCATATGCATTAATCAGATGAGCGAGGACTCCAGAAAATGCATTTCAAGGCGACCCTACTGAAATCCACTCGCCCGAGTGCTCTCAATACTCGACCGGGTGTATGCTCGAGTGGCCCTCAGAACTGGCCAATGTTCAACACTTGGCTGAGTGCCCTATCCACTCGAGATGTGTTATGCCCGAGTGTCGATCCTGATTCCATTTTATGCCGTTTCGTTTTGCATTATTTTCGATTTTTTCTGGTTGGGTCTTTTAAAAAGACGTCTTGGAGGGATAGAAAGGGAGGACCTGATAGTGTGGAGTGGATTTTGAGAAGGTTTTGAGATCTGTAATCGAAGACGGGATCGGATCTATCGAATTTCGGTAACTTTTCCACTTTATCAATGGTTGTTTTGTTGAATTTGATTGATTCAAGCATGGTTCCTGTTATGGGTTGCTAGATTTCATTGTTCTAGGGTCAGGGTGATCCCGACGATGCAAAGATAGACTTGTGCTTAGTATTGTTTGAATGATATTTGATTCTATTTGGTGATTTAATCCTATCGCGCCAGCCCTAGTTGACGAGAGTCGATTAGAACTGATTTTGGGGTTTGAAATCAAGAGACTAAGACCCTGAATTGGAACCTAGATGGTGAATTTAGGTTGAGAGGCTATTGGAACCATTGGAACCATAGGATTAAGCCTGAAGTTTAGTTGATCGAAAGAGAAATTGAACTTCTTGTGGATCTCTAGATCGTCATAGATATTTTAGGTGATAATTGTATCAACTGAGACCGAGATGGTTATATTTGCACAATTATTACCTAGAATTCTAAGCACGCAAAGGGTCTAAATTGGTTGGTTGAGACTGAGAGGCGATCATTAATCAATTTAGATACATTCGCTTTGATTCCGAGAGGAGCTTTGCGATTACCTTGGACGATCTACCTTCACATTTGAATTAGATATCATTCAAGCAAGAAAATATTTTTGGTCTATCGATGATGCATTGTTGGTAAATCCTTAATCCTAGAACGCCTTCCCTATATATATTTCTCAACACTTAATCGGTTTTTATGGTTACTTTATACACAAACATTCAAAAATCTGTCGTTTATTCTGAACTTGGTTGAACTAGCTCGATATTACAATCGATACTCCTCCGATCCTTGTGGATACGACACTTGATTACTACAACTCAACCCCATATACTTGTGGTTGTAGGTTTTTAGCCTATCAGACGGGACGGGTGAAATATTTGGTGGGTGACTGTCGGGTAGGCAGTGGCGGAACCTGGACAAAAGTTTTGCAGGGGCCAATTTTTTTTTAAGGGTTTGGACGTTTACCGATCTCTTTCTATATTAGTGTCAATGTGTCATCGACATTGAGTTGAGGTTGTTCCTGTTCAACAATCAAGTCTACTCGAATGTATGGATTCTCTGGTGCAACAACTTCTAGATCACTGCTTGGATGATTAAAAGGAGGTTCGAAAATGGTAGAATCGACAGAAAAGCTTAATGGAGCAGCAGTAGCAGTAGCGTTGCCTTCTATTGGAGGATTTGTAGATGATTTTTCTTGTTGTTTTCTTTTAAAGAACGAATCAATGGTTTTTATCCTCTTCATTTTGAATTAAGATTTTTTGAGATATTCTAGTATTACACCGTTTAAATTAGGATTTGAGTTAAGATTTAGGAGATATGTATTCTTTTCAATTAAGAGATATGATATTAAGTGGTTGAGATATTAAAAATATGGAAGTTGAAAATTAAAATCTTTTTTTTTTCAACTAATAAAATCTTAACGTGAAGAAATCTAAATGTTCTAAAAAAAATAAAGGAAATCTAACTTTAAAAATAAAACTAGCCAAATTCAAGAGTAAAAAAGAGAACGGAATTTTCGCCAAATACCCCTGAGGTTAAGGCTAATTCGCGTGATGTACAAAAGTTTGACATATTTCACCAGGTGCCCCTGAGGTTTTCATTTTTTTCGCCAAATACCCCTGAGGTTTATATTTTTTCGCCAAATGCCCCTCTGTCGAATTTGTTAACGTTTTTTTATTGAAAAATAGTACAATTCCCCCAATATGGCGCATATTTTTAATAAAAATAAAAATTTCTAAGTATAAAAAATTACTATGATAAATTTAAATAAGATATTATCAAACGTTAACATAAAATATAAAAAAATAGATTTCATAATTAAGTAAAAAATAATTAAAATATTTATGAAAAATGTGTAAAAATTACACGAGTTTAAGATTTAAGTAAAATATGTTGATTGAGTTGAAATCCTAAAATAATAAATGTGTTTATAACACCTAATAAAAAATGCTTATTAATTAATATTTAGATATAACTAGATTGATTAAAGAAACGTGTACAAATTTCATTACTTTGATTTTTTTTTCAAGGTTCAGTTGATTGGGAGGAAATTGTGAAATTAAAATGATTATGTCATCTAAGCAAAAATATTTCTCATTTAACAATTAGAATAGATAAATCTCATTGGTTAAAAAAATCGCATTGATAAGCGACAGAGGGACATTTGGAGAAAAAATAATAACCTCAAGGGTATTTGACGAAAAAAATGTAAATCTCAGGGGCACCTGGCAAAATATGTCAAACTTTTGTACACCACGCGAATTAGCCTTAACCTCAGGGGTGTTTGGCGAAAATTCCGAAAAGAGAATATGTGAGATGCGGTTGCTACAAAATCCAACTAATACTCCTATGTATTCCGAAAAGAGAATATATATTTACTGTAATATACGGAGTACATGTACATATTATTAAAAAAAAATATTGCCGGGGTGGCCATGGCCCCCACCCGCCCATGAGACCTTCCGCCACTGCGGGTAGGGTAAAGGGTTTTAGGTGGTGGGTCGGGTAGCGGAAGTAGATCATCCACCCATCACCCGACTCATTGTCATCCATTCGCATAGACCCGACCCAAACTCGTTCAATCCAGACATGCTCATGTGTAAATGTTATCCACACTTCTTAAACGCTAAACACGGATAATAAACATACATATGCGATCGTAAACAAATATCATTTACTACTCCCTCCGTCCTAAAATACATGGTCTTTTAGACCCTTGCACGTTAATTAAGGAAACCTATTTATATTTAAATTTCAATATTATTATAGAGGTGGGGACTCTTTAATTTTAATTACTATTGTATTTTTTTAAGGGTAATCATTACCTATAAACCTAAAAACCCATGTATTTTTTACAAAAGTTTAAGGCCTAAAAGACCATGTATTTTAGGACGGAGGGAGTATTATTTATTCATGTTTTGTAATGATAAAAATTATATAAAATATCAAAATTTTAAAATAATTTATACTTATTACTAATAAATATAAAATGAGTTATTACTAATAACTAACTTTTTCAACTTCAGCTAGATTATAAATATGTTTTCACATGTCTCCCTACACACCAAAAATACTAATTACCACTGTCTTGTCTCATAATTTATGTCGTTTGACTTTTGACATGCTTTTTAATTTGTTATAAAATCTATAAAAAAAATTCACATAATTTCAAGTAATAAGTTTGAAATTATTTTAAAATTTTTGAAAAATAACTTTATATTTTATACTGTATAATTTTAAAATATTAAAAAACATATTAAAAAGTAAAACCTCCTAAATTATGACACGGGGAGGGAGTAGTGAAAATTAGCTACCTACCACCTACGTAGTATAAAGAAATACGGAGTACTTCGTAAGGTGTATGAGATATTCAGATCTCAAAATCTCATCTCCCTCCACCGCATATCCAGGCTGATACACAACGGAGCCGCACTCGGCACTCTCTCTGTGATTCACTGTGTTTTTCAGCTTACCAAATTCCGGTGAATTCCCCAATCGATCTCCTTTACTCTCAGATACGAGGAGTTCATTTCCCTTTCTTGCCGGAACAAGTTCAGCTTGTTGGAATTAGAAATCAAGGATGGGATCCAGAACAGACGATGATTACGATTACCTGTTCAAGTTGGTGCTCATCGGCGACTCCGGAGTCGGAAAATCCAACCTCCTCTCCCGATTCACTCGCAACGAGTTCAACCTCGAGTCCAAGTCCACCATCGGCGTCGAATTCGCCACCCGTAGCATTCAAGTAGATGATAAGGTCGTCAAAGCTCAAATTTGGGACACCGCCGGCCAAGAAAGGTATCTTTTCGTCCCTAATTTCTGTCCTGTGTTACCAAAGTAGCATTTAATTTTGTTATTTGGAATTGAATAGTTAGTTCCATGTGTATTTCAATTTGCAGCCGATTGGAAATTCCAATTCCATGCCCTAGGTTTCGTTTGCGTATTTTGAATTAGGTTAGGTTTGGTGCACAAATTGAGGTTGGCTAATAATGATTGAGGTTGGCTAGTAATGAGGCAAAGTCAAATTGAGGAATGATTTTCAAAGTACTTCAATATGAGTTTGCTCGCTGATGAATTACATGAATGAGGGTTAGCATAATTCATTGTTCATATGAGCTTGCTTGCTGATGCAGAAAGCAGTGTTGTCAAGCAGTGTTGTTTGGTGAGTCTTATCCTCTCAATCATGCTTGAATTTGCTTACTTATGCAGAAAGATAGGTACTTGTGTTATTGATTTTGAGCAGCTCCGCTGATACGATCCCACTATCCCAGCTAAGGAGAAACCATGGAACTTGTACTCAGTGGGTTCTATCTTCCGCCGTGAGGTGTTTCATAGTTTTCTTTCCGAGACTATGGAATTCTTCATCTGTGATAAAACCGGTATTGCGGATAATTAGCTGCCTACAAAGTAGTAGAATTATCGAAACCTTATAGAAATTGGCAACTTTTTGATAGTATGTTTGTAATCCTGGTTCTGATTATTGATTGTTCTGAAATCACAATTAGTTACATTACGTGATCAATAGGTTTGTTTGTGTAGAAGCTGAGATCAAGTTTTTTCGGTTTCCAAAGCTTCAAATATTTCAGTTAGATTCAACAGCGGACATTTGCATCAGTTAGCCTAGGATGTAATTTTTGGATTATTTAGTCCGAGTGGGAGAATGGATTTGTGATGCACTTATCCATTAGTTTAATGGGTCTTCATGTGAATTCCATCCTGCCAATCATAAGTTAATGACTGTTTCTTTACTTGCTTATGATAATTTTACCTCAGTATCTGACTTTGTGCTATCTTCGTAATCTTTGCTCTAGATACCGTGCAATCACAAGTGCGTACTACCGAGGAGCTGTAGGCGCATTGCTTGTCTACGATGTCACACGCCATGTGACATTTGAAAACGTAGCGAGATGGTTGAAGGAACTCCGAGATCACACTGATGCCAGCATCGTAATCATGCTTGTAGGAAACAAGGCTGACCTCCGCCACTTGCGAGCAGTCTCAACCGAGGATGCCACATCTTTTGCCGAGAGAGAGAGCACCTTCTTCATGGAGACCTCTGCTCTCGAGTCTCTCAACGTCGAAAACGCCTTCACAGAGGCCCTCACCCAGATATATCGGGGAGTTTGCAAAAGGGCTCTTGAAGCTGGGAATGACGACCCTGCATCTGTGCCAAAGGGGCAGACCATCAACGTCGGTGGGAAAGACGACGTTTCTGCTGTGAAGAATTCTGGATGCTGCTCTGCTTAGTGCACAGTAAAGAAGCATACTGGTGTCTTCTGTTTCGACCTCAACTATCACGGTATTTGCATCCCAGAAGCCGATGTAAACGAATACAAGTACAGCTTGGACCTCGGAGTTTTAGCTTGGTGCCCTCCATAAATCTTCCAGGAATCAATGGCTGAAGTTTGCTTTTGAAATTGTGAAGTGGAAGTTTAATTTAGGTAAGCCCTAGTTCCAGGAAAAAAAAACTAAGTTTTAAACAGATTTGATGCTCCTTTCATTAGTCTTTGCAGCTGTATCCTTAATGTATCAGTCATTTACATTATTACATCTAGTGCAGTTTACTTGCTCATATATGCCATCTTTCTGTATTACTCCTATGATCTGGTCTCCTTTGGTAGGTGAATACGAGCATGTCGCCACCCTGATTCTCCCTCTCCGCCTAAGCACTTCAGTTCGGTCCATGAGGTGTGAGTACACGAGGAGTTACAGAACGACTAGAGGCATTGACTGAGGTCTGCCTGCATTCAAAATCATCAGTTTGTACTCTTAGGGTCATCCTGATCCATTGGATCAAAGTCGGATCCAATGTCACGCCACTGACCAACCCAATGGATCGGATCTGAACCTGGAGAAAGACTCAACCCGGATCAACTCAATTGACCCAGGACCCAACCGATCCAAACTTGAACCGACCCAGTTGACAGATTTAGACACTAAAGTTCAGACCAAAATAAATAAATAAATTTTGAAATGTGATGATGTTCTAGGCTCAAGCAGATTCGATATTTTGCAGATTCGATATTTTACCATCTTTGCACTTGTCTATTCATACATCTCCCTATAGTGCGATTCGTGGCCTATAAGCACGACAAACCCAAAGCCGCTTCCAATACCATGCAATTGCGCACTGCAGACAACGAATACGATCATATGCCTCCTCGCTTGGCCGATACTCCAGTCTTACATATAGATGAAAAGATGTCAAGAACGCAGCGTTCTGTTCATCTGTAACTCAAATCAAGCATAACATACTCCAAAACCAAAACTCCTAAAGGAGGAAAATTTACTCTATACATGGATACCAGGTCAGATTACCTCTCCTATGCATATGTATCTGTCTGGACAACAAAACACAAAAGATTTAAAAGACTTAATAGACCTCATCTTTCATAACAAGACGACTTTGCCTTTGACTTCACAGCCTTCGTCTGCACAATTTAAGTGCTCAGGTTTGATACCTTCACTGTTGCCAAGAGATTAAACAGGTAGAATGTACTAGGGAATAAATGCCATGAGAATGCTTCTCTTTGTGTGTCAGTCGAGCTGGATTGAGAGTAAACTGATGGAGGAAAAGGATGTATGAAGCATGCATTCAAAAGAGACATATACAAAAATACGAAGACGTAAAGGGGCAAGAAGACACAGGCCTTGCGTCTTTTCGGAGTTCAACCAACCGTACTATTTGTCAAAACATTCTGTTGAACCAGCAGTAAGTTGGCTTTCAGGAGTGGTACTAGAGACCTGAAGATCAGCACTGCTTGAAACAGTAACGGCAGAAGGGTGAAGAGCACTTCCAAGTTCAGGTTTTATATTTCCCTTGGCCTTGCCCTTCCCAGTCAACTTCTTCTCATCAGTTGGGGCATCAGCGGTTAGCCTTCCCATCCTCTTTTGGAGGTCTGCAAGTGAATCCTTCATCACTCTCCCCTTAGGACTCTTCTTTCCATCAACGAGCTTAAGTTCTAGTCTGTACAGTGCACATCCATTGTAGTTCTCAATCTCATATTCAAACAAATGCCAGTGATAGTTGTTAAGTGGCTGGGGATCCATGTAGTAGGACCTCTTCCACCCTCCAAATTCTTTCAAAACCTGCTTCCTTGACTCATGCCAGCCCCGCCCATTGTAATCAGGCAAAGATCTTTGCTTTCTGTTCCCACATTCAAATGCTCTACGTGGTTTATCGAAAAAGAGCCATTCCCTTATCGTTTCCCCTTCTACGAAAGAAATATCAAACAGCTCTGCAACATATGAAGATTAAAATGAATAAAAGAGAAGACATAAAATGAAACAATAGCTTCAAACTTCATCTAATAAGTAGCTGAGACACAAAATAAAATCAACTTCCCAATATCAGATGAAAGTATGAAACCATGGTATGCTAAAAAAAGGAATCTACAAGCAATATCATGACAGAATAGAATGATTGACAGCAAAGGAAAATAAAGGAATAACATAAAACAAAATTAATTCTAGTAAAACGAAGGCCATACCAGGAGCATTCCATGGACTTCTAGAGGTGGCAGCACCCTCACAGTCGGGAATACCTACATCTTTTCCCTCTATCTTGGCTCTGAGAGAAGCAAAAAGAGGACCATCCTTCAAACCTATGCCTCCAGGCCTTAAGATAGGAGCCATTCCAGGGGGGCCTTCTTTTGCTGCCAATGTGCCATGAAATGTACTGCAATAGTGCTGGCACCATTCAGATCCATGAACAGGCCTTGGGCAATCCCAAAGTGCACATTTTGGTCCAAGGAAGGCAGATGGTGAAGGGCTGACATTCATCCCAGAGATATCAGTGAATCCATCTACTCCAAACTGCTCCACATTACTAGGACAAATATAAATCTCGTTTCCATGGAATTGGAAGAAATCTGCATTGGCTGATATTTCCAGGTTGTTATCTGATGTCTGGTGGAAATTTGAAGTGTCCAAGAGAGATGTTGGATTATGATGAAAAAGTGAAGCTTCCATATTAACAGTTTGACTATTGATGAAAGTTGAATTATGGAACTGCGATGCAGAATCACTGAATTGCTGAAATCCTTGAAAGTCATCATTCCCTGGTATACTGTTAAAGTGACCAGCCTGCAGACATATCACAGAAAAACAAGTCTGAGGAGTTACTCCAGAGTAGAAAACAAACGGTTTAGACAAATTATGCTTTTGAATTTTGATGGATGAAAGATATGAAGCCTCCGAGGGTGAGAAATATGACAATAATGAATTGAAGAGAGTACCTCTTTAAACACAGCAGTCTCTCCAGCTTTTGTCGTATGTATTTCAGGCCCGTTTTTCAATGGACTAATTGCATCATCTTCTTCTTCTATTTCCCTCAAGAGACGACCAAGATCAGCAGAAAATGATCCAAGACTGTCCGCCTGCATCATGAGTTAAATATTACTTAAATTTACTGTTTGATTATGCATGTGATATATTTTGATTCTAAGATAATTAAGGTACAAACTTGGAGTGAAGAAGCTGGTGTTGGTTCATTAAGCTCAGCTTTCCATTCTTTAAGCATTTGGTGCACTTGCTCCTCCAGAAGAGCAACATCACCTCCACGACTCTCCCTCCTTGCCAACTGAATATCATTGAGCATCAGCTGAAGATCTTCAACTCGGTTCTTTGCCTTATCTTTTATAAGGTGGTGTGATGCAACTTTGCAGCCGCTCTTTGAATTGTTCCTCATTGCTTTCGTCTATGAACCCCTATAAATTGCTAAAATGTCAACGACGAAAATCATCCCAACAACTATCATAAAGTTTCAAAATCATAAAACACATGCAGGTAATGCCAAGCAAAATGCAATAAAAGTACTCAGCAACAAGCTTTGCATCAAAATCTCAAATCATCAAATTTAATGTCAGAAGTTGTGATGGAGAACTCACGAGTATCCCAGATATATATACTAGTTTAGGAAATAACAACACCTGAGAGGAATCACTGAAAACCCTAGTTAATAAACCTATCATCAATCAGCAAATTTTCTTAGTCCTAAGCAAGGGAAGTATCATTGTATCAAACTAAATCAAACCTAAAAGCAATCCCCAAATCTGTTGCAAGAATATGCAAGATTAAATCACACACTTACAATAGCAAGGGGCAGTTCCCAATCCTCCTCCTACACAACTGTTTTGAAACCCTAACCACCGCAAAATAAAATTGCCCCATATTTGACCCGCAGAAGCTAAATTCGATTCGAACCGATCTATAGGGTTGGTGTGCAATTCGATTAAGCTTACACAGATTAATTACCAAAGAGAAACGAAGATAGAATCACACACTGCATAAAAAAAAGCATGAAAAATCAGAAGATAACGATGCAAGAACAATCGATGACTGCATCCAACTTACCAAAAATCAGGATCGGAATAGCTGGGGAAGCAGCTCGAAGAAAGGGAGGGATCGGAGGCCCGAGAGAGGAACTTGGGATCCTGAGAAAAGCACTGAAATTGGTCGGTTGGGTCCGAAGAAAATCACATTTATGATCGATATAATTTCTTTACCAAAAAAAAAATGATCGATATAATTCCTGAGAACGGAGAACAGGCGGGTCGTATCGGGTCGGGCCATTTTGGGGTGAACGGGTGAGGTCTTTCGGGAATTCGGGTTACGTGGTAAAGGAAAATGATAAACCCATATTCATGTTCTTGGTATCGGGTAACCCGATGTCACTGACTTCGTAATCTTCTCTGCGAGTAAAGAAAGGCTTTTGACATTGTTTATGGGAGATTGAAATGTTTATCTTATACGCTAAAGTGTGTTGAAATTTTCATTAGCCTTTCTTCGTCATATATTCATAGAAATTAATAGTGTTGACCCAGCTGAAATATAATTCTAAATTTGACACCAATACAAAATTGCAAGTTCGCATACAAATGAATGCTCTAGATTGGATTGTGGATAGAAGGTAGTCGAATCTAATTATTTTTCTTTAATTTTTTTTTAAAAGGAAAGGTTTTTAACCTTTTTTCTGTCATTAAGGAGTAGGGGTGTTATGTGAACACGAGCTGCTCGGATTCGGCTCGGAATCGACTCAAAAAACGCGGCTCGAGCTCGTTCACATTTGAAAAACGAACCGAGTTCGAGCGGATTCCCGGGCTCGAGTAGCTCGTATAGCTCGGACAAATTTACCCTTGCGCTTTTTTCCCCTTTAGTTTTAGGGTTTCTCTTAAATCAGTCCCGTTTACTTCAGGCATTCGAACGAGCTCGAGCTCAGAAACGAACTTCCAGCAAAAACAAGGTACAACAATAACATGAGCTCACGAGCTCGAGCTCGGCTTGATAAAAAACAAGCAAAACGAGCTCGAGCTCGAGCTTGTTCAAATACTCGCGAGCCGAGTTCGAGCTCACTTCTAAGCTCGAAAAAAATTCGTGCCGAGCTCGAGCTCGAGCTTGAACGAAAAAGAGCCGAATATGAGCAGCCCCCTACTCGGCTCGTTCGACTCGAATAACACCCCTATTAAGGAGAGCTAGTGCTCTTGTATTATTATTGCACTAAGTGGAAGGGACAATAAGAGTGTCCAAATACAAGGAACGAGTGATACAAGTTGGTGCAACAGAAAATTCAGTAAAAGACTCATTTAAAGTTAAGCTCTAGTTTGCAAGCTCATCAACGATCGAATTCGCCTGGCATTTGACATGTTGGATCTTCACTTCTTCTCGTACTTCCTCCAATAGTTCACGACAGCTCATGATCAGATGGAAGTTGGTGAAGATGACTTCGATGTTGGATTTTAGGAGGTCACAAGAGGTAGAGCAATCCATCTCCAATAAGAGGTTTGACATGTCGAAATCCTTTGCTATTCTTAAGCCATGAAAGATTCCCCATAGATCAGACGTGAGTCCCCTACAACTACCACACTTGAAAGAGTAGGCCTTAATGAAGTTGCCTGTTGAATCCTGAAAAAGGCCTCCGCCACCTGCAGGACCAGGATTACCTTTGCTGACACTATCAGTGTTCAACTTGATCCAGCCCAACTCCAAAGAGGTCCCTTTAGCACGTGGGGCACACTCTTGCTTTGTTTTGAGAGTGAATATAGGTAGAGATCGACCTGGGCCACACTCTTGCTGCAAGCCCACTAATGTTATTGATGGCTTTGAAAACAAAATGGTTTCTCACTTTCCATGTAACCCATGTTTGCAAAAATTGATCTCCATCTGCCTTCTTTTTTAACATTAACAAAAATCCACACCTGAATAGTTGGTGTAGTAAAGAAGTCTGCAACAAGGTTGGTGTCTCCAAGTGTTAGCCAAACCTTCTTTATTGCTTGACAATCTCTTGGTAAGTGAATGTTTGTTTCCTTTTGTTAACATCGGAGGTGGGCTCAAAAGCTGGTCATATGTCTTCGCACCCTGTTTGTATTGCATTGTATCGCATCATGTGTTGAAAGGTATGTAAAAGCCCGAACCCTCTACTACGTCGGAGTCTTCCAAATGTCTTTCCAACACGGCTGTATGGGGCCATCACCCCACGATCTCAAGGTTTGCAAAGTCGAACTAGTGAAGAAGGGTCCCAAACGTGTATAGCCCTAATATAACATGTCTTGTGCTACAAGTTCACTCTTTACCTGGATGGATTGTAATTTGAGAAGGGAATCAGCTGAAAGGTAAGGTGTGATGGCCTCCCAATCTCACTCTCCATCCCTCAAATGTTCTATAATAGTCACCCCAAGTAGCTTCTCTGGAATTTGTTGCTTAACATTATGCATCAAGAGGGGGTTTGAAAGCCACGGGTAGATTCAAAATAAAGTAGAAGTCTCATTTCCAATATCCACTCGCAGCCCTGGTGCAAGTACTTCAGCACCGTGTACTATTCCTCTCCATAGGCGTGAGTCTGAGGTCCTTCTTACAAACGTGTCCACATCTACTTGCCCATTACAATACTTGCCTCTAACTAATCTGCTCCAAATCTAGGTGGGAATTTGTAGCAACTGCAATCCCAACTTTCCAAGCTCTGCTTGGTTCACATTCTCATTGGGTGAATGCCCAATCCTCCTTCCTGAACCGGTGCTTGTATCATCTATTATGAACCCTGCGTTGGTTGGGTCATGAAATGCAAACAAAGCTCCAAGTGAGCTTGTCAATACCATCACATGCGTCTCGGAGGATAAAGAAAGATTGCGTGATGTACAAGGGTAGACTTGTGAGTATTGACTTCACAAGAGTTACCCGTCCAACAAAGGAAAGGATTCGTGCTTGCCACCCACTCAGCTTCGAGGATACTTTGTCAAGAAAATAATTATAGCGAGCACTTTTCATTCTACCACAAGCATTAGGGACTCCAAGATATTTATCGAATTCGGTGGCGATTGGAATGGAGAGCTCATCTCTAATCGGGTGCTTCACTTCGAATGGAACATTACGAGAGAATATGACACTACTTTTGGCAAAATTGATCTTCTCACTTGATGTCTAACAAAACTTCTCAATATAGTTTTCACCACCTTGCCTTGCTCTGAAGAGGCCTTTGCAAAAAGGACAAGGTCGTCAGCGAAGAAAAGATGGGATAACTGAACACCCCCTAATGTAATAGGCTTCCACCTTCCATTTGCAATCTCATCGTGAATCATATGTGATAGTAGCTCCATGCATATAACAAACAAGTATGGAGACAAATGGTCTCCTTGTCTAATGCCCCATGTTGGACTAAAACTACCTGGCTTTGAGCCATTCCAAATCACCTCCATAGCCCCCAACGTCTACCACTTCATGATGATGTCATGAGCGGGAACTTGACCCTCACGCAATCGATCGTACGCCTTTTCGAGATCAATTTTAATTATCATCCAGTGTCTCCGCCTTCTCTCAACCATGAAATGTAGCACCTCTTGTACCATGACCACATTGTCAATGATTTGATGCCCTGAGATGAACATCTAGCTTGGGTCAACGAAATCAAGGTTGGTAAAACTATAACCACATTGTCAATGATTTGACGCCCTGAGATGAAGATCTAGATTGGGTCAGCGAAATCAAGGTTGTGAAAATGGTTTGAGGTGATTAACGATCATCTTCGTGGCTAACTTAAAGATGACATTCAACAAAGATATAGGTCTGAACTATGCAAGCATTGTCGGGTTCGGTACTTTAGGAATAAGCACCATTAAAGTGTTCTGACGAGCGGAGAACCGATTTTTGATCTCGCCAAAGAAAATACCTAAACTTAATCACTATTATGGCGAATAAGTACATGTGTCGATCCCAAAGAGAGCATATATTTAGTACGTTTTTCTGTTAACTATGTAGAATAAAGACGAGAGAATAAAGCAAGTGATTAATGTTTGTGAGCACGAAAGCAAAGTAACAATGAATATGATTGGGTTGGTTTCATCCACTTATCTCGACATGGTTAATTACCTCACTCTTGGTTCTTCTTATTACCATATGGATTGGTTAGTGCACATAGTTGTATAGCTTCTCGATTCAATCACTATCCAACTCCCTAAACTCTTGCATGGAGTTCGAGAAGCATTGGGTCCCTAGTCTCCTTAGCATGTAGATCAACATCTCTCCTGCATCGTCGACGTGTAACTTGGTTGTTAACCCAGTTATCGCTTCCGCTAAAAGAGATGATCCTTACTTGTCAATTTCATTACACAAGCAAGATTCCTAACCTGTTATCACTGGATATGTTTGCTACTATATAGGTTTCGACCCGCATGAGCGGATCGAGGTAGTCGAAACCCTTAGCTAGATGCAACTTTAGTCAATGTGATCAATCAAGACAAAGTAACAACATAATAACTATATAAGCATAATGGAAACGAGATAATAAGATATAAAGAATCTGAATTAATAACCAAACCAATGTCTTGACAAGTAGATCGATGAGTGAAAGTTAGCCTAGCATGGCTATCTTCATGCAAAACATAAAAGAAAAGAGAAAACCTAGGGTTTCCACTCCACAAGGGAGGTGAAATCCTAAAAGCGAGAGAAGAGAATGAATGTGTGTTGAATGACTGAGAAGAGAACCCTATTTATAGTATTAAAACCCTAGGAGTCGACCAACTTAAGGTAGAAGCAAAGCCCAATGGGCCGGCAGAATCTACAAAAGCCTAGGATTAGCGGGCGCCGAATGATCAGCAGGTGCCTGAAGACCTTCCGCGAGTGCCTTAGGATCGGCGGATGCCACTTAGGCATCGACGGGCGCCGATACTTTCACGGTCGTGAATCCTTCGTTTTGCCACAAAGACTCATGCAAACTTTAGGATTTCGTAGAGCTCGTCGAGAGCTTTCCAACGCATGGTCATATTTGTTGATCGGGCATCCAAGGCCACGGGAAATTGCGTTTTAAGTTCAGCTCGTCGCATGAACATCTTTTGCGGCTCGATGTCGTTTCAACTCTTAGACCTTGATTCCTTGCTCCGTTGTTCCTTGGCTTATCTTGGATCTTCAATGGCTTGTCATAGATCTCCTTAGCTCCATTTGATCCATGATTCCTCCACCATTTGAAGCTCGGATCTATTTCCTACAAATAAACATTGAAAATACGTAGATTTCGAGTTCTTCCACTTGAGAGGCAATACTTTATGCTAAAAACATGTCTAAATGCAACCTAAGTGACTTAATAATTACATAAAATACCTAAACAAATCATGCATTATCACATTCCCAATTCTATATGGAATCTGAGCATCATTTAGCAAGCTAAGGACGATCCTTGTCACCTGTTCTCCCACTAAGCTCCAATTCCCAATTCTTTTGGTAGAGACTACCAGGAATCCATCCAGGCGCATTGTAGCCTTGTAGGACCCCATCATTTTCAAGGCCTCTCAAACTTCTGAGTTCTTGAAGATGTGATTTGTGGATGGATAATGAGATGCAATGGACTGCCCATTAGTTGTGTATAGAGCTTTAAAAACTCTAATATCATTTGTTTGTGTTGGAATCGACAAGACCCAAATGCAGAAATGAATCGGGAACCTAGGAACTCAAGCTACAATCCCGCTGATAACCAAGTTCACAAATTTACGGAACCTCAAACACAATCAAACCAAGCAACACAAGCACACAAACAAACACAAGCAAGAACACAACGATTTAAGTGGAAAACCCTCCCTAACCCGAAGGGTCAAAAACCACTATTGCCCGCTACGAGCACCAAAATCCACTAATCAACAAAATGGGTACAAGTGTTCACCACTTACAAGTCTCACACAAGGAGACCACCACCAATTTCACTCGAATTGGTACAACACTATTTTTCACCAAGATTAGGAATTCTAACCGAGAGAATAAAAGCCGACAAACACGAGTAGGCTTACCGAGAACTCAAGGTGAAAAAGACACGGTGAGACAAGGAAGATTCACTCACTTTCTCACAACTTTTACCCTCTTTCTCCTTTCTCCCTCCTCACTTTGGTCCTCCTAAAATGGGGCTCACACGTTCATCTTTCAAGAATGGAAAGCTACTGCTGCTTCTTGCTTCTTACTCTCGTACAGAACAAGCCAAAGGCAAAACAAATTGCCTTATAATTCTTCCAACAAAAGCTAACAAATGGAGCTTTTAATTTGGGCTGGACATAATGGGCTTGGGCCCAACAATCTCCCCCTCCAGACCAAGGGGAAGACATCCATGCTCGTCTCGGTATCAATTGCGGATCAGCCCCGCCATCTTGGCACAAAACTGATGCTTGTCGGCAGTCACCACCTTGGTCAACATGTCAGCTGGATTCTTGTTCGTGTGAATCTTCTTCAAAGCCATCTCTCAGTTGCTCACCGCATCTCGAATCCAATGGTAACTCACATCAATATGCTTGGTCCGGCAATGGTATGTAGCATTCTTGCTCAAATCAAGAGCACTCTGGCTATCACAGTTCACCACATACTCTCCTTGCTTCAACCCCAATGATAGAATGCATTTAGATGATCATAATAGGTTGCATTTAGCTTAGTTATGATGCATATCATGCATGGTTTAAGTATAATTTGCATATTTGTTCTTTGTGTGATTGGAGTCGGAATCTACATGCTTTTATTGATTATTTCAGATAACTGGGGATCCGAGGAGGAGACATGGGTTGATAACGCATTAGATGAGAATGTCTAGTTGATCGAAGAAGCTTACATAAAGATCTCAAGAGGTCCTGAGAAGAAGAAGCGAATCGAAACGAAGAACAAGTCTGTAGAAGTTGTCGCCAGACATGCTGAACTTGTTTTGCGCTTTCTGGAGGCCTCAGTTGTCCGATTGACTATTATGACCATGCGTTGGAAAGCTCTTTCAGAGAGCTACAACTTTCTTGTTGACAACAAGATCAAATTCGAGACTGATTTTCCGTGAAAGACCAATGCAGCGGCCTCAGCATGCGTACCGCGGCTGCAGCCAGTGAGACGCCGTGGGATTGGAAAAGAATGCATATGCCGCGGCCGCAGCATATGCAGAGGCCGCGACACTGGTCGTCTACGCAGCGTTTTGTTTTAAAAAACCCTAGTTTTATGTTTTTGGTTTGAGGGCCGACTTAGAGTTCTTATAGGCCGATTTTATGTTATTTTACATTCACTTCTATTCTATTCTTAGCTTCATTCGACACTTTAGAGATTTGAGCGATGTCTTCCATGAGGAACTAAACTCATCTATTCTGCCTGCAATTTGAAGCTTTATTTGGATTGATTGTGAGTTTCTAATTCTCGTTCCTTGTTTCCTATATTAGAATGCTTCAACTTCTTTGTGCTTGATTGTTTATTGTTTTGTTCTATTTTGTCTGGCCAACTAGTTAGATCAATTCAATTGCTAAGGTTTTGTAGATTCTTGGTTGTGAACCTTAACCTAAGTGGCAAACTTGTTCCTTTAGGGCTGTTTGAACTAGTTGAATGAGTAGAAAGTTGAATGTGTTGTTAAATCCCTCTTTAGGAACTGCAAATACCTTGGCTAATATCTGAACTTAAAGCTATCAATTGGATTAAATCATTCTTTAGGGACTGTTCGATTGATAAGGGTTGCTAGGACTGGTTGGACTAGTAACTATATTAGGTCGGGACAAGGGCGTTCATAGGAAACTTAATAGGACGAGAAGAAGTTACAAGGATCGCTTCAATCAAATAAAGTGGAAAATTGTAGGTAGAATTGCTTCTCCTAATTGTCTGAATTACAATTATTTATTTTTGTTTGCTTCAATCCGCTTTGATAAAAGGCGGAACTTTCACACATAAAACCCCCCCAAATTAGTTACTTTGATTGACACTTGAATCAAACTTGAATTATAACTTTCCCTGTGGATCGACCTCTTACTTATTGCTATACTAGTTATAGGTTTGAGTTTTATTTGACGGATCAACGACAGGTTTTCCCTCCGTCACCCAACTCTCGAAGAAACCTCTTCACCCAAAGCATCTCTTTTCCCGCTTCTTTCATGGCAATGTACTCTACCTCTGTCGTGGACAAAGCAACACACTTTTGCAACTTAGACTGCCATGAGACAGCTCCCCCAGCAAAAGTGAACAAATATCCTGATGTAGACTTCCTACCATCAAGGTCTCCTGCCATGTCTGAATCTGTGGAGCCTTCAAGAATCGGTTTGGAACCCCCATAGCATAAACACATCTTCGATGTACCTTTCAGATATCTGAAGATCCATTTCACTGCCTCCCAATGATCTTTGCCCGGATTAGAGAGGAACCTGCTGACCAAACCAACTGCATGAGCAATGTCAGGCCGGGTGCACACCATATCATACATCAAACTCCCAACTGCTGCTGAGTAGGGAACGGTGGCCATCTTCTTCTTCTCTTCACGTGTAGATGGACAACCCTTCTTGCTCAATTTGAAGTGACTAGCAAGAGGTGTGCTAACTGGCTTAGCTTTCTCCATGTTTAACCTGCTCAAGACCTTCTCAACATACCTCTCTTGTGACAACCACATCTTCTTGGCCTTTCTATCATGAGTAATCTGCATACCCAAAATCTAGCGTGCTGGACCCAAGTCTTTCATATCAAAGGAAGTATACAACTTCTTCTTCAAATCATCAACCATAGATTTATCCGGTCCAATAATCAACATATCATCTACATACAGAAGAAGAAACACAAACCTGCCATCTGAATGCCGCTTGAAGTAAACACAATGATTTGCACTTGTTCTGGTGTAGCCATGATCCACCATGAAGCAATCAAATTTCTTGTACCATTGTCTGGGAGATTGTTTTAGCCCATACAAGCTCTTCTTCAGTTTGCAAACCAAGTGCTCTTTCTCTTTTACTTCAAATCCTTCCGGCTGCTCCATATATATCTCCTCCTCTAAATCACCATGGAGAAATGCAGTCTTCACATCTAACTGCTCAAGTTCCAAATCCATGCTTGCAGCTAAGCCAATGATCACCCTAATGGAACTAATCTTCACAACACGTGAGAAGATTTCATCAAAATCAACTCCCTTTTTCTAGCTGAAACCCTTCACAACTAGTAGGGCTTTGTACTTTACTAGTTTTTCTCCATCCATCTTCACCTTGTATACCCACTTGTTCTTCAAGGCCTTTCTTCCTTTGGGAAGTTTAGCAAGCTCATAAGTGTTGTTCTTCTTCAAAGAACTTATCTCTTCTTCCATGGCTTTTCTCCACTGAGTTTTCTCCTTGTGGGTTTAAGCTTCCTGAAAGCTCTCAGGCTCCCCCTCTTCAGTGACTGCAACATACTCAGAACTGGGGTATCTTGTGGACGGACGACGCTCTCTGCTTGATCTCTTGAGCTCAACTGTTTCCTCATCTTGTGTCGGCTCCCCCTGGTTAGAGCCCTCACCAAATTCAGCTTTAGCTTCCGGTAACACTTCATCTGCAGTGGGAATCTCCTCATCATCTTCTGAGTGAGACTCACCACTTGTTCCAGTCTCTTCTGATTGAGAAGGGAAGTAGAATGGTAGCTCAGGAACTTCCTCTGATGCAGGTGTATCCGCATCTGATAGTGTCTTGTCCTTGTGAAAGATCACATCTCTGGATCTGAACACTTTCTTCTTCTCTGGATCCCACAACTTGTACCCAAAATAAGCATCTCCATAACCCAGAAAAATGCAAGTGATTGCTCTGTCATCCAGCTTATGTCTCTGTTCTTTAGGCACATGTACAAATGCCTTGCAACCAAAGACCCTCAGGTGAGAGTAAGAAATGTCTCTGCCAGACCACACTCTCTCAAGGATATCAAAATCTAAAGCTGACAATGGAGATCGATTCATCAAGTAGCAGGCAGTGCTCAAAGGTTCACCCCAAAATGGCTTTGGAAGCTTTGCCATTTTCAGCATGCATCTGTCCTTCTCAAGCAAGGTTCTGTTTGTTCTTTCTGCAACGCCATTGTGCTGCAGAGTATCAGGAGTTGTCTTCTCATGCCTGATCCCATGCTGTAGACAATATCTCTGAAACTCCTTGGACGTGTACTCGCCTCCATTGTCACTACGAAGGCTCTTCAGGGAGCAACCCTTCTCTCTTTCCACCATGGCATGCCATTGCTTAAAGAAATCAAGCACCTGGTCTTTTGTCTTCAAAACAAACACCCAAACCTTCCGTGAAGCATCATCAATAAAGGTCAGAAAATACCTACTACCTCCTAAGGAAGGTACATCAATGGGACCACACACATCGGAATACACCAACTCAAGCAAATTTTTCTTCCTTTCAGAAGACTTACTGAATGACACTCTAGTTTGCTTTCCAAATAAGCAATTGTCACAGGGGTTTAGTGTCATACTTTGGCAACAGGAATGAGAGACGTCCTTGCCAAAATTTGTAGTCCTTTATCACTTATATGCGCGAGCCGCCTATGCCACAAATCTGGTGATGAAACACCCTCAACTGCATTCAGGCCACCTCTAACAATCTTCAGCTAAGTTCTGTAAAGAGTGTAGCTAAAGCTTGCCTTAGCAATCACCATAGATCCTTTTGTCAGCTTCCACTTTCCATCACCAGTGCTACTATGATAACCTTCTCGGTACAGGGCTTGTTGAGAAATCAAATTCAAGCGAATATCTACTACATGTCACACATTCTTCAAGGTCATCGTGCAACCTACATTTGTCTGGACAAAAATGTCACCAATACCAACAATCTTTGCAGAGCTGAAGTTCTCTATCTTCACTAAACCAAAGTCTCCAGCTTCATAGGTGGTGAAGATCTACTTCCTCGGTGTAGCATGATAGGATGCGGCTTAATCAACTATCCACTCTACACGAGGATCGAATTCCTGATTGTGATCATCAACACAGGAGAGAACCACCATAGCTTCCTCATCACCATAGACAGTTGCAGCAGTGTTCTTCTCATCTTCTTTCTTATTTTTCTCTTCCTTTTGCTTCCTCTTCAACGCATAACAATTCTTTCTTATATGCCCTTCTTTGCCACAATGATAACAAACAGACTTTTCTTTACCTTGGGAAGCATCTCTCTTCTGCGATCTCCCTCTGGATTTTCCACGACCTCTTTTGTCTCTGCTTCTTCCTCTGAACCTTTCTTCAGCAGTTGTGGCCAAAGCCTGTGAGGTGCTTGTGCCCATATTCTTTCTTCTAGTCTCTTCGTTGTAGAGACTATCCTTCACGGTCGATAAGGACACAACACCACTCGGTGTAGAGTTGCTAATGGTCACCACCAGAGTCTCCCAAGTGTCAGGCAAAGAGCTCAGAAGCAATAATGCTTGCAACTCATCATCTAGGACCAACTTCATAGTATTCAGCTGATTTACAAGCTCTTGAAACTCACTCAAGTTCCCGGCAATAGGCTTTCCATCCTTGTACTTCAAATTTACAAGCTTCCTTATCACAAAGGTTTTGCTCTGTGCAGACTTCCTCTCATACATGGATTCCAACTTCTTCCACAAGACATGTGCATAAGTTTCGTTGGTTATATGGTGATAGACACTATTATCAACCCATTGTCTGACGGTTCCCACAGACTTACGATGCAGCTTCTCCCAGTCTCCTTCAGACATATCAGTCGGCTTGCAAGACCCAAGCTTAATCGAATCATACAAATCCCTGCAGTACAACAAATCCTCCATTCTCGATTTCCGAATCGAGTAGTTGGAAGATGTAAACTTGATCATCGTACCAGCAAAATCATCTAACTTGGTCGTCATTTCCGCTTCCAAACTAGCAACCAAGCTCTGATACCACTTGTTGGGATCGACAAGACCCAAATGTAGAAATGAATCAGAAACCTAGCAACTCAAGCTACAATCCCGCTGATAACCAAGTTCACAAATTTACGGAACCTCAAACACAATAAAACCAAGCAACACAAGCACACAAACAAACACAAGCAAGAACACAACGATTTAAGTGGAAAACCCTCCCTAACCCGGAGGGTCAAAAACCATTGTCGCCCGCTACGGGCACCAAAATCCACTAATCAACAAAATGGGTACAAGTGTTCACCACTTACAAGTCTCACACAAGGAGACCACCACCAATTTCACTCGAATTGGTACAACACCATTTTTCACCGGGATTAGGGATTCTAACCGAGAGAATAAAAGCTGACAAACACGAGTAGGCTTACCGAGAACTCGAGGTAAAAAAGACCCGGGTGAGATAAGAAAGATCCACTCACTTTCTCACAACTTTTCCCCTCTTTCTTCTTTCTCCCTCCTCACTTTTGTGCTCCTAAAATGGGGCTCACACTTTCAGCTTTCAACAATGGAAAGCTACTATTGCTTCTTGCTTCTTACTCTCCTACAGAACAAGCCAAATGCAAAACAAATTGCCTTATAATTCTTCCAACAAAAGGTAACAAATGGAGCTAATTTTAATTTGAGCTGGACATAATGGGCTTGGGCTTAACAGTTTGATGGGCTGAATTTCCTCAACCCAGTCTCCTTACTCCATTTACAATTAGAGATTTGTTTAAACATGTTTGGAGATAGTAAATTTTAAAAATTAATAAATACTCTTAAAAATATGCATGTGAAAAAACAAGAAGGTAAAATAGGGGAAAAAGAGTGAACATTTGTTTTCACTGTATATTTTGATTTAGGAGAAAACCCTGTGGCCCAAAATGAACGCACCTCACGTGCAAGGAAAAAAAACCCCCCATCCTCCCATTGGAAAAACTCTGCGAAAAATCCCTTCACATCCCTCCTCTTGCACCTGCTACTCCGTACAATCTTCGATGGTGATCGATCGCCCTTGCGTCTGAAATTGGTGGATAATCCTACTCTAATCTTGTTATGGTTAGAATTTTCCAATCATTACCCTCATGCTGGCTCCGTTCGTGTGGCGATTTCTGAGTTCGCCAAATCTCTGATAGCGTACAAGGGGCTTCAAATCCCTAATTCTTTCAGTTTATCCTCTCGATGGTACAAATTCTGGATCGAAAAGTGCAAATTAGTTGGGGTTTGGTCTAATCGACCCCCTCCATGGGTGATCTGGTGGCGTACGATCCTTTCGATTGCTATCCTCTGTCCGAATTTGATTGGATCTGGGATCTGTCAAAGGGATGTGGAGGAGTTTGGCTACTGTTGCACGATATTGGGGATGGGGGTGCGTGGGTTGATCGACGAGGTGGTGAGGCTCTTCCTGGCCTCCCTTCGCTCCAGATCTGCTTGTTCCCTCTATATAAATGGTGGGTATTGGGGGTTTTCTTCACATCTCTTCTCCTCTCTTCCTTCTTTCTTTCCTTTCTCATACTTTTCATCTGCTAACTATTTTCTTGTGTGTATTCTAAGCATGGCTTCCACTGAAGCAAACAAGGGAAAAAGCCCTCTGGTGGTAGATGATCCTACCCCGAATGTTGAGAAAACCAATCAGCCGGAATGCTATAATCTCAAGGAGCAAGCTCCTCATGGCAAAGATACTGGTGAATCCAGCAGAAAGGCACGCTTGGTGAAGAAGTTCAAAAGGAGGACTATCAATAGGGAGAGGCTCATGGCTCTGCAAGGGCGGGTGCAAGAAAATATCTCGGCTCTCAATCAGTCGTCGCTCTTTGCTATAATCATAGGGGATCCTCTGGAAGCAAAGGAGGTTCGAAAAAGGGTGAGGTATGTTTGGAAGTTCTTAACTGGTGGCTATCAACTCATTCCAATTGCTAACAATTGGTTTGAGTTGAGATTTGATGTGGCAACTGACTGTGACTTGGTTTGGGAGAATCGTCCCTATCGAGTTTCTGGTCAGCTTATTCTACTAAGACCCTAGTGTCTTGAATTTGATCCCTGGAAGGAGTCGGTGACCAAGCTCGATCTCTGGATTTGGTTCCCGGACTTACCATCCAAGTATGTGCACGACGATATCCTCCGGGATATCATCCAGGAGAACAGGCTGGACCATGTGATTCGTATTGCTGCATTCAATGCTAAGGGGGCTCGGTTTAGGTACCCACGTGTATGTGTGTCGGTGGATGTCACCATGATTGAAGGGTGTTCTGTCTGTGTTGTCAATGAGAATGGTGTTGTGGAAACTTTCCCTATTTGGTTTGAGGATTTCCCTCAAGGATGTGGAAGCTGTGGCGATGATGACCATCTGTTTGAAGCCTATCCTTTAAGGCTTCTTTGCAATGCCAATGCCAATGCCAACCCTGCTGAGCCACCTGTGGAGATTAGAGTGCCTGCTGGTGAAGCTCCTGGCGATGATGGTCAGGGTGCTTGGTTCACAGTGGCGGGAAAAAGGCCCGTGGTGATCCCTCCTCCTTCCTTTGGCCACCCAAAGTCAGACATACTATCCTGTTTTGGTAAGAATGTATCTCTATCCTCTGATTCCCCTACTTCCAAATCCCCTGCTATCTCTTTTGGTGGGTCTGAGACCAACCCGTCTGCTCCGGTGTTGGTTGAAAGTGGTGCTCCTGTTGGCTCTCCTACTCTGGCCATCAATGCTTCCCCTCTTCGTGTTGCCATGATCCCAAATGATGAGATTGTTATTCCAAAAGCATAGGCGCAACCAGATCCTTACTTTTGGGTGGCTGATGATGAAGATCTGGAATTTGATGAAGATGAGTTCATGGAGGAGATGCTGCTGGAGGACGGGCTAGCTGATCCTGGGTTCTCTCAGGCTGACTTTGATACTATGCTTGCAAATGTTCCACCTTCGGTGGAATTCATACTGCATGATCTGAGTACCCCAGGTAAGCTAGTTGAGTCCCTACAGGAGCATTTTATCACCCCTAATGCCTCTCCCTCTATGACTCGTGAATTTGAATAGCTGGAGATGTCTGTGAGCTCGTTGTCTGAATCAGCTAAACGCAAAATTAAGATCGAGAAAGGCGACTCTACTTGCTCTACTGTGACTCTGATGGGTAGCAGCAAGAAGAAGGGGAAGCATGTGTAGTAAGCCCAGCAGCAGGTTGATGGAGGTACTCACTGGTGGTTGTGTAGTACCTCGAGTCATGATAATTGTGAAACCACCCCTTATCAGTAGTTGTTCCAAGTATGTAAGTCTCTATGGTGGTTTTATTTTGATCATGTCTGGCCAAGCTTACTGTGATAGTTTTTGTGTACGTATTCCAGACCTATGCTCTCCCTTCTGGTATCACATGTGGGTAGTTTATTTATGTTTCAGTCGGTACTGGCAGTGTATGAAACATTGGGTAGTCTTTCCTTGTAAAATTCAGGCTACTTATTATCAATGGCAATGGATGATTATGTGTGTCTCTTTGCTGTCTATGAACCATTTAATTAAGATAAACCTAAATGCATCCACTAGGGTATATCTATTCGATAATAGTTCTGTCACAATATCAATGTGTGCAACTCAGCGCTATAAGTTCAAGATTAAACAGCTTCCATCATTCGATGGCATGTCGCTGCTCAATATGGGTGGGAATCTCATAATAACAGTGTTAATCCTAAGCTCCCACAAAGGCTCACTTCCAACAGATTATCACCAAACAAGAAGCCACCAATGGAGTTTTTCTTGAATAATCAACATAAAGATATCACCATTCATAATTTGTACTCAAAATAATTTACTAAGAATTGATTACATTATTGACAATGATCTAAAAGCTTTCCCTTGGTATGGTAAGGCTATCCGACGATATTGGTATGCATTCCTTAGAACATCTAGTTTCAGAATTCTGAGTACCAAGTGCTTATATGAAGACGGATCTCTGGGTCTTCATATATAGAAAATTAGTTATTTATGAAGATCAGATATTGGAACTGTCGTGGTATTGGTAAGAAAACCTTCTGGGCAGGGCTGAATGCAATGCAGATAAATGATCATATTAAGATACTAGCTGTAGCAGAAACAAAAACCGAAGTGGTTTCGGCAGAAACAATTTGGAGAAGTAGTGGTTTCTCAAATGCAATTTGGTCACCGGGTAATGGCAGAGCAGGTGGTCTTGGTGTTTTATGGAATGAGAACTCACTAGTAAATGAAACACTCTCTGCTAAAATCCATCTGCCAAGAATTATTGGGCTAGAATACCACAACTTTGATAAAAACTTTAAGGGTATTATTCTATTCATTTATGGACCCCCACAAGCTATGGACAAGGACCAGTTCTGGAAACTGCTGACAAATTTAATTCGCGATCAAAGTTTCCCATGTATGATTATTGGGGATTTTAATGAAATTGCACATAGTAGCGAAAAGTGTGGGGGTGCGCCGTTTCATCCCTCCCGTGAATACAGATTAAGCCAACTCATGGACGTGTGTGCTCTCACAGATATCCCAAGCACCGAAAACCATTTTACATGGAGAAAAAAGGAGGAAGGCGAAGATAACATCTTAGAAAAGTTAGATAGAATTCTTGTCCAAGGAAGTTTTCTTGATAACTTTCCCAAGCTTAGTACGCATAATGGTGCGTTTTCAACATCAGACCACTGCCCGATTACTATTGAATTGAATCAGCAATAGTCATAAAGCCTTCGCCATTTAAAATGGAAAACATGTGGCTCCATAGACCGGATTTCAGAAACATAGTGGTTCAGGCATGGTGTGCCCAGTGCCCTGGTTCTGTAATGTATAAAATCATGTTTAAGACAACTTGTCAAACAAAAAGCAAAAGAATGGAATAAAAAGACGTTTGGAAACATCTTTAGACAATTAGCATCTATAGAAAATGATCTTTTGGAGATCCAAACAAAGGGTAAAGGAATAAATGATGCTAGCAAACAAAAAAGGTTGATTCTAAAAAAGGATCGACTTCTGTCCTTCCAAAAAGAATACTAGAGTCAGCGTGCGAAGTCTAAACATTTAAAACTTGCGGACTCAAACACCGCCTACTTCCATAGGGTGGCATCGGGCAGGAGAAACCGGAAATTTATCAGAAACATTACCTCTGCAGAAGGAACACCCATTGTAGGTGAAGAGAATGTTAGGAAGGAAATAAAAAACGATTTTGTCAAGCGTTTTACTAAAGCATCAACTAACAACAACTACCTGGATGAATATATGCAGTTTATTACCCCTTCTATCACAGTGGAGGAAAATATCAGATTAATTGCTCCACCAACGAATTGTGAAGTTAGAACCGCAGTTTTCAATTTAGGGACAAATAAATCCCCTGGCCCGGATGGCATCGATCATAACTGAATTTTATAAAGAATTCTGGGATATTATTGGAACTGATGTAACTCGAGTTGTCAAGGCTTTCTTCCATTCTGGGAAAATTCTAAAGCAGATTAACCATACGTTTATCTCACTCCTGCCAAAAAATAACAACCCCACAAAAACAACTTATTATAGACCTATAAGTCTCTGCTCTACCATTTATAAAATTATTTCAAAAATATTAACGGATAGACTAAAATCAGTAATGGGTAAATTAATTCACCCCTTACAAGGGGCATTTGTGTCTGATAGGGCAATCCAGGACAACGTCTTAATTGCCCATGAAATTTTCCATTCCTTTAAAAATCGAAAGGGTAATGACGGCTGGCTAGCAATCAAATTGGATATGGAAAAGGCATATGATCGAGTGGATTGGGCATTCACTGAGTTAGTACTCAGAAAATTTGGATTCCATGATAAATTCACTAGGCTAATTATGGAATGTGTAACGACTGTTTCTTTCTCAGTTTTAGTCAACAACGGCCCTTCGGAAGTATTCTTACCTTCCCATGGCCTTAGACAAGGTGATCCGTTATCACCTTTTTTGTTTCTACTTGGAGCCGAGGTACTTGCAAGGAAATTGACCTCTGATTCACTCTTGCCTAATAATGGAATAGGCTTTCCCTTTGGACAAAATGAGCCTAAAATTCCTTTCTTGGCGTTTGCGGATGATATTATTATATTTTCTAAAGGGAACATGTCTGCATGTGAAAATGTTAAAAATACAGTAGATCGTTATTGTCAAATATCAGGATAGAAAGTAAACTATCATAAATCGGCATTCCAGTGCACTTCAGGTATCCCTAGGTCCTGTATCTCGGATATTGAAGATTGTCTTAGGATTTCAAGCCAAATAAAACTTGACAAATATTTAGGATGTCCAATCACAAATGGTAAAGTAAATGAGGCTACATTTGAGGATATAATGTCAAACACTAGAAACCAACTATCCAAATGGAGAGCAGACTCTTTGTCACAGCAAGAGAGGACAACATTGATCAACGCGAATTTAGCATCCAAGCCCTTATACATAATGCAAAGCTTTATGCTGCCACCTAAAATGCATCAAAATCTGGACAAAATAAATAGATCGTTCTTCTTGAACAAAGCTCCAACCCACAAGCCTCTCATTAGTTGGGATAGAATTTGCAAGCCAAAGCATGCAGGGGGAGTAGGATTAAGAAAATCGAAAAATATGAATGAATCCCTACAATTAAAATTATTATGGAAAATATTGGTTGAACCAAACAATATATGGGTAAGGATTATCCAATATAAATACATTAAGACAAATCATATTCTAACCTATGAAGCGAAAGGAAGTGCATCTTGGCAATGGACACAGCTGAGAAAGCTAATTCCTACATTCAAAAATGGGCTGGTCTGGGTTGTAGGAAATGGTAGAAGTATCAAATTTTGGAATGACAGATGGGGACTAGTACAAAATATGGCACAACACTGTGTATTCCCTCGAGATACTGATATGGAAGAAACGGTGGATTCATATATAGAACATGGTAAATGGCATAGGGATAGATTAACTAGTGTTCTACCAATCGAAATTGTGAATAAAATTCTGAATATTCCTCTTCCATTTTCGACTATGGAGGACAGACTATACTGGGAGCCAGCTAAGAATGGGTGGTTTACAACATCAAGTGCGTATAATTATGTTACAAATTCATCGTCACACAAAATAGATGATAACTCTTGGATATTGAAACAAGATGTCCCCCCCAAGGTCAAGAATTTCCTATGGAAAATATGTCAAAATGGCCTGCCAACTGCATCAAGACTATCTAGGCGGGGGGTTGCGATCCCTGCCTCCTTCCCTATTTGTAATCACCACGAGGAAGACGAAGTGCACATATTCTGTGAATGCAAATATAGTTTCTTTTATAGAAATCTAAGCAATAAAATTAAATTGTTGGTCCAAGATTCGATCAATAAAAACCGTGATATCAAATCAGTTATGACAATCCTATCGAATAATCTAACGAGGAAAGAAAAGCAAAGCCTGTCACTAAACTGGTGGACAATCTGGCTAGTCCGAAACCAACTTGTGTTCAGAAATGAAAAAGCACCTCCAGTTGATGAAGTGCAACGTAGATAGATCATTTTCTGAAAAATTGGATTACAACCAATTCCCACTGGTTGGAATCAAAAGATGGCAAGAACTCATTCAAAACACGAAAGAAGATTCTGGAAGGAAAGAGCAACGGTAAGAATAATAAATGGAAGAAACCGCCCCAAGGATGGCACAAATTAAACTTCGATGGATCTTCATGCGTGCAGGGTAACAGCACGAGTGGTTTTGTGATTAGAAACTGTGAGGGGCGACCAATTTCTGCTGATGTCAGTAGGATTGGACAACAATCACCTATAGTTGCAGATGCTAGAGCACTACATCTAGGCATTATCAAAGCTAGAGAACTCAACTTGGACAAAATTCTTATTGAAGGTGATTCTCTTATCATTATCAATTATCTTAAAAATAGAAAGGGTTGTCCTTGGGAAATTGAGATTCTCATGTCAGATATCACTTCAATACTAAAAGGGTTTAAGGAAGTATTCTACTCCCATATACTTCGCACTGGCAACTGTGTCGCTGATAGGATTGCTTTCCTTGGACGCAGTACCAATAACCCTAACTTAGTAAGTGATCAAGGTCTGTTGGACCTCATCCGAAAGGATGCCCTCGGATAGCGCCCGGTGGTTTTGTGATGGATCTTCGATGGATCTTCATGCGTGCAGGGTAACAGCACGAGTGGTTTTGTGATTAGAAACTGTGAGGGGCGACCAATTTCTGCTGATGTCAGTAGGATTGGACAACAATCACCTATAGTTGCAGATGCTAGAGCACTACATCTAGGCATTATCAAAGCTAGAGAACTCAACTTGGACAAAATTCTTATTGAAGGTGATTCTCTTATCATTATCAATTATCTTAAAAATAGAAAGGGTTGTCCTTGGGAAATTGAGATTCTCATGTCAGATATCACTTCAATACTAAAAGGGTTTAAGGAAGTATTCTACTCCCATATACTTCGCACTGGCAACTGTGTCGCTGATAGGATTGCTTTCCTTGGACGCAGTACCAATAACCCTAACTTAGTAAGTGATCAAGGTCTGTTGGACCTCATCCGAAAGGATGCCCTCGGATAGCGCCCGGTGCGTATCCGAATCTTTACCTCATCAAAAAAAAAACTGTATATTTTGATTTGAAATATACACGTCTCAGAAATTAGTGGTAATTACCTTTGCATGTGGAAATTTGTTGAAATTAACGGTGATTAAGAGAAAAATTGGCTATTTTTTTTGAAAATGAAATAATTCGAAATCTCAGACGTCAACAGAAGTCTGGGAAAATAAGAGGCCGAAAAAGTACAGACGGGCTAACCATCATGATACAATCAAATAAAAAAGATATAAAAATCCCAAATACAAAAGATTTTAGCTGGAAAAATGAGCTATTTATTGGATGATTAATTGGGAAATGAGTTATTTGATGTGCTTTTATATAATTTCATTTTTCTATCCTATACCCTTGGGGCATAGGATAAGACCCTAAATTTAAATTTTTTTATAATTTTTTAAAGTAGTTTAGCATTTTTTTTAATTAAATTTTTAGGACGGCTTGCCTTTTTTGTAGGGAATGTTTCCTAATTTAGTGTCTTATTCTATGTCCTTGAGGCATATGATAGAAAAACTGTATATAACAACAACAACCCAGTTAACCCTGCGTTAAAGGGGGGGTCTGGGGGGTCAAGATGTACGCACTCTTTTCCGGAACAAGTCAAGAGAGTGAGACAGAAAAAATCGTATATAATTATTCGTATTTTATTTAGCAACACGTTCTTAATAGTTTCTATTTTTGTACTTTGTCATACAAAAAAAATGTTATTGAATTTATGACAACATTTTTATATATAGTTTCTTATCTCGCTCGAATTTGATATTTTGATGGAGATTGTCTCTAACTAATCACTGTCAATTAAACTTGTGATAAAAGATTTGTAACATAGCTTTTTTTTATCTCACTTAAATTTATCCACAATACATACACATACACTTGTGTGTAACATTGGTCCCCATTCGAACTTTCATTCACAGAAGGATTCACAAATCTAATGCATAAGAATGTGTTTTCTAGTAGATAAAATTTATAGGGATTATTTATGGGAATTATTTTGACAAAATAACCTCGTAAGTGCTTGATTAATCGAAGATTATTTGTTGAAGTTGTAATGTGAAATGCCACTTTTACCCTCACATCATGATTTTTCCTTATCTGAAACGGATCAGGATCATCTCCTAATGAGAGATCATTATATCTTCCTAATAAAGATCAATGGTCCATATATTCTTCCACTAATTAACTATATTTTAAAAAAAAATTAATCCCAATTTTCTCAATTCAATTATATCAACTGCCTTGTTTTCATTGAACGCCTCTACACTTGATTAATCATCCGCCTTGATCACCACCGCTACAACCCCAACCTAGCTTCTCACCACCGTGCACCCATGTCCTCTCTCCGCCTCCATTATCCAACTAGTACGGAAAAATGCAAAACAAAACCTAAGATATTCAAGAAACAAAGATACTTATATTTATTCATTAATCAATGACAGATCAGGATATAAACCAAATCAACACCCAATTAAAAAATTGCTCCAACATGATTATGAAATTGAGATTGACAGGAGGGAAAACTGGGTTTAATAATTGATGAAAATAGAAGAAGAAAGTAGTACTCGCGCATTGTGCTAGTTCAATTCATTCGATTTAAATTTAGATTCATCCCAATTTCAAATTTTAAAAAAATCAGAATGTCGGATGCAGTCGACCAATAGGGCAATACCCCGTTCCGCTAGCTACAAGAAGAACGAAGGAGACTAACACATCACTAAATCAGATACAGTCGACCAATATGACAATTTCTTCGCGGTGATGACGGAGAGCTCTGCGACGCTGAAGAAGGAGGCACGACGGAGGCAACGCCAAGCACGAAGTTCAAGGAGGAGGAAGGGGACGACAACGCGGGACGTCGCTGGCACGGGCGGCGCTGAGGAGTTGCAGGGAGAGGGAGAGCACGAAACTGAGTGAGGAGGCAGATGAGAGAGAGGTTTTGTGATAATTTGAGGTTAATTAAGATTACATAATCTTAGCCGCTCATTTTATTGAATGGTTGAGATTAAGTTATTAGGCAAATATTAGGAACTCCTTCATTAGGAGAGGATCCGAATCCATCGAAACAAGTGGTCAGATTCTTCTTCCCTGTTAAATCTCGACGAGAAAACCGAGCCCCACGAATCAAAAATAAGAAGTTAGAGCTCAAACAAACCCCATTCGACGTCCCAATTCATGCTTGAAATTACCTTTGTCTCGCTTCGATATATAGGAAAATCAAACAAGAGTGAAGATTGAGAGCGTGAATTGGCGTGTATCGTAAGAATTCGTGGGGATCAAATTCTAGATCTATTGATGGTATTATCATGGGAAATAAGTTTACCAATAATTGTTTTGATTCTATCTGTCAAGATTTTTGATATAATTTTATACAAATTTGAGCACAAACTAATTGGACGGTAATGATTAGTAGTAGTCGGGTTGTCTCGTTTCGGAAGAAGAGAAATCAACGAGTGATTTATTTGTTTTAGCATTTTTCCAGAATGGAAAAAGCCTTTGACAGGTCTAATTACTAACGTACCAACGATATCCCAATATTTCTTATAAAATTCGACTGTAAATCCATCAGGGCCTAGGGATTTATTTTTACCCGGACTAAAGACAATAGTTTTTATTTCCAACTTTGAAGGATGTCGTATGAGGAAATCATTTTTTTCAGAAGTTATTGATGGATGGATTAAATCCAACATTTCATTTAGAAGTCTGTCATAGGTAGGTTCTTTTCTGAACCTCTTTTCAAAATCCCCCTTGGTTTCGTTTTTGACATTTTCCTCACCCACAATTAGAGTTCCTTTAGAGGTGGTTATGTTACAAATTTGTTTCATATGTCTTCGCCCTGTCGCCACGCGGTGGAAATACGATGTGTTGGAGTCCGAAAGCTTAAGATGTTTGGTTTTGGCTCTCTGATTCCAAAAGGATTTCTGGAAAAGAAGGAGCTTTTCCTTCTTTCTAATAAGACACTTTTCTTTGTTGAGGTTTGTTTGTACATTATTTACTCTTAGACTAACTCCAATGGTATGGTGCAAACGCTTAAATATGCAAATTTTGATGCAAATTGTGCTCCAGTGGTTACTTTTGAGTGTTTAAAATGTGCACATTTGCACACTAAGTGCTCAAATATAAGCACATCACCTCCCCATGTGCAAAAATTTTTTTATCACTTTTTAATAAAGTAAAGTCATTTCTATTGGTTGTTTTTATGTTTTTTCTTTTCCTTTTTAATTTAATCATATTTATTTAGAGATAGTTGTGTATAAAATGCACATTTAACCAATGGAGTAAAACATCAAAAAGTGATGTGCATTTTTAAACACCTTGTGCAAATATGTACATTTGCACACTTAACCATTGGAGTTAGTCTTAGTGAGGATTGAATGGAGCAACTCAATCTCCACGTCGTTTAACTAATGAAATATATTCCCAAAGGTAGACTTGTTCCAAACCTTTGCCTTATTCTTAAGAATTTTTTGTTTAAAAATAAGTTGGAACATAGCAGAGCCGGTGCAATTAGCTCGCCATGATTGTTTAACTATGTTGCGGAAATCCTTCCGTTGCAGCCAGACATTTTCAAACTTAAAAGAAGATGCTTTGAAGGTAGAACTGTTCTCGAATTATATTGATATGGGGCAATGATCAGATGAAGAAAATGCCTCATTATTAGTGATTAGGTTAGGAAATTTTTCAATAATCTGCTGATGAACAAGCACCTGATCAAGTTTTTCACGAATATTAGAGTCTTCGTCAGGGTTTTTCCTCCAGGTCAAAGGGTTCCCAAAAGTGGGGAGGTCCACTAGAGAAAATTCATTTTTGAATGTTAGGAGTCTAGTAAACCGAGAAGGGCGAGTGGAAGCTCCGCCTAATTTATCCGCACTAAATAATATTTTGTTTAAATCTCCTAGCACAATGCATGAGATGAGCGAGTCATTCACAATTGAAGTTAAAGTTTCCCAAAACGAGTATTTTTCGTTGGGGGCAGGGTGGCATAGACAAATAGGACAAGAGTTGTGAACCTATCTCTCACGTTTTCGACGCATAGACCCAGGGGCGGAGCCAGGGGGTGCTTAGGGGTGCTCGAGCACTCCCTAGTGGAAGAAAAAAATACAAAAAAAATAATTTTTTTCTATATATTTAGTATTTTTAAGGTAATATAACATCTTTGAATGATATTTGAAACAAGAGTGTTATCTAGCTCAAGTGGTAACGGAAGGAATGAAGGAAGGAGAATGAAAGTTAAATGATCTTGGGTTCAAATCTCAAGTTCTTCACTTTTTATTTGTTTTATTATATCATTAATTCTTCTTGATTTCTCTCTATAATTTTTTGTTTCTATCAACTATTTCATTCAAAAATGTCATATTTATGTTTAAATTATACATATAACCTTTTTTTTCAATATTATTTTCAAAATAATTCTTCGTGATTTTTTTTCTATATTTTTTTGTTCTCTTCTATTTTTTAGGTTACTCTCAAGTCTCAACTATTTAAATACAATAAAAAACCTTTTAAAAAACCACAATTTTAGTGTTTTTTTAATATATATATTTTTTTAAATATTCTTAATAAGTATACACCAAAAAAATATTTCGCGAAACTTTTTTCAGCATCCCTCGGCCGAGAATCCTGGCTCCGCCACTGCATAGACCAATAATTTAGGGTAAGTGAATAACGACAGAAATAATCTCATTTAATAATTGGTGTGATTTCCATAATAACCAATTCCGCCCGATCACCCAATAGCAGACGACCAAATAACTTCGTCGAAGCCAACACTTTTCCAATTTTTGTCTTCCGGAATATATTCCGATTTAGTTTATGTTAATGCCATTATTTGAATGTGTTCATTTTTACACAAGGTATTAATTTCCGTCCAAAATATTTTTTTCCCTATACCTCTATAATTCCAAAAACAGATTTTCATTTATAACTGTCGAATATATAAGAACGAGGTTTAAGAATCATTATATGGAAGAGATTTTGTAGTTTCAAATTGGTATAGTAATTAACGTTTCGGATGATTTGTTTTTTCCTCCAATTTTTAATAGCATTTTGGGTAAGAGCATTCAATTCTTGATTGATTGTTATAGAATACTATATCCGATCCAAAATATATGTCGTTTGACTTTTTAACACGTATTTTAAGGAGCTAAAAACTATATGATATATTAACTTTTTTATTATTATTTTTTTACAACTTAATATTTATTGGTAATAAGTATTAAATTGTAAAAAAATAATAATAAAAAAGTTAATATATCATATAGTTTTTAGCTTTAAAATACGTGTTGAAAAGTTCAACGACATATATTTTGGATTGGAGGGAGTAATGTATTTCATGTTAACTTTTTTTTTTCATTACAGTATGAGGTGCCTCACGGTTGAGTACTATGCATGGATTAGAATGGTTTTATAAGTCGAATAGTTTGAGTTTAAGCTTTATTTGTAAAGGCCCGCATTTTCAAATCTTAATTTTTGAAAAAATGAATTTAAATCGGATATTTCAAGGAAAATCGTCCTCAAATTAATAACTCAAATTCGATACTCTTAAAGTGGACTCCGGTCAAATTTTGAAATTTATGCAAAATAGATTTTATTTCACTTTCATATGCCGAGAATAAAAAATAATAATGTTCGAATTTCATGATTAAATTCGGATTGAAAAATTTAATATTTAGTTTGATCAAGTCAGGATAAGATTAAGAGAGCGGAATTTGAAATTTATTTTTTTTCGGGTATTTCTTTTGGGACCATTTGCTTTCTCCCTTTCTCTTCCACTCTGTCCTCTTTCACCCTTCACCATCCGATTTCTTGCCAGCAAGATGGACACACTCTCTCATGTTTGACTAAGCAATCTACTCACACTCTCTTTCCTCCCCTTGATGATTTTTCTATTTGAGACAAAATGCCAAAAACTCACGCAACCCATTGCCCTTGCTTTGGCCCCCCTCTTCCTTCTAATTTCACAACCCACGCCTTCCCCTTCCTTTTTGTTCTGATTTCACCTACAGGCTACAACACCCCTCCTTCCCTTGTCCTCTAATTCCTCCCAAATTCCAAATCCACAAAGGCCCTCTTCACTCCCATCTTGTTCATTCGAACACTCCTCCTCCCCTAAAATACGCAGCACCACCATTCCCCATCGAAAGCTACCAGCAATGCATCCATCTCCCTCCATTTCCGAGTACCGCCGAGGAGCATTCGTCCTCTGTTTTTCCGGGAAGCAAACGTCGAGCCCTTCGCTCCTCCTCCCAGCACAGCAGCTCTCCGACGCCCGATCCCGAAGCCACCATCCCGGGAGCTTCCCGGAGCCAGCAGCTGCACCCCCCCCTCCCCCCCCCCCCCCCCCCCCCCCCCGCCCGCCCCGCCATTCTCCTCTTCGGTTTCGCGTTTGAGCTTGGTGAGAACTCCATCTCCCTCCTTTCCCTTCCTTTCACCTTCGATTGGTATAAAGGTGAGACCTTAATCCCCTCCCACTCTCCCTCGGTCATTCCCGGCGAGAATCGACCTCCGACGCGCCCGATGAGCGTCTTCCGGCGAGATTTGAGCCCTCTCGGTGAGCATTCCTAAACCTCCCCTTCAACTCTCATTTTCGGATTCCTGTGTCGAATTTTCAGTTTCCTTGTGTTTGATTTGAGATTGGTGAGAGAGAGAGAGAGAGACGCCATGGTTGAGCGAGTGAGCTGCGAGGGCGGAGAGGCGGGAGTGTGTGAGCGAGCCGAGCGGGAAGGTGCGAGAGAGAGAGAGAGAGAGAGAGAGAGAGAGAGAGAGAGAGAGAGAGAGAGAGAGAGAGAGAAGCGAGCGAGAGCCGATGGGTGGCGGGTGTGAGAGGGCGAGGAGGAGACGGAGCAGAGCGGCTGAGCTCCAGCGGGGCGGGAACCAGGCGAGAACAGAGAATCGGGCAAGGGATGTGAGGAAGAGGGTGAAGCTGAGTTGGCTGAGAGTGGGGCCCATGTTCATTTTAATTGTGAAAAATCTGAAGTGGGGAATGGAGAAAGGGTGGGCCGGATCCACGGTTTTGGTTGGGTGTTGGGCTGAGCCCGGTTTGTTTTCCAGAAAAGAGAGTTGGGCTTGGTTCCTTATTTAAGAGGGTTGTGTTTTATGAGTTATGGGTTATAAATATATTTATGGTTATTGTTTTGAGATTATATGGATAGTAAGTGTTAAATTATTTGAATATTATTATTATTATTCTGGGATTTATCTACAATTATAAATTCTGGAAATTAATCGTTATATATTGTTTATTTGCATTAAAATAGTATTAATTGGATTATTTATATATGATGCATTTTATGAGGATTTAAATATGTGATTTTGGGATTTTTGAAAATGAATTATTTGTAATATGATTGGTACGATTTTATCAATGGGTTGAGTAAATGATTTTGGTTGATGTTGATCGTATCGAAAAGGTTTTGGAAACGGTTTTACTATCGATTGGTTTTGAGGATGTGAGAACTTGTGTTTGTATGTATGAATGTCGGTACGGTGGCTTATGAAAATGGTTGATGATAGGTGTGTATTGCTTTTGGATTGCTTTGGACTTTCATTTGGGCCATTGCTTGCGTTATTTTGTTGTTCTGCATTTTCAGGTAAGTTTCCTAGGGGGTTTATTCAGGTTGGACATTCATGCCTGTTGTTGCATTTTATGTTAGGTGTTGCATATGCATAAAAGCATGCCATGTAGTATCCTGTTTAGGTTGCACTAATTGAATGAGCATCTGCTTACTTAATGCGTTTGAAACGGAACGGCCGTTATCTGTGATAGTCCTAGAGTCTTTGCTAGGGTCATAGGGTAGCCCAGCCTCATCGGGTACCCTGAGTCAATCGAGTCATGAACTTCCTTATATTATGAGATGCATGCGGGCTTTGTTGTGGAGCGGGTTAGGCATGCGTGCCGCCCGATTATGATGGAATGCATTCACGAGCTGGCCAGTCTCCGCCCTATCGGAAGGGGGTGGAGGTAGGAAAGGGATATGCCACTTGGCATTGTCTTGGGCCCTTTACAGTATTTTTACACATTATTATAACTAGGAGCATGCTAGTATGTTTGACTTTCGTACTGCATTAGAGCATCTTTATTAGGTATAGCACATACTATGTGGCCTCAGCGAGGACTGCCGGTCCCGCATGAGTGGCTCGATCTGACTCCTTTCCCCGTTCTTTTTTTTAAGGTATTTCTGCAGATTTTGATTGCTCGATGTCTATATGACGGGGTTCCCTTTTCGCGAATCGAAGAACCTGGCTAAATCTCTAACTCATTATAAATGATAATCATCCACTTATGTTTTGGTTTTGACCCGGCTCTGCCGTGGCGCTTTGTATCTTAATTTTGCTTCCGTCCTGCTTCCGTTTGAAATGAATTTCGCGAGTTAGTCCCTAGGACAGGTTAAGGGTACCCAACAGCCCTACGATATTTTCAGGGTTCGAAATCCCTCTTTATTACTGACCATAAAAATGAGTTCGAAACCTCGACCCGTACCTGAATTGCAAGATTCGGACAAGGGGTTTCATCCCTTGAAACGTAACCCGAAAATCATAATTCCGGACCGTTACATTATTTGAGTTTGTTTATTTACTAAACGAGTTGAGTATTAGTATAATTTTAAATTCGATTCAAAACTCTATTTGGCTCGATTCAAGTTGGAATAGTTCAAATTTTGTAGAATTTACAAAATTTCGTTTAAGTTGTTATGTCATACGTAAGTAGGATTGCTTAATTAACACGTATGGAGTACTCGAAAAAAAAAAAGCTCGAGTCGTTCATTTATTTATTGAAGAAGCTGAGTATGAACACAATTTTAAACTCGAGTTCAAATTTAGAATCGGTTCGAACTCGACTCATCATTTCTAAATAAGCTAGATGAATATGAATAATCATACTCGACTTGTTCCACTCGAATAACAACCCTAGCATGAAGTACTAGTATATATATATATAGACTTATATCTAGATTTATATAATAAAGTTGATGCATGTAATATTTTATATGACGTTTTGTGGTTAATTTTGAGAAAATTTTCTGTGCCCAAAAATTATTAAAATATATAATACTTCATCCGTTAATTAAAATATGTCATTTTAGAAAATAAATCTTGTTAAGAAAAACTTGTCACTTTAATTTTTTTTTTTGGTCGAGAAACGGGGCAGAGCCCCTACTCCAAGGAAGGAGTTGTGAAATTAATAGAAAGCAATAGAGGAAGGCCCTTCAGGAGTTACACCAGCGTGGTATAGCTCTCCCACGAGAGTCCTCCCTCGAGATACATGACAGTTCAGCAGGTAACAAATCCAGCTTACAGTAATTATGCGGAAAAGAAAACGCAAGGCTTGCAAGCCCATCCGCGAGGCGATTAGCCTCTCGGAAAATAAGACGGAATTGGATGACCCAATCCCTACTATGGAAGCTCTGGCAAATAGACACCAGGCTAGCACACGGATGGGTCGGCTTGACCCCTTTCAACACAAAATCGATGGCGACTTTCGAGTCGACCTCGCAAAGGACCCTTCTAAACCCCTGCTCCCAAGCCAGCGTGAGCCCTTTGATGATCCCCCAAAGCTCCGCCTCAACAACCGAGCAACTCCCTAGGTTCTGAACGAACCCCGCAATCCACTCCCCCTTCTCTCCCCGGATGGCTCCACCCGCAACCGCCACACCCGAGGTCTTCACCGCCCCGTCAGTATTCAATTTGACCCAACTGGTTTCCGGCGGGCACCAGCAAACGGCGATCCTTGACTTCACCCCCTCCTTATGGATCCCCAGCAGGTTCTCCTTCGCTGAATTATAGCTGTAGACGACGATGCTGCAGCTCTCCGGCGTGACCTTAGCAGCACTCCCTCCTTTGAAAACCACCTCGTTCCGTCTAGTCCATATCTTCCAAAGCGCTACTGCAAAGAAGTCGCTCCAGTGCACTCCTCCGGGCCCCTTTTTCGTTGATAATATGTTTCTTCGGATCCACGCTGCGAACGGGAAGGAGAAGAAATCCCCCACCCGCTCGGCGCCCTCAACCTGCATCCAGAGACCTTTTACAATACCACAATCTCTAAACATATGGATAAAGGATTCACAAAAAATACCACAGACCGGACAAGTGTCGGACGTACCTATATGTCGTCGGACTCTCTCTTCGTTCGAGAGGAGGCCCCCTTTGCAAGCCAACCACACAAAGGCGCGCACCCTCTCCATCACATTGAGTTTCCAGATTCTTGTGAAGAAACTGTCGTCCGCCGAGCTGTAGGTGTCCATGCTACAGGCTGCCTGATAGCCTGTTCTAACCGAGTAATCTCCGTCACTGCTCTTTGTCCAGCACATCCTATCTTCGCTATCCGAGACAGTTAAGGCAGCGAGTTTCTGGGTAACCTGAGCCGGCAGGAGGCCAGCAAGCTAGTTCCACGCCCACCCCCTCCCAGCTTCCCAAAAATCAACCACCCAAACTCTATCCGACACAAAGCTGAAGTCTCCGACCACCAAAGAGCGCAAAGGACCATCTTCCACCCAGGTATCCTCCCAGAACCGAATGGTGCTTCCGTTCCCCAACCGCCACTTAATGTGGGGTTTGATGACCAGATCCGTAGCTTTAACTATGCTTTTCCATATAGCAGATGCACTGGAAGAATTCCGAAGCTGGCTCTTAGCGTACTTGTTCAAAAGTATCTCAGACCAGACGCCTTCCTCCCCACTAAGGAGTCTCCAACTCAGCTTTGCAACAAGCGAAAGATTGAGTTCCGACATCTTTTTGATACCTAGCCCACTGATCGCCCTAGGCTTGGCCACCTCATCCCACGCAACCTTATGCATACGCCTTTTTTCCGGCGTAGATCCCCACAAAAAGTTTCTGCTGAGTTTCTCCATCTTTTTACAAACATTAAACCGGAAGAATCAGCGCCGACATAGCATACACCGGAATGGAGGACAGAACCGACCTAACAATGGTTACTCTCCCTGCGAAACTCAAGAGATTAGCTTTCCACCCTGACAGTCTGGTCGTGAATTTATCAAGGATAGGGGCGAAGGTCGCCTTCGACGTCCTTTTATGCAGGATTAGGATACCCAGGTAGTTACCGAGGTCATCAGTAACCGCTATACCCCCTTCTGCCTGGATGTTTTCCTTCAAACTTCTATTAACGTTACGAGAGACGAAGACCTTGGACTTGCTCGGGTTAACACTAAGCCCAGACTGCCTGCTAAACACCTCAACGCAATTCTTTATAACACTAACCTGAGCCACAGAAGCTTCAGCGAAGAGCAGAATGTCGTCCGCGAAGAAGAGATGAGATAGTTTGGGCCCTCCCCTCGCAATGTTGATGGGCTTCCAGTCCCCTCTGCCCACAGCATCAGAGATAAGGTATCCCAATCTTTCCATACACAAAATAAATATATATAGGGAGATTGGATCCCCTTGCCTAATCCCTCTCGAAGGGGTAAACTGTTCCGAAACTTCGCCATTCCATAGCACCTGCATCTTCGGGGTTCTGATGCATTCCATGATCCATCTCCTGCACGCCACAGGAAGCCCGACCCACACCAGCGTTTCCTCGATAAAATCCCAGCTGAGTCTATCATAAGCTTTTTCCAGGTCGAGCTTGAGGCACATCCACCCTTTCCGGCCCTATTTCCTTCTCATCGAGTGCACAACCTCCTGGGCAATTATGATGTTGTCCGAGATAAACCTACCAGGGATGAAACTCCCTTGAAGCGGCCCCACAAATCTATTCATAAGCGGTTGCAACCGCATCGTCAAGATCTTAGTAATGGCTTTATACAAAACATTACAGAGGCTGATCGGGCGGAACTGCTTAATCGACTCGGGTTTTCCCACTTTCGGTAACAACACAATTAACGTGTCATTCACCCCAGGCGGCAGAGACGACGAGGCAAAAAACTCGCGAACAAATTTAATCGTCGACTCCCCGACAAGTTTGTCACTTTAATTAGATAGTTGTTAGTTGTAGTTTTTGAGAAAGTAAACAAGTACCCTAATAATTAGGGGTAAAATTGTATTTTTGTTTGTTTTCTTAATAAGTGTGTAAATTTTTAAAATGACAAGTTTTAATTGATGGAGGAAGTATGTTACAATAATTTATGAAAGGACATCACAAGTCACAATCTATATATTATATATAGTTAATTAATAAAAATATAAATCAAAACTATTTTATAGGCACACTTAACCAAAAATATTAATAGAGAAATATTTTATAGTTGTTATTTTATTTTTATTTTTTTTTGTGAAAAGTATTATTTTATAGATTTTTTTTATTGAAATACAAATTGATTAAATTAATTTACAACTCTATTAGAATAATTTTTAACATTATTATATTATTCAAATAAAAAATTAATTGTATAGCAAAAAAAATTAAATCTATTTTTTAAAGTTTAAGAGCATTCGTCAATTGAAGAAAAAAACTTATGATTCAGTTAATTTAAAAAGATATTTTAAAAAATATTTGTATTTAAACGATAAAAATAATCTTTTTGACAAAAAAATATTGTTCAATTTATTAAAAACAATTAAATTTTTTGAAAAAAAAAAGCAAATTGCAATTCAATTTTTTTGGTCATTGTTATATTTTTAATAGATTTTTAATCAAAAATTTAGAATATCATATTAATATAGTTTCGTGCTTAATTACCAATTTACTTTATGAATTTGCAAAATTATCCATTCAATCTTTATAATCTAATTTGGTAAAAAGGTGGGGTATCTTAGATTGAATCAGTAACCAAACCTATGTATATATTTACATTAAAACAACATCCTAATTTAATGAGAAAGGGATGTTATAACTTCGACCTAGCTAGCTACTAGCTAGCCAAAAAATAAGGGATAGAAAACGATAGATCTTTGGAATTTGGGATTGCGCCCAAAATTTTTAAAGGATACTCATTCATATCCATATTTTTCTTTTTGACCCATTTGATGGAAATTAGGTGACAATCTCCATCAAAATTAACCTCAGCCACTCACATTTAACAATTCATGCATTATTTTTAGTAAGGAAAACTAGTTTTTTGTATTTTTTTAAAATCTAATTATGTACAATATTATACATTAATTTTCACATAACTTTTCATTTTAGAGATGCAATGACACACTGCATTAAACTGTTGGAATTATTTGACTTTTTTTTATCGATCTTATATAGACGGTAGAGATCGATCTCATATGAAGTTTCCTTCAATTCCATTGTATTAAAGAAAGAATATGACAAATCAAATACAAGTCTTTTAAAAATGGACTCTCTTTATATTATATACATTTTACGATGACAATGAGATAGTATCAATAAAATTAAAATTGTGAACTAAAGTTATAATTCATTAGCATGTCTTACACATTTAGTTGATTATTCCTTGATTAATTTTTAACAAAGAAAAACTAAAATAAAAAATATTCACATTTTAATAAAAATAATTTAAATATAAATAATATATATGGAGTAGTAATATAACATAATTTATTAATAAACTGCATAAATACGTGGGTAAAATAAATTATTTATATAATTGGGAAATTTGTCTACCTCTTGATTTAATTCTTATCCTAAATGGTCAAATCTTAACTAAAACATATAATAAAGTATTTTTAAATTGTAAAACAATCCAAGAAATATATTGTTATTTAAATTTCAAAATAATCCAATAAAATAAATACCTATTAAACCGATGCTAGTTGAAGATAAGGATTTCAATTTGTACCAGATTATGATAAATATTTGTTGTAACAACCAGATAGGATTACATTGTACCACTTAAATATTATGGAGTAATTATTTATTTATTTAAAGAAAACAAAGTCCGAAAATACCACAATTTAACATGAAGGATTGGTGAAATAATATGGTACCACGTAGAACTGAAATTAGCAGGGAAGATATATAACACGAGACTAATAAAAACATGAACTCGACTTTTTATCCACTCTTTGAACTTTTTCTTTTCCAAATGTGAATAACACGAACTCGAATTTTGTAGTTTCCTTTTGCCTTTAGATCATCCAATAAAGTTAAACCGTACTTCTTCATATTCGACCTGAGGAAAAAACATTGTCAGAATCGATTATAAAGCAATAAAAAAATGTAAAAGTTTAAAATTCAAATCGTTAGTAACATTTTATCAATGGATTCGAATACTTACAAAAATTGGAAATTACAAAAATATGGTTAGAATTTGATTGAAAGGCAATAGAATGATCGGAGTAGAGGTTTTTAAGAAATGAAAAGGTGACTCACCGATTATCGTCAAACGTATAATGATGGTCAAGGGATGGAATGGATTAAATAGAAATGGAAAATATTTTAAACTAAATAAGATAATTAAAATTATTGGTAAAGATCGATAATTATTAAGGATAAGATCATTTGAATATCTAAACGAACTAACCATGCATAATATCAGATATCAAAATCAATTAGTATTATTAATTATTATAATATTAATAAAGATTAATTAATAGATAGATGATATTGACTTAATTTTTAATTGGATTATGCTAAATGGTTTAAAAGAGAATATCCAAGCTCATTTTGTTTTTAGAGTGTCTAATATAAAGAGACTGATAAACACATAACTATACAATTTATACACAAGCATCAATTTGATAGTTAACCGGATTGCTTAATGCATTAGCATAAAGAAAGGGAAATAACATCAGAGGAAAATGAGGATGAATTTCAATCGATAGGGTTGGCTTAATTAATGTCCATTGTCCATGAAGAAGCTAATAAAATATCTAATGATTAGAATGAAACTTAATTTAGCCGTAAGTCACACATTTCAATTCTGGAACTATACTAAACCTAATTCCCAAATCCTAAATCCTACTTTACACATAATTAGTGTACTGATTATGAACAAACCTTGAAGATAGATAAAAATAGGCGATCAATGCGGGGGATGACAACAGCAGAGGACGACGACTTACGAAAATGGGTTGGGCAAAGATGGAGGACATCACTATGTTTCATTACGTAGAGAGGAAGAACTATGGAGCATGAGAGAACCAGCACAAGGGACAACTGCATTGTGATTCGACCACCTACTTTGAACCCTGCGGGAGGACGATAAGTCATCGGCGACATGACTCGGTAACGGAGAACTGCCGAGATGTTCTAGCGAGAGGAGTGCTAGAGAGGATCTGAGAGAAGAGAGCGAGAATTATGATACGTGAAATTAAGATAAATTAATTTTATTTAGATTTACAAATCCTAGTGTCGATCCTCTGGGTGAATTGAAGATAAGCTTGATTAAAACAAATCATATTTTAAGATAAATCAATTAACATTTAAAAAATATGTTTGTTTAGATGTTAACAATGATAAATCAATTTTAAGATAAATCAATTAATCTCCTTTTAAAAAAAAGCTAAATTAAAGGAGAAGCCGCCACATGTCATATGCGACTTCTTCGATCTTTAATATTATAATATTGATGATTAGAATGATCAATTAAAAAAACTTAGAGTGAAGAAGACAACATTGATTGAGAGATGGTAGAATTTATGCAATCGAAGACACAAGGGGTATTTTAATTTGTATAAGAATCTTATTGAAGAGATCCAGTATAGATTTTGTTAGTTATTTGAGTTTATCTAAAATTTTATTCAAATTCAAAATTGCAATCATATCCAATTCAAAATAATTTTAATGAAATTAATAAAAAGAAATTTTAAAATAAAATCAATTGGTTAAGATTTAGGGGAAAAAATTAATTAATTAATTATATATTTAAATAAGTAATTTGATTTATAACAAATAATAATTGGAGAGATCCGATGTAGATTATGTTGGTTATTTAAGTTTATCCAAAGTGTTATTCAAATTCAAAATTGCAATTTTATCCGATTAAAAATAATTTTAATGAAATTAATAGAAATAAATTTAAAAAGAAAATCAATCGGTTAAGATTTAGGGAAAAATGAATGAATGAATTAATTATGTATTTAAATAAGTAATTTGATTTATAATAAATAATAAATTATTTAAATATAGAAAAATACCTAATTATTCCTATACTAAAGGAAAATGCGTCACATGACTTAGGCGACTTCTCCATTAGAATTATAATATTGATTAACAAAAGATTTGACTCGGTGGATATAAATCTTAGATTTGATAGAATTTTATATTTGTTATTTTTTTAACAAACCCAAAATCTTAGATTTGAATCGGTGGACAAAAGTTTTGAAACCTCGTTATTTTGACTTCTTTTTATCATTTATAGAGACATTCTGGTAAGAGTAAATTATTCCGCATATGAATCCAACAAAGTGCATTTTAATGCATCATATCTACAAATAATGAATAAAAGGTATTGTAATATCCATCGAAATATAAATTAAAATAATATTAATAATATTTTCTAAGGAGTTAAGATTTGATTTTATCCTTAAAATTAGATTAATAATATTTTCTAATTAGTTAAGATTTGATTTTATCCTTTAAATTAGATAAGGTTTGTTAACCAATTAATCTCCTTTAAAGCTACATAAATTAATTAATCTAATTTAAAAAAACCTACATTAAAGGAGAAGCCGCCACATGTCGTAGGCGACTTCTCCTTTAGTATTATAATATAGATAGGATTTTTTTTTTGAAATTTTAAAAGTGTATTGCACAAAATTACCTATATATAATAAGAGATTTAACTAAATAAAAAACTAGAAACTTATGTAAAGCTGTCAATAAAGTAAAATTAAAATCTCCTTTCAAAGAGATACTGGGTTCATAAGAGACGGGGTTAATAAATTGACTAAAATTATAAACAAGGTAAAATTTATAAACGGTTGGTAAAAGTAGTTAAAAATTTAAGCAACAAGATTATCTCCGTACGGGGCGAAAAACAAATTATTTGCAAAAAAGTAGAGTTTATTTGGTTGTTATTAGGGGCATTGTGGTACTTTTAAACCAAATAAGATATAAGGGAAGGGGTTAAATAGTACTTGCACAAAATAAACACCCAAATAACCTCTATTTTGTAGCTTTTTTTTAACACAAAATTTTAACACGTTTTTGTTTATTTTGGTCATCCAAACAACCAAAAAAGTTGTTTAAAAAATAAACATCCACAAGTGATTTTTTTAACAACTTATTTGGGTAACCATACACACCCACTATCTTTTAGTGCCCGGTCGGGATGGCCATGTAGTGTGGAGCAAGGAGGGTGGTAAATAGTCCTGGATTCGATCCCTGTTTCCACCCCTTTTTCTTGGGTGTAAATCCAAGATTTGCCTTACTCCCTACAAGCAGTGGGACGAGACGGTCGGCACATGCAAGTCGGTTTACCTGGTACGTTGCTCTTACCGGCTGGGTCACATACTTGGGTTTACCACCCACCTTGGTTCCTCGACATAAAAAGAAAAAGAAGAAGAAGTGCTTAGTTATTAATTTAGAGCAAATATATCTTTTATAATTTTGTTTATGGGTAAATACATTCATAATTGTTTGATTGATTACACTAATATACCAATTAACATATTTCTCCATTTGCAAAAATAACTAAAGGGGATAATTTGCAAGACCATAAGTAAATATCGATTTGCCAAAAAAAAAAGTGACTTCTTGGTTAATTGGGGAGAACTTTCAAAAGCCAAATTAAATAGACTAAAAAAACAAATTGATCGATAAATACACTAACCATTTTATACAAACAACTAACAATAAAAAAACCCGACTATATGATATAATGATACATATCTCAATACATAAGTTTGTTCTAAGATTATATGCATCATTAAGTCTTGACTGATCAGATCTTGAAGGAGAAGAAATGAGAACAAACTCACATAACAGAGAGAAAACATAAATTGAAGAAAAACAGAATCTGTGTATTGAATTTGCTTAACCGAAATCAGTTACAACTTGAGCTATTTATAGAGGAAGATGATAACACTAGTGACGTCATTATTCTAATTCTAACACTCCCCCTCAAGGTAGGAGTTCTAGGTGTTTTCAAATAAGTTCACAACTCCTAGCTTGCAATGATTCCTCATATACTGATCATATGAGATAGCCTTTGTGAAAACATCAGCAGACTGATCCTTGGTAGCAATGTAGCCCAATATCACTTCTTTGATCAACACTTTGTCTCTAACAAGATGACAATCACCCTCTATGGGCTTTGTTCTCTCATGAAATACTGGGTTCTTAGCTATATACATTGCTGATTGATTGTCACGATGCAACTTCACAAGCTCTCTTTGCTCGACTCATAGATCCTTCAACAACTTGATTAACCATATGTAATCTCACAAGAGGTTGTAGCCATTGCCCCATACTCAGATTTTGAAGAGGACATTGCAACATATGATTACTCTTTTGTCCTTCATGAAATCATAGAGTTTCCTAGGAGAACACATAACCCAGTTAATGACTTCCTAGTCATTGGACAACTTTGCCAATCTGCGTCACAATAAGCACTTAGCTTGAGATCTAATTTGGTGGATAGCAGCAAACCTTGTCCAAAAGCTTGTTTCAAATATCTCAGAACATGCTTCACTACTTGGGAATGATCATCAGTTGGTTTATGCATAAACCGATTTAGAATCTGTACAACATAGCATATGTCTAGTCGAGTAATAGTTAGATAGATCAGCTTTCCAACATGTCGCCTATAAGCTTCTTGATCAACATTCTCATATGTGTACCTTCTGAAGACAACCTGATCTTAGGATCCAAAGGAGTTGCTACAGGTTTTGCATTTTCCATTCATGCACTCCCAAGCAACTCTAAAACATACTTTCTCTGGTTCAAATGTATGCCTTCAATATTTCCTTCTACTTCTATCCTCAAGAAGTACCTAATTGCTCCTAGATCTTTCATTTGAAATTGTTCATTTAGATGAGCTTTTAGTTTTGCTATTCCTTCATCACAATTGATAATGCATATTTAGATAGGCATTATAGAGTAGTTTTAGTTGTGTTTTATGGTTGTTTGGTTAGGTTTTAGAGTTAATTTCATATTTTGTTCTTTTGGTTGGAAAGTTTGGAAACTACGCTATTTGATTGTTTTATGTAGGTTCATAGATCCGGTTTGTGGTTAGCTTGGAAAAGTCTTAGTTGAGTGAAGAAAAGAAGCATTGGAAAGCAAAGGCCAAAAAGAGATAGAACACTTATTCTCAGACCTTGAATCATATTTTTACAGTAGTTCAATCATCCATTCAAGTTTGCTTATTTTTCCATCAATTCGAAGGAGATTTAGGTACGCTATGAGTGGCTAAGTTTGTTATTTGTTTCACTTGTGTTTCGGAGACTTGTTTGGTGGTTTGTGAGGCTTAAACTTAGTTGTTTCCTACTGTTCTTTTGATTTCTTTTGCGAATATTATCGATATTGTTGTGATTGTCCATCATAATAGTGTCTTGCTAGGTTTTTGTTCTTTCGTCATTGAATGAATTCCGTAGTAGCATGCTTAGGATTGTGAGAACCTTCGTTTGATCATGACTAAGTAGAGATTTCAACATATGTCTTAAACATCGATTACCTTGTATACTTTGTGTTATTCATATGCCTAGATTCTTAGGAACTTATGCTATCTTTATGTTAAATCTTTGCCCGTGTTTAGGTTGCATAAAGGTGCAATGGATTAATTGTGCTCTTTGCGCTTCAATCTATTCAAACTAAGATGGGAAGAATGTAAGTTAAAGGAATCATACAACTTGAGTTTATATCTAGGACCAATTAAGCCAACCAATGTTGATGAACGCGCAGGTGGAACTATTTTCTCCATTCATATGTTATCACAACCATCAATCTTATGCTTTGTTACTTCAATTGCAATCTTGATCTTTAATTCTATTTTCCTTATTTATTTGTTTATTTCCCACTTTTTGGTAAAGTAGATTTTAAATTGAGCCTTCGATTTTCCTGTGGGATCGACCCTGTACTGATCGCTATGCTTAGTTATTTGTGTGGGAATTTCTTTGGCGAGGTTTACATACGATGGTCTACCTCCTGCCAAATTTTGGCGCCATTGTTGGGGAAATCTATTTGATTCATTGTCTAATTGTTACTTTACTTTGGTGTCCCGTGCTACTGACGCATCTCTTTTGTCTTTGGATCCAGAAATTGAGCGCATTCTTTCTAAGTTGCGAAGAGATGACTGAAAATGCTAATAACCCGAAGGGCAACAATCAAGTGATGAATGAGAATGACAATAACAATCAAGTTCTGAATGACGCATGTGATCCTCCAAGGATGACTCTGCAAGAGATTAGAGAGCCGAATCTGAATGTTCAGCCTTTGGCTATTGTACTCCCTGATCTTCTTGAGGGTTCTCGATTCCAGTTTGAGTCAGGATGGACTAGTTTCCTACTTTACTTTCATGGTCTTCAGAGCTAGAACCTGAACAAGCATCTCACTATGTTCCATGTTGTCTGCGACCGCATCAGAGTTGGTGGTCTGAATGATGATCAGCTGTTTTTGAGAGTCTTTCCCTTCACTCTAAAGGATGCAGCTAGCAATTGGCTATACTATCTTCCTGCTAGAAGTATTCGCACCTGGATTGAGCCGAAGAAAGCATTTATGAATAAGTACTATCCTGCTAGTAGACACAGCAAGATGAAGCGAGAGATCACTAGTATTGAGCAGCTGGCTACAGAATCACTTTATGAGTATTATGAGCACATCAAATGGACTGTTGTTGCATGCCCCTATCATGGACTCACTAAGGATGATCTAGTCCTTGCACTCTATGAAGGACTGACTGATAGAGATAGAGGGTCAGTGAATAATTCTTGTGGAGGAGATATTTTTCTTAAGACGCTAGACGAAGCTATGGATATGTTTAAGAGGCTTGCGAATTCATCTCAGCAATACTCTAAGACTCTAGAAGCTAGAGGAGTCTTAAGGATGCAAGCCAACCTGCCACAAGATGATTATCCGGATCTAAGGGAGAAAATGAGTAGACTTACCATGGCATTGCAAGGAGTTAATCAAGTTGTTAATCAAGTTCACCATTCTTGTGGAATCTGCAGTGATCCTACACATCCGACTGATTTATATCCGCAGATTCAGGAAAATGTCGCTGATGTCAATGCCTTGGGTGGTTATGGTCCTCGTCGAAACTTTGGTAATGATCCTTAAAATTCCAACTTCAACAATTACCAAGGATTTGACCAAAGGTTCCAACAAAACCAAGCTCCCTACCAACAGAATCAAGCTCCTTACCAACAGAATCAAGCTCCTTACCAACAGAGGAGGCCTCAAAACCAACAAAGGCCCTTCCCTCAAGCCAATCAAGACCAAGGTGAGACTTTCAGGATGATTATGGACAAGATGAATGCTTATGAGAAGGCCATGGGGCAATTGGCTTTTGAAGTGGGTGAATTGAAAGCTAAGACGTCGAACTCACTATCATCACAATCGATCCCTCCTCCGCCATGTGAGAATGTCAACGCCATACATCTAAGAAGTGGTAAGATCCTACCTTTCAACTATCAACAAGAAGGAGTTGTGGAAGATTGGGTAGAGAGTGATGAGGAAATCGGACTAGGAAGTTTGAAATCACCGGAGTCGCTGCCACGAGAGAGCCTGGCCAACCCACCTCTGACTGTCGCGATTCGCCTCCGCGAGATACTGATCTCGCCACCGCGACGGAGCCCGTTCCAGAACCTATGATGAACACTTAGTGGCCGCCGCGAGAGACCCCACTCGCCACCGCGACACCGTCACTGGATGACGAGATTGTTGTGTCCGAGGATGCTGCTGTTCCGAAGCCGAATCCACAGCCTGACCTTGATCCTTACAAGCCCATAGCCCCATTTCCTGAATCCTTGAAGGACACAAGAAAGTCGGAGAATGATAAGGAGTTGTATGAGACATTTGCTAAGTGTGAAGTCAACATTCCACTTCTCAACCTCATCAAGATAGTTCCTCGATATGCTAAGTTCTTAAAGGAGCTTTGCACCATCAAAAGGAAGTAGAAGTTGAAAGGGAAGCAGAAGGTTCATGTGAGTGAGCACGTCTCCACCATGATTGAAAGGCGTATGCCTGAAAAGTGTGGCGATCCAGGTATGTTCACTATCCCATGCACTATCGGTGAAACTAAATTTCAGCATGCTATATTAGATTTAGGTGCATCGATTAATGTGATTTCATACTCATTATTCAAAACCTTGAAGCTTGGTGAATTTCAAGATACTAGAGTAGTTGTCCATTTGGCTCACCGCTCTCATGCTTATCCTAGAGGTTTTGTTGAGGATGTCTTAGTTATGGTTGATAAGTTGATTTTTCCTGCTGATTTCTTTGTGTTGGATATGGAACCTAGTGTTGTGGAGTCACCTATTCTTTTAGGCATGCCATTTTGTAGAACATCGAAAACCAAGATTGATTGTTAGGTAGGTAAGCTCACTATGGAATTTAATGGTGAAAAGGTTCAATATTGCATTATGGATGCTATGAGATATCCTGTTGATGAGCATTCTTTATTCTCTATTGATGTTATTGAGCCTATTGTTGATGATGTGATTGAGCTGAATAAGGATGATGAGTTGCAAGTTGCTTTGGAAGCTCCTTTGGATGAGCTTTCCCTGGATTACCCGTTGAGACCATACTTGCATGAGGTCCTAGGAGCCTTAGATGTCCACCATTCACATCTGAAGAGTGAGAACTTAGCCTTAACCCTTTCTGAAGATAAGCTTTTACCCTCTATAATCAAACCGCCTAAATTTGAGCTTAAGCCATTACTCGATCACCTTAAGTATGCCTTCTTAGGTGAGAATGACACCCTCCTAGTCATCATTTCCAACAAGCTCAACCTGGACCAAGAGGGCAGATTAGTTGAGGTGCTCAAGGAATACAAGACAGCCCTAGGATGGACCATTGCAGACATCAAAGGGATAAGCCTAGCTACATGTATGCATCGCATTTTGCTAGAAGGAGCCAAGCCGTCTAGACAACCCCAAATACGTCTGAATCCACCTATGATGGAGGTAGTGAAGAAGGAAGTATTGAAGTTGCTTCAAGCTGGTATGATTTACCCTATCTCTGATAGCAAGTGGGTTAGTCCGATGCAAGTGGTTTCTAAGAAATGGGGCATTACTGTTGTTGAGAACAAAGAAGGAGAGTTAGTGCATAAGCGAGTGCAATCTGGTTGGAGAGTTTGTATTGACTACAGGAAGCTGAATGCTGAGACTCGCAGTGTTCACTTTCCTCTCCCATTCATTGTTCTAATGCTAGAGAGGCTTGATAGGAGAGCCTACTATTACTTTTTGGATGGATACTCAGGTTACTTTCAGATTGCCATTGCACCAAAGAATCAGGAGAAAACTACATTTACATGTCCTTTTGGCACCTTTGCATATCACAGAATGCCTTTTGGGTTTTGTAATGCACTAGGAACATTCCAAATATGTATGGTCAGCATCTTTTCTGAGTATATTGAGAACTTCATTGAGGTCTTTATGGATGATTTCACAGTCCATGACGATGATTTTGATTCATGTTTGGCTCACTTGGCACTTGTGTTGAAGAGGTGTGTTGACACCAACTTGGTTCTAATTTCTGAGAAGTGTCACTTCATGGTTGAGCAAGGTATTGTTTTAGGCCACATCATGTCTAAGAAGGGAATTGAGGCTGATAAGGCAAAGATTGAGATCATTCAGTCCTTGCCCTATCCTACAAATGTAAGAGAGATACGATCTTTTATGGGCCACACTGGATTCTATCACCGATTCATCAAGGACTTTTCGAAGGTCACTGCGCCGTTATGTGAGCTCCTCAAGAAGGATGTTGCTTTTGACTTTCATGAGAAGTTCAAGGAATCCTTCCATACATTGAGAGATAGACTTGTTTCCACATCGATCATCCAAGCTTCTATTTGGACACTTCCTTTTGAGTTGATGTGTGATGTGAGCGACTATGCTGTTGGCACTGTGCTAGGCCAAAAGATTGACAGGGCTTCCCATGTGATCTACTATGCTTCCATGATGCTGAATGGAGCACAACGGAACTACGCCACTACAGAGAAGGAGCTCCTAGCGGTTGTGTTTGCACTTAACAAGTTCCGTCCTTATCTTTTGGGAGCCAAGGTCATCACCTATACTGATCATGCTGCTTTGAGATACTTGCTGAAGAAGAAAGAGGCAAGCCAAGACTCATTCGATGGATTCTATTTTTGAGTGAGTTTGATATTGAGATCAAGGATAAGAAGGGCGTTGAGAACTATGTAGCTGATCATCTCAGTCGATTGATGCATCCGGATAGTGTGGGGGAGAACTCTAGGACATTGGGATACTCTTCTGATAAGACTCTACATGGGATCTTACCCATCACTACATGCACACCCCTATCCTTGAAGAATTATAGACTCACGCGCTACTTTGATTGCTTTTCGGATGAGATTGTAGAGGACATGTCTCTACAAGAGCCCATTGCTACTTGAGCTTTGAGGACGTCGAGCCTAGGACGGAAAACAAGGGCGCTTCTTGGGAGGCAACCCAAGGTTAGTTTCTTTCTTTTTTCTTTTGAATTCTTCGTTAGTTATATTTTATTTCATTTGAAGAAGTGTTGAATTTCCTTTCTTCAGGATAGTAGATTATGTGTTCTAATGCTTTTATGAGTTTTGTTGAGCTTCGTTGTGTGTTTGGTGGAGAATGAACGAAAAGGGAGCAACCTAGGCTAGCATAGGTAACTTGGCGCCGTGAAACCCATATTCCGCAGCCGCGAGTTGGTCAACTTCTTTCGACCTTGTTTTTACCATGGCGGGCGTCGTTCATGCAGAGGCCAGACCAAAGATCGGAGAGTCAGGAGATCCAAAAACTTAGTGCAAGCAAATTCCCGACCCTCTAGCCTGTTCCACTTATCTCTAGTATCATTATTAAGTCCATTCGATATCTCCATATCAACATGAGCCATGATATAAACAAGGAGAAAGTCGAGAAATTTACCAAAACAGTAACTACTACAGTCAGTCGCGGCGGTGAACAGGGTGTTGCGGCGACGAAAGGTTGAAACTCGCTGGAGCTCTCATTGGGCACAGTCGCGGTGGAAACAGGAGATGTCACGACGGCGAAAACGAATAGCAGGTATGGGTTTAGTCACTATGGCGATCAGAAATCGGCCTCAACCCTCCTTTTTGACGTTCTCGACGTTGAAATCATTACAAATCTTCACCAAAACTCAACCCAAACACTCAGATTTATGGATGGAAGTTGAAGTAAGTGGTTTTGGGTGGATGTGAAAGATAGAAGATGGATTTGATGTGGGTGAAAGGTTGAAATTTTGGTTTGGGTTTGTAGATCGGGACGTCAGAAGTTCAAATACGTGCTCAAATTTTTGATTGGGAGGGGGATGGTGATGTATAGGTAGATTTGTGTGTTTAGAAGCTTGGGGCGGCTATGGAGATTGTGAGTTTTGTGTTTTGGAGTTTGGGTAGACGTAGGGGATGATATGGTGAGAAGAGAAACGGGGTAACGGGTAACGGTTTTTGGAAACGGAGCCCACATGGCCCGTTTTATTTTTTTCTGTAGCGACCCCTGTCGCGACGGCGACTTGCAGGCAATCGCTGGGGCTTGGTCAGCGACGGCATAATAGCGACATGAGATGAGTCGCGGCCGCGACATAGTGTCTCGCGACGGCGAGTTGAGTTTAAAAACTGTCGACTCGGCACTTGCAAATATCGAGTTGGAGGATAATGTTGGAGTGTTTATGGATAAGGGCGGTGTTGTTGGATTAGTTGATAAGTGTGTGCCTACTTAATCTAATCTGGTTTGAGAATTTTTGGCTACATACAAGAAGGGTAGTAGTTCTTGCAAGTTCGATTGGGTGGATATAGTCAGAGATTGTCTTATGTGACTATGAGGAGAGTGTTTAGTATTTCGAGAGAGCCAACGCCGAACTGGGGTGATATTCAGACTACTGAGATGCCCGAGCAACATTGGCATAGATTGACAGGGTTAATAATAAACCCAGGGCACGATCTGAACACCAGCATAGTTCATCCGACGGTGAGGCGCGATATGTCATAAGGTTTTGAACAACACTTTCTTTCGCCGGGCTGAGGGCAAGAAGGTCATGAGATCTACTTGGAGTTGCTTTATCTATTTGTTGCCTCAGCCTGACGCAATTCCTGATTGGTTGGAGCTATTCTTTATGGCTTGTCAGTCTCTTACCTCCGCCACGAATGTCAGGAAGGATTCTGCTACAATTGGATTTGGTGGATTGATTACTTTGCTTGCTATTGAGTTAGAGATTGTTTTAGATGAGTATGATGCTCTGAGAGGAGGTCACCGAATTGATATCAACCTCCTGAAGCAGGGGAGGTTGATGATTGTTGTTGATGATCGCTACCATTGGTTCTCTGGCAGAGACAGAGCTCACATGATTTATCTTCCTCGCCAGGACCTGCCTACTGGTCCCACCACCGCACATTTGCTACTCCCCAGTGAGCATCCAGGAGCTCAGTTGCCTATAGTTCCGTATCAGCCGCTACAGCAGGAGATTCCTCTGCAGGAGGAGCAGGGAGATGACATGGATTATGAGTACCCTCCTCATGAGGAGACCACCTACCCGGGCGAGAACTATTATGCTGGTGCCAGTTCATCTCACGAAGGATTCGGCGTTGAGTTTCCTTCTCAGGCTTATTTCGAGGGTTTCTTCCATCCTATTCAGGACCAGCATTAGACGATTTTCGAAAACCAGTGTCATATGGTTAGAAACTACATGCGTATGGATGAGTCCAAAATCGAAGGTTTGCTGTTGTTGATCAGAGGTTCACATCCGTTGATCAGAGTTTTGATATGGTTGTTCAACGATTCGATTCTATTGACAACCAACCAGCTGTCCTGTGCGATTCTCATGCTGAGTTTAAAGCTGCTCATGAGGCACAAAGGACGAGTTTTGATGATCTTTGCTCTATGCTCCGTGGAATGCAGATTCTAGGCTATCCACCCCAGCCACCACCTTAGTGACCATGTTAGTTTCCTCTTCCCTCACCTTGATTTTATTTGTTTATTTTTGTTGTCTTTTATGTTTCATTGAGGACAATGAAATATTTAAGTGTGGGGGAGGGATTTAGTGCATCTAGTTAGATCATATTTCAACTTTTGTATGCATTTCATGTTTCAATTTCAGTTGTGTCTTTACTTTTACTTATGCATTAGAAAATCAAAGAAAAAAAAAAGAAAATGTCAAAAATCCAAAAATATCACGTATTGCATATATATGTTGTTATTGAAACACCCACCTTGGCTAGTGAAACTCTACATTTGCTTATGGCATGAACTTGTAAATCCTGCAATTTGTTTGAATTGCTTAGCCTTATTGTTCTGAAATGTTTTCTTATGTAGCATAATGGGTGATGTATGATTTAGCATGTATGATTGAGCTAAAGTATGATTGAAATCCTACAAAACATGACCCATGTGAGATTGTTTTAGCCTTATTGGATTCATTTATAATCCTTTTGCTTATATGTGTGATTTACTCTCCGTATGTTTCTACCTCTTGATATTGACTTCATTAGCTATTGTCAAAGCCGAATCACATGTTTGTTGCTTGCGGAATTTATGCTTTTATGTTACATATTTGGCTTTAGTTGCTTGTGAGTATTTGAGTGAAATAAGGTGGCAATGGTTGATGTAGTTGGTAACTGGGTCTACGCATGACACCCATGGGTATGATTCGCGTAAAACGGTGTTGAAAACTATCCACTAAGAAAGGAAGCTTGATCATTGAATAACTAGATTCATTCATGACACCCATGTTTGCAACTCGCGTCAAAAGATGTTCAAGTGGACTTTATTCAAGTAAGTTGAGGTGTTGATAGATCGGGGCCATTCATGACACCCATGTTTGCGACTCGTGTAAGGAATACACCAAAGCCAAAAGAAACCATGGCAAGAAAAAGAAAAAAAAAAAGAAAAAACCGAAAAGAAAAAAAGAGAGAAGAATAATCTAGAGCCAAATTGCTTGTTTTTTATTGTCTTTCCGTAATTAATGAAATTTCCGTGGACAGTCGATTATATTGTTGTCAGTGTCTATGAGCTTAGTGCATTTTGGATTGAGTTAAGAGTTGAACTTCAAAGCCTAAACACATGAGAGCATGAGTGAAACACATATTCCTTGTGAGGTTGGATGATTTCTACTTCTATTCTTTGATCGCTAAATACATGCTAGGACATTTATTCCCTTGATCATTTGCTCCATTTCATATTGATATTGCTTGTGTTTAAGGCTATCGCATGGATGATGAACTCGTAGGTATAGGTTGCTTCTTATTATTCGCCCGAGGGCTAGCGAAGCTTAAGTGTGGGGGAGTTTGATAATGCATATTTAGATATGCATTATAGAGTAGTTTTAGTTGTGTTTTATGGTTGTTTGGTTAGATTTTAGAGTTAATTTCATATTTTGCTCTTTTGGTTGGAAAATTCAGAAACTACGCTATTTCGATTGTTTTATGTAGGCTCGTAGATCCGGCTTGTGGTTAGCTTGGAAAAGTCTTAGTTGAGTGAAGAGAATAAGAGAAAAGAAGCATTGGAAAACAAAGGCCAAGAAGTGAGAGAACGCTTATTCTCAGACCTTGAATCATATTTTTTTACAGTAGTTCAATCATCCATTCAAGTTTGCTTATTTTTCCATCAATTCGAAGGAGATTTAGGTACGCTATGAGTGGCTAAGTTTGTTATTTGTTTCACTTGTGTTTCGGAGACTTGTTTGGTGGTTTGTGAGGCTTAAACTTAGTTGTTTCCTACTGTTCTTTTGATTTCTTTTGCGAATATTATCGATATTGTTGTGATTGGCCATCATAATAGTGTCTTGCTAGGTTTTTGTTCTTTCGTCATTGAATAAATTCCGTAGTAGCATGCTTAGGATTGTGAGAACCTTTGTTTGATCATGACTAAGTAGAGATTCAACATATGTCTTAAACATCGGTTACCTTGTATACTTGGTGTTATTCGTATGCCTAGATTCTTAGGAACTTGTGCTATCTTTATGTTAAATGTTTACCCGTGCTTAGGTTGCATAAAGGTGCAAGGGATTAATTGTGCACTTTGCGCTTTAATCTATTCAAACTAAGATGGGAAGAATGTAAGCTAAACGAATCATACAGCTTGAGTTTATGTCTAGGACCAATTAAGCCAACCAATGTTGATGAATGCGCAGGTGGAACTATTTTCTCCGTTGATTTGTTATAAAAACCATCAATCTTATGCTTTGTTACTTCAATTGCAATCTTGATCTTTAGTTCTATTTTCCTTATTTATTTGTTTATTTCCCACTTTTTGGTAAAGTAGCTTTTAGATTGAGTCTTAGATTTTCCTGTGGGATCGACCCTGCACTTATGGCTATACTTAGTTATTTGTGTGGGAATTTCTTTGACGAGGTTTACACACGACGGTCTACCTCCCGCCAACAATTCCCTATGGTAACCATGTCATCTACATACATAAGTAGAGCTGTAATCGAGCTTTCGGTTTTCTTTACAAACAAAGAATAATCTGCTCTTGATTGCTGATATCCTGGATTCTTCATAGCTTGTGAAAATTTGGCAAACCATTGCCTTGGTACTTACTTCAGTCCACATAAGGACTTTTCCAATTTGCATACTAACTTCTTATTCTTCTCACACTCTCCCCCTGACTTGGATCTCTCCCCCTGAGTGTGAGAGGGATGTTGCTTGAGTTCATAATAGGCAAGAGAAAGCTCCATACAAACCTCTTCTTCTAAGTCTCCATGAAGAAACCCATTTGCGACATCCAATTTGTGTATGCTCCAATTCTTAGCAGCAACAATAGACAATAAAATTCTCACATAAATCATCTTGGCTACTTGTGCAAATGTCTCACTGTAGTCAATGCCATGCATTTGAGAGAACCCACGTGCCACCAATCTATCCTTATGCCTATCCAAGGATCCATTAGCCTTGAACTTAAGCTTGAATAACCACTTGCAACTTACTAGAGATTTCCCAAGAGGCAAGGATGGCAATGTCCAAGTGTTATTCCTTTCAAGAGCACTTAATTCAGTTAACATAGCTTCACCCCAAGCAGGCTGCTTCAAAGCCTCAAGTACATAAGTAGGTTCATACATGGAAGAAGCATTGCAAATGAACTGTGATAAGAGGCTAAGCAAGATGTGTAAGAAAGAAATGAATGAATTGGGTAAGGTGTAGTAGGTTTGCAGAATAAAGTTGCAGTACACAAGTAGGCATAAGAAAGAAAGGAAATCATTAAGTCTTGACTGATGAGATCTTGAAGGAGAAGAAATGAGAGCTAACTCATAGAATAGAGAGAAAACAGAAATTGAAAAGAAACATAATCTGTGTATTGAATTGCTTAACCAAAATAAGTTACAACTTGAGCTATTTATAGAGAAAGATGATGACACTAATGACATCATTATTCTAATTCTAACATTAAGTACTCATGAGATGAGAGTTTATTTATAGGATGTAAGGACGGACGTGAAGCGAGGTTCAACATGCCCTCGCCTCGGTCCCGGTTTGCCCAGGGGCCCATAAATAAAATACGGGAAGAGTAAATAAAATAACGCTCTGCGAGAGGACGTAAACCCCATCCGATGTCTGCCTCCTCCTCACTGGTAATCTCTGGCTTCCTCCTCCTCGCTAGTAATTGTTGTTCTTCCTCTTCCTTCTCTCTTCCCTCTCTTTCCTCTCTTCTTCTCCAAACGCTCTTTTTCTTCCTCGGCTCCTCTCCTCCTCCGCTTCCTCAGTCGCGCGCCTCCGCCTCCTTTTGCGATGTGGGCATCTGTGGCACCTAAGAGGAATCCTTTTTCGTTGCTCAGCATCTCCCCTTGCCCGCCTCCGACAAGGAGAACCACCACGCTCGATCCGTCTAAGATCTGAGAGATTCATTCACCCCTCGAATTAGGGAGGATTCCTACTCTCATTGTTCCGCCTCTAGTGATTTTGTTGCTCCAATTCTCTTGTCCCACTTCTCCTAGGATTTTGAAATTGAAATTAGAATATTTATGAATTGAATTGTTTTTATAACTTGTAAGAAAGTTCGACCTCTATATACATGGAACAACTCTCAATACTTCTCCTTTTGATTTCTTCCTAATTTGTGGTCCTAATTAGGATTTTGATCTAGATCTTATGATGATTTTGCTAATCATTCTTTATGTGCACATATATATTATATTATATTATATATGAAAATATTTGTTGAAATGATTTTTTTATGAGAAAACTATTTCAAAAACCATTTATTTTACCAGCTTATGTATTTACTCTATATATAGTAGAGTTATATATAAAGGGTCTAATTTTAAATTTCGCCTCAGACCATTAAAAATTCAGGTCCGACGCTGATAGGATGTTTTTAACTTTTAAACCGGTACATAATGGATTATATATAGACATAGTAGTCACTCATGTGTTTCTTTTTACATCACACAACTTCAATAATTGTTATAAAAGGGACCGGCATTTTGCAATTTGCATGTGGTTACTTTTGGTCTTCTTTTGGGATGTCCGTCATGTCCCTATTAACAAAACACACCCAAAATATGTTCGACCAAAAAAAAAATGAAATTGATCACTTAACTTCAATAGAGTTTTTATGTCTAATACTCGAGTATATTTAAGGAGTTTCTATATTTTTATGCACATCAACCTTCCTAATTAATTACAAACCCGACTTTATTGAATTAAATAAATTAATTAAAAGAAAATAAAAAAACTAAAAGAAAAAGGAAAATGAGAGTTTTGTAATTACTAACGCTAACGTTATTGATTTTGGTAAATAGAGAGTGAGGTTTGAACCAGAAACCTATACTACCCAAAGGTCCTTTGTAGCTAAACCATTCCATAATGGTTAACGTTCTACAAATCATTTCGAAATAGCTCACTGGAAAGGACTTGTGAATAGTAACCAACCAAAGATCCCCACCCCGAATATGACCGTTCTTTATTTACAAATTCAAGGTTAATGTTCTAAAAAAGAGAAAAAAAAACATAATAAATTACAATAAGCGCGCTTTACTTAAATCTACCAATATGTGGTTAATACATTTATATAATAATTCTTTTCAGAAGGTATGGGCTTATTTTTCCTTTCCAAAAGAATTAAATTGAAGTACGTCCAAAAAATTCAAGTCCACAAGTCCTAATGTATCCAAATTTTACAATAAAGAATCCAGAAATAATATTACACCACACTTTCGCTATATATACACGTCTACATTATATATATGACTATATATATATGATTTATGAAAACAAACCAATAAGCTCTCATAAAAACGCCCACCATCTCTCCGATCAACCCCTTTCATTTTCCGGCGACCACAACAAAACCGCCGGCAATCCAGCTAGGGCTTCTTGGAATGCGTGTTGCTTCATCTCCAAGAATCGAGCGCCAACAGCAAAGATGGGAGAGACCATGGAGATCGCTTCTTACGACATCGACTTCCCGGAGTTCTCGGGGCCTCCCGGGTGCCTCCTTGAGAGCGTCGACTTCGACGACCTCTTCGTCGGGATCCAGTTCTTCGACGGGGATATGCTGCCGGAGCTGGAGATGGACCCGGACCTCCTGGCAGAGCTCTCCTCCGCAGACCTGGAGGAGGACTCCGCCACGTCCCCGGACTGCAGTAACAAGGCTTGTGTGAGTGATGGGGCTGATGATAATCAGTCTACAGTTTCGGTTTCGAACTTGGAGACGGAGAAGGAGGAGGAGAAGGTGAAGTCAAGACACTCAATTACAAATTCGCCTGCGAAGGATAGGGAGAAGACGAAAAAATCCCCATCCTCGCAGGCGAAAAATAACAACAACAACCCAGGCAAACGGAAAACAAAGGTATTTACATTATTAACATGTTTTTAACTTACCATTTTTATCAAGTTTCCAACCTTATATTATAATTAAAAATTATAATTAATTTTGTATTTAATTTATTACTAATAAATATGAAATTATGTAAAAAAATAAAAAAATAAAAATTTTATATAGTCTTTAAATCTTAAAAAAAAATCCACTGAAATGAAATTGTAATGTACAATTAATTGCGGATTGTTAAGGGATTTTGCCCTAAAAAGTGCCAATTTGATGCAAAATCTCCCCGAATTGAGAATCAGATGGAGAATTTAAATAGAAAGATTTGATTGGCATGAAGAGCTTATACATTAATTTGGGGATGGAATAAAAATGCAGGTGGATTGGACGCCGGATCTACACAGGAAGTTTGTGAAAGCAGTGGAGCAGCTGGGAGTGGACAAGGCAGTGCCTTCAAGGATCTTAGAACTCATGGGCATTCGTCGTCTCACTCGCCACAATATTGCTAGCCATCTTCAGGTACTTTGCTGTAATTCGACACCTACGAATATGAATATGAATTTGAATTTGTCTATGTTTCTGTTTCTGTTTCCGTTTTCGTTTTACTCTCAAATCCTATGTGTAGTCTCTTGATATATTGGTGTCAGATAAGCCACACATGTGAATTTTGGCAGTGTCTTTATACTTTATATATAGTACAACAATCATATCCTACCTACAATTTTGTTAAAGAATAAATTAATTAAATCATTTTAGATAAGGTTTTAGTATGTTATACAATTAGATGTATTGCATTTGATGATGATCAATGTGTTTGTTGTAAATGTAGAAGTATAGATCACACCGAAAACACTTGCTAGAGCGCGAGGCAGGGGCAGCGAGCTGGAGCCTGCAGAAGCAACAATTGCACGGTGCCATTGGAGTGGGACCGCCAGGGGGAAAGGTTAAGGTGCACGCCGTACCCACCATGGGCTTCCCTCCTGCGGTGGCACCACCACTGCACCACCACCATGCCTTTCAAGTTCAACACCTCCATGTATGGGGCCATCCTACCGGCCATCATCTCGAACACCAGCCCATGATGCACGGATGGCCCAAACACCTAGCCCCTTCGCCTTCTCCCTTGCTCCATTACCCTCTCTCGCCACGAGTTGCCTCTTTCTGGCATTCTCACCACCAACATGTAAGCTCTTCGTATATATGTTTCGATTTCAACATTTTGAGCACTATCTAGCTAGATGACAATTTAAAAATATACATATGAATCATCTAAGGACCGCTTCATTGATGAGGTAAATCGCAGAATGTGCATCAGTTGAGCTAGTGTATGTTCCAGACTGTATCATGTTATTGACATTAGGGTTTGTGATTGAATTCATTTACAGAGATTCACACCACCACCGGTCCAGGGTTTCCCACCTCCGCCTCATGCCATAATGTACAAACCCGAGCATGGCGTTGCTACATCCGCCACCACTCAATCCAGTTCCAATCATCCTCCATCGGACTCCCACCCGGTACAACTTTCTTAGTTCATTAGCTAGCTAGCTCTCTTTAGCTTCATTTTTCCTTTTCAATATATAATGCCATCAATCAAAGCTTGATTCCATCATTATCGAACCGTTTTCTTACATTTTTGGGTCATATGCAGACGAAGGAAAGCATAGACGATGTGATAGGAGACGTACTATCGAAGCCATGGCTGCCGCTCCCAATAGGGTTGAAGCCTCCATCAATGGACATTGTGATGGAGGAGCTTCAACGCCAAGGACTTCCCAGCATTCTTCTTCCCTCTGATTCCTCTTGATCAATCCTTCTCTATTCGCCGATTTTGCAGCTTCATCCATCGAATGATAGCTCGGAAAAAGCCCTCAATCCGACGACATCTCTTTACATATGTGCAGTTTAGCACATAAAATATAAATTTGGCCTAATCTAATATGCGAGTTTACCCACCAATTTGATCTAAATTACTATCTTTAATAATGTAAACAATCTTTTTCCTTGTTAAATATAATACTCTAGAAGAAACAATAGATTTTAAAAACACCGCGAGATTCATATCAGAACTAACTCTAATTTATAATATACCAAAAAATTTATTGACATTTGTATATGTACTTTGTGAAGTCACGGGAAAGATTTTAGATAAAAATGGTCAGAAGGTCATCTGGTTTCCCTCCAAAAAGAAGGGACCATTGCCACATGGCCCACATCCTTGCTCTAATCTCAAGTTCTTATTTTAGGGTCCGTTGGAATGGTTAAGACTTTAATTGTGAAGCTTCCATCCACATTTATTACTATTAATACTACGTATTAATTAAAAAAAAAGGCATGGCTAACTAAGTAGTTATCAAATGTCACTGGCTACGAGAGCTCTGACTCGTTTAAAAATGAGTCGAGCTTAAATTTGAACTATATATATACTTGATTTTTTAAAGTAAATGAATGAGTTTCGAGTATCAAACAACCCTATTTGCTCTTGACATAATAACTTAAAGAATATTTCGAAAATTCCATGAAATTTGAGTTATTAGAGCTTGATTAATTTGAGCTAACTCAATCGAGCTTTCCAATTAATGTGTTCATGCTCGACTTATTTGGTAAATAAATAAGTTCAAGTTGAACTTTTATCGAGCCGAACTCGAGCCAAGTTCGAACTAGTCGGCTCATATAACAGTCCGCCCTATGCAGTATAGTGAGACCCAACATTATCATATGCATATATAGCTAAAAGAGTGCGACTTGGAATCAATATGAAAGTCCAGTAGTGTAAGAGAAAAAACTAAAGAAGTGAAATTAATTATTGACAACAATATTGGCTTCACAGTAGATTAATGATATCCCAAGCTCAACAAATGAAACCCAGACATTGATATACAAAGATAAACAAGAAATGAGCCCTGTGTGATTTGAAGTAAATCCGAATTACGAAGAGCACCCATGATGCGCCATAGCTAGGCCATAGGAGTCAAGTACAAGGTACCCTCAAATTGTGATTAATCCATCCTAACCACCCGATGAATCTATTCAAAGTATTAATCATCAAAACCTGATATCTTTTTTTTTAAAACATAAATAGATACTTCGGTAATTATAATGGGGAGATTGAAGATTTGAACTCGTGATTTCTTGGTGTTGAGAAAGAAAGGAATGTGAAGAGATCAAAAGAGCCATACATTGATTATATGAATAAAGAAGTTTTAGTATATAAGCTAGTTGGTTACTCCTTCTATTGTCAATTGGTTTTAGGATGGAACCCCACTCGACTTATGTACTAGGCTATTAGCACATGGACGCACACGACCCCCGATCCCGAATCCCAACGGACTTCAGTACAGTACTTTGGTCGCTATGCATCCTCCTTACTAGTAAAACTCGACTCAAAACCTGATATCTAATGCCCGAAGATTGGATACCAAATGGATCATGATGTAGTGATATGTGACCATTTGCACATGTGCACGAACAAAGCAATATCATCATTTATCAAAGGAAAATTTGCAAGGATATACAAAAAATAAAATAGATTGGCAAAAATGGCATTGCCATGTGAAAATTTGCAAGGGGCTATTTTTGCAAAAACATTTGTTACCCTATGCACCGGTTACAAGTTAGGAGGGAGAGGGAGAGATAAACACACACTTTAATTATCTTAAACTAATTTTAAGCCATTTTCATTTGTTAAAATTAAAAAATAAATTTATTTTTGAACTTAATTTAATTTTATCTATCTATAGACATCCACTTTATATATGTTTATGGAAAAAAATATTCTAAAGTGAGATTTAGCATGGTTCTTTCCGTTGTACGTTTCGGTGAACGAAATTGGAACACAAATTGGGCTCGGTCGATGGTGGTGGATTTGTCTGCAACAAAAAAGTCATCCAAAAGAGACCTATTAGGGAGCCAAAGTTCCTGATGGTTTCTTACGAGCCAGCCAATTCGTTTTTCGTGCCACTAACGTCTATTTATATGCCAGTATAGGTAAACTTCATGCCAACTTTTTTGACTCCTACAGATAAACCCAAGTCCGAATATAACAAAGACCAACTCTCTCCCTTGCGAATGAAAGAGAAGAAGATGGTCTTATCACTTTCGATTGGGAATATATGAAGAGGGTGGATAATAGTTAATTGCACAAAACGAAAATCGTAAGCAAACTTACCCATATTCGTTATTATATATTGTATGATGATGACACGGTCTAACGTTTGGTTGTCACGGAATATTGATTTGCTGTCACGTATTTCGCATTGTCTAGCATGTAACCGATCACGAGTCGTTTGTAATTCGAAAAGTTGGTTCCCCGTCTCTCTTTCCCCTCTCTCCTTAGTCTTTTCCCCTTCCTCTCTCTCCTCTGATCCTCTGAAAAGCTGTCAGCACCCCCCTCCCTCTCTTCTCTAAAAAGCTACTAATCCCCTCCCCCTCTCCTCTGAAAAGTTGTTCCCCCTCTCTCTCTCTTCATTTTGATTGCATTTAATGCTCTATCCTTTTACTCCCAATCTTAGGTTAGTGTCACCGGTTGTTTTTGCAAAAAATTGAACCAATATGCTACTTTTGCAAATTTGAGTAGAGGGGGTTACTTTTGCCAACTCTCAACCTTTTTGGTATATTGAGTAGTATTTACTCTATCAAATGAGTCAAAGTGACCAAAGGCACACAATTCAATTGCCAATTGGTCAATTAAGAATCAACGGGCTAACTATTTAGTACTCCCTCCGTAACGAAATAATTGTCCTTTTGACTATTTTTTTTGTGATAAAATATTTGTCCCTTTGAACCTAATTAATAAAAAAAATTCTAATTTTATCAATTCATTTCATTAACTGTATTTGGTTTCCAAGATATTCTATTAATACTCCAACTTCTCATACTATTCTTTTTTTTCATTGGTCCATTTTTTTTTTGGAAAAATGACCAAGAATAATACCAACTATTATTCGTGAACCAAAAATAATACGAACTTTAAAAATGACTAATTTGTATACAAACTATATCCAATTAAAACGATTTTGATACCATAGCTAAAATTCATAAACAAAAAATAATTTAAACTCAAAAATATAACGGAAATTTCGCGAGGTACCCCCGAGGTATTGCAATTTTCGCGAGGTATACAACTCTTTTGCATATTTCGCGTGGTGCCCCTGAGGTTTTGAATTTTTTTTGCCTCGTGCCCTTCCTTGTTAAATTTAACGGATTCCGTTAGATTTCAATTAAAAAAAAGAAAGAAGGAATGGATCAATGGACAGAGAAGGAAAGAAGTGACGCCGTATGTCTTCCTCCACTCATCCTCGCACCCTTCCTCCTCAAGTGACGCCGTACTCCTCCGGTCCTCCTCGCGCCCTTCCTCCTCAAGCGACACCGTCCTCCTCCGCTCCTCCTCGCGCCCTTCCTCCTTTGTTCCACCGGGAAAGACTCCGTCCTCACCAACGCTGCCACGCTCACCGCCTCCTCGCTCCCTTCCTCCGCCGTCTCTTGGTTACGCCGAAGCTTGTCACGGGTCTCCTAAATTCTATTCGATTGTGCTTCCGTGTCATGGGTCTCCCATGGAGGCGCCGGATCTTGCGGTGGAGTAGCACTGATTGAGGCTTTGATTGGCTCCGATCGTTTTCCTTCGATTCTAGGGTTTCTGCGCACATCTTCTTCCTTCAGCAATGGGAAGAACCGCGGTTTCGGACAAAGAAGGTAGATTCACACGAGCTTCTCCATCCCCAACTCGTTTCCCCTTTCATTCCGCCTTTCGGTGTCCCTTTTGAAACCCTAAATTTCATCCCCAACTCGTTTGGTTTGAGTTCCCAGGGAATTTATGGATTTCGATTATAAGGAAAAAGCTTGAATTGAAGGCCTGAGAATCCTTAATCTCCCGGTAGAGACGTACGGAGGAGGAGCGGAGGAGGAAGGGTGCGAGGACTGGGAGGAGCGGAGACGGCGTTGCTTCTTTCTTTCTTGTTCTGACTGTTCCTTCTTTCTTTCTTTTTCTTTTTCTTTTTTTTAATTGAAAACTAACGGAATCAGTTAAATTTAACGAGGAAGGGAACGATGCGAAAAAGTTCAAAACCTCAAGAGCACCACGCGAAATATGCAAAAGAGTTGTATACCTCGCGAAAATTGCAATACCTCAGGGGTACCTCGCGAAATTTCCGAAAATATAATTAACAAGAAGTTAGGAAAAAATTTATAAAATTGGGGGGAAGTATTCATTGTTCATCGTCTTCCTCCAGGTCCTCCAGTAGCAATCCGACGCTCGCGACCTGTGTAGCTCGGTATGAAATTCGATCTTGGCTCTGCTTGAAATTTGCAATATGACGGAGGGAGGACATATGAGGATAGAGGAATTGAGATCGTTGCGACCCGAAGAGCACTCGACATTCATCCCTCTCTGGTGGGAACCCTAAATCTGAATTTTGAAGGGTTTTCTTTCGAATTGGCCATGAAAGTTGACAAATTTGAAATTACTATCATAGAATCTGCAAAGCCCTTGTTTAATTCGATATATGATTTGTGCTCTTGACTTCAATTGAAGGGTTTGTGGTTTGGGATTTTTTGTGTTCTTCGTCGATTTTAACCCAAGCAGGCAGCTTGAATTGGCGATGTAGGTCAGGAGAAAGTGGCGAGGCAGGAGGCGGTGCATCTGTCCCCGTATAGAACGCAACTTAATTGGGTGTTGTACCCATTGGCAGCTTGGGGAGAATGCTACATCCACATAGATTCTACTGATATTATTCTTGGTCATTTTTCCTTTTTTTCCACGTCATTTATTTACTAAATTTTTAATTATTCCACTTTCTAATTTTAGGTTCCTTAAGAAGTGTGAAAACTCTCAAAGGGACAATTATTTTGTTACGGAAGGAGTACCTATTTCAGCCCATATCTCATTTTACCACTCACATATTTGGCCCTTTGTGGACAATCTAATGATAAAAAAATACCCCCCAAACCAAGATTGTCGAAGACAATATTAAGCTCAAATGATCTATAATCGACAAGATATGGAAATTGAAGTAAAGAGATTGAGCTTTCGCCAATGGATGCTCCAAAAGCGATAGGGGGCAGATGATCAAACTCAATTCAAAGAGTTGGGCCATCTTCCCTCAAAGCCTCTCCCAACTGAGCCTCAACAAATGAAATGGTCTGAACCCTCAGCTAGAAGGAGTAGGTTGTGGGGTAGGAGAAAGTGATTGTGAGAACAATAATTCAACCTTCAACCTAGCAGGGCAGATCTAAGGATGGGCAACACCAGACAATCGCCGAATCCGGCTCCTCGATTTCCTTATATTAGGAGGCTTACTAATTCAATCTCCACCCTCCAAAGAATTTAATGATCGAGATGTCTTTGATTTACCAAAAAAAAAACTTCCTTTGTCTTCTCCGCCCCTCCACTCCTACCGCCCATTCACCCACCATATTCCCCCGCCTGATTCCCAGCCAACATTCAACAACCGTCATGGTCGCTGTCGCTAGATCGAACACCTAATTCATCAAATCAATAAATCAAACACAGTAAAAAAAAACACGCAACCGAAATCGAACGACGAACGAAGTGGAGATAAACATGTGGTTAGGGTTCCGATCGGGGGATGGACAAGGACAGATAGCAAATGTGGCACGGAGGATCGGGCTGAGTGCAGGCGAGGGAAGAATATGGTGGGTTGTAGGTGCGAAGTGAAGGGCGGGCGGTGGATTGCAGGCGGCGGCGAGAGCGGTGCAGCAAGGAGGTGGACGAAAGAGTGGCGACGACAGTGGTGGTTGTTGGTTGGGAATCAGGCGGGGGAGGATGATGGATTGTAAGAGTTGAGGGGAGGAGAAGACAAGAGGATATATTTTTTTTCTCAAAGAGATCTTAGCCATTGAATTTTTTGGAGGGTGGAGATTGACTTATTAGTCCTCCTAATATAAGGAGAGGATCCGAATTCGATTTGATGGAACTGGGTTGGGGGTTACAATTGGATGAGCAAGAATTCATGGATTTCCTTTTCTTGTTGATTGATTCCCCGGTAAATTAAAGGTTAAAGGTGGTGTTTTAGTTGAATTGCAGAGAATAAAAGATTAGCTTTCAATATTTAAGACCCGGTTTGGCTGCAAGTGAAATACACGACATAAAGCCGAATGAAAAAACTAGCGTGCCCATACTCCATGGATATTTGGTGCAACGTCCGTGAGAAGTTTAACATTCCGTCGGAGATCAATTCCCTTCACATCGAGCTTAGTTGGTTGAGACGAATCGCCAAAGGCCAAGGTGTCCATGCATAAGCCTTGCGGTTCTCCTTTTCCTCGACGGTATACTTCTTGTGGCATGCTCGGAATGCCAAGGTTTTCGTAGACAACCTCATTCCCCCGGACATTATTTCTCGTACGATCATTACCCATGTATTTCGTTTGTTGCATGATTCATTTCCATTGACTGTTGTGGAGACACTTTAAGAGTTCGGTCTTATTTTTGAGTGCCTAATTTTGTTTTAGTATTGTCGGAAGGCCTGCTTGCTTGCCCGAAATACTCTTGGTACTTTCGTATTGACATTAACATGCTTGTACTAGCCTTTAAGACATATTCACTTATTATTTACATACACCACCCTCGCTTGGGGGTAGGTTTTGCCAAAAAAAAAAAAAAAAAAACTAGCGTCTAAATACATGGTTTGCGAACCTCAAAACAAATTCTCCTTGGATTGAATTATGTTTCATGTCTCGTTTTGCCCTTTTTTAAGGGCCAAATCAAGTGACTTTCCATAAGTTACAAGGTCAACTAGGTTTCATAATGTACCCCAAAGTTTGTCCACAAATTGCATGATAGAGGATGTCCGCATGGGATCCGACCTCAAAACTAATAAACAAAAACTACAAAAATAAAATAAAATTAATTAGTAAATAAAATCATGATGCACAAAGAAATTTAAGAAGATGAATCTTGCGAATTTGAAAACCGAAGAGGATAATCAAGACAACAGAAAATACAATGTCATCTATGAGATTATAGTGACTTGGCGTACGAACCAAGACTACAAGATTTGCATCAATATTGGAATTGTTTTTTCAAAATGAGTAAAGGGCTAGGCTAGAAAGCTATCTACCATCCTTAGGTCTAAAAGCTTTTTACGATGAACACGGATATAGGGCGTGTTTTCCGCCAGGCCATCTCCACCCTCATTTAGATAGCCCACCCCCTCTACCCCCTCCACCTCCTCTCACAAAGGTGGGAAAATTTCCCAACCTCCACCCCCCTCCACCTCCTAAAAAAAGGGTTGAGAAAACAGGGGCCATAATTTGCACACTGAATTTTAACGTTGCCCATTCCAAAAATGGTGGCATTGCAACTCCATGTGTAGTAGACGACCACGTACAACAGTAACACCATGCCTTGCATTCAAACACCATCGATCTCGACCTAAGAACCTTTATGAATCAATCCAGCCACTCATGGAGATGGAGGGATCACGCCTGATATCCCGTTTTCACCCATCCATAGACATGCTAAGCCATAACTTATATTGATGGGATTATTCTAAAGTTTGAGAAAAAAATAATTTAAAGAATATATATTTTGCTTCGATTTTTTTTTTTTTGGATTATTCAATTCCATACTTACTAGGATAAAAAAAAAAGAGAGAGATGGGCCTGAAAAGTGGACCACACTTCATAGTACATTAATTGGGCTGGGCCGAAACAAAAAAAGGCTTTATCCATACATACGGCCTTAACTTTGTTCTAACTATACAGTCTGTCTATTCTTCCTTTCCGCCTCCTTTGATCTATCTGAGGGTTTAGCGCTCTGTTTCTCCGTTGCTGCGTTTTTTCGGTTTTTCCAATTCAAGGGTTTATCTCCTTCAAATTTCAAATCACTCGTCCGCCCCTCCGCTCTTGCTCACCCTGATCGCAATGAAGGTGAAAGTGATTTCGCGTTCGACGGATGAGTTCACTCGTGAACGAAGCCAAGATCTTCAGGTTTACTTCCCCATTCACCCCGCTAATTTCGCAATTTATTCCTTCTTAGGGTTCCTAATCGTTTCATGTTTTTTGCATCTTCTTAGCGAGTGTTTCACAACTATGATCCTAGCTTGAGGCCTCAGGAGAAGGCGGTGGAGTATGTTAGAGCTCTCAATGCAGCTAAATTGGATAAGGTATTTAATCTTCAGTTGTAGATACCTGGTTTGTGTTTGTATCGATTTCTTCAGATGTTTTTGTCAAGGTAGCTTTACATCCCGGCTCTACTGAATGTAAATTTTTTGGTAGATTTTTGCAAGACCCTTCATTGGAGCCATGGATGGGCATATAGATGCAATTTCGTGTATGGCGAAGAACCCCAACCATTTGAAAGGGATATTTTCTGGTTCAATGGATGGAGGTAAATTATGGTTCTTTCATGTTTACTTTTGTATTAGGAAGAAAAAATGAAGATATCAGCACTTGATCAGAACTGATCTGTTTGGATTGCATTCACTGCTTCCTAATTTGATTTGGCTGTTACTTCCGTTTTGTTTGAATTGTGGCTATTAAAACAAAGTTCTTTTGCAAACTATGCCTATCAGGCTATATGATTAGCCTGCCCCATTTTATGACACATTGGACTTGATATAAACGCATTATGTTTCCATCTCTTGTTAGTTATTGAAATGAAGTGCTTCTTTGTGTGCAGATATTCGCCTTTGGGATATTGCTTCTAGGTAACTTCTGATTCACTGGCTAGGTGCATTGGTAACTTTATAATTGCATTTCCCTCATTTAATCATATTTAGTTATGAAAAATCTGTGTGGCACAAAATTGTACTCCTTCCGATTTTATACTGAAGATTTAATCTTTGCTAATTTTATATGGATTTTGTTTGAAAATACAGGAAAACAGTTTGTCAGTTTCCTGGACATGATGGTCCTGTGAGGGGTGTAACTGTATCTACAGATGGACGTGTTCTAGTATCATGTGGAAATGATTGCACGTGAGTTGCAACATCAAGCTATATGCCTCTTAGGAACAGACTTATAATTTATGATGTTCTGTGATATTAGGTTCCTCAACTCACCTTCCATTTAGAGAAGGATTTGTCATTTTTCATATAATTGAATTATCTCTCATCAGCAACATCATCTAAGAATGTTTTGCAATTTGTCAGTGTCAAATTATGGAATGTTCCTGATGAATCAATAATGGAGTCAGAAGACTTCTCCAGTGGGCCATCAAAGGTATTTGCTTCATTTTGAATGGTGTAAATTGTTTTTTTTTTTTTTTTTTTTTTTTTTTTTTTTTTTTTTTGTGTTTAACATCTAAAGAAGTTAATTTTTCTTGATATTCAGCCATTTGCAGTTTATACAGGGAGCAATGCTTTCAGGTATGGCCTGTGTCTGTCACTCCTGGATAACAATATGAGATGGAATTAACTTTTGTCCTTTATGATTTGGATAACAATATGATTATAATGCTTCTATGGCGACTTCTTTATAAATGACAGGGCTGTTGATCACCAGTGGAATGGGAACCTCTTTGCAACAGGAGGTGCACAAGTGGATATCTGGGATCAGAACAGGTTTGAATTTGAACTGCCACTATTGGTTGATTCATAAGCTTGATGAAAGATAGTTTGACTCATTTAGTCATTTGTAGGTCGCATCCAGTGAACAGCTTTGAATGGGGTGTGGATACAGTTGTATCTGTTAGATTCAATCCTGGAGAACCAAATCTTTTGGCAACATCAGGAAGGTAATTTGGATATAAATTTATTGGGTGGTATTATCTTCCGTCTGTAATATTTATTGCCAGTTCATAAAGCACGCTCACAGCCTCACACCCCAGCCATGCAATTGCTAGTCCAGGAGGGATTTTTCGTGAAAAAAATCCGAGTTGTCGTGATTTAGCTTTTTTCTTTGTGGAAATTTTCGGGGAAAGAAGCTTCCACCTTAAAACTCAGGACTTCATTTGAATAAATATTATCAGAATCTTTTAAATTCCAGTTCCTATTAATAATAATCTAGGACAAAGTCAGCTGTCATGCTTTGTATGTTTTTGTAATTTTTTTTTTGGTGGTCTTCATTCTTCCAGTGACCGCAGTATTGTACTTTATGATCTACGCATGTCATCCCCTGCAAGAAAGATCATCATGTTGGTAAGTTTCTGGTACTTGTATTGCTTTGAAAATCAATTATCATTTATGTTTGTTTTGCAAAGTTGGTTTAAAACAGCCTTTAGGCAAGCATAATTTGGGATTTAGGGGAGACGGGTGATGATGGAATCTACTACGTATATATTCTTAGGTATATTGTGGGTTGGAAATATGAAAACTTTGTTTATATAATCATCTAGAGATTAATCTGTTAGACTATCATGTGGCTGTGAGGGAGAGGGGTCAGAGCTACATGTGGGTGATCCTAAAAAGATACTCTTTGTTTAAATTAGGAGGGTTCAGAATCTTCAGATTAATTAGATTAACCATCATCTATATTTGTGTGGTGGGCATGGGCTTATTGAGTTTGGGGTAGGATCAAGAAAGTTGGTGAGGAGATTGTTTCATGGATCAGAGTAAGGGGGATAGTAGATCGAAGATGCTAGAGCTCTGTTCAAAATTTAACAGGGGCTTCTGGAGATGAGATTGCAGGAGTTACATGAGGAATTATCAGGAAAGATGAAGAACCAGGTTAGTTAGTTAGTGAGTGAGCTGAGGATAAGTAATAGTAAATAGTGTAACTAAGGTGTTTAGGCCTCCTAGCATGATATTCAGAATCTTTGTAGGTTGCTTACTTATTGGTTTGGACTTTGGAGATAACTCTAGGGAAATTCCCTTCTCTGGCTCTGCTTTCTCTCTCGTGTGTGCGTGGGCTGTGTGGTTCTTGTGTCTGTATGTCTGTTGTGTATGCTCTATGGGAATCTTTTGAGCAAAAACATAGAGGTATCAAGCTATGTAAGCATTCACTAATGACGAGTTAGCAATTTGTCAATAATGGTTTTGTGTGGTGGGCTTGGGCTTATTGAGTTTGGGGTAGGATCAAGAAAGTTGGTGAGGAGATTGTTTCATGGATCAGAGTAAGGGGGATAGTAGATCGAAGATGCTAGAGCTCTGTTCAAAATTCAACGGGGGCTTCTGGAGATGAGATTGCAGGAGTTACATGAGGAATTATCAGGAAAGATGAAGAACCAGGTTAGTTAGTTAGTGAGTGAGCTGAGGATAAGTAATAGTAAATAGTGTAACTAAGGTGTTTAGGCCTCCTAGCATGATATTCAGAATCTTTGTAGGTTGCTTACTTTTTGGTTTGGACTTTGGAGATAACTCTAGGGAAATTCCCTTCTCTGGCTCTGCTTTCTCTCTCGTGTGTGCGTGGGCTGTGTGGTTCTTGTGTCTGTATGTCTGTTGTGTATGCTCTATGGGAATCTTTTGAGCAAAAACATAGAGGTATCAAGCTATGTAAGCATTCACTAATGACGAGTTAGCAATTTGTCAATAATGGCTTTGTATGTTTTGGAGGATGAGAAAGTATAGAAACCTGATCCAATTAATTATTGGAGACAGCCCCCCCCCCAACAACACGTTTCGCACTGGAAACCCCGCCATATTCTTCCTATGTTTAACTGTAATACTAAAATGGTTGAAGGTCCACATGAAAACTTCTTGTGTGCTGCTGTACTCATTTACCATTGTCACAAAACTCAGTAGAATATCTATTTTGTATTTGCTTCTAATCAGATGACTTTTATAAATCTTACAGACGAAAACTAATTCAATTGCCTGGAATCCAATGGAGCCAATGAACTTCACAGCTGTAAGTATTTGCTTTTGACATTTACGAGTTTGTTTTTCCGGTTTTTGTTGTAGCGGATAGCTATTCATGCATCATTATGAATTTGTACATGTTTCCTAGCTAATGATGCATTGGTAATGTTTTATCATAGGCAAATGAAGATTGCAACTGTTACAGTTATGATGCTAGGAAGCTGGATGAAGCGAAATGTGTTCATCAGGATCATGTCTCAGCTGTGTATGAACTCTAAAATGTCACTCTTTTTTGTAGTATCTACTATTTAGCATGTGGGTCCTTTACAATGCTAAATGTCATAACATCACACACCATTTGGTAACTCCCTTGACAGATTGGATATTGACTACTCACCAACAGGCCGAGAATTTGTTACAGGATCTTATGATAGAACTGTAAGCTGTGATAAACATTCTATTAAATGCTTCTATTTTCAGTTTTTTGCTGGCTGCTTTCTTCTATTTATAATCGAGCTCTTTTGTCCAGGTACGAATTTTCCCTTACAATGGTGGCCATAGTAGGGAAATCTATCACACTAAGAGAATGCAGAGGTACATATTTTATTCACCCCCAGTTATTAGCGCACTCCTCGTGGATCCGGGAACAAGCTGACCCTTTACCTATTTCAATCTGTGCAGGGTATTCTGTGTCAAGTACAGCTCTGATGCATCTTACATTATATCTGGAAGTGATGACACAAATCTTCGGCTTTGGAAAGCTAAAGCATCAGAACAACTAGGAGTTGTAAGTACCTCTCAGGTTCTGACTTGTGACATGCCTTTGCTTCGTTTGGGAGACATACTAAAACATTTATATTTTTTCCAGCTTCTTCCTAGGGAACGCAAGAAGCATGAATACCATGAATCTGTAGTAAAACGTTACAGGCACCTTCCAGAGGTGAAGCGTATTGTGAGGTAAGTGACCTGCCCAAGCAATTGCACCTTCTTATCCTTGGCCCCCCACCCTTGATTGGTGCTTTTATTTTGAAATGTTCTTTAGGTTTTAAATCATAGCCGGATACACATTCTTGGAGAAGTAGAACCATCTATAAAGTAAATCCGGATGAAAATGGAGTTTAAATCAATGCTGACCAACTTTTTCCCATGTGCAAATGCAGGCATAGGCACTTACCTAAGCCCATATACAAGGCTGCTTCTTTAAGACGCCTAATGACAGAAGCGCAGAGAAGGAAAGAGGAGAGAAGACGAGCTCATGGTAATCCATCACGCTCCAAGCCAATCCGTAAGGAAAGAATTCTGCAAGAGGTCGAATGATCTCATCAGATGTGGTTTTGGCATCATTGAACTGTCTTGCGAACTCTACTCCATGAGCATCAACTGTCAAAATCAGGTGCATTTCTGGTCAATATCCGAAATCACGTTTCAAAACTGCGTGTTAGGTCGCAAGGTAGAGTTTGCTGGAAGTGTAATATCGGAGGAATCGCCAATTGGAAAGAGTTGCTTTGAGAAACAGCAACTTGTTATTGTAGTTCTCACCTACATTCAAGATTTTTCGGATTTCTACAGCAAAACTTTTGTCAAATGTAATGAAACAGCCATGGGTTTTATAGCATAGTAAAGGGTTGCAACTTTTATCAACCCTCCCACTTATTTCCTTCGTTAAGTCTCAAATTGACTTACTAACCAGCCAATGAGCCAAACATGGAGAACGGTTGCATACTAAGAGCATCTTTAGTGAGGAAATGGTACCAAATAGGCCAAAAAATGGGCCTATTTGCACAAATAGCCAACGGGGCAAAAAATTGGCCCACAATAGTCTGGCCATCCCAAGCAAATATAACAACCGTTTTTTTGCACTGTTGGAAACCTGTTGTAGCAGGTAAGCGTCGTCCAAAGCATTGATAGGGAAGCAAAGGGCAAAATCACTCGCTAGTCGCTACCCATTAGCTTCAACTCGAAAAGGTAATTCAATCCACTGCTATTTCCCAAATTCGTTGATCGTCTAAATTTCTAACCTTCTTATTTCTGGATTTACTTCGAGCTTCGATCATTATATCGAAAATCATGTCTATGTGTACAAACCCTTGTTTGATTTCGACGACATTCATTTGGGATCTGAAGGTCACTGTGTTGTTATTGTGCAAGGCAAAATCGAAAGATTCCATCTTTAAATGGTTTGCTCTTCGATGAGTAGAGCAGTGATTAATCGGTACTTGTATGATCAGAGTGAACAAGATGCAATAAAAACGACGGGAATGATTGAATGAATCAGATGTTTGCTGAAGTTGAGGATCAAAATGAAACCTTTTGTTTGTTTATGCAGTGAAATGAACTAATTCACTTGGGGAATTGCTCTCTTTCCTCTTTGTGATATGCATATGAATGCCATCTTGTCATGTGCTTTGTAGTACAGATGTGTTTGATGCCTTTTTCTTTCCATAAGATTATGCATCTCCTGGATAGTTTTGGGTTAGAACTTAGAATAGAAGCAAAACGCATACAACATCCTGAAGCTGCACACTGCTGAATGTTGATGATTTGGTGAACATTTGGTGAAGGTCGTGCCTTTTCCTGGTGCTTATGTGTAGTGGCGCAGGTTTGCAGTGTAATCTTCTTTGAATATTCATTTGAATACTAGGTTATGACTTGTTTATAATAGTGTATGTATGTAACCTCTTAACTCCTTTGTTGTTGAGATGGAGACTAAACAAAGCTAAAATTGGTTCCTTTTTTCTTGTTCATAACCACGAGTACTTTTGATATAACAGAAGAACAATTTTCCTCTACATCAGGCTGAGTGACGGACAACCTTTTCCGTCTTACTAATGAGTAATGTGTTGGTTGTCTTTTAATAACTCTACACTATTTTTAGTAAGAATTTCTTAGTAGCAAAAGAAATAGGCAAAACATGTATGCTTCTTTATCTGCCATCAGTTTCTAGCATATGGAAAGTCAATTTTGATTTCCATCTAGGCTTGGAGTTTGAAAATAGTGGATCAAAATGGATTACTTTTGGTTTCATGGCATCAAACAGGAGAGTTAAAATCAGTATTAATCCCTAAAACCAAATTAAGGCAGTTTGTCAACAAGGAGTGTTGAGCGTCTGTTTTTTGGACTGGCAAGGTACATGTGTTGAGTTTTGTTAATGCATTGAACTTATTGGGTGCAAGATCCAAGTTTGTTACTTCCACTGCATGTAAAACCTTCTCTTCCCTTTTCTTAGCTTATGTTGTTTCTTGCTTGATAAATCACAAAAAATCACCGCATATTTCCATTGTTTTAGTCTGTGAATCAACCCTGTGATTGAAGTTTTATGGAAACTACTCTCTTCAGTGTCTGGAATCAACCCTATAATCACATGCTCTGTTTGATTATATATATAATTTTTTTACTGGAATTTGGTTTGCATAACATGGACTGAAGTTTTCTTCTTCCTTTCCAGTACCCAAGCAATGATGAATCAGAATCCTTACCAGTACCATTCTCAGCCTCTCCGGCCTCCTCCACCTCCCACATGGCTCCCGCCTGTAAGGTTTAGGTTAAGAAACCATTTGTGATTGTCACTGGTCATGTATCAAAGGGCTTTATGTATATTGGAACATTCATATGGTTTGTACTGATCTTAATATGCATTCATACTGAAGATGGATGGAAAATAGCCTATTAGCTCAATTGGTAGAGTGTTGTGTTTGCACACAAAGATGTGAGTTCGACTCTCACATAGGCTAATACGGAGTATGCGTTCATATCTCTATGGACTTATACGATTGAACATGGTAGGAAATACACTAATGGCAGGACAAATTTATGAATCTGGTACGACAAATTTATGAATTATGAATATCTCTAAACTTATAAAATTATGAACTTGGTAGGAAATATATAGACTAGTGGTAGGACAAATTTGTGAATCTGGTAGGATAAATATACGATATTGGTATGATAAAAATGTAATCACCGAAATTCCTAAGTGTATAACTTGACACTAATGGTAGGATAGATGTACACGAATGGTAAGATATATTTGTACTATTGGCAAAGAAGTAGAATTAATATTGACCAATCCACAATTCCCAGACTAGTAATCATTGAGGCGTGAATTGACCATAATCTCAATCTCAATTACCAATAGGGCTGGAAATCACTCGTGGGTGACCGACTTACCCGACCCGATTATTAGGGTGAAAACCCGAAAAAATCCGGGTGACGGATGGGTGATGGGTCGGGTGAAATGGGTGATGGGTGATGGGTGATATATTTTCCACCCATCACCCGACCCATTACCCGACCCGCTTAACCACCCGTTAGCCCACCCGATTATTATAAAAAAAAGAGAGGCTACTATATAAATAATACTACGTATAATTTAACATGACTAACATATTTCTCTTTTTCTACCTCTACTTTCTCCATTTTCCAAGTGTTCTTGTTAAAAATGTCTAAAAAAACTTGCATTATTTAACTCCATATCTTTTTAAAATAATAAAATTTGTTTTATTTGTTTTGCATATACCGATAGAGTGTACACAATTTGGCTCTTTCCAACGACTTTGTTAGCATTTACTGTATTAATACATGATTAACCGAATCATATTTTCCCAATTTGTCATGAGACTTGTAACAATAATCCTCTTAATGCAAATTAAGATATTAAAGAAATTACCAAATCAAGATATTAAAGAAATGACGCATAAATCTGTTTTCTAAAGACATAGTTTTTCTATACCATTTTTTTTATATTGAGTCTAGTAACCGAGTTAAATTCATCTCATTCAGTTTGATATCAAACTTCTAATACTAATTTTGTAAGTTAAGGATAGGGATATAATGTATGAATAAGTATTTTATTAATTTAGTAAGATTCATACGTTGACATGGTTTATAAAATTATTGAATATAAATGATTTTTAGGTATGTCTTGTGACTCTTTTTTTTAATTCCTTCACACGATTAACCACCCGACCCACCCGATTCACCCGACGGGTCGGGTGATGGGTGAAACATTAAACGGGTGGGTGATGGGTCGGGTGAAATGTTTTTATGACGGGTCGGGTGAAAAATGGGTCCACCCATCCATCACTCGACCCATTTCCACCCCTAATTACCAATCCATAAATCCCAATCTCAATCCAATTTCTACCAATCAAAATTCATGAATCCAATCTAATTCAATGCTAGAACGACCGAATTAGAGCCTCTACCTTTGGATATAATGTTACTTAGGTTTCCTTCATCTTCTGTTGTAGGCTGGAAACCCTCTACCCTTGGTTGTTTTTCTGAAAAATGTGGAACATAATTTGCTACGATTTCTAGCTTGATTTTCCTTGAAAGCTATTTAAATTGGTATGATAGATGCACAAAAATGGTAGGATAGATGAAAACTAATGGTAGGAGAAAACAACGATATCGGTAGGATCAGAATGGTAGGATTGATGGAAACTAATGGTAGGAGAAAACAACGATATTGGTAGGATCATAATGGAAACCCAGTAATTCATGTATAACTTGACACTAATGGTAGGATAGATGCACACTGATGGTACGATATATTTATACTATTGGAAACATGTAAATGCATAATTGACTTTACGAAAAAAATTTATTTCCACATGAATCTCAGAAAAGCAAAAGGAGAAGGCAGGCTCCACAGGCAGAGACTGAAGTTATTTCCTGTCAAGTTCATAATCGTATAAGTTCAGAGAGATTTATGAATTTGTCCTAACATGTTCGTAAATTTGTCCTACCATTATTATATATATTTTCTGCCAGGTTCATAATTGTATAAGTTTAGAGAGATTTATGAACACATACTCCGTATTAGCCTATGTGAGAGTCGAACTCACATCTTTGTGTGCAAACACAACGCTCTACCAATTGAGCTAATAGACTATTTTCAATAGGTCCTTATGATTGTCTAGGCATCAAGAAGTGATAATTTCGCTGGAAGCAAAAATAGCGCTTGAATTTGTAATCTTAATTTGCAAGTTATGCAATTGATCAAAAAGAGAGTATAAATTACGAACTCTCTGCAACTGGTCTCGTGAAACCTTCACCTTGGGGTAGTTCTGTTATAAGAAAAAAGAACAACTACAAATGATAGGTACAAGATCACTTACCCATCGCTGCCACTGTCATCGGACAAACTTCTTGCACCTTTTCAGGTATGAAAGGACAGTTGGACACTATTGGTAGGACAGAAATATTCTATTGGTAGGATGAGGACTGTATCGTTTCCTGGAATGAACGGGTAACTTTTTCCCCGTCCTTTCCGCTTCTCTCCTATTCTGCCTCACTTTTTGCAGAGCATGTTATGGTGTTTCAGATCCTCCTCTCAAGCTTATATATGTTCTTGGGGGACACCCATCAATGCAATCATTGCATTTTTCCCTCATAAATGCTCCCCCCTTTCCTCAAAGGAGGAACCCTGGTTTGGCGCCAAAACTACACTAACAGCCCGCCAAATCAGCTACAGTGAATCCCCTCCAGATTCTTTTCAAAATATCTTAAGGTATGGAAAGACAGGTTTAGCCTATTGGTAGGACCAATTAATTCTATTGGTAAGGAGGATGCCTTTGGTGCCACATGTCACTGACAGCTACAGTGTCCCTCATCTTCACCTGCAACTTCCTCTCCCGGTTGCTATTTTTATTTGCAAAAAATGGTCACTTTCTACCCCTAGCAAATAAACAAGGGGCATGGCTATTTGTGCAAGGTTTTTTTTTTTTTGGTCTAGTTATGCAAAATGGCCCATCTTTAGTAGTAGTACTATGAGTAACATACCTAATTTAAAAAAAAAAAGAAAAAAAAATTAAATGTTAGAATTTTTTGTTAAACCAATGTAATTGTGTGAGAGGAGTATCATACCTATGATACTCACTTTATTGGTTGTCCTCCATTTTTTTACTTTTTATTTTTTTAATAGGTTATGATACTCAACTAGAGTATCACTATTAAAGATGCTCTAACTCGATAAATGTTTCTCTCTTTTTTTTTTGTGTTTGGTGAACAAACTGTTTCTCATTATGTTTGAGCATCTTTGTATGTCCAATGATGTTGCCTACACTCTCTTGCTTGAAGCAATGCTATTCAATTTTCTATGTCCAATGATGTTAAGCTCATCATAATAATCACCTTTAAAATAGGTAATTACTTGCTTTGGTTAACACTTGATCGAGATAAATGAATGAGTTTTGAGAAATGGGTCGTCTGGGATTTTATTTGAGCATTGAATTCATATCAAAGAAGATTTTTCGGTTTCTTAACATCAATTTATCACTTCCCCCCCCCCCCCCCTAAAAAATCTCAATATTTTTCCACCACATTTATAAAAAAAATTTAGAGTTTCTTAACTAATTTTTCAACATCTATTTTATGTTAAAATATATACAAACTAGTGCATATCTTGTACCGTGTACGAAAATATGTTAACACTATTCTAAAATTACATCTATCATCTAAAAAAATATATTGGAAATATGAAAAAAAACAATAAATATGAATTACAATGTGAGAATTAAACTTATATCGATCAAAGTATGTGGAAAATATAAAATAAAAATTAATCTAGATATAAATAATTCATTCAACCAATATATATATATATAACAACAATCCAATACTTAATTTCAATATAAATAATTCTTTCCACAAAAAAATCAAGATATAAATAAAATAACACCTATTAAATATTCATCTATTAATATTTTTTGAAAGTATGACTATGAAATAGTTTTAATTTATATTTTTATCAATCAACTAAACATATAGATTTGTGCCTTATAATAACGTTCTATAAATTATAAAAATATATTATTTTAAAAACAAATTTGGCATGAATTTTTTTCACCACGTACGACGCTATGCATGCGTCGGTTTTAATATATGTATATAGATTTGTTTATTTTATTTTTTGAACCGATCATTGAAAGTATTGAAGTTTCACCAATCTGATGTGGTTTCCTTGTATTTAGTTATTAGTTATTTGTATATTCCATAAAAAAAAATATAACACTATTTTTTGTTAGAAACGTCACTAACTTATGAATTTTGATTTGGAATAAAAAATAATTAGTTTTGAAACATTCTTTAGGTTTGAAACATTCTACTAAAGTACTTAATTCACATATTAGTTTGTATTTAGAACAAAAAATAGAGTATCAAATCTTTAGGTTGGACCAATCAATGCTACTTTGAAAAAGTTCTCTAGAATGTAGAGAACGAGGGAGGGATACAAGCTTAGTTTTTAGCTTTATTAGGATACAAATTAAAAAAAAAAATCAAAGGTGATGCAAGAAAGATAATACAAATATGTTGACAATTTTACTTTGAAACAAATTTTGGAATAAACTGTAGTTTACTATGAAACTTGTTTCAAACTAAATGATACACAACTTGTAGTGTCATGCACAAAAAGCGACAATAAATACATATGCAAGAAACTTACATAGTTTGGGTAAGTTAATAGGGGAAGAAAGTTTGTAGTCAATGGATTCTAAAGATGATGCAAGTATGTTGCAATTATTAAAAAAAGTGAAACATGATGCAAGAAAGATAATACAAATATGTTGACAATTTTACTTCGAAACAAATTTTGGAATAAACTGTAGTTTACTAGGAAACGTGTTTCAAACTAAATGATACACAACTTGTAGTGTCATGCACAAAAAGCGACAATTAATACATATGCAAGAAACTTACATAGTGTGGGTAAGTTAATAGGGGAAGAAAGTTTGTAGTCAATGGATTCTAAAGATGATGCAAGCATGTTGCAATTATTAAAGAAAGTGAAACATGAGTTTTCAAGGTTGGAAACAGAGCGAGACTCATCGTTGATTACTTTGATGAGAATTTTGATAGGAAGAGATATTTATTGGTATTAAACCACGAGGTCAATTAACATATAAGATAGATTTGAGTATTATTCAAGATCTTTCTAGTCAATTACATCTTCCAATCCCACGTCAAGTATTCAGGTGATCCCTTATAGACTTATAGTGTAGGGATGATCCAAAGGTTTTTCCACCCTTCCTCACATTAAAGAAGTATATACATGATATATCAAGTATATAGTTGAGAATGCGGGATTTGTAGGTCTATTTTGTCTTTTGGAATTCCGCAGAATATTCCAAGGGTAGATAAAGTCTATATCATGAGAAACCAAGGGGTTGTCATAATAGTTGGATTGAGATAGTTGTGTTTATAGATGATAAAGCAGTGCACTTCCATTTACTCAATGAACCAAAATTGAAATTGAAGATTCGAACGCTTTCACGTTGTTGAGTAAAGTTTTAGAGTTATATAAATATGAAATCCCGCACTCCGTGACCTGACTTTTAGAGTGCATGGCTTTTCCTACAAATTAGACGTTAACCTTTACTATGCAAGCACCATCTTTGATATATAAAGATAAGAAATGATGGGTTTCGTGGATAATATTTGATTAATTATCTATGTCGTGTTTTTAATCATATAACGAGGCTTTGACCATTGCTTCTATTCAATAGCTAAACAAGGTGCAAGCTTTGAGAAATATTGAAATATTGTCTTTCTAACATGTTAATACACAGTCTCTATGTGGGTCTCTTGTTGTTTGTCTGCAATATCCACTTTCACTCATATGAGAAGCGAAGATCAATTGCTACCCTCCAAGACTTGAATGGTGTGAGTGAGATAATAGTGAAAGAGTGTATAGAAAGTATCAGTGAAAGATATACCTAATACTTTTTAAATAACCTTCTTGGGAATATGGTGAACAAAGATATCACAATTGGCGAACTAATAGTAATGGATACAAGAGCAGTTTTCGAGTTTGTTGATGTGAAAGATTACTTCTTCAACGAACTATCCACATACTCTTGGAGGGTTTATAAGGGTGGGTAAATCACTCTGGGTCCAGTCCTATCCTTTAAACTGAAGGATCCGAATGTAAGACACAACGAAATGACAAAATCCTCAAAACAAGAAAAACCCTTAATTCTATCCAGCTCAAGAGGTTGAAAGTTTACCACAATTCTTAGAAGATCTCCTATTGGTGAAGTGAATCGTTTCTAATGCACCTAATAAAGGAAAATCAATGGTAAAAACTTCCCCATCCAGCTGCTCAAACCTAACAAAATCATGCTCGTATTTTCTTTTAACAGTTACCAACCTGAAATTAAACATCAAACCCCTAAGCTAAAACTTTTGACATTGGCATATAACTTTACTCATAGTGTAAGTCATGCACTCTTAAGGTCCAATCAAGGAGTGTAGTATTTATATTTATATAACTCTAAAACTTTTGTCAATAGCATGAATTCATTTCAAATTTTCAATCTTATTTTCGGTTCATTGGGTAAATAAGAACATCAGTATTATATTGTATTTATCATCCTCAAACACAACTATCCTAATCCGACTTTTATGAAAGCTCCTTACATCTCAAGATACAATTGATCTACCCTTTGAGTATTTTACAGAATTTCAAAACACAAAACAGATCTATAGACCTTATTATTCTATACTACATGTGAAAAGGATGGATAAAGCACTTCCATCCTCCCACACTTCTTGACTTGAGTTTTAGAGTGCATTGTTTTGGCTATAAGTAATGTTAGATGACAATCTCTCCTATGTAAGCATCATTCTTGAAAAGTAAGAAATTGTGGGATTTTGTGGAATATTTGTTTCTCTATGTCAAGTTATATTAACCATAAAATAAGGCTTTGACTATATCTCTTATTCCATAGCTAAATAAGATGCAAACATTGAGAAATGCTGAAATGTTGCAAGCGTTTCTAACACGTGAATACTCAAATTCGTATGCAGATCTTCTATTGTTTCTCCTTAATACCTACTTTCAGCCATACAAGAAGGGAGATCAATTGTTGCTCTTTAAGACTTGCAGGTTATGGGTGACATAATAGTGAAAGAATGTATGGAAAGTGTAAACGAACGCTAAAGATAAAGCAGATATGTTGAAAAAGAACAAGTTCTTAATATAAACTCTTTAAAGATTCTCCTTGAAATTATGGTTAACAAAGATATTACGCTTAACAAACTAATAGTAATAAATACAAGATCAGCAATTTTCAAATTTGCTAATGATGTGAAAGAATACTTTTTTGATGAAGTTTTTCTTTTGAGCTACCAAATTGATTCTATTTATATACCCACTCTATATTCCTAAAATCCTTAACATTTAGATTTTTTAGATCTACCAAATTGGTTCTCTTTAAGGTGTATCGCTCTCAGTTGAGTTTTGAAAAGAAAGAATTCTAATTGATATGGGGTGTACCTTAAAATTTTATAAATCACTCCGATATCTTTTCATATATAAATCACTTACTAAATATATTTGTCTAATTGTGTCCATTCACCATCTTGTAATGAAGTCAAAGACTAAACATGTATCCTTTATAAGAGCTTGATTTTGATCAACTCTCGTACCCATATACACTATATCTCAAAGAACTCTCTTCAAATACCTTTTAGCAATGTAACCTAAAGATCTAACTATATCATTGACACCGGTTGTCCCTACTTGTCCTACACAATGCACCAAGTTTAGGCCTTTAATACTATAATTTATTTTACGGAAATTAGACCGCATATCCTGAAGCATGATAAGTGAATCTCATTTTTTGTGAGCATGCGAGCAAATATGGTGAGCTAGCTCGCGTTTGTCTAGCTCTACCCATCAACAATGCATAAAAAACGCTGTAAAATTTGGTTATATCCTTTTAAGTGTATTAAAGACAAACAACTCTTTTTAACAAAATCCCATAGTTCATTGTCTTTTGATATGAAATAGGAAAATTCCAACAAATACTAACACATTGCTTTAGTTTTAACCCAAAGACATACATGGTGGGAGTGACTTCAAAGATTGTGGGATTTTGCCTAAGTTTTCAAGAGTGGTCTTAACTAGCTTAAAATTGAGAAGTCATTCCTCATCATTTGTCCGTACAAGAGATAAACATGGGGATCAACATCACATTCCCCTTGCTAGTCCCAAACACAACAATTCCATATGGATTAATCTTCCATTTAAAACAAGCTTTTTACATTTTCAGGATACCCTTGATCACCCAATTTAAAATTTTGAGAACTCCAATATATAGAATAAATGGATTCGATGAACCATCTACATATCTTTTGGAGGGTTCAGAAGCGTAGGTATATCACTCCGAATCTAGTTCCTTCCTCTAAATTGTAAAAGATCAAAGGTAAGTCACATGAAGACATAAGAAAATGGAAAAATCTTCAAAACAAGAAAACGCTCTTAGTCCTATCAAACTTAAGAGGTTGAAGGTTTGCCGCTATAGAAAGCATGTTTCTAGAAGATCTCCTTCTGATGAAGTGAACTATTTCTCATCCACCTAACAAAGAAAAATCAATACTAAACAACTTTGGAACGAGTGTTGAAGGAAATGTTATGTCCTTCATTATCATTTGATCTTTCATTTACTTACCAACCTGCGAAACTACTTGAAAAAAAAAGTGAAATCGTAATATTGGAGTACAAGTTTAGGGACCATATTAGCCCAAGTAAAAAAAAATGTTTATACCTCTAATAATCTGAATCTCAAAGATCTCAAGATGCATATAGAGTGGGTATAGCAATGAGATCGTTTTTGTAGCTCATAAGAAAAACTACATCAAAGAAGTACTCTTTCACACCATCAACAAACTCAAAAATCACTTGTATCCGTTATTGGGACTTCGTCATGGGTTATATCTATGTTTACCACATTGTCAAGCAGATTCTGTAATAAGTTCACATTCAATACTCGCAGGCTAGTGAGCATATCATGTTCATCTTTAGCCTTCAATGACACTACACACTATTCTACGGTTAGATCACCCACACCACGCAAGTCTTGGATGAGAGCACTTGATCTCCTCTTCTCAAATGAGTGAAAGTAAATACTACAGACAAACAAAATAAGTCCTGCATACGAATCAGTGTATTCACCTCCGAGAAGCACGCCAAGCATTTCAGCATTTCTCAAAGCTTGCGCCTTGTTTAGCCAAGAAAGAAGAGCAAGGGTCAAAGCCTCGTTATATGGCTGACAACGCGACATAGACAAGCAAATATTGTCTATGAAATACCACAATTTCTTATCTTCGCGTATCAAGAAGGGTGCTTGCAGCAGACGAGCGTCTAACTTTACTCGAAGCCAACGACAGGCACTCTAAAAGCGGAGTCAAGAAGAGTGGGATGTCATATTTATACAACTCCAAAACATTCCACATTAGCGTGAAATCGTTCAAGTCTTCAATCTTAGCTTCGGTTTGTCGGGTGAATGGTGGCAACATCGGAATTACACGGTCTTTATCATCCCCAAAAACAACTATCCCAATCTAACTAATATGACATCGGTAGCCAGCCTCTTTCATTCTGAGGATAGACTTGATCCACCCTCTTAGCATTCTGCGGAACTTCAGAAGAGAAAACAGATCGGACGACCCGCCATTCTCATCTACATACTCTTTTAAAGTGAGGAAGGGAGGATAAAGAACTCTCACCCTCCCTACACCATAAGGGATCACTCTAGAGAGGATAGGAAGGTGTAACCTATTAGAAAGGTCTTGAATACTACCCAAATCTATCTCTATCTCAATGTGCTGATGAAACTCGTGGTTTACCACCAATGAATACCTCTTCTAGTGGGAGTGCTTATCAAAATAATGAATTACTTTCAATCCGTCTTCCAAAAACTCTGCGTTCCACGTTTTCAAGCTTGCAAAAAGCACTCTCCTTCTTACTTTTCATTATCTGCTACCTAATGCTAGACAACAAACAATATGCAGTGTTTATCGAATGGAAAAAATCATAAAGTATTCAATGTATTATTGCTTGCAACCAGAGTTTAAACAACAAACAACTAGATACACAATGTTGATGGACTGGAAAAAAAAATCATAAAGTATTCAATGTATTATTGTTTGCAACCACACTTTAGACAACAAACAAATATTCAATAATACATTGAATACTTGATGATTTCGTATACTAATGAAGAAGAAAGAACCATTCACATACCTCTTGGAGGGTTTAGATGGGTGGGTAGATCACTCCGGGTCTACTCCCCTCCTCTGAATCGTAAAGAATCCGAAGATAATGCTCATGAAGACACAAGGAAATGGCAAAATCCTCAAAACAAGAAAGCGCTCTTAATCATATCCAACTTAAGAGCTTAAAAGTTTGCCGCCATAGAAAACTTATTCCTAGAAGATCTCCTGTTGGTGAAGTGAACCATTTCTCATCCACCTAACAAAGGAAAATCAATGCTAAAGACTTCCCCATCCATGTTAATCATATGGTCCATACAAGTCTGACTCTTATGCTGACCTACTTCGATTCATCCGTAATGTTTATATGCGCGCACACCAAAGGCGGGATTCACTCATCGTGCTCTAAGAAATGCGATCTAATCTCCTTCAAACAAATCCCGGTGGAAGCCTAGACTTCAAGTAGTGTGTAGCAAAAACGGGGACAACTAGTGTCAAAGATATGGTTAGGTCTCTAGGATGGATCGATAAACAGCACTTCAAGAGAGTTCTCGGAAATGTGGTGAATGCAGGTATGAGAGTTGATCCAAATGAAGCTCCTATAATGGATACAAATGTGGTCTTTGACTTCATTAGGGATTTGTTTCCAAGTTTTTTCGAGGTAGTCTTTTTAGCGAGCTACAAGTTGGAAGGTAATCCTATTATCCCCATTCTAGATCCATCTTTTCTCGGAGGCCAGTGAGGGTGAATGAGCTAGTCATTTTGTAACCACTTTATAGAGGTATGTTCCACGTTTTCAAGCTTGCAAAAAGCACTCTCCTTCTTACTTTTCATTGTCTGCTACCTAATGTTAGACAACAAACAATAGGCAGTGTTTATCGAATGGAAAAAAATCATAAAGTATTCAATGTATTATTGCTTGCAACCCGAGTTTAAACAACAAACAACTAGATACACAATGTTGATGGACTGGAAAAAAAAATCATAAAGTATTCAATGTATTATTGTTTGCAATCACACTTTAGACAACAAACAAATATTCAATAATACATTGAATACTTAATGATTTCGTATACTAATGAAGAAGAAAGAACCATTCACATACCTCTTGGAGGGTTTAGATCGGTGGGTAGATCACTCCGGGTCTACTCTTCTCCTCTGAATCGTAAAGAATCCGAAGGTAATGCTCATGAAGACACAAGGAAATGGCAAAATCCTCAAAACAAGAAAGCGCTCTTAATCATATCCAACTTAAGAGCTTAAAAGTTGGCCGCCATAGAAAACTTATTCCTAGAAGATCTCCTGTTGGTGAAGTGAACCATTTCTCATCCACCTAACAAAGGAAAATCAATGCTAAAGACTTCCCCATCCATGTTAATCATATGGTCCATACAAGTCTGACTCTTATGCTGACCTCCTTCGATTCATCCGTAATGTTTATATGCACGCACACCAAAGGCGGGATTCACTCATCGTGCTCCAAGAAATGCGATCTAATCTCCTTCAAACAAATCCCGGTGGAAGCCTAGACTTCAAGTATTGTGTAGCACAAACGGGGACAACTAGTGTCAAAGATATGGTTAGGTCTCTAGGATGGATCGATAAACAGCACTTCAAGAGAGTTCTCCGAAATGTGGTGAATGCAGGTATGAGAGTTGATCCAAATGAAGCTCCTATAATGGATACAAATGTGGTCTTTGACTTCATTAGGGATTTGTTTCCATGTTTTTTCACGGTAGTCTTTTTAGCGAGCTACAAGTTGGAAGGTAATCCTATTATCCCCATTCTAGATGCATCTTTTCTCGGAGGCCAGTGAGGGTGAATGAGCTAGTCATTTTGTAACCACTTTATAGAGGTATGTTAATATGAAAAAAAAATCGTTGTGCTTTCTATTTCCCATGTTTATGATGTATTTTGATTACCTTTCTATGTCTGATTTGATCTGTTTCTTTTTTTTTTTGTTCTAGATGCACCTAATGAGTTAAAAAACTGCTGCTTTTTGTATGCACACTGCTAGTGATCACAGGGAAGCACTTGTGCTTTATGTACAAGTTTTTGGAGCGATGCCATTTTTTAATCCATATCCGCATGTGCGGCTTAATGATCACTCTTTTACCCTAAAGTTAATTGCTGTGTTGCAGAGTTAAAAGATCTCATCTCTAAAAGCGGAGTCAAGAAGAGTGGGATGTCATATTTATACAACTCCAAAACATTCCTCATTAGCGTGAAATCATTCAAGTCTTCAATCTTAGCTTCGGTTTGTCTGGTGAATGGTGGCAACATCGGAATTACACGATCTTTATCATCCCCCAAAACAACTATCCCAATCTAACTAATATGACATCGATAGCTAGCCTCATTCTGAGGATAGACTTGATCTACCCACTGAGCATTCTGCGGAATTTCAGAAGAGGAAACAGATCGGACGACCCGCCATTCTCATCTACATACTCTTTTAAAGTGAGGAATGGTGGATAAAGAACTCTCACCCTCCCTACACCATAAGGGATCACTCTAGAGAGGATAGGAAGGTGTAACCTATTAGAAAGGTCTTGAATACTACCCAAATCTATCTCTATCTCAATGTGCTGATGAAACTCGTGGTTTACCACCAATGAATACCTCTTCTAGTGGGAGTGCTTATCAAAATAATGAATTACTTTCAATCCGTCTTCCAGAAACTCTGCGTTCCACGTTTTCAAGCTTGCAAAAAGCACTCTCCTTCTTACTTTTCATTGTCTGCTACCTAATGTTAGACAATAAACAATATGCAGTGTTTATCGAATGGAAAAAATCATGAAGTATTCAATGTATTATTGCTTGCAACCAGAGTTTAAACAACAAACAACTAGATACACAATGTTGATGGACTGGAAAAAAAATAATAAAGTATTCAATGTATTATTGTTTGCAACCACACTTTAGACAACAAACAAATATTCAATAATACATTGAATACTTGATGATTTCGTATACTAATGAAGAAGAAAGAACCATTCACATACCTCTTGGAGGGTTTAGATGCGTGGGTAGATCACTCCGGGTCTACTCCCCTCCTCTGAATCGTAAAGAATCCGAAGGTAATGCTCATGAAGACACAAGGAAATGGCAAAATCCTCAAAACAAGAAAGCGCTCTTAATCATATCCAACTTAAGAGCTTAAAAGTTTGCCGCCATAGAAAACTTATTCCTAGAAGATCTCCTGTTGGTGAAGTGAACCATTTCTCATCCACCTAACAAAGGAAAATCAATGCTAAAGACTTCCCCATCCATGTTAATCATATGGTCCATACAAGTCTGACTCTTATGCTGACCTCCTTCGATTCATCCGTAATGTTTATATGCACGCACACCAAAGGCGGGATTCACTCATCGTGCTCCAAGAAATGCGATCTAATCTCCTTCAAACAAATCCCGGTGGAAGCCTAGACTTCAAGTATTGTGTAGCACAAACGGGGACAACTAGTGTCAAAGATATGGTTAGGTCTCTAGGATGGATCGATAAACAGCACTTCAAGAGAGTTCTCCGAAATGTGGTGAATGCAGGTATGAGAGTTGATCCAAATGAAGCTCCTATAATGGATACAAATGTGGTTTTTGACTTCATTAGGGATTTGTTTCCAAGTTTTTTCGAGGTAGTCTTTTTAGCGAGCTACAAGTTGGAAGGTAATCCTATTATCCCCATTCTAGATGCATCTTTTCTCGGAGGCTAGTGAGGGTGAATGAGCTAGTCATTTTGTAACCACTTTATAGAGGTATGTTAATATGAAAAAAAAAATCGTTGTGCTTTCTATTTCCCATGTTTATGATGTATTTTGATTACCTTTCTATGTCTGATTTGATCTGTTTCTTTTTTTGTTCCAGATGCACCTAATGAGTTAAAAAAACTGCTGCTTTTTGTATGCACATTGCTAGTGATCACATGGAAGCACTTGTGCTTTATGTACAAGTTTTTGGAGCTATGCCATTTTTTAATCCATATCCACATGTGCAGCTTAATGATCACTCTTTTACCCTAAAGTTAAGTGCTGTGTTGCAGAGTTAAAAGATCTCATCTCTGGGTAGCTATCCTTTCCGTCTAGTGATGATCGTGATAAATTGGCAAGATCTTTTTCTACGGAGGTAGAGTTGGGGACTTTTGCTTTGTCACTAGATAAGATTATTGAAATTTTAAGGTGAGATTGGGGGATGACGTGATGATCTTAGTAGGATATTGCAGATGATTAAGAAGTTACAAGGCACACAGTACGAAAGGCCACTCCCTGTGCAAGCGATTTCTTTTTCTATCAGGTATTCTAAATGGTGCATTGGTGGATTCCGTGACCAAAGAACATGTTACATAGACACGTCAGCGATAAAAGTGTTGCACGTGTAGAGATCTGCTATCTTGAAATCACTCGAAATGCTCTCCTAGAGAACCACCATTCAAGCTGGAACCATATATATTTGACGTCATGGGGTGAGCCGAAAGGATGGGATATTGTCAATCAAGCAAAGGCTTCTTACTTGCTGGTAGGCAGAAGGTGGCATTTATTTGCAGGATTGTCTTTTCCCTGGTGCTGAATATGCGTTATACAAAGATCTTGCAAGCTATGATGCGTCAAATTAAAGCTTCTGTTAGGGACTGTATTGGAAGGGAATTCGAAATTGGCTTTGCCGTGAAGATGCTTTTGTTTGCTGCTAATTGGATAACAGAAGAGGCCACTGAAATTGACTTGGGATTCTATCTTCTTTGGTTTAGCTGGTATCATTCACAATCATAGCCAACTTGTCAAATTTTCAGCTCGTCTTCGCTTTATTTTAGCAGGAGCGGACCATTCTATCTGGAAATGTATCCTCAAGATTCATCATAAACTTGCTGACCCTAGTGAAAGCATCTGATCCTGACTTGGATGTCCGGTTGGACTTGTTGCTGCTGCTTGCAATGGAATCTGTCGGTCTAATGTTCTCCAAATACATGCATATATTTGCTGCAAGGATCATGTCCAATGCTATTAACCGTGTTGGATTGCTGAGGTGTACCTTATGATAACTGAATGCAGAAGAAAAACACGAGTATGATGATAAAGCTCGACACTGCATACATTTCTTGAAACCCCTGCAGTGGTTTGAAAAGAAAATTCTCGGTCAAATTGTTAAGTCATCTTTTGATTTACACCTACAACTCTACAGTGACCTGCAGACCTGCTTGAAGGGAACATATCATTCTGGAATTGTGGCAACTTCCCAATTCCTTGGAAAATGTTTAGGCAGGTTACTTGCTTTTCTGCCAGGAGGAGAAAAACAAGGTTTGTATGGAGCATTTTGTTCAGAGGCTGTAAAGATGTTGCAGGTAAGTTAATGTAAAGAGTATGTTTTCCGTTTCGCTCACTCACTTGATTATCATGATAAATGGACACTTCATCTTCTATGTGCTGTTGAAAATTCTCTCTGATTCTTGTATATCCCATCTAGCACATGAAAATGGTGAATATTAAGACGGGTTTTTTTTGTACAGTTCAAATTTCTTTCTTGTGTATTTTGAGCATGTCTAATGGACTATGTTGATACAGATTCTTTCTACAAAATTTCTGCATGAAAAAGATAAGTTAAAGACTCCTGCGGATTCTGATGCAAGTCTGTCTGCTCTGGCAAATTCAGCTTGAAATCCTCCCTCTTGCTAATCAAAGTAATGTGCTCTTGGATTTGATATTGCTTCAGCAGATGCCAAAGATCATTTTGTCTGATGCTAGTGAAATTCAATAGGTAGGATATCATTCTGTATTCCTCCTATTCTATATGGACAAGATGAGGCCACTTAAAATGAGTAAAAAGACTGTAATTCGTGCTCCAAGATTTCAGTTGTAATTCGTTTGTCAATGTGCACAAGATTATTATAATATTCTGAACAATTCCGCATGAACCAAATATGGAATTTGTGTCACAAATCGTGCTCCAGGAACTATTGGTAAAAAGCAAAATATTTATGTTAACATTTCTTCTGAATGATATACCCCAGGAATATTTGGTTGATGGTAGAGCCAGTGCAGGTACTACTGTTGTTTCTGTGAGACAGAATTTGGCTGCTATCTTTGTCAATGCCTCTGTAAATGCTGGATTTGGGCAGGTAAGTGACTGAACGTGTACACATACTTACTATCTTGGAGAGTTGCAAGTGTGCTCATATTGTGACATTTTATCTTATTGAAGGACAAGCAAATGACAGTGCCATCTGAAACTTAAAGGGGTAGTGCTTCTGGAAATTGGCTTTTCAAGAGTAAGGAACATGGAAAGATCAGTGCTGCTGCAAGTCTGGTTCGTACGCTCAACTACATTTTTTTTGTCTTTTCATTATTTGTTTTGATTTTCTCATTCCCTCTTTCTTCAGGATTCTGACATCTCCCTTTGCTTATAGGGCATGGTCTTGCTGTGGGATGTTGGACTCCAGGCTCTCAGATTGACAAGTACGAAAAATGACTAAAAGGTAGTCGCATTCAGCAGCATGTGTTGCTGAATGTGCATCAGTACTGTTTTGTTAGATTGACGTTTGTTATAGTTTTAAGTTGCTTCAAAGAAAAAAAATGAGAATACACTAATATGATTGTTGTCCTGTGCCTGTGCGGGGACTAGCAATGTTCTTAAGGTCTTAGCTTGCTTCTTGGGTTATCTATGACTACTTTAAGCCTTTAACGACTGCCAATCAACTTGCTGATTGCACTAATATCTTCCTGTTAAATATACATGTACAAAGCTTGCTGAGTCATTATCCCATGCATATCTTCATTATGTTGATTATTTTTAGAATCAGTAAATACCAGAATTTTATTCTCTAAACTTTTCTTCTCCTTTCAGGCTGCTGTTGTTGCATTAGGCCTAATAGGTGCTGGAACCAACTATGCAAGAACAGCCGGCGTGCTCATAAATCTTTCAAGTTACTACTGCAAAGACGCCAGTTCTCTATTTTGTGTACTATTTCTCACTCATTTCGTTTCTTTATTCTATCTGATTGAATCCCCTTTGTCATAAACTGCATTTCAAATCATTATTATTTTGCAGGTAAGGATTGCCCGAGGACTTGTCTATCTAGGGAAAGGCATGCTGACATTAATTCCTTATCATTTCGACCACTTTGTCATGTCACCATAAGTACTCCTTTTTCCTGTATACTTATTCGACATCATTTTTCTCGGTTACAATTGGCTTATGGCCTAACATAAAATATTTGTGTGAATCATACCTTACAGCATAGAATCCTAGTTTGTGAATATAAAAAAGAGAAGAATTCGTACGCTTTCTTTTGAGAACGTTGATAACACATTTTCGCAATCCGATCCACTATCGTTACCGTTATTTCCTTTTGATGTGACAGCCTAGGATGATTATGACGGTTGACGAAAACCTGAAGCCTCTCTCAACACCCGTTTGCTCATTCGGGTTGGTCAAGGCGTTGATGTTGTGGGCCAGGCGGGTCGGACGGAAGAGCAGAGAAGGAAAGGAAAGAGGAGAGGAGACCCGCTCGTGGTAATGCGTCACATCACGCTCTAAGCCCCTCTCCGTTAGGAAACAATTCTTCAAGACTACTGAGCAACATACTGCTGGACTTATTGTTGCTGCGGTGTTGCTTGCATAGGAAGAACCCGTTGATGTAATGGTCTCCAAATTCATCCTTTATCAGCTGCAAGGATCATGCCCAGCACTATTAACTGTGTTGGATTTCTTCAAGTATCATTTCAAACACTATTAACTTTGTTGGTTTACTGTGGCGTACGTACCTAATGGCAATGGAATGCTGAAGAGGAAGATGAGTATGGTGATAAAGCTCTAGACAGCAAGACTCTTGAAATCCTTGCGTTGGCTTGGAGGTTATGTTTTTCCCTTTAAATAGACGTTTCATCTTTATGTGCAATAGATTTCCAAGGACTCTTAGTTCATTTAAGCCTATTGTTTGGGTACTTGGAGGCCATCCTTAATTTTGTGCCTGGTTCTGCAAACATATATAATAAGCTTCAACAACTTTTGGGTTTCTCACAGCTGCTTTGGCCAGCCATGAGAATTTTGGAGCTGTGTTGATATGTAGTCTAAAATTTATATGATCATGGGAAGTATTTGTAATGTATATAGCCTAATTAGTGTCTTAAAACCTTTTGACAATGCAAGGTGAGCATTTGTGTTTACCTTTATTTGTTGAGCCATGAAAATTAACCTGAGATAGGAAGAACATGCATGAAGCAAATCCTTGCTGCTATGAAATACCTGCAGTTCAGGTTCCTTGAAAAATGTACTTGCAGTTGATTTTGTAAAGTATAATATGTTAACCCATATTATGTTGTTGTTTTTTCTTTCTTTAGGGTCCATTGTGTCATGTTGGCTGTTCGGGGTTTAGACTTGGTGCACTGAGGTTCCAGCTCTTGCTAGGCTTTGATAATCTAGATCCAACTGCCAAATATAGCTGCAAACACACATGGCTGCTGAAAAAATTTCGTCACTTGAGCTTGAAATGAAGGTGACTTGTTTTTCTGGCATAGCTAGCCTAATAATATCATGTGCTTTCACTGTATAACAAGGGAACACCCCATCCCTACAGGTTGTAGACGGCTAGATGTTTGTATGAAGTATAAAGAATGTGGTGAAGTTCTGACTTATAACTCCCTTTATTGTCAGATGGTAGTGTATGAGAGTTGATTGGGGCTTCAAATCTAAGATTTAACAACAAGGGTGTCATTCCTGATTATGCTGAAGCCGTGAAGAAGATGCTCTTGGCAACATAGGAAACGTCAGCGTTCCACCGTACAAATCCTCAAGATGTGGACAGAGTTGTTGAACCGCATTTGGCGGGAGGGACAACCTCAAAAGACGTGGTAGGGACAACACCTGCTTCAACAGGTTGGTAGCCAGGAGGGCAGTTAGCACCAGGTAACGCAGGGCCGCAGCTAGGACGCTGAAGGTCTCGTTCTAGAGATCACTCTAATTAAGGAGTATGATTGCCCCCAGGTACTTTTGTTTCTCATTACATTTTGGCTGAGTATAGAAACATCAGAGCATGAATGTGGATTTCCGGTGTACATATGATAGATGAACTCTCAAGTATGTAATGTAGCTCCATCTAGGTTTATGCTACTCTATTCCTGTTCTTGGTATCTGGTATGCACAACCCCATGTATCAGCCATAAAAGTTGCCCTCAAATTCATTGAATCTATTCTACCATTTGTTTTTCAACTAACAGGTGGCGGGCTGACCTTGTGTTAAATGAGAGGGGACAAAACCATATTTTGACTCATGGTTAAAATAAAGGGTAAATTACACATAACTACCCTTAAATTATGGTACTTTTCACATAACCACCATAAAAAGTTAAATTACAGTAAACCACCCATAAATTAGATTTGTTTTCATAAGACCACCCACACATTAAACCTCTATTTGTTTTGTTTAAAACGACTAAAATACCCTTAATTCAAGCTTATTTATTTGTACTTTGTAAATGAAAGATGTTGTATATAATTGTTTGGATTCCAATTGTATTATGTTTATAATGCAAAATAGACAAGATCGTCTTTGGTAAACAAAAAATTTAAGGCAAATTAAGGATATGTTTGGATTCCATAATTTATTAATTATATATAATGTAATAGTTTTATCCCGATGTATGTGATTGTTTGGTTAAATTAGTGTTTTACCTTAGTTTTTATGAGATTTTTAGTTGTAAAACCAACTGCTCACATAAACTGAGGTAAAATAATTAAATTATAATTAAAATGGAATGGAGTTTAAACAGACCCTAAATGCTCCAACCAATATGTCTTAATTGGATTTGCAATGTGAAGAGTCGAGACTTGCAATAGCTCCTAATAGTCTGTTCTCCTTCAAATGTTGAATAAGATAGGGATAAATTCTAAAATAAAACAAGATCATTGCTTTAAAAGAAGGGTAAATTAGCTCATATCTTAAACTACAAACCATATCATTTAAAAAATAAGCTTATACATATCATTTGGCAAATTAGTCGAATATGAATAATTTTATTATAATTTATCATATTTTTAAAAGGGTAAAAGTAAATCGGATTATTTAACAAATGGGAAGTCTCATGAAAACAAATCATTGCAATAAATACAAATAAGCTTGAATTAAGGGTATTTTTGTCTTTTTAAATAAAACAAATAGAGGTTTAATGGGTGGGTGGTCTTATAAAAACATAACTAATTTATGGGTGGTTTAATGTAATTTAAGTTTTTATGGGTGGTTATATGAAAAGTATCATAATTTATGGGTGGTTATGTGTAATTTACTCTAAAATAAATCAATAATAAAAAAGCATGCAAGTCAAGGCATCACTTGAACTCCATATGTCCAAGGCCCATCTAGAACGAAGCAGAAGATTCCAAAAGGCATTATAATTTATAAAGAAGCTTCTATAGCTGCTAAGCTGCAGCACAGATTTGTAGGGATGGTATCAAAAGAATTTTGCAAGCAAAATAAAATTCTTTAGTCGGTAATCTAGGACTACTTTTGATCAACATTAAACATAAATCAACAATGCAAGAAATAACAATATTATATCTAAAGGGATGGTGAATGTAGGACATTACCTACCAAGCAGCAGCCAAATACAGGCAGGTTCTTTTGTAATTCGTACTGTCAACATGCTCAACTAACAGATCAAGATCCTCAACCTACAAGGATCAGACGTCAGAACATTTAAGTTATATTCGTTAAACTTCTATCATTCGACTCTTTGAAGACATGGGTCATAGGGTCATACCTTCATGTGAAATGTAATAATTTGTTGTACAAGGTCCATTCAATCATCAATTGTGCCATTCTCACTCTGTAAAATATTAAATACAGTATATAATTCAAATTATTAACAATCACGTGGAAATTATTACAATAATGTAAAATATAAACTTCTATCTTTAATAAAGCTTGCCATTCAACCATATAAGCAGGGAAGAACATGCTATACGCATGATTGTAATCCAACTAAGAAGGGAAGGTATCACTGCTTCTATCATTGAGATCAAATCTAAATGTTTAGGTTCAAACATCTAGATAAGCAGCATGTCGGGATGCTTAGCTATTTAAAAAGCAACATGGCTCAGATAGCTACCATAATGTAACAAAACTTTGATACTAAAAGTACTTTATTAACAAGACAAGTCCATTAACCATGCATTCAGCAGATGTAATTTAGCAGAACTTCAATATAAAGTACATACTGAAACAACAAATGTTACCTGTCTTTTGGCATACTCTTGTGACATCTCCCGTGCCAAATTCCTGGTAATCCATTTAAGTTTCCAAACAAAGAAAACTAGCTTGAATAAATGCAAGTGCAAAATCTGTGGATCAATGAGACCTGAAGAAGATGGGGAAAACATGTACAATAGAAACACATGTATGCAAGCACGCAAATAAATAAAGGGTTGCATCAACATATCAAAACAACGAAGGCCGGTCGATAGGCCATTTCGAAACAGCAGTTGCGATTCCAGGTACTCAGGTAGGTAGGTAGGTACTGTACAGCAAGCTCGATCTGCCTTCCGACCTAACACGCAGTTTTGAAACATGCTTTCACATTTTGACGAGAAATGGAATCTGACTTGGACTGCTGATACTCTTCAAGTAGAGTTTGCAAAAAAGTTCCAACGATGTTGTAACTTGTAAGCCCATCAGATCAGATCTTTTGCCTTCTTGCAAAATTCTATCATTACAGAGAGGCTTAGAGCGTGATGCATTACCATGAGCATGTCTCCTCTCTCTTCAACCAGATTGTTGATGTGTAAGGAAATGAAAAAAATAGGTGTGCAGAAGTTTCAGAAGCAAGATTGCAGAGAGAGCAAGTAGGATCAGTGTCCCTGTATGTAATCTGATCTTTAGTTGCCAGCTTCCTCCTAGCTGCTATCCAGGTGATGAAGGAATGTTTGGGTGCGACTTTGTTGTCCCAAATGATGTTGCTCCACTGCACTCTGGTTCCTTTGGTTCTGATTGCATTGTAGACCTTAGTTATACTCAATTTTTCCATTGCAGCTCCAGCTGAGCAGTAGGTTCCCTGCTTCTGATGCATTTCCTGCAAGTTGGATAAGAAGATCACGGGTATCAAGTATTCTTTTTATCAAAGGAGAATCGTCAACTTTGCGAACATCCCATTCCCAAATAGAGGATCTAGTTAAGTACTCGTGGTTTATGCATCTAATCCATAGATTGTCTTTCTTCCTAAGAATATCCCATAAAATTTTACACATGAAGGCTAAATTCCATTCTTTTCAGAGTTTTGAGTCCTAAACCAGACCTCCTCCATCTTTAGGCAAGCAAATTTATTTCCACTTTATTCTAGGGGATTTCCATAAGAAATTCACACAAAATCTGTTTATGCTTTTTATAACAGCCGAAGGGGAAGGAATTACAGCAATCCTCTCTGATAAGTTATGCCTGTTGTTTGTTGTATGTTGATCTTCGTTCATGCCGATGTTCTTCAGTGAAACTTCAATGTCTCATCAAAAGGAAGAATAATCACGTAAAATCTCTTCACGTAAAATCGTTTAGGACTTGAAGCCCAACCTCGTCATAGCTTGTGAACAGCGATGGGATCCAAATACTCAGCGATGAGTCAAAGATCCTTTCGATGGGTTTGGTTAAAGAAACTCTTCTGTGCAAGTTAACATTTTGAATTCAGTCTCATCAATGGAGCCCTTCAGTACCTAAACAGAGGACCCTCAAAGTCAATCGCGATTCTTCTTTTAATCACCCTCGGGACCCAAATTTGTACGAAAGGATCAAAATACAAAATCAGAGTATAAATATTTTTGCAAAGTATTGAACAAAGCATATAACTTTACCATGAAAGCATGTAACTTGCCACTGAGTTAGCTAGGAAAGAAAACAAATTAAAACTAGCCTAGTCAGACCAAGTAAGGCTAAGGCATAAATAAATTCTAGCTAGAAAACACACCTCATCAGAAGAAGCAAGCTTGCACATTTAAAAAGTTGACCAACTCATTCGTCAAGTCAAGACGACCACCTTCCTTCTTCACCTTCTGCTCCTCCTCCTTCAAGTGAGTATCTACTTCAAAGACATACCTGTCCTTCACAACAACACGCACAAACTCCTCGCGATAAAAAGTCCCAATGCGAATTCCACTTTCCAAGTGTTGTTGAATCTTGGAGGCAGCACTGGTAAGCATCTCCACAGTGAAAGTACTGACGAAAAGAAGATCCCTCACGCTACGGTCCTCTTCCTTCCCGTTGACAAAGGAGTTCGCGGTCAAAATAGTGCACATTGTCTTCCCCTCCTTGTCAGCCTTAATCATCGTGCCTGATTTCATGTGACAGGGCTGGATAGGCCCCTCGAAGAAATCATGGAGAGGCTGACTGCACACAACCTGCCCCATTGAGTTCACAAGATATGCCACTGCACCCGTATAAACCACATCATCGTATATTGTCTCATCATTATCATCACGCAGCAACTCAGGAGTTCTCACAACTGCAATGAGAACATAGAACGGCTCGCTAGGAATAAGCGGAAACATTCCAGCACACCTTGCAATTCCATCAACAAGAATTTCCCAGACTTGTTTGGCAAAGTAGGGACTGATCAATTGTAGATCACGCTCCGATTCACGTGCTTCCCATTCCTTCTTCTTGGCGTCAAACAACAGAAAATTCCGGCCAGATACCGCATAGATACAGTTGCCGAGTACTGCATGAGACTTTATGAACCCCTTCAATGGGGCCCCGGTTGTCGGGATTTTGCTCCAGCGGCGTCCATCACGGTCGAGAACCTCATGCGAGAAGATCCAATCATCATCGGGTTTAAGGAACAAACAAGGACCAGAGTCAAATACGTGCATTTGGCCATCAATCTCCTCGACTATAGGCCAGAATTTGGGGCTCTTTAGCTTCTTGATCTTGCCTTTGGATGGAGTTAGAGTACCATCGTTGGTGAGGGACAAGCGGTATGCAGTACGGGATGTTCCCTTGACACGAGTGTGTATACAATAGGTCAGGTAGAGACTATAACCCCCACCAGTGTGAGAGTACGTGGGAACGTATTTCCAATCGGGTGGGAAGTCGTGCCCACCAATCATGTATGCAGCAGAGCCCAATTTGAACAAACCCACCGACACAGGAAGCCCATTCTCAATCAACTTGAGAGTGGCAATCTTAGGAAGGGGCAGGACAGAATCAGCATTGCGTAAGAGCTCATTTTTACTCTGCTCGAGATCCAAGAGACATATCACAGCACCATTCGAAATAAGAAGCTTCTTTGGCAGCTTGGTCCCATCTTCATTCATTCTTGAACTTAATTCCTGGATAGGTAACGGCATATTTAATAAAAGAAACAAACACTGAAAATCTATAAAAAGAAACAAAAGTTTGGTGGGGTGATAATTGGAGTCGTGTGCAAGCGCACATGTGCAACAAGCCAACATATTTTACCAGTTCAAGCAATAAGCCAACATATATAAACCTTATGCTATTCAATTTGTTTGTTCATAATTGACGTGGGACTGAAGGCCAGCTACAAAGCCCCTGCAATATCCCAATTGCACATGTGCAATGAAACCAATCTATAAGACTTACGAGGTTCGGTTTAATCTCAAAAGGTTGCAATGAGAGAAGTGGTTTTAAGCAATCTTATTATATGTTGTTGAAAGCATATAAGCAATGACCATCCGAAAAAACAAGTAAATTTTGAATACCACCTTGGACATGGCATCAACTCCTCTTAGTCGCTTGGTACCGCAGGCCTTGAGGGGTGCGTCGGGCAAAGGGAGTAGTTTCTCCTTGAGAAGCTTCTCGATCAAGTTGATCTGGTGAGCAACACTAGACTTGGCCTTTCGTTGCTTCTTGCACAGGGGTTCGTCGCATTGGAAAAGGAGATCAACCTTGTTGCGCAGGACTTGGAGTTGTTCGTAGAGGAAGCTCCGGTTATTGTCAGTCATGGTGGAACTTGAAGTTGATGTTGAAGCCATCAATTTAGGGTATTCAGAAATGGGCCTGATGCAGAAGGACATCAATTCATGAATGAAATCAATTGTTGCAAAGCGAATCAGTTGAAACTCCAAAACCTCAGCTTAGTTGGGAGAGAGCAAACCCCTCAAGTCAATTTCTTCACAAAATCAAAACCGCTCTGTTAATTTGGATGAAGTCTTCTTCTAAATTCAAGATGCAGATTACCTAAATCCCAACTCATCTAAACCTTAAAATCCGAAATTGCAAAAGTAAACATATATATTGCGTAATATAAAAAGGGAATGCAATCCATCTTTGCAATGTAATCCATCTTTGCAATGCAATCCATCTTCTCTATTTACCATCCACTTTCTATTTTCAAACTTTGTGATTAATTTTCCTGCATGTTTGATGTTACATCACAAATTCAATTCACATACAATAATAAAATCACAAAATTGATTCTCAAAATCACAAACCTTAATCGGAATTTCACAAAACTGATTCTCAAAATCACAAAACGTAATTTCACAAAATTGATTCCTAAAATCAAACCCCTAAACGAATTCCCATATCCTATTTACAAACTGAATCTCAAATCAAAAGCTACAGCACAAATTCAGAAAGTATAAGGTATAAAGCACTAACCTTTTCAATTTAGCGAATTCGGATCAAGGATTGGGAGGGGAAGAAGAAGCTGCTGGTTGCTGCAGTGGTTTGTTCGGTGTACAGAAGCCAGGAGGGTGCAGGCGCACAGGCCGACGGTTCGGTGGAGGAGGAGGCGAGGAGCCGGTAGCAGGATTCGGTGGAGGAGGAGCCGGCAGTGGCGGTGGACAGGAAGGTGTTGTTCGAAGGTCACTAGCCGCTTCCCTGGACTTCTCTTTCTCTAAAGTCGCCCGTCCAGTGTCTGTAGAACTGACAAAAAATAAATAAATAAATGCAGATCCATGTAACGCCTATATATTTTTTTTTTTTTAGGGAGGCTAATGGTAAGACAATGGAACGACTATTGACAAGATAATTTTCGTTAAATTGCACATTAGTCCGTCACACAAATTTATAGAAAATCTATACTTTTCATACTCCTCTTCCGCCGCCGAACTCCGTCACCAAACACCAACTCCCCTTCCGCCAATTTGCGCCGTGCATTCCTCTACCACCACCACACCAAATAAAAATAGGCTTGTGCATCCTATGCCCTTGCCATTGGAATGGAAGGGTGTTCATCCATGGTTGTTCTTGTTATTTGTATGGATATATACATCTTCACTTGCACCCTCGTCGTCACCGTTTGCACCCTCGTCATCACCGCCTCCGGTGACTTGTGTGTCCATCAGCGCCGCCATGGTTCACCACCGTCCACGATCTTCAATCTGTTCATCGTCGAAGGACTCCAACTCGATCTCTTTGAGCCAAATCGGCGATTGTCTGCTCATTCAAAGTAGGGCTAACAAATGGTACGAAAATTACCATGCCAACCACGTACCAACCACAAACCGACTATATTGGTAACCACACTTATGATAACCAACATGGTGGTAACCATCTTAGTGGTAACCACGTGAAGGTGGTACGGTAATGGTAATGAAATCTGAATACCATGGTTACCATGGTTACCAAGTATTTATATTAATTTTTTTATTTAATGTTTTATTGTTATTACCTTTAAGTTTTATGTTTTTAATTTATATTTTGTATTTTGATTTTGACTTAAATTGGTCCTTTCTACTTCTACTAGAAACAGTATGAACATTTTGAATGTTTGAAAACATTGAACTTGTTTTGTTTGAACTTGCAGGAACATTTTTAATGTTTTAACAATTGAACTTGGTTTGTTTCAAGATTTTGAACTTGGTTGGCTTGAATTGGTGTGTACTTTAGGTCGTGAACTTGATTTATTTGAACTTTTAATAGGTAGTAACCATATTATTTTTTATAACCATATTTTTTCGTTCGATAACTTTGATGACTACCGGAAGGTAGCCAAGGAGTTTCAAAAAAATACAAACAGAATTACAACTTGGTAACCATGGTAATTTACCAATGGTAACCACAAGTCATGGTTACCACATATGCGGTAACCACGACTTGTGGTTGGTACGTGGTATGAAAATTTGTGTACCACTAGTTTGTGGTTGGTACGTGATAATTGCCATTTTTTTATGGTTACCGTACCATGCCAACCCTAATTCAAAGTCCCCGCCGTCCACTATCTTCCATCAATTTATCGTCAAAGAACTTCATCTCGATCGTTGAATTGAATCGGATTGTATGCCCATTTAAAGTCCTTGCCTACCGGTAAACCTATTCATCAATCTCTATGCCTAATTTGAAGGAAAATAACCCCAATTTCCAAATCTAGGGTTTGAAATCAAAACCCAGTTTAAAAATTCAAAAACCAAATTCAAAATTTTTAGACACGTACATCACAATCAATTGCAGGAAAACTCAATTTGAAGATTTGAACATCTATGGTGGAGGAGAATGGTTTTTGGTATTGCTTTGTAAAATGATAAGGACTCGTTTGCAATTTAGTTAAAACTGTCTTGTCAATAGCCGTTTTACTGTCTTGTCAGTAGCCATTATGTTTTTGTTTTTGAGAAATTCCGTCAGGTACCCCTGTGTTTAGTGCATTTCCGAATGGTGTCCCAAGGATTTTTTTTTTCCGACTGATACCCCCGAGGTTTTGTAAAATTCCGGCCTGTGTCCAAAGTTGAATGTAAAAGTTTCCATCCGTTAACTTGCCGTTAAGTTGGATGATTTTAAACCAAATTAACCCATTAACCTCTTTTAAATCTAATTCAACCAAATTTAACCTATTATGCCAATTAAAATATTTATTTAAACAATATAATATTTAACAAGTGAATTAGTAAATCTTATTCCCAAAAAAATTTAAAATTTTAAAATAAAATCTGTGATCCTATGTCTATATCATATACATGACCTTTTCAAAAAAAATAAGAGTAAATTTAAGGCCACATTTGAATCAAGAAAATAGAGTAATTTTAAGGCAACAAACTTGAAATTGTATATTTAAATTCAAAAAGAAAGTGTAGATTCATAGGAACATCAAAAGTTGTCAATTACCAAACAATGAACATAAATTCCAACTTTCTAGTTAGTTCTAATCTACTAACTATTGCAACAAAAGGAGGTAAAAAGCTATCAATTTCCATAGAGCTATAAGAAGCTCTAACATTCTAGATTGTGCAACAAAGTGTTAAATAAGAAGTCTTATCTTCCTAATCTTGTTGACTTTCATCAACCCATGGTGCCGACCCCATTACATCATCTTCAATACGACATGGTTGTAAACCTTCAACTTGCACCTTCTTTTTACACCTTTTAGTTTGCCTTTGTTCAACCCAAACACCTTGTTCTTTAAGCTATTTTGCGGTTGGACCACCTTTACAAGTCTTAAGGAAAAAAAAAAAAAAGTACGCGCTGCGCGTGGGGGGTATGAGCTCGAAGGATCGGAATGGACAGGTACCCACGCCTAATCAGGCCGGCGACCCACCTCCTATTCCCCCGCCTCCAGACTTAGGTGGTGGAGAGGGGACCGGGGAGGGGAAACCGAGCGCTGGACATCCTGATACGCCACCAGGGAATCAGAACGATAAGAGAAGATCATGGAAGGACACTGTGGTGGGGGGAGGTATCAACCAGCCGAAGACGTCAATCTGTCGCGAGTTCTTGAAAGGAAAGGTCACTTTCTCGTTCCCGTCTGGAAAGGAAGGTGACCCGGAAGTGCACATCGATGAGGAAGTCATGGAAGCGCTGGCTAGTGTGTGGAAAAACTCGGTTGTGGTGAAGATTCTGGGCCACCCTCTGCCTTTCCAAGTGATGGAGAAAAAGATTAGGGAGATGTGGAACCACTTTGGGAAGATGCAAATCATCGACTTGCCTTACGGGAATTACCTGATTAGATTTGAGGAGTATAGGGGCTTTGTGGATACTTTGTCTGGGGGTCCTTGGACAATGTTCGGACGGTGCCTAGCGATAAGGGCTTGGTCCCCTGAGTTCAAGCCAAAGGAAGCCATCAAGACGGTGCCGGCATGGGTGAGGTTGGTCGATCTGCCTCTGCACTTGTACCAGGAAGATGTTCTGTTACAGATTGCAGCCAGTTTGGGTACACCAGTCCGAGTTGACAACAGAACTCTGTTCGCGGGAAGAGGCCGTTTTGCTAGAGTGTGTGTGGAGGTGAACTTGGAGGAACCGCTTAAAGGCTCAATTAGCATCAATGGACAATGGTACCTTGTGGAGTACGAAGGGATACCATCGATTTGCTTCGGGTGCGGCAGGGTCGGACATATTAAAGCCAAGTGCCCTGTTGAGGGTAAGAAAGAAGAAAGCTCTGAAAGGAAGGGTAACGAACAGGAAACTAGGGAGAGTGCCGGGGGAGAGAAACCGCCTTGTACTTACCAGAGGCCGGTGAACGGGCAGGGTAACCATGGTGAATGGATGGAAGTTAGGAGGAAGAACAGATCGAGGAATAGCAACAGGAACTCCGGCGGATACCAGTTTAGAGGTGGCCCAGGGAGGAAGATTGAGGATTCCGTTCAAAACGCTAGAGCCGATGGGTCCAAGAAACAACCAGAAAAGTCTAATGAGGAGAAAGAAGTGAATAAAACGTTGGAGGAGATGGAGATATCGGTTGAAGTTCAAAGCTTGGAAGAACAAACTAAGACAGGGGTTGAGCCGGATAGCACAACCGGAATGGTGACGCCGATGCCGTCGCCGGAGTTTACCCAACCGGAGCTGCACATCGGAGAAGCGATTGTTACCGTTGCAATTGTGAATCAGAATCAGAATAGCCGGTTGGAAAAAGAGAAGGAATTAAATGCTATTGATGGGAGAGTTATTGAAAGGGAGAGAGAGGCTGAAAAAGGTAGCACGAGCGAGGGAATGTTGGTGGCCGAGGTTGTCGCTCAGGATCCCGAGACGGTGGGAATTTTAAGCGAACAGTCAGAACTTGTGACGACGGAAGATCTTCAAGGTGGCAGCAGGATTGTTGGTACCAACCCTATGGCGCCTGAATTGGGCTGGGAGGTAAGGCCTGCTAATGGGCCGGACCAGAAGAAAGGAAAAAATAAAAGAAAGCTTAACAAGAAGTCTAGCCCACTTGTCGAAAATCCGGATTTGGCGTTAATTATTGCCAGTGAGGCCAAGACCATAGGAAAAGGCCCAAAGAAGAGGTTAAAGCAAGAGACTTTAATCCGTTATGCCGCCGCGGAGAACTGTGAGAATGGTGAAGATGATGACTTCCAAAGTAATCAGATGTGCATAGATGGGAGTCTGATGCAGATTGAGGGTCGTTTTTGGGTTGGTGCAGCCGGCCATGATGGGGACCAAGTGAACGGCCCGTCGGTAGCAGACGAACTGAAGAATGGATATGATCTGGACTAGAGATTCCTTGAATCCCTTCTCTATCGTTTTATTTCTACTCTTAGTTATTTTAATTTACAAGCTTTGCTATCGTTTAACCACTATATCGACAATGACTAATGTTTTATTTTGGAATTGTTTTAGAGCAGGAAAGAAGTCGTTTCGAAGAGCGGCTAGATATATTATCAAACAGTGTGGGGTTGACATCTTGGCCTTGTCAGAAACTCGGATCTCAGGTCTTGCTGCTGACAAGGTGTGCGAGAGGCTTAAATTCACCAGAAGAGAAAGGGTGGAGGCTATCGGATTCTCTGGTGGAGTGTGGCTACTTTGGAATGATCAGAAGTGTGACTTGATGATCGAACAGGTGAATCCAAATTTTATTTGGGCGTCCTGGTCCAAGGGGAATAAAAAGATGAACCTTATTGTGGTCTATGGTCCCCCTTCGGTGGCTCGGCGGGTTCCTTTCTGGGCTGATCTGAGGGCGACGCTGGACAGGGTTAGAGGAGACGTGATTATTGGAGGAGACTTCAACTTCATAATGTCGCCGGATGAAACCTTTGGAGGAACGGGAGCGTTACATCGGGATGCCAATGTCTTCAAGAATCTGGTTGGTGACTTCAGTCTTGTGGATTTGGGTTTTTCTGGGCAAGCGTTCACCTGGCAAAAGAGAATTCTGGGGGATCGGCTTGTTTCCAAAAGGCTTGACAGGGTGCTTATCAGTGTCTCTGGCCGCTTAAATTGGCCGGAGGCTAGGGTTAGACACTTACCTAGATACTCGTCGGACCACAATCCTCTCTTGTTGGAGCTTGAACCGAGAATTATCAAGGATAGGAAGAGGCGTCCATTCCGTTTTGAGGCGGCTTGGCTCTCCCACTCGGACTTCATGAGTTTTGTTAAGTCTAGATGGCGGGATAACTGCTCCTTGGAGGTGGCTCTTAAGGGCCTTGGAAGTGATCTCTTAGAGTGGAATAAAAGAGTTTTCGGTAATATTTTCAATAGAAAGAAAAGGCTGATGGAAGAACTTGACGAGATCCAAAAGCTGAATGCGAGGTACCCGAGTGCTGTAGTTGAAGAGAAAGAGAAGAAGATCAAGATTGAGCTTGATGAGGTTCTCGAGCAGGAGGAAGTTCACTGGATGCAGAAGTCTAGAGAAAGTTGGTTGGCTCTGGGGGATAGGAATTCTAATTTCTTCCATACCTCAACGATCATCAGAAGAAAGATTAATAGGGTGGAGGGGCTGTTCGACAATGACAACATCTGGGTGGAAGACAAGCAGAAATTAGAAGATCTGGCTTTATGTTACTTCAGGAAACTGTACTCGGAATATGGTGGCGTGCCAGTGGAGATCAGAGCTGATTTTCCTATCATCGATGACGCTAACTGGGCGGGTTTGGGGGATTTAGCTTCTGGTGAAGAGCTGCGGGGAGCGGTCAAAGGTATGGGTGCGTTCAAGGCGCCGGGTATCGATGGCTTTCAACCTGTGTTCTACCAGAGATGTTGGGAGGTGGTGGGGAAGAGTCTCATGGATCTGGTTAATTTGTTTTTTACAACTAAACAGCTCCCAGGAGGTCTGAATGATACTCTGATTACTCTTCTTCCGAAAGTGGGTAAGCCGGAGAGGATTGATCAGTTCCGGGGTATAAGCTTGTGCAATGTGAGCTACAAAATCATCACAAAAATTCTCGCGAATAGGCTGCAACCGATCATGGGGAAGCTGGTTAGTCCCACGCAAAGCAGCTTTCTCCCGGGTAGACTAATCACGGATAATGTGGTGATAGCGCAGGAGGTTATGCACTCGATGAGGCGAAAGAAAGGTAAGAAAGGATGGCTTTGCATCAAGATCGACCTCGAGAAGGCTTACGATAGACTGAATTGGAACTTCATCGAAGAGACGTTGTTGTTGGCCGGTCTTCTTGCTAGTCTTGTTGAGTGGCTGATGGTCTGTGTCAGAACGCCTAGGATGCAAATTCTTTGGAACGGGGAGGTCTCTAGTCAGTTTGTCCCATCGCGTGGAATCAGGCAAGGGGATCCGATCTCGCCGTATATCTTTGTCCTCTGTTTGGAGCGCCTGGCTCATTTGATTAATCAGGTGGTTGAAGAGGGTGCTTGGAAGCCTGTGAAAGTCGCCCGGAATGCCCCCGCGCTCTCTCACCTCTTCTTCGCAGACGACATATTACTCTTCGCTGAGGCGTCGGTTGCGCAGGTGAAGGTGGTTAAAAAGTGTCTTAGCCAGTTCTGTGGGGCGTCGGGACAAAGTATTAGCATCCGAAAGTCGAAGTTCGTGGTTTCTAGTAATGTGAATCCTGATTTGGTGAGGAGAATCTAGCAAGAAAGTGGCATTGAGGCTACTAATGATCTTGGGATCTATCTGGGAGTCCCTTTACTCCACAAAAGGATTAAAGGTGCGGACTTTGATTTCATTGTTAATAAGTTTAGCGCGAAACTCTCAGGATGGAAATCCGGGCTGCTGAGCTTCGCCGGAAGAATTACGCTCACACGGTCTGTTTTGAATGCTATTCCTATCTACTGTATGGGCTCGTTGGTTTTACCGACGAGCGTCTGTAACAAGATTGATAAGACTTGCAGAAGCTTCCTATGGGGTTCTACGGAGGCAAGACGGAGAGTTCATAAAGTCGCTTGGGGTGAAGTGATTAAGCCGAAGGTTAGCGGTGGGTTGGGCATCAAATCCATGCATGAGCTGAACCTGGCACTTGTCGCCAAGCTGGGATGGCGATTCCTCATGAGCAACGATGGCCTTTGGACTGAGGTTCTAAAAGGGAAATACATCGGTACGGCTCTTGGAAGATCGAGTGGTGCCTCGCATATTTGGAAGGGAATCAGGAAAGGGCTTAGTGAGGTCGTAAATCCGGGACTGAGATGGAATGTTAGAGATGGTGAGAGCGTGAACTTCTGGGATGACGCGTGGTTATTTGACGAGCCTTTGAGTTCGCTGTTCGATGTTGTTAGAAACAGTGACCATCCGGTTTCGGTGGCGGACTTGTGGGAACAGGGTAGGGGTGGCGCTGGGAGATAGTGGAACCTTCTGTCTCGACCGACGCCCTCCTGAAGCTCGCGTCGGTTGCTTTGACAGAAGGAGAAGACAACCCAAGTTGGAAGCACACCAGTGATGGTGATTATTCGACTAGCTCCGGGTATAATCTTATTTGCAAGTGGTTTAATTGGCAACAGAACGATGGTCTTTTCTTCAAAAAAATCTGGAAGTTAGAAGTCAACGAAAGGGTGCGCTCGTTTGTGTGGCTCATGAGCAAGGGAGGGATCCTCACCAACCTTGAACGTGTTCGTCGAGGTTTCGGTAATTCTCCTCTTTGTCCAATCTGTAAAACTTCTGATGAGTCTCTCGAACATCTTTTCAGGGATTGTGGTACTGCTGACGCGTTTTGGTTGCAGGTTGTCCCGGTGGAGCGGAGGAACAGCTCTTGGCAGGCTCCGTTCGCGTCGTGGCTTAGACAGAATATCGTGTGCGTGGACAGTATTCAGGAAGGGGTGGATTGGAGCAGTTTTTTCGCGATTGTGACCTGGGGCTTATGGAAGAAGCGGAATGATGCAGTGTTTCGGGATGGGAAGGCGCCTGTGTTGACGGTGGAAAGCTGCTTTGAAGAGGTGCGGCTGTACCGGAAGGCTATACTGAATAGTAGGAGCAAAATTTCGACTACTGCTCGCCTATGGAGGAAGATTAAGTGGGAGAGGCCAGAGCTTGGCTGGGTTAAGGTCAACACTGACGGGGCGCTATGAGACGGAGGAAGGGCTGCTGCTGGAGGAGCTGTTAGGGACGACACAGCGGTTTGGCTGGGCGGTTTTGCGGTGAATTTAGGGTCCTGCTCGGTCCCTTGGGCTGAAGGTTGGGGTATCGTTGAAGGATTAAAGCTGGCTTGGTCGCTGGGTTACAAGAAAGTCATCGTGGAGTCGGATTCGGAGTTGCTGGTGAAGCTCATTACTGAGGGTGTCAAGGAGTCGCACCCCCTATCCAGCCTGGTATTCACTTGCCAAGGCTTCAAGCGTAGAGATTGGTCTATCCAATTTCGACATATCTACAGAGAGGCGAATATGGTCGCGGATGCCATGGCCGCCTTTGCACTATCGTTACCTGTCAGCGCTCACATCCTTCCGGAGCCGCCAGATTGCTGTTTACATAGGCTGTTGGAGGATGCACAAGGAATGGCGAGGGATCGCCTGTGCCCGGATTAGTTTGGCTGTTCTTCTTGATTTTCTTTTTCTGCTTTTTCTTTCAGTTTTTGTACTGGGGTTTCTCCCTAGGTTTTCCCACCAAAAAAAAAAAAAAACCTTTACAAGTCTTGGCATTATATCCAAAGGCCTTATAACACATATAATTGAAAATAATTAGAATTTATATCATGGAAATATTAGGAACTACAAAAGTTAACATACCTTGCATTTTCCACAACGCACTGAGTTAGACCTCTTTCCCTTTTGCTTTTCATCCTCTTCTCTTCTTATATTCCTTGATGGCCTTTCTACTTCTCATAAAAAGAGAGTAGGAAGACCTTGCATTTTCGGAAATAAATTGAACGCTCCATCGCTCATTTGTTTCCGAAAATTTAAAATTAAAAAAAATGAGCGATGAATTAAAGAGTTCTTGGTCTACGGGAGGGAGGAAAGTTGGCTTTGCAAGAGGGTGGGGGTACGCTAGCTGGAGCGTTCGACTCCGGTTGGTGGAGTTCAGCGTCGACAAGAGGAGGTCGTCCAGATAGAGCAGACTATGGTGACGCCGGTGGAGGTATGTTTTCTTCCCTGCTCAACTGGTTTTGGGGATTTAGGGTTTTTTTTCTTTCGAATTGGAGGTTTTAGGTTGGATTGTAGTTGAAGGATCATCAAATTGGGGTTGGGTTGCATTCTTCTTCTTTAATCTGATTTGGGAATTGTGGACTGCATACTTTAAATTGGGGTTCACCGGTTGGATTATAATTGGGGGTTTCGAGTTGGATTCCAAAGTTATCTTTTTTAGATGAAATATGGGTTTCAACGTGTTAATTGAACATCGAAGGAGTATTAGGTTGAGATTTTTGGATGATAAGATAATTTGGAAGTGGATTCATAGGCTTAGTGACTACCTAATCTGAACAAAGACATGAACAAGAACAAGGGGAAACTGAGAGAAAGAGGGAGAAATGAGAGTGATCAACTTGTCTATTCATCCAACTGACTTTCTTGCTATACAAACATCCCTATTTAATATTTATACACTTGCGCTTACCACTACTAACCACAGTCAGCCTTCTAACTTGGACAAGTGATATGAATACAGATCAACATGGATAAATATATTTGTTTGCTTAATGCAGGAAGTCTATTTTATGTTGTGCATCCATTGGTTAATTAGTTTGTTATTGGATTGTGCAAAGAACAAAGATCAGTTAGTATTTTCTATTTCTCCTGGTGCATCGGTACAAACCCTCTACAATTTTCTTCCAAGAGAGACAGGCACATAGTGGAGGTTGCATTGTTGTCTGTGTGAGATCTCAAGTTGGATGGTATTTGTAATGTATTCTTATGGTTGTATTTCAATTTTTTTTGGCCTATCAGCTCAATTAGTAGAGCAATGTGCTTCGACACAAAAATGTGGGTTCGAATCCCACATAAGCTATCAATATATTGAGTTGCTATCTTTTTTGAATGATGAATGAACAATTCAACACCTAAACTATGTTTAAACACTTCCATAAATTCTAAAATATTTTCATAAGGGCTACATGCAAGATAGGAAAAGAGCTATTAATAAGACAATTTACACAAAATTGCACACAAGTCATTTTCATTCTGAAAAAACAATTATAGATCTTCCCGAGAAGAAAATTAAAAACAAACGCTCATATGTCGTTTCACTTGGATGAGCCACACGGTAGAGAGAAATCAATCATACCTTGTTCATTGTGGTAGATTTGGTAGGGATCTCAACAGATCTATCAAAATTGATGAAATTGGTTGTTGTTTGTGTATTTTGTTTGGTTTTTGTTGATTTGAGTGTTGTTTGAGTTGAATTATGAGCAGCAATTGTAACAAAAACGAAAGAAATTGCTCGTTTTGTTGCTATTGGGGTTGGTTACTTTGACATTTTTTCATGGTTTACTGTCGGTCATAGGGCTTGTGTAGATTTAGCGAGGTAATGATTTATGCTCGACTACTATCTCCGAGCCTCATTTTACCCTCGACACTTTTTGCCAAGGTTCCTTCGTACACTCAACAACTTTTGTCGAGCCTCCTTTGTACCCTCGATAACTTTTGCCGAGGTTCCTTATTTAGCTCTTCCTCTCCGAGATTTGACAAATTTTTCAAAAGATGACACAAATAACCGTTGAATGTCGTTCAATAATCATCCAAATTGACCGACATACGAAAGTGAGTGTCAATCAATTCGTTCCTTAATAGATTTCACCGATTTTAGCCAGTTTCGAGCACAAATTCATTCGACAGATTTATGTTTTTTCCATTCGCTCTGATTTGTACGTAGATGAGAGTTTTGAACATTTTTGCAATTTGTTTGAAAAAAAATAAAAAGGACCTGCTTGAAATTATTTAAAATTGTTTTGACAATAGCCGTTTTGATATCTTGTATAAAGTCTCATTCAAAGATTTTTAACTGATTTGGTTATCTTGAGAAATTTGGCCAAACCTCGTGGCTACCACACAAAATTGGTCGAAACCTCGTGGTTACAATGCGGAAATTTTGAAAAGTTTGGATACCATGCGAAAAAAGTCAAAGCTCATGCCTATCAGACAAAATTTCCCTAAAAAAAAGGTAAGAGAAGCGAAGTGCTCGGTTCGATTCACACCCATCCCCTTTTTATTATTTATTTTTACATTCAGTTTTGTTTTGTTTGTTTTTTTTTCCGGATTTTTCGCGAGGTAACCCTGTGGTTTGGCTTAATTCGCGTGGTAAACAAAGGTTTCTAAATTTTTGTCGAGTAACCCTGAGCTTTCGAAATAGTTTGCTTCGCACCCAAAACTTGTGTTTTGGTTGAAAAGTGTGGGTTTAAACTTTTATAGGGGCTAATAATGTAATATTGATAAATTATGTGTTATTTTTTCAACCAATAAACCAAATTGTTTTACCGGAAGAAAACAATCGATAGTCCAGTTGGATCGGTGAAAGAGAGAAGAAGAAGAACCAGTCTGTCCGGGTACGACAGTGGCGGTGGTGGCTTCGGCAGCGGCGACGGTGTTTTGGGTTGTGTGGCGGGTGAAGTTGGCGGCGAACTGGTGGAGAACAATTTCAAGGTGCGTTGCAAGTTCGAAATACTTTGAAATCTATGAAATTTATATTTAATTTCCTAAATTTGTTAATATTGATTACGATGAATCACCTAGGTACGAGATTGGGGTCAAATCTTTGCGGAATGTTTTGAATTTGGAAATTTAGAGATTAGGGTTTCGAAAACTTGGGGTTGTTTCAATTGAAAATTATGACCAATATGCAATACTGAAATTTCATTATGTGCCTAATAAAATTTTATTCACATCTTTGCTCTCTGGCAAGCTCATGTGATGATTGAACACTGAAACTTTAATCCATCTTTTCTCTTTGTTCTCCTAAGAGTGTGCCGATTGCTGATTGCTGATGATGCTAATATGGGAAAAACATTTCTGTATTTTTTTATCAGTACATCATTTATGTAATTGTTGTCTGAAAAAACTTAAATTTCATTGTGTGCACAAACTATACAGTGGCCAATTCATGTGAAGCAAAAACAAACATGGTTTCTTGCTTGTTGATGATAAATAAAAGGGGTGGGTGTTGAGTTCTTTGCAATTTAAGAGTGCGCTGACGGTGAATAAAAATGATGTCTTGCTTAGTTCTTACATCTTACTTTTTTAGAATGATAAATTAGCTGGTGTTATGAAAGTGTGCTTAATGTTTTTAACAAATTGTAAGCCTATTAGCTCAAATTAGACCTATCAAAACACAACCCGACTCGGTCGACCCGACCCGAACGCCCGAAAAAATTTCGACCCGAACCCAGGAATTTCGACTCGGAAATTTTTTTCGACCCGAACTCGGAACACCCGGAAATTTTCTGGGTAATCTGGGTTTCGACCCGGTGACCCGATTGACCCGGTAATTTTGACCCGATTTACCCATTTGACCCGGTGCCCCAATTGACCCGATTGATTTATAATTATATATGATTAAATTTTTTTATGGAGATTCCATTTTATTACATTTTATAATTACAATCACTTGATCTTTCATTTTCAAATCAACTTTTATATTTATTTGTATTGTGTAATACTTCGTCCGATCGATAGTATTTGATTTTTTATTTTTCAATAGACTTTTTTAAGAAGATAAAAATTCTAAAAAATATTAAAATATTAAAACAATTGTATGCTTATTACTAATTGCATGAAATTATTTTTAAAAAATTATTTGAAAATTTGATATTTTATATATTATTACATTTTATTAAAAATTGCGAGAAATAATAAAAATCAAATATTTTAGATCAAATATAGTATGTAATTACAAGCACCAGAATTTATGAACAACGTCTTTAACTTTAGAATTTTAAATTTATCGCAAAATTATCAAATCATGATTTTTTTTTAATTTAAAAAGGAAAAAATTGACCAACCCGAAATCGATCCGAAATGACCCGAAAACCCTGTCAAACCCGTATTACCCGGAACCCGAAAATACCCGAAACCCGTATTACCCGAGACCCGTATTACCCGGGACCCGAAGTGACCCGACCCGAATGACCCGTTTGACAGGTTTAGCTCAAATGGTAGAGCGACGTACGCGCACGCGCAAGATGCGGGTTTAAATCCCGCATAGGATAATCTCCAGTCAAAATAATCGATCTGAACTTGATTTTCACATCTTGGAGCCCTTTTAGTGATGGATATTTGTTTTAACGGTGTCAATTACTTCATCCTAACTACACAACACATTGAATCTCATTGATATATAGCCTATGCGGGATTTGAACTCGCATCTATGTGCGTGAGCACATCGCTCTACCATTTGATCTAATAGGCTTAAAATTATATAAACTTATTATTGTGCACGCCAAAAATCAGTAAAAGGGCTTTCTAAGACACTCAGTCTCTACCATCCGAGTGCAAAAGCTATAAGCAATGGATAGCTTAAGGTTTTTTTCCATGTTTTTCTTGATTTATGCTTATAAGCAAAAACCTGTCATGTTAAACATTCTATTTTGAAAGTTATAATCTGATTCAGCACAACATAAATCAACCAAAGGAAATTGAATGGGAAGTCATACTTTGTTTCGAGGATCTTGAACCCTTTATTGAACATCCTAGAGCTTCAACTTGCTCCTCTATTGAACAAATGGACTCCATACAAAGCTCTTCATTGGCGGTCAAAGCATTGACCAAGCTAACACATTTTACATCCTATAAGTATTGAGAAAAATGTTTTTATATGGAGTGGGTAATATCCTATACTCATTTTCTAAAATTCCAAATTCAAACACTAGAAGTAAATTCCTTCTGATCTCAATCAATTCATTCTTTTGTCATTTCCTTCCTTCCCTTGCACTTCAAGCTTGAGAAGTACATTATACTAATCCCAATTTCGGAATCATGCAGTTATTGGTCACAATTTTCAACTGAAACAAAACCCCCCAAATTTTTAAAACCCTAATCCCTAAAATTTCAAGTTCAAAACATTCAACCAAGATTTGGCCCTAGTTTCGTACCGGATGATTCATCGTAATCAATAGGAACAAATTTAGGAAATTAAATGGAAATTTAATAGCTTTTGAAGTATTTCGAACTTGCAACTCACCTTGAAATTGTTCTCCACCAGTTCGCCGCCAAGTTCACTCGCCACACAACCCAACATGCCAACACACCGCCGCCACAACCGCCAATACTGGAGACACCACCTCCAATGCCGGATCCACCACCGCCACTACCGTCCTCGACCGATTCTTCTTTCTTTCATTCGTCTCTCTTTCGCCCTTGCTTCCCGTTCCTGTTTATAACAACTTGGTTTATTTGTTAAAAAATACCACATAATTTATCAATATTACATTATTAACCCCTATAAAAGTTCAAACCCACATTTTTCAACCAAAACACAAGTTTTGGGTGCAAAGCAAACTATTTCGAAAGCTCAGGGTTACCCGGCGAAAATTTGGAAACTTTGTTTACCACGCGAATTAAGCCAAATCACGGGTTACCTCGCGAAAAATCCGTTTTTTTTTTTTTTATTTACGTGAGTTCGACAGACACACCCAGACACTCGACGGGCGATTGAGAGAAAGAGAAGCCAGGCGAAGCGGCGACACTGCCGGCTCCTCCTCCACCGAACCCCGCTGCCGGCTTCTTCCCTCCTCCTCCACCGAACCGTCGCCCTGTGCGGCTGTGCCCTCCTGGCTTCTGTACACCGAACACGGCACCAAATTAGCAGAGGGATTTTGATTTTGATTTAGTGAAGAAATTGACTTTAGGAGCTGCCTCTCTCCCAACTACGTTCAGGTTTTGGAATTTCAACTGATTCGCTCACCAATTGATTAGTTTTATAATTTATAGGTAGTATTTGCAACAATTGATTTCATTCATGAGTTGATGTCCTTCTCCATCAGGCCAAGTTCTGATTTCTGAATACCCTAAATTGATGGCTTCAACATCAACTTCAAGTTCTACCATGACTGATAACAACCGGAGCTTCCTCTACGAACAACTCCAACTCCTGCGCAACAAGGTTGATCTCCTTTTCCAATGCGACGAACCCCTGCGCAAGAAGCAACGAAAGGCCAAGTCTAGTGTTGTTCACCAGATCAACTTGATCGAGAAGCTTCTCAAGGAGGAACTACTCCCTTTTCCTGATCCACCCCTCAACGCCTCTGGTACCAAGCGACGAAGAGGAGTTGATGCCATGTCCAAGGTCGTTTTCAAACCTTAATCGCTTAAATACATTGAACAACATATAATAAGATTGCTTAAAACTAATTCTCTCATTGCAACTTTTTGAGATTAAACAGAACCTCATACGTCTTATAGGTTGGTTTAATTGCACATGTGCCCTTAATGTCTAATTGAATAAAATGATGAGAATCCATCATTATGCCTTTAAGGCCAGCAAGATCAAAATTTTGATCTTGTTGGCCTTAAAGGCATATATGACCAGTGCAATTGGGATATTGCAGGGGCTTTGTAGCATAGGGTTTATAGATTTTCAGTGTGTGGTTTTTTGTTAAATATGTCATTACTTGTCCAGGAATTAAGTTCAAGAATGAATGAAGATGGGATCAAGTTGCCGAATAAGCTTCTTATTTCGAATGGTTCTGTGATATGTCTCTTGGATCTCAAGCAGAGCAAAAATGAGCTCTTCCGCAATGCTGATTCTGTCCTGCCCCTTCCTAAAATTGCCACTCTCAAGTTGATTGAGAATGGGCTTCCCGTGTCGGTGGGTTTGTTCAAATTGGGGTCTGCTGCATATATGATTGGCGGGCAAGACTTCCCACCTGATTGGAAATGTGTTCCCACGTACTCTCACACTGGTGGGGGTTATAGTCTCTACCTGACCTTTTGTGAGGACACTCTTGTCAAGGGAACATCTCGTACCGCATATCGCTTGTCCCTCGCCGACGATGGTACTCTAACTCCATCTAAAGGCAAGATCAAGAAGCTAAAGAGCCCCAAATTCTGGCCCATAGTTGAGGAGATTGATGGCAAAATACACATATTTGACTCCGGTCCATCCCAGTTCCTCAAACCCGATCGTGATTGGATCTTCTCGCATGAGGTTCTCGAGAGTGATGGACGCAGCTGGAGCAAAATCTCAACAACTGGGGCCCCATTGAAGTGGTTCATAGAGTCCCACGTAGTGCTCGGCAACTGTATCTATGCAGTAGAGGGCCGGAATTTTCTGGTATTTGACGCCCAGAAGAAGGAATGGGAAGCACATGATTCGGGGCGTGATCCACAAGAGATCAGTTCCTACTTTGCCAAACAAGTCTGGGAAATTCTTGTTGGTGGAATTGCAAGGTGTGCTGGAAAGTTTCCGCTTATTAGTAGCGAGCCTCTCTATGTTGTCATTGCAGTTGTGAGATCTCCTGTGTGGCACCGTGATGATGGTGAGACAACATACGATGATGTGGTTTATACGGATGCAGAGGCATTTCTTGTGAACTCAATGGGGCAGGTTGTGTGCAGTCAGCCTCTTCATGATTTCTTCGAGGGGCCTATCCAGCCCTGTCGCATGAAATCAGGTACGATGATTAAGGTTGACAAGGAGGGGAAGACAATGTGCACTATTTTGAGTGCGAACTCCTTTGCCAACGGGAAGGAAGAGGACCGTAACGTGAGGGATCTTCTTTTCGTCAATACTTTCACCGTGGAGATGCTTACGGGTGCTGCCTCCAAGATTCAACAGCACTTGGAAAGTGGAATTCGCATTGGGACTTTTCATCGCGAGGAGTTTGTGCGTGCTGTTGTGAAGGACAGGTATATCTTTAAAATAGATACTCACTTGAAGAAGAAGGAGAAGAAAGTGAGGAAGAAAGGTGGTCGTCTTGACTTGACGAATGAGTTAATCCACTTTTTAAATGTGCAAGCTTGCTTCGTCTGAAATCTGATTAGGTGTGTTTTCTAGCTAGAATTTAACTTGGTCTGATTAGGCTAGTTTTAATTTGTTTTCTTTCCTAGCTAACTCAGTGGCAAGTTGCATGCTTTCATGGTAAGTTATATGCTTTGTTCAATAATTGTTGCACAAATGGCACCCCATAGCTTTGTTAGTTACATGCTTTCATGGTAAAGTTATATTCTTCCTTTTGATGAGACATTGAAGTTTCACTGACAGAATGGATGAACAAAAAATAAATAAAAATTTGAGGGTGTTATCGAATAACCTCGAAAGTGAACTGGAAATTAAGGCTTGAGGTAAATATTCCTACATTAACACTAGGTTTCCAAGAAAAGGGTGAAAGGATGAAATCACTTTTGGTACTTCTCTTTTACAACAAGATCAGTTATTTCAACAAAGACAAGCAGGTAGTTCTGAGTGCTGAGATGATGCTGCTTCTAATTCTATCTCTTCAACTAATTCCAATTGCCAAATCTCTAAAGCTAACCATTACTGTGTACATATGTTAGACCTAGTAGTTATTTACAAAGAAAAATAACTAAAACAGTGAAAAGCTGAAAACTATGCAAAAAGGGAGACAATCATAAAGAACTTGATCATTACCTTTTTACAACAGCAAACACTGCAAATGACAACCAATTAAATCAGCAAAATACCTTTATTACAACAGCATGAAGACTATGTACTCGTGATTCTGAGGTCGTCAAGATAACTGACCATTCTTTCCAAGATCTTCAGTTCAGCAGAAAATCAAATACCCGAAAGCTCTATGTTCGAAGTTTGAAGGGTTAACAAAGAGAGGCTCGTCTATTTTTCACAATGCAAATCAAAGAAAACAACAACAACAACAAGCCCAGTATATCCCGCTCAAAGAGCAGGGTCTGGGGGGTCGGATTGTACGCACCCTTTCCCCGACTAGGTCGAGAGGGTGTTTCCTAGTGACCCAAAGACCAGACAGCAAGGGAAGATGGTATCACATATCCTACATAAACTGTAATTCAAAAATAAATAAATAAATAAATAAGTAAATAAATAAAAAATCTAAAACGGTGTAACGGATACGCGTAAAAAGCATGATGCGGTAAAACGTTGCACCCGACTAAAGTTCGTCAACCCGAATAGCACTCCTCCACTGTGTCCTGTCACGCGTCATCTCCTCTGAGAGTCCCAGAGCGGCCAGATCATGTCTTATCACTTCACCCCAACTCTTCTTCGGACGACCTCTGCCCCGACGAACGCCTTCAATAGCCAAATTTTCACATCTGCGCACCGGCGCACTTGGATCTCTCCTCTGCACATGTCCATACCATCTTAGTCTCGATTCTCGTAGCTTAGCCTGAATACTAGCCACTCCCACTCTTTCACAGATGGTCTCATTTCTGATTCTGTCTCGCAATGTAAACCCACACATCCACCTCAGCATCCTCATCTCAGCCACCAAGAGTTTCTGTTCTTGTGCCTTCGTTGTCGCCCAACACTCTGCCCCATATAATAACGCCGGTCTCACCACCACTCTGTAGAACTTACCCTTGAGTTTCAGAGGAACTTTTCTGTCACATAAGACTCCTGACGCAGCCCTCCATTTCTGCCAGCCTACTTGAATCCGATGCTTGACATCCAAGTCTACACTTCCATCGCTCTGCATCACAGATCCCAGATACTTGAAACTATCTTTCTCCGGAACAAGGTCCTCACCCATGCTGACACCCCCGTCTCCTTCTTCCTCTTCGCCCAGCCTGAACACCACGTACTCTGTCTTCGTCCTGCTCAAACGGAAGCCTTTCTGCTCAAGTTTATCCCTCCATAGATCAAGCTTGCTACTAACCCCTACTCTCGTCTCGTCCACGAGAACAACATCATCTGCAAAAAGCATGCACCACGGGATCCCACCCTGGATACTACTAGACACCACATCCATGACAACTGTAAAGAGAAATGGGCTCAAAGCCGAACCTTGGTGCAACCCCACTTGCACCGCAAAGTAGTCAGGGTCCCCACCGTGTGAGTACACACTAGTCAATCACAAACAGCTGGTTTGAGGAAATGAGTATATGTCTTATAGCAGGAAGACATTAAATAGAAGAATATGAGAATTAAGGAACATACCCTTGGTCAATCACAAACAGCTGATACAGAGAAACACATATTCTTAGCATACATGTAGCCACTCCTACACTGAAATAATAATTCATTTCAAGTTTCAACAATTGACAGACTGCAGACACCAGTTTAACACCTTGAATAAAAGCAATCAGAAGCCGTATAAATCAGATTTTTGGTCCTAAGTTTTTCAAACCCTCAATTTTCACCGAAAAATGCTCCATGAACATATTTGTTTAAAGGTCAAGCAGTACTGCAGTAGACACAGGAAACAAGCAGTAACAGAAAATCCATATGACATAACTGACGCAGTGGACACACCAGCAGTACCACAAGTACCTGCCTAGTTGGCTACTTGTGTGCATTATTATAGTTTTGCTTCAATAAGCTTCCTGTAATCATTTAACTAAAAATGAGAGGGGAAATCAGTTCAAACTTTGAAAGTTGCAAGGAACATGCACTATATACATGCTTCATTTCTACACTTGTGTAAACACAACTCAAGAACATTGGGATTTCAGCAGTCTTCATAGTTCATAGTATGACACATCAGTATCACAGAGGGCAAATTAATCAAATACGGGAAAAAAACCAGGCTGGACAATCTTTTAATGGGGCAGTAGCATAGGGAATAAAGGGTCAAGAAGAACAAGGAAAAATGTGAAGGCATGGATGTGAAAGGCAACACAGGTCGTTTCTTTACTGCCTTACAAGGCAGACCTAAGATTATATGCCTGACTTTAAAGTTAGGCCTTACAGGACAAATAAATTGGTCTGCCAATTTGACAAATGAACAAGAGGATCAGTTTGACATGAACATTTTTTCTGCTGCTTTACTCTGGTTGTTTAAATCATCTTTCTTTCATTCCCCCTAATCAAAGGACTTGTGGTTGGGGCTTCATGATTTCCTTTTGAACCACACTTTTGAACCACATGGAGGGTTAGTCCTATCTCAGTTACAAACTTAGCAACAGTTAAAACCACTGCTTTTTACAATGTACTCATTCAGCAATTTTTTCTTCCCAGCTCATTTCTTTTTAATAATATAATCATTCATCAGCATAACTATTGCAGATAGAAGTGCAATTACAGTAGTAATCCTTTGAAATTAGATGTCAATAGTGATGATAGTTTAATAGAAGCTGCAATCACAACATGTAGAAATTTGCATTAATGTGTATTGATACCATGGAAACCATAGAACTAATAACATTTGGATGTCCTGTACACAATCATTTTGATCATAATAACAAAAGAAGAAAGAGCTTCACCTTATTGAATATTGACAAACAAGAACCCTAGAAACTCAAAACACACAATCAAACAACTAATCCAGCTTATTAGAGAGCTTGTCCTTGTGCCTTGCATTGTCTCCAATCCAAACAATCCAAAGATTCCAAATCCAAAGGAGACTAACCATGATAGCAGCAGAGATGACAAGCAGCCAGCAAGCCCAAATCCAGGTTGGCACCAATCCATCCCCGCCACCACTCAAGTAGAACCCCCACATCTTGAAAAGCACAATCGGCCCAAACACCCCCCTGACAAGGCTGTAAAGCGAGTAGAAAACTGGTGACAGACCTCCATAAACCCTAGCAGCGGCATAGTCATCTTCCTTCCTGAATCCGGCGAGCGTCCAGACGTTCTGGCAGGCGCTGGTGACCTCAGCCAGGAAGAGGAGGACGAGCAGCGCGGAGCCGCCGCGGCCGACGAGGAAGCGGCAGGTGGTGAAGACGAACAAGGTGGCGAGGTGGTGCGCGATGAAGAGGACCTCGCCTGGGAGGAAGAAGAGGTAGTGGAAGAGGTCCATTGTGAAATACGCGATGCTGAAATCAAGAACGAGATTCTGGAACGGAGAGTTCGGGGAGGCGAAATTGGAGAGAGGATTGGGGTGGGAGTGGAAGAGGAGGGCGTAGGAGGAGAGGAGAACTGCGGGGGTGCCATGGAAGAGGGACATGAAGCAGCTTGAAGCTTGTGGTTTGTGTTTGGGGAACCATGAATGATAGAGCCTGGTGAAGGAGAGGAGGTAGATGAGGAGGTAGGCGAGGAGGAAGAGAGCGAGTGGTGGAAGTGGAGATCGGAATTCGGAGATGGGAGATTGTGATTGAGACTCCATGGGAGAGCGATAAAGATGGAAGCCTGTGAGATTTGGGGGGGTTTTGCTTTGATTTCTTGTTCCGGAGTTGTGTGGAAGCTTTGAGAGGGTCGGTGGGGAAGACGAGACGTTAAAACTTACGGAGTAAAACCTAAAATCAAGCCTGCGTTATTTAATCTGCATTTTATTTTTGTTTCTATATACGACAAATTCCACTTACGCTATGTATTTATTTATTATTAAAAAAATCAATTTTTTGTCCAATTTTTTTTTTAAATCCTAATTTGTGAATGGTGGTGTAGTTTTTATTTATTTATTTAATAATGGTGTAATTTTATCCGAGAAAAATATATCCTTTTATTTTTGAAATGATTTTTTTAGTAATAAATATAAAATTATTTTATAAAATAATTTAAAACTAGTACGACTCCCGCGCCTAGGCGCGTTTTTTTAAAACTAAAATACTATATGTAAAAATATTATAAAATATTAATTAATGTTTAAGATAAAAACCATTAAAAAAACTTTACAATAAATGTATCTTCTAATTGTCTCATATTTTTTTAAAAAAAATCTTATGTAAAATATAATACATAAATATAGATATTTTAAATTACTCGGTAATAATAACATCAATATCATTATAAAATTGTTTAATGTGATGTGTCATAATCAATAGTTATATTCAATGTTTTGAATTAAGTCTAATAGTTAGTAAATAAATTTGATTAATCCTAATAGTTATATTACATTGAATTCAATGTTTTGAATTAAGCTCAATAGTTAGCAAAAGTAAAGAAAAAAGAGAATTAAAGGAAAAAGAAAAAAAAAAGAGAATTAATGAAAGTCAAAGAATAATGGGAAAATAAAAATAATTAGTTAAGACTCCTAAAATGCCTCTAAGATTGACACATCATCCTAAACTCTTCTAAATTAAGAGTTTATATAGATATAGATAGTTATCAAAAGTAAAGAAAAAAGAGAATTAAAGGGAAAAAAAAAGAGAATTAATGAAAGTCAAAGAAAAATGGGAAAATAAAAATAATTAGTTAAGACTCCTAAAATGCCTCTAAGATTGACACATCATCCTAAACTCTTCTTAATTAAGAGTTTATATAGATAGTTAGCAAAAGTAAAGAAAAAAGAGAATTAAAGGAAAAAGAAAAAAAGAGAATTAATGAAAGTCAAAGAAAAATGGGAAAATAAAAATAATTAGTTAAGACTCCTAAAATGCCTCTAAGATTGACACATCATCCTAAACTCTTCTAAATTAAGAGTTTATATAGATAGTTAGCAAATGTAAAGATAAAAGAGAATTAAAGGAAAAAGAATTAAAGAAATTCAAAGAAAAATGGAGAAATAAAAATAATTAGTTAAGACTCCTAAAATGTCTCTAAGATTGACACATCATCCAAAACTCTTCTAAATTAAGAGTTTATATAGATATAGATTTTTGATATACAATATTATAGTTTTGACTCTAAAAAAGATGCCCAATATTTATATTTATATATTTTTCAAAAGGTGTTAATCAACCCGGTTGTTAAGTGTTAATTCGTTCTTATCTCAAAGAAGCCACTCACGTCACGTTATGCCCTTCCTCAATTCCCCTTATCATGCAATTTCTATGTTTAATTTTGTAATTTGGGATTTTGTGATGAAATCATTGGTCTTGTCACGCATCAACTTCAACTTGAAGCTTCACGAAGTAGGAAAATATGTTGATGACAACCACTCTTTAACTTTTTATTTTCCATCCGTGTGTATATACATAATAGGGTTCGGATGTGATTTAATTAGTCTATAATGTATTAAAATAATTTCAAAGAGGGTAGAGATTGTAAATCTAATTAAGGATAATTATAACTACTTATCCCACATAATGCAACTCCTTCCTCTCACAAATCTCAAATAAGAAAAAAAAAACAAGAAAAAACACAAACTTGCCGGGCTTGAAAAGAAAAAATCAGTTTGCATGGGCAATAGAGTGGCGGATAAGGTTGCACACCTTAGTCACTCTGCCCGAGGAGTCGATATTAAAAACGATCCAGGTCTCCTTGACCTCATCCGCAAGGATGCTGCCGGGTAGGGTCAACCCACCCGAATTCTTTCCTTATCAAAAAAAAAAAAAAAAAAAAAGAAAGAAAAAATCAGCACTTCTAAAATACAATCTGAAATTTAGGAAGCAGAGATCCAAATTAAAACACCTTCAATTAGAATATAGGAATACCAAATACTACCAAACTGCAATCAAAATTAGGAACTTCAGAAACTCCACTTCCACCTTTATCACCAAGAATGGTAACCAACTAACGGATGCTCAAGAAATGGCTGACCAAATCACTAAAGAAATGTCTGATAGGTTTATAGCTCAACACAGATCCCCTATCTCGATTGACCAGATTAAGCATATTCAACCACAAATCACTTCAAGTGACAATTCCACCCTCCTAACCCTCCCCTCCAATAAAGAAATCAAAGACACTCTTAGTAGCATGGCGGAGGATAAGACACCTGGCCCTAATGGCTATCCCCCAGAGTTTTATATAAAATATTGAAAAATAATTGGATCTTCCTTATGCAAAGCAATTAAAGCTTTCTTTCACTCTGGAAGTATGTTATCTCAAATCAATCAGACATTCATTGCCCGCATCCCAAAGGTTGAGAACCCTTTGAACATTAATCACTATATACCGATTAGCTTATGCAATACCATTTACAAAATCATAACCAAAATCATAGCCAACAGACTCAAACCAATTCTACCTAAATTAATTAATCCATTCCAAGGTGCCTTTATAAAAGGAAGATCCATCCAAGATAATACTCTTATAGCTCATGAAATTTTTCATAGCTTTCATAAACAAAAAGGAAAAAGAGGATGGATGGCTCTTAAGTTAGATATGGAAAAGGCATATGACAGAATCAATTGGGACTACATACGAGCTACTCTTTCCAAATTTGGCTTTGCCCCCCAATGGATTAATTGGGTTATGAATTGCATTACAACAACTACTAATTTCTTAGTTTTAGTCAACAATCGCCCTGGCATCCAATTCAAACCTAGTAGAGGGATAAGACAAGGGGACCCTCTTGCACCCTATATCTTTATCCTGGTCATGGAAAACTTGGCGAGGGAACTAATAGAAGTGTCAACCTATGATGATGCTCTGGTTGGAATCAAATTAACCAAAAATGGCACTCCAATCTCCCTTCCTTACTTTTGCAGATGATACAATAATTTTCTCTAGAGCCTCTTATAAAAGTCTCCACACGACTAAAAATATTCTCAATAATTTCTCAAACCTTTCAGGGTTAACAATAAACTATAACAAAAGCTCTCTTCAAGTCTCGGAAAATATAAGTCCGAATCTGGCCAATTCCCTAGCTCGTGATATGAACATCCCCATCTCAAAAACACTTGAGAAATACCTTGGCATTCCGATAGTTAGAAGAAGGGTTAAAAATGAGATCTTTAATGATGTCATCCAAAGCGTGAAAAAGCAGCTATCCAAATGGAAGGCCTCTTCCCTAAGCCAGGCAGGTCGTGCGAACTTAATTCAAGCAAACTTAAGTTCCAAAACCAGCTACCTGATGCAAAACTTCCTCTTGCCGAAAGGCATACTAAATCAAATTGATCAAATACAGAAGAGATCAAATACAGAAGAATTTCTTCTGGAATAAGTTGCATTCAGAAAAATACACCCCCTTAATTAGTTGGGATAGAATCTGTAAACCAAAAGAGCAAGGGGGACTTGGGTTAAAACTTGCTGAAGATATGAACATTAGCCTCCAAATGAAACTACTTTGGAAAATCTGTTCTGAGCCTAATTACATCTGGGTAAAAGTGATAAAAGAGAAATATCTCCAACAAGAATGACTAATGGAAAGAACATCACAGAACACTTCTTGGCAATTTGGCAGGCTTCTTCACTTACGAGAAAAATTCGCTCAAGGATTACTATGGATAGTAGGAAATGGAGATTCTATAAATGTTTGGAAAGATCCCTGGATCCCCGAACATAATCTAGCAAGCTTCCAAGTGCATTTGGATCCTGATCTTAAAGTAAACCAATTATTCAACACTAACAAAGAATGGAATGTCCCCCTTCTCCATGAGATCTTCCCAAATAACATTGTTCAACATATCATTAAAATCAGAATCCCTCATTGGAACGCTCCTGATAAATTGATTTGGAAATATAACTCGGACGGTCTATTCACTACCAGGTCCGTAGGACAAATGGCCAACAATAACAACTACACAGAGGATTACAAGTGGATTTGGAAACTAAACCTCCCCCCAAGAACTAAAAACCTCATTTGGAAGATAACAACAGATAGCCTTGCTACAAAAGAAAGATTAAATAGATATTTCAATAGAGTGCCATCTAGTTGTTGCTTCTGCAACAATAACAACGAAGATAACAACCATCTTTTTATCCTTTGCCCATTTACAAGAACTATCATTGCTGCTTATGAGCATTTGGTAGGAAAAACCACTCCACTTATACCCAACTCTTGCAGCAAAATCAGCGATCTTTTAACTATGAATTACAGCAAGAAAGCTATCGAAGAGCTCTGTTTTCTATGGCAAATAAATTGGGAATCTAGGAACGATATGATTTTCAGGAACAAAAAAACGGGAACATCCTACCAAATAGCCATACGTACTATGGCGGACCTTGGTGATTGGCAAGTTGCAAACAAAACAACATCTTCTACTATAGTGCAAAATGTAAAGAGGAGACGTAACTCTAAATGGATCAAACCACCTAGGGCTATCTACAAAATCAACGTATATGGCTCACTAAAACCCACATGCACTTGCCAAGTGGGGGGGATTATTAGGGACCATAATGGTTATGTGATTGATATCTTTCAATCTGAAACGGAAGCAACATCTGCTATCCAAACAGAAGCTGCTGCGTTTTGTGCAGGTGTAAATCTAGCTCTATCTAGAGGCTTACGGAGAGTCATAGTGGAAGGAGACTGCTTGGAAGTTACCAAGGCTATTAATGACAGCAAATATGTTAGATGGGAAATTTTGTAGGAAGTGGAATTAATCAGGAATCTTAGTTCAAGCTTTGACAGCATCGAATTCAGACACTGCTACAGGGAAGCAAACAAGGCAGCTGATTTTATAGCTAAGTCTAGGAATACTTGTACGCTTTTGAATCTCCCTACATGTAGGGATCTTTGTAACATCATCCGTTTGGATGATCATGGTGGCACCTTACTTTTGTAAGGTACACCTAATTTTTGCCTACTGTAAAAAAAAAGAAAAAAAAAAAAAACAAGAAATTAAAGCTTAAAGCTTTATCTATGAACAACACCAAGTCTCTAACCAGGGACGAAACTAGGTGTGTGCTGGTGTATGCTACAGCTCATCCCATTTTACTAGTAATATATATAATATAGGTATGTTTGTATCACATAGTTCCAGTGGCCCATTTGGTTGGGAGTCAAGGGTGTTAGCATATAGCCCTAGCTAGGTTCGAATATGAAGAATGAAACGAGAGGGCCCACTGCTGCCAGATCAATTGCACATCCCGGAGCTCCCACACCCATGGGACACTTGTTAAAGAATATTTATAGGTATTTGATATACCTATAAATTAGTGATTTTATCACTAATTTATTTAAATTAGTGATAAGAGATAAAAAAACATGGATGAATTTCATTTGATGGGTATTTGACATATAAAAAGCTTAAAGAATATTTGATAAGTTGTTAACTCTATTATTGCTAATTTAATTATAAATAAACAAATAATAAAAAAAAATATAGATAAACAAATATATCTAATTTTTTTCGTAAAAATTAGAATTTAATAGATATAGTGATAGACAGAAAAAAATTAATTAAAATTACATACAAATTCAGCCTACCCAAGATTATAATCTTTTTTCCGTACATGCTCCAACCCATTGCAGTCCGAGCTCTTTGATGTAGCTCGTCCAAGGCAGCTTGTTGATATAAAGAAGCAAAACTCCTTGAAATTATTACCACTTATAAACTGTTAAAATTAAGAGAGTTTTGGATGTTAAAAAAATAAACAACTATTTTGTGTGTATGGGAACAAAAAATAAGCATGAATTAGTTAAAATTTGTGTTTAAAAAATAAGCTACTTATGATAACTTATTTTGGTGTTTATTTGTTTATTTGGTTTGAAAGTACCATAATACCCCTAATAATAACCAAATAAACACCACTTTTTTTTTACAAATAAACACTTTTTCGTCCCATACGGAGTTTATATTTTTTCATAAATTTTTAACTACTTTTACCAACGGTTTATAAATTTTACCCTGTTTATAATTTTTGTCAGTATATTAACCCCGTCTCATACGAACCCAATAAGTTTTTCCTTATTTGTCCCTAACTTTTAAGTCATTTTAATAAAGTTGTTAATTCTACTATTTAAATTATTCCATCATTCATCCTTCAATCTACAAATCCATTAATATAAAGTACAGTACTTCCTCCGTAACGAAATAATTGGTCTTTTGACCACTTTTTCTTGTAACAAACTATTTGTCCCTTTGAACCTAATTAATGACAAAAAAATTTAATTTTATCAATTCATCTCATTAATTGCATTTGATTTACAAGACACCCTATTAAGACTCCAACTTTCCATACTATTCTTTTTTTTTTCACTGGTCTATTTTTTTTCCACATGATTTATTTGCTAAAATTTTAACTATTCTTTTTTCTATTTTTAGCTATCCTAAAAAGTGTGAAATTGGCCAAAAGATCGTCTCAATTCATCCTATTTCATCATATCGGGGATGTAATATGGTTATGAAGGATGAACCAAATGGACAGTTCCAATAAGATTTCATTCTTGTCAATTATTCTGTTACGGATGGAGTAAGATAAGTTGAGCTAGTTGAATTGCAATCATTATCAGACAATTCTCCACTTTCAAAAATAAGAGAAAAAATAATAAGCTACCAAATATCACCTCATAGATGGGATTCTCTCCTAATAAAATTGACCTAGCAATTGAACAATTTTATGATTATTAATAAAGAAAAAACTAGTAGAAAATTGATAAGTACCTTGTACTCCGTCAGTTTTATTCAACACACTTGTTAAGTTGTTAGGAATAATTAAATATTAAATTTTTTAAAAATAATTTCATACTTTGATTAATTCTTCATTTGTTGAGGGGTTATAAAAGGATAAAAAAAATTATTTGAAAATATAAATTTCTTTGTATTTATTAAGAAAATAAAAGCATAAATATCTAAAAAATGATAATTGTTGTGGAAAGAAATTCATAGTTATTAAAATAGGGAGGGAGAAAGATCAAAGATGCATTTGGAATAAAATAAAGCTTTTTTTCTTCCTAAAATACACCTTATGTAATATAGTTTTTTTTTTTAAAATAAAACACCTTATATAATATAGCCCATTCAATTGAAGATCTCTTGTTCATTTGGCAATCCATATGGGAACCTAGAAACTCTATAATCTTCAAGAATAAAAAAATTACGCTCTCCATTACAAATCACCACCAGAACTCTTATATCAGTCAGAAAATGGTGGAATGCCTCAACAACTATCCCTAAAGATAAGACCAAACGAGGAAATAGGAGGCTAAATGTTAGATGGAAAAAACCACCATGGGACACATACAAAATAAATGTAAATGACTCACTAAAACCCACTGGTTTTTGCCAAGTGGGATGGGTGGGGATTCTTAGGGATTATGAAGGTCTTGTGATTGATATTTTTCAACAACAAGTTGATAATGGATCTGTTATCTAAATAGAAGCGTCTGTTTTTTAGGCAGGTATAAAGCTTGCTTTATGATCAAAAGGTTTAAGAAGAATTATAATTGAAGGGAATTGTTTGGAACTTGGAAGTGGTAAAGGCTATCAACGACAATTCCAAGATCAGGTGGGAGATTTTGCGGAAATGAAGTTGAGCTTATCAAGAAATTGCAAGCCGAATTTGAAAGCATCGAGTTCAAATATTGCTTTAGAGAAGCAAACAGAGTTGCAGATCGATTTTATTGCTGGAACTATAGACATTTGTACTATGTCGAACATCCCTTCTAATAGGAAATTTTGTAACATCATCCGTGAGGATGATCAGGGCAGTATCTTCTTATGGTAGGATCTTCCTAATTTTTGCCTACTATAAAAAAAATTGAAGCACCAACCTTTGTTTTCTATTCAAATATTTTAATTTTTTTTGGTGAAGTTTTATGTCTATAACTGATATATCATTGTTTTAATTTACTGTTTTTTTTTTAATTTTAAAAGGAACCTTATATAATAGATTTTTTCAAATAAAACACCTTAATTTTTTTAAAAAAAAAACTCTTTATATCATATAATCATATTTAGTTGAATAACCAATTTCTATTTTCCAGGCAAATGTAATAATTTTTTATGACATTTTATTTTGGTGATTAAAATTTCCTTATTTAATTAATTAGTTAGTTTAAAAATAAAATGATTATAGAACAAATATTATAATATTATCTCTTCTTCATACCAATACACATATTCTTTTATCTTTTGATTTATCATGTATGCTTTAAAATAAATTAAAGCACATAAAATATCACCGAAAAATTAAAACATGTGATTAAAAAAAAATAGAGATATTGGTACTTCAATTGAAGAAATGTAATTTTATAAGTTATTTTTATTATTTTTAAAAAATTGAAAGGTATTTTGTTAAAAAAACCTATATAATGGGATATCTTTTAGGGAAGAAACTCAAAATAAAAGATTAGAATTGAACATAAAAAACATAAAATAAAATAATTTTAAAAAAGGTTGGGAATTTTCTTCTTTTATTTATTTTATTTTAGTATTTATTTATTTATTATTTATGACAAAGTAGTTGGCACGTCTCGCTCCCTTCCTCTTCCCAAAACCCTCGAAGGTTTGTTAGTCCGCGTCATTCTAACCAATTTAGGGTTTCCCATTTCTCTCTCTCCCACTCTCCATTTTTAGGGCTTTTCCAAATCTCTCTTTCGCTTAATCAATGGCGACGACGGCGACTAAGAAACCGGCGGCGGCGGCTGCTCCTGCGGTGGTGGAGAAGCGAAAGCCGGTGTTCACGAAGGTGGAGCAGCTCAAGCCCGGCACTCAAGGCCACACCTTGACCGTCAAGGTTGTCAGCTCTACAACCGTCTTGCAGAAGGCCAGATCGGCGGTCCTCAACTCCCGCCCCACTCGCATCGCCGAGTGCGTCATCGGCGACGAGACCGGATGCATCATTTTCACCGCTCGCAACGAACAGAGTACACCCTCGTTTCTCTCTCCCCCTCCCTCTCTAATCAATATCCTTCATTTTATCTTCTGCGATTGGTGGAATTTGTTCGTATCATGTCCGTGATTGCTGAATTATAAATTTCACATCTTTGCGGATTTATTGTCCATATCTCTCGTCTTTAAAACTGTTTGCTGTTTTTGTTTTTTTATTGCTTTTGCGTATCAGATCAATTAATTGATTAATTGATTGTTTATTTGGCTTGATTAAGTAGAAATTGGTGTTTTACTCAATGTTTTCCTCATTAGGATACACCGATACAGGTTGTTGCAATCTGTGAATGTTGAACCTGTAAAAGTCAGATTTGCTGCACCTGAAATTACAGTTTTTTATAAACTGTCTGACTTGTTAGAGGTCAACTGTCGGCATGAATGATAAATTGGAGTGTAATGTGTAGAGATGTGATTTTAAAATGCCCCCTTGAATGCTGAATCCGATGCGCATTTCTTCGTTCCTTTTACAGTTGACATGATGAAGGCGGGTGCTACTGTCATCCTGCGCAATGCGAAGATTGACATGTTCAAGGGTTCCATGAGGCTAGCTGTTGACAAATGGGGCCGAGTTGAGGTCACTGACCCTGCCGACTTTGCTGTTAAGGAGGACAACAATCTGTCTCTCATCGAATATGAATTGGTCAGTGTTGCCGAGGAGTGATCGTCTGGATAAGAAATGCTTTGGGGAAGGGGTGTGACTGATCTTGTTCCATGGATCATCATTTCTCCTTGACATGTGGCTTTCATGAGTAGATGAGTTGGTCTTATTATTGATAAAGATGGAGTTCGTGTGCTGCACAAATTCGATGATAAATCTTTCGCCCTTTTGGTTCTATGGTCATCGAAGCAAAGGTTCCTTCTCAGGGAAATGATAACTCAGGTAAATAAAAGCTCCTACCTCTGTTTTGGTTCCTCGACTTTGTTAACCATTTGTGGGTTTTGAAACTGCAATGCCACTAGCAGAATTGTACAACGTATTGAAATTGGTGTTATTGTCGAATATTTATCACTTGGCAAGGACTCTTTGTTTGGATATGTTTGCATTGGATGTCTAGGATTGTTTCATTGCATCAATTGGCTTCCTTGAACTGATATTATTATTGCAGATTTTGAACCTGTTTGCGCTTAAATGTCTCACTCATCATCGTGAGTTCTTTTTTACTTCTCAAATTGTTTGCATTTCTTGGATTGCATCAGTTATCTTCCTGGAACAGATATTTCCATTGTCTGATCATCTGATTTTGGCAGTTTTTCATCTGTTGTTATTTGGAAGACAAATTACTATATGAAAATATTTTCTAAGTGTACGTTTTGCAATACCAAATGACATGTAGCTAGTAAAGAAAACTAATAAGACTAAGAAGTTTAGATACTGACAAAGTGGATACAACTCATTTGTCAAGTTATCGCTTTTCTTCTTCTCCTTCATGTGAGTATCTGTTTCAAAGATATACCTGTCCTGACAACACGCATGAACTTCTCGCAATGAATACCCCCAATCCGAATTCCACCTCGCAAGTGTTTTTGAATCTTGGAGGTGGCACCCAGCAAGCATCTCCACGGTGAAAATATTGACAGCAAGAAGATCGTAGTTTCCGGGGAAGAAGGTGATGGGTGCATCAAAGAGAGTTGCCAAGAAAGAAGGATCAATTTGCTAGGCCTGGCTCACGGTTGGTCAACACAAGCTCAAACCGTTGGTAAAATCTAACCCAACTCGACAAACCTGTCGCAACCCAATACCAAAAATTACCCGAACTTGAATGACCAAGTAAGGAAATGGACACCTATGAACTCTCCCTTGCAATAGAAGTGGCAGCATTTGAACGATGATCTTGCAATAAACATACAAGAAGAAAATGAGTCTCTCTCAATTGCCAATTGAACACTAGTGTGTTTCACAGAGCCAATAAATCCCGGTGAGAGGTTAACATTGATCGATCAATGGTTAAATGGGGTGGTGGTGAAATCAGGCGTGAGTTGGTGCTTGCGGATTAGTGTGGGTCTCTTGGACTCCTCCAATTTTATCGGTAATTTTCTATGTCTTGAGCAGGGTTTGGTAGAATTTTTTCCAAGCCGATCTCAAACCAGTAAGATCGTAACTCGTAAGAACATGTGGAACACATCGCCGCCAAGCCAACGCCGCAGCCAACTCACTGGCTAACTGACGAGCGCCTACGCTGAACACACTTCATTCCCTAGTTTCATTTTAGCTTCTTTTGAAGATGTACCCAGACTCCAAAACTAGAGCAAATTCAATGTCATAAACCCTCAATCAACATATGGTTGTTGGGTTTCATAGTTTGCCCTTCTCATATATCAAGTGAGGGTTTACAACGTTAGAACAATGAAGGAGAGACAAGATTAAGGTTAATTGCTAGTGCAAATGTGCAATATAACCATTCATTTATGCAAGCACTGAAACTGCACTCTTACACAACTTATTCGAAACACGAAAACATACCCAATATATCCTACTTAGAGCTGGTTCATGATCGGTTCAAGAGCACTTTTTAATAATTGACAATTGGATCGATGCACATACCGGACTTGGACACTACCTTCCCATTCTGAACCTCATAGCCACAAGGAGATGATCGCGATCAAGACCATCTTATCAATGTTTCTTGGCGTGCCTTACGCAATACGCTTTGATCCTTTCGAGTGCTTCTTCGAGTAGGGTTGGTTCGATAGCGTAAGATAGCCTAAGCCAATTCTTCAGCCCCACGGCAAACCCTACCAATTAGATAGAACATGTAAAAAATGTCTTTCAATTCATAGTTGAACGGCGAATAAATGGCTATTTACATTGCATATTTCGTACCAGGTAGAACAATCACAGACTCCTCTTTCGCAAGCTTCTTGCAGAAATCGGAGTCATCTTTGATCCCATCCAACATAGAAAGATCTAGCTTGGCCTGCAATTGCAATGTGTGTCTATGAGTTCTTTCCGGTATCAAGTCATGATCATCATATAGATGCTTTATTCAATTCAGCTTACCACTACAGACATTCCGCCTTGAGGCTTGTACGGGCAAGTAATGCAAGGAATTTCATTGAGTTTCTCCCAACAGATTTCGACGTCTTTACACAGTGTATCAAGTACTCTTGTGAAGAAATCGTCTTTCGTCTCCTCAAGGAGTTGCGGAACCGCCCCCTGAGATATCGTAAACAAGGAATTTCAAGGAGTTTCTTGCTGCCTATTGATTAACTTTGCAAATATACAAATTCTCAAACCTGAATGAAGGTTACAGGGTCACTGGAATTTCTGAGGAACTGTTCGACGCAATCCGTAAGCTGACAATGATCAACAAAGAAAGATCTTCATCGAGATGGCTGAGAGTTAGTTGTAATATGAACAAAGATGGAGAAGTGTATATATAGGATGTGTAACCCCGGTTGTCTTTAATATGCCATTCGGATCCGTTATAACAATCCAACCGAGCCTCCAGCCAGGAACGATCCATCGCTTCGAAATGGATCCTAGGGTTAGAATAGGAGCAATCGATCCGAAAGTCCCCATTGGAACGAATGAGTCACTTCCAAACGCGATTTTTCCATATACTTCATCGGCAATCACAAGGATCCCGAGCTTCCTCGCAGTTTCCGCAACCTAAAGTGTATAAAAAATGTGTAAGTAACAATATTATCTCAAGCTTAGTTAACAGAAATTTCGAACTAAGAATGACCTTTTGAAGATGGTCGTATGAGTAGACATTTCCGCAAGGATTCCCGGGGTTGATGATGACAATTGCCGCGGTGTTTTCATCGACAAGAGCCTCAACGGAATCAAGGTCGACCTCCCAGCTCTTGTCCGGAAGAAGGTTGAAATGTCGGACTTGGAGCTTCGAGAACTCGGCTCGAGACTCGTAGCTCGGGTAACCTGGCCTAGGGAGAAGGATGTTGGCGCCTGGATTCGCGAGGACTCCTAGGGCGACTTCTATCGAGTGGTGGCAGCCGAGGGTCACGAAAACGTCGTCCGGCGATAGCTTGTATGGAAGATCCCGTGAAAGATGGGTAGCAATAGCCCTTGTCATCAAACCATGTAAAGGACATCGTTAGCTCACCATTGTGCAAATATGTGCAAGGCTCCATAGGAAATATTAGTGTGTACATCAAGAAGAGCTATCAAAACCCCACCCGAAAATTCGAAAAAAAAAACACTTAAGTAACGGTTTGTAACAAAAATAATAATATTTTTTTTAATTCAAACTATAGTATTTCAAATGAACTCAACGACATCTCAAAATCAATTGGTAATGAGAAGAGTAGCACGCAAAACTTGTATGTTATTCAAGACATCTCAATATTTTCAACGTGGGATAACCTATATTCCAACACGACCCCTCACGTGCAACGGCTTAGCCAAGTTGCACTCGCCAACAAGCGCTCAAATTAGAATTAAAGCTTGCTACATGTCGACAAAGTCAGCAAGGCTACTAATTAATCCAAAAAGCTCAGACCGAAAGACGTTTTAATATTTTCAATATGGGACAACACATATTCTAACAATACAATAAATAGTGACTTAGCATCATTTTTGCTATTTTTCAAAATACTTTTTTAGTTTCACTCTTTTTAAAAAACATTTACTAATTTGAAAAAATTTAAATAAAAATGACAACACTTATGCACCACATTTTTCAAGTAAAAAAGTACTTTATTTGACGCAAAAAGGTAATTTTACACATCCTTTTCTTGGATCTCAAATTAGGAAATTTTAATTATGTTACCAATCCACGGAAATAGAAAGAGATACTCTGAATTAATTCATCTAAAAAAAGAAGGGGAAATCATGACGAAAAAAAATAGAAGATATACCTTTCAAAGCCCGATCCGAATCCCAGAAATTTTGACCCGTAATTTTTTTTCAACCCGAAATCTCAAAATTTTTCCGGATAATCTGAGTTTCGACCCGATAATTTTGACCCGATTTACCCAGTTGACCTGGGTGATTTATAATTATATATGATTAATTTTTTATAGAGATTCCAATTTATTACATTTTGTAATTACAATCACTTGATCTTTCATTTTCAAATCAAATTTTATATTTATTTGTATTGTGTATTACTCTATCCGATCGATAATATTTGATTTTTAATTTTCAAAACATTTTTATAAGAAGATAAAATTTTTAAAAAATATTAAAATATTTTTAAAAAATTATATATGCTTATTACTAATTGCAAGAAATTATCTTTAAAAAATTATTTAAAAATATGATATTTTGTATATTATTACATTTTATTGAAAACTACGAGAAATAATAAAAATCAAATGTTTTTAAATAAAATGTAATAATATATAAAATATCAAAATTTTCATAAAATTATGTTTAAAAAATTATTTACAATTTTGATATTTACGGAGTATATATTATTACATTTTATTAAAAATTACGAGAAAAAAATAAAAATCAAATATTTTAGATCAGATATAGTATATAAATATATAATTACAAGCACTAGAACTAATGAACAGCGTCTTTAATTTTATAATTTTAAATTTATCGTAAAATTATCAAATTATTATTATTTTTTTAATTTAAAAAATAAAAAATTGACAAATCCGAAATCGACACGAAATGACCCGAAACCCGATCAAATCCGGGTTCGAGTCAATCCAAAAATACCTGGAATCTGGTGTACCCTAGACCCGAACCTAATTCAAATGACCCGTTTTGACGGGTCTAATCCTGTAACTTAAAATCATGACTTGTCAAGGAGCAACAAAAACTATAAAAATGACAACACATATATGTACGACAAGGGGCAGCTGTAAGATTTCATAGAGCTGCTGGCCGCTGGCAAAATTTGTTGTTTCTGGGAGGGGGGGGAATTTTTTTTTAATAGTTACTGTATTTATTATGGAGAAAACATTTTTTAAGAATTTTTTTTTTTTATTAGGTAAAAATTCGGGTGAGAAAACTCTATCTTAAAGCATCCGGTTGAACGAGGTCAAGAAGACCTGCCGGTTACCAAGATGGAGAATATGTGAAACTCCTATATTCTTTATACATAGGAGAATCGTCTAAATATTTGACATAACTAGCCCTATTTTTTTTTAAGAAAACATTAAAAGAAAACTACTCCGTGTAAATTATGATTTACATCACCCCTAAAAAATATATTTTCTTTTTAGAAAATTGTCAGAATTATCTATAAGGCTATAACATGAATTGAATATACAACCGAGAACCCCAAAATTTGATGAATTGAATATATTATGTGTGTATATGTACTTGAACAAGTACTAAATTATTTACTTATAAAATAAAAACGATAAATCCAAAATTGTTGTTAGGTAAGGGATGGAGGGGGATAGGGGGGCGTACTGGCGAGCGGGGAGGATTCCGACGGAGGAGGAGTAGCCGTTGAAGGCGGAGGAGTGGAGGGCGGCGGAGACAGCGTCGATGGCGGCGGGAGGGGGGCGGAAGCAGGGGTAGGGGGTAGGGTCGCCGTGGCCGAGGTGGATCAAGGGGCGGTGGTCGTCGGGGTTGAGGTTGGACAAAACACCTTCCAAGACTTGGCGGACAGTGAATCCAGAAGCTTCCCGAAGCTCGGCGTTGGTCTTGATCCTCCATTTTGGCAACTCCTCACCACCCATCTCTTTAGTTGAGTTTTGTGTGTGTGTGTGTGTGAACGGCGAAGTGAAGTGCAATTGCTCACCCGCTCTTGTGGACTCTATATAATATATATGCGTGGCAGAAGAGAGGATCCTCTGTAGCTAGTGAGGATCACATATAACAGTTGTATAAAATAAAGACTGACATACGTAAAATAGCCTCTCTCTCTTTTTTTTTTTATAAAAAAAAACACTATAAAATGACTTTCTTTCCATTTAGCTATAAATAACTTTTTATTGGCCCTCGTTAAAAGCGTTTTTGTCCCCTTCCGAATATCATATTTTACTACTCCGTATTAGAAATTTAGAATAAATCCAAATAAAATGTGGAAAATCAGAATCTTTGCAGCACAACGAGGTGGGTTGTTTGTTGAGTTGTTTCCTTTCCAAGGTTAATTTTGGACCGTAACTTTCTACCAAACCATCACTTATTTCCTCTTTTTTTAAAAATCACCCCATCTTTTTTTGTATTTAAGAAACTGCCTCAAACATCCACAAAGGACCACAAAGACAACTCATATATGGCGAATTCATAATTTTATTTAGAGGGAAAATTTTGAACTCATCACTTAAGGTAATAAGGTATATATACCCCTCTCTACCAAATTAAACTATTAAAATGATTAATTACTCTTTTTATATTTTTTACTCTTAAAATTAACAAGTAATTTTTAAAAAAACACATTTTTTTCCACTTTTTGTCTTTCAGGTTGGAGGGCTTTAGCCACCCCGAACCCTCTAGATCCACTTCTAGAACCACTCGTACTTTAGGTTATTGGGTAAATTATATGAAACCACCCGTAAAATATATCATATTGCTCACAACCATCCCTTTTAAGGCTATTTATCGAAAATCACCGCAAATGGTGTTTTGATCTTGTAATAATATAGGCTTGTGTAATTTTTTTTAAATGTTAATTTAATTATTTTATTTTATTTTTATTAAATTCTATTAAAAATAAGGGGTAAAATGGTAATTTTATAGATATAGCATAATTTGGATGTTAACTTGAAAGAAGCGGTCAATTGCTAGTGGTGATGCTACTATGGATGGTTTTTGGTAAATAAGCATAGAAGAGATTATTATAAATAATATCCACATATTTTGGTTTACTACAGTATACCCTTGAGATATTTTTCAGAAAATTGTCCCATTTTTTTTTCGTTGACAAAATAGACAAATACATAGTTTTAAAATCACCCCAAGTTTAACTTTCTACGCTAAACCCCCCAAAAGTGCAGAAGCTTACATCAAATACATAGTTTTTATTTTGCAATATGAATGGATACACAAAGGCCTAATTTGACATCCAACACTTAAGTTGTGAATCAATGGCTGTGCCCTCACTGCATCTTCGCGTGCCTTTGGCAAAACGCTTTTATCCTTCCGAGTGCTTCTTCGAGAAGAGTTGGTTCAATGGCGAAAGATAGTCTAAGCCAGTTCTTCATCGCGACAGCAAACCCTACCAAAACGCACCGAATCCAAAAGATCATGTACCAAACGAAAACCTACCAACATTTTTGTTGAAATAGGCCAAACAAGATATATAGCGATGAACGAACGAAAAGATCAATGAGATTTAGAACTATGATTGAGAGATTGTGGTTAGGCCTTACCTGGTAGAAGGATCACGGACTCCTCTTTCGCAAGCTTGTTGCAGAAATCGAAGTCGTCTTTGATACCATTCAACATAGAAAGATCTAGCTTGGCCTGCACTTAACAATATTGTGCAAACATATGAGTTAGAATCATTTGAATTTGAGCCTTGGTTTCTACGGATTGCGGTGAGCTTTGATCCCTTACCATCGCGAACATTCCTCCTTGGGGCTTGTATGGGCAAGTGATGCAAGGAATTTCCTTGAGTTTCTCCCAACATATATCCACATCTTTCCGCAATTTATCGATGATTCTTGAGAAGAAATCGCCTTCCGTATCCTCAATGATTCGAGGGACTGCTGCCTGAGACATTAAAGATTTGGTTAACAAAAGCATCACATTCTTAACAACAACAAACTCAATAGTATATTGAGAGGGTGTTTTCGAGTGACCACAAATACAATTAATGTTCTTATACACCAAGAAGCACACAAATTCTAACTTTAATAGTCCACAAGGAGATCAATGCAAAAAAATCATGACTACATTGCGAAGGTTTGCTCATGAGTTCAATTCGTAATTGAGTGCTTGCAATTGCAACACACACACACACATTTGCAGATAGAGACAGACCTGAATGAAGGTTACAGGGTCACACGTGAGGTTGAGGAAGGCTTCAAGACACTCAGTAAGCTGTGGATAAGAAATCAAGATGTTACTTAAGCAAAATATATCACCACCAATTAAAAAAAAATAATCCAAGAAACCATCAATCAAAATAAATAGTAGGGTGTTTAGGTGGGTCAATGGAACAGAACTCCCAATTTTTTTTCGGAGCTTAATATCTTTATATAAAAGTCGTGCAAAGATTAAGAGAATTCAAGATGTGCAAACCCCGTGTTTCTTGAATAGGCCAGTGGGATCAGTTGTGACAACCCAGCCAAGTCGCCATCCAGGAACAACCCATTCTTTTGAAATGGAGCCAAGAGTAAGAACAGGAGCAATCGATCCGAAAGTACCCATACGAACAAAAGGGTTGCTTCCGAATGTAAGGTGGCCATATACTTCGTCCGCAACTACAAGGATCCCAAGCTTTCTCGCCATCTCCGCCACCTAAAAGTATGCATATATATGTAACAACATCATACATATAATAATGTCATAGACTTGTTGTCACAAAAACTTGAATTGTTCTCAAACAAAGCAAACCTTTTGCAAATGGTGATATGTGTAGACATTTCCACAAGGATTGCCAGGGTTGATGATGACGATTGCGACGGTGTGTTCATCAGCAACAACTTCAACAGAGTGAAGATCAACCTCCCACCCCTTTTCAGGAATAAGATCGAAATACCGAACTTGAAGCTTGTTGGATTCAGCCCAAGATTCATAGGTTGGATAGCCTGGTCTCGGAAGCAAGAGGTTCGCCCCGGGGCTGGCAAGGACTCTCACCGTTGCTTCTATCGAGTGGTTGCATCCAACGGTGAGATACACATCATCAGGCGATAGCTTATACGGAAGATCTCGCGAGATGTACTCTGCAATTGCCCTAGATTCAGAAAAACAATGTGTTCATATTCTATCTTCTAATACAAAAGTTTAAGTTAAACAAATGACAAAGTTCCTCCATCAGATATAGGTAGATAAGATCTGTCACTACAACAAATATGCTTTTGGGCGACAAAAACTATAAAATTTAGGTGACAACAATTTTTCGTCGCCCAAAATGGCTTTCGGTGACAAAACTCTACTTGAATTGGTCTCCCAATACTACTTTCCGTGACGAAATATTAAAATTGTCGCCCCCAATAAAAGCTAGGGCTACTAAAGATGGTATTTAGTCGCCCTTTCTTCGGGTGACAAACAAATTTTGAGGCCCAAAATGGTGTTTATACTGTGGCCCGAAATATATGCTCCATCCGTTCGCGAAAACTTTTCATTTTAGAAGGTTAATTTTTTTCAACAAAACATGTCATTTTAAGTATTTTGGCCCCTACTTTACAAAAATGTCATTGCAATGATTAATAGATTGTTAGTTGTAGTTTTCGATAAAGTAAAAAAGCAGTGTAATAAGTAATAGTATAATAGTATATTTGTTTATTTCCTTAAAACTTGTGAAAGAAGCTAAAATGACAAGTTTTAGCAAACGGAGAGAGTACTACGTATTAGGAAAGTTGAACAAACCATTAGTGCCTTTCCTTCTCCGACCTAGACGCCGCCATCTCCACCTTCGTCAAATCTATTCCGGCTGCTTCTCCTTCTCCGACTACAGTTCCTGCTTTGTTACAACCGGATAACCTCTCTTTGCTTCTCCTTCTCCGACTGAAACCTCTTCTTCAACGTCCCTCTCCCAGTCTCTTTCCCATTCCTTGCGAACATGGTATAACCTTCGCTCCAGACGACCACAACTTGTTCGTCACCCCTTAGCCATGTCCCAGGCCCATGGAAAGCTCGAAGTTCTCCCAGTCAGTGCCAAAGGCCTTGAAGACACCGATTTCCTTTGTAATCTCTCTCTCTCTCTCTCTCTATCTCTCTCTACTCGTTTCTTCGATGTTCAATATTTTTTTTCCACTTTCGATTGCTCTTCCTACAATAGATTGATTCGTTAGAGGTTCATCTGATGTTCCCATCTAATTGATGTGTCATTTGATTTCAGAACTAACAATTTTACACCTTCACTCGTGATACTTAGGGTTCTTGATGTGCGAAATTATCGGTGGATGAAGATCTAACTCAAGGTATTTCAGGTAAGCCGAATGATTCTTATCTTTTGAGATTGAGATAACATCAATTGGCTCATCTTAAGGTAAGTCTTGTAAATTAGTCCTTCTGATCTGCATGTGTAAGCATTATAGGGAGATGTGCTGGTCTATATTGACTCTAAGCAAACATTAAATCATGTAAAAGGTCTTATTGATACCTTTAATAGGTTTGGCTTGATGAAGGAAGAATTTGTACGTACCACCTTGGACGGACGTTATTAATTGCATTTCAAAATAGCACTAATGAGGTATATGTTTAATTATTTTTGAAATGTAACATATACATATACATTTAAAAAAACGGAAATTTTGCGAGGTACCCCTGAGGTATTGCAATTTTCGCGAGGTATACAACTCTTTTGCATATTTCGTGTGGTACCCCTGAGGTTTTCAATCTTTTCGCCTCGTGCCCTTCCTTGTTAAATTTAACGGATTTGGTAATCCTCCGTTAGTTTTCAATTTTGAAATTAAAAAAAAAGAAAGAAAGAATGGACAAAGAGAGAAGGAATGAGGGAGAGATCAGATTTGGCCAAATCTCAAACACCAAACCTCGATTCGCCAAATCTCAAACACCAAATCTCGAAATTTCTCAAGAATCTAAAGCTAAGCCATGGCAGATTTCGTTCAAAAAGGAGAGCGAGAACACATCTTGTAAGTTGCGCCAAGGTCGATTCGCCAAATCCCTGTTTTGCTCTTGACCGACGCTGGTGCGGGCTGGTTCTCTGGTGTCGAATTTGGGGGCTTTGTACGCGGTGGTAGTGGTGGGAGAGCCGCCGTACGCGGAGACGAAGGGGGACAGCCAGAACCTGGCAATGGCGGATCCAGAGCCGCCGTGCGTGGTGGTGGTGGTGGCCGGGAGGCCGGTGGTGCTGGAGCCGTACATGGACCAGGTGGATGCGCCGGTAGCGGCGTGGCTACCGGGAACGGAGGGGCAGGGAGTCGCCGACGTCCTCTTCTTCGGCAAAATCGGCCTCCTCCTACACGACTCTTTCTCCTCCGCCACTGCCAGACGCTTCCTGTAACTCTCTCCTCGTCGCCCTCGCCGACACCGTCTTCCGCCACCAGCCCTCCCCTTCCCGGCTCACCTTCCTCTCCTTCCCCGTCATCCTCGCCAGGGGCCAGATCTGGTCTCTCCCTCCTCGCTTCTCTCTGTCCATTCTTTTTTTTTCAATTTCAAAATTGAAAACTAACGGAGGATTACCAAATCCGTTAAATTTAACAAGGAAGGGCACGAGGCGAAAAGATTGAAAACTTTAGGGGTACCACGCGAAATATGCAAAAGAGTTTTATACCTCGTGAAAATTGCAATACCCCAGGGGTACCTCGCGAAATTTCCGTAAAAAGAAAGGATCTCTTTAGGCCCCGTTTGGTACGAATGTAGTAATCGGAATGGGAATGGAAATCGGAATCGGAATCAAAAATGGGAATAAGCCATTACCGAAGCATGTTGTTTGTTATAATTCGGGAATGAGAAATTAACAAATTCAACCTAAAAATACCCAAATTTGACATATCCAATTAAAAAACACACAAATTCAATCTATCAAATTAAACTTAAAAATACACAAATTCAATCTTTCAATTACATAATTCATCATCAAAATACACCATTTTTGCATCAATTGCACAATTTACAGTTGAAAGAGCAGAGAGGTTTGGGCAGTGGTGCGGTGGCGGTATTCGACTGCAACAAGGATGGAGGGCAAGGGTGGTGATGCCACCATCGACTATCGACGGAGGGACGACGGCGACGAGGCCGACGGTGACGGATCTGAACGCAGTTGGCGATGGAGGCGATGACAGAGGCAGATCTGGACAAGGGACAATGGAGGCGATGAGCGCATATCTGAACGGGAGCCTAGAGATGAGCGAAGGTGGCGATGGAGGGAAGACGGAGCAGATCTTGACGGGACCGGGCAGATGCCGACGACGGTACTGAGCAGATCTAGACGGCGATGACGACAATGATGAGGGCAGATCTGGACGACGGTGACGATGTCGACGTGACTGGGCAGATGAACAACGCCAACCGAAGCAGATCTGGACGGGACTGCGGAGATGACGATGGCGGAGGAGCGGCGGCAGCGGCCGTCGATAGAAACGAAGACAGGAGGGAGAGAGAGCCCGATCGGTGGCCGGAGGAGGTGGTGGACCGGTGGTAGCGACGAAGACAGGAGAAGCGGTGTTGAGTTTGTGGAAAGTGGGAATGGATGATTCCTCACCTTTTGATGGGGGATGAAAAAAAGGGTAGAAATGGGGATAAAAGGATTACCTAGTAATTAATTTAATTCCGGGTTTTGTCCTACTAAACACTAAACCCGTAATCATCCATTCCGATTACTGATTTTTGATTCCCGATAATCGATATCAAACAGGCCCTTAATGTTTGTCACTGCTATAATAAGGAGAATAAGGAGGTTAATTAAAAAAATGCTTTTTTTTTTTTGCATTTATGTGTGTATATATATAATTTTTTTGTTAAAATATATTTGAAAAAACTTTAAATTTTTTTAGCGTTTTTATATTTTAGTAATAAAAATTATCAAAAAATGACGAACTATATATATATATATATATGGAAAAAATATTTTTTACTGAAGAAAAATTTAAATTTATTATTTAATTAGACATTTTGAGAAAAAGAAATTTAATTTTCTTAAGAAGAAAGGTAAAGTCAAAGGAATTTTTTTTCGAAATATTCACAAAAAGATAAATATTTAACAAAAAATTCACGCTTTCAAAGTATTTACCAAAATATTTATTTTTGTCAGGACATTCAGAAAAACGCGGTTTCATCCCGCGTTTTATGTATAAAATAAAATTTCAATTTGAAGAAAAAGCGGATGAAAAAATAAATAAAAGAAACGCGGTCTTAAACCGCGTCTTATATATAAAAAAATCTCCCACAATTAATAAATCATTTGACAAATTTAATAATTAAAAAAAAACATAAACCGCGGGTTGAACCCGCGGTTTATTAGAAAAGTTACTATGCATTCATCCCCTTCAATTCAAGCTTCCTCCATGGCTGTCAGTGGCAAGAGCTCGGCTGCCCGAATTCCTCCACTAGTTGCTTCGCCTCCTTGCGGCTACTCATCCCACCCTCCACCGCCGCCTGCAACTCTCCTCCTTCGCCTTTGAACTCGCCGTCGATCCGCAATTTGAAATTGGAATCCCCGTTTGCCGCCTCCTGTCGGCCCTTCCGTCACCTGTCGAGGTTGATTCTATTCGAAATTGGTGTTCGATTTGAAACCCTTAGTCATAGTATATTCTATTTCCCAAGATAGACAACGATTATGTATATAAAATTAGATTGGGTGTCGGCCCCTCCCTCGATTTGAAATTGGGTGTCAACGGCGAGGAAACCGAGGTCCGAGGCGAAAGAAGAGAGTTACAGGAGGTGGTGGTGAAGGGTGGGAGGAGTTGTTGGAAGGAGGTGAAGGCGTGAAGCCATTAGCGGACGAATTCGAGCAACGGAGCTCTCGGGTCTCGGCAATGGAGGAAGAGTGAAGACGGTGAATGCTTTTTTTAATGGGTCAATTACATTGTTAGTCCCTAAACTTTGCTTATGTTTTCTTATTAGTCCCTAAACTTTAAATTGTTCTATTAAGATCCCTAAACTATTATAGTTATTGTGTTTGTGGTCCTTCCGTCAAAGAAACGTCAAACCCTCGTTAAAGTCCCTTTAGAGCAGATGATGTGGCATGATTTGATTAGATGGTATTTAGCTAATTGTATTTTGTGCAATTTTTATATGTTTATTAATTGAATAAAAAATTAAATAAAATATTCTATTTCTATCTAGGTTGGGTTGAAGACTTGTACAATAGAGGCTTTGAAGAAAAGTTACGAGGCAAATTTTTTTGTTTGAGAATTTGAAGATTTTGCATACTATTCATAGTTTTTTTTTTTTTGTTATGGAAGACTTCTATTTCGGACATATTTATATATATTTTTAAAATTTATATTTAAACTTTATACAATTATATTGACATGTTTGTAAACTTTTATCATGAAAATATTTTAGAAAAAATATTTTCGAAAATAATCCATTTTTATTTATCAATGGTTTTTAAAGCATAATTTTTCATTACAAAGTTTTATAAACATATCAATATAAGCATATTTTTTCTAAAATGTTTATAAACTTTTATAATGAAAATTTGCCCTCTAAAAATTACTGATAATTAAAAAAAATTATTTTCGAAAATTATTTTCCTAAATTTTATACACTTGTATTGATTTGCTTATAAACTTTTGTAATGAAAAATTATGCTTTAAATATTATTGACAATTAAAAAATGGATTATTTTTTAAAATAATTTTTCTAAAATATTTTAATGATAAAAGTTTATAAACATGTCAATATAACTATATAAATATAAAATTAAAAATAAGTTTATCTAAAAAAAATAAAGTATTCCATAACAAAAAAAACTATGAATAATAAAAATCTTACCAAACCTTCAAATTCGAACAAAAAATTTTGGGTCCCAGTCGGGGTGATCCAGTGATGTGGACCAAGGGGATGATAAGGAGGTCTCAAGTTCGATCCCTGCCTTTGCTCATTTTCTTGAGTGAAAAATCCAAGGTTTGCCTTACTTTCTACCAGTGAGTCAAGTCGGTCGACGCAAGTTGATTTACTTGATATGTGACCCTTGCCAGTTAGATTACGTACTCGGGGTTTAACACCGAAGTTGAGTTACTCGTCATATAAAAAAAATTGCCCTGTAACTTTTCTTCAAAAACCTAGATAGAAATACAATATTTTATTTAATTTTTTATTCTATGAATAAACAAATAAAAGTTGCACAAAATAAAATTAACTAATTACCATGAGATCAAATCATGCCACATCAACTACTACACAGGGATTTAACGAGGGTTTGACGTTTCTTTGACGGAAGGACCACAAACACAACAACTATAATAGTTTAGGGATCTTAATAGAACAAGTTAAAGTTTAGGGACTAAAAAGAAAACATAAACAAAGTTTAGGGACTAACAATGTAATTGACCCTTTTTTTAATAAACCGCGGTCTGAACCCGCGGTTTATGTGTTTTTTTATCCCTAAAACCATCTTCTAACTTATTTAATTACGTGGAATTTTTTTTACATAAAAGACGCGGTTTAAGACCGCGTTTCTTTTATTTATTTTTTCATCTGCTGTTTTTTCAAATTGAAATTTTATTTTATACATAAAACGCGGGATGAAACCGCGTTTTTCTGAATGTCCTGACAAAAATGAATATTTTGGTAAATACTTTGAAAGCGTGAATTTTTTGTTAAATATTTTTTTTTTGTGAATATTTCGAATAAAAATTCAGGTCAAAGAGGTTTAAAGTTTAAACTCGTAAATCTTTTTTCTTTTAAAGCTGTTTTATCCCTAAAATGAGTAGTTTAAGGGCATCTCCCATGGTAAGCCAAAAAATGGGTTTTGGTCAAATTTTGCTCCCACCTTAGGCCAAAACCCATTTTAGCCTTTTTGTATTTGGCCTAATTTCAAAACAAAGGCCAAATTTGGCTTTCACTTTTGGAAGGCTAAATCCTATTTATTTATTTATTTTTAAGTATTTAATATTTATGTAAATTTACAAAAATACAATTATACATCTATATAATATATAGTTATGATTTTCAATTAAAAATAAAATTTGTAGTATTGTTAAGATATTCAAGAGTTCTTAGATATGACTATAATATTTGATACGTAGTATATTTGAATTATTATTGCACAAATAATATTTTTAGAAAATGACATTAATCTTTTCTATTATAGATTAATCAAAATTATAATAAAAATTAAATATTAAGTTGCTTAAAGTACTGAAGAAGAAAAAACAAATGTAAAATGCAACAACCAACTATTGAATCATGGTCACATTTAATATTCTGGTAGATTAGCATTACTCTCTTCAAATCGAAATGACAACGATAGAATCGATTGACGGAAATGAGATGTGAAAGTTCTAAATTGTACGAGTATTTATAGAAAATTAGTCTGTCAAAATTGGCCTACGGTTGGAACAACCAAACTGCATAATATGCCAAAAGAGAATATTTCAAAGAATATTCTCTTTTGATAAGCTATTTCCCCTAGCCATTATCACCTACGGGGAAAATGCTCTAAGAGAAAACCTGGTTATCATCTTAGCCAACTGATTCATCGGTTTAATTCTTCCAATAGGAAAGGAATTATAATAAGGTTGGATCAAAGAAAAGGTGAAGGATATAAGAGAATACCGGCGAGCTGGGAGGATGCCGACGGAGGGGGAGTAGCCGTTGAAGGCGGCGGAGCGGAGAGCGTCGACAGTGGCATCCTCGACGGCGGGAGCGGTGCGGAAGCAGGGGGAGGCGGAGGGGTCGCCGTGGCCGATGTGGATCACCGGACGGTGGTCGTCGGAGTCGAGGTTGGTGAGAATCCGGTTGAGCACACCTCTTACTGTCAGACCGGAAGCAGCACAGAGCTCCTCGTTCCCCCTGATCCGCCATTGTTGCTCCTTCTTCTCCATCTCTGCACTACCTGATTCCCAGTGAGATTGCCTCTCTTTGTTCTCATTTAAATATAGCAAATTGATTGAATTGAAAATTCAGTACTTCAAATTTTCCATATTTTATGTGACAAAAATCTGCAATCATGTGTGGTTATTGTTATTTGTTAGATTTATTTTTATATTCGATCCCCTATCCTTTCATCATCATCATCATCATTATTATTATTTATTTATATATTTATTTATTTATTATTATTATTATAAAAACATATTACAATAAATTAGTGGGCGAACAAGATACTATCTGGCTCCCACTCCCTTAGCGATAACAAAGCTAAGTCTAGTAAAAATATAAGTTGCAACATTAGCCCCAATATCCTGAGATATTGCGAATTTATGAATCCACTTCAGCAAGGCAACAACATCCGTATCTAACTCTTCCAATGAAGAGAATGAGAAGGGTAGGAAACCATAACAAGCCGCTGTGCACAAATCCCGATACTTCGCACACTTACATTGAGCAGCAACACCAACAACCCGATACTTCGCACAATTATGTTGAGCAGCAATACCAAAAGCACAACCGGGCATAAAGTCGGACATCCTAGACTGAGTCAAAGGGGAGAATCTCGTCAGATCGATACACACATTTCGCCCTCTGTCCTAGGAATAAAGGAGCAAATCTGCCGGACGAAGGGGCTTATCGTGCCCATCAACCAAACCAATATCGACCTCCTTACCGGCAGAAATCCCAGACCTATAACATACGGTGTCACGAACGAGGTTATTAAGGTGAAGTGCTAGGGCTGGGCCGTCCTCTTGGATAATGGCAAGTGCTCTACTAACCATCAAAGTGTCTCCAATCAACGTCCCATCATCAAGATACTAAGCATTAAGCTTCAACTCACAGCTACCCATAACTTTACGAATCAACGGATGCAATACAAGCAAGAAAAGAAGGGGCCCAAGAGGGTCACCTTGCCGAACTCCTTGAAACGAATAGAGGACTTGATCATCGTAATATAAACGAGCGGGACGTGCATAACAGAACTCAACCCAATGGGCGATAAAAGGGCACCTATGACGAACCTCCTTAATCATCACACTGCGATCAACCAGATTAAAAACATTCTTGAAATCAACCAAAAGCATAGTCAGACTACTATCAAACCCCTGAGATTCCACTAATCTGTTAACCACATGCAGTACCGCTTCTCCTCCCCCTGAAACACCCACCCCAAACTGCGCATTCACCGGATAAGGCCCAAGGGTTTTACCAGCAGAAGATGCAGCCACTTTAGACACCAAACGCCTCCAAATCGAACCAATAGCAATGGGTCGAACCGCTCAAGTCGGCTTAAGGAGAGGTGTGAGAGGGGTACTCGCAACAAATTCACTCAAGGAAGCCGGGCACCTACCACTGAGAAATAAATTAACCACACTCGTAATAGAGTCAGAGACCTCCTCAACAATAGCCACATCCGCACCCTAAGAGCGTCCAACAAATGTTGAGCGCGTAGACAATCTTTCCCACACGACGTACCTTTTGGGAAGCTTTTAATTCTATCTAAAACTAAACTCCTAGAAACCTACAAGGAGTCACACCAACAATAAGCTCAGGGGGCACATAAGGCGCCGGAGAGAACGGATGTTTGTCAGTAAGCTCCTTAAGAGTATCATCCATCCGCAAAGCGACACTCGAAGACGTAAGAATGCGAATGGTTGCAGAGAAATGCCCATCACCAACCTTCCTCTTACATTGCTTAATGGCTTGCTCCTCCTGACAATGTTAGGATCGAGATTCTAGATCGGATCGGTGGGAGTACAACAGAATCGGATCGTAGGATCGTAAGATCCTACTGAATGTTTAAATTTTCTGGTAAAGTAATTACAAAATATTGTATACCACTTATATGTAAAGTTAAACCAATGCTCAATAGTAGCTATAACCACTTTATTTTTCTATCCATGTATGAAAAAGTCACACATGTGTATATAACAACCCAAAAAATTCGAGCGATAAGTCGTATTTCTAGATTTTTTATATCCCTAAATAGAGAGTGAATCAATAAATTATTTTAAAAAATCAAGATAACTATATCAATCAACATATTAATTCAAATTACCAAAAAAAAAAACCAAATTACCAATTTTTTTTTAATAAAAATGAACATATTAATTCGTGTTGTAGGATCACGATTCTGATTCTGATTCTGCTACGATCCTACGATCTTGCTACAATTCTGTACGATCCTGTTGTGATCCTGCTGCATACGATTCTATATGTGCGATCCAGGTCGATTAGGCCACTTTCGATCGTAGAATCGTATGATCCCACGATCCGGATCTAGATTTTAACAACCATGCCTCCTGACACCTCTCTACACCCTTAGAAGGGGCATCAAAATTACCGGACAAAAGATCAGAGACAATACGATGAATGCCCCCAGGTTCTCTCCACACCTGAATAGCCTCGGAAATACTATCAATCTGTAGGCATCTCTTCACTCCCGAACGATTTCCTGCGCTAGTTTTGGGCTTGTACTTATGCAGGATACAAAGAGGCATAATCAAGAGACACACCCAGGCCGACACACTAGACGGATAAGATGTAATCCTATCAAGGGCATCCTTAAGAACTCTAGCAAAACCCAATCTACACTTCCACGGGACAACCTTAACAGTATAAACTTTAGCACTAAACATCATCTCTAATAAAGCGACGTCAAATCCAGCATTCAGAGCAACATCAATAACATCCACCGGAGCTATAACAACCGATGAACTACCAACATCAATAACAAGATGGGGCACCCCATGAACGAAGAAGGTAATTGTTCCGTCATCAGACAAAGGAGCTTCAACAACGTCTCCGTCATGGAAACAATTCTTAGAAACGGTGTGAATGACACAACAATGCCCACAAAACCAAAGACCAAGCTGCATCAAAACCGCCTCAAACTTACCGTAAATCTCAAGATTGGAACCCAGGAGCGCCTTGAAACCGAACAACGCATCACCACTAAGATGGATATCCCATAAATGTCTAATAAAATAAGCAGGGGTGAGACCTTTACCATTACAATCTCTATGTCCATCACACCCAACAAATGGGCAATGAACCCTCACTGGTGAACCACCCATCCCACCCCTCATTCAAAACACAAAACCGATAGAAGCTTTAATTAAACACAAACCCAGTACACAGTAATTGTTGCCGATTTGCAGCACGCACTGAGCACCGGATTGAGTCGAAACAATTAAGACCTTAATTACCTGGGCACCAAGAGCAGAAAGCCGAGCACCGAGATGAAGGAAGGAAGCCAAACCTGAAAAGACGCCACCCTGAAGAACTTAAACCCCGACGACGATGAAGGGCAACGACGACGAGGCTCACATTGCCAATCACCCTTATGATCGCCAATCGCCCCCTTTGCCCTAGCAGAGGTTGAAATGAGATGATTGTATAGTTTACAAGAAATTAGTGGGCAGTCGAGATACTATTTGTGCACCCACTCCCTTAGTCATAACAAAGCTAAGTCTAGTAAAAATATAAGCAGCAGCATGAGCCTCGACATCCTGTGATACCAAGAATTTTTGAATCCGCTACAGCAGGGCAACAACATCCGTATCTATCTCCCCCAACGAAGAGAAGTAGAAGGGTAAGAAACCATAGCCAGTCGCAATACACAAATCCCAATACTTAGCACACTTATGTTGAGCAGCATCAACAATAACACCACCGGGCACAAAATCATTCATCCCAGACTGAGTCATGGACTCATGGGGGAGGATCTCATCAGATCGATACACATATACCGCCCCTTGTCCCAGAAATAAAGAAGCAAATCTGCTGGACGAAATGGGGTATGCCCATCAACCAAACCGATATCAACCTCCTTACTAGCAGAAATTCCAACCCTGTAGCAGATATTCAATAAGGTGTCACAAACGAGGTTATGTTGATGTTTAATAGCAACAGTACCGGCACACGACACAACATGATCGCCATAGACATCGCCATCAAAGACCCAAAAACAAGCATGAGAGGGCCTAGACATCATGAACAACGGAGCACCGAGTCGATAGCTAAGTACACTATGATAGGTCATTCCATTCATAGTTCGCCCCAACCCAGAAATAGGAATCGCACGGAACCAATCAGAGGAGTGAGCACCCTACAACCATACCGGAATGGTTCAACTGGAAAGGACTTACGGGTAGTACCCAAAGATCCTCGGTTTGAACCCCGATGGCCGGTCTTTATTTACCAATTCAAGGAGTGAGCACCCCACTGAGACTTCCATAATGTCACTGTTGAGGAGTCAAAGAGAAAATAGAGTCTGATGTAGCAGCAATCTTCGTGAAATATATATATATCTGCCAATTTCTTCATAAGTTTAGGGGCAACGATTCACTAGGATAGCATAAAAGATTAGAACCCGTGGTCACATTAAAAATGCACCAGACATCATCAAAAGTAGGGCTAGCAAAAATGATACCAGAAGGACGTAATCACGTAGGAGCTTAGCCTGCAACTCAACAGACTGCAAACGAGATGCCAAAAAAGCATAACGTAAGACATTGACCCCTAACAGCATACACTCCGAGCCCACCAAAATGAAAAGGGGAGGTGGCAAGCCGCTACCGCCAATCTCCAAAACCAGGGCGATACGCAATGACAATATGTTCCAAGCTAGAACGGAGTGCCACATCAAAGGAAACCTAGGCCGACCCAAAGACATGAGGGGAACAAGTACGCAAAGCAAAGTAAAGTTTAGAAATACACGTACAAGCCCTAAGCAAAAGCAACTCACACTAGGGGTCATCAATCCTCTCGCACTAGGGGTCATCAATCCTCGTGACAGAATCCATAAGCTCTATGGTCCTAGTCACTCTCTTCGCCACAAGGTCACTGCTGAAAACAGGGCACACACTGACAGGACTACCCATAACTGTGACACCACGCGAAGGCCGAGCAATAGAGGGAGGGGGGAGGGACACTAGGTAGCCGACTCCTGGGGTCTTCTGTAGGTAAAAAAACCTCAGTCTTATCAAGATTAAAATGAAGGCAAAGCGGGGAGCATCCTCCATAAGCAGATCCAAGACCTTCCCCACAACCAAAGTGTCCCCGGCAATAGTGTCATCATTTAAGTACCAAGCCTGCAGACTCAGGTCAAAAGAGTATCTGATCTTGCACACCAAAGGATGCAACACCAAAGCAAAAAGTAGAAGACCCAAAGGATCTCCCTACTGAACCCCTCGATAAAACCATAAGCTATGCTCCCCGGAATACAACTGGGCAGGACTAGAGTAATAAAACTCCACCCATCGGGATAGAAACGAGAGTAGTGATGACAAACTTCTTTTAACATGGCCACACGATCAACTAAGTTCAAAGCTTTATGGAAATCAACCAACAACATGGAAAGACTAGGTGTGTTATTCGAGTCGAACGAGTCGAGTATTGGGTTGCTCATATTCGACTTGCTTATATTCGAGCTCAAGCTCGAGCTCGGCTCGAATTTTTGTCGAGCTTAGAAGTCTGCTCGAACTCGGCTCGCGAGTTCAAGCAGCATGCATGCTCCTTCTCTTTTTCCTCAAGTTCCCTCCTCTCCCTAACTAGTTGCTCCGTCATGCCTCCCATGCTCATCTCCGACAACCGTTTTCTTACTTTTGACAACTCAGAACTTACATTACCAAAAACCACCTCATCCCAATCCATGAGATTAGACTTGGGCAAACGCGGGCCGGCCCGCCCGGCCCGTCCAGCACGCCCGCAAAATTGGACAGGCTTGGGTAGAGGGAAAAGCCCATGCGGGCCGCTAGGCCCGACCCGCGCCCGCAGCGGGAACGGGTTGGGTAAGCCAATCTACCCGTTATGGGCCGCTAGGCCCGTAACGGGTACCCGCTAATTTTTTAATATATATATATATATTATTAAATATATATATATTATTAATTTAAAAAAATAAAATAAAATATCTATGTTTACTTTACCTGCCTAAAACCCTAACTTCATTTCCTCAGCCATAGACAGCCGCTCAGATCTACAAACCAGCCCTCATGCTCTTTCTTCGCTCACGGCTCACCCTATCAGTCCGGCGCTCAGATATGAGATCTGTGGATCTCCCATCTTCGATCACCCTTCTTCGTCCTCGTGCTCTTCTTTCTTCGTCCCCGTGCTCGTCTTCAATCTTCAATCAGTCCGGCGCTCTTCCGGCTTCGTCCTCGTGCTCGCGTCGGCACTCCCTCGCCACTCCCGAGTCCCGGCGCTCTTCAAGCTCATGCGCCACTGCTCGTGCTCGCCTCGCAGGTCCCTCAGCAAGTATGCAGGTTGGTTTCTCAGATTGGATTCACCTCTCTTTGATTGGATTTTAGTCATTTTACAAATCTCAGATTGGATTCAAATTGGTCGTCAGAAATCTAGCTAAAATGTGTGAAATTTCTTATGTTGATTCCTCTCTTTGTTCACTGGGTTGGTTTGCAGATCACCAAAGTATGGCGCAGGAGAGTGAAGATGCAGTGGACAGAATCCGCTTATTCTATCTATTCCTATATCAAGTGTTCCTTCCGAATCCGCTTTTAGTTTGGGAAAGAAAAATGATAAGATCAACTAGAAGCTCTCTTGCATCCTCAACGATTGAAGCACTATCATGCTATGAGGATTGGTTGCGTGTGAGAGGTCTATGTTCGGGTAATTTCTATCTTTTTAAACTTCTATAATATCCATTTATTTATTATGCTAAGTTTATATGGATTATAAGTTTATTTTTGTTATCTTGAAGGCCCCTCAAAGAATCTCAAGATTGGTGATGAAGGCGCAGAGGAGATGGAAGATGAAAAAGACGAGTCTTCCGAATCGATGTAATCGATCAAGCAATTACATGATGTATTGCACTTTCAAAACTATGTTGGACTGTTTTTTTTTTTTTTTGTGTTTGTGTGAGCAAGAGTTGGACAATTGTTGCAATTGTTGTTAGACTTGTCACTTTATTCTCTATTTGTGTTTGAGTTTGCAAGGATTGTCACTTTGTAGCTCCAACAATTTGTGTGAGCAAGGGTTGTTGTAGGACTTTAAACCTTTTATTCTATGTTCGGCTTTTTATTTTGCATTACTAACGTATACAGCAGGAGTCAGCAGCCACTAACAGTAACCTCTAACTTACAACAGGTACAACAACAATTGTTGCAATTTTTATTTTATTTTTTAATAACAGCAGCAGGTAAAATAGGATATTAAGCGGGTACCCGCGTGCTGCCCACAACCGCAATGGCGGACGGGATCGGACAAGGTTTTCAACCCGTTAAGCGGGCTTAGCCCGGCCCGCGCCCGCACCAACGGGACAAATTTTCGGCCAAAGCCCGGCCCAAGCCCGGCCCGCGTCCGCGTTTGCCCAGGTCTACTTGAGATCAATAGCACATCTCTCCACCTTACCTTCGAAAGCGGGATCAACACGCGTGCTCCCCAGATTCTGCCAACCATTCTGAATCACCTCCATACAACCCTCATGAGATAACCACATGGCCTCAAATCTGTATGGCTTTCTCCGGTTCCTACTACTTTCCTGCTCCCCTTCTGTTAAACATATTTTTATTGGGATGTGGTCGGACTTGCACCTTTGTAAATGCCTGACTATAATGCATGGGAATTCCTCCATCATCTTTTCATTCCCAAAAGCGGTCATATCTAATCTTTCCTGTATAAAATTTTTTATACCACCTTCCCGCTTGTTGTCCCAAGTAAATCTGCTCCCCGTACGTGGAAGGTATCTCTCTCAGCTCACATTGTTCAATAGCTTCCCTGAACTCAATCAGCCTCCCAAAAGATGGCGTATTACCTCCTTGCTTGTCGGCTAAGGGCGTGAAGAGGTTGAAATCTCCTGTGCATAGCCAGGCCAATTTGCCTAGCTCATATAACCTCTTGATTAGCCCCAGTGTAAGGTGTTTATTCCCATTTTCTGGCCATCCATACACCCCTGTCAATCTCCATTCAACATTCTCCCCTTCCCTTATCATAGCATCAATGTGGTGCCGAGTATACGATTTGATCATCACCCCACACCCCTCCTCCCATAGTAAAGCCAACCCACCCGATTTTCCAAGACTGTTGACCATAAACATTTCGCTAAAATCCAGTTGTGCTCTTATGTATTCCATTATTTCCCTCCCACATGATCTATATCCTATATATATATAAAATAGATCATGTGTACACATCCCTTGTTGTGTATCATGTTAATAAATTTTCGTCATTGAATTGAGAAGATCAACGAATGATATTAAAGTAACTTCTGATTATTCATTGGTATTAGAAGATTATTCGTTGGAATGAAATTATTCAGTTGTATTGAGCGATTATTCGTTAGAATAAATTTTACATTTTTTATACTATTTATATAGACAAATAATTACATGATTATAGACGAATAATCATATGAAAATAGACGAATAATCATGAGCAAATAGGTAAATAATTTCTACGTACACGATAAGGGTCATGTTACACAATCAAAGTTATAAAGTCATTCATTTTTTTTATATCTATAAAGTTATTCATATATATAATCAAAGTTGTAATTTTATTTGATCTAGTTAAGAAATGTTATACTCATATTCGGTTAATTTTAGAAAACTTGATGAAACTAGCTTTAATTACGTTCTTATCAATTCATAAAAACGTACCATTAGCCTATGATGATGACAATTTGTAGCAGTAATTTTTTAGATCGTTGTATTTAATTTTATTTATATAAAAAAAAATCGTTATATATAAAAACAAAGAGGTAAAAACAAAATGAAAAAAAGTTTGACACGGGACTTAACCTTGTATTCCAAGTAATTTTTGTAATCAAATGGCATCAACGTCAATGATGACTCATCATCTCCTTGCACGTATTTGGGAGTTGGTTGGAATCAAAAGGACCTTTTTTCTTTAACATCTTTACACATTTAATGAAGGGCGACAATCAAATTATAGCCAATGCAATTAGTGATACCTTGGGAGATGTTAATGGTCATCGAAAATATTAAATTTTATCTCTAAATATTATTATAATTTGAGCAAATTGCATAAAATAGCACGAACTTTAGGCATAGTTGCACTCAGTGGCACGAACTTAAAAAAAATACAAAAATAATCACCAACTTTGGGGTTTAGTTGCGGTCGGTGGCACGTACCCCCTATCTCGCTAATGTGGACTAGTGGAGGTGCGTACATGGAATTTTTTTTATTTAAAAAAGCATATATCAAGATATGAATTAGTGAGAATGTTATATTTTTCACAATTATCTTTGATTAAAAAAAATCCATGTAAGCATTCCCACAATTAAAATAGCTAGTACCATTTTTTTAATTAAAAAGGCATATAACGAGATATGAATTAGTGGGAATGCTCACATGGATTTTTTTAAAAAAATTATAAGACATAAAATATGTGCCCAAATTATGAAACTAGCTAGGTTCCATTTTTATTTTTTTTATTTTATGTACTTCCAAATCAAAGATAATTGTGACAAATATAACATCTTTTATGTCTTATAATTTTAAAAAAAAATTCATGTAAGCATTCCCACTAATTCATATTACCTCCGTTAAAAAAATAGATGTCGTTTGACTTTTTGACACGTTTTTTAATGAGCTAAAAACTATACAAAATATTAACTTTTTAACAATTTTTTTTATAATATGACACTTATTATCAATAAGATTTATATTATAATAAAAAATTACTAAAAAAATTGATACTTTATACTGTATAGTTTTTAGCTCCTTAAAAAACGTGTCAAAAAGTCAAACGACATCTATTTCTGAACGGAGGTAGTATCTCGCTACATGCTTTTTAATTAAAAAAAATTCCATGTAGGCACTCCCACTAGTCCATATTAGCAAGATATGGGGTATGTGCCACTGGCTGCAACTAAACCCCAAAGTTGGTGATTATTTTTGCATTTTTTTAAGTTTGTGCCATTGAGTGCAACCACCCCTAAAGTTCATGCTATTTTATACAATTTACCCTTATAATTTTAGTCTTCCCTCTGTCAACTTTGTAAAATCATCCATTTGGATAATAACTTTCCTTTTTTTAGTTTTTAAAAAATTACAACTACCATTTCTTTACAAGGGCAATTTTAAAAAATGAACACAAAATACCTAAAATGGCATATTTTTCTAAACAAGATTCTCTTTCTAAAACGGCATGTTTTTCTTACTTGATGGAGTATTTGTCAACTGACAGGATTTAAAGTGAAATTACACAAAACAACCACTCTTTTCACACCACACGCCGCCTATATATTTACGTTAGGCCGGGTTGATATAATGGATAATTATGTAAGTTTAAATCTGTTTGAGTTTAAATTTTAAATATAAAGTTTAAAATATTATAATAGCATATATCTTTTTTTTGACAGTAGGCAATAAGTAGATCGACAAAACAACCACTCTTTTTGCAAGCCATTAAAAAATAGCTTGAAAGACCCTACGCAGATGGTCGCCATTCAAAAAAAAAAGGAGAAAAAAATCTAAGATTACAATTACATAAATTTTAAGTTAAAACATCTTAAAAAATAGAATCTTATTTCTTGAGATTGGTCTGATGGCTTAGGCGGCTTGCATGCACACTAAAACAATAGTTAAATTTAGCTTAGATGGTTGTAGATATGGTTCCGAATGCGTTCACGGACTAGCGCCAACAACTTCTTATGGGTTAGAGATAATGGAATAAAGTAGATGGTGGTGGGATCGGAGGTGGCAGTTGGTTGGGAATCGGAATTTCAAGGAGAGAGAGGTGGAAACTGGTAGGCCAGATTGCAGGATCTAGAAAGGGTTGAAAATTTGAGTTGGAGTTTTGAATTTGTATCAACTTTAAATGAAAAATTGGTGTTAAATTTGGTTTGTATAGGATTATATATGTACTGGCTAAAGGGTGGATGGGTAAGAGGGATTGAAAAGGATGGACAGAAGGGGCTTGAGGCGAGAAGGGTTATTTCTACATGTTCTAGATCTGGAGGCGGCCAGTAGTATGCCGGAGAGGGGTTTGGAGAAGGAGGAGAATGGGGAAGATAAGGTCAACGGCGAAAGGGTCGGACACCCGACTGACGAGGAGCGGCGGGGAGCAGACCAACTATAGTACGCCAGTGGATGGTGTAGAAGTAGAGGAGGAAGAGGCGGTAAAATAGAATTTCTTGCTATAAGGAGAGGAGTGTAAGTGTTTTGTGGGAGGGTGGTGGGTGGGTAGCAACAACTGGTTTCAAAGCTCCAAGGTTGCGCTTGGCCGCGCCGATTTGGTAATCATGAAGGTGAGAAGGCTTGCCTTGCCGGCGCCGCAGGGCCCATCACAGCCAAGAACTGAGCAGTGTGGTTAATCAAAGCGGGACAGTAAGGGTGTGGGTTGGTTGCGGCGGGGAGCCAGGTGAGTATGGTTGTCGTCGAGGAGGAGGCTGGGGAGCGGCGGGATGGAGATTTGGTTGTGGCGGCAAGGAGTTTTCTTATAATATCATATACTTGACGAAACCCGAATGGAAATAAGTGGAGTGTAGTGTTTTGTTCACATAAAATAATTAAGAGCATGAGCAACCATGAGTTTTGCTCACCTTAAGGTTGTTAAAAGGTAACCCCATGGTTGTAGGTAAAATCTTAAGGTAAAGAGAGGAAAAGGGTTACCTTGGTGTAGAGAGGTAGGAAGTGCCTTGGACCATGTGCAAAAACATAATACTTTATTTATTTTTATGTTTTTTTTATTTAACTAATAATATTATGATTGGTAGAAATCATATAGTGAGTATAAATAAATGGGAAAAGGAGAAGAATGAGGTAAACTCATGGTTGTGGAGTAAAAATATGAAAACCTTAAAGAAAGAAGTTGATAAAGTGAAAAATTATTTAACAGAAAAAATAAATGAGGTGTCAAAATATTATAGGGAGAGGGGAAAAAAATTGGATAAGAGGTAATCTTATGATTGCGGATGGTCTAAGGGACATTTGTTTTGTAATTTTATATTTAAAACAAACATTTATATATGTCAAAACTTCTAATTTTTCAGCCGAAATGCATGTGGTTTTGAGCCTTTATACTCTTATTCCGCATTTTATTTTATTTCTTTTATCATGAAAACATTCGAGAGGTCAAATTGGTCCTTAAGAGGCCGACAAGTAATTAAGCAGACGGATGAACCGTCAAAACATACAATAAAAACCAAAAATAAAGGAAAAAGACACAACCAACACTTAGCAAGGGCTCTTAAATGAATGAAACTAAGCAGAACTGAAATCATCAAGTTGAAGATGCCGGCGAAAAATGAAGGCAAGCACCACCATGAAAAATAGCATCTTAGGCCAGCGATACACATTGGCGGATCCAGGGGTAGGCTCGTATGAGCACGAACCCACCCCGATCCCGGAAAAAAAAATAGGAAAGGTTAAAAAATAATAATAATAAAAAAAAAAGTATAAATTAATTAGAAGTGAAAATGGATCATGAAGTTTACTTTATCTAGTTGGTAAAGTATAGATGAAAAACTTTTACCTCTTTATTAGAGACTAAGGTTCAATTCCCACTTTTTTTTAACTATCTTTTTATATATAAGTTAAAAGATCTTTTTAAATTGAGAATAATTAATTTCAATTAGTATTGTTTGAATTCTATTTTTATTCAGGGTTTCTTTGAATTATTTTTTTAACTAATTATAAATTTTATTCACTTCTAATAATATGGATAACTCTTTGAAATTTTTTTACATAACCCTTCATAATTAAATTTATTTAAAGTTTTGCAAAACTCGTTTCATTATTACTTAATTTTTAGCCTAAATCTCGCCTACCCCTATATTACGGGTTGGATTCGCCACTGGTGATACATCAGGACTCTATCTTCTACGAGTAGTGAAGACGATACTCTAAGGAACCTTCTTTCAAGACAAAGAGTCGTTCTTCGCACACTATCATGACCCTAGCTTGTCCCGACTCCAGACGCTGCAAACCCAACCAAGTCGTGGATCTCCTAAGAACACTAAAGATAGAGCCACACACTACCCGATGAAATTACACCTATAAACCAGTCAATCATGACACGAATTTCAACGCTTGTAAGTACCGCACCGCAGGCGAACGCGCGGTAGCTTGTAAGACGAGGGATATCAAACCTTCTAAGTAAAGGGCTAAATTAGATTTTTTTCCAAATTAGCTAAAAAACGAAAAAACATTTTGAAGGTTAGCCAAGATCTCAAAGTATTTTGCGATTTAGCCAAAGTGGGGTAATGTCGTTGTTTCAAACAACGACTTTACCCCAGTTTAAAAAAAAAAATATGTAAGCCGTTGTTTGAAATAACGACTTACTAGTTTTTTTTAATGCCATTTTAAATGGAAAAAGGATGAAAACAAAAAAAAAATTACACGGAAAAGTCACTGTTTCAAACAACGACTTTACACTAGGTTTAAAAAAATAATTATAACATGTAAGTCATTGTTTGAAACAACAACTTAATAGTGTTTTTTTTAACCTTGAAACAGGCCACCTCGACCTCCTCAGAATCCACCAATTAAGATTGGAGCTTCCAAACGTTCCTCGACAACTCCCTCTCTGAGATGGTGAAGATTGGAGCTTTCAATTCGGATCCAAACACCGTGCGCGGTCTATTGCCTAGCGAAGACCAGGGAGTTGATGCATTTGGAGATCATGCCGGGAGGGATGATGAAGATAGTGAGGGAGTTTCCGACATCAGCAGGGGTGAGGTTCAAAGTCTGGAGCGTGGAGCCAGCACACCACCAGATCTACGAATCCAGATCCGGATCAACAATGTGGCGGCGGACACGGCGAAGGCGTTGGCGGCGTTTGAGGGTCTGCGGAGGGCGATGACGTTGTCTGGCAAAGATGTCGACGACGGCGCTGGAGGTTTGGCGGAGGGTGTCGAGGCTGTCCGACGAAGCTTGTCCCCCGTGACTCACTCGATGGCGAAGGTTGGCTCTGTTTTGTTGTTTCAATGTTTAAAAAATAATGTAAAAAGGGAGAGTCGTTGTTTCAAACAACGACTCGTTCATGATTTTTTTTCAGCCTTTTTTCTCATTTAAATTGATTTTTTTAAAATACTAAGTCGCTGTTTGAAACAGTGACTTGCATATTATTCTATATTTTTTTTAACCTAGGGTAAATTCGTTGTTTGAAACAACAACTTTACCGCACTTTGGCTAAATTGCAAAATATTTTGGGATCTTGATTAATTTCCCAAACTTTGCCCCCCTTTTGGCAGTCAAAAAAAATTCGGTAATTATACATATATAGGGATGCGCTCCGGTGAAAACCAAAATTGCGGTAGAAACCCGTGAGGATCGGCTTTTTAGCCCGGTTCACTTGCTTTATAGCCCGGTTATGAATAGAGCCGATCTATAAAGTCATAAATTTTAGTCAGGTTTTGAATAAAACCGAGCTATAAAGTCACTATATAATTTTAAAACATTAGCTTTTTAGCACGATTTTTCGGTTTGACCGAACTATAAAGTCATGTGTTATTTTAAAACTGGAGTTTTTAGCACGGTTTTTAGGTTGAACCGAGTTGTAAAGTCACCGTGTGATTGAGGTTTTTAGCACGGGTTTTCAAAAAAACCGAGATATAAAGTAGTCCTCACGGGTTTTTACCATAATTTGAGGTTTTCACCGGAGTCAATCCATATATATATATATATATATATATATATATATATATATATATAGGGGAGGGTTGAAGCGAGAAGTATCCGGTCCGGTGAGAAGAAAAGAAGTGATTTAATTGGTTGAATTTAATTAAAAGGAATAAAATTAAAACCCAGCCTCACGCGCCTCCTTCCTCCCCTCATCTTCATTTTCCCCGATTTGTTCGATTTGTCCCCTGCCTCGTACACTCTCCTCATCTTCCTTTTCCCCGCGCCGTACCTTCGTTGATCGAGTGGCCGTTCCTCATCTCCCGTGTACTCCTCATGTCGAGCACCATCCCGCCGTCACCGCTCGCCGTCGCCTAGGCGTTGATTGAGTGGTCGTTCCCCCGGCCAGCGACCTTGATGCTCTCCTTGTGTTTAATCGAGATGCTGAATCGGAGGAGATCCCAGGGCGTCTTCAGCCACGTCGCTCGCCGAGATGGCCGGGGAAACAAATACGTTTCTCCGATTTGCCGAATTATGACGCAGATGAGTGTTTGGGCTACTTGGTTTGGAGTGGAAGGAGCGTGATTCATCGAAAGAGGAGTGTTTGGGCTACTGGATAAAGTTTTGTCCTTTTTTTTTGCCTTTCATTGCATCATAGTTTGACATCGAAAGAGGCCAAAATGTTCAAACACCGAGCAAGATAGATGAAGCCCGGCAGTGACAATGGCGGATGGATTTGCCTTTTTTGGAGGGGGGCATGCGACTCTCTTGATTTGTAACACTGTACATTGTATATTAATTAATTTTATTCATTTTACATGGAGCACTCAGTGGATTACTAATTTGCTATGCATTCCAACATGTATTCTTATACTAGGATAAGTTATTAATGTATCCACAAATTCGCTGAAATTAGAGTTGTCTTTAAAATATGAGAGAAAGATTTGGGTTATTATTGAGCTTACCAACCGACACGAATTGAACTATTAAATCCTTCCCTTGTACCGATTTCTTAATACCGCTCTAAATACAATTTTTTGTACCAAGTGGTTCAAGATTTTAAATCAAGTGATTCAGGGTTTTTATGTCAAGTGGTTTAGGGGTTTTATACCAAGTGTTTCATCAAATAGAGAATAGTGGTTAGTGAAATAAATAATTGAAAATAAATAAATAATTAAAAGAAAATAAAATAGAGGTTGGTTCAGTAACTGAATAGAGGTTGGTTCGGTGACTAAATAGAGGTTGGTTCGGTGACTAAATAGAGGTTGGTTCAGTAACTAAATAGAGGTTGGTTCAGTGAGTAAATAGAGGTTGGTTCAGTGAGTAAATAGATTGGTTCAATGACTTAATAGAGGTTGGTTCAGTGACTAAATAGAGCTTGGTTCGGTGACTAAATAGAGGTTGGTTCAGTGACTAAATAGAGGTGGGTTCAGTGAGTAAATAGGTTGGTTCAGTGAGTAAATAGGTTGGTTCAGTGACTAAAATACAGGTCGGTTCGGTGACTAAATATAGGTTGGTTCAGTGAATAAATAGGGGTTGGTTCGGTGAGTAAATAGGTTGGTTTAGTGACTAAATAGAGGTTCAGTAACTAAATAGAGGTTGGTTCAGTGAGTAAATCGAGGTTGGTTAAGTGACTAAGTAGAGGTTGGTTCAGTGACTTAATAGAGGTTGGCTCAGTGACTTAATAGAGGTTGGTTCAGTGACTTAATAGAGGTTGATTAAGTGACTTTATAACTTGATGAACCACTTCTTGATAACTTGATTAACCACTTCTTGATAACATCTTTATAGCCTAATGAACCACTTCTTGATAAATATATATTGATAACATCTCTCTTAATGTGTAATTTATAAATTTATATGAAATATGTTAATTATTATAAGAATATAAATTCTAGTGGTTCGTCAAATAAAGAGTAGGGATTCATCAAATAAAGAGTAGTGGTTCATGAACCATTTTATTTTAAATAGAATTAATTAATTAATTAAAAATAAACATTAAAAGAAAATAAAAGAAGAATGAAAATTTTATAATTATTAAATAGTAGTGGTTCATGAAATAAATTCTAGTGGTTCATTAACCATTTTATTTTAATATAAATATATATAAATATATTTATTATCATTTTTATTTTAATATTTATTTTTATTTTGATTTTAATATTAATTATTATTTTTTAGGGCGAAATATATATTAATATATTAATTAATGTGTAATTAACATATTTAAGTGAAAACATATTAATTATAATTAAAGTGGTGGCTTGAACTCAAAAAGTACTAGTTTTAATTGATGCCTTTAATAAACAAGAAGTAATGGGTAGTGCAATGGTTGAAGTATTGTGGGTTGTGTAATGAGGCCCGGGTTCGAATCCCCCTAAGCAACACGGAGAAGGGTGTGTGAGTGGGCCTCGCATTTCCGAACTGGGCAGGTGCGGGCGGTGACTTTTTTGCCCGGATTTTTTAAATGACGTGGATATATATATATATTTTCTTTCTTTCGGCACAACTATTTGTTTTTATTTTTTTATATTCCCCACTTCACCATGGCATGCAAGGCATGGACAGGATCCGGGGATCCTGGAAGAGCCTTGCAGCGCAAAGTATTGGACAGGGGGCACCGAAGACAAAGGGAGAGGGACAACGCCATCAAAGGACAGCTAGAGGAGGCCTGACGGTGGCGATAGCGGAGGGACATCGGTGGGCGATGGGGGTATGGTCGGGTGTGTTCGAGTGGTGGGACGAAAACAGCCAGACTGAAGGTGCGACCGGGACCAACAACAAAGGTGATGGTGGTGGGCCTGTGAAGGAGATGGCGGGATGTTGTGGAGTAGAAAGCAATGACAACCCCCCACAAACCCTAAATTAGATTGGGGGGAAATTGAAAGGATAAAGCCATCGGCAATGAACAGTGGTGGTTGTGGTGGCTATGGCGGTCATCGAAAAGGGTGAGTGTGGTGACTGCAAGGACTTGGTGGTGGTGGTGAATTAGATTTGGTTGAGCAACCCCTAAAAAACCCAAATCAGATTGAGGAAGAAGTAGGAAACTAGAAGGCAGTGACGGTGAACAATGATGAATGTGGTGGCATCGACAGATACTGGAGAGGGTGGTGGTGGTGGTCGGCAACTACTCGGTGGTGGTGGTGGCGGTGAATTCAAATTGGGGTTGGTGTTTATTGAGGTATGGGTGTTTTTTAATTTTTAGGGTATGAGTTTGGCTCCTTCTCTTTAGAAAATCTAGAGAGAGAGAGTTGTATTAACAATGAATTGTCAATGTTTCATTAGGAAAAATATCTGACCTCTTATAACAATGTTTAAAAGGGCCAAATTGCATAAAACCACCCTTTAAATACACTTATTTTCCATAAATCACTCCTTAAATTGATATTTCTAGAAAACCGCCATTTAAATAACTTTTTTTCATCAGTCAACTACGCCCAAATATATTCCGTTCAAATATAGTTTAAATTTGATAAATTACAATTTTACCACTCCTTTTATATAATATTCTAAATAGAATTTGAACAAATAAAAAAGGAAAAATGTAAATAAGTAAGTATGAAATTGAGAAAAAATTATTGGCGTTATTTTATCTTTTCAAATAACCGTTAAAATGGTGTTGACTTTTATAAAATTGTTCTCCCTCCAATTAAGTCACTTGCTTTTCCCTTCAAAATCATCTTTTAATTCCCCAATAGCTTATACAAACTTTCAATTTGGGAGAAAAAATGACGTTAATTGTATCATCTCAATTTAATTCTTACTTATTTACTTTTTACTTTTTTAATTGTTAAAATTCCATTATCATATAATTAAACAAGAGGGGTAAAATTATAATTTAACAAGTTTAACCAAAATTTGGACGGAATAATCTCAGGGTGATTGATTGGCGACAAAAGTTATTTAAAGGATGATTTTCTAAAAATATCAATTTAAGTAGTGGTTTATGGCAAATGAGTACATTTAAAGGGTGGTTTCATGCAATTTGACCTTTGGAAAAAAAAGACTCAGACCAATCTTAAACTTCTTATTGGGCTAAAAACTTTCTACTAGGGCCTCTCTGGCCCAATAAGTCACCGTCTTTTTATTGGTAACCATAAAACGTTGCAAGCTCGCTCAAGCCTAAGGTGATGGTTGCTTGCTTATCAGGCTAGCCTTTGACTTTGTGAAAATTTAAAAGTATGCTTCTGTTGAAAGACTCCTGATCATTAATTCATCAAATTTTGAAATTCAACAAATACAACTTTGAAACTTTTTATTCTTGATCCGACCGCCAAAGAAAAAATGGATTTGGATTCTTTTTTAACGAGGCTTGAGTTCGGGTTTATGGTTTCTGTGTTCCCTGGTCTTGTTTCTTTTCTACTAAACTTTATTTGTGATATGAGGTGTGTTTATGGTGGTATGTTTCAAACAACTTCAGTTTCCTGAGAAGTTTCCTAGTGTCTCATCTTCACTTCCCAAGATATCATATCTTATCGTATATAACTGACGATGCTACTTCAATGGTGCTTGACTTTTCACAACCTCTTTTTCGATAAGGAGGTTACTTGTTTTCTAACACCTCACTAGATGTCATCCATCTTTGTTTGTCGGCCTCGATTGACTCTGTTAATTTATTTTTTTACGATTTACCCATCTTTTATTTTTAAAGGCCTCACGATTTGTCAAACAACGATTTTGTTTCATATTTCAAATTCTCTCTTTTAAGAAAAAACGTTAATACTCTCCAACTCCCAGTGACAATTCTATCATTACAAAATCTCAACATCACCCCTACAGTTAAGGAAGAATTTGATGGGGATTCAAATCCATCTCACTAGGGTTCATTATATAAGATATCTTTTGAAGTAATTTGTACGGTAAGTAGTTCATTGCGAGCACATGAAAATTATCCTAGAAATCAAAGTAAACATCTACTTGTTAAGTAAAATATGTCACTTTACTATTCTCAAATAGTATTTTTTTTAAGGTGTGAAAAACTATATTAAATATAAACTTTTTTTACATATAATTTCATAGTACTCCGTACTTATTACTCTATAGTATTAATGAGTATTGTCATAAAAACCACGTGGTTGTTCACCTCCCAACCTCTTCGCCTCCCCGGCTTTTCACCTTCCATAACTCTTCTACCATGATGATACCTATATTTATGTATTTCTTATTGTTAAGCCTATATATATGGCCATGTAATCCTTCATATAAGATTTTAAAAAAAAAATCGAGATCTCTTCTCTGCCTTCTCCCTACTCTCTTATTCTTCGATATATTATAACAAAGTATGATTTTTTTTAATAATAAAAAGTTTATACTCCCTTCGTTATGAAAAAATGGTTATTCATTAGTCGTGCATGTTTTTTTTAAAGATAATAAAAATTATATAAAATATCAACTATTTTTTTGTAGAATATATGGGCATTGTAGTCACTTCTAGAGCGTTCTGTATATATTAATAAGGTTGATTACATATTGTGATGTAACCAGGGAAGGCTATAAATAAGGGCCTTAAGGTGTAAATACAATAAGGGATTTCATAATACATTTTACACAACTAAAATCTGTTGCCGCTCTCTCTCTTTTCTGTTACTCTAACTGCAAGCTCAAGTACGAAGATCTTCCATTGATTTCTCCCTTCCTCGCTGCTTTCACCATGATCATGAGCTTCAGTTGCTCCTCAACATTTTTATTAATTTTCTTAATAACTTTCTTCTTGTTACAAAAAAGTATGAAATTATTTTTAAACATTGATTAAAAAGATTTGATATTTTATATAGTTGTTGACTCTCGAAAAATCATGTACAAATAATAAAATGACATATTTTGCTTATTGAATGAAGTATTATATATATATATAATTTATTTATCATCAAATCGAATAAAAAATATGTTCCCAAGGGAGTATAATACAAAATTATGACCAATTCGAACGTAGGCGAATTTTCACTATCATCTACAAGAACTAGTTTTGGATAAGCCAACAAAGGGTGTTGCTACCACCATATATTTCCATGACCAATATTGGTCAGTGGTATAACTCCAAACATTCACCCAAAAAAAATCCGAGTAGAGAAAATGAACACTCTAATCTCACCAACCCAACCAAGCCTCCTCCCGAATTGGCAATTGGGTCACAGAATTTCCACCATTGTTAAACCCCTCTACCTCTCATCATCTACCTCCAATGGCGGATCAACGAAGGTGTATGCGGAGGGCAGAAGCGGCAGGGGGTTTACAGGGACTACCAAGCAGGAAGCTGAGCCCGCCAAACCCCCTGCCACAGCGGGTGACAACGACGAACTAGCTCCTGTGGTGATCAATAGGATAATGAGGAGGATCCTGCTGTACGTGGGGCTTCCCATGGGAGTTGGATTGGGGATGCTGCAGCTCTTCGGTTACCTGAAGGAGAATCACATCTGGGACGCGCCGCTGTGGGTGGTGTTCATAACCTGCTTTGTCGCTTTTGGAGGGTCGGCGCTTGGGGTGCCGTTCGGAGCGCTCTCCACAAGCTGGGACCCGGACAAGGAAGGGTCCCTTCTTGGCTTTGATGAGGCCTCCTACAACTGGGTTCAGATGTGGAATGAAGACACTGATTGATTAATTTAGCTTCTTTCTTGATTGCTTCATTGATGGAAACATGATGTGTAGTGAGTCTGTTTATAGATGATTTATATGCACGGTTCTTGTGGAGTTTTCTGAATTGGTTATGTATAGATTTTGAGTTATGTGGAGACAGATGATCAATAGCCAATGATGCAATGGAATGCATTGCAATGGTATAAAGCCTCTCGTGTTTCTCGGTCACTGAAGTGGTGACTGCACTGCCAGATTTCCCTGCGAGTTCCTGGTTCTAGCAAAGGGCAGTTGCACAAGCCTACTTGAGATCAGCACAAAACGACATAGAAACCAACCCCACGATATCACACCAAACCAGGGTTTGAGACCATCTAGTACAAGACAGTACTAATAATGCAATCAGGGATGAGTTACACAGGTGTGGCTTTTCACTGGTTACACTTGGGGTAAAATGCACTTTTTTGAAAATTTCTAAAACTCAAAAAGGGTTCTAAACCAAATTATGCAGTCATATTTCCTGGACAGGTAACTTAGCACCCGAATGAATGTATACGGTAAGTTGCAAAAGCTACACAACTTACAAACAACTGATTTCAGCGGAGGTGAAAGAAAGGAAGAGAAGTTGCGTAAGATGCAAAACGAATCTCAAGGCTCTAAAAAGAAACATCACCGTTCCCATTCTTGCCCACCAGAATTTCAGTGACATACTAATTACTAAAGGCCCACCGGCCCCGAAGTCATTTTGAGACTACGTTCGTCTTAATATGGATAGCACCCCAGCTCCTTTATCTGCAAGGTTTAGGGACTTGGGACTACAGAGAATCATCGGCATCTAGGTATTCATATATTGGAATGTGCAGGTTTTCCAAGGAAACAACAAAAGCAAAAACAAAATTCCGGAATTGAATGTTACCCGGAGAAAGGAAAGGGAAGATGCAGTATGTAAAATTCTCTAAGCAGATTGCCCATATGAAGTTTCAAAATGCAGGAAACATATGAAAATCAAGAGGATGAAGATCAATTTTCAGAGCCTAAGAAATCGCTGGTAACTGACGATAAATCACCACATAGAAGAATAATTTCATTATATTAAGGTCTTTGCCATTAGCATACTAATTATTCAATATAGAACCATGATAGGGAGGGTGGTTCTTCTAGCATAATTATGTACAAATAAATTCTATAAATATAACATTATAAATATAACATCTTACCATATGTCGGGTTTGAGCTCACCAAAGCAGGAGAGAAAAACTAGTTATGTTTGCTTTTTCCTTGCTTCCATCAGATGGTGAAACAACATTTGTCATCTTATATCCACAAGTTAAGTGTGATTTCTCTATAAAGCTTCCTTTTGCCGACATGCCAGTAACTGCAGCATGAAAGAGAACGCAAAATGTAAGAATTGATTGCATATTGGAGCAGAAGGCCTAATGTTGGCATGCTTACCAATTGACCCCCCTGGGAAATGCAGTTTGCTTCAAACTTGGGAAGAGTTTTCCTCTCCTCTGTCAACTGTAGCCTATCTCGAAACTGATCAACAATCTCGGACAGCCTACCCTTCTCCTCAATATTTGATGAGAGATGAAGGGTGCCTTCATTGTCATGGGAAGCTTCAGGGGGTTGATTAGCTGCTAGTAACTGCTCATCAGCTGCTGACGATGTCTTTGAAATAACACACTGCACAAACAGAAGAAAAAAATGTCATGTAAGGAATTGGATAAGCTAAAACCCGAATTTCAGGCAATCAAGGAAGAAACGCCCGTGCATGTAGATCCATACCAAAGATTAGCATATGAAAACATCCTCATGCAAACAGCAACAAACTTGGATAGGAGCAGGGAAATGATGGGGTAACCAAAGGTTCATAACATAGTAACTACTGGATTTGCATTAAAGATGAGGCCTTTGTCAAGACATGCAACAAATACCAATGATTTCTCACCGTCATCAACCTACTGGATAAGCATTCTGAATTACATATCAAAATAGGCGCAGTCCTGCAATAAGATTCTCAAAGTGAAAATCTCAATGCAAATCAAAGACTCTATAGTCAGTCTTGCTCATTGCTTCACTAGCAAGTACCAGGCTAAGCATGTGGAGGACATGAACCCAGAGTTATGTTGTTCAGTTAGAGACATTCACAGTGTCTAAGAACAAAAGTTTCCATTTAGACATCAAATTAAATTTTTGAAGAAAGAAGGAAATAACATTCAAACAACATAAAGCATCAGCTTATTCCAAATCAATTTGCTAACCAGTAAAAATTCATACCTCATCCTCCTTCTCTATGTTCTGAAGAAATGCTTTTAACTTGGATAAGCGGGCACTCCGAAGATTCTTCCTGATGTGACCACTACGAACACCATTTTTCCCCCAAGTTCGCATCTCTATATTCCACATAATCCCAGGGTATGACGTCTTATTTTCTAACTTGGACTCCATACATGCTCCACCTGAACTTGTAGCCACGGGAAAAGGATGAGATGATCCAAGTCGTCTTCTAGTTGTGTTTTTTTGTTGATCAATCTCTGTATACTGCTCGCCTGAATAAGATGAAGTTTGCCCTTCAATATTTTCCAGATCTTCATCATCATCTGATTCAAGCTCAGATTTCACCCTTCTTTTTCTTTTGCTTCTTCTTGAGGGAGTCTCTCTGTTATATTTTTGTGATCTAGATGGCGATGAGACTCCTATACCCTTCCTAGAAGATCGCTTCTTACCCAGAGCTTCTGACTGTAGTTTAAATATTTGAGCAATGGATGCCTGAATCTGTCCAAAGTCTTCATTTAGCAAAGGATATGGCAAAAAATCTGCTTAATATTATCAGATTTTTTTTTAATCACCTTACTTTAATTCTGGATTTTTTTTACTAATCTGAATGTTATATTTATCATGTCTAGTCACTCCAATTCTCCAGGTGAATAAACTTATAGTATTACCAACTATTGCCTCTAGCAATTTTGTGATAGCCACTTAAATATGCATCAATGTACTAGGTAGATCACCAATAAATTATCAGTCTATGAGCACCAAAACAAGAATTCCCATAAGTTTGACATGCCAGTCTTAGACTCAGATACAACCATAAAGATTGCGAATTTACAGTAAAGATGGGTTGAGAATTATAAACAGATTGAGACTTGCATTTCACCTGCTTGTTACGGGTTTTCTCTTCTTCACAAAAAGCCAGTTCCTGAAACCCAAAATTGAATGGACTTATTGATTGGAAAGGTTCTTTGTGGGGAGGTTGGAGGAAGCACCCTTTTAGTAGTATTGCTAAAAGAATTATGTTACTGACAATTTAAATACCTCTGCTTCATATTTTTCAATATCAGGGAACAAAGCTGTTATCAGAGCATCATATCTAGGATCATCTCTCAAAGAACGACGACTGGCACAATGAGTACGACAAGCAGGACACTCATTGTTCCTGTACAAACATCAGCACAAAAAATTAATAGACGCATCAGTTTATATATATGGCATTTGAATGATGGGGCATTTGTAGTCTCTCATAGAATAGTGAAGAAAAATATAAAGCAATTCTTTTCCTTACCCCAGTCGCATTGATTTATCAATGCATTCCCTGCAAAATCGGTGCAGGCATTCCATCACAGTTCGAGTTTTCTTAATAATGCCTGTACAGAGGAAGGCATTATCTCCTTCAGTTTAATGAACTCAAGCTAAAGAGAACTAAGACGAGCCACGTTGTCATATTTAACTAGAAGAAACTTCTCCCTTTTCTGTATAAGTGAATTTTGAGATGGACATTAGTGCTGTGATTCTCAACCTTCGCGTGACAAAATTGCTAAATGCAGACATTATCCTCTGATTTTCAATGACATGCCTCAAAACAATATAAATGGATCCAATTTCTAAGAAAAACTCACCGAGACATATTGGGCATTGCACTTCTTTGCGTATTGCTTGAAGATCGATATATGCATACCTGCAGAGACCCCCAACATATAATCAGTGTAGCATACAAAAACATCCAGTAACAAAATAATCAATTGGGAAGCTACTTTACCGGACAATCCGCATATGGCCAACCAGATCTCATACACTAAGGCTATTGCTCAGACAAAGTATATAAAACAACAAATCATCTTGATCATCAGTTATAAAATTTATTCTGCTATCCAACAAAGTCCTCTGAATTCCTTCTAGTTAATTTTGAGCTTAAAGTTAATCTTGGCATCATCTTCTGTAAGTTAAGGCTCTGAATTTGTAACACTATTGAGCAAAAAAGTAAGCATATATGCAATGAAGAATGAAGACTACAAACTCGACAAGAAAATATATTTCATTACAAAAAAATAAATTATGTATCCTAAGCTCAGTATTACCCGAAGTTAAACAGCTGACTGCCATGCCACTGTTTTGGTAAAACAAATCAATCTGTGTAGTCTAAAATGTGCTAGAAACCGCATTCATCATTCAACACAGACGTTTACAAACTGATTTCAATTAACTCCCAAGTAATTAATAACAGTCCATAATTGTAATCAACCTCTTTCCGTCTTGGGACCTAAGAGTGCAGATAAAAGTCCATAGACGAACTCCACTTTGATTTAATTGCTCAATAACAGCACTCCCTAAACCTAGAGACAACCACACCGCTAAAACCAAACCTGGATTCCTGGGCGAATAGGAATCTCCCTACCCCAGGCTAGAAAGAGAGTGTGCAAGGAAGATGCAGAACAACCCCGTCAGGATGACAATTTTGGTAGAATTCGTAGAATCATGTCAACCGGAAAAGGCTACAGGCAGTGAGGCGTGAAATTCAGCCTCACATCCTGCACCCTCCCGCCACCAAAGAGGGGAAAAGAAAAGGGAAAGAGAGGAGAGAATAAGAGATAGAAGGAGAAGAAGCCATCCATGTCTCGTGCATGGTGACGTACAGATCACAAAGCAACTCGGCAGATCCCCCATCCAAGTTAACCTCGATTCCGAGCAGAGGTCATTGACATCGTCTACGGTCATCGTATCCACCGCCTGAATCCGACGGAACCGTTCATTACGATCCGCCGACTCGCTCCAGATCGAGCGAAGACGTCCCGTGACCGGTTCCGATTCCGGGAAAGAGCCGCCGAGGAGGATAACATGCAACAAACACTCACCTGACGAGAACGAGAACGAGAACGGATCGAGATCACACGCACCGAGCACTCCTGACGAACAATCGAGCCTTTCGTTCACGATGTGAGAGAAAGAGAGAAAGACACCAAGTCAAAGACCGTTCAATGCTTCGCCAGAGGCACAATCGCGAACCACAACAGACGGTGATTGGATAGGACCGGAGAAGACCAATGATATCGTGAAACAAAGCATACGAACAAGATCAACACACGCGTACCAACAGGTGAAGCTCGGAGCACAACTCGATCGAGCACCTAAGCGAGAACAAGAGATATATAGAGAGGAGAAGAAGTAGTACTCTGACAGCTCTTCTTCGGCATCGCGAGAGGAATCCGAATCTGAGAGAGAACACAATCAACAAGAAAACAAGCAGATCGATCGTCAAAGCAAGCAAACGAAATCGAATCGTAGCAAAACAAGGACACACAAATCAAGCGAGAGCTCCAGAAGCTCCCAAACCACAAAAGCACAGAACCACGACCTTCTTTAACAACGGCGGCAACGCGCTCCGACTGTTTCTCCTCCTCCTCCTTCGCCACCTCCTCCACCTCCACCGCGGAAACCGAAAGCGAACACGAAGCCGTCGTCGGAGGCTCCACCTCCGCCTGCACCTCTTTCACCTCCTCCTCCTCGTCCGCTTCGCCGTCCGCTCCGGCGCGAGAGGGAAGCTTGCCGAGGTGGGACGGGGAGGAGCGGAGCAAAGCGTCGTCGTTGTGGCGGTCGGGGGAGCACTGCTGCGCCGGCATTTGATCACACGTTCCAATGGAAGGGGGAGAGGGGGAGAGATGGGAGTATTGAAGAAGTTTCTCTCTCTACGCTGCGAGGGGGTTGGGGGTGGGGGTGAAGGTGGAGAGAGATGTATAGACTAGAGATTTCAGAGCTGGCCTTTTCTTTTATTGTGAGATGACTGTATAAATAAGTATATAAATTAATTAATTAATTTATACTTTCTCTCTTAATAAAAACATATCGCATTATTTTAGCATGATGTAAAAAATGGAAACTAAACAAACTTTTCTTAAAAAATAAATTGATTTCAAGTATCGATTAATGGAATAACCGTCATCGTAAAAACTAACTTATTATCCGTGTAATGTGATAAACCGAAGATAAGAGAAGAGATGCAGAGACAAAATAGAAGGAATTGATGTATTCATTAGGGTTCCAAATGACCATTTATATAGCGATTACACACCTTAGGTCTCAAGTTTAACTAGGGTTTCCAATGTATATCCACATACAATAATAATATTATAACACTCCCCAATGGATAAACATCACTAATAATACAAAACTGTCATATTAAAAACCTAGCATAGAAAAACCAATGGGACCAAAACTAGGAACAATGAAAAATACAAATAACATGTGATACGCTTTGGTGATAATGACTCGTTAAAAACTATGTCTATGTCAGGAAAACCCAGTGGGATAAAACCCGATAGAAGGGAAAAAGAGTGCAGTGCGTATATAATCAATGAAGATCCTCTACAACACTTTGTGTGACACTAGGTGTAACACAAAATTAGTTATACTATAAATTTGCAATAAAAAAAATTCCAAAAATTATATTTATGTTTTAAATACTTGCTAGTATGTGTTTATAAAAAAAATTTGATGAAAATACATGTTTTATAATTTTTAGAAAATCTTATGGCAAAATAAGTAGTATTTGATTTATATAAAATTCAAATACATAATTTTTCATCAAATTTTTTTACAAGCATATACTCAAGTGTTTAAAACATAAATATAATTTTTGGAATTTTTTTTATTGCAAATTTATAGCATAATTAATTTTGTGTTACACCTAATGTCACACAAAGTGTTGTAGAGGATCTTCATTGGTATACAATCCCCCTGAATTCAACACCCTTCTTGTAGTCTTCTCATTCGGGTAAGCTCCTTGAACTTCTTGATGGTGCTGACTGTATGAGTTGCATAGCCGAGTCTCAACATTTCCTTTGACGTGTATAAGTTGAGATGTCTTCATACATTACAATTGACTTCGAATGCTTGACTTTCATTAATTTGCTGGCGTTGAGCTATTTCAATGCACAAACATAAGGTACTTCAGGACCCAGTGTGCCATTTGATCATGAGGGATCTAGTGTATTAAATGGTGCTTAAGTTGCCTCATTAAAAACCTTAACTTGGAACCCAATTGGATAAAAACCAAGATCAAGGAAAATAGTACGACATTGTATGGTACTTCGGAACCTGATGCAATGTCACCATTTTCACAATTATAGTTACTTCAGGTAGTCTTATAAGGATCTTTAAGCAATTTCATGTGACGGGACTTTGATATTAATGTTTCAGGCATTTTCAATCGATCTTTTTCATTTATATGCGTATGCAAGTAACACGTCCGTTATTTACATTTAGATCCAAAATTATATTCACTTCTGGTGAATACATTCTCCATATAACCTTTGATAGGTTTTTGTGCAATCAAGTTGGCTTTATATTTTATTTTGTACAAACACCCACTTAAAACCAAATGATGTTACATTTTCCGGTGTTGGAACTACAGGCCTAATGCCATCATGCTTAAAGAACCCATTCTTGCATGAATTTCCTTTTTCTAGCTCTTTACTATCATTTCGATGTCGAAAACCATTATTTATTTGATGATCATCATATTCTCATAGGCTCTTTCCACTTCCGGAGAATCGTATACAAGAGCCTTGTGATCAACACTTCTGGTGTACTTGAGAACCACTTTATATTCATTGAGTTGGAGTTACTTCTGGAACTTCCAAATGAGCTAGAAAATCGTGACTTTGTCACTTTCTTGACCTTTAGTAAATGCTTTCAATGGCATATTTGCTAAACCTTATAATCATTTCATTTATTTAACTTCTGGTTCACTTGTATTTATCCGCAGATATGAAATGATAGAGAAGTTGCTTCCGTGCAATCTCTTTCTTAATTGTCTCATTTCCTCTCCCCCTAAATATCGAGCATTTTATCACCATTATAAAGCTCTAGGTATTTGATATCAATAGGGACTCAAACCCCATGTATCATCCAACTTCTTTGTGGTCTCATTGTAGTTCATTTGGAGGAGGTACATCTCAGAACATATATATGATGCTTATTCAAAACCTTTGAATGGCATGCTCTCTTCTAGAGATAATTAGGGAGATGTTATTGTGTCAAATTCGAAATGCAAACTAGCTTGCATGGGCCTATTTGACTAACAACTCTTCCGGGTCGTCGTGATAACATTCTATGCCTGTTTGTTTCATATGACCGAGTGTTGATGCATCTATAATATTGGAACTACACTGGTCTATATGGTAGTGTTCTGTAGGTGTCTCATTGTATCCAATCAAGAGACATTAGAGACATTGCATTTACTCTCAATATAGATGGTCTTATTGTTGATTTTGCCAAGATGATAGACCATATATGTTCGGTCACCTTTATTGAGGATCTTTAGGTCCTAGGATCTTCTGGTCCCTCTTAGTGGGTGTCTATGTGAATTTCAATGATCCCGCACATCATCAATTCACATGAGTGACCGGATGCCACAAAGAAAATATATTTTATCATTAACTAACTTCTGGTTAGTGATAAGTTTCAATGAGATAAATGAGTGTCAACTAAACCATATATATACATTCTCATTTCTATAAAACTTGCTTCTGGCTAGTCATATGAGATATTGGTGCTCAATACCATGTCAATTCATACATATGTGTCGTTGTTACTTCGGGTAACAAGATCAATGCTCTTTTGGAGCTATATGGTATCCGTCTTGGTTTTTCCATTCAAAATTGATTGAGAAAACTTCAAGTTTTCAAAATTGTTTGACACTTATAGAACCAAACTATTCAACCATTGAACTTTGTATATGGTGATCCGTTTTTTAATTTAAATGCCATTGAATGGGTATTATCGGAACTTTCGTTGGTTTCATACTTCAGGTATGAGCCATTTATAATGTTCTTCAAGACATTTTGAATTAACCGTATAACAGCTACCTAGCTATAAGCCACAACAATAACATCGGTTGTGCGCTTAACCTTAACCTCTTTCGTACCCTCTACAAGCGAGGGGCATGCTTCAGGCTATGCATAGATGAATGTCAAGAAGGGGCATTGTTAACCGGATTGTGTTATGTGGTTACTTCTATTGGTTGTACCAACCGAATGATAATCGTTCTGAACTTGATATAAACCCCACATTCCATGTACTTCTTCAAGAGTACAAGTGATAAGATTAGAATCATATTTTGGAGAAAACGAAATTGGATCTTCAAATGAACAAATTGGAATTGGATTGATGAAACCAGATGGAGTAAACCTCCATAGAAGGGAAAAGTAGTTTCTTAGTTTGTTACAGAAAAACAAAACAAACTCCCCACCTCTCCTTTTGTAGCTCATATGTAGAAGCCCGATCTTGCACATGAAAAGACCATTTTACCCTTTTCTAATCGAGCTCTCTAACTAACTACATGACTCACATACCCCCCTCAAGCTGGATCTAGGCAAGGTAAGACTAGACCAAGCTTGGATCTTAAAAAATTGTGTTGCTTAGCTCCGAGTGCCTTGGTGAAAATATCTGCAATTTGCATCGTAGTTGGCACATGAGTCGTGATAATGAACCCTTGATGAATCATCTCCCTCATGAAGTGTCAGTCAATTCGAACATGCTTAGTTCATTCATGGAACACGGGATTGATGGCTAGCTGTTGAGTAGACCTGTTGTCACAATTCAAAACAATAGACAAGGTCACTAGGATACACAAATCACTCAAAACCCCATGAATACAAACCAGTTCACTAGCTGCAGCAGACATGCTTCGATATTCACTCTCTGTGGATGATTTAAAAACCACTTTCTGCTTCTTGGTGTTCTATGACACCAGTGCAGAGCCTAGGAAGACACAATAACCAGAGAGGGATCGACCAGTGTCTAAGCAATTACCCCAATCAGGATCAGAATATGCTTTGACAGTGAGACTGGACTGTGAAGGATAGGATAAAGCAAAGTTGAATGTCCCTTTTAGATATCTAAGAAGGTACAGAAGAGCATCCCAGTGTGGTTTCAAAGGAGATTGCAAAAACTGACTGAGTTGTTGAACTGTATATGAGATGTCAGGGCGAGTAAGAGTAAGATACAACAGTCTCCCTACTAACCTCATGTAATCCTCTGAGTTAGAAATAGGATCACCTATATTAGCAGAGAACTTGACCCCATGTTGTATAGGGAAAGAAGCAGTCTTGCACCCTTCCATACGAGCATCAGTAAGAATGTCTAGGACATACTTCCTTTGATTCAGCAATATTCCTGATGATGATCTGGCAATTTCCATCCCAAGAAAGTACCCAGCCACACCAAGATCTTTGATAGTGAAAGTGTTATGTAGAGCTTCCTTGGTAGCAGTGATTTCAAATGTTGAGTTGCCTAATAAAAAAATATCATCAATATAAACTAAAGCAATTGTCAAACTAGTGCCCAACCTCTTAGTGAATAGAGAGAAATCATGACCCGATTGAGTGTAGCCCAGCTTAATAATGAATTGTGTGAGTTCCTAATTCCACTGTCTACTAGCCTGTTTGAGCCCATATAAAGATCTCTTAAGCCTGCAGACATGATCCTTGGGAACATTCAACCCTAAAGGGGGAGACATATACACCTTCTCATCAATAAATCCATGAAGAAAGGCATTGTTCACGTCCAATTGATGAAGGACCCGTCCTTTACAGGCAGCTAAAGCCAAAAGGATTCTAACAGTAGGTAGTTTAGCAACTGAGAATGTTTGCTTGTAATCTCTGTCCTTTACTTGATTATACCCCTTAGCCACCAATCTAGCTTTGTATCTTTCAATGGATCCATCAGGCCTATGTTTGATTTTAAAAATCCATTTGCATCCAATAGCCTTCTTACTTGGAGGAAGAGGAGTGAGAAGCCAAGTGCAATTACTGGTGACTGCAGTTAGCTCAGCTTGCATAGCCTGTTCCCACTCAGGAATCCCTTTTGCCTGTGAGTAAGAGTTTGGTTAAAATATGGCACATGCATTGGCTAAGGAGGAGATGTACTATGAAGAGATATGTGAAAGATTATTCACATCAAACACATCAAAAGACTTAGACTCTGAAGATTCAGTGTGGCCCCTTGTTGGCAACCCTGGGTAAACAAAGTCCTGTAATCTGGCTGGTCTGTTGATGTGCCTTCTGAGAGGTAAGGTGGTAGCTTGTGGAGGAGAGAGAGATATGGAACTATCACTAACCAACCCACCATCTGACTGTGACTGATGATCATTCCCAGGCATGGTATTTGATGAGTGGGAACTAAAAGATGAATCTGAACCAGAAGAAATATGGTTGGGAACAAACATATCATCAAAATCTTCATCGGGAACGTGTACATCTGACACTATGGGATTCTTAGATGAACCAACTTGTTTAAAAGGGGAAACATCCTCTACAAACTTCACATGTCTGCTAATAATGACAGTTTTCCTTTCCAAATCAAACAGCTTGAAGGCTTTCTGACCCGGGGGATATCCCAAAAACACACATCTTCTAGCGATGGATCCTAGTTTATCTCTAGGATAATTAGGTTGGAGAGCATAGCATAAACACCCAATCACTCTCAACTGATCATAACTAGGAGGAAATTTATACAACAATTCAAAAGGAGATTTCCAATTCAACACAGAAGAGGGCATCTTGTTAATGACATGGGTGGCACTGAGCACACAGTCACCCCAAAATTGAATAGGTAGGCCAACATGCAACCTGATTGCTCTTGCAGTCTCAATCAAATGTCTGTGCTTCCTTTCTACTTTACCATTTTGTTCATGAACACCTGGGGTTGACCTTTGATGTTCAATGCCTTTAAAGCCAAATAAATCCACACAACCTTTTTGTGTAAATTCTGTCCCATTGTCTGTCCTTACTGCTTTGATAGACATCTGAAATTGTGTCTCAACCATAGCTAAGAAACAAGTGATCAACCTTAGAACCTGCAATTTATCTTGCATCAAGAAGACCCAAGTGGTCCTTGTGTAGTCATCCAGGATAGTTAAGAAATACTTAGCACCACATATAGATGGAACTCTATAAGGCTCCCATACATCCATATGAATCAAATGAAAGGGACAAGAAGTGACCGATTCACTCCTGTCAAATTTCAACTTTGTAAACTTAGTCATGGCATAAGTGTCACATGAGATGTCCTTTACATCACCTTGCTTACAATCCTTAATATGCTAAAGTTTAGAAAAAAGACATATGACCAAGTCTATTGTGCATCAAACGCACATTATTACAACTGAAAGAAATTTTATTGACATCACTGGACTTCAGTTCCTGATTCTCCATGCGTCAATAGGCCTTCATCACATATAATCCTCTATCTTCAAGGCCTCTAGCTATCACAATCTCAGTTATAGGGTCCTGTAACCAGCAATTTCTATGATCAAAACTGAATCTCAGATTATGCATAGATAAACTCTTTGAAACTGATAGCAAATTGTGTCTAAATTGTGGCACCAATAACACATTTTGCAGAGTCAAATCACTTCTCAAAACTACAGTACCACTCTTCCTAACAGTTATACAAGTGCCATCAGGCAACCCAAGACTAATAGGAGGATGTAGAACACTGAGCTCTGTGAAGATTGATTGGTAAAAAGCAATGTGGTCTATAGCACCAGAGTCTACAATCCATAGATCATTTTGAGCTTTATTAACACCAATAAGAAAGGAAACACTAAGAGTACCTGCGAAGTGCACCATGGCCTGGTTTGCAGAACTATCAACACTCTCCATAGGAGCTTTGCCCTTCATCAGCTTAAGCACCTCCTGAAACATAGCATTCACTATGGCTTGATCTGGTTTAGGAGATATACTCTTCTGGAGTTTATAAGAATCATTCACTCTTTGGAGTTTAATAAAAATCCACCAGTAGAGTCTTCAGGCTCTTAGGTTGGTGTTGAAAAACTTCACAATCTACGAGATTACGGTAAACCTTTCTTCCAAATGTTCATTTGTCAATCAAAACTTCATATTAGACACTCATGATAAGTTGTTTCTTCGGGAAACACTTTGAGTTTTGAATTATAATAAGTAAAATCATAACAATTTTATTCAATATAAAGCAATGAATAATTAAAAAAACAAATAAAAGAAATTTGTATTTGTCGACTTCAGGTGGAGTCATGGAGAAACTTTTTAATTTATCATTTTCTTCAAGAAATGATTTTATTCATAAGATGATTCATTTGTCAACTTCGAGTGACAATTAGTCTCTATTATGTATAATTCTCGATCATATACTCCAAAAGATGATAAGTTGCATTAAAAAATATAGTAAGTTATCACATAAACATTGATCATATTCTTCAAGAAATGATAGGATCGATTATTACTAACTTCAGGGAGAAGACAACTTGTATACATTCACTTTAATTTCTACACTTCTGGGTATTTGTGCAACTTTAAAATAAAACTCATACACTTTTGGGAATGATTTTAAATAATCTTTAGGAGGATATACAATATATCTCTTATCGTTCATTTACTTCAGAAAATGAATATTGTCGCTTCAGAGACAAATTTTTGTTGATGAGAGAGAGACATTTTATGAATTTTCTTTTCATATATCTCTTCAAGATATTATTATCGTTACTCCAGAAACAATTTATGAGCATAATGTGTTCATCCTCTTCAGGGGATGAGTTTATTTATTTTGAGAGACTATCATAAATAAATAAATAGTTGGTATGGGTAATAAAACTATAAAAACATAAATAAATGAAATAAAATTAGCATATTGTTCACTTCTGGTGACAAACAATTAAACATCCTTACAAATACATGTTTGTCTACTTCCGGAGATTGTTGGAGATCAAAACCATCTACTACAGGAGATAAATTTCATCATGATATATAATCTAAAATATTTTATCTTCTTCAGGGGATAAATAAGAATTTCATCTTCTTCAAAAGATGCAATATATAACTTGTGTTTGCTTTATCTACTTCAGGAGATAAACTACCACTTTTGGGATGATATGCAAATTTAACAATTTATATCTACTTCGGGAGATAATGTTTGTCTACTTCTGGAGACAAAAAAAACAATACAAATTGAAATGAATAACAATACAAGTTCATCGCTATAGGGATGATTTTCAATCGTTCACATCTACTTCAGGAGATGGTCCGTTCATCTACTTTGGAAGATTTTAGGAGATGGTCCGTTCATCTACTTCGGGAGATGAGATGATTAGTCCGTTCGAGATTGGTACATTCATCTACTTTTGGAGATGAGATGAGTCAATATTCATCTACTTCAGGAGATGAGATGATTAGTCCGTTAATCTACTTTGGGAGATAAGGTTTTATCGATTGTTCATCCCTTCGGAGACGAGATTTAATTTATCGGTTCATCACTTAGGGGATGAGATGAGATTAATCTGGTCATCGCCTTTTATCATATCATCACTACGGGGATAATTTAATGGATATAAAGTAATCTATGTATACACATCCTTTTCGGGGGATGAGACTAATTAATTCAATTGATTCAACCACTTCGGGGATTGAAATTACTTATTCAATTGATTCAACCACTTTGAGGATTGAAATTACTTATTCAATTGATTCAACCACTTCGGGGATTGAAATTTGTTCGATTAATTCAACTACTTCGTGGGTCAATCTGCGATCTTTAAGAAATTCTGGGCCGGTTACGTTATTAATAAAGAAAATTGCAAACAAGTACTTTGTCTTCCTCGTTTGTGTTGGCAAGAGCGGCGGAGGGCAAATCAGTCGACAACGCCGAGGAAGCACCTGTGAGCCGCGTGGAGGCGAAGACGTGGCTGGAGGCACTGACGAACCGGTGGAGAACGTACGGAGTATCCGACTTGCCCCTAGCACGAATCAATATCGGAAGGTGAAATCAAGCAATCTGCTTGATATGTCGGCCCGACAACCAGGGGCGGAGCCAGAAAAAATTCGAGGGGTGCTCAACTATATTTTCGGAATTTTTTTTGAAGATATATATAAGATATAATTTTTATTGCAAAGAATATAGTAAAAAACACATTAAATGTATGATTTAAATATCTAAAAGAAGGAAAAAATCCATAAAATGAAGCTATAAGGATTCGAAACCATGACCTTATCATTCTATTTCCCAACCTATACCAACTAAGCTAAACACACTTATTGATTTATTACTCATTTTAACTTTTTTTAACCCTTAGATTATCAAAAATTATAAAAAAATACATATTTTTTAAAAAAAAAATTTACTTTTTCCCCCGACCCAAGAGGGCTCGAGCCACCTCATGCCCCCCTCCCTCCGCCCCTGCCGGCAACCCAAGACTATGAACAATCATACCAGTCAATCGAAGATGTTTCAATTTCAATTTGAGAAGTATAGATAATAGATAATTAAACATGGATAAGTAAAAGGAAATAAAATCAAAAACTTCCCTTCACATCATCGTCTGACAATAAAAAACATGTAACATCTCCCGGTGATGCCGAGGTCGCACCCAATGGTCGTGATCGGCTCGCACTGTCAAAGACGTCTCCGATGTTGATCGGGTTAGGGTTCGTCTCCACCGATCAAATTCGGATCTTCAGGTACAACCGTACAAGCGACGCCGACGCCAAGAAGGTGTATAATCGGTGGAGCCGTGGAGGAATGTCTACTTTTGAGAGCACCCTGATGACGTTGTCACTACGACACCATCGCGGAGGTTACGCCGATTTAAAATGTGGTGAGATGTGCCCCATCTCTTCGGATCGAATCTGTCATCCCTCCAGCATTAGATTTAATGATTTGATAGATATGCATAGGAAAGGGTGGTGCTGGAAAACAGTCGGCTTAGGTTTATTTTATTAGGGTAGAGTTTCGTGCTGATAACGTGTGATAAACCGAAGATAAGAGAAGAGATGCAGAGACAGAAGAGAAGGAATTGATGTATTCATTAGGGTTCCAAAGGACCCTTTATATAGCTATTACACACCTTGGGCCCCAAGTCTAACTAGGGTTTCCCATGTATATCCACATACAATAATAATATTATAACATGTAAAAGATTTTTAATTATAAAAACGGTTTTTGGAGGATAATAGTCCTAATTTGGAATTACATTCAAATTGTAATGAATTTATCTTTTCTTTTAAATTAGATTTTTAGGGCCCACTATGTTAATCTTTTCCTTTTTAGATTCTTATCCTATGCTCTTATGGTATAGGATAGAATGACCGTTATAAAAAAATGGAAAATTGTGCTCAAATATCCATTTAAGAATCCTAATTAAGTAAATGTCCACATTGAAATAGATATATTAGGTAAATGTCTATTTTATTTTCATAATACCCTAACTACCCCTATTCTAATTAAACCCCAATTAATTGCCTAAGAGTCATTTAAACAAAACAGCCGACCAAGCCTTGGTGTTCGCTTAATCGGTTCGCCTAAAGTCCGACTCCCCCCGTCTAATAGCAAACATGGGTATACATACATACATACATACATACATACATACATACATACATACATACATACATACATACATACATACATACATACATACATACATACATACATACATACATACATACATACATACATACATACATACATACATACATACATACATACATACATACATACATACATACATTTGCTAAAATTATAAATTCAGCCCACAAAATTAAATAACTAAAATCCACCCCAAGACCTAACTACAAATTTCAGCCCATAAAATCTCAATTTGGCAATTTTCGCACTTTAGCTTCCAAGGTCTGATCCAATGATTCTTGCTGCATTGTATTGACTCTTGAATTTCCATAATGTTCATCTCAAAATGCTTGAAATAAATAAAAACTGGGTGTAGACTCTAAAAATGCAAAATAAAATAAATAAAGTATAAAATATAATAAATATGCATGAAATTGACCTAAACTAATACTCCGTATGTAAAAGCATACCTAAAATATGACTAAAATAGACGTTATCACCATTGCCCTAAATTCTACCGCTTCTCTCCATCTTTTCTCGATTGCTCTCTCTTTGTGCCACGATCATGACGTCTCCCTCTCCTATAGTTTCCTCCTTCTCGGACCCGACGCCTCTGCTGACAAGGTCGCTCGTGTGATGGAGGAGATGGACATCGACAAGGACGATTTCGTCAACCTCCAAGAGTTCGTTGATTTCTGGTGGCAACACAATTGCTTCGGTGGTGATCGATTTTGTTCGCCATGTGTATTTTGTCGCACGGAGATAAGGAATCCAACTATTGTTTATGTCAGTACGATTTAGGGTCTATTCTCCTCTAGTTCTAGGGTTTTAGTTTGGTGACTAAATTGAGTTAATATTAAGTGACAACGGTGATGACATTAGTACTGTAAACACATTTTAGGGCCCTAAACCCTATACACTAAACCCTAAACCCTAAATCCTACTGTACAACAAGTTTTGTCTACTTAGCTTTAACCTTTCTAGGGTCTATGCCCCCTTGTTCTAAGGTTTCAGTTTGGTGACATTGTTTTGTCGTTGGTGGTAATAGATTACTATTTGCTTAGCTTTAGCCTCTATAGGGTCTAATATTTTTTCATTTGTGAGTACAATAGATTATTGACAAGAGGTTGGTGACAATGTTTTGTTGTGGGTGACAATACATTTGAGAAAAGAATATGCTGAGAGTGTTATGTAGTTGGTGGCAATAGAGTGGTAACAATGTAATGTAGTTGGTGACAATAGGTTGGTGACACTGTTATGTCGTTGGTGACAATAGATTACTAAAAAGAGATTGATGACAATAGAGAGGTGATAATGTTTTGTAGTTGGCGACAATACGTTGGAGAACATAATATGGTGACAATGTTCCATAGTTGGTGACAATATAGGTTAGTGACAATTTGATGCAGTTAGGGAAAATAGGTAAGTTTTAAATAGTTGATGACAATGTTCTTTAGTTGGTGATAATAGGTGTGTTTCAGTGTTCACTAGTTGGTGAAAATAATTTTGTACTAGCATTTGGTAATTGGTAACAATAGGTGGTTATAATGTGTTATAGTTGGTGACAAATTGTTAGTGACAATGATTTGTAGCTTGTGAAAATTGATATTGAGTTATTGACTATAGTTGGTTACAGTTTTCACTAGTTCGTGATAATATTTGGTGATAGTATTATGTTAATGGTGACAAAATATTCCAAGAAAAAATAATTTCAAAATAGATGCCACCAAAATAAAAAATAAATTATCGAAAAAATTATCACCAGAAGAAATGTCAGCATCAAATGTCACAAAAACTGTCACCAACAAGTCAACAACTGTCATAAAAATGGTCAATGTTGACCGGTCAAGGTCAAAATTACAAATGGTCAAAGAGAAAGGAGGGTGAAGGAGAAAGGGGATAAATGGAAGGAATGATAAAATTGTCAAATATGGACAATTACTTATTTTGTTTAAAAAGTGGACATTTACTTACTTATGTTAATTTTTTTGGACAATCACTAAATTAAGCCAAAAAAAACCGAAATACATTTTTTTTTATTATCCTATTTTTAGTAGTAAAAAAACTATTAGCCAGATTTGAACTAAAACCCAATTTTTTAATTTAATTTTCATCTAATTTAATATCAAATCAATAATAGTTATATCTTGTTCTTTGTCCAAGACGAGAACCAGCCGCCCGCTTTATCCTCCTCTTTTGTTCGAAGAGTTCAAGCACTCCACCCTTCCTCCGACGTCCGACGAGGCCAAGCAAGACGCCCGGCAGCGCCGGAGTAGTCCCACCACAACCGAGCCGCTTCCATTTCCCCTATTTCTAATCGAAAATCCGGTAAGGCTCCTCTTCCTCTTTTCTAATCGAAAACCTCATAAAGCTTCACCTTTCTCATCACTACCTTCGATCCATGTCGAGAAAACGCAGCCCGAATCTCCAGCGATCCCAAACTCCGACGAGCCGACAACATTGAGATCTCTCAGTGAGCCCCAACCTTTTCTCCTTTCCCTTGGATCGAACTTCTTGGCTTCTTCTTGGTCAGAGGTGGTCAGGAGGGGCGGGGGTGAGAATGGTCGGAAAGCGAGAGTGGGTCCGGCGAGGCCAGGGCCGAGAAGGGGAGTGGGGTTGAAGGAAGAAGGATGTAAAGGCTCGGATTTTCAAATCCTAATTTTTCGGAAAAAGAGAATTAAGAATGAAATTTAATCGGTTTTCAAACTCGTTTCGTGGATTCCGACCGGAATATAAAATTTGACGAATAATTTCCATCATTTTTCCTCGAAAATTCAAAATAATTATCGGATGGAGATATCCTTGTCGATTTAAAAAAAAAATCTAATTGATCGAGAGAGCGAGAGTCGAGGAAACTAACATTTGGGAACTAATTGCGGGATTCGAAATTCGTGTATTCGGGATTTATTTCCGGGTAGTTAATTTGACTTTCTTTCCCCCATTTACTACCTTTCCCATCTGAGCTGAGCCACCCTACGCCTGACCCCTGCCACGCCCCTAACCCATAACACACACACATCCAAACACATCCTTCCCACACTCTTTTCTTCTCCTCTTTTTCGCCTCCTCCAAATAGCCTCCAACACTATCACCACCTTCTGTTTCCACCGGCCACCAACCACCTTCACCCTCTCTTGTCTCCGGCTGCCAGCAACTGCCACACCAGCTCCATCGGCCACCACCATCTCCTTGTTCGAACCCCACCAACCGCCTCCCCTGTTTTTCAAAGCTGTTTTTCGAAGAAAAGCTGACCGAGCCACCCATCAACTTCACCTCCACCTTCTCGTTTGAGGTCCCAGCATCAGTTTGAGCCCTCTACCTCCTTCGACGTCTGAAGCCGAGCCTAGGAGCAGCCCGGGAGCCTTAGCCGTCAATGCCTTCTCTCTCCTCCTCCTCCCCTGTTCCTCTGTTCAAGGTCCAGTAAGCCTCCCTTCTCCGCCTTTCGATCAAAAACATTGTAAACGTCCACCTTTAAGCCTCCTGCCTTTGATCTAGGCCAAACAAGCTCCAGCTCAGCCTTCGACAAAGCCGAAGCACCTCCTGTGAAGCCCTTGAAGACCCCTCGGTGAGCCTTGCTCCTTCTCCCTTTTTTTTTTGGTCTCATTGGTCCTCTTTCTTGTTCATTATGGCCGGGGAAGAAAGTCGGTGAGGTTGAGAAAGGTCGGGGTTGAAAACGAGCAAGTTTCCAACGAAGAAAAGCAACCTAGACAAAGTTTCACCATGACGAAACCATGGTTCGACGCAATGAACACGAACTGGCTCGGGGACGAAAAAGGCGACCCTTGCCATGGAGAAACCTCGTTTTCGCAGCGGCGAGAGCTCGGTCGTGGCGGCGAAAGCAACCTGGTTGCGAGGAGCTCATGGACGCCTTTTGCCACGGCGAAACTCTATTTCGCCGCGGTGAAAGCCCGGTCACGACAACGAGAGCTATCTGCTTGAGGGGAGCTGGAAGGCGAGCTTCGCCGTGACGAAATGTTCTTTTCGCCGCAGTAAAAGCCAATTCTGGACCGAGTTTCTTTTATTTGTTTTGGTCCGGTTTTGGGGTTTCGGTTTAATTAGTTATTTAATTATTTATTTTATCAATGTTTATGCAATTATTTGGGTAGTTCTTTGTGTTATTTAAAATGATTGAAATTTAAAAAGGTATTATTTGGAAACGTTTCTCAAAGGTCGGAATTGATTTAAACTATTAGAGTAGAGGTTTTTTAGATCAACTAACTTATGCCGTGGTCTGCTGTCCTCGCGGGGCTATTTGGGTGCTGGCGGCTGGGACCATGGTGGTCGGGTTGCCCTCGCCGGCGGCTAAGCCCGATGCTCCGGCCATGTAGTCCTCCCTCCTCTGGTTCTGACTTTTCTCTACCCTTCCGCTTGAGAGGTGCGGTTGGACCTCTCCGCCTCCGATGTCCTCTTAGACGGTGTTGGCTTTTCAAGGCTGCTGCTCGCCCCCCTTGATCTCTCTTGCTCCTCCGGTTCAGGTGGTCTCCCTGTGGTGGCCGGCTGTCCAGCCTCGCCGCTCACAGCAGATGCTACCTCCCCTTGTGGGTAGACGGGAAAGAAGACATAAATCTATTTACATCGCTCAATCTTCCTCAAAATCTAAAAAATAACAAATATAAACCAAAACTTTTAAATCCAAATCTTCAGCACAAACCCTTTATCTCAACCCTTTATTTTATCAAAACAATTGCTATCAAAAACCCCTTTTTTCAGGCCGGAATCTTTGCATGCAACTGGAACTGTCAGCGCAGCAATCTAAAGTTAGCTTTTCCGGTACAAGTTGCTGTCAAGATGAACATCTTACCGTGGGTTGTGTCTGAGGAGGCGTGTACCATCTTTCCAGATCGAAACCTTGCATGCAACCGGAATGTTCAATTTAGCGATCCAACTCCTCTGCAAGTGCCTGCCAAGATGAACATCATGAAGCGGTTGTTGGCTGAGATGGCCCGTTGCATCATACCAGCTAAGTATTTCGATGAATCCAATTTTCCCATTCTAATAGTCTTAGATATCTTAGTATTTCTACAAAATTCTACTATGATCATCACATGGTTGAACTAGCCGTTCTGATTGATTACTATATGCTCTTTGCTACGAACTGGTCCCATATCAGTCTAGATTGCAAGCACTACATGAGTTCTCATTTGTTCTTGACAATCTACTCTAGTATTATTCTTGCTTTACTAAGATCCAACTTGTTAAATGATCGATATCAGTATCCTGAATTTATTTATCACCTGCTGCAAAAGAATATATCTGTCGATTATGCTAGTTTCAAGTTGAATGTTGTTGCTTTATCTATCTTTGTGTATCAGAATTGGTTTTGGTGGCTCCACCCAAGGTTCATTCTTGGCGGGAGTCACTAAGCTTGGTTGCTTTTATGGAAAAACTCTACTTATCCTTACATCTCTCTGCATCATTTAAATTATGCACCTCATACCTTATGTCACACACCTTTGATTAGCTTTGAATTATTTCCCCTCCGACATATACCCTTAGTGCTCTTACATGTTGGCTCATCTCATAGTCTCACTAAGGAAATATTGGAATACCACAACAGTTACGATGAAAACCAAGGTATGATTTCTCAACAAAACTCCCAACAACACTCGGCTGCAACCCCCACTATACCAGTTTCTGGTTCTTTTGTGGTGGAAAGCCAACCCAACCTTTTAAACCAACAAGTTACAATCAATATTTTCCCCAACCATCTTGCAACAAATACAGTTTCAGATTTCCAGGATTGCACCTATCAACCCTCAAAAGATGAAGATTAGACAAGAAACAGAAGGGAGACGACAATCATCTTGACAATAAAACCTATCCAGGTATAAGGCCCTCTTTCTACAATTGTCAATTTTTTAAAATTGGTATGTACAGCCAAGCTAATGATCTACATTGCACAACCAACATTGTTGCTCTTATGCATAGAATAGAATTTATAAACCAGATTATAGCAAGAATCCTCCATGGCAAGCTATGTAGCATAGCTTACAATCCCTTATATGATTAGAGCTGGATATTGGAACATCAGACGCTCCAAAAGGCCTTTTTTGTGGCAAGAAATCAAACGGATTTGTTATAACAACAAGCTTGATATCCTGGCTTTAACCGAAACAAAAGCAGGTGAACCCCCTACTGACTACTAAATCCTTTCTTCTAGCTTCAACAACGTCTTAATTATTCCCTCCTCTGGGGCCAAAGGTGGCATTTGGATCCTCTTCAGGAAACATAAAATTCTTGACAACTCAGTAACCCTTGAGAAACATCAAAGATTCTGCATGATAAAGATTAACATTGAACAAATTGATATAGCCATTATTTTTGTTTATGCCCCTTCTATAGAACAAGAAAAAGATGCATTCTGGCTTGAAATCATCAACTCTGTCAACAAACATAAACTTCCTGTTCTAATCATAGGTGATCTTAATGACCTAGAAGATGACACAGAAAAAATTGGTGGCTGCTCACCATCCTTAGCCAGGTTTCGAAGAATAAGAGAAATCAAAGAAGAACTTAATCTCCAGACAATCCCTTTCATTGGTCCCCCCTTCACTTGGAGGAAGAACATAAAAAATATCACAAATAGTACTTTTGAACGGCTGGATAGAATCCTAGCCCACCATGACTTGATGTCACACTTCAAGAATCTCAGAGTACGACACCTTCCCTTCTATTTCTCAGACCACTGCCCTATCACCCTACAGATAGGCTCCTCTGAATGCCTCAAAGGTACACCCTTCCGATTTGAAATGGCTTGGACTACTAACCCAGCTATAGAACCCATTGTGAATAAGGTCTGGAACAACAAGCTGGCTGGCTCATTTGCATACTCTTTCATGCAAAAACAGAAATTGCTTAAGAAGAACATAAAAGACTGGTGCAAAAAAAATAGCAGAAGCAATATCCAGAAACAACTCAAAGTGGTTGAAGACAACATCCAGAAGCTCCAGCTTCAGCTCCTTTGGGGTACCCTCACTGATGATGATATAAGGAAACTTACAAGGCTCGAGAAGAAAAGAATAGCACTACTAGATTACAATCTCAAGTTTTGGAAGCAGAGATCCAAAATTAAACACCTCCAATTAGGAGATAGGAACACCAAATACTATCAAACTGTGGTCAAAATCAGAAACTCTAGAAACTATACTGCCACTTTCACCACCAATGATGGGATTCCGCTAACGGATGTCCATGAAATAACGAACCAAATCACAAAAGAAATGTCTGAAAGATTTAATCCTCAAAATAGAATCCCTATCTCGAGTGATCAGATTACTCATATTCAACCTCAAATCACTAGTAATGACAATGCCACACTCCTAATCATCCCAACCAATAAAGAAATCAAGGATACCCTCAGTAACATGGCAGAAGACAAGACTCTTGGTCCAGATGGATACCCTCCAGAGTTCTACATCAGATACTGGAAAATAATTGGAGCCTCTCTCTGCAAAGCTGTTAAAGCTTTCTTTCACTCTGGGACTATGCTATCTCAAATTAACCAAACCTTCATCACACTCATCCCCAAGGTTGAGAACCCTTTAAACATTAATCACTATAGACCTATTAGTTTGTGCAATACCATCTACAAAGTTATAACTAAAATCATTGCTAACAGACTCAAACCAATCCTAAATATATTAATTAACCCATTTCAAGGTGCTTTCCTTGAAGGAAGGTCCATCCAAGACAACACTCTTATAGCTCATGAAATATTCCACAACTTTCATAGACAAAAAGGAAAAAGAGGCTTGATGGCTCTCAAATTAGATTTGGAGAAGGCTTACGATAAAATAAGTTGGGATTATATTAGAGCTACCCTAACCAAATTTGGTTTTGCCCCCCAATGGATCAACTGGGTTATGACTTGTATCACAACGACAACCTTCTCTGTACTAGTTAACAACCGTCCTGGTATCCAATTCAAGTCAGGCAGAGGCATAAGACAAGGAGACCCCCTTGCACCTTATATATTTATCCTTGTCATGGAAAACTTGGCAAGAGAACTTATAGAAGAATCGAACTACGATGACGCCTTAGTTAGAATCAAGCTAACCAAAAATGGCACATCAATTCCTTCCTTACCGTCGTAGATGATACAATAATCTTTGCTAAAGCCTCTCACAAATGTCTTCATACGATTAAAAACATGCTTAATAACTTCTCAAACCTCTCTGGCCTAACCATAAATTACAACAAGAGTTCCCTTCAAGTCTCTGAAAATATTGGTCTGAATCTAGCAAACTCCCTAGCTCGTGAGATGAACATCCCCATATCTAAAACCCTTGAGAAATACCTTGGTATCCCATTAGTCATAGGGAGGGTTAAAAATGAGATCTTTAGCGACGCCATACAAAGTTTGAAAAAACAATTATCCAAATGGAAGGCCACCTCTCTTAGCCAAGCAGGTAGAGCAACTTTAATCCAGGCTAATCTAAGCTCCAAAACGAACTACCTGATGCAAAACTTCCTCCTCCCAAAAGGTATTTTAAACCAAATTGATCAAATCCAAAAAAAACTTTTTCTGGAACAAACTGCAATCAGAAAGATACACCCCTCTGATCAGCTGGGACAAGATTTGTAAATCAAAAGAGCAAGGAGGGCTTGGACTAAAATTGGCCGAAGAGATGAATATAAGCCTCCAAATGAAGCTTCTCTGGAAAATTTGTAATGAACCTAACAGCATTTGGGTGAAAGTTATAAAAGAAAAATATCTTCAACATGAAGGATTAATGGAAAGATCTGCTTAGAATACTTCCATGCAATTTGGCAGACTCCTTCATCTCCGAGAAAGATTCACACAAGGACTGCTCTGGATTGTAGGGAACGGGGAATCTATAAATGTGTGGAATGACCCTTGGATCCCTGATCACAATCTTTCAAGCTACCAACAACATTTGGACCCGGATCTCAAGGTTAACCAACTCTTCAACATTAATAAAGAATGGGATGTACCCCTCCTCCATGATATCTTCCCTAACAATATTGTTAAAGACATAACCAAAATTAGAATCCCACCCTGGAATGCCCCAGACAAACTAATTTGGAAATACAACTCTGATGGGCAATTCTCGACTAGATCGGTACGACAAATACCTACCAACAACAACAACGACATAAGGAATTACAAGTGGATCTGGAAATTAAACCTCCCCCCTAGAATTAAAAATCTCTTATGGAAAATAACATCAGACAGTCTTGCTACAAAAGACCGGTTGAACAAATAGTTCAATAGAGTTCCAGCTAATTGTTGCCTTTGTGATAATCACAATGAAGACAATAACCATCTCTTTCTCCTATGCCCCTTCACAAGAACTACCATAGCTGCCTATGAGCATTTGGTAGGAAAAAACACAACACTAATACCAAATTACTGTCACAATATTGATGATCTCTCAATCATGAATCACAGTAAAAAAGACTTAGAAGAACTATGTTTTATATGGCAAAAAATTTGGGAATCTAGGAATGACCGGATTTTTAGGAACAACAAACCGATAGCATCTTATCACATAACACTTCGAGCTTTATCGGACCTTGCTGATTGGCAATCAGCAAACAAGAAAACACCTCCCCAAACAAATCACAATATGAAAAGGAAACGCAACTCGAAGTGGACAAAACCGCCTATGGCTATCTACAAAATTAACGTAGATGGCTCACTAAAGCCCACGGGCGATTGCCAGGTGGGAGTAATCATCAGGGATCACAATGGTTCTGTGATTGATATTCTTCAATCTAAAACGGCAGCCACATCTGCTATCCAAACAGAAGCTGTCGCATTTTGTGCAGGTGTAAATCTAGCCATAGCTAGAGGCCTAAAGAGAGTCATAGTGGAAGGAGATTGTCTGGAAGTCATCAAGACCATTAGTGACAAAAGTCACGTTAGATGGGAGATTTTGAGGGAAGTGGAATTTATCAAGAATCTTAGCTCGAGTTTTGACAGCATAGAGTTCAAACACTGCTACAGGGAAGCCAAACAAGGCAGCTGATTTTATAGCTAAATCTAGGGATACTTGTACGCTTTGTAATGTCCCTACTATTAGGGATCTGTGTAACATCATCCGCAAGGATGATCACGGTGGCACCTTGCTTCGGTAAGGACCACCTACTTCTTGCCTACTGTAAAAAAAAAACTAACTTATGCCGTGATTGTTTTGATAATATGATATTGTAAAGATTGTTTAAAGGTTTAAATGTTCTATGTCTGGAATTTGGATAAGTATGATTTTAGAATCAATTGTTTAACTAGTGGCTTGACTTATTTTGAGATCAAATGACTTTTAGAAACTTTTGAAACGATTTGCTTGGAACTTGACTTTGTAAATTGTTTGATGAACTTTGCTTGAGAATTATATGGATTAGTTATGAATGAATGTGGATTGAAAGCATGATCTGATATGTTGGAATTTCAAGATTATTAGTAGAATTGTAGAAACGAGTTAAGGAAATTGCTGAGTATGAGATGATTTGAGATGATGATGATAATGATGATATGATAATGAGTTCTTTTTTGCTTATATGAATCATGTGTAGAAATAAATGGCCCTTTTATGCAGTAGATTTAGACTTATGCACACTATTTAATACTTGCTAGATGATATGTGAGTTATTGGACTCTTTTACTTTTTCTTGTTGTTCTGCTCATTTCAGGTAAGATCTCTGGGACTTATTCAAAAATTCGGACCTCATGCCTAGATATAATGTAGTATGTTATGTGTAAACATCTTGCATTTCATGTAGTATCATGTAGAAATGGCCACGGGTCCGACAACCCGGGGGGTATGACCCTAACCCTGACCCGGGATTCCGACGAGTCAAAGGGTTCGGGTCACCCGGCGGGTCGACGGGTCGGCGGGTCGGCCATGTGGCAATGAAGGGTGGAAATTGGCCGACCCGCCGGGTCAAGGCCGGGTTGGTTTTTTTTATGATGTTTTGTGAATTTGTGTAATATGGTTTCGTGTTTAATGGTGTTTGGGTTTGGGTTTGGGGGGGGGGGGGAGGAAGAGGGAAGAAGGGCTTGAATCGGTTTCCCAATTGCCTACGTATCCTCCCGGGGGAGAGGAATCAAAGCTCACGTAGTTCTTTACCTGTTGTTTGAACCCCACCTACCTATTCAGCTATTCGTCAGTGTCGGATTGGCGCTGGCCCTGGGGATCGACGACTCCACCATCCACAGAGCTCCTGACCGATTCCGAGTCCATTCCATCATCAAGCTCTGACCCGGTGGACAGGATGTTCCTCTGAATTCTCATCTCATCCTTCTTCCAACCGGCGAGGCATACTTGTGCTTCGAGGTTCTCAGGGAGCAAGTCTGATCTCTTCTCGGTAAGAATTTGTCCCCCTCGGTTGAATAATTGTTCCACTGCGATGGTGGAACGTACAAGGGGCTCCAAGTATTTGTTAAGCGATCACCTGCAAGGTCGGAAATCGTTGTCTTTCTACTCAGCCCCACCATTCTAAAATATCGAAATCTTCATCTTCATCACTGCGAAATTCAAAGTTAGTAAACAAGTATTCGTCGAGCTCCGAATGCGGGCTCGACGAGGACCTCGACCTCTTTGTGCCAAAAATATCTCTGGCAAGAGCCTTAGTTCGAGCGGTAATACTAATGCGGGAGGAACCGCTCGAGCTGGAAGGCACAGGAGGATGAATGTTAGGCGCTCTAGCGCCCGTAGAAAAATGAATATATAATGCTTCAAGTATTCCCCTAACTCTAGCAACTGTAATTGAAACATTGCAATCAGGATCATCTTTGATATCGAGCGTAGGAAAATAGTTTTCTAAAAACTTTTGAAGCCCAGTTAATTTGTATCTAGGGTCGAAACAACAAGCTACGAGAAAAATATCAAGAATAACTTTGTAATAAGATAACCATTTCTCTCGCATGGTGAAAACATCGTCAGATATGCATTGTACTTGAAGCCCGTCCTGCAGGGCTATGGCAATGTTCATAGCGACAAAACAGAAAATACTAGATGTAGGAATGTAAGCATGACTAAAACCAGGGGGTTGAGAGGAAGTAGTTGCATACCCGAAAAGTTGAGTTTGACCTTTCGCCAAGCCGAGTTTCTCCGAATGCTTCGATTCGATATGGCGTCTGTAGTTACCATATCCGTTCCCCTTCTTGTGTTTGTGTTGTGAGCCTAATTTGCCATGTTTTCCCTTAACTTTTATATTGATTTCTGCATGCATTTCATACATTTGGGTTAAAATAGTACAGATTTTGTGTAGTTTATGTTTATTTGCAATAAATGGAGGTCTACACAAGTTTTTGTTATATTTCGCAGAAATCGGGCGCACTTTGGAGCTTAAAGGAAAGTCATGAAGAAGCTAAGGATGGTGCAGCTGGAGAAAAGCCCACTTTTCACCATTCATCATTCTGAATCAAGTTCTGATGTCTTCATGAGAGTTGTAGCCCTCTAAAAGATCTTTCCAACGCATACTCGTTTGCGTCAATCCGACAAACGAGGACTCGGGAAAGTGCGTTTGAAGAACAGAGCAGAATGCTGAGAGTTGACAATTCTACTCGACGTCAACCACTTCTAGTCGAAGTCGAGTACATCCCGAGCCAGAATTCCACACGAAGTTGAGTAGAGCCACTCGAGGAGCCCAGAGCTACTCAACGTCGAGTACACCTACTCGAAGTCGAGTACACATGTCGAGTCCAGAAGGTGCCCGAGCTCGAGTGCAACCCAGGAGGAAAAGTTCCGGTCGACGTCGACTAACTCTAGTCGAAGTCGAGTACAATCCAGACGAGTCCGAGTCCGAGATCGAGTTGTGCCAAGAAGATAGAATTGCTTGCAAGAGAAGATATGTGGAATTCTATCCATCCACATCAAGATCTATCAAGTCAAGAAGGATTTATCCATAATAGTCCTAGTTTCCTTTTAGATATATTTCTTTTATTTCCAAGTTTTATCTTAATAATTTAGATAGATAGATATAGATATAGATATAGATAGAGTTTCTTTCCTAGATTTGCTTGGAATGAAGCACTATAAATAGAGTCTTAGGGGCTGAGTTTTATTCATTCAATTCCAATTCAATTCTAGAGAAGGAGAAGAGGTAGTAAGTAGAGAGAGAGAGAGAGAGAGAGAGAGAGAGAGAGAGAGAGAGAGAGAGAGAGAGCTTGTGGCGAGTGGAGCAAGAAAGGCGAGAGCGGATTTGGCTTTGTTCGGTTGTAAGCTTTCTTTTATTTTATTTAATGCAATTTCGTTTTCTTTTATTATTGATGTCTTTCTTTATGATGAAGAGCAAGTAGTCACCCAACTTCTAGGGTCGGGGTGAGCCCGGCGGTAGCCATGTGAGGTGATGCGGTAAAGGTTCAATCTTTTGATGCAATTCGTCTTCTATCCCTGCGAGCATGATTCTTTTGCGAAAGTTGAAGGTGATCCTTGTTTGTGTTATTGAAGCGAAAGTGATCTTAATACAACTTGGATTAATTATGTGAAAAGGTTTAGTAACAATTAGGGTTTATGCGAAAACCTCTATATTCCTATTTGCTAATAACGAAAGTTATTTGATGAAAAGAATGATCTTTTATGCCTTTATGTGTTATTTTACATGGTACGTTATCATTGTGGTGTTGAAACCCTAATCTTGGAAGTCTTTTATTTTATTGATTTATTTCACAAAATTTCAAGTTTTAAGTTTCTGTCCAGTCGATTTCGAGTTTCTGTCAGTCGATTTTCCAACTCGATATCGAGTCTGCTAGGTCGATATCGACCAAGTTGTTGTCTTTGTGTTATTTTTCTGCTTTTCTTCTGTGTTTTACTATTTCTGCTGAGATTTGGAACTGAAAAGGCGGACGCTGACACGCTTCCTCGTGGATCGATCCTGACTGCCTTCTACTACAACAGGAGGAAGTCTTGTATTTATTTGCTGAGCCAGGGAGTCAGTTTGCTTTTATATTTATTTATATTTCATACTTGACACATCCTCCAGCAACAAAAGTTTGTAGACCTTTGGGCAAAACTTGCATAGTTTTCGCCCCATCCTGGAGTAGGTGGGCCCTTCTTGAACCAATATTTCATCGTGGCGGCCTTACAAGCAACCAGTTGCTCGCCGGCGGTGTCAGGAGTGGCCTCAGGATCGGCCTCCAAATCGGACTCATGAGTCGGGATGGTGGAGGGCATGGAGGGAGTCCCAGAGCGGCAACTTCCTTCTCCTCAATTCCCGACTGCTCATCGAGTAGCGCCTGATCCCGACGTCGTCGGGATCCGCTCGTTCCAGCTCCGGAAATGAAGGCACTACGTCGAAGGCTAGTGACGGAGGGAAAAACTGTCCTTGATCCACCAAAGTAAACTCAAACTTATAACTAGTATAGCAATAAGCAAAAGGTCGATCCCATAGGGAAATTCGCTATTCAAGTATGATTAAGATGTCAATCAAGTAACCAAAAGGGGGTTTTTATGAGTGAAAAAGATCCGCCTTTAACCAAAGCGGATTGGTGAAAGCAAGTAAATGAATTTGATTCAAACAATTATGAGAAGCAGTTCTACCTATAATTTTCCACTTTATTTGGTTTGAAACAATCCTTGTAACTTCTTCTCGTCCTATTAAGTTTCCTATGAATGCCCTTTTCCCGGCCTAATATAGTTACTAGTCCAACCAGTCCTAGCAACCTTTATCAATCGAACAGTCCCTAAAGAAGGATTTAACGCAATTGATAGCTTTAAGTTCAGAGATTAGCCAATGTATTTGCAGTCCCTAAAGAGGGATTTAACAACACATTCAACTTCCTACTCATTCAATTAGTTCAACCAGCCCCAAAGGAACAAGTTTGCTACTTAGGTTAAGGTTCACAACCAGGAATCTACAAAGCCTTAGCAATTGAATTGATTCTAACTAGTTGCACGGGCTAGATAGAATAAAACAATAGATAATCAAGCACAAAGAAGTTGAAGCATTCAAATATAGGAAACAAAGAACGAGAATTAGAAACTCACAATCAATCCAAATAAAGTTTCAAATTATAGGTAGAACAGATGAGTTTAGTTCCTCATGGAAGACATCGCTCAAATCTCTAAATTGTCTGATAGAACGCAGAATAAAATAGAAGTGAAATAGAAATAACATAAATTGGCCTCTTAAAAGGTCTATTCGGCCTTGGAACAAAACAATCAAAGTAGGGTTTTAATTAACAAAACGATTTCGCGCTGCCGAACAATGCTGCGGCCGCGGCATCCTGTTGTCGTCTTCTTCTTGTCCAATGCGAGAGCAGCTCCGAGCTTGTTTCTCTTCCTTCCTTGCTTCTTTCCAATGTATCTTGTAGTCCTCTTCACGATATTGCATCTCTCAATGGCCTTCAGATTCACTCTGCAAAATAACCACAAATTCGTGCAGAATCCAAATTCTTCCAAAATAATCACAAGATGCAAATTAACCACAGATTATGAACGGAATGCAACCTAACTAGCCTAACCATGTCTATAATGCCTATCTAAGATATGCATGATCAGCTAGGCTCCGGTTGGTGACCCGATCCTAATTCGCTCCCCTTGCTTGAAGACGGGGCTCCGCTAACACTCATTCGACCTCGAGAAAACATTTTCAATAAAAGTGGATTAGATATTTGTTAAAATAATATGAATATGTAATTAAGACAAAAGCCGGAATAATGAAGAAAAGAAGAAGATGATAGAAGTAGGATTTGGTGATGCGAAGTGCCGAATTCTCGGAATTCTTGAGTCGTGAACCACCGACTTCCGACTTCCTCGATTCTCGAGCGATTAGAGAGCGATTAGAGAGTAGAAGATGTGATGAGATGGTGTGATGAAAATGGGAGGGAAGGGGTAGTATTTATAGGGAAATTTGGGTGGGTTTTGGAGCAAAATTCAACCGGGTTCAACGGTCGACCCGCTAGGTCCAACGTTCGACCCGACGGGTCAGCCGTTGGAATTTTAAAATTCCGACCGTTGACCCCTTTTTTTTTCCCCTACCCGACTGTTGGGCGTTGGCAACCCGGGGTTTAATTATTTTTTTCTTTTTCACTTTTCCACTTTGTAAATTTATAATATGTTGTTTTGTTATTTTTTTTATTCAAAAGTTGTTATTTTGTTATGTAAATAAGTAAATGGTGAGGTTATTTATTTATTTGATGGTCAAAATATTTATTTAGGTTTATTAATTTATATGTTGGATTAGTTAAAAAATCAATTAATGCACACATAAAACACAACTTTATTCCAAACCGAACAACGATTACAAACTCATACCAGATTCATTGCCTCGGTCGATATCGCGCTCGGCGGTTCATGCATGCCATTACAACATAAAACACTAACTTACCTACTATTTCCTACTTTATTTAGTACTTCATACGTTCATATTTTCATAACATCATAAACTTCACACAACACAAGACTAAAATACTAATTACCCGACGATCCTGATGCTTCGTCGACTTTTTCGGGATGCTTCTTGTCTAGATGATTCTTCAAGTTGCCATAACCCAAGTTGTTCGTTATATTGTACTTATGACCACAATAACGACACTCCGCTTCGATCTTCCCCGGGGCTTGGACGACCTTGTTGAAATGATTGAACAACGAGGAGCTCGAGGATCCGCTACGGTCAGCCATTACGACGATTGACGGAATGACGGGAATGAAATGTGAGTAATTTGATTGATGGGATGCTTAAGTAAAATGAATTTGGGAAGATGGGAGGCTATTAATAAGCTCGAGCCTATGTTCAACTCGAGCAACAGTTAGTTTTTTATTAAAAAAATAAACGTTCAAGTGGGTCCCACCCAAACGGCTAGTTTTTCAAAGTGTCAACCCGTGTGACCCGCCGGGTCACAGGTTCTATTTTCCTCGACCCTAACCCTGACCCCCAACCCGAGCCAACCCTTCGACCCTAACCCGGGGGGTCACCGACCCGTGACCCGTGGCTATGTCTAGTATCATGCTTAGGATTGCAAACTGCTTGAGCATATAACTTCTCTTTGTATGTTAGAACGACCGTTAATTCTGAGTCCTAGAGTCTTTTTGCTAGGGACATAGGATGACCCAGCCCCATCGGGTTCGTACCTAATTGAGGCATTGAGATCATGATTTGAGAAAGCATTAATAAAGAAAGAAATATGAGCATGAAATCGAGAATGAGTTTGAGATGGAAATTGAGAATGAAAAAGAAATTGAGAAAATAAGTTGTTGCTATAGCATTGAACGTGGTCGGTTTCTACACTACTGATATGCCCGAGCAACAATGGCATAGATTGACAGGGTTAGTGATGAACCCAGGGCATGATCTAAACACCAGCATAATTTATCCGGCGGTGAGGCTATGTCATAAGGTTTTGAACAATACTTTCTTTGGTCAGGCTGAGGGCAACAAGGTTATGAGATCTACTTGGAGTTTCTTGATAAGTTTGTTGCCTGAGCCAGTGATAATGCATATTTAGATAGGCATTATAGAGTAGTTTTAGGGTCATTTAGATGTATATATTGCATTTAAAGGGGTTAGTTTACTTGTTTGCTCATTTGGTGCTTAAGTGCGGAATCTACACAAGTTTAGCGAGTAATTGCAGATTTCGGAGTCGAATTAGCATGGAGGTCATTCATGGGAGTCATATGGATCATATGGAGACAAGAAACGAGCTAGAGAAGCAAGTTGGAATGCACGAGGAAGAAGCAAAGGGCATACAAGAGTAAAAAACAGCACTCGCAGCCAGAGGAACAAGGCAATCACATAAAACCGCACCCGCGGCCATCCAGGCAGCACCTGCTGCCAGGATTTCAGGATTTACTGCAGTGGGAGCACCTATGGCCTGGTCGCGGTTTTCCTGGGCCGGATTCAGCGCCAATTTTTTATGCCTCTTAAGTTGGGCCTATCTTTGGGAAATACTTTCTAGGTTTTTATGACGGTATTCTTAGGTATTTAAAGACTTATTTTAGATGTTTTTAGTTATCTTTTATCCTTTGAAAAATTGAGAGACGTTGTTTAGGAGCATGAGCAACTAAACTCATCTTGTTTTGCCTGCGATCAAGACTTGGTTTTGTTGAAGTGTGAGTTTGGAATTCTAGTTATTTTCTATTATCTACTTCAATTTCTTTGTGCTTTAATTGCTTGTCGTGTTGATTCTACCTTGATTCGCGACCTCGTTAGAATTGCATCATTGCTAGGGTTTTGATTCATACTTTTGTGAACTCTAATCCAAAGTAGCAAATACAATTGAGTGGATCTCATAGAAAAGTTTGATTGTATAAGAAGTTGACTATAGGTTAAATGTTAGTTCTTTAGGAAATTAATATTGCTTATAAGCTTAATATATCTTGAGACTTAGTGCTATTCCTATGATTAAACCTTAATCCGTGTTAAGATTACCTAAGGATAAGGGATTATTAGGACTCATAGGACTAATAATCTATTTAAATCAAGATAAGAGTGGATGATAGAAAATATACAACTAGAAGGAAGAACTATGATCAAGGAGACGAACCAAAGTTGAGAATCGTAGGTGAAACATCTCATTCATCATTGTTTACAACCATCACCATTATTTACCTCTTGAGTTCTTTTCATCTTTACATCTCCACAACCCCTTGTTTACTCTTGTTGGTGATTATAACGCATAAAGTAATGGTAGTTCCCTGTGGATCGACTTCGGACTTACTAGCTATACTAGTTGGTTAGTTTGGATATTCTTTTGATAGGAATCCGACGATTTTGTCCTGTCAGCCAGATACGATTCCTGACTGGTTGGAGCTATTCTTCATGGCTTGTCAGTCTCTTACCTCCACAACGAATGTCAGGAAGGATTCTGCTACGATTGGGTTTGGTGGCCTCATCACTTTGCTTGCTATTGAGTTAGGGATTGTTTTAGATGAGTATGATGCGCTGAGAGGAGGTCATCGGATTGATATCAACCTCCTTAAGCATGAGAGGCTGATGACTGTAGCCGGTGATGGCTACCACTAGTTCTTTGGCAGAGACAAAGCTCACATGATTTATCTTCCTCGTTAGGACCTTCCCACTGGTCTCACCACCGCTCATTTGCTACTTCCTAATGAGCATCCAGGAGCTCGGTTGCCTATAGTTCTGCATCAGCCGCTACAGCAGGAGATACCTAAGAAGGAGTAGGGAGATGACATGGATTATGAATATCCTCTTCATGAGGAGACTACCTACCCGGGCGAGAACTATTATGCTGGTGTGAGTTCATCTCATGGAGGATTCAACGATGAGTTTCCTTCTCAGGCCTATGTCAAGGGTTTCTTCCATCCTATTCAGGACCAGCAGGTAGCTGTAGATGATTCTCAACAACCAGTGCGGTATGCTTTGCAACTACATGTGTATGGATGAGTCCAACGATTGGCGATTCGGTGATGTTGATCAGATGTTCACGTCTGTCAATCAGTGCTTTGGTATTTTCGCTCAACGATTTGATTATCTTGACAGCCAACTGGCTGACATGCGCGATTCTCGGGCTGAGATTAGAGCTGCTCAGGAGGCCCAGAGGATGAGTTTTGATGATCTTTGCTTTATGCTCCGTGGATTGCAGATTCCAGGCTATCCGCCACAGCCATCACATCAGTGAGCACGTTAGTTTCCCCTTCCCTCACCTCGAGTTTATTTGGTTATTTTTGTTGTCTTTTATGTTTCATTGAGGACAATGAAAGATTTAAATGTGGGGGAGGGATTTAGTGCATCTAGTTAGGTCATATTTCAATTTTTGCATGCATTTCATTTTTTTCAATTTTAGTTATGACTTTATTTTTACTTATCCATTAGAAATCAAAGAAAAAATAGAAAAATGTCAAAAATCCCAAAAATACCATGCATTGCATATATGTTGCTATTCAAACACCCACTTTAGTTAGTGAAACTCTACATTTTCTTATGGCATGAACTTGTAAATCCTACGATTAGTTTGAAGGGCTTAGCCTTATTGTTCTAAAATGTTTTCTTATGGAGCATAGGTGGTGATGTAATTGAATATGTATGATCGAGCTTAAGTATGATTGAAATCATACAAAACATGACCCTTGTGGGATTGTTTTAGCCTTATTGGATTCATTTATAATCCTTTTGCTCATATGTGTGATTTACTCTCCTTATGTTTCTACCTCTTGATATTGACTTCATTAGCTATTGTCAAAGCTGACTCACTTGTTTGTTGCTTGCGGAGTTTATGCTTTTATGTTATATATTTGGCTTTAGTTGCTTGTGAGATTTGAGTGAAATAATGTGGCAATGGTTTATAAACTTAGTAACCGGATCTATGCATGAAACCCATGGGTATGATTCGCACAAAACGGTGTTGAACTATCCGCTAAGAAAGGAAGCTTGATCATTGAGTAGCCAGGTTTATTCATGACACCCATGTTTGCAATTCATGTCAAAAGATGTTCAAGTGAACTTTATTCAAGTAAGTCAAGGTATTGATAGACCGGGGTCATTCATGACACCCATGTTTGCGACTCGTGTAAGGAAGACACCAAAGCCGAAAGAAAGCATAGAAAGAAAAAGAAAAAAAATCGAAAAAAATGGAAAAGAAAAAAAAAGTGAATTCTAGAGCCAAATTGTCTATTTTTATTGTTCTTCCGCAAGTAATGGCATTTCAGTGGAGATCTGATTATACTGTGGTCAATTTCTATGAGCTTAGTGCATTGTGGATTGAGTTGAGAGTTGAACTTAAAAGCCTAAACATATGAAAGCATGAGTGAAACACATATTCCTTGTGAGGTTGGATGATGTCTACTTCTATGCTTTAATCGCTAAATCCATACTAGGATGTTTATTCACTTGATTGTGTGCCCCATTTCATGTTGATGTTGCTTTTGATTAAGGCTATTGCATGGATGATGAACTCGTAAGTATGGGTTGCTTTTTATTGTTTGCTCGAAGACTAGCGAAGCTTAAGTGTGGGGGAGTTCGATAATGTGTATTTCGATAGGCATTATAGAGTAGTTTTAGTTGCATTTCATGGTTATTTGGTTATGTTTTAGAGTTAATTTCATATTATGTTCTTTTCGTTGGAAATTTCGGAAACTACGCTATTTCGATTGTTTTATGTAGGTTCGTAGTTCCGGCTTGTGGTTGATTTGGAAGAGTTCTTAATGGAGTGGAGAAGAAGAAGAGAAGAAGAGAAAAGAAGCATTGGAAAGCAAAGGCCAAGAAGAAAAGCACAAGAACATACGGTTCTTAGACAAGTCGCGGCTGCGAGTCACTAGTTGCCGCCGCGAGATCACCCATTCCACCGTGAAGAGATGCCCGCGAGAGGGTTTTCTGAAGCCCACCAGTTGCGGCTGTGAGAGACCTGTCGCGGCGGCGAGTTCGTGCAGAGAACATCAGTTCGAGGGCAAAATTCTATAGAAACTTGCATTCATATGATATTCATGTTCTACCATTTTGTTTCGCCAAAATGAACACAACCACCAAAACAGCAGCAACTTTAAACCACGAAAGCAGCTCAACCAACTCATAAATTAGTTCAATTTACATTAAAAAAAAATTCAAAACAAAGACATCCCAATAACCTTTTGTCCTAATTTCAGAATCAACGTTGAGATTTTAGAGCATGTGCAGTGGTGAGCCCCAACCTCGGGCCCTTAACTTACTTTTTATATGCCACATCAGCTTAAGGGCCTCATTCTAACTTTTAAAATTTTCACCTTCATTCGTGAGCCCAAGTCTTGGGCCCTTAAATTACCTTTTATTATTTTTCCTTTTTATTTACTCAATTTTTTATTATTATTATTAATAATAAAAATATTAAGTAATTAATTTATAATAACATAGCATAAAAATAATAATTTTTTAATGTTTAAAAAGGAAAATATGGGTATTATTCAAATGAATTTTTTTCCAACAAACATATACAAGAAGGGTGTCTATGTGTCGATAAAAATAAATTAAATTCAAAAATAATTTTTTTTAATTTTTTTAAACAAATGAAAAACAACCGAAAATAATTTAAAAGTAAATAAAACATAAGTACGTGGCAGTATGAGCCCTACTTTTGGGGTCTCATATATAACAGACCCAAACAATGAGCTCTTACATTAAAATTTTATTTTCCCCTATTTTTTCCTATGTGGTAACTATTAGAGCCCCAAGGCTCACCATTACACATGCTCTTAGAGCACCTCTCATTTGATAAATGCAAAACTTTCATTCATAAAAGAGGAAATCAAAGTTGAGATTTTAGAACAACTTCACTTCTAAAATCTGGGAGGCGGATAATGCTCAACCTTTATTTATTTTAAAAAAATTGCAGTTTCTTCACAAACTGAGTGTGTACATCAGTTGAGGGGCTTAATAATGCTCATATAGCTTGTGGGGCAATTAACAACTTTGTTATCCTCACAATCTATCAAAATTCAGCAATGATAGCGAATCGAACAAACGAATTTTTTTTCCACACTAACCGCTTTCCTTCATTATATGTGAATGATAGGGTATAAAATCCAACATCTACACATAAACAAAAAAAATGGAATTCAACCAAGAAATAAAAAAGAAGATAGAAACTGGAATTTGTTCCCGAATTAAGTTGCTACTTCTATTGAACTCCTTAATAAAGCTCTTAAAGGCTAAAGGGGCAAAGTACAAACAACTTTTACTGCAATATTTCCATCAGCTGGGCAAAATTTGCAGCCAAAGTTTTTGTATTGAGAGAGTTTTACTGCAACATAAGAAACTTTACATTTGCTAAGATACTGGAAGTTTTTGGGTTGTAGATGCTCTTAAGATTAAACATATTTATAAAGCTAAGAAATCTGAGCTGACAAATGAATTGTTTAACTTAACTGGAAAAAAATAGAACACATTAACTTGCAAGTTCTACAGGTGAACTATCGAAAGGGATGTGATCTTACATTGTGAAAAATGTACAATCTATAGTCTTGAGTCTCAACTTAAATCTCTCAAAATTTGAATATGGTCGTTTGTTCTCACTACTTTACAAAGTGTGTTTACATGCTCAACAATCCTCCAAGCGTCTTTCTATGCATTCTTATGCAGACACTCTCAAACCCAAGATGATGCAACAAAGCAGGACAAGGCTTTTTAACTCCAAGAAGGGATTTCCAGTTCAAACCTGAGCCTTCAGAAAGTTCTGAGTAGGGTTTTGAGTTCTTCATTGGTCATGTTGTTCATCCAAGTTTTGATTTTGGGTTGGAGCTTCAGTTGGAGAGTCGGGCTGGTATGGTACGGAACCCCTCCCCTGAAAACTGGTCTCATGAATTTGTCATCAAATTTCCTCCATAGTTAGTGTGCAGTCCATGTAGGGTACCTCATTAGCAACCTCAAGCTCCGGTCATTAGGTCTTGGATTGTTGTTTTCATTGTTGTTATTGTTGTTGCCGTCATCTCCATTTTCCATGAAAAAAAGCATGAGGCCGTCGAGGCTCGCAAAATCAGTGGCATCTGAAATTGCTGGCACATTACGTCCCAACAAAGCTTCAATAAAAGGCTTTGTTATTGAACCGAACACCTGCCATTCACAAGTTTAGGATACTTGGATTGAAGCAAACTTCAGAAAAAAAAAATGGCATTAACTTCCTATCTAGTGTTCCATTTGGATGGGAATGAAGAGACCTACCACAATGTTGAACAAAACAACTATTATGGTAGTTGTTATCATCAGGGAATTCTCTTTCACCATTGATTCGTCAAAATCTGAAAACTGCAACAGTCCATTGCAAATTTTAGTAAAACATCCACACCTAAGATGCTTGGTACCCAAGTTTTTATTTTTAAAAAAATGGAGGGGGCAGATCCTTTACATCAAAAAAAGACTTTGACGGTTAAGATCTATCCAAATGCACCCTGCAGTACTGCATCTTAGCCAATTCCTAATGTATTGTGTCTAATTTCTGAGAAAGAAAATGTATTGTAATTTACCTGATTTTAAGAAAAGGGCACAGTAACTGCACCTCTCATCAACCCCGCCCACCGTATGATCCACCATATGATGAACTGCACTTGCAAACATTTAGCAGTTGGTTAAAGGGGACCGAGGATAAGTAAATCTTAAAGGCTAAAGGGGCAAAGTACAAACAACTTTGCTCCCTACCAAAAAGAAAAACACAAACACCTTTGATAATTACATACAATAATCAAAATTCAGCAATTTCATGAAATGGAAAAACACATTTGAAAAGACTCGTAGTGACAGGAAGATACGTTTTCAGCAGCTCGAGCTCGTACGAAGTTAACAACGGATGGTGGTGGATGTGCATCATCAGTGTTTCTTTACGTGAGATCCAAGCACCAGATCTAAAATCCATTCAAAACACATAGATGCCTTGGCTTGTCCAGTGGCTCTATATCAACTTCCTTGGTCTCATTTCCGTTCATGTTTGAGCTGAAATTCTCGAGATAAAACTGTAACAGGGATGTGTGACCTTCTCGAATCTCAAGGATGTCAATCTGAAGCACAACACTTCCCTTGGTGTGTCGGACCTGTTGTTGGCTTGTTACTGATTGTCCATGAATTCCTTCATCTAAAGAATGAGATTGCACTACTTACGTAGACATCGGATGCATTATGCAAAGCACTCCTTCATGGTGGTTGGGGGATCCAAAGTTGAAATTGCTTCTAAGGCTGATATATGCTTGAAAGAAATTGGTAATGGGAGGACCCGAGGAAGGCGATCAACATTATCACAAAAATAATAATTAATTAAGTAAATAAATATACATGCTAATCAATAAATTAAAATAGCTCTTTCATCACAAAAAGGAGAGAAATAATATACTCAATCAACCAACTCACCTAAAATGCCTCATCCATAAATTACAAGAGAACAAATAACGGATCAGATCAGCTAATCAGTTAAACCTTGCCATTAAATTGGATTTAATGCATCTTCTGTCTTCTGGTTTTCACAAGCTAGACATACTCAAGTAAATTTCACCACAGAATTTGGTTCTTCTTTTTACTCCATCCAAGTTGCAAGCCTCAATAACCTTAATCCTAAATCAGTAGAAATCAACATAAAGAGTTGTATTGCTTACAAGGTACAACCAAAATAGATTTTTCAAGTACCAAAATTATACTTGTACCAATCTACCAAGACAAATTTACACTAATAATAACTAAATTAATATAGTAAGGAATTAAACATGGATAAATTTTCAAAACTGAATACTCCAACCCTAACTTCACCACATTTTCATAAAAAGTTACATTAAACAGGGAAATTGAACACATTTTGAGTTAGAAACTGACCTTTACTAGTGGAAATCAACCCCAAAGAGTCGAATTAATTACAGCCGCCAAACACACTTTGTGATCATCAAGCTTCTGCAGGAGAGGACAAGAACGAACTGAAGGGGACATGTGAAGGCGAAGCAGAAACCTGGCAGTGACGGACCGCATAAAACTTCGATAAAAATTGATGCTTATTTCATGAATCGCAATTCGCAACTGAAGTGGCTCCACCATTGATCAAACAAAACACATAAATCACAATTGATCAACATGAAAAGAGCATCAACATATCTAAAAATTCAGATTTTCTAGTTTCTCTATTCCAGATTTAGTAAATAGACTTAATTTTTCAGATTTTCAAATTCGGATGACAAAAGGTAGTGTTTAAGAAGTACTCACCTGAGAGAGTCTCTCTTTAGCCCTATTGTTTGCAAATCTCTAAACTATGCTCCACCCTTGCAAGATCTCCAATGACAACATTAAATATTGCATCTAATCTAATTTATCTATCAAGTAAGAATAATGTGCTAGAGAGAAAGGTTAAAAAACGAATATGCAAATCACTCAGGATATCAAAGCTCTCCATAGTAAGGTGAGTAAATCTCCATTCCAAATAGGTTGATTGTAGGCATTATGCTTGGTAGGAATGGCCACTCTGCTCTGCTAACAACATGAAAAAAAACCCAACATTAACACTAACATCTCCTTCATCTACCAATCAAAAGACACTTTAGTTTAGCAAAGAAAGATTAAACCCAAAAACCTAAATTAGAAGGCATTTTTGTGGTCAAATTGGATCTAAAATCCCAAAATTGAATCCCCTAAACCCTTACTTTTGACAAAATTGATAGTTTCAAATCAAACACATATATAGATGGAGTTCTAGTGGATTTAGAGGAAATTCATCAATCCTCAAACAACTAAAAATAATCACTTATTCGGACTCAACCCAACCAAATCAAGGCAAGGTCTCAAGAAATAAACCTCAAAATCATGAATTCAAGGGAAATTTATCAATCCTCAAACATTTAACACCAATAACTTATTGAGACTCATGAACCCCAATACTTAACGGAAAAGCTAAATACATCTCTAATTTTTACTGGATACACCGCTAATCTTCGCATCAAGCTGCGGAGCTCGCCTTGCGTCAGACCAAACACGCCCTAATATCCACCCGCCAAACATTCCGCGACGGAATGCGAAACAGGAGATGCGAATGAATGTGGAATATCTGGGAATGAAACCAAACGCGGCATAAGGGAATACGAATGGACTCCGCATCGAGTTGCGTAATATGGTGTATTTGAAATTCAAAACCAGTTGCGCATTGGGGTGAGGAGAACGGGGTGTATGAAGTACGATTCGTAACCGCAATCGGTGGTACGACTTTTGAACTCCGATTTCGAAAGCGACGACGGTTTGTGATTCAGACAGGCGGAGAAGAGAATGGCGGCTGAAGGGCGCGGCGGAAAGAGGGATACAGGAGGCGAGGGCGGCGGTGGAGGGCCGGCCGGTACGCCTGTGGTGCTGGTAGCCGGTAATGAGCCGATGGTGGAGGAAATCTTTGATTCGTTGGGCTGGAGAGACAGGGAGAGGGCGGCGATGGAGGCGGCGGAGCAGGTGAGGATGATGTTGCCGGGGCAATTAGAGGTCAAGAGCGAGAGGCGGGCGCTGCTAACGCAATTAGGTGGCGAGAATTTGGTCGGTGATTGGGGCCGGGGTGGAGAGGGCGGAGAAGGGATTCGGCCGGGGGTCCGGGAGGTGTCAATTGAGACGGCGTGTGCGGTGATACAACAGGAGGAGGAGGAAGATGCAGCTCTGAGCAGGGCAGCGGAGGAGGAAAGGGCGGCGGAGGAAGAAAGGGCTCGGGAGAGGGCAGTGGATGAGGAAAGGGTCACGACGGATGCGGCGGCTGTGGCAGCGGCGGAGGCGGATAGGGTTACAGCGATGGCGGAGGAGGCAGCGAGGGAGGCGGCGGCGGCGGAGGCGGACAGGGTTGCGGCAGAGGAGACAGCGAGGGTGGCCGCCCCGGAGGCGGCGAGGGATTCAGCGGAGGAGGCAGCGAGGACGATGGCGGCGAGGGCGGCACCGACAGAAGGGATAGAGTGTTGCGCCCGCGACCAAGAAAAGCATTATTGGCGGAGGTAAGTATTGCATTGATGATTCTTTTTAGTTTTCATTGCCCTTCCTTTATGCCTAAGTTTGAGTGTTAAGTAAAGCGTAATTGTGAGAAAAAAATCTGTTAGTATGTGTGACCTTAAGTACCAAATAGAGGAAGAAAGAGCAGAATATGGTAAATATAATGGTCGAAAAATAGAGAATTAAAATAATTGTTAGAAATTAGAGACACGTACATTATAAGTATATAAAGTTGAGCTGTAATTACATATGCGTAACAGAAAACAGAGAATTCGATGACAAAATGGAGAGTACAAATACATTACAAATGTGGAAAAAGAGTGAAATATACATTATAAGTAGAACACTTTGAATAATAAAAAATAATTATAAACAATGAGAACGATTAAAATGACAGGAGAGGGACAAGTTCGTAGCGGAGTTGCAGGAAAGCCGTAAGCGTGGGCTTGAGGGTGCCGGAGAAGGAGATCGGACTAGTGGACGGATTGTTTCACCCTCAGCGCGTGGGAAGTTTGAGAAGAAGGTGAAGAGAGTTGTTGCAGTGACGAAAGCTGTAGCAGTGGTGGAGACGGAGATGGTGGACGTGGAGTTGCCTGCGGATGGTGACCAACCCGACCCTGCATGAGTGGGAGAGTTACAAGCTTGTATGAGGAGTCCTGAAGCGCGGGGGCCAAACCTAGAGATGATGTTGCCGATGGAGCCTCCTCCATGGGCGCCGCCGTCGATGAGAGCGCGCGGAAGAGGTTGGGTGGATTAAAGGGGCCTACCGCGAGGCGGTGATGATCGTGCGGAGAGGTCCCCTGAAGTGGGTTCTGTGTGCGGATCTGCATCAGAAGCGAGGACGTCTGCGTCTGTTGCGAGGGAGGGTGCGGTTCTGGAGGAGTACCATGCTCCCCACGATCAGGGTGCTCCCCATGAGCAGGATGCTCAGCAGGAGCCGGATGGCCCGCAAGATCAGCATGACAGCGATGGTGGTGACCAGGGTGGTGAGCAGGGTGGAGCCAGTTCGTCTGAGGAAGATGACCCCGATGAGGTGTTTGGCGGGGGGCCGGAAGATAAGTCGTTGTTGTTGAGCTTTGGCGCTCATGTGGCACGGAGCATTTGGGCGGCTCCGGACGACCCGCCGGTACTGTTGGACGTGCATAGGCGGGGTAAGACGATTAGTTGGTTGCGGCAGGCCTTGGAGCGCGGAAGGGAGACCTGGGTTCTCTTAGTCACGCAGAGCGGGCTGGTGGGGTTGTTGGATCTGAGTTGGAGCCACGTCGACCATGGACTGTGTCAGATTTTCATGGAGCGGTGGCAGCCGGAGACGAACTCGTTTCACTTCAAGTGGGGTGAGATGACGATTACTTTGCACGATGTGCAGTTGTTGTTTGGGCTGGCTATAGAGGGTGCGCAGGTGATGATGGACGTAGACATGTTGAGGGTCGCTGAGTGGGTGGTGGAGAGCTTTGGGGTGGCCGCTGCATCAAGTGAACAAGTGGAGGACGACGGGTGGGATCCCACAGTCACAGTTGAAGGCGAAGATAGCAGCGTACTTTTGTATGGACTGTATATTGTTTTTATGTCTCAGTAGTAATGTTATTTTATGTCTTTAGGTACGGTATGCATAACAACATTGGGAAACGCCTTTAGAATTTCCATTAGATTTTGTAATTTACATTCGATATGACGTGTGTACAACGACATTGTAAGAATTGACATGAAATTCACTAAATAACAAATTAGTTAGTATGGGAACTCTTTTACGTCTATCGCACGAATTATGTGGCATTATCGAGGGAAGACGAGCAATTCGTCGTAGATACGTTCATGCGAGTGACCAAGAACTGCTACGCAGTTTTCTGACGTTACATGCACAATCGACGAATAGGCAATGCCAATTTGGTAGTTGTTCATCAGACATCATTGTCGGTACATGTTGGTCCGTACCACGACAGACTGGCGGTGTGTTGATGTCTACTAAAATAGCCATGTTGAAATGCACAGTTTAGCTTCATATTCTATACACTTTGCATATTTCGGGTTGGGAATATGTCGAATTTATGTAGTATATGCTTATTTGCCAAAAATAGAGATCTACATAAGTTTCTGTTTAATATTGCAGAATATGGAGCCATTTCGGGAGAAAACCAAGAAGCAAAGACGGAGGCTGAAGATTACTTGATATCGACTTCATTTCGTCGATATCGACAAACAATGTTCGGACACACCCTGATCGAGGAGCACCATGTTGAGAAGCCGAGGAACAAAGCAACCCGACTCCATGACACTCCTCGATATCGAGTTACTTATTCGATATCGACAAAGCCTTGAAGACCAGCCTGGAGTCGACGAAGAAACCTGATCGAGGAGCCGCGGAGAGCTACTCGACTTGACCAGACAACCGATGCTGAGCATAAAGTTTTCCAAAAAGAGCTTAAGAATTTAGGATCACGGTCAGAAACTATAGACAATGGCAATCCATGTAAGCGAACAACATCTTTGAAGAATAAATGAGCAACATGAATAGCATCATCAGTTTTATGACAAGGTATAAAATGAGCCATTTTGGAAAATCTGTCTACAACAACAAATATGGAATCATGACCCTTAGAAGTTCTAGGCAATCCTACAATAAAATCCATAGAAACATCTTCCCAGGGTGCATTAGCAATTGGCAAAGGTTGGTATAGACCATTAGCATTGGATTTCGATTTGGCTTTAGCACATGTAACACAACTTTTGACAAATCTCAGCACATAATTAGACATTTTAGGCCAAAAGTAATGTTCCTTTAGTCCAGCTAGTGTTTTTTCGAAACCCCCATGTCCCCTAGATTCATGTATTTCTTGGGTTAACAATCGGCGAATAGAAGAAGATGGGATACAAAGCTTGCCCATCTTGAACAAATACCCATTATCAACAAAAAATGAATCTACTTCACCTTTTGACACACATTGAGCATATATAGTTTTAAAGAAACTATCAGAAGCATACAGTTCCTTTATTAATGCAAAACCCAAAACATGTGCATCCATATGGTTTAAGAGGACATACCTTCGTGATAGCGCGTCAGCTACCACATTATCCTTTCCCTTTTTGTGGTGAACCACATAGGAAAAGGTCTCTATGAACTCCACCCATCGAGCAAGTCGCCTGCTGAGCACTGCTTGTCCTTTGAGATACTTTAGAGCTTCATGATCCGAATGAATCACAAACTCCTTAGGCCAGAGATAATGTTGCCAAGTCTGTAAGCAGCGAACCAGTGGGCTTCAGATCAAGAACCACACCGTATATTTGCTCCGATCTTGCAATGCTCTTTGATATCTCCTGATTTGGAACAATTCAAACAAGTGATTAGAATTCTGATTTAGCGACAGAATTATACTTAGCAAAATTCAGCAACTTGAGAACAAGTAATAGCGACAGAAAGAGAGAAGCGCGGGACTGGGTTGCGCGGAAGTCGGGAACGTCAGGCGCTGGACTTCGCTGGGCACACAGGCTTTCAAGCCTCAGGGTGTGCGCGGGATCCGGACACGCGGAAACAGGAGCACCCGCTGGAGCGGAAGTGCTAGCGAGAGAGAACACGGGAGCGAGGGAGCGCTGGTCGCTGGTGACACCGAAGCCAACGCGCAAGGGCGAGCGCGCGGGAGCGAGAACGCCTGGGCTGTTCCGCGCTCGCTGGGAGCGGGTCTGGTCGCGAGAGACGCCAAGCTCGGCTTTCTTCTTCCAGCGACAGGTTTGGTTTGGGGTGAGGTGTTGGTTTTAGGGTTGTTGAATTAGAACAAGGTGATGGTGATAATTTGTGGTTGCCGAAAATAATAAGAACACAAGTGCTTTGGGGATTGATAATCGAAGAACCCTTGATCCGTTAAGGGTTTCTTCAATTCTATTTCAATCTGCTTAATTTCAAAGTGCATAACATGAATTTATAGTAAACTAATGAGAAATCTAACCAATCCTTCCTTGCAAAGGAAAGGGGTTTGGATAGATTAATTCTATCTAATGATAAGTGAAATAACTTTAAGATAAATAAAACCTAAGAAGATAGATATTTAATAACTTGGTGGGTAAGTAATATATCTAGAAGAGATATAATTAATTTCCACCTTATTTATCTAATTTGCATAAAATAACAAACTAATGACTAATATGGAACTCGGCCCATCCATTAAGCCCACTCGGCCAAGGCCCATTCGGCCATGTCTTGATCAAGGCGGGTGTAGCCGAGTCTTCATGAGCTCCGAGTGTGGACGCAAGCTCACTTCTTGTGCTGGCGGTGTAACCTTGAGCCAAGTGATCCAGGGTGGCCTGAACCCTTGCTCTAAAGTTCCATGGTGACGGACAAGAAAGACCTTGGTTGCATTTTGAATCTTCTTGGCCCTTGAACGAGTGACAGGGCCATCAAATGGAACCTTCATGTTGTCCTCAATGTCACCAGGAGTCATCGATAATTGAGCGGCATCAGTAAGGGTCCGTCGAATACATTGCCTGATCGATGGATGTTTCGCATCGATCCACTACTCAATACGTTTTGTATCTCCCACCACAAAACGACATGCTTCGCATCATCCGCTATGAAACGGCCCTTGATCGATGTATCTTCCACGCATCCACTTTCCCGCTACGAAAAAAGGTAATCACTTACGCAATATGATGTGGAGTTACGCATAACACTGCGGATCAGATGTCATGGCTGGTCGATGGATGCATGCCCTGTCCCACAGTTCAGGCCAGTGGGTAAGTCACGCGTCCGTACTGCTACGCAATACATTGCGGAGCAACTCACGTGTTCCCCCCGATTGTTGCATGCATGCACTGTTTGAGATCCGCAAAACGGTGCGGAGCTACCCCTGTGCTTGCCCCCCATTTCCATGCATGCCCTGTCCCGGTTCAAGCCGTTGGGGAGTGTGCCTTGTCCCGGTTCCGTTGTACACAAAATAGCAAACGGTGGTCGACAAGTAAGTGCCGAAGCCGCCGATGTATACCGTGTACGGTTCCGCAGCGAAATACGTCAAGTTCCGCAATAACATGCGGAGTCTTAAATAAATATACTGCGAAACTATCTGCATTGAATACGTGGTTACGTTTCATAATTACATTAGATCGAGCATACCGCAGTGATTGCGACATATTGCGTCTCGCCAGTAAATGGTATTTGGGAAGTAGTCGTTATAATCGATGATGTACTGGGTTGGGACAATGAGAATTGAAACAACACATACCACAAAATGATGTACATTACAACGACTGAAATATAAACGACTACAATATAATACACCCGCATTGTAAACGTTACTTGGTTACGTTTCATACTTAGAGTAAATCGACCGTTTCGCAGCAGTTTCGAACCACCATGTCGGGCTGAGAGTCAATGGTTACACAAGTGATCCGAGACATTCTGAGATAATGGATCCAAGAATGCAAAGCGACGGTTTCTTTTTGTCACCATGAAGTCAAAGTGCTTCCATGATCTTCACACCTGGTTGCTGGGCTTTGGAAATGTGGCGAGCATTGTGATTGAAAGAATGATAGTATGAAAATGATTGCGTGTGTAAGTGCCTAGCAAGCAAGTGACCGTATTTATACGCAGCTACACAACAGTGGTGGGCAGGTAAAATCCGCATTAACAAGCGGAAAGGAAACGCAGGTAACTGCGAAACGATCCACATTAAACCGCGCAATATATATCCGCATGTAGTTGCGGAACTCGGACGTCTATAAAGGCAGTGGATGGGGATGCTGGACCTCATAAGCATATAGTGGAATGGTCTCATTCCCATACACCGATGCTTTACAAACCTTATGTCTCCCGTATGAAATAAACACTTTAAAGATTAGGGAAGTACTTTGATTTTAGATATGCGGCGCGGAGTGGACAAGTTGCGGAGGGGGAGTGAAGAGGTTGCGGAGGGGAGCGGACAGGTGGGGGTGCCTGCTGGCTCTTAGACTAGCTTCGTCCCTCCGGCCACGACATGTAAGCGGCCCGGATGAGCTTCGTCCCTCCGGCTAGGGTGTCTCCTCTCCTCCGTCTCGTCTCGAGTCCTCTCTCTTCAGATCTGCCACCTCGAGCCTCCCTCGCTTAAGATCTGACGGTCGTGGCCGCCCTCGCTCGAATTGTAACAAGGCCTTTTCTTTGATTGGATCTTGGCTTAAAATTTAAGATTAAGCATATCTTGTTTATGGAGTTTTGTTTTCTATCGATGTAGTTTGATTTGATGATAGGTGATATTACACAATTGTTCGGACTATGTTCATTTCGAAGAAATTGAAGAAATAGCAATCACAGTTGAAGCCAGAGTTCACCGAAAATTTTCATTATACAATCGGTTTTAAAATATTAATAATTCAACTGGGCTTCAGCTTACCAATCAATTTACCAAACTAATCCTGAAACTCTAATAAATTAGTAAATTAAACACAACTCCCAACTCTACGGCCTCTAAATGCCGGCTTCGCGCCGATTTGCGTAACTGTACGGGGTACACAATTCCCAGCGGCCTTAACTGGGACAGGGTATGCAGCCACGCATCGAAAAACATCGCAATTGAACCAAAATCAAGTACATGTAAGCGTGAAATTACACCTATCAAAGAACGAAATCAGCTACGCAATCGGATGCGGATATAACCGCAGTTTGTGGCGGATGTCTTCGCATGTACATGTAAGCGTGCAGATGCGTAACTCTAGGGAGGACACTATGTTTCAATGTTTGTGTGGTTGCAATATGTTTCCTATGTGCAGTTAGTTGATTACAAAATATCTCCTTTTAGACTGCTACATTGGCCACTTCCAGTGCTACATGTGAGAAGGGAAAAACAATAACAGAAAAAATCACAGAATGACCACTTCATATGTGTAGATGTCTCTTTTTTCTTAGTAAAGTTAGGTCATTGGTTGGAACATTGGGTTCGAACCTCTATTCTCATTTGCTTAGTAAACCTAGGTCTTGTGTTCGAACATTGGCTTTGATAGGGTTAGAGTGACCACCTTCACTCACGAGTCGGCCATGACGGGATTGACGCAGAGCAGAAAACTTGACCCTCTCGATGTGGCTGTGGAATTCCATGAGTCTGCCCTACCAGTCCATGATCGAGTCGATCATGTTGGGATTGATGCAGTGCGTGCGGCTCTCTCGCCGTGGATATGGAGATCCACGAGTCTGGCCTCCACTTCCTCTTATGATATTGCGGATCATTGCGGAGGCAAACGGCGCAGGCTGGAGAGAGTGTTGGGCCCCTCCGTGAACGGCTCGTCCCGTCATTTACATCGAGTGTTTTGCACGAAACCCTAACCAAATCCCAAATAAACAATTGTCTTCAAAGTGCTTTCATGACCCTTACATAACTTATATTTGGGGGAGTACACTCCCTGTTGAACCCTTGAAAATAACCCATTGGCACGAACATGTTCCGAACCTATGATATCGACAATGGCTCAGTGCTTCACTACACAATCGTCGGGTATTTATAATGGGGGAGCAATAGTTCGGTAACTCTGAGTATTTGCGGAAACAACCGCAAGTAGATGCGTAGCAATACGCATATACATGCGTATTGTTCCGCGCTATGTTGCGTACATATAGCAGCCGACCCCGTTCACCTGACACCGCCGATAACTAGCTCTCTGATGCAAGCGTGCACTGGCCCGGTTAAGGTAGAGCGCGGTGAGCTACGCATGCAGCTGCATATCTACGGAGCTAAAGTCCGACCCAAGCGTGCAGTTGGCCGGGGACAGTCCCGTCAGATTTGTGTCGGGGGTTCAGGTTGGTGAGCTACGCTCAGCTGCGTATCTAGTGAGATAAACCCCAACACACTCGTGCACTGGCATGGGTCAGGCCCGTCAGATTTGTGTCGGGGGTTGAGGTTGGTTAGGTACGCATGCAGCTGCGTATCTAGTGAGATAAACTCCGACACAATCGTGCACTGGCCCGGGACAGGCCAGTCAGATATGTGTCAGGGGTTGCAAATATTCGCAGTTTGTTGGCCTACACATGATGCTGCGTATCTATTCAGATAAACTCCGCCACAAGCGTCTAGATGCGTAACATTTCCTCATGAAATTGAGATAAACTTCTACACGTCTGGATACGTATCAGTTCCGCATTAAATTGCGTAGCGATAAAACATGATGTATGACGTTGTATTGTAACCTATTGTCTAATGTCACAATATAACACAATCTCATTAACGAGTGAAATCATTACAATAATTGGCTGTCAAAATAAGCCTCTGTAATAATAACAACGACAAACAATTGTTTCGTCTGACGACCTACAAACAGAAATACATTTTGATTGGGGTTGTCGACATGGATGCTGAAGCCGGAACGAGTTCGCGACAAAGGGCTTCCATGATCCTTGCAACAGTTGTAAATGGGGAATAAAATCAAGTGACGAATGACTGAGTAACAACATAGACTTGAATTTTATGTCACCTACAATTCCGAAACTAACTTCGTCCGTTACCCTTAAATATGCAGGGGAGACCTGCGGCACCTACAACTCCGCATGTCACTTCGGTGTGGTCCGCATGACAGTGCGGTTATCTACGCATTTCTATGCGTTGATTTACATGATATGTTGCGGAACCATCATCAAGGGGAACTACCCAGTATCCGGTATGCACTGCAACAGCAAATAATGACGACATCCTTGTTGATGGGTGGAAGGGCCAATCCATCACGCTAACATAGGTTGATGTGGTATCCGCAAGGACGGTCAGAGCCAACCGCCACAAGGTTCGGAGCCATCCGCAACAAGGTGCGGAGCCATCCACAACTAGGTGCGGAGGCATCTGCACCCTGGGGCAGACCGTAGCTCGTTCGTTGGTAGGCGTCATTTCACCCTATAAATAGAGTCGGTCGTGCTCCGGAAGTTCCACCCATTTCTGGCAATGATTTTTTTGATACTCGTTCGAAATGGGGCTACTAAACCTCATAAGCATATAGTGGAATGGTCTAATTTCCATACAGCGATGCTTTACAAACCTTATATCTCCCATATGAAATAAACACTTTAAAGATCAGGGAAGTACTTCGATTTTAGATACGCGGAGCGGAGTGGACAGGTTGCGGAGGGGGAGTGGACAGGTTGCAGAGGGGAGCCGACAGGTGGGGTGTGTGCTGGCTATTAGACTAGCTTTGTCCCTCTGGCCACGACATGTAAGCGGCCCGGACGAGCTTCGTCCCTCCGGCCACGACATGTAAGCGGCAAAGCGGGTGTCTCCTCTCCTCCATCTCGTCTCAAGTCCTCTCTCTTAAGATCTGTCACCTCGAGCCTCCATATGTGTCACCTCGAGCCTCACTTAATATCTAACGCTCGCGGTCGCCCTCGCTCGAAGCTCTCCTCTAAAATATTACCCCAATCCCCTCCACAATTGTAACAAGGCCTTTTCTTTGATTGAATCTTGGCTTAAAATTGTTAAAGTTAAGCATATCTTGTTTATGGAGTTTTGTTTTCTATCGATGTAGTTTGATTTGATAACAGTAGATATGATACACCTGTTCGGACTTTGGTCATTTCGAAGAAATTGAAGAAATCGCAATGACAATTGAAGCCAGAGTTCACCGAAAATTTTAATTATTCAATCGGTTTTAAAATTTTAATTATTCAATCGGGCTTCAGCTTTCCAATAAATTTACCAAACTAACCCTGAATCTCTACTAAATGAGTAAACTAAACACTATTCCCAACTCCATGTTCTCTAATTGCCGGCATCGCACCGTTTTACGTAATTGTACGGGGGAAACAATTCACAGCGGCCTGAACTGGGACAGGGTATGCAGACACGCATCGAAAAACATCACAATTGAACCAAAATCAAGTACAACAAGAATAGGGTGAAATTACTCCTATGAAAGAACGATATAAGCTACGCAAATGAATGCGGATATAACCGCAGTTTGACGCGGATGTCTCCGCATGTACTTGCGAAACATGAACCGCTACGCATTCGAGGAGAGGCGGAAGGTTATGCGGAATTCGTGTGTTTTGGTGTTTCTAATCAGGCCGTTGGGGAGTGTGCCCTGTCCCTGTTCCGTTGTACACAAAATACCATACGGTGGTTGGCAGGTAAGCGCCGAAGCCGCCGATGTATACCGTGTACGGTTCCGCGGCGAAATGTGTCATGTTCCGCAATAACATGCGGACCCGAAAGTAAATATACTGCGAAACTATCCATATTGAATACGTGGTTACGTTCGATACTGACATTAGATTGAGCATACCGCAGTGATTGCGACATATTGCATCTCGCCAGCGCACAATATTTTGGAAGTAGTCGTTATAATCGATTATGTGTTGAGTTGTGACAATGAGAATTGAAACAAAAAATACCACAAAATGATGTCAATTCCAACGATTACAATTTAAACGACTACAATATAATACACACCTATTTTAAATGTTACTTGGTTACGTTTCATACTTAGATGAAATCGAGCGTTTCGCAGTAGTTTGGAACCACCATGTCGGGCTGAGAGTCAATGGTTACACAAGTGATCCGAGATATTCTGAGATGATGGATCCAAGAATGCAAACCGACGGTTTCCTTTTGTCACCATAAAGTCAAAGTGCTTCCATGATCTTCACATCGAGTTGTTGGACTTTACAAATGTGGCGAGCATTTAGATTGAAAGAATGATAGTATGGAAACGATTGCGTGTGTAAGTGTTTAGAAAGCCAAGTGACCGTATTTATAGGTAGCTACACAACAGTGGTGGGTAGGTAAGTTCTGTGGCGGCTTCAGCGCTATATGTGGTAAATTCCGCATTAGCATGCGGATTGAAACGCAGACAACCGCGAAATGAACCGCATTAAATTGCGCAATGTATATCCGCATGTAGTTGCGGAACTCAGACGTCTATAAAAGGCAGCGGATGGGGATGCTCCACCTCATAAGCATTTAATAAAATGGTCTAATTCCCATACAACGATGCTTTACAAACCTTATATCTCCCATATAAAATAAACACTTTAAAGATCATGGAAGTACTTTGATTTTAGATATGCGGGGCGGAGTGGACAGGTTGCGGAGGGGGAGTGGACAGGTTGCGGAGGGGAGCGGACAGGTGGGGTATCTGTAAGGTACAGTTGGCGTTTTCCTAATCTAGTAACTTGGGAAATACCACCTGAGCCAATTCAGTATCCTGCTCGGGTGTCTCCTCTCCTCCGTCTCGTCTCGAGTTCTCTCTCTCCTCAGATCTGTCATTTCGAGCCTCGCCTAAGATCTGTCGCTCGCGGTCGCCCTCGCTCGAAGCTCGCTTTAGATCTGTCCTCTCGAGCATCGCTTAAGATCTTACACTCGCGGTCGCCCTCGCTCGAAGCTCTCCTCTAAAATATTACCCCATTGCCCTCCACAATTGAAACAAGGCCTTTTTTTTTCTTTGATTGGATGTTGGCTTAAAATTGAAGATGAAGCATATCTTGTTGATGGAGTTTTGTTTTCTATCGATTTAGGTTGATTGGATGACAGTAGATGTATACGTCTTTGTGAGATGCGTCGTTAAAATTATATGGAGTGTAAATTGTTTTTATGTTTCAGTCGTAATGTTCCGTAATTGTTTTAATGTAATGTACACGTATTTGTGATATGCGTCTTTATTCTCCTGTCATCGAGCAAGTATTTCATTTCGATGAAAGTCAGATTGTGGTATTGTTTCAAGAGAATATCCCCTTTTAGACTGCCACATTGGCCACTTACAGTGCTACATGTGAGAATAGAAACAATGACAGAAAAAATTACAGAATGACCACTTCATATGTGTAGATTTCTGTTTTTGCTTAGTAAAGTAAGGTCGTGGGTTCGAACATTGGGTTCGAACCTCTATTCTCACATTTGCTTAGTAAACCTAGGTCTTGGGTTCGAACGTTGGCATGGATAGAGTTCGAGTGACCACATTCACTCGCGAGTCGGCCATGACGGGATTGACGTAGAGCAGACAACTTGACCCACTTGAGGTGGCCGTGGAATTCCATGAGTTCGCCCTACCAGTCCATGATCGAGTCGATCATATTCGGATTGATGTAGTGTCTGCGGCTCTCTCGCCGTGGATATGGAGATCCACGAATCAGCCCTCCACTTCCCCTTTTGATATTGCGGATCATTGCGGAGGCAAACGACGCAGGCTCGAGAGAGTGTTGGGCCCCTCCGTGAACGTCTCGTCTCGTCATTTCCATGGAGTGTGTTGAACGAAACCCTAACCAAATGCAAAACAAACAATTGTCTTCAAAGTGCTTCCATGACCCTTACATAACTTATATTTGGGTATTACACTCCCTGTTGAACCCTTGAAAATAACCCATTGGCCTGAACATGTTCCAAACCTATGATACCGACAATGGCTTAGTGCTTCACAACACAATCGTCGGGTATTTATAACGGGGGAGCAATATTTCGGTAACCCTGACTATGTGCGGATACAACCACAAGTGGGTGCGTAGCCATACGCATAAACATGTGTGTCAATCCGCGATATATTGCGTACATATAGCAACCTTGCCCGTTCATCGGACATTGCCGAGAGCTAGCTCTCTGATGCAAGCGTGCACTGGCCCGGTTAAGTTAGCGGGCGGTGAACTATGCATGAGGTTGCATATCTACTAAGATAAAGTCCGACAAACGGTTCCAGTGGCCCGGGTCAGGCCCGTCAGATTTGTGTCGAGGGTTCAGGTTGGTGAGCTACGCATGAAGCTGCGTATCGAGTGAGATAAACCCCGACACAATCGTGCACTGGCACGGGTAAGTGCGGTCAGATTTCTGCCGGGGGTTCAGGTTGGTGAGGTACGCATGAAGCTGCATACCTAGTGAGATAAACTCGGGCACAATCGTGCGCTAGCCCAGTTCAGGCCAGTTAGATTTGTGTCGGTAGTTGCAAATATTCGCAGGTTGGGGAGATACGCATGTTGCTGCGTAAATATTCCCAGGTTGGTGCGTATATTTAGGCATGGCTGTCAGGAACCGTCCCCTACGTTTCGTCCCGTATACTATTTCGCTGCATGCATGTACGGTCCGAAGGTCCAAGCTACACGTCTGGATGCGTAAAATTTCCGCATTACATTGCGTAGCGACAACACAAAATGGTTACCACCAATGGGGAGTTGTATATAAAAACCACAACTGACATAACATAGTGTTGAACATGTAACGTAGGGAACACACATGATGTATGACGTTGTATTGTACCATATTGCCTGATGTCACAATATAACACAATCTCATTAACGAGTGAAATCATTACAATATTTGCCTGTAAAAATAAGGCTCTGTAACAATAACAACAAGCAACAATTGTTTAGCCTGGCGACCTACAAGCGGAAATACATTCTGATTGGGGTTGTCGCCATGGATGTTGTAAGCCGGAACGAGTTCGCGACAAAGTGCTTCCATGACCCTTACAACAGTTGCAAATGGGGAATAAAAACAACTGACGAATGACTGAATAACAACATTGACTTCAATTTTATGTCACCTATAATTCTGAAACTAACTTCGTCCGTCACCCTTATATATGCAGGGGAGACCTGCGACACCTACAACTCTGCATGGCATTTCGGTGGGGTCCGCATTACATTGCGGTTATCTACGCATTTCTATGCGTTGATTTACGCGATTTGTTGCGGAACAATTATCAATGCGGAGGCATCCGCAAATAGGTGCGGAGGCATCCGCACCCTGGGCCTTACCGTAGCGCGTTCGTAGGTAGGCGTCATTTCACCCTATAACTGTACAGGGACACAATTCCCAACGGCCTAAACTGGGACAGGATATGCAGGCACGCATCGAAAAACATCGCAATTGAACCGAAATCAAGTACAACTAGAATAGGGGTGAAATGACACCTATGAAAGAACGACCTAAGCTACGCAACGGGATGCGTAAATAGCCGTGGTTTCTCGCGGATGTCTCCGCAGGTACTTGCGAAACTCTTGGTGAGGACAATAATCCCTATAAATATGTGTCCATTTGCTCGAGATCCTCGCATCCACACAAATGTGTCATTTGCAACGGTATTTCATTATATGCATGGTTTGAAGTCAATTTACATTTCGAAGTGTGTAGAGATCGGTGAAACATTTTGTTATAATGTTCACCGATGTTATCAAAGTGTTTCACCGATCTTTTGTTACAATTCCTACGAATTTAAGTAAAGATCGGTGAACATTTTGATGACATATCCGATTATTCGTTCTAAATATCGTCAATTCTATTTATATGGTTGCGTTGCGTCCACCACATCGCCTCTCTCCGTATACGATACAAACTTTGTTCGTTTACGAACTATTACGAATACCTGTGAACTATAATACTGTTGTTTTATTATCTTGATTTTGTCTCCTCCATTATTAGTGTAAGTTGGTCAATACACGTTGGTTATTCGTGGAATACACTACCATAATAGTGTTTTTCATTTATCCTTTACTAACATCTCCATACATTTGTTAAAGTTCTATGATGAAATTGATAACATATGTGCTTAGTCGTTTGGACGGTTTGTATTAATGCGTGATACGGTGCAAATATTTACATTGCAATGTTCTGCAGTGTTCACTTCCACGCGGGTTGTCCTCATTTTTCTGAACTACCACATGGCGCATCTGTATGAATGACATATCTAAGTGTTTTTTGTTACAATATATTATCAAAGTGCTTGTGTTGTTGTTCTTGTCTTTCTTCACCACTTGCTCCTTCCCTTTTATAGGCTATATGGACTGATTTTTTGCTGCTGGAATTCCTGGATTTTTGCTTGAATTTCAGGCGGTTTAAATTAAATCCCACCAAATCTGATTTATGGTTGCACAAAAAATCAGCCAGTTTGAATTCAAAATCTACACCAACCTCTTCCACAAAATCAGCCCGTTTAAATTTGAATACTCCTTCCATCAAACCAACCCATGGTCTTCAACAGATTCTTCTAGCATATCTTTATTTGAAGTTTGCACAAAATCTGTAACAACCTTGTAAACCAAATAGCTATATATCCAAAACAAATAACAAATCTCTAAAAATCAGATTTAAAGAAATCAAATAAATCTTTTGAACCAAATCTGATTTTAAGTAGATATACCTGCATAATAAATATATCTGAATAATAAATAAATATATTTCAAGAATAATAAATCAAATCAAATAAAAGAACCATATAATATAATTGATATTTGCATAAAATACTACCTTAATTGTCTTCCATTATCTCTACAAAAATATATCACATATTATCATCAAGGTGGAGTCAACAATCTCCCCCTTGATGGAAGACAAAACAAATATCAATCATGCAAATAAATATAGCACATGCGGAACATCATATAATAAGCATAAGTATAAGCACCATATAACATTTATCCCCCTTTTTGTTTTCCAACAAGTAAGGGAACAAATCGAGTTTAAGAAAGATACCAACCAAAAAATAAGTTACAGTCAAGACCTTGAAACTGATCTCAAGGCCTTGAGATGTTAGCATATAGCATTATAATTTAGCAACCATTGCCCCCCCCCCCCCCCCCCCTCAACGACAATGCTTCTTTGTTCAACATATCAAGCTCCAAAGAGAAATACTAAGCAAAGAGAATCATTAGTAGCATATAATAAATATAAAAAAAAATAATTTATCACCAAGAGCGATTGTTTCAATCCATTTGTGCTCTTTGATCTTGGTGATATCCTGCAAAACAACCAAACTTCAACCTTTCCGGCTAGACCAAGCTACAAACTTAGATTCATAATTGGGAAAGACCATGTTTGGTGGTCTAGTTCTTTTAGGAACCCAAGTTTGCTTTAACTGTCCTTTTAAACATAATGGAAAAGTATTACGAATTATATAAGGATCATTTCTACGATAAGGACAAGTACATGACCCTTCTTACAACAAACGAAACATGTGGGTGTACGCCAATTCCCTTTAGCCTTTACAAAAGTGGTAGAGGCTTTCTTTGGAAATTTTTTGTTGTATCCAATACCACTTTTGTTGAGGGATGATTGGTGCTCACCTAACATCCTATCGAGATTGGCCTTGGAATGAGTGAATCGAACAAGTGATGTCTGCTGGTCTCGATACTTCTCGGTCAACTTGATCTTTTCATTCTCCAATTCACTATTACGGTGTCTTAGAGAAGAAAGATCATGCTCGAGATCGGAGTTTTCCGATTCCAAGGCCTTGACTTTAATGTCAAGGGCTGACTGTGAAGCCTTGATATTTTTCATTTCCAGCGACAAATCACTCATGCTTTTCTCCTGTTCCAATAACTTCTCTTTCAAGGTGTTAGTGTCCAAAATATAATTCTCTTCATTCATAATCATGTTTTGCAAAAATTCAGACAACACGACAGTAGGACTAGAAATCAAATTTCTTACCATTGCTCCAAGACGTTTCTTAGGAGTTTCTTCTTTATCTGCCATCAAACAAAGATTTGCTGGACCATTTTTCGAGTCCGATTCACTGGAGGAATCTGAATCACTCTTCTTTCGATCATTCTTTCGATGTTTTTCCTTCTTCTTTTGAGGACACTTCTTTGCAAAGTGATCTGTTTCACCACATTCAAAGCAAGCTAGAATCTTCGATTTCTTACTAGGGTTAGAAGACTTACCTCGGTGCTTTGAAGATCTGGAATATTCTCGATTTGAGAATTGCTTCTTCATCTTGAGTAATTGTTGTAGCCCTCTTGTGATTACTGCAAAGGGATCCTCCTCATCTTCACTCTCGTCGTTGTGTGAGGATGCTTCTTCCTTTTTAGCTTTTAGGGCCAAATTTTTCACACTCGAGGCTACTTCCCCATCTTACTCGCCAAGGATCATCTCGTGGGTAATAAGCTTACCAAGGATAAGCTTACCAAGGAGATCATCCAGAGGCAAAGTCGATAGGTTTTGAGCTTCCTCTATTGTGATTACCTTTGGATCCCATTGCGCTTTTGGCAAGCTGATAAGGCATATTCCAATAGGCATTATAGGTTAGTTTAGGTGCATTTCATTGTCATATATTCACGTTTTAGTGTTAATTAGATTAGCATTCATTTTGTGGAAAAATTCGGAATCTACGCTATTTCGATGGTTTTATGTAGATTCGTAGATCCGAGGCGAAGAACATGAGGGACGGAGCTAAGGAAGGCTAAGGCGAGACTTGGGAGAGCTTAAGGAAGAAGTCACGAAGAGCATGTAACAAGCTAAGGAGCAACGGAGAACGAAATCGAGGTCTAAGAGTGAAAACGAGGGCGAGTCGCGAAAGCTGTCCGCCCGGCGAGCTGAACTTGTAACGCACTTTCCGGAGGCCTCGGATGTTCGATCGACGCATATGAGCATGCGTTGGAAAGCTCTTTCGAAGATCTACGTGATGGTGTTCTGTTGGATTTTTGCTGACAGCGAATGGCTTTCCGCTGCAGTGAATCATGTCCTCGACATCATGTCTGAGCAAGTCCCTGGGCACGTCTCGCTGCCAGCGGATTGGATCTCGCTGCCAGCGAGTTGAGTCAGCAGGAGCATGTCCAGGAGCCAGCGCGTCTCGCTGCCAGCGAATGGAGTTCGCTGCCAGCGAGTCGAGTCAGCTCAGCCGACCAGGCAGCATTCGCTGCCAGCGACTGGACTCGCTGCAGCGAGCCACTCGCAGCCGCGAAAATCCTCGCTGCCAGCGGGATGCACCAGGACGACGGAGAACCGGCGAATCGCAGCTGCGGAAGGACGGACTCGCTGCAGCGGAAGAAGCATCTCGCGGCAGCGGAAGATGTGATTCGCGACAGCGGAAACCTTCGCCGACAAGGGATCCGAGGAAGCTTGAAAAAATTCTAAGGCATGGACATTCGCTGCCAGCGAATGTGGTAGCGAAAATCCAACAGGAGCTTGATTGAGGCCATTCGCTGCCAGCGGAAATTTTCGCTGCCAGCGGAATCCGACGCTGAGTTAAATTAGGAAAGTTCTATCTTTTATCTAGTTTGTTTAAGAAGCTTTTATCTTTTATCTATCTTTTACCTTATTTATGGAAGACATTAGGCTTATAAATAGGATGTTCTAGGGTTAGTTTTCTAATAGAATTCCAAGTAGAGAAATCACCATTGAAGAGAAGAAAGCTTAGGTAAGCCATGTTTGGCTAATTTTGTAGTTTTCGCCTACACTTTCGAGACTTGGTTGGTGGTTTGTGAGTTTCTAATATAAGTTATTTTTCCTCTATAATTCTTTCAACTTCTTTGTGTGATATTGATTATGTTATTGATGTTATCTTGATTAGCTACCTTGATAATATTGATTTCATGCTAGGATTTAATACTTTCGTATTTGTGTTATTTCCGTAGTAGCACGCATAAGAATGTGGATTCCGTGTTTGAAGCATGAATATGTAGGGAGTTGACATATATCTTAAACATTGATTTACCGTGTTTAATTGGTGTTATTTATATGCTCAAGTTCTTGGGACTATTTGCTATCTCTTTGTTAAATCTTGACCGTGTTAAGGTTGCATTGAGGTGTAAGGGATTAATTGGACTCGTAGGACTTTTAATCTACTTAAACCAAGACGAGAGGAATTCGTAGGAAACGATAATAACTTGAAAAGGATTCGATGACCAATAAAACCAACCAAAGTCGAGAACTTGTAGGTGGAAACGCTTTTCTTCTATCCTTTATTTGCTTTTGTCAATATTATTTTCTTTTATTTTCATTCATAAAAATCTTTTCTTTTATATTGATAAATACACAATATTTAGAAATAATTGATTCTCTAGGGTTCGACCCCTTACTTGCATACTATACTAGTTTGTTTGTTTGGGATTTATTTTTGGCGAGGTGAATCAACGACTTTCCCTCCGTCACAAGCTCCTCAAGATCTTTTTGATCTTTTCTTCATTGGTGAAGGTTTTGCCGAGAGAATCCAGGTTGTTCACGATCTGTGTAAATCTTGTGAACATCTCCTTCACTGTTTCCGTAGGCAGCATTTTGAACAACTCATACTGTCGCAAGTAAATGCCGATTTTGGTTTCTTTGACTTGGCTCGTACCTTCGTATGTCACCACCAATTTATCCCAGATCTCCTTAGCACTAATGCAAGATGAAATACAGTTAAATTCATCAGCATTCAAACCACAATACAACACGTTCATGGCCCAAAAGTTCTTGGCCACATTTTCCAGATCAGCCTGGTTATATTCTTCTTCTGTTTTTGCCACTTGTTCTCCTCCTGAAGTACCAAGCTTCATTGGTATGTGTGGTCCTATCTTTATGTGCTCTCAAAGCTCCATATCTTGATCAATGATGAACATTTGCATCAATGACCTCCAATGCACAAAGTTGTCGCCACATAAGAAAGGAGAACGATTAGACGACCTTCCTTGAGAGAATCCACCTTCTTCTACAGTACTCATGATCGATCTCACAGATTGTTAAATCAAACAAGTGAGTTACGATCTGATACCAATTGAAGAATCGAGTACTTAATATAAATGATAATTAGACAAATACTCTAGAAGGGGGGGTTGAATAGAGTATGAAATCTGTTCACAATTGAAGTCTCCAGCAACAGCAACTTCAAGGGCTTGATATCGAATCTCAAGGTCTTGAACTCGATCTCAAGGTCTTTAGTTGATCATTAGATGTCTTGAGCTGACTGCAGAAATCAAACAGTTAACAAATAATATGAAAGAAATAAAGAACACTTGACTTGTTAACGAAATTCGGCTCTAAATCAGCCTACGTCTCCGTCTAGGGTTATCCAACCCATAGGATTCAAACAACTATTATTTCACTTCTTATGGATCCTAGATACAACCGAGAAGATCTTTCCTTCTTTTAAACTCTCAAAGCCTCACCCACTCCTATCTAGTTAACTCAAATCTCTTAGAGTCCTAGATACAATTTAGAAGAACAACCCTTCTCGTAGCCTCACCCGCTACTATCTAGTCAACCCAAAAACGCTCGTGAAAATAATAGCCCTAACCACACCAACGTGTGTATACGTTTGAGTATAGGGATACTCTTAGTATAACAAGAATGATTTATCCTATGACACTCAGATTTTTTTCTTCTCTCTCAACTAGAAATAAAAGCAATTACAACGAGGGAGAAAAAGAAAATAAATTAGCGAGAAGCCAATAGAAATGGTGAAGTCTTTGAGCCGTGCTTGTGTTGTTGTTCTTGTCTTTTTTCACCACTTGCTCCTTCCCTTTTATAGGCTATATGGATTGATTTTTTGCTGCTGGAATTCCCAGATTTTCGCTTGAATTTCAGGCGGTTTAAATTAAATCCCACCAAATCTTATTTTTGGTTGAACAAAAAATCAGTCGGTTTGAATTCAAAATCTGCACCAACTTCTTCCACAAAATCAGCCCGTTTGAATTTGAATACTCCTTCCATCAAACCAGCCCATGGTCTTCAACAAATTCTTCTAGCATATCTTTATTTGAAGTTTGCACAAAATCTGTAACAACCTTGTAAACCAAATAGCTATATATCCAAAACAAATAATAAATCTCTAAAAATCAGATTTAAAGAAATCAAATAAATCTTTTGAACCAAATCTGATTTTAAGTAGATATACCCGCATAATAAATATATTCGCATAATAAATAAATATATTTCATGAATAATAAATCAATCAAATAAAAGAACCATATAATGTAATTGATATTTGCATAAAATACTACCTTATTTGTCTTCTATCATTCCTACAAAAATATATCACATATTATCATCAAGGTGGAGTCAACCCAACTTTTTTTTAATGTACCGTAAGAGTATGCCCAATAGCTTCTTAAAACAATCCCCAAAATAGAGAATTATTAGCCATATTCTTAATTTTTTTGTTCAATTTCAACAACTTCCCCATTATGAAGTTTACCCCATAATATATACTCCCTCCGTTCCATATTAGATGGGCATTTAGGCTTTAACCTTTGTTCCACAATAGATGGGCTTATAGCCTTACCTATTGCATAAAAGTACTACTTCATGTTTTTCTACATTGACAGCATTAATTACTTGTACTTCCTGAGTTGGGGTTAAGGAGGAGTAAATTTAAACCTGACCACTAGTAATTTGGTAAACCAAAGGTTTTTTGTTGTAAAACCCTTTCATAAACACTAGTAATTAATGAATGATGGTGACATCCCATCTTCCGGAAGTACGGAGCAGGACAATATTTAGTAATTAAACATGTGATTTCTTTACACTAATAGTTTTCTTAATTAGTGTGCACAATCCTAAATGCCCATCTAATATGGAACGGAGGGAGTAAGAAATTTCCCCAAATTTAGGGATTGATCTCCATCTTTTCGCTTTATTATCTATTTTGGAGAATATAATGGAGAAATTGTTGGACCAAAAATCATCCTTATATTCTCCGAAAAATCAAGATGAGGAATCTGTTTTTTTTTTTTTGGAGAAAAACAACATTTTCATTCAATCAGTAGATGGTTCTTCAACCAGCAATGTAGCAATGTTACAAGGCAAAGACTGAATTGAAAAAAAACAAAGAGTCATGAATAGGCCTAATTGCCACCAAGCTGTGAGCCAGGTTGTTTCCCTCGCGTCAAACATGAGACCAAATAACATCAATGATGCTGCTGGCTGCCTTGGTGATTGTCTCGATCATCATGCCGAGCATTCCTAATCCCGCATAGCCATCCTAATGTTTCGTAATGAGAGGAAGACAGTCAGACTCAAATAGTACAACATTCAATCCTCTCTCTCTTTTGCAATCTTCACGTCCTATCGGACGGCGTCCGATTTGGCAATCTCAACATTACTAGTGCACTCAATCCTACGTTTTCCGACCATCGGGAATCAACCATCATCCGCTCGTCCGACAAAGCTGATGCTCGCTCCATTTGCCTTGGTGATAGATGCATCACAATTGAACTTAATAAATCCATGTCTCGACCTCTCCCACACAATACCACCCGGCTGCGGTACCTTATCACGAATAGCACCAATGGAGTCCGTATACTTCCTGAACTCCCTCAGCTCACTATCCACATCTTGCAGCACTACTTGTGGTGGCTTGACGCTATTCTCGAAGATTCTCTTATTTTTAGCCCCCCGCCCCACCCCCCCCCCCCCCCCCCATGCCACAAAATCATTGCCCATCTTTATCTCTCTGCATCGGAGCTCGTTAAGAAGACATTTTGGAAGACCTCCCAGTCTCCCACACTGATGTCGACCTTTTCCAAAACCTCTTCACGTTGGTTGCACCTTTCCATACTTCCTTGGCTATTTGGCATTCATAAAATACATGGAAATCGAACTCCTGTCTCCCACACACCTCACACAGATCATCCCCAGAGGCAAGATTAGTGTTACACCGTGAACTTCTCTCCCTCGTCCTCGACCTCACAATCTATCTCGACATGTCCGATTCGCTCATAGGAGTAGCAAAAGTTTGGCAGCCACTCATACCTAACTTCTAGCCACATCTTTTTACCCCCTAGTGTGATCATAATTCCACTTCTTAGCGGCTTCGTTAGGTCCAACGTCACCCGCATCCGAATGAACTTCCCACATATGAGCATGTCACTCTCCTCCATCTCCAAGATCCCACCAAACACCCTCCCTAGTATGTCCACCGTTGGTTTGGTATAGGCTTCAAAAGGAAGATCATAGATACGTACCCACAAAGCCGCTTTTGTGAAACTCATTTGCGTCATTTTGCTCCATCCCAGACTCTTTCAACACCAGCAACGCTTTGTCGAAAGACCATGGACCCTCATTTGCTCCATCCCGCCCTAGCATGTCCACCATCTGTTGGGCTTGCTCTAAGTCACATTCAAAAGAAAGCTCTTTGAATTATTGAAATTCTTTTATTTGGAGAATAGAGAAAATCTCCATATTGGAGAATTATAGAGAAAATAATTTGCTGTATAACACTATTTTTATTATTATTTTTATAATAGAGAGATTATGAAAAAAAAAAAGGTTAGAAATGATGTAAAACATAAATAGGGTACATCATTAGAAAGCTCACTAAAATGTAAATAGAATATACCACATTAGAAAGTGTCACATTTCACAAATGAAAAAGGATTAAACATTATATAATATAAGTAAATATGCACAAACCAGAGATTTCATTTATAAAAGCAAAGTTAATTACTTGAGATTGAATTCCATCGATCATGAGTGCAAAATAAACAAATTCCCCTGAAAATTAAAGAAAGAGATTAGAAAAAAGTTTAGTTGCATTGCCTTCCAATCTTTGAGCCTCACCTAACACTTCATCATATTCTTTCTATCAAAGAAAGAAATTACTGTAACTTGGGGTGTTTGCTAGTACCAAGTGGTGTGGTCTAATTAATTATGCCCAACATTTCTAACCCTTTTTTTCTTTCAACACCCAAAATATATATATATATATGTATGTATTTTTTCCGCTTGATATTTGCATAACAAATTTCTCACCAGATGCACGATTATGACAATGGCTTTGGACTGATGATCAATTTTACCCAATTATCTTCGTTGTTCTTGACGAATTTCACCACCTTACATCTCTATTGGTCCAGCCTTCCCAAGCGAGGAAAGACTAGAGTCTCTCATAACGCATGTGGTTTAAGAGGCGTTAACTGAAAATATCCACCAACTTAGAAAGCTAGTGTTATAACTACGTTGTTAACGATATTTTAGACTTATGTATAACAACTGCCATCTTTTTAAAAAAAATTAATATTCATAAATATTTTTCTTCTTTTTTCTCCATCATCACCCATTTTGTACTAAGCTAACATATCAAATAGATTACTAAATAAACATGTTTCTAGCTCATAATAAAAATATACTTCGTAATAACTCAATTTGACAATTATTTGCATAGTTAATACATCCAATGTATTTGACATTTATTTGCATAGTTACTCCATCCAATTGCTCTAAAAAAATCCATTCAATTCATCGGTTACATCGATTTTAGCAATCCACCGTACCATCTTTTTTTTTTTTTTTTTTGATTAGGTAAGAATTCGGAAGGGGCACGGGACCCTCTACCCGAAAGCATCCTGCCGGATGAGGTCAAGGAGACCTGTATCAGTATAGAAATTGGTTCCCCTGGTAGAGTAGCTAAGGTGTGCAACCTTATCTGCCACTCGGTTACCAATGCGGGGAATGTGAGAAATTCGTACGTTCTCTAACTCCATAAGAAGGGTTCGAATGTCAGCCAATATAAGCTCAATTTCCCAGGGACATTTGGTGTTTGTTCGTAAGGCATCCGTAATTATCTTAGAGTCACCCTCAATTATTAAGTTGTTTAAGTTGAGTTCCTTTGCCTTTTCGATCCCTTGCCTTAGCGCAATTGCTTCTGCCATTAGTGGCGTATGACCGCCCATCATTTTTCCTCCTATGCAGACAGGATTCCCAAGACAGTCGCGATAAATGAAACCTATCGAGCTTTTTGTGGACGAGATAGATGAGCCATCAAAGTTTAACTTAAGCCAGCCAATGGGTAGTTTTTTCCATAGGTTCCTTTTTCCCTGGGATCTCAACTGTTTTTGTTCATGTTGCATGTTTGTATTCTTTTTGGGTGGATATAGTTTGTCAGCTCTCTTCCAATTTTCTACGTTTCCTAAGATGAGTTTTTTAATACTTTCCGCGGACGGAATTGGAACATTTCTGAAGATTGCTTGATTTCTCGTATGCCATATGGTCCACCACCTGAAAGCTAGATTTTGCTTGTTTTCCTTAGAAAGATTGGTACTAAGAAAGTGCATGATTTGGTCCATATCTCTGTTTTGGGATATAAGTGTGTCAATTGCCCTAGCAATATTTTGAGGAAATTGTGCTTGGAAGTTATTGTAGGGGCATTCTAGGAAAAGATGGATATCGTCCTCCTGACCATAGTTACACAGTGTACATGTAGTGGGTACTGCAATACCCTTTTGAGCTAGTCGCAAAGCCGTTGGAAGCCCATTTTGCTTAATTTTCCATAGAAAATTTTTAACTTTCGGAGAAGCGTCAATCTTCCATATCCAATTATAGTCTGTCGTAGTTATGTTTGTTGAGTTTGAAACTAAATTGTAGGCGCTACTTGTTGAAAACCATCCCTTGTTATCTGGCCACCAATAGAGTCTATCCTCGAAGCTGTTAATCGGTAGTGGAATCTTAATAATATCTTCAACGATGTTTTCTGGTAGGACCGACTCTAATTTCTCTTTCCACCACTGACCGCCCAAAATATAATCACTTACAGTTTAATTTTCAGAATTTTGGGTATTCATTGTGTTGTTAATGGAGTTGGTTGTTATCCAGTTGTCTTTCCAAAAATTGATAGTCCATTGCCCACAGACCAAATAAGACCAGATTTGAATTTTTCAGTTAATGAGCGTAGTTTGGTCCATTGCCAAGAAGCATTTCCCTTTTTCTTATAGTTTAGAATGTGTTCATTTTTTAGGTATTTATATTGGATAATTTGAACCCAGGGGTTGTCTGGTTCCGCTAGTATTTTCCACAGAAGTTTTAATTGAAGTGCTTCATTCATGTTTTTGGTTTTACGTATGCCTAGTCCCCCAGCAGCTTTTGACTTGCAGATTTTATCCCACCCTATAAGTGGGCTATGTTGTGCATCCTTATTCCAGAAGAAAGTTCTGTTTATTTGGTCAAGCTGTTTATGTATCGAAGCAGGGAGCATGAAACTCTGCATAGAATACAACGGTTTTGATGACAAATTGGAGGTTATTAGAGTTGCCCTGCCCTGTTGGGATAACGCATTTGCTCGCCATTTACTTAGTTGGTCTTTTGATTTGCAGATTAGTTCACCAAAGGTATCCTTTGCCACGCGTCCATTGATGATAGGACATCCAAGGTATTTCTCTAGGCTTTTCTCAAAAGGGATATTAAGGACGCCTTCAATTTCTCGTGCTCTTGTTCTAGAGATGCCTGGGTTGGTTTGAAATGCGGATTTGTGATAGTTGACTTTTTGACCTGAGAATCTGCAATAGTCTTCAATAATTTCCTTAATTTTTAAGCATGACGAGTTATTTCCTTTGCTAAAGATTATTATGTCGTCCGCGAATGCTAGAAAAGGAATTTTAGGGCCGGAGTTGCCGAATTTGAATCCCACACCGTTGTTACTAGTGTTCATTTCTAGAGAGAGTTTTCGAGCTAGAACTTCCGCCCCAAGGAGAAATAGGAATGGGGAGAGGGGGTCTCCTTAGCGTAGCCCTCTGGAGGGTATGAACGGCTCTGAAGGGCCATTGTTTACTAAGATAGAGAAGGAGGCAGTGGACACACATTCCATAATCATATTTACTAAATGTGGGTGGAAGCCAAACTTTTGTAGAATGTGTCTTGTGTAATTCCAGTCTACTCTGTCGTAGGCTTTTTCCATGTCGAGCTTCATTGCAATCCATCCCTGGACACCCTTACGGTTTCGGAAGGAGTGGAAGAGTTCATGTGCTATGAGTATGTTGTCTTGAATCGCTCTATCAGACACAAAAGCCCCTTGGAGGGGATGAATTAGTTTTCCCATTATGGTCTTCAGGCGTTCAGTGATTATTTTTGAGATGATTTTGTAGATGGTCGAACATAAGCTTATTGGTCTATAATGAGCTGTCGTAGAAGGATTATCATTTTTTGGGATTAGCGAGATGAATGTATGGTTTATTTGTTTGAGAAGTTTTCCAGTGTGAAAGAAAGCTTTGACTGCTCGTATGATATCTTTTCCAATTATGTCCCAATATTCCTTGTAAAATTCTGCTGTCATTCCGTCCGGTCCCGGGGACTTGTTCTTTCCCAAACTAAAGACGGCGGATTTAATTTCACTATTTGACGGTTGTTGTATTAGCATTTTATTTTCTTCGGCTGTGATTGCTGGGTTTATTAGGGCAATATACTCTTCTAATCTGTTGTTTGAGTAAGTTTGCTCCTTAGAGAATCTTCTTTCAAAGTCTTTTTTAATTTCTTCTTTCACATTTTCTTCACCGATGATTTGCGTTCCTTCTGCTGACGTAATTGATCGAATAATTTTTCGATTCCTTCTACCTGATGCTACTCTATGAAAGTAGGACGAATTAGTGTCTGCTAGTTTAAGGTGTTTTGATTTCGCTCGTTGTAGCCAGAAGGTCTTGTGAAACAGGAGCAACTGTTCTTTCTTTTTTATTAAGTTTTGTTCTTTAATCCTTTCTCTGTCATTTTGGGGGTCGTTATTTGCTGATTGTATTTCAAGAAGCGCGTCTTCAACTTCTTGTAATTGCCGAAAGATATTTCCAAAGGTTTTTTTGTTCCATAGCTTTGCTTTTTTCTTAAGGGTTTTTGTTTTCTGGACCAACCGGAACATGGCTGACCCGACACACAATGTTCTCCAAGATTGCTTAACAATGTTTCTAAAATCCTTTCTTTCAAGCCAGACATTTTCAAACTTAAAGGGAGGGGCTTTGAAACTAGAATTCTGTGAGAGACAGATCGTTATTGGACAGTGGTCCGAGGAAGAGAATGCACCATTCTTGGTTGCGAGATCTGGGTAAGCTTGGATAATGTCATGATGGACTAATACTCTGTCAATTTTTTCATGAATATTATCTGGCCTTGAAGCTTTTTTCCTCCAAGTAAATGGGTTTCCAAATGATGGGATGTCGATTAGTGAGCAAGCATTCTTGAAGTCCGAAAGCCGCAGAAATCTACCTGGTAGGGTTTCCGCCCCACCACTCTTGTCTGAGGGTTGTGCTATTTCATTCAAGTCTCCCATAATTAAGCAGGGTGTGCTTTGTTGGTTAATGATTACCGAGAGTTCAGATCAGAACGCATCCTTATCACTAGCATTAGGGGGGCATAGACAAAGAACATTCTGCACTCGAAATTTGTTTTCAGATTTGAGTACTGCACACCAATTATTCTCGGTAGATGAGTTATGATTGAGATTGTTTCGTTCTTTAGTGCGTTTTCGTTCCAAATGAGTCCAATTCCCCCAGACTTCCCTACAGCTGGAGACCAACAAGCGTTAGTGTATCCTGCATTTTTCCACAATGAGTCGCTTGGTTCTTTATCAGTTTTGGTTTCTGCCAATATAACCATTTGGATGTGTTCCACCTTGTTCCATGCGCTTATATTTGTCCACAGGGTTGTTTTTCCGATACCTCTACAGTTCCAGAAGCGAATAATCATGACTTCCTCTTTTTAGTACGGTCGAGCTTAAGGTGATCTCTCCCATACCCATTTATTGCTCTTTTAATGTTTGTTCTTTTATGTATCGAATGTGACTTTTGTGTATTTTCCTTTCGAGTTTTTCTAAGGATGTTGAAATGTCCCACTTTTTCTTGCTTCTGCGCATTACTCCCAGTCCACATTGTATTAGCATGGGCGGGCAAAAGGTAACCCTCCCATACCAACACTATACCCTTTTTGTGATTTCTGTTCTCTTTTTTAAGGTAGAGTTCTTGCTTGAGATTCTTATAAGTGTTTTTAGTACTATTGCAACTTTCAAAATTACTCGGTTCAACTACTTGAAAGCTAATTACAAAATTAATTTCGATAGGGATGGGAGAGTTATTCCCCTTGGCCCCATTCTGCACTAATAATTCTAGTATATAAATTTGAGATTTAACATTGGTTTTTGTACCGTAATGAGTTGAAACGAAAGGGATTATGGTGGAGGTCGAAAAAGCACCCAAACCAAGCTGCGTCGACTCATGCACCACCGAAGGGGGCGCACGAGGAGCAGCAATAGGAATAGGGGGCAGTTCAGCAAAGCTGAAAGGTGTACTCAGAATACAGGCAAGGAATTCAATAGGTGAGGAGATAATGACGGAAAAACCATCAGAAGTCCCATGAGACATACGATCCAACATCTTGCTGAGGCTTAATTTTACCAATTCAAAATCATAACACGATAAATTTCTTACCTCATTAGGGATGCAATGAGTGGTTTCAAGGGAACTTAGCTTCTCAAGACCCCGATATGCATCATTGAGGATACTAGAAGTAAGTTCCCCGACGTACCTGAGCATTCTCTGGGCTGCCATAACCTCCAGAGGTTGTTGTGTGCGATCATCGAGGTCATAGGCCCTCTCAGATGACCTGTTTTCAACAAGGATTTGAGTACCCTTTCGGAGGTTGGGTTGGGATTGACTTGAAGTCACTCGTTTTAATGAGGATTCCTGGACCAGCTGAAATTGCCAGTAGTTCAACCAAGGAGAGTTACTCCTAGTTTCCACAATTGAGGAGGGCAACAAGAAAGTCTAAGAGAAACAATTGAGCCCAATAATTAACCTGAACGAAGGAAGATGCATAAAGAAGGAGCACACATAAAGAGTGGGAATAACCTTTAAGAATAATTTACATCGAGGGTTCTTAAGCAGTAGCATGTTATCAAAATACTTAAACCTCGTATCACACAGAGGAATCAATTTAATAAATTCATAATCTGCAATATCCCATATAAATATAGCATACACTTATATCAATATTTGGTAATTAAAACTCATAATCAACCATGATACACTCACAAAGGAGGATGAGGAAAGGCTAGTAATATGCAGCAGCAACTCATTGCAATTGGATTTCTTCACCAAATATTTATGTAACCACACTGAAATATGGCTAAATCTATTCTTTAAAGCACTTACCTTTCCAAAATGTGTATACCAGCATCTTTGAATCACAATTATGACAAAGGCCAAGTCATAGATAAATACAGTTGCTAGCATTTTAAATTTACATTTATATGAAAGGGGATAATCGAGTAATGAATCCCCAAGCTCATACTTATTATTTTGATCAAAACTTTTAAAACTAATCATGGTTAAGTGACATTTAATCCTTTTAATCAAATAGATATGTAAAAGAGGGAGCCCAATCCTGCTAAGCCGGTTTTCCAAAACCATACTAATCCAGAAATCTGTTTATGCTTATATGCGACAATCCACCATTTTTCCCTAAGAAGAAGCTTACACTTTCCTGCTTCTAGCTGTTCATAGATCTTCAAAGGAGGTAAGTGCATTGTTACCTTGAGGGTCAAAACGGTACTGGTAAATGAGTCAAGGACTGACAACCATAGACATACATACAGCACGACGTGCACTATTACCTTGAGGGTCCATGAACTATTTTCCTGGACACTAGATTGGATTTCTTTCGGCGCCTGTACATCGATCTTTGACTTCTTCGACTTCTTCGACTTCTTCTCAAGCTGTTTTTGGTTTGCCTTAGACAGATCCCCTGAAGGAATCGAAATCCCCTCAAAAGGACAGCCATCAGCAGAGATTTTTGGGCCCTTTCGGGAGTTTGTGTTTGGAAGCTCGAAAGAATCGTGCTCCAAGGGTTTTTTGCCTTTGTCCAAGGTGGACGAGGCCATTGGAACATAGAGATAAAAGAAGAGATTAGATATACAATAAAAGAGATTTGCAAGAGAAAGAGAGATGAGAAGAGTGTGAGAAAGAATCACACCCCGCTGCTTCCTTAATGAGATTTGAGGGGAAGGGAAGGGAGAGCCAGCAGCACCACCCTTCAGAAAAACATACCAGTTTACCGATGTCGTGCCACAGCGAATCAAGCGAAAACACAGAACATCGATCGAACGGCTTACTCCGAAGAGAAATCGAAAGGACGAGATGATATTTGTAGGTAGAAGCAGGTCGCCCGTACGCACACCACCTCCACCACCACTAGCCCACAACAGTCGCTGCACCACCGGAAATCGCTGCCACCACCCCCGGATTGGAGCCCCCTTCTTCCTTTTCTTGAAATTTCGATCAGCTTTGTTGCTTTTCGCCCGCTTTGTTTCCATTTTATTGAGCAATTGGGGCTCTCTCTCGCTTCTTTTCCCATGTGTAATAGATTTTAGGAGACAGATCTGGGAGATTATTGTGTGGATCTTATGATTTGGGAGTGGAAGGTTTTCATTCAGGTCTTGTTTAGGAGTTTGGGTTCGATTTTGGTGGGCATAGGTGGTTTGGGGCAGACCTTTGCAGGTGGTTCTGGTTGGTGGCGGTGCTCGTCGGGGTGGTTGGGCGGGACCAGTGGTGGCGGCGGCGGGTTTGGGGCTAGGGTTTCCTCCCTGAGACTGTGTAGTGGGGGGAGAGGGTTTTTTCATTGAGAGTGTTTTTTCACTATCCATATGGATAAATTACCGTACCATCTTCGTGTTATCAAACACACTCCTAAACTTTGAAAAAAAATGTAAAATAGGCAAATCTAAGATTTTTTTTTGACGAGGAAACCACCTTTGGCCGACCGGCTGGTAAGAAGCATGGAAATTCCAAAGAAAGGTGACCCAATCAGCAAGAGGCCGACCGACTAGTAAGAAGTATGGAAATTCCAAGGAAAGGAGCGGAGGCAGGATCGAACGTAGGACCTCCTTCCCACCCCCCTTGCTCCATACCAGTAGACCACCCCGACTGAGGCATCTAAGAATATTTTAATCAACAAAAGTAACAACAACTCTTTAATTTACTACGGAACAGATTTTGCGATTAACTTAAGTTGGAAATATAATGTATAATATTTCCAACTTAATGATGGTTGGTGATAAGTTGGAAATATAATATTTTTAGAACTTTAATAAAACTAGGGGATTTATTGATTTTTTTACTACACTCATCTCTTTTTATTTGATTTTTTTTTATTTTCTGTGTCTTTTCGTAGCTTCTCTATTATTTTTGACACTTCATTCAGTCTATAAAACAAATTCCATGTAGAATCATCATAAATTTCGAGACCGAGTATTTTCAGAATTCAAATTATTTATTATTTGTTTGAATCTCTAAAAAACCTATCCACAAATCAAAACGTGAACCCGTTGGAATTTAAAGTAAGGTCCTCCAAAACCACCGTAATTACAATTCCCATCCCATTATTCCGGTCCCTTATCGCAATTACCTTAAACTTCAGGCCCTCCTTTTCAAAACCCCCCACAAATTTCAAAAGCTTAACCAACCAGAGAGAGAAAGAGAAGAACACAGAGAAACGAAACGTCTACAGGGAAAGAGAGAGAGAGAGAGAGGGAGGGGGATGACAATGGACAGGGAGAAGGAGCGAGAGATCGAGCTGGAGAGTGCAATGTACACCAATTGCTTGCTCCTAGGCTTGGATCCGGCCGTAATAGGGCTCGGATCCGGCACCGCCACTCCCCGGGTTGGGTTGTTCCGCCACTCAAACCCTAAATTGGGCGAGCAGCTTCTCTACTTCATCTTGTCGTCGCTAAGAGGTCCTGTTCAATCTGCCAAGGTATTGTTCTGGATGCCTTTTGAAATTACTAGGTTTTGGTGTTTGGTTTCCCTTTTCCGTTTCGCTTTTGCTGAACTCTGAGATCTCGCCAGGATTTCGACAAGGTTTGGCCGATTTTCGATCCTTCTCAGTCTCGTGATTTTCGCAAGGTGATTTTTGGTTATTGTCGATTATTTTTCTTATTATTTGTGGAAGAATACAAAATCTTCGAAATTTTGCGAGTCGTTTTCTTTTCCCCTCATTTTGTTTATTTGGAATTTTAGTAATTTTCTCCGGCTCTGTGTAGGTAGTGCAAGGAATTATTAGCGAGCTAGAATCACAAGGGGCGCTCCCGAGAAGCAATTCAAGGGTTTCATCCCTGGCGACTTGTTGTGGACCGAGGTAGGCTAGGCTCTCTCTTATTTATTACATTACATAATCATTCCTGAATTTCTACTTTTTTCCATTGAATTTTATTAGTTAATTGATGTATGAGGCATTATGCTTAGAGGCATGACCCTCTTCTAAAAAGAAAAGGAAAATTAGCGAACAAAAACCTCTGGGAGGGACTTGTATACACTTAACATGGATGATGAGTAGAAATCACAGAGGTAAGGGGGATTTGGCATACTGGGTATGATATGATCTAGTAGAGTTATCCTAGCTTGTGGCCATTTCATTACTAGATTATCATCTTAGTGGAAAATGAATTTGAATGGTTGTATGGATCACAAGCTTCTGTTTTCAGTGTTGGGTTCTTATTGCTCTATATATAGTTGGAGTTGAAGATAAGTAATCTATGATAAATTTGATGGAAAAGTTTAGTAATGAACTGATTTTCTTGTTCTTGGGAATCCATGTCCAACTGAGATCAAGTAGGGTATAAATACAAGGTACATAGATGCAAATTTTTGGAAGCTTATCAGTAACTTCTGAGGTAATGCAATTTGTGCCCCTTTTAGTTTTCAGTTTCATAGGGAGAAAGATTCACTGAAGCGCTGTAGTAACTCTCATGCTTGGCTGCTGGCTAAGATTCCATAAGTTTTCAAGGCTTTCTTTTGAACTTTTTAGGCCATTCTAATCAAGTATATAGTGATTATTTGAAATTACTTCGGGGAGTACAGGGCCTCATTTTTTTCATACGCCCCTCAATAGTCTAAGGTTTCCTTCTTACCAGACTTATCGAAAGCATCAACTAGGGTATACCTTGCATTTCCAGATCACAGAATGCCCTGTTTAGGTGACGTTGGCCAGAAAGACCTGAATAGAAATTTATGGTTCTGTTATATAGTACAATGTAATATCTATATGGCAAGTACGTACTGGTTCCTTTGATAGCTTGCTGCTGCACCCAGGTTAACCGTGTCATCATAGAATTTTTTTATGCTTTCATCCAACATTTTCAGTTCCAGTTGCACAGATTTCTGGTTATTCTTTGTTTAATTCTGGATGTATGACTTCTAGATGTTTGACCACAGGTTTGTTGAACTCTTGTGGCAACTTTCTTTGCATGCTTTGCATGAGGTTCATCGACGAACATTTCCGGCGGATGTTTCTTCCAATCCTCTCCCTGCATCCTTGACAGATGTAGCAGTTTCACATGCTGCAGCTTTACTTCCAGTAACAAAGGTAGCTTGATGAAAATTTGATTATTTTCAAGAATCATGATTGGTTTATATAGAATTATTAGAATGCTGATTTGTCCAGTCATGTTTGAGTATGATATATTTGTCCCTGTATAAAAGCAGCAGATTGCCCTTAGTTGTTGTGACTTTCTTAGTGTATTTTATTTGATGACCAATTCATTTGCTTAGGAGTACTAATATTTTTTTAAAAAATTATTGTATTGGATTTCTTGATTTTATCCATGTCCATCTACTTTCTGTCATTTTATAAACTGGTAGTGAAGTAATTGTTCATGTTGAATAGGCTAGAATAGCACTTGAACGGAGGAGGTTCTTGAAAAATGCAGAAATGGCTGTTCAGAGACAAGCCATGTGGTCAAATTTGGCTCATGAGATGACTGCAGAGTTTCGTGGTCTCTGTGCTGAGGAGGTAGTTAGCTGAATTAGTTTCATCTGTTTATTTCAAGCTGTGTGCATTCTCAGTTTCCTCTTCTTGCACAGAAATTTGTATGTTTCACTAATTTTTTCTGAACTTTTCCAGGCTTATTTACAACAAGAGTTGGAAAAGCTTCAAGACTTGAGAAATAAAGCAAAGTCTGAAGCGGAAATGTGGGATGACCGTGCTTCTGGTTCTAGTCAAAGTTCTCATTTGGTCTCAAAAGCTACTCGTTTGTGGGATTCCCTATTATCTCGTAAAAGTAAGTGGAAGCATCTTGGAGCTCGATGCTTTTCTAGCAATCTTGGAATTTTAGATTTAGCTTTATTGGTTTGTTGAGTTTTTTCAATACATTGTTAGGAATTAAAGTTTCAGGGTAAAACATCTTATTTCTCTCTTCTGACTAGGGATCTCTTATCATCCTGTTTGCTGGGTTAACATTTTGAACTACTTTATGTTTCTTGTTTTATGGAATCATCTATGAGAGGGTAGTTTGTTCATGACGTGCATTGTTTCAAAAACTTATTTATAGATTAAGATTTCTAATTTCTTTGTGCTTATTAATTCTCACAGGTCAGCATGAGATTCTTGCTTCAGGACCCATTGAAGACTTGATAGCCCATCGAGAACATAGGTAAGGCTTTCATCTTTCCAGGGTATCGGTTTTAGTCTTTTTCTTTTTCTTTTTATTTTTTTTCCTGACTAACCTCCTTTTTTTTTTTTCCTTCAGGTATCGGATCTCTGGTACTTCTTTGCTTGCCGCCATGGATCAGAGTACTCAAACTTTATCTGGCCAACTTGGAGATCAGCCTTCCTCCCCTAACGGAGATGTTGAACAAACTGACGGATCATATGGGAACTCAAATAAGGACAAGCAGACCAGTTTAGATTCTTCACATTTACAAAGACATGATGAATTAGTTAGTCGAGCAGATGATAGAAGTGGGAGAAATTATCCCACGGTCGATGTCGCTGAAATTCTCAGACGCTGGACGCATGCCCTGCAACGAATTCATAAGCAGTCGCTGCAGCTGGTAAGTGTCTTCTTATTGGTATTTGAGGTCAATTGTTCTCTGGATTTTTTATTTGATAAAACTGTAGCTCATTGAACTTATTAATCATGTGAAAAACTAAATGGAACTGCATTTAATAGGCAAAATCAAATGATGGAGAGGGTCCGGAGCTTCTACGAAGTGCTCAAGATGGTGGTACAGGTGGTCATGCTGAATCTCTTGCAACAACCCTTACCGAACATCGTCAGCATCTTGCTAGTATACAGGTAGGAAGTGGTTTTAAATGCACTTGATACTTGTAAGGAGGCAGTGCTTTCCCTAGATGATGACATCTAACATAGTTTTTTCATGTTCATAAAGTTATAGTGTACCGTTGTTTATGTGAGTTATTGGTGATCATTGATTATGCGAAATGATCTTTCCTACATGGCTCCAGATTTTATCGGTGTATGCAGATAGTTGTTTAATTCTGCCTGTATAATGTTTTGCAGGTGCTAATCAACCAGTTGAAGGAAGTTGCCCCTAATATTCAGAATTCAATAACAGAGCTCTCTGAAGAAGTAAACAGTATTTCTTCCAACCTTCCTCCTATGAATAAATCTTCGGGTTGGTCCACATCAATGCATGCTCAAAGTAGTGGAAGAACATTGGTAAATTTTATCAAATTAGATTGTTATATCCATCACTTTATTTCATGTTGCCCTAATATTAATTATAATATGCTTCAATTTTATTTTTTTTGTTTTATAGGATAGTACAGTTGATGATGTTGCTGAAGTGACTTCAAAAATGTCTAACATTCAGCTTGAGAAAGTTGGAGCCAGTCCTACTCTAAAACTGCCTCCTTTGATCAGTTTGACTCCAAATTCTTCGGCAAAAGGTGGTAATGTACAAAAGCGGAACACTTCCTCTCAAACGAACCATATAGAAAATCTGTCAGATCGGAAGTCATTGGATGGTCAATCTTTACATAATGCAATCGATAATCTACCTCAAGGTTTGTAGTATTAATATGGAATTATCTTGTTTGTTTTATTCCTGTGAAGCAAATACTTTTTGGAATTATCTTGTTTGTTGTAACTACCCTCCTTTGGAAGCTGAAATTGTTTCTGTGTTTCAGAAAATGACACCACGTATGTCCTTAATCTAAAAAGATCTGTCAGAGAAGCGGCATTGTCTGTACCTTCCTGCAATTCTGAAACATCAAGAGATAGTCACTCAGAAGATGGATCTGAACACTTCTTTATGCCACTTTCATCTACTGGCTTCTCTCATCTTGGTCCAGAAAAGAAACAAACTACTGTGAGGAGTAAAAGGCTGTTTGCAGAAGGAGATTCATCATCGTTCTCACACCAAACTCCTGAAAATCTTGCTTTGAACAAGTTTGATGAACCAGGGGATGTTTTATATGAATTTGAAACGCTGAGTGAATATGAACGTGCAAATGGTTTGCTCTCAACTACTGGTTCAAACTGTGCAGCTTCCGAGTCACACACATCTTTCTATGACCTGGATGAAACTCCTGATCAGGTGTTTTCACCTCCTCTGCTGATGGAGTCTTCATTGTTGGCCGACACTTATGAAGATCTGCTAGGTAGTATTTATGCTTTCTTTACATCAGTTATGGTATTCTATTCTACTGTCCATTTTTTCTTCATGGTGATTCCTTTTTGTTCACTTTATATTCTGTTGGGTAGCTGGGTTGGTGATTTTATTTTTTGGGTCAAATGGGTTCCCTTCCCATGCATATTAACACATATCAAGATCGCATTTCCATCACAGAAAAAAGCCTGGTATTTCATGTGCATGTGTTTTCCGCATTTTAGAGCAGCTTGTGAAATTCTTGTCAACCCTTGCTTGGCAGAAATAGTGTACTGAAGTAGTGTATTTTAGATGCTATGAAAGACTGATACAGCGTGCTTCTGTTTTTTCGTTGCTGGCTTGCTATTACATGCTTTATGTAAATTTGCAGTGCTGCTAACTTTTTTTTTTTTTTTTTTTTTTTTAATAATGTGCTACAGCCCCACTATCAGAAATGGATGCTGCTTTGATGGATCACTGAAGCAGAAAAAAACCATATAGCTTTGTTATTGGCTCTTCTTCCGGCATGGCTACTTACACAGCCTTTCAGTGTAAATGCTTTGTACAGGAAGCAACATAATTGCCGGAGAAAACCAATAACTAGCATGACATGGGGAGGCCATCGGATCAGATATGGCCCAGCCTAAGCATGTGCAGGTCATGTCGTAGATATGGTAGTGGATTCCACGGACTGCTAAATGGTCATCCTTGGTTTAACTGGTGTAAGGCTGAGAGGTGGCATTCATTTATTTCTTTTAACCTCGGTTTGGAAACTCAGCATCGGTTGCTGATTGACTGATTTGACGGGGACAAAAGAATGTTCGACTGACATTCATGTGTGGGGACTGTGTTTGCTCGGACAAGGTGAAGATTAGAATAACAGGCGACATTGATTGTTTTTCTGCACCCAGCTCTCTTGGAAGGCGTTTTCGTGGTACGTGAATCTTCATCTTTGTGGTTGTGTGTTTGCGATTTTCCCGGGCCTGCTTTAGGTAGGGTGTTTTTGTTGTAATCTTTAGAGGACAGCCCTTATTTTTTTCTATATCTCTGTGATTCACTGAATACTTGTTCAAAGAAACAATCCGCGCTCGACATTGATATTGCCTGCAAAGAGGAGGGCTTGTATTCTTTTGTTGGAGTTGGAGTAGTGATGAAAACAGCCGCATGATCTAATGCAGTAATGATTATAATGTGAGTAAAATTTGTGTTAATTTATTCTGAAACAAATCTTACTGTAAACTTTTCATTAGACTTTGCTCTTTTATACAGAGTATGAATTACACAATCTTCTTTTGAAACAACCAAAACCCCAAAGACTAAATCCGCAAACAGTAAGATCATCCTAACCATTCTTGCTCATTGGAAGGTGCATGGGTGCAAGGCCTGTTGTTGGTAAAACCCACCCGAAAACCCATCGATGTATCAGAGCTTGGAGAGCAATACAGCAAGCTCTTCATCAGGCACTTGGACTTCTAAGCATACTCCTAATGATGCAGCAAGCCTCGCAGCAAGCTGGTGCTTGCACTAATCGACAAGAGAGACGACAATGGTCAGTAGCGACAAACATGGTTAAGTTACAGTTTCAGAGAGTTGTAATGCTGACACTTACAGAAAGCTGCTCTCCTCTGTTTATGGTGTCGTAGAAAAACGAGTAGCATCCACAATAAGACTCGGGAAAACAGAAGTACTCTTCCTTCCTCTGGGACTCGCCCATCACCTATCAATGCAAGAGACGACAACGAAAGTGACTCTACATACACGAGTACGCAAATCATACAAGGATCATTGGATCATAGCCACAACAACACGAGGGCATTGCGCTATGCGCAAACCATCAAATGCAAAACATTCAGAGTTTAAGAACACCATATTTCATCCCCTTTCATTGGGTTTCTGTTTCTTAAACCTAAAAACAAAATGCAAAGCTGAAAAATCGGATTGGATGGATTCATCATTCATGTGAAGAACTCGAAAAATCCCAAATGTAATGCATAATCCAAATAGCCATTTCCCTATCTAAAGGAGGGGAATCCAGTGAACCTGAAATATGCAGCGGCCGCTGGGCTCGCCGGAGATCCTCTTGACACCTCTTTGATCCACAATCCTTATTGCTCTTTCCAAGTTCTTCCCAAACAAGAAGTGAAATCTGTAAGTTTAAATGAGTTACATGTACATTAACCCTAACCTAATTTAGCACAAAATCAAGACTTTACAAAGAATTTGAGGTTTTATGGGATGAAAATACAGACATTGCAAGCTGATCGTCCGTCACTGAATCCAATTTGAAGCACAGGAATGGGCGAGATTGTAAGCCTCGAGAATCAATAGAAATGAAGATTCATGTGAATGTGTGGGGAAAATACGAATGAGGAACGGGTTTAGGGTTTTATTTGGGGAATCACCTGAACGAGTGGATTCAATTTCAGCCCAAACAGCTTCAGCTGCCGAATTACTCGCTGCCATGTCTGTTTCCTTTTGACCCTGAGAGATGAGAACGTGAAGATACAATCAAAATCTAGCACTCGAAATAGTGCGAGCGAGCAAGTGGGTCACCGGCGTGAGTTTCTGCAACGGCAAACGGTCACCAGCCACCGGGGAACGGTGGTGGGTTTGGGGCGGCGCTCCTCAGTTTCGGGGGAAATTGGTTTTCAATTTTGGGTGTTATTTTTTTGTTTTGAAAATTACACTTAAATATACCCACCTCATAAATTATACGGAGTACTTCATCAGTCCGTCAAAATACGGTGGAGATCCTCTAGTCCACAATTGTAGTCCAATATTATGGTCTGTATCGCTTGATTGGATGTGTTGAGTTATTTTATTATTTTTCCTAATAAATAGGGTAGTTGTTTAATTGTATTCAACCAATAAGAGGAAGTGGACTATAAAACGGACTACAATTACGGACTAGAGGATTCTCACCGGTCAAAATATGCTATTTTAGTTTATTTTCCAAATTTCAAGAAAATCAACAAATATACTATTATATCATCGTTTATTACACTATTTTTTTAGTTTCTGGAAAACTATAACTAATAACTACTAATCAGGGCATTTTATAAAGTAGAGATTAAAATACCTACGCTGACATGATTTCTTGAACAAAATTAACACTCTAAACAATATGTTTTGTCGAATGAGCCCCAATCCATTTTATCTGTCTACCTATGATGATTAATTGTCTCATAAAACAATCTCCACCTAGACAAATAATTTAGGGAAATTATGTTTGATACCTCTGAGTTTTTGATAATTCTGGTTGGTGTCCCACACTTTTTTTTTGTTCGAATGGTACCCCTGAGTTTTGTCAAAAGTACGGCTCATGCCCGAACTCATAGTTTCTTCTTTTTAATGAATAAAATCACCCTTTATTTTTATTTTTCTCATAAATATGCCCATTTACTTTTAACATTGAACAAAACTACCTATTATTTAACTAAATTCAACAAAAAATTGACAAAACCACCTTTATTTTTAAAAATTAACAAAATTACACATTATTGCCAAAGTTTTAGCAAAAAAAATACCCATTCTTTCCAAAAAAAAAATTGAAGAAAATCAACCATTGTTTTTAACATTACACAAAAGATCCGTTATATATTTTTCATATTTTGTAAAAAATAAATCTCATTATTTTTCAAACATTGCATGTGCATAATCACCCATTATTTACAAAATTTTGCACAAATCTATTGTCTTATTATGTGAACAAAAATAGTTAACCTATAAATTATAAAAAAAGACTTCGTAAAGCCATACTTTGTGTAAAACCACCCTTTATGCTTTAAAAAAAATGCACAAAGAATGTGTTATTAAAACCTAATAAGATAAGAATGATTAATCTTTTATTATATTTTTCTTTTACAATAGAAGAAAATAAAATAAATAAATTTTACTTCTTTTTCAAAAAAATTATAATCGAGCATTTGGTTAAATTGGTCAATCACATTTACAAATGTTTAAAGTTAGTGAGATATAAGTTAAATATTGTTTTGAAAAATAATAGGTGTTAAATATTGTTTTTGCAAATAATGAGTGTTTTTTGTTTTTGCAAAGTGCAGAAAAATAATAGATCTTTTGTACAATTTTAAAAATCGTAGTGATTTTGTTCTATATTTTTTTGAAACACGAGTGATTTTGCGATAAAAATTTTGAAAATAATATGTGATTTTGTAAAATTTAAAAAAAAAAAAGTTGGTTTTGTCACTTTTGTGTTGAATTTAGTCGATTAATATGTAGTTTTGTTCAATGTTAAAAGTAAATGGGCATATTTATGAAAAAAAAAAATAAAATAAAGGGTGGTTTTATTTATTAAAAAGAAGAAACTATGAGTTTTAGGCATGAGCCGGACTTTTGACAAAACTCATGGGTACCATCCAGACCAAAAAAAAGTGTGGGACACTAACCGAAATTGTTAAAAACTCAGGGGCATCAAACGGAATTTCCCAATAATTTATCTATAGCAACGAATAGAGACAACTCAAGACCTTATTTGCTTCAGGTCCTCGTGTCCTCATGTCTTTCGCTCCATGAGGCTCCTCATTTGAATCTCACCAAGTGATGTTGATCAAATCCAAGCATCGCTCCTTGAACTTCCTTCTGGTGGCATGCTTCACCGATTCGGTACCCTCCACCATCTTCCATCTTGACAACCTTTGTTTTAGATACAACTTGTTGGAAAAAAACTTTGACATATATCTCTTCTCTGATTGAACCCGAATATTCTTCAAAGACTTCATGTCAATCATGTGGCAGTCGTACACCTGATGATGACGTATCTTGTATCTTCTCTCATTCACGATATTTCAACGAAACAAGTTTCGTCTCTTTCGACCCCTTCAACATTCCCTGCCTCGTCAGAAAATCCTTCACTCGCCATTGCCAAAGATCAAAATTTCTAGTGTCATCGAAACAGCGAGCCTCGAATTTCGAACTAAATACTGGCCATCAGCTAACCTGACGCTTTGATACCAACTGTTATGAATTTCCGCAAGTGAATATCATTAAAGAGAAAGAGAATGGAATAACAATGGAACACAAAGTATTTATGTGTTGTGAGAATAACCGCTCAAAAGAACATGCAGAGTAAAGCCTCTTTGCAAGAGAAATCCCTCTAGATTTCTAACATTATATAGATATACCTAGATATAGATAAAACTTATCTTATCTAAAACCTATTATAGATAAAATAATCTATAATAATCATTTTATATATAAAACCATATATAAATAAAACCTCCTAAATAAATTGATTTTAGCCTCAATCTTAATTGTCTCGTACCCACCAAATGGCAACTACCAAGAGATAGAGCGTCGCTTCCACCATCTTTGATTTTCTCATGTCAATTGAATAGGCGTGCGTGTGTTTTGAAGGAGATAGGTGAGAGTGTGAGACACGGTTAAAACATACAGGTTTAATTAATAACTAGTTGTATTACCCGCGTTATTCGCAGTTTTGTTTATATAACTTTTACTAGTATTTGGTACCCATGCGTTTACGCGTTTTTTTAATAAATTATATTTATTATGTTAATTTATTTGAAATATTTTTTATTAAATTTTATGCTTGAAATATTTTAATAAAATGTTCAATCAACTATAAAATAAATTAAAGTAAAATCATGTTAGATGAAATTGAATATACAACTAAAATGTTAATTTCACTTATGTGTCGCTTACTCGTGTAGTCTAAACCCTCTTAACCATATCAATTAATAATTTCATATCTTTTATCTAACTTATTTGACCAAATTTGTCTAAAACTATTAGAAAATATATCAAACTCAATGAGATGATATCTTTTATGTTATATATATTTTAATTAAATCGTTTTATGATACCCCAACAATTAATAACACTATCTTTTGAAAAAAAATAAGGGGCCGATCTATATAAAGAATATTGTTATAAACTAGGGCAAAAGAAAAGGGAGAATACGAGATTGTATTCAACTGATCTCTCTTGGTGTTACACCGGTACAATATATAGAAATAAACTCCTTAGACTCCAAGCAATAGTCAATCTATCTATAGACAAAACTCTATATAAGTAAAGTGTATATTTTGTACATCCACATAATAATAATAATAATAATAATAATAATAATAATAATAATAATAATAATAATAATAATAATAATAATAATAATAATAATAATAATAATAATAATAATATTATAACACTCCCCCTTGGATGTACATTCCTTGTTGCCCTAGCTACCTCGTTAAAAACCTAGCCAGGAAAACCCAATGGGACAAAACCATAGCTTAGGGAAAAAGAGTGCAGCCTTCCACGTATGCTCTTGTTGTACTGCCTCGTTAAAAACCTTGTCAGGAAAACCCAGTGGGACAAAACCTGATCGAAGGGAAAAAGAGTGCAGTGCGTATATGCTCCCCCTAAATTCAACATCCTTCTCGAAGTCTTCTCATTCTTCTTAATGTCGTCGTCTTCATGAGCTTATGGTCGAATCTCAACATTGTCTTTGATGTGCATAAGATGGAATGTCTTCTTGATTAACTTTGATGTGCGTGACTTGCATGTATTGGCGTTGAGCTGCTTTGGATGCACAAATATAAGGTACTTCAGGACCTAGTGTGCCTTTAATTGTTGATCTGAGGATATGATGTATTAAATGGTGCTTAAGTTGCCTCGTTAAAAACCTTAACTTGGAAAAACCCAATGGGATAAAAACCAAGATTAAGGAAAAGAGTACAACATTGTATGACACTTCGGGGCCTAATGCAGTGTCACCATTTTTACAATTATATGTACTTTTGGTCCTCTAAGGATCTTTAATTAATTGTACGTGATGAGACTTTGATAATAATGCTTCAGGCATTTTTAATCGATTCTTTTCATTTATATGTATATGTACATCATTTACATTTGGAGCCAAAATTATATTCACTTCTGGTGAATGCTTTCGCATGTAACCTTTAATAGGCGTGCAATCAATTTGACTTTATATTTTCCTTTGTACGAACACCCATTTAAAACCAATTAATGCTACACTTTTCAATGTTGGAGCTATAGGTCCAAGAACTTCATGCTTAAATAATCCATCTTTACATGAATTATTTCTTTATGGAATTTAGGGTATACCATGTATCCTTATGAGGGGAGTTGCCTCGTTAAAAACCTTGCTTTGGCAAAACCCAAATGGGACAAAAAACAAAGTTAAGGAAAAGAGTACAACTTTTCTCCCCCTCAATTTAGCATATAAATCACTAATTTTCTAAAGACATGGTACTTCTGGACCCTTAATATCCTTTCACAATCTAATAAAAGATGAAAAGATCATTTGTCTTCATATCGTAATATATCTCTCTTTGTATACTTGAACTACAGGTCGAGATATTTTTAGAAGCTCTAATTATTCTTATCAGGCACTTCAAGTGCAAACTTAGATATATGTCATCAACGATAATCAAGGATCTGGTCAATTCAATACAACTCATAATCAATTCTAACACTGTCAACGTTCATGAAATCTCTTCAAGAGTTGTATACCAGTGGACATATCACCATTGTTTGAAGTTACTACTAGAACCTCGATCTAAATCATGCTAGTGCATTATTTGTTGTAAATGTGACTTTTGTCACCATCTTTTGCATTTACTAATGCTTTTACTAGCTTCCTTGCTATATAGTTTATTGAACTTCTGGTTCCCTTCTAGTTCAAACAACATATTACTTCTTGGTATCCTTTTCCTCTCCCCCTAAATACCGAGTATTTTATCATCCGTGATAAACTCTAGGTATTTGATCATCTATGGGGACCCAATCCTCCATATACATCATCTTTCTTGGTTTACAACAACTTAGTGTAATCTGGGGAGATTTTTGTACCTATACCAAACATTTAAAACCTTATAAATATAAAACTCTCTTCTGGAGATAAATTACAAAGGAGAATTTATTCTATTGTTGACCAAAATCGAATCAATCTCTTGATTTTCATGCCTGCTTATTAACTATTGTTGAGGACTCTACTGGGTCATTACATACATTAGCATTATCCTAAATGATAATCTCATAAGTAACGACTTCACTTGGTCGATTTGATCGCCAGCTTCTCAATGCTCATTTATCCAACATATCAATTTCATTGATAACATTTTAATATCACATCCATATTGCCAACATGGGTAATCTATTTATTATGTTGGATTCCTCATTTGACATCCTCAACTAGGGGAAAACCACTGCTTCTGACAATTATTAGTCCTCCATTGACTTTTATGATCCCAATTTATCTGTCATCACTCATCTTTAGAGTGAGTGTTTTGACGCTCTTCTAGAGCCATTTTCTCATATGAATTTATTGCTTGATTATATCAACAGTCCTTCGAGGACTAATTTTGATGCTCTTCTGGAGATATGTATAAGGTTTAGTTATGCCAAGTATAGACTTTATACAAATACTCATTTGTTATTTCATTCTGAAAACTTCAGGTTTCCATATCATCAAGTACCAAGCTCTAAACCATTCTAACATTTTCATGTGATGATTCATTCAAAGTTTGGGAGATTACAAATCCAATATGTAAACCATCATCTTTGACTTGTTCTTCCACATTCTCCTTGATGTGGGAGTCGACTCATACATGATTATCTATAATCATTTTCAAAATTATGACCAGTATCCTAACAACGGTCGCGCGCACCGTATCCTCTTTATGTCCTCTGCTAGAGGTAACAATGTATATTGCATCTGGCAATAAAAGAGGTTGTTATGAACCATAGGTCATTTAGCTAGCTATTTATTTGAGTTCTACCATACCTAGGTAGATTAAGAACAAGATCCCAAAATAAAGAGTCTTCGGGCTCTCAAGAATAAATTTATCGATTTCACACAATTTAACAAGGATTTGCTTCAAACTCTTCTCCCAAATCATCATTAGTTGAATAAAATTGGCATCATCTACCCATAATGATTTCTTCAAGAAACATTTCCAATGCATATACATATACATAAAATGCAAATCAAATCAAATAGATAAATAAAACATAGATTCCATGTAGCTTCAAATAGCCAAATTATACTAATAACAAACCAAATACGGCCAAGTTTGCAGAATCAAAGGTGTTGGATCATCTAGGCTCTTTCGTTGATAATCTTTCATATGTAGAGATAAGTTTATCTACTTCAAGAGATAACTTTTATTAACTCAAACAATATATATAATATAAAACCACATATGTTTACGACATACCAACTCTTAACAAGTTGTTTCTTCTTGAAACACTTTGAGTTTTGTGCAAAAGTAAATTCAAATATATTTAATTCAAATATATACACCTCACAAGTACATAATAAAAGCGATCTCAGTAAATTAAAATAAATGCACTACACATAATTAAAATTTATTCGGCCACTTCAGGTGGATATCAATTCAGATAGTTATCACTTGTTTCAATAAACACTATCATTCACAAATAATGTAGGTTTAATAACTATCTCAAATTTCAATTTCAATAATTTCATCGTCATTTATGAGAGAAAATGTCTTTTCTTATTTGCATGCAATTACCTTGGGGGATGTAATACAAATCAACTTCATGATACAAAAATAATGTCAACTTTTGGTGACCAAGAAACAAATCATATATGAAATAATGTTAACTACTTCAGGAGTTTATATTTCACCTTCTATGAAACAAATCATATATGAAATAATTTACAAGTACAAGGTGGAATGAACAATATCATCTTAGCTCATTACTACAAAGATGAGGCTAATATTTTATCGATGCATGATGACGTTATTTATTTATCAACTTATCAATATATCAACTCATTTTGATATCTTTTATCATGTATCCATCCAATATACGGTCAATTTATCCAATAATCATATCTCTATGCATCGTCAATCCCCAACAGCACATAATTTATCAATGCTCTAAATTCTCATATATCAAAATATATTAGCACTATGACATGATTTATAATATAAAATCTATATGTGCAATCAATAACGTCATATTGCAATTAGCAACTAATTGGTAAACCATATTTAATGTACGAGATGAATTCATAACACACATATACAATCACTTATGATCAAGATGCACAAAAATCATAACTCAAATATATGATATTTAGGCTTACCTGAGCACAAGCTCGATCGCATATACCAATATTTAGAAATTGGTCCAACTCCATCACGAGCCTTAAAGTTGAGCCTAACCCAAATAGGCTCACTACCAAGTAAAGTTCAGTCTTCTAAGGTTCGACTCCTTTTACCATGATATCCTAGTGTGGATCCGTGGACAAACCACTCGCATGACACCACCCATCACCAAATCAAAATATTAATAAATTATAATCATGGTTTATTTAAAACACATACCATATAACATAATTATATCCATCCTCCATTCTTATGTATAAGGCTTTAAACCTTTTTAAATTCTAATTAATCAAATAAAGAAAGTCAAAGTACCTCTTATGTGATCAACACGTACATAATCACACTCCGATATAGATTCACAATATTATCAAAATGCTTTATTTTGACTAACTTTCAATTGACGATAATCTATATTTATTTACTATCTACTTCGAGCGATATGACTTTTCATCTACTTCAGGAGATGAAGATAAAAATATAATATGCAAATAAAACAAAATAAAACAATAATCATTACTAATCGCTACATGGATGATACTTATTGTTTCATCACTACAGGAAAGAAATTTATCAATCACATCAAATGATTCATAATATTAATTTCTTTACTTTTATCCACTTCGAGGGATTTAATATTTTCTACTCCGGGAGACCAATTAAATTATTTATAAACATGGTTAAATGTATATATATCATAATATAACAACACTATTTTTCTGTTACCTTCTAAGCCTACTGTTAATTGAGGTAACCTAATAAGTGAACAAAATAATTGGATGAGAAAAGTCAGAGTATACATACCTCCATGATTGCGTAACACTTGCAAGGCCAATTAATTAATTTGATATTTCAACCCAATTGAATATAGGCCCACAAATACCAGTTTTCATCGTCGCCACCATGAAACGCAGGAACTTAATTTCACGGCTTCGCCGCCAGACACTGCAACTCCACCAATCTTTCATGACGGCGCCTTCCTACCCGTGAGAGGACCACCAGGGGTTAGCGTAGAGTTATTCCAATCGGCCTTCTACGAATCCCGACGTTCCTGGCGAGGCGAATGCTTAAGCAAGCGCTTGCTCCGGTTGGATCCATCGAGAATAAGGCTAGATGTTTGGGACAACAATCTGCAATTTTAACGCAGCAGATCCGATGGCCACGGCGGCGCAGAACTCCAGGCAGCAGCGAACCACCGTCTCCGGCTTCGACCTCAACGGCGGCAGTGACTGACTATCTCGGCAAAGAAGAACGACTCCGTCCTTCAGGCGAGATCGCCGCAACCCCACGTGGACTTCTCGATCGGGAGGAGGGGCGCCACGCCGTTGATGATGACCGTCAGGGAGGTAGAAGGCGGTGAGCCACGTCTTTTGATGGATGACGGCAGGTTGGAGAAAAGAAAAGAAAATTTAGGTTTTTAGCTTTTAGAACCTATGGCAAAAGAAAAGGGAGAATACGAGATTGTATTCAACTGATCTCTCTTGGTGTTACACCGGTACAATATATAGAGATAAACTCCTTAGACTCCAAGCAATAGTCAATCTATCTATAGACAAAACTCTATATAAGTAAAGTGTATATTTTGTACATCCACATAATAATAATAATAATAATAATAATAATAATAATAATAATAATAATAATAATAATAATAATAATAATAATAATAATAATAATAATAATATAACAAATATTAATTAATTATGAAAAGATAAGTTGTTGGAGATCACAACTTTTTAAGTATTTATCTTTATAATCTTATGGTTAAAATAGACAATTCAAAGATCACAATACATGTATATATTAATTAAGTAACTACCAAATTCACGTAGGATGCAAAATAGTAAGTACCATTTTTTTAAATCAAAGACTTCTATTAATTAATTATGAAAAATTACATTAAATATCTACATAATAATATTATTTTCTCCCATTGATATATGAGGATAATATTTATTTTAAAAATGAATATATACATATATACATAATAGATATATCGATAGATATTATTATTTCTAGGATTTTGAATTTTGTTAAAATGGGGTGAAATTTAAATATTTTATAAGTGACTATTGTGTTACGTACGTTGTTTAGTAAAAAAAATAGTAGTGTTTGATTTCTGCTTTATTTCACCGAATGTGTGATTGATATTGATTCTTCTATATAAAAAGGGAAAACTAATTAAAATATCTCCACCTTTGGGGATATGATAAAAAAATATCATTAACTTTCAAATGTAATAAAAATATCCTGACCTTTGAGGGTAGTGGTAATATATTACCCTGTATTTTCTCACGTGTCAAAAATGCTTAAAAGGTAGCCTACGTGAATTTTTTTTGACAAGACAGCATGCATGAAAGCCTTTTTTACAAATTAGCACTAAAATTGGGTTTTCTTAAATGATTTACTTAGGGAAAAAAATTAAAACGATAACAAAATAAACCCAAAAAATAAAATTGATTCAACCAAGCAACTAATCCGGTCAAAATTATCTCAATTAACACAGCACGACTACTCCTAACACCAACCGACGACGACGACGACAACAACAAAGAGGGAAAAAATAAAACTTACCCAAGCAACTCTGTAAACGAATCAAAGGGGAAGAAGATGTGAGAGAGACAGCTCAAGATAGTCGACCACCAGGGAGGAAAACTGACATTGAAGAGGAATCATGAGCTACTTGGAAGACCTGGCAGATAATTCAAGAGGCGACCACGGAAGAAGATATGAGGGAGGAAAAGACGTTGGGTATGAACTCGGTCCAGCTCTTTATTTTTTTTTTCTGACACTGTTCAAGAAAACCCTTGTAAAAAAAATCCACGTGTGCTGCCTTGTCAGCATTTTTGACTCGTGAAAAAACTTATGGTAATATATTACCACTACCCTCAAAGGTCGGGATATTTTTATTACATTTTAAAGTTGAGGATATATTTTTACCATACCCCCAAAGGTGGGGGTATTTTAATGAGCTTTCCCATATAAAAAAATGTATATTGATATTTGTTTTAGTGTGTGTTATATTTTTCCGTTGTAAAAAAAGTGACGAAATTGAATATTTAGTTTTTTTTACAGTATGCAAACATTCGGAGCTGTTACATAAAATGTAATCGCACTCCTGGATCATCCTGACGGATGATGGTACAAAGATCCCTATTAAAAGAGATTGTAGATCTATCACTAATGATGCCCTTCGTGGCTATATAATCTGCAACTCTATTTGATTATCTGAAGATGTGTCTGAATTCAACTGATTCGAAGTCTGCTCTCATAATATTGATTTCTTCTACTTGACGCATAACTTTCCATCTGATGCTGTTTCCTTGAGTAAGAGATCTCATTAGTTCTTGATTATCTCTCTCTATCATAATCTTCTGTAGGCCCATTCTTCGAGCTTGTTGCATGCCTAACTGGACTGCTGCCGCTTCAGTTTGAATAATCGTGCCTTGACTTACTTCCTGGTGGAAAATATCAATTACATGGCCCTCAGAATAACGAATGATTCCCCCCACCTGGCAGACGCCAATGGGCTTGACAGAACCATCTACGTTAATTTTGTAGATGCTTCCATGTGGTCTAGTCCACTTAGACATAGACCTTTTTGTTCTTTTCCGACCCTCCTTCTTTTTGTCAGTATTTGCCTGTCTCCAGTCTTGAATTTCTGTTTTGATCCGCCTTATTAGATTCCCAAACGAGTTGGGGTTTGTTTTTCTGAAGATTAAATTGTTCATAATTTCCCAAATCATTTGCCAAATGACCACTAGATCTTCAAAGTGGTGATTTGTTTGTTAGATTAGGTCCAGATTGTCACAAAGAGGACCTTGCATAGAGAGGTTGTTAAAGAATTTACCTATAGATTGTTCATATTGCACTATTGACTCCTTTGCAAAGGAGCATTATGAAAGCAGATGAGCAGAGTCTTCATTACTTTGATCGCATAGGGAGGAAATGCTAGGTACTCTGTTGACATACCTATTTAGCCTACTAGTTGTGGGAAGGGCGTCAACTTTAATTTTCCAAATAAGATTTATGAGTCGTGGTGGAAGGTTTAGGTTCCAAAATCAGCAGTGATTGTCAGTGTTATGGTTTTGGATATTTGTAATTTTCTTTGCAGATTTAGTAGAAAATTTTCATGTGGAATCCGACATCCAGATTAGCATCTCCAGAGTTTGCCAAGTTGGGATTTTGAGAGCTAGAATGCTTTTAACAATATTTTGAGGAAATAGGCGCCTAAGGAGGGGCTCATTCCAACGCATTTGAGGAGTGAAGAGTTGGAAAACTTTCATATTTGGGTCATTATTACCCATCAAAGATTTGAGATTTATATTAGGAATCCAAGGACTATTCCATATATTTATGGAGAGACCATCCCCTATAAGCTAAAGGAGACCTTTTTCAAATTTATCTCTTAGGGATAATAATCTACCGAATTGCCATGAGGTGACCTGATTTGGTCTATCTTTAATGTCGTTATTCTGCAAATATTTTTCTTTAATGACACTAACCCAGATATTATCTTCATTTGAGTAAAGTTTCCACAATAATTTAAATTGAAGGCTTATGTTCAATTCTTCCGCTTTTCTAATCCCCATACCACCATGGGTTTTGCTTTTACAGATGTTATCCCAGCTTATAAGAGGGGTATATCTCTCCGAATGAAGTTTATTCCAGAAGAAGTTCTTATTTATCTGATCTATTTGGTTGAGAATTTATTTAAGGAGTAAGAAGTTCTGCATAAGATAGTTGGTTTTGGAACTGAGGTTAGCCTGAATTAGACCAGCTCTGCCTGCTTGAGAAAGATTTGATGCCTTCCACTTGGATAGGTGTTTTTTAAGGTTTTGGATGGCCTCTTCAAAGACCAAATTTCTAATCCTGCCATTAATTATAGGGATGTCTAAGTACTTTTCAAGAGTGCTAGAGATCGGAATCCCCATGCTTTGGGCAAGATTTTTGGCTAGGTTTTGGCTAACATTTTCCGAGCATTGGAAAGAACTTTTACTATAATTAATAGTAAGATCCAAAAGGTTGGAGAAATTATTTATCATATTCTGAATAGTATTTAGACTAGTGTGAGCACCTTTATCAAAAATAATTGTGTCGTCTACAAAAGTGAGAAAGGGTATAGCCGTATAGGATTACCATTTATGGTGAGTTTGATCCCGACTAGAGCATCTTCTTGCAAAGCCTCCTTGTGAATTTCTCTTGCTAGTCCTTCCATAACTAGAACGAAAATGTAAGGGGCAAGGGGTTCTCCTTGACGAATTCCCCTATTAGGCTTGAATTGTTTACCTGGGTGATTGTTTATTAGAATCGAGAAGGAGGAGGTCGTTGTATTGCATAAGCTAATCGGTCTGTAGTGGTTAATAGTGGTAGGGTTCTCAATTTTGGGAATTAAGGCAATAAAGGTTTTGTTTATTTCAGTTAAGAATTGTCCTGAGTGAAAAAAAAGCTTTTATAGCTTTGTAGCAGGAGAGGCCAACTATATGCCAATATTTTTTTATAAAATTCAGGAGGGTAGCCATCAGGGCCGGGAGATTTGTCTTTTGCCATTTCAAATATTGTATTTTTAATTTATGCCATTTTAGGTTGGGTTATAAGATTTCGGTTTTCCTCTATCGTGACTTGAGGTTGAATATTCCAAAATTCTGCTAGGTTTACTGGATGTTGGTGAGCTCCAATAAATCTTTCCGATAATTCTGTTGTGATTTGATCCGAAATGAGATCATTATCATATAGGATATTACCTTGTTTTGATGTGAATGACTTTATGGGTCTTTTAGAATTTTTAACTCTGGCTCTCACCTGAAAATATTTAGTATTTCTGTCTGAGAGTTGAAGGTGATTAGTTCTGGACCTCTGTTTCCAAAACTTGTGGTTATATTCTAGTAATCTGAATCTTTTGTTTTCTAGCCTAGCTAGTTTTTCTTCATCCTTTTTGCTAATGTTTCCCCATGGTAAATGACCTTGGAATGCCAGAATTTGCTTCTCTACTTGGGAAATTTGCCTAGAGATGTTATTTGTTTGAGGTTTGCACCAATTCTTTGTATTGTGTTTAAGAAGTTTCTGTTTCTGAATAAGTTTAAATCCATAAGAGCCAACAAATTGATTATGCCAAACTTGTCGGACCATAGTTTCATAGATCGGTTTTGTAGTACATGCCATTTCAAATCTAAATGGAGCACCATTGTTTTGGTTTTGGTTCCCTATTTCTAGAGAGATCGGACAATGGTCGGAGTTAGAGAAGGAATGGTGTTTTGTGTGAATATTTGGGAACCAATTGAAGATTTGTCGACATGCGAGAGCTCTATCCAAACGTTCATAAGTGTTATTAATATTTGTCTTGTTTTTTCTCCATGTGAAGGGATAGCCAGTGTAGGGAACAGTTTGGAGGTCAAGCTCATTCTTGACAAATTGTAAGCGTCTAAATCTGGCTATGGACGGAGTAGCTCCCCCAGTCTTTTTAGAATCGTTTTCTAAATCATTTAGATCTCCAATTATAAGGATCGAAAGATTGTGTTTGTGTGTTAAAAACTTTTTCCCAAAAAAGGTTTTTTTTCCGATTCTACAGAGGGAGCATAGACAAATAGAAGTGCTTTCATGCTTGTCCACTATAGTTTTGAACATAATGAATCGATCTGAATGCTCAAGAATTAAGCTTAAATTTTCAAACTTTGATTTGTAAAGAAGTCAGATTCCTCCCTTGTGCCCCTTAGCACTGATACAGATTGCTTTATGAAAGCCTGATGATTTTACCATTTTATCAGTTGGGGCCTCAGTGGCCTTAGTTTCAGTTAGCACAAGGGCGTCTAAATGGTAAGAAGCTCTAAGTTGATTTAGCTCTTGCCAAAAAAGGGGGCCTTTTGGAACCCCTAACATTCCAATATGCAATTTTAATCATGAGAATTCCATTGAAAATAAGCTTTTAGCATATTCCTAACTAAGCTGAAGGTAAAATATATAGTTCTAACATCAAACACTATACATATTGTTCTACTATTTTGATCTAGTCTCTTAGGATGCCCAGAAAACCAAGCATCCCCAAGGCATAGCCTTTTGTCTTCTGTCTGCAGTTGCCAACTCATTTGATCACACTTGATCTTCCAAGGAATTTGAAATCTGCAAAAGGAGTTGAAGATATGTCTTGCCTTTATTGCAATAAGATTTGTAGAAGTTTAGGTTTGTAAAGGTTTGGGTATACAATTTGTGTAGCTTGCCTCATTGAATCCCAAAAGGAACTAGTGTGGCATTGCTTGAAGTTTTTGGATAGATCAAAGAAGAACATTATTTTTTAATTAAATATTTAAAGGAAATTGAATATTTAGTTAGATACAACATTCTATACGCATGTCATGTGAAATTATATATGTAAAGTAACATTATTTTTTAATTAAATTTTATGTGAAAATTATAATAGTTTATTTTAAACTTTTTTTTTTGGTAAAAGTAGAAAACCTAATGGATCAATTTTATCGTAGATAAATCTATTTAATTAAGATATACAGTTAATTGGATAGATTGTTTGATCTAAAAAATAAGTTTTTCACCTAACTATAAATTTTTTACCTAACTATATTGACTTATTAAATGATGTGGCCCAAAAATATAATACCACTTTAATCCATAATATGACAAGTAAGCAAAAATAATTCCGTTTTAATCCAGAAAATTCCATGGATACGAGATCGCACAACGACCTCTGCTTTAGTATTTTATATATAGATTATTCATACACAATTTTTTAAAGATAATAAAAAAATGACGGGAAATAGAGAATATTAGTTTTTATTTTCATTTTTATTATAATTTTTGACTTATTTTCAATTTATTATTGGTGATAATTTTTGTTTAAAATGACTAACTTTAATTGCTAAAATATTATAAAATACATACTTTCTCTTTAATTTTTGTATAACGATATGACGATATTTTTTCATTTCTTTGTTATATATAAGCCCATTTGGCTATTAAAATTCGTCAAATTAATTGAAAAATATCAAAATTAATATTCATCAATTTAATATTTCATACTATCAAAATGTAAATAACAATAAAAAAATTATTATTTAAATTAACTTTGAATGTTAGTGAAAGGATAAGGGGTGATTGAGTTTTGTCTTTAAAATTGCTTACGTAAAAGGATTAGAATTTATAAATTAAGTACTTTTTACAATAAAAGAAATTGCACCCGTACAAGAACATTGAGTCATGGGATTAATTATCAAATTAAGGTTAGGGTTAAAGGCTATAAGATCAAATTTTATCCAATAGTTTTTATTAATAAATTATTCTTATTGAGTTATTGTTGTTGTAGATTTGAGTTTGTGAAATTGATATGATGAGATTTTATTGTTTAATAGATATTTAATTAACAATAAAATCTTATCTTCTAGTTTTTTTTGTTGTAGATTTGAGTTTGTGAAATTGATATGTGTTGATAGGAGGAAATCGAGACTTGCAATAAAATATAAATAAAGTACAGCAAACCAGATTTCGTCCATTGCAAATGATTACAAGACCTCCTCCCTATGCTGTAGTGGGAAGTCAGGATCGATCCACGAGGAAGCGTGTCAGCGGATCTCAGGTAGCTGTAAATCTCACAGACAGAAAAGCAGAAAGACAGAAAGAACAAACGAAAGCAGAAAATAAAGCAAACACAGAAACTTTAAATTGCAAACCCTCGAAGACAGAACTCAGATTTCCAACGAAATAAATTAATATACTAAAAGACTTCCAAAGCCAGGGTATCAACACCACAATGATAACCATACAAATTAACACATAAAGGCATAAAAGATCATGCTTTCCATCAAATAACTTTCGTTATTAACAAATAGGAAGATAGAGGCTTTCGCATAAACCCTAATTGTTACTAACCCTTTTTCACATAATTAATTCAAGTTGCATTAAGATCACTTTCGCTTCAATAACACAAACAAGGATCACCTTCAACTTTCGCAAAAGAATCATGCTCATAGGGATAGAAGACGAATTGCATAAAAAGATCGTACCTTTACCGCATCACCTTACATGGCCACCGTCGGGCTCACCCCGACCCTAGAAGTGAGTGAACTACTCGCTCTTCATCGCAATAGCAGACATCTTTGATGAAAAAGAACTAACTTGCATTAATAAACTCAAACTTACAACCTCTTCTCCTTCTCTCTCTATGTAACTAATTAATTGTCTCTGAAATTGAATTCATAAAATCCAGCCCCTAAGGCTTTATTTATAGGCTTCCAACCCTTGCTAATCAAGGTAAGAAAGTCTATCTATATCTATATCTACTTTATCTAAAGGCTTAAAGATAAATAAATGGAATAAAAGAATTAAATCAACTACTATATCTAAAGTAGATAAAATATCTTCTCCCTTGACTTGATAGATCTTGATAGATGTGGATAGAATTTGGTCTCGAAAATATCTCCATTGGATTCGGGATAGAAACTTAACAAGAAGTCGGTTAAGTTCGGAATCCGCCGCCGTGGGTCCAGTCGATATTGACTTGGTTAAGTTGATATTGACCTGTGCTTCATCGGTTTCTCTTCAGCTGCTTGCATTAGACCGACTTCTGGAATATTGACTCGATTTGGGTACTCGATATCGACTTTGGATAGTCAATATCGACCACTTCCTTTCTTCCTTAGTCGATTCTAGCCAACTCTAAGTCGATTTGGAGAATTTCGACCTAAATCTGGTCGATATTGAGTGTGCTTGGTCGATATCGACCAGTCTTCTCAGCATCCTGCTCTGTTCTTGAAATGCACTTTTCCGAGTCCTCGTTCGTCGGATTGATGCATATGACCATGCGTTGGAAAGCTCTTTTCGATGGCTACGACTCTCATGAAGACATCAGAACTTGATTCAGAATGATGAATGCCAAAAAATGGTCTTTTCTCCGGCTGCACCATCCTTAGCTTCTTCACGAGTTTTCCTTTAAGCTCCAAAGTGCGTCCGATTTCTGCGAAATATAACAAAAACTTGTGTAGACCTCCATATATTGTAAATAAGTGTAAACTACACAGATTCTGTATTATTCTAACCCAAATGTATGAAATGTATGCAGAAATCGATATAAAAGTAACTGTAAAACATGGCGAATTAGGCTCACAACAATATGATGAAATTTTATTATACACATAGGATGACATGTAGATAAATAGATTAGGTCATTGTATGACATGGCTTAAATTTATTGGAACTTTGTGGAGACCTCTGTTTTTGGTTGATAAATAGATTAGGTCGTTATACAATGCTCAAGGCTCTAGGCTGAGTAAAAAAAACTCGGTCATATTGAACCAGAGAACAACACGTAAGCGAATCGCACCAGAACCCGCCACATAGGACTCACACGTCTTTGTTTTAGTATTATATATTGATAGGGGTAGATTGAGAATCGTGAGGAAAAAAAGGGACAAATAGCTAATGAATTTGTTGAGACACTTGTGAATCCCACATCGAAAGTGTGGAGATTCTGAAACTAGCATATAAGTGGATGAGCTACTCCACCTAATGCCAATTGGTTTTGGGATGGTGCCCCAGCCTGGCCGGCTTATATGTTGGGCATAGGTGGATGGGCTACTCCACCTAATGACAATTAGAGGTTTTTTAGGGGTAGTATTTTTTAGGAGGTAGAGTTTATTTTGTCTATTATGGATGTGTGAGAGGTGGAGATTTTTTTTAAAAATAACCTTGTAAAAAATCTAATTGGTGTTTGGTGGGTATAAGGTGTTGGAGATATAATTATGGAAAAAATGACTATAATACCCCCCACTTATTTCTTCTTCCGCTACCAATTGCCCTCTTTTTTCTTTCTCAACGTCGAACAAACAGGAGGCCGAAACCCTAGATGTTGCTGTTGGCTGGCTACTTCAAGGTAAGTGATTCCTCCTCCTACAATGAACAACTCCATTAGAAAGAGTGAAACTAGCACTTCGGCTCTGCTCGCGAATCTTGACGGATCAAACGGTGAAAGCGTCCATGGAAAGAAACCGACTCTTGTTGCTGGTTCTGCTCTTAGAGGCGTTCAACAAATGCAGGTCGTTGGAGCTCCTCGCTGATAACAAATGATTGAAAGCCTTAACGGTGTCGGACTTCAACATAGACATTTGCACCATCGAGAGATTCACTGTCGCCATTGCCGCTTGTTGCTGGCTTGATCGCTAGCTTAACTATGATTGCCATATTCACGGATCGATCGAGAGAGGGAGAAGTCACTGAGGGAGAGGGCACGTAGTGGTGGCGGAAATCCTGAGGAAAGAGACAGAAGGAAGGGCAAAAATGAACAACTTTTCCAAAACCCATCTAAAGAGTCTATAAAGTGATAAATAATACTCTAGAAGGGGGGTGGGTGAATAGAGTATGCTCAATTTTCGCAAGATAAGAACTCTTAAAGTAATTTTCAAAACAACTTACCAAGGCCTTGATTTTGCTATCAAATCTTGACTAAGTAAAATCGAACAAGATAAAGTAAATGCAGAATGTAAAAGATGAACACACGAATTGTTAACGAGGTTCAGTACGAACTTGGCCTACGTCCCTGCCTAGGGTTATCCAACCCGTAGGATTCAAACCTTCTTATTTCACTTTCCTTGAGCCTAGAACTTCCTAGGAGAACTTCCCTTCCCCTATACAAAGCATCACCGCTTCTATTCTAGCTCTCAACCTTACAAGTGAAATAGAGCCTCTCACTACACACCAAAGTGTGCTATGACGAGTATGAAACTCTTAGAGTGAATCAAATGACTTGTACAATAAAGACTGTGTTTCTCTCAACTCTCAAAAACCAACCACACTAAGCTTAACGAGTATTCGAGAGAATGCTTTTGCTGATATGATTACTTTCAACTGATTGCTTGCTTCAATATGTTTCGTCTTCTACATTCCATCATATAAATAGGTGTCCTCCGAAGGCAGCAAGAGCAGACCGTTTCAGGTTTGAATTTCTTCCAAAAATAATTCCTTCCATTTTCAAGATGCGCTCCCTTTGATCAGATGCAATCGGCAATTCTTGATTCTCAAGGATGGAAGATCTTCTTTCCTAAACCAAGTTGATCCGAGATGGCAAGTGTATAAAATTTCTCACAATGGATGTGAGCGCAAGTTAGTCTTGGACAGATATAATATAAATAGCCCAATATAATATGAACTAGTAAAGTATACAAGGATACATGCAAACTTAGGCCCGGTTTCAAGACCATGAAACCAAGACAGTGTTTTGTCTTTCATCATCCCTTGGTGTTACCTTGCAGGTTAGAGCTCAAGGCCTTACAATCAAGGTGGAGTCTTCAATCTCCCCCTTGATGGAAGACAAAACATGATAAAGAATATGCACATATAATATTAGGTAAATCATAAAATGTTTAGACCAAGGTTTCATCCGTCCAAAAACCAAAGACCCGCAAAACCAACCAGCAAAAACAGTCAACCAAATCATTCTCCCCCCTTTTGTCTTCCAACAAAATGGGTAGAAAGCAGGAGTTTTAAACCACAGACCAAAGTTTTATAACAGATAGATATTTTGAAAGCTGATAGAGAGATAGAGGGAGTGGAGTTGTATCAAAGCCTTGAGGAGGAGGCACCACCAGTGGACTTTTTCTTCTTCCTATTGTAGGTCTTGGTGGGATTTGCTGATGGGGAGGGCTCTGCATGAGAGAGAGCCGCTGATGTAGAGGGTCCAGCTATAGAAGGTTCAGCCTGCTCGGGAGGTGCTTTAGCTGATCCTTCCTCCTGCCATTCCCCAAAGGTTGGCTACTGCTTGTTTGGACCAATGTACCTCCTTCTTACCTTGTCTCTGCACTTCTTCCTCCATCTGTCCATGGCATCCTTTGTGATTTTGTCCTTCTCCATCTGCGCTTGCACCCTCTGCCTTTCCACATCTCTGTATTTCTTCACAACCCCATATTCTTCAACAGTCAGAATGTTGGGTTCAGGATGAGTTGGGCGCAAGAAGGGTTTGTTCTTCACTAGCCTTTCACAGTTGAGGATGACATTGCCTACTTTCTCCCTAACATGATCAACATTTTCTTTGTCTAATGGCATGATGGAGCCAGTAGCTGTGAATGTAAGAGCATTCAGCAACATCATCCAATCAAGTTTGCAGTTGACGATAGAAAGCAGTTCATGGGTGTTATATCTTTCCTAGACACAATATCTGTCCATATTCTCCCCATGTCCATCATAATGTCTTGAACGTCTGTCTCCATACCAAAAATTCTATCCTCTTAAATTCCTAGAGTAGGAGCAGTTGATCCCTTGCCTTCCTTCTTCAACACCCACTAGCTCCTTAGATTCCTAGAAATCCCAAGACGTTCAAGGCAGGCCTCATCGATTATGCCATTGTAAGTTTATCTCTCTTCTGTAGAAGTGTCGACATCAAAGGCTTCAAAGATTTTGGGAAGGATGTTGGCATAGGGTAGGGGCCTAGGCCTGGAAGAGAAGGCGGAATGGAGCATATAATTGATCATGAGATCGGGAAGGTTGGGCTCATAACCGTTCATAACAAGGTAAAGAATTTCCAGAAGATTTTCAGTGACCAAATCCCTGGAATTAACAGAGGGAAAATGCAGCGAGCGAGAATGGCAAAGATCAATTTCGGCTGCATTTTGAGTATTGTGTGGGTCGGCTTGTGTGTGGAAGAGGAATCAGGAGGAGCTTGGAGGAAGAACTCCTCTCGGGCAAGATTGATGGAATCAATCCTGTCAGGGAAGCCTTCAGTGGGAATGTCTTTGGGGAGGTCAAGGATTAAAGCCAAACTGTTAGCCGAGAGACGGATTATGTGGTTCTTGACCTTTGTGACGAGGGTTAGGGTTCCCTTGATTCGGTGAGCAGTCATGTTGGCATAGAATAGCCGGGTGAGACGGGGGTAAGCAAAGTCTCCAGGGTTAAGGATTGACCAAAGACATGTGGATTTCAGGAGAGAAATGCAAGGCAAGGGCATGGATTCAAGCAATTTTGTGTCGACAGCATCCCAGAAACATAAGCGACGGTGTCCAAAACACTGTTCCTAGGATTTGGCCACGTCGGAAGAGACAAACCAGTTGGTAGAAATATCAGAGGTTACCTGGGGGCGAGTGGGTGCCGGATACGCCATTGGTGTCTTTTTGGACTTTCTGATCAACGGAGATGGTGAAGATGAGCTTGAGTCCTCTGAGCTTTCCGCCGGAGGAGAGCATGCCCGTTTCCCTTTGTTGGCAGTCATCTTGTAGCGCTTAGATGGGGGAGCAGCCGGTGGAGTCGTAGTCCTCTTGGAAGCCATTGATACAAAATGCTTGGGAAGAGGAGAGAAAGTCTTGAAAGAGGAGAGAAATTTCAGAGAATGGAGTGGAGAGAGAGATGAATGAAGTGACAGAGAGGGAGAGGGTTTTAAATAGGCAGAAGCTCAAACGCCACACTCCCCATTTTTAAAACCAAGTACACTTCATTTACTTTAAAACCGGATAAACATTAAATGGAAAGGATATATTTAAAAGATCCAAAATCTTTTGAAATGGGAAGGTGTAGAAAATTACAATTTTAACTTGGGCAATAATACACAAAATTTTAGGACGGAATTTTAAAAAGCATTATTTCAAAATCTGGCAAGAATTTTCACAAAAATGGAAATTTTGTTATTATCTAAACATGTATTAATGCAATTTTTGGTCTAAAAATTAATATAATTCAGATTTTGGTTCTCTCAGGACCATAGGATATCAAGGTCTTGAGATAGCCATTCGAATATGCATTTCATGAGGGAGTGTTGCTCCCCCTAAGAAAATGCTTCCATGTTGAGCATGCCAAGTTCCAATCTAATGAAGTTGAAGCGATCTTCAGGGAGTGGCTTGGTGAAAATATCTGCCAATTAAAACTCAGTAGATATGAAAGAAATAGATACATCACCTTTCTCCACATGGTCTCTAATGAAGTGATGTCTCACATCAATATGCTTTGTTCTTGAGTGCTGCACAGGGTTCTTAGTGATGGAGATAGCACTTGTATTATCACATTTGATAGGAATACCTTTTAGATCGATGCCAAGGTCTCGGAGTTGTTGTGCTATCCAGAGAATCTGTGAGCAACAGGCTCATGCAGCTATGTATTCGGCCTCAGCAGTGGATAATGCAACTGATTTATGTTTCTTTGAATGCCAGCTAATCAAAGATGAGCCAAGGAGTTGACAACATCCAGGTGTGCTTTACCTATCCACCTTATATCCTGCAAAGTTTGCATCTGAATAGCCTGTTAAATGAAAGTTGCTCTGCTTAGGATACCAGAGACCAAGGTCTTGAGATCCAATTAAGTATCTGAAGATCCTCTTTACAACAATAAAATGTGATTCTTTAGGGTCAGCTTAGAATCGAGCACACATACATACACTGAAAATAATGTCAGGTCTACTAGCAGTAAGACAGAGTAGTGAACCAATCATACCTCTGTACTCCTTTTGGTTCACATTCTTACCATTCTTATCTTGATCAAGGGAGAGTGTTGAACTCATGGGAGTCTTTGCTACTTTGGATTGATCCATCTTGTATTTCTTAAGCAAGTCCCTGGTATACTTCCCTTGATTTAGAAAGATCCCCTTCTTTGTCTGATGAACTTGTAGACCGAGGAAGAAATTCAGTTCTCCCATGAGGCTCATTTCAAACTCCCTGCACATTATCTCAAAGAACTCCTTGCAAAGGGAGTTGTTAGTAGCACCAAACAGTATATCATCGACATAAATTTGAACTACTAAAAGATCATTTCCACGGGTCTTGATGAAGAGAGTTTTGTCAATCAAGCCTCTTTGAAAACCATTTTCAAGAAGATACTTGGACAGTCTCTCATACCAAGCTCTAGGAGCTTGTTTAAGACCATAGAGAGCTTTGTCCAATTTATAAACATGATTGGGAAATTCATCACTTTAAAAACTAGGTGGTTGAGCAACATAAACTTCTTCTTCCAAGACCCCATTCAGAAATGCACATTTGACGTCCATTTGGAATAACTTAATGGTTAATGCCCATAAAGGATGCAAATGCAAGTAATATGCGTATAGCTTCTAACCTTGCTACGAGAGAAAAAGTCTCCTCGTAGTCTATACCTTCTTCTTGATTGTAACCTTGAGCAACCAGCCTTGCTTTGTTTCGACTTTTGAATGATCTTTCCTGCTTCATCCAACTTATTTCTGAACACCCACCGAGTCCCAATGACTGATTGATGCTTTGGCCTAGGGTGGAGAGGCCACACCTTATTCCTTTCAAACTCATTTAGCTCACTTTGTATAGCCATGATCCAATCTGAATCCTTGAGTGCTTCAGCAGGAGTCTTTGGTTCTACAAGAGAGACAAGGGCATAGAAAGCACATAGATTTTTTAATCTAGATCGAGTTTGTATACCAGAGGATGGATCTGAATTGATGTCTTGAGCTGAGTGTGAAGAGGCATTTTTAAACTTTCGTTGCTTTGGGCCTTGATCATTCATGACAACAGCAGGTCTTTCTTCAAGGTCTTGAGAGACGGTTTGTGAATTGGATTCCTCATTGCTTGTGTCGATCACATCCAGCATCTGTAGTTGCTTCTCAAGGTCTTGATACAATTCATTTGTGTCTTGGATTTTCTCTTGCATGTTGCGTTCTTGGTCATTCCGGTTCTCAGATTTATCCTCTTCTTCTCCATCAGAATCATGGTGATTTAGATTGAGATCTTCAAAACTTTCACTCAACACACCATTATTGCTTTCGTCGAATACCACATGAATACTTTCCTCAACAATTTTGGTGTGCTTGTTATAAATTTTATAAGCTTTGATATTGGAAGAATAACCAAGAAATATACCTTCATCGCTACGAGCATCAAACTTCCCAAGGTTATCTTTGCCATTATTGTGAACAAAGCAAGTACATCCAAATAGTTTAAAATAAGAAATGTTAGGTTTTCTTTCTTTGAAAAGTTCATAAGGAATCTTCTTCAAAATGGGACAAATTAAACAACGGTTCAAAATATAGTTGGTTGTATTAACAGCCTCAGCCCAATAATACTTTGGCAAACCATTTTCTAAAAGCATTATCCTAGACATGTCCTCCAAAGTGTGGTTCTTCCGTTCCACAACTCCATTTTATTGAGGAGTCCTAGGAGCTGAAAAGTTATGAGAAATTTCATATTTGGCACAAAACAAATCAAACTTGAGTTGGTCAAATTCTCTACCATGATCACTTTGAATGGAGACGATTGGTAGGTTTTTCAAGGTCTGCAACTCCTTACAAAGCTTAGAAAATTCGAACAAAGCCTCAGATTTTTCTCTTAAAAAGGAAATCCATGCAAAACGAGAGAAATCATCAATAATGACAAGGATGTACTGCTTTCCCTTACAAGATTTGACACGCATAGGACCGCACAAATCCATATGTAATAGTTCAAGAGGGCGTGAGGAACTTACAACCTTTTTGGGTTTGAATGAACATCGTGTTTGTTTACCTCTTGTGCAGACATTGCACATTTCCTCGCTTTTGAAGTTTAGGTCAGGTAGTCCTCGTACCATGTCTCTTGATTTCAGCTTATTGAAGGTGTGCATACTCACATGCCCTAACCTTCTTTGCCAGAGACTTGGGTCATCTGTCAAGGCCTTAAGACACTTGAGATTTGTACCTGCAATTTGGTTAGCATTTACAGCATATGTATGATTGTGCCTGTGAGTAGTGAGGATCAAGTCTCCAGTTTCTTCATTTCTGACTTTACACTTGTTCCTGTCAAAGTCAACCTTGTTTTTTGTTGCCCTTGTCACATAGCTGAGAAACAGTTAAGAGATTATATTTTAATCCATCAACAAGATATACGTCGTTGATGCAACTATTTGAATTACCACAAACGTTACCTATACCGATGATATTACACTTTCCTTTATCAACAAGAGTAATTGCTCTAGTGGTTTGCTCTTTAAGGTCTTGAAATAAAGATTTCTTCCCACTCATGTGTCGAGAGCATCCGTTGTCCATGATCCATTTTGGCTCCTAGTTCTTGGTGATATCCTGCAAGACAAACATCATCCTTTTCGGCTGGACCAATAAACAGATTTGGGTTCATTATGAGGATAGACCATGTTGGGTAGTCTTGTCCCTTTTGGAACTCAAACTTGTCTGGTGGGTTTGTTTAAGCGAACTGGAAATGTATTTCTAATTATGTGAGCATCCTTCCGTCTGTACGAACAGGTTTCCTTCACATGGCCTTTCTTACAACAATAAAAACAAGTAGGTGAACGCCAATTTCCTTTTGCTTTAACGAAAGTGGTACTATGTTTTTTAGGAAAGTTTTTATTATAGCTAATACCACTTTTATTAATCGATAATTGTTGTTCACCCAACATCTTGTCAAGATTAGCTTTGGATCTTGTGAATTGTATGAGTGATGTCTGCTGGTCTTGGCACTTAACAGTTAGCTTAACCTTCTCTTTCTCTAGAACCTCATTTCGAAGTTTTAGAGAAGAAAGGCTTTGCTTATGATCAGAATTTTCTAATGTCAAGGTCTTGACTTTAATGTCAATTAAGAGCCAACTGAGAAGCTTCAAGATTTTTCATTTCTAGCGACATATCACTTATGCATTTCTGTTGATCTTTAAGCTTTTCTTTTAGGATGTTGATCTCACTTTTGCAAGCTTCCTCATTAGAAATCATATTCTTCAAAACTTCTGAAAGGACATCAGGAGGGCCAGACATTAAGTTTCTTACCACTTCCTTAAGATCTTGACTTCGAGATTCCTCATGCTCAGCCATAAGACAGAGATTTGCTTGATCTCCTTTTGAATCTGAGTCATCCGAGGAGTCTGAGTCACTCCAAGTAGCTAGCATAGCCTTCTTTCTTTCATCATTTCTCCTGAATTTGTTCCTCTTCTTCATAGGACATTCCTTCACAAGATGATCTGTTTCACCACACTCAAAACACGTTAGCACTTTTGGTTTCTTCGAGGAGTTAGGTAACTTACTTTTGAATTTAGATGGTCCAGCATTTTCTCTGTTGGAGAATTGCTTTTTCATCTTCAAAATTCATACCAATCCTCATGTGATGAGAGCAAAGGGATCATCCTCGTCATCACTTTCGTCACCATCAGATTGTGTTTGTTCCTTCTTTGCTTTAAGGGCAAGATTTTTTGTTGTTGATGGAGCTTCTCCATCTTCCTTTTTCAATATCATCTCATGGGTAATAAGTTTTCCAAGAAGATCATCCAATGGCAGTGTGGTAAGATCTTGAGCTTCCTCAATTGCAGCAACCTTTGGACCCCACTTGGCTTTCGGGAGGCTCCTAAGAACCTTCCTTACTTTCTCAGGGTTAGAGAAAGTTTTCCCAAGTGAGTCGAGGTTATTCAGAATTTGAGTAAATCTCGTAAACATCTCCTTCACTGATTCATCAGGATTCATCTTGAAAAGCTCATACTGTCTGAGAAAGATATTGATCTTGCTCTCTTTGACTTGACTAGTGCCTTCGTAAGTGACAACAAGTTTGTCCCAGATTTCTTTGGCACTCTTGCAAGAGAAAACACGATTAAATTCATTAGCATCAAGAGCACAATATAATAGATTCATGGCTTTGAAATTCTTAGCGACGTTTTCCAAGTCCATTTGAGTATATTCAACTTCATACTTCTCGACTTCTTTCCCATCAACAGTCTTCATTGGAATGCGTGGTCCTTTCTTGACTAGGTCTCATAGCTCTAGATCTTGATCAATGATGAACATCTGCATCAGAGATCTCCAATGAACAAAGTTATTGCCACAAAACAGAGGAGGTCGGTTGGTTGATCTCCCTTGGGCAAATCCTCCATCACCTATGATAGACATACTGAAACTCACAAGATTGTTAGATCAAAAACAGTGAGCCAAGCTCTGATACCAATTGAAGAGTCTATAAGGTGATAAATAATACTCTAGAAGTGGGAGATGAATAGAGTATGCTTGATTTTCGCAAGATAAGAACTCTTAAAGTAATTTTCAAAACAACTTGTCAAGGCCTTGATATTGCTATCAAATCTTGACTAAGTAAAATCGAATAAGATAAAGTAAATGCGGAATGTAAAAGATGAACACACGAATTGTTAACGAGGTTCGGCACGAACTTGACCTACGTCCCCGTCTAGGGTTATCCAACCTGTAGGATTCAAACCTTCTTATTTCACTTTCCTTGAGCCTAGAATTTCCTAGGAGAACTTACCTTCCCTTATACAAAACCTCACCGCTTCTATTCTAGCTCTCAACCTTACAAGCGAAATAAAGGCTCTCACTACACACCAAAGTGTGCTATGAGTATGAAACTCTTAGAGTGAATCAAATGACTTGTACAATAAAGACTGTGTTTCTCTCAACTCTCAAAAACTAAGCTTAACGATTATTCGAGAGAATGCTTTTGCTGATCTGATTGCTTTCAACTGATGGCTTGCTTCAATATGTTTTGTCTTCTATATGCCATCATATAAATAGGTGTCCTCCGAAGGCAGCAAGAGCGGACCGTTTGGGGTTTGAATTTCTTCCAAAATTAATTCCTTCCATTTCCAGGATGCGCTCCCCTTGACCAGATGCAAGCGACAATTCTTGATTCTCAAGGATGAAAGATCTTTCCTAAACCAAGTTGATCCGAGATGGCAAGTGTATAAAATTTCTCACAATGGATGTGAGCCCAAAACCTTCGATACACCAGCCCATTCAAAATAGGCTCATCTCTTTAAACCGAGTCTTGCAAGTTAGTCTTGGACTTGTATAATATAAATAACCCAATATAATATGAACTAGTAAAGTATACAAGGATACACGCAAACTTAGTCCCGGTTTCAAGACCTTGAAACCAAGACAGTGTTTTGTCTTTCATCATCCTTTGGTGTTACCCTGCAGGTTAGAGCTCAAGGTCTTACAATCAAGGTGAAGCCTTCACCATCAAATAACCTTCTTAAGCTCGCCCCCAGCTTTGGAAATCAGAGAAATAACCCCTGCAACTCCATAAACTTCACCCAAAACTGCATCCAAACAGACCTGCCAAGAGCTCAAGTTTTTTGTCAACCTCTATAACCTCCTCCCAAAATTATGCTCAAACACGCGCTTAAACCTCTGTAACCTCCTCCCAAAGCTATGCCCAAACAGGCGCTTAAGTTGTTATTTTTCTTTCCTACCAATTATCATCTTTTTTTCTTAATTTTTTTACAATTAATATTTAAATAAGTATTTAAATATTATGGAGTTTACATGTATTTTGGATAAGAGGGAGTATATATAAGTATATATACATTGAGTATGACTTTGTTTTTTTTTTTAGAACAGTATGACTTTGTTAGTCCTATTCTAAAAATCAAACACATAACATCATTCATAATTATCTCCTTAATAATTAACTAATTATGGGAAAATTAGATAAGGCTAGGTATAATTCCCATTTTGATTTTCCAGTAGAAATGACGGAGCCATCGCCATTGACAAAGTCACTGAATGAAGCTCACCCTTCACCAACTTCTCAACGCTACCTTCCATCGATCTTCATCTCCTTTCTTCGTTTAACAATTCAATTCAACCCAAACCTTTCCCAACTCCCCCCAAAATTTTATAATCGAAAACATCACATCCACACTTTCTTACAATATTAAAAATAAGAAACAAACCTTTGACTTTCTCAAAAACTCAAACCAATTCAAAACCAAACCCACCCCTTATGAATTTCATATACAACACAACACCCATTTCAGACCTGACCAGCTGACCTTCCACCGGGCCTCCTCCGATCCCATGGCGAATTTTCTCGGCTTTGTGGTGTTCATGGCCACGGTGGTTATCGGATCGGGTCAGGTTCGGGTCGGGGAGGCACCGTGGAGGATCCACACGCTCTTCTCCACCGAGTGCCAGGACTACTTCGACTGGCAGACGGTGGGGCTGATGCATAGCTACAGGAAGGCCCGGCAGCCCGGCCCGATCACCAGGCTGCTCAGCTGTACCGAGGAGCAGAAGAAGAGCTACAAAGGGATGGAGCTTGCTCCTACCATGGAAGTCCCTTCCATGAGTAGGCATCCTTCCACTGGTGACTGGTAATCCCTTCTCTCTCTTTTGATGGACACTTGCTAGTTTGGTATGACATAGTTGATGAAATAGCTGAAACTGAATGAGTAGTTAGAGCTAATACATTAGATGTGTTAAATTCAATAGATATCGCTGAAACTAATAAGGTGTTTGGTAACCAATTAGCAGGGTAGTAATACAAACTAACTATGAGTAGTGGTTGAAAATTCAATTTTAAAAATTAATTAAATTAAAATCTTATCTTTAATTTATTTAGAATTTTATAATATTAAAAAAAAACTTGGGTTGCCAATACCCATTTTCGTAAAAACAACTTAAATCGAGTTGCATTTGTAAAGTTAGTGCTAGTTTGGTTGGAAATTATATATTGAAACAGAGAGAGTAAGAGTAAGTGAACAGAGATAGTATAACAGTATAACTGTATAAGTTGAATAAGAAGTTTATATATTCTTGTTTAATCCCATATTTTTGGGAGTGTATAGAGGGTGTGAAGGAATGATCATGTATCAAATACTGAATAATGCAGATTAATAAACTGTGTATGAAAAATGAGAGAGTCTGAGTTGAGATTTAAATGATGATTAATGAGTAGTAATAGTTACAACTCAACATGCCCTTATTATGTATCAAATTGTTGGAAGAGATGAGCTAAACCTTTTGGGTGAGCTGAATTCCTCAACGGTCTTCTTTTATTATAACTACTAAGATCATTGAAATGATAAGTTCTATTTGGTAGAATGGGCAAACTACACAAAACAACCTTTGGTTTAGCTCAATTTTTTTTCAATGGTAAGTTCTATTTTTTTTTTTTCTGTCATAAGATTTCTTCTGCTAAATTTGATCTCTTTTAAGACACCACTGAGACTATGTGATCCATTGCACAGGTACCCTGCAATCAACAAGCCAGCCGGTGTCGTCCACTGGCTTGAGAACAGTGAAGATGCTCAAAATGTAGACTGGGTAGTGATCTTGGATGCCGACATGATCATCCGAGGCCCCATTGTTCCCTGGGAGCTCGGCGTAGAGAGGGGCAGGCCTGTTGCTGCTCACTACGGGTATCATTCAATCCTATTTATACGCTCATCAAATAAGTTCAGTGAGGTTTCATCCTAAAATCAATTGGCAATAAGACGATTTTTTTTATCTTGTTCAAACTTTCGATGTGAGACTTTTGTTATAGATAAGAGTCCCTGACATAAGGGCTCCTCCAGGTACTTGATTGGATGCGACAATATTCTCGCGAAACTGCACACAATGCATCCCGAAATGTGTGACAAAGTAGGTGGCCTCCTTGCTTTCCACATCGACGATCTTAGAGCCTTAGCTCCGCTTTGGCTGTCTAAGACCGAGGAAGTGCGAGCTGATAGAGATCACTGGGCTACCAACATCACCGGTGACGTTTATGGCAAAGGTTGGATCAGTGAGATGTATGGATACTCATTTGGTGCAGCTGAGGTGATGAGCTCCTTGTGTTCTCATTCGTTTCGTGTTGCGGTTTTTAGTGTTTGATCAAGCTTTATGTTGATTGATTGATTGATTCTCCATGCAGGTTGGACTTCACCACAAGATAACCGACGATCTTATGATCTATCCAGGCGACGTTCCAAGGAAGGGCGTCGAGCCAATCCTTTTCCATTACGGATTACCTTTCAAAGTCGGGAATTGGTCTTTCGAGAAGCTCAATTACCACGATGACGCCCTTGTATACGAATGTGGACGGCTTTTCCCTCAGCCTCCTTACCCTAAGGAGGTACCAATGTTGGTTACATCTGTCTTTTTTCCTGATCCATCCTTCTAACACAAAAGCTTAACTACTGGTCCTTACTGCTGTGCAGGTAAGGCTGATGGAGAGCGATCCTGATAAATGGCGAGGTCTAATGCTAAGTATCGAGTGTATCAACACACTGAATGAGGGCTTTCTTCTTCATCACGTTGCGAGAGGATGCCCAAGGCCGCGGTTGACAAGGTATCTGAGCTTCCTTTCGAGCAGAACGTTTGCTGAGCTCACTAAGCCGAAACAAGCGAAGCATATCACTTTCCTAGACGACGAGGAGCCTTTCATTGATGATGAAATCGATGCACAACCGCTAGTCGATAGCTACCGAACACCAACTAAACCGCGTCCTAAGATCCACACCGTCTTTTCCACTGAATGTAACTCGTATTTCGATTGGCAAACTGTCGGCTTTGTTCACAGTTTCCGCCTCAGTGGCCAACCGGGTGACCTTACCCGCCTTCTAAGCTGTACCGATGAGGATTGGAAGACATACACTGGCCGAGATCTCGCTCCAACGCACCACGTTCCTTCGATGAGCACTCATCCTCTTACTGGCGACGTGTAATGCTCGCTCTTATCCTCATATTCAGCTTCGTTGTTTGTCGTACTTCGTAGCCTTGTTTACTCATGAATTCATGCCTTCAGGTATCCTGCCATCAATAAACCTGCTGCTGTTCTCCACTGGATCAATCATGCTCGGATCGATGCTGAATTCATCGTAATCTTGGATGCGGATATGCTCATCCGAGGGCCTATCACGCCTTGGGACTTCAACGCCTCTCGTGGACACCCGGTATCAGCTCCTTACAAGTAAGCCAATTCCACATCGATTATATATACAAAGAGTTGGTAAACACTGGACATTTGACATCGTCTTCTTGTTGTCGAATTCATGTGTACATCAATCATCAGTTACCTTGTCGGCTGCGACACAGAGCTGGCAAAGATACACACGCGGAATCCTAAAGCTTGCGACAAAGTAGGCGGTGTTATCATCATGCACATAGATGATCTCCGAAAGTTCGCTATGCTTTGGCTACATAAAACCGAAGAGGTTCGAGCAGACAAAGAACATTATGCTACTAAGTATAGTGGAGATGTTTATGAACATGGATGGATCAGTGAGATGTATGGCTACTCATTTGGGGCTGCAGAGGTATGGTTTTATCCGTTTCGTTACATGATTTGATCGATAGATCTTTCAAAGGTTGTCTTGTAACGATGTTTGTTCGTCTTCTTGCAGCTCAATTTGCGACATGTGATAAACCCGAACATAATGTTCTATCCAGGAGGCGTTCCCAATCGAGGAGTAGACTACCGAGTTCTACACTATGGTGAACACTACAAGATCGGTGACAACTATACCTTCGACAAGAAGAGTTGGAGGAATGTAGACTTGGTGAACAAGTGCTGGGCCAAGTTTCCCGACCCACCCGAGCTTTCTAGTCTCGACACGAGTGATGAAGATGCACGAGCACGCGATCTGATGTGCATCGAGTGTGTCAGGAGATTGAATGATGCTCTCTACAACCATCACATTGCGAGAAATTGTTCGGATACTGTGTTGGATGATGAGGTAGTTAGAGGCTCTAAGAGAAGTGAAACTAAGGCAGACGAGACGTTGAGCTCATTCAGAGTCATGTTGATCAGCGTATGGGCTGCTTCGGTTGCTGGTTTCTTGGCATGGATGCTTGTTGTGTTCTTCGGATGCAGACGGAGAAAGGGTAAGCATCTAAAGAGCAAGAAACGAACATCGAACCCTGAAAGATTCATGTCGGATGGGGCTGATGTGCAAAAAGATTTGAAGGGTCATATAGTGACATTATGAGATGCATCATCCTTCATAGAAGCAATACTTGTACATGTGCAGGAATAGGCCCGAACGAAGCACTATCGAAGATCTCACAGAAATCTCTGTGTCGAAGATCTTGGTCTCGAAAGGTCGAATTTTTTTTATTGTATAATCATCAATGTCTTCTTGAATTGTACAATTGAAAATCTTAAGGAGATAAGGTTAAATGCCACATCTTTTTTGCATATGTTGTACTCTTATGTACATGTTTAGCAGTAAATCTGTGTATCTAGTTTTGTGGTACATACAATGTGTAATCACCATAGAAAATTGCAGAAAATGTGCTGGGAAAATAAACAATTGCACATTGGATGAGAGGCAAACCATATGACAAAAATACAAGGGTATGATTGATGAAGATGACATGCTCAATTAGTCTATACATTATCTTAAGTATTGAATTCCGACCTTATAATATAGGTTCTGTTTTGGAGAATAAGATAGAAGAGACAGAGGGGGAAGAGAATGATTTGATGTTCTCGTTAGAGTTTCAATGAGTCGTTTATATAGGAGTTTAAAAAGAATTAAAGGTTCATACACTTATCAAACAAGGTAGATCAGGGTAGTGATTTTTTTTTTGGTGTGGGGTTCATTCCAAAAAGAAAGTCTTTTTATTGGGTTCATCTATGCTACCTAGAAATTCTAAAAGGGCAACTTTTCCTAATTTTGTTTTTTTAGGAAAACTCATAAATACGGACAAGCATATCCTTACGTAAAACTATGATAACTGTACCTTTTTATTGGATGTCTATAGTATGTTTTGACGGTTTTTCATCTGTCGACTTGTCGGCCTATCAAGATTCAGATCTACCTGATTTCGAATTTTTGCTTTATCAAAAGAAAAAAGAAAAAAAAAGATAGCTGCAATTTGAACGGAATGTTTCCCACAAGGCCACTATGATAACTCCTAATCCAGGTGACCGAGATTCGTACAATGGTTGAACCGCGAAGGGACCACATCGCCTATTGGTGATAGCAACAAGTTGCAGTCTAATGCATGGTGTTTACCATTCGGCGGCCATAGACGAGCTTCTTCGATAGATTAAGGACTCGAAACATTGGTTTCGTGGTTTGTCTAGCTGTTTTTGTACCTACTACATTGCACTTTGCTATGTTCTTGTTGTAGATTAGAGCATCATTACTCATGGGGTTAACTCTCCCTCATAGCGCTCTCTCTCTTGCTAAAAGGGAGCCCTATCAGTGTGGGCTTGATGGAAGGGGCAACCTAGTGGAATGGGTTAAGAGCATCAGCATTCATCAGTTTTTCTCTCCCCCTTAACCCTCTCTTTCTTCCCTTTCTTCCTATAGGGTGGATGATGGGTGTGGAGCTTACCCCACCTAATGAAAGGGGAAGGGGTAAACCCAGCAGAAAGGGATAACCCTACTCCTTCCCCCATCTCTTTTCTATTTTAAAAAAAATTATAAAAGTGGATTAGATTTATTTTACTTAAGTGGAATAAGTTTTGATTGGTTAAAAATATGTTGTGGGGTATAAATAAGGTTTAAAAAATAGTAAAGGGATAAACTTATAGATGTGGGTTAAAACTTAAAAATTATTAAGGGATAGGGTAGAGTTAGTGGAAAATGAGGTGTCGAAATATTACGAAGAGAGAGAGGGATAGGGTTACCCCATGAGTGTTGATGCTCTAAACCCCTCCCCCCATCCCATTATGTTTTATAAAATTAATTAAAGTGAGGATTTTTATATTTTTTTATTAAGTGGGTTAAGTTTTGATTGGTTAAAATATGTGGTGGGGTATAATTAAAGTTAAAAAAATAGTAATGAGGTAAACTTATGGATGTGGGATAAAAATTAAAATTCTTAAAGGATGGGTAGAGTTAGTGAAAAATGAGGTGTCAAAATATTACGAAGAGAGAGATGGGGTTATCCCATGAGTGTGGATGCTCTTATGAACCATTCCTTATTTCCTTAGGTGATTACAAGTTACAGTCCCCATGACATGGAATGAAAAGTATTTAATGACCCAGCTAACTAAATCTGATATATTATAAGAAATGGATGTGAAATTTTAATTGAATTGAACCCAAATCCCCTTTGTCACAATCAAAAAGGTACACCAAATATGTTCACAATAAATAAATTGTAATTTATTGTACATTATATTTGGCACTAGGAATATATCTATTTGATCCGAATATGTTTGAAGAATCTTTCATCATTAGTTGAGTCCTTCTTTTCCAAAGAGTTGTTCAAATTTCATTTTTATAATTTCATCAAGTATCAATTCCAAAAAAAATTGGATTATCCAACACCTTTTAGCCTAACTTTTGCATAAGAAAAACAAATTCCAAATTATAAATGACCACACGTCAAGTTTTTATCCGACTCTTTTGAACAATAGTTTATTCTCATCATCCTAACAGAGTAAAATTGACCACATCGATAGCAAACTCAATTTTAATTCTTGAAAGACCAGTAAAATCAACAGATGAAAACACCATTACAGACAAATACAATCGTCACATACACATCTCGAGATTGACTTCTTCGATGAAGCAGCTTGATATAAAAACATAAAAGATTAGTTCCATAAATGAAGGCGTGGGATCTTATTCTTATGAACGTGATAGCTTATTTGTTTGACAAATTCAATGATTGCTTGGTGTTATAGAAAAGTAGGAAAGGGAAAGTTAAAAAAATTAAACAAGCTTGCAAAGCAATCAAAATGCACATAAAATAAGTAATTGCTGTACACACTCAAATTGATATTATTTCTTTTTTTAAAAAAATAAAAAATAAAAACAAGTAGTTTAGCCTTTGAAGCATCAAATAAAGGGAGATAAATTATTTGGGTAACCATATACCAAATTTACAAGGAATTGAAATCAAACCAAACCACCAAAGTTAGAAACCACCAATCCCCACCAATTCAAATTTCACCAATAAGAGACCAACCTTCATCCTCATCTATTGGGTCCCACACAATTGCCACGTCATAGAATCCAAAATCATCATCATCATCATCTTCTTCAACCACATCCATTTCAACGAATTCGTTAGCGGATCCATCTCTATCTTCATCCTCAACTTCATTGACGATTTCTCTTGAAATCCGGACAATCGGAGGAGAAATAAATGGATACTCATCTAAGCAATCGAGATTCATTGATGTACTTGAAAATAGATCACCATATGTATTGTTGCTGTCGTCGTCGTTGTAGTAATAACTATTGGTATGGTCATCATACTCTTCTTGATCATATTCAAGGCTTGCGAGCTCATCCAAGATACCCGAGGCTGAGCACATGTTGAACTTCAACTTATAATTATCGGGCCTCCACCCGTCTTGGGCCTTACCCATGACGCGCCTAGCGAGGAGCCCGCCAAAGCCTAGGTCCATGTCGGTGGACCGGAGCTTGCGGGCCCCTTTGATCTTGTCCTTGGACTTCCAAGACGGGTGGAGGTGGCAATCGGTGCACCGGGGGCGCCCACACTTGCCGGTAAACTTGGAGTGGTTGGTGGGCTTGGTTGACACCCGGGTGAAGATACCGGCGGTCGGAGGTGACCCGAGCGGCGGGCCGCCCTTCCTTTGGGCGGGCCTATTTGGGCCGAGAGGGCTTGATGGGATGATGCAAAGGGTTCTCACCGTGCCATGTTGCCTGCCCTCTCTCTTCATGTTTTTTGTTAGCAAATGGGCTTCTTTTTTATTGGATTAATTGAGAGGTTTTAATTTGATCAAAGCTTTTGTATTTATAGGGATCATGTTAGGGTTGGCTTGGTGAAGGTTTGTCTTGGCAAGCAAGGACTTTTTATTTATTTTTTATTTTTTTAATGAAGGTTAAAAATAATAATATAATAAATCCTTGCTTGTATTGGTTGAGGAATTCAATCAAAATTTTTAATAATAAATTTATTTATGAGGTTCGTTTGGGAGGTGGATTGACAACTTCTTTTTTTTTTTTTTTTTTTTTTTTTGGCAGAAGGTGGATTGACAACTCATAACTCAACTCATTTCTCCATCAACAATAGTTTAAATGATTCATCCATAATGAAAATTGTGAGAAGTCTAAATTAGTTCGAAGTGATTTCAAATTACCATAAATGACCCAATTTTTTAAACTCTTATTTCTCTTGATTTGAGCCAACTTTTAGGATGAAGGGTTAACACTCTTTGACTCAAAATTAATTCTGACTTTTTTTATATCTTTTCTATTATGCTCCTGTATATTTCATCAAAATCTATCTTAACTGATCCAATTATAATATAAATTATAATAAATAGAGGTTATGCTTATGCTTATACTTTTTGTCTTTTTCAATTAATGCAAAATAATGCCATATAAAATACATGATTATAGATTATCAATTCAATCTTGTTTGCTTGGAGGTTTTTATTGTTAAATATGGGGGAGAATCGATTATTGTTGGTTTTTCTTTTCCAAAGGGACTGAGTTAAAGACTTAAAGGTTAATTTTAGGGGGTAATTTCGGGGGGGAAAATCAACTACGTACTGTATTAATTACAAAGTCTTAGCCCTTTGTGAAGGATCTCATTAGGAGATGATCTTATTCGTTCCTTATTTTGGTCGGAGAACGTACAAAAGAATATTGAGACTATCTTAAAAGTCATAAACTGTATGTTTAAAAATGATAAAATGATAATAATTATTATACATTTTAACGTAGAAACTGTTTTTTTTTTTTTTTGAAGCAAGATAAGAATTCGGTTATCTAGACAAGCCTAGAGAAACCGAGAGACCGGACAAGTCGGTAGATGGACTAACCATCATGTACAATAGGAAGCAAATAACTGAAGCAAATGACAGAAAGGAAAATACATAAGCAAATGACAGAAATAATTAAAATACAAGGAAACGTACAGGCTCAGCACTACTAAGGATGGAGAAGAACAAAACGATCGGCCAAAGGGACAACGCACTCAGAGAACTCTAGGGAACACTAGCAGAAACCTTAGATTATGGACTCAGAAGAGCCATCATGTGTCGATCGCACATCCCCGACGTCATCGAACATGACAAATCAACCATCGCTCACAAGAAGCTTGCAACACAACAAGAACAACACAGTACACCAATCCGCAAAATCAAACCCAAACCACATCATTGCCCAATCAAACCCCACGCACTCATCTCAACCCTCAAGGACGATAACTAGATCGTGCGCAGGCTACCACAAGGATAAGCCCAAATATAGGCGATAAAAAAAACGAGATAAGGAAGCTAAAAAGAGCAACAATGAATAAGAAAGTGAATGAAAGTGTGGACGAAAAAACAATTCATTTTTGTATAAACTGGTGGGCACCAAGAAGGAAGACTGAGAAGAGGGCGAAACCCTTATGAAGGTCGTGGGCGAAGCCGCGGGTCAGTGAAAGCCTGCAGAGGCAGCAGGCCCAAATTGTCGGGGAGGTCGGTCGGCGATTAAGGCGACGACAGAGGTCGGAAACTCAGACGTGGCGAACACCAATCGATGGCCATCATGACGGAGTCGACGGCTAGCTTGCCGTAGACGGCGACCCAAGGAAACAGGCCATGGCGAGGGGCCAAGAGGGCGGCGAAGGAGGCCGAACAAGCCGGTGGGTGGCTAAGTCGAAGGCAGGCCCGGCCAAGAGGTAAGGGCCCAAATAAATTTGGGACCCAATAATAAAAAAAAAATCTGTGTATGTATATTAAATTTAACCCTAATTTTTAGGCCAGTTGTCTTAACCCATTTCTCAACAAATCAAATGAATAAATAGGCTCATAGTTTAATTTCTTAATCAGAGCCCCATAACTTATTAAGTAGTAGTTGTATATTAAAATGATTAAGCACTAAGTAACAAATCTTGACCGAAAAAAAAAAACAGTACTACGTAACAAATAAAAGCCCATACACAAACAATTCAATGGACAACAAGCAACAAGAAATGAATAGCAACTTACCTATTATCCATTTTCAAATGTTTAGAAACAAGACGTTTGGGTTGGGTCTATATAATTTATAACTTTCAAAGTTTCAATAAAACTAATTAAAATTATTTCAAAATTAAACCCATTATTGTAAAGATATGTTTTGCTTTTAATTTTTATTTCCTTACTCTTTTTCTTATTAACTCCATAAATTTTATAACGTGTTTTTCTTTTATTTTTTTATTTCCTTACTCTTTTTCTTATTAACTCCATAAAATTTATAACGTGTTTGGATATGTCATATTATTCTTGTCAACTAGTTTTATTATTGTCGTGTTTACGTACTTATTGTATCAATGCAATCTCTTGTTATTGTTTTCTCACCCAAAAAAACTCCCTTGTTATTGTGGTTTATTTATATAATTTTTTTTTTGATATTTTATATATTAATTAGTTTTAATTGTCTTAAAAAATTGATTTGGTAATTAAGCAGAAATTGTGTTTTATTTATATATTTTAGTATTGTATTGTAGAAAATAAATGGATTTTTAGCGATTGAAATATATTATTGATTGTTGGAATGTAGTTTTTATGTTTAATAATTAATTTAATTTTAAATTATTAGGGCTCAAATTTTTGCTTGCCCCGAGCCTATATAACAGTAGGATCGGCTCTGGTCAAAGGTGAGGCGAAACGGATGGTGAGCTCTTGATTCATAAACATGAAGGGCGGCAACGAAAGTTGTGTAGAGGTGGGAGGTTTGAGATGAAAGTAGGCTCAAAGAGAGCGTTCCCCTACTGCCAATGTGCATACATTATTTGTGCTCTTTGAACGTAGAAAGTAGAAACTGTAAAATGACCCTTATGTCACGGCCTCAAAAAAAATGACCTTCATGTGTAATGCCCAATTACAATTTATTTTATGCTTAATATTTTGTCAAAACCATAACAAAACAAAACAAAAGTCCACTATAAGGGAAACTAGTACGATTCCCGCGCCATCACGCCATGGTGCGTTTTTTTAAAACTAAAATATTATAAAATATTAATAAATCTTAAGTTAAAAAAACTTTACAACAAATTATCTTATAATTATCTCAGAAAATTATTTTTTAAAATCATATGTAAAGTATGATACATAAATATAGATATTTTAAATTACTCAATAATAATAATATCAATATCATTATAACATTGTTTAAATGTGATGTGTCATAATCAATATTTATATTCAATGTTATGAATTAAGCCCAATACTTAGTAAAATTAAAGAAAAAAGAGAATTAAAGGAAAAAAGAAGAAAAGAAAAAAGAGAATGAAATAAAATCAAAGAACAATATATGGAAAAAAATATGATTGGTCAAGACTCCTAAAATGCCTCTAAGATTGACACATCATCATAAACTCTCCTAAATTGAGAGTTTATATAGATACTTAGTAAAATTAAAGAAAAAAGAGAATTAAAGGAAAAAAGAAGAAAAGAAAAAAGAGAATGAAAGAAAATCAAAGAACAATATATGGAAAAAAATATGATTAGTCAAGACTCCTAAAATGTCTCTAAGATTGACACATCATCATAAACTCTCCTAAATTAAGAGTTTATATAGATATAGATATTTTTGAACATTTGATAGAACCGGTCCAGCTTGGTTTCAGTTTATTACTAAACCGGGTTCACAGGACTAAACCACTTAATTTGACAATAAAAAGATCTTTAGATTTTTTTAAATTTATTACATAATTGATGCTATTTTTCATAATTTTGAAAGTTTATATTATTTTTCACAACTATATAAAACCTGGGGTTTATTTAGTGCAAAAATATTTTGAAATAAGAAAATTAAAAAAGCAATAATACTGAGGTCAATTGGACCACTAGGCCCAATAAATAAGTCATATGTTCTGCTTTATAAGTATGACTCTTTTTATCTCATTCACATCTTTTAACAAACAACCTCACTCTTATAATATTGGAATGGCTAGGATTAGGGTTGGAAATCACCCATGGGTGACCGACTCACCCGACCCACCCGACCCGATTAGACGGGTGAAAACCCGAAAAAAATCGGGTGATGGATGGGTGATGGGTGGGTGAAACGGGTGATGGGTGATATGTTTTTCACCTATTACCCGACCCATTACCCGATCCGCTTAACCACCCGCTAACCCACCCGATTATTTTTAAAAAATCCTAGTTTATAAAAAAATATAGCCTAACATAACTACATATTTTTCATTTTTCTAATTCTATCTTTTCTATTCTCTAATTGTTTTCGTGCAAAAAAAATCTAAAAGAATATAAACTTATTTTATTTAACCTCATATCAGATCTTTTAAAAAAAATTATTTTATTTGTTTTGCATACACTACTAGAATGTTAACAATTTCGCTCATTTCAACGACTTAGCACTTAGTGTGTTTAGACATTATTTATTCAAATTGTTTTTCCTTTTTTTAACTACGAGTTTAGCAAAGGGCTAAAATTCATCTAATTTGTTTTGATATTAAACTTTTAATGCTAACTTTGTAAGATGAGGATAATGTTATAATGTATGAATAAACCTTTTATACAATTAATAAGATTTCCACGTTGACATGGTTTGTGAAATTATCAAATATGATCGATTTATAAGTATGACATATGACTCTTTTTCTTTTAATTTACTTCACCCGATTCACCCGATTAACCCGACGGATCAGGTGATGGGTGAAATATTAGACGGACGGGTGATGGGTCGGGTGAAAATTTTTTGTGACGGGTCGGGTGAAAAAATGGCTCCACCCATCCATCACCCGACCCATTTCCACCCCTAGCTAGGATCGGCCGAAATTCACAAAATATTGAAATATAATTATAGAAAATAAACTACACATAAAACAATTTAATTAAAATTGGTTATTTTTATATGGATTTTCTATGGGTATAGAATAAAAAGGCAAAGTGAGAAATATGTCTCCTAAATACATCCAATTTACCCATTTTTAAAATAGATTATAGGGTTTATCCATTTTCTTTTAGGGTTATTTTTTCGATAGAGTATCTTTATCCTATATCTTTAAAGGACAGGATAGACAAATTGATTTTTATACACCTAAGAGAAATTAATTATATCAAAGAGGACATTGGTATCATCTAAATATCTGATTACGTATCTTTAACCAAAATTGGAGGCAAAAAACATTAAGGGCCCGTTTGGTATTGATATCTAGAGATTAGATATCGGATATCAGCCCCCGATATCTGATATCTAGTGTTTGATATGACTAGATATCGATATCACTTAAAATGATATCGATATCTAGTGTTTGATATCCCATAAGATATCAAGTGATATCTGTGTTTGGTATGGCGAATATCACTTGATATCGATATCACCCGATATCGATATCTTGATACCGATACCGATATTTTGATATCAACCGATATCGATATCTTGATATCTAGATAGCCCTAAACTTAAAGTTATGCCGCATAAATTCGCTAGTTGATCGAGAGCGCAACATTCAAGTCTCCAAGAACATATTTAGATTCGGTGCAAATCCTCTACCCCAAACCCCCGCCCCAACTCCCCGTCCCACATAATTATTTTATATCAAAATTAATATTAAAAAAATTTAAAAAATATATTTAGCTTCTACATACTTATGATAACATATTTGAAAAAAAAAATCTTCAAAAATCAACTTACAAAAATTATAATAATTCATAAGAGATAGAAAGATTTTTTTAAGTTTTAAAAAGATGTAAATTTACTATATATTTTTTTAAAATATATATAATTTGATTTTTGAAGATTTTTTTTTCAAATATGTTATCATAAGTATGTAAAAACTAAATATATTTTTTAAAATTTTTTTAATATTAATTTAGATATAAAATAATTATGTGGGGCGGAGAGTTGGGACGGGGATTTGGGGTGGAGGATTTGCACCGATTTAGATTGTGGTCTAACAGGACCTGATCAAATTCAAATTCTTATGTTATAAAAAAAAAAAAAAAAAAACTTAGAACACAGATCGCATCAAAAAAAAAATTTAGATGTTTTCTCTTCATCCTTAAATTTCACTTCGATATTCAAAAGAACAATACCCTCGTTTTATTCTTATAATTGTTTGAAAAAAATTGTTCAAATACAATAAAACAAAAACAATTACATCGTCCATGGAAAAAATTGGAAAGCAACTTAAATTGTTGGATCATAAAAACTGATCTATCGATCTCTACTACTAAAAATAATCATCAAAATCGAAACTAATGCTCTCAAGTGCATCCACGAGATCTTGAGCGGAGTACCTATCGAGCTTCAACTTATACTCGGGCAAGGACTCGTCGTGGGCCTTCCCCGTGACGCGCAGCACAACGATCTCGTCGTAGCCCAAGTCGAGGTCCGAGGCCCGGAGCTTTTGGGCCCCCTTGCTCTTCTCCTTGGACTTCCAAGAGTGGTGTAGGTGGCCGTACATGGCAGCGGTGGACTTGGAGGGCACCCGGGTGAAGGCTCCGGAGGTCGGTTGCGTCGAGCCGGGTGGCTTAGTTGGCTTGGGAGGGCTTGACGGTAGGTTGCAATAGGTTTTCGCCGAGCCGTGCTGCCTTCCCTCTCTCCTCATGGTTTTTGGTTTCTTAGGCTGTGTTTGGGAACTGGATGGATTTTTGGGGATTTGTGGGATTTTAGGGGATGTGTTAGATGGAGATGGATTTTTGGGATGTAAAAGATGAAAACTCAACACCCAAATTTTTGAGTTTTGTGTTTGGTTGTATTTGCATTTTTTGGTGGATGGAGTGACGGGCAAAGACCGAATTACCCCCACTTATCCATATGAAATGACTAAATTGCCCCCAACACATACCCCTCTTGATAGTGCGTTCAATCATGCCGACAGCCATTTTATCAACACAATTGCGACCCACCAACCGTCGAGTCCCACCTCCTCCTTGACGATAGAAGAGCCTTCCACAACCGACGAAGTCTTGCACCCCACCACCGGCGCCGGTGAGCCGACAGCTGCGATGGCAGCCGACGACGTCGCCCCCACTGGTCTCCTTCCATGTAAGTTCTCCCCTTTTTCCACTGTAGGAGCTCGAATCGAAATGGGGGAATATGGTTAGGGTTAGGTCGGAATTGAAATGGGGGAAATTTGTGTCTGATTTTGTGGGGGTTTGCATGTGTTTGTGTGAATTGATTGGGGGAAATCTGAGTCCATTGTTCATGAGGCGATTATAGCTGAGAGCGGGAATTGAAACCACAACCCACCTCATGAATTGAATTGAGACATCCTGAAATTGAGGGGCATGATTGTTGAGGGCTGTTCATATGGGTTTTGTTGAGTTATGATTCCTCAATTTGTTGGTTTTGTGTCCACTGTTTCGTTTCGATTGAAGTTGAATTGAATATTAATTTGGCCTCGCTATTTCGACTGTTGTTGTGCATCGCCGTCCATCGTCCCCATACCATACCTTGCTAGCTATCCAATCCAGATTGCCATGGATTCCACGCCCATTCCCAATGACAAAGGTAAGCGAAAGGCGACGACTAACCGAAGGGGAAAAGCTAAGACACCCGCCAGTGGTGACGACAAGGTCCCCGTTCCAGCCGCCTTCTACTGGTCCTACGACCTCACGATGAAGCTGATGCATGTTCTCTTAGCTTACCAGAAAAAAAATGGAAGGGAGCAGGCCTTCCTTTGGGCTCCCCTAACTGCCCAGTTCGAGGAATTGACGGGGAAAAAGTGCAACACCAACACTCTTAAGAATCGCACTCGCGATATGAAAGCTTATTACAATTGTTGGAAAGAGCTTAAGAAGGATGAGACGGGGTTGGGTTGGGATCCCGTTAGAGGAACAATCATGACGTCTGACGAATGGTGGGAGAAGAAAATTGCGGTACGTTCTCCTTTTGTGTTTCAAATGATGTCTTCATAGTGCACACCGCCGTAGTCAAAACGTCCCACAACATTGCCTTCATTTCCCCTTGAGCAGGTCGACCATAACTTCAGGAAGTTCCGAAAGAAGGGCGTCCCTCCCGAGTTGGAGGACTTGTTTGACCAAGTCTACAGTGACACCGTCGCCACCGGAGAGTACTGCATGGCCCCATCCATGGACCCATCGGCCCGGGCATCTTAGGAGCCCCCCCCCCCCCCCCCCCCCCCGCGATGAAGGACAGCCCGAGTGCATCTCCATCGATGACGAAGATGGTTGTCATGGGAATGGCCGAGACAATGCGAGTGACCCAAAGGGTTCCCAACATGATGGGGTAGAGGAGGAGTTTGATGAGCTGTTCCCTAGTCAGACCCGGACTCCATCTATGTCTCAAGCAATGAACGACATCTGCGACGAAGAGCCGAAGGACGGGAGCTCACCTGACAAGTTCCCTGCCTCCGACGCTTCAAATGGGGCAAGGTCTCGTCCTTCAACTGGCCACGGCTCAGGTCCATCTCATGTGGCAGCCGCATGTCCATCCAGGAGCAAAAAGCGGGGTTTATCAACTTCCGGGTCTGGTGCATCAACCGTCGCTCCAAAACGCAACATTCGGAAGTCGGAGGGCTCTAAGCTTGCTTCGCGACATTTTGATTTGGCGGAAGACACCAACAGTTTACTGAAGGCCATGCTGGAGAGGGATGCGAGGGAGGCGATGGAGGAGAGGGAGGAGGTGTCATCCAACAAACCTCATGGGACCACCCGGGAGGTAATGGACATTGTCAAAACCATGGTGGCGGATGGGCTCATGAAGACAGGGGATCCCATGTGGTGCTTCAGCTTGGCCCTTCCCACACCCGAAAGGCGGGAGGTGTTCATACAGATTGATACGAATGAGTCCCGTCTTGCGTGGCTGAAGTGGCTGTACTCTACCAACGATGGCCAGCATTTAGGGGCTTGTCCCCCATGACTGCCAATAAGAGCGCGTCCTCTGCAACTTCAAAATTTTCGTTCCTTGAACTTGTTAGTTTGAAATTACAATACTTTGCGTTCGGCTTTCGTTTCCATCATTTGAGTTTATGAAAATTGTCAAACTGTTTGCGTTATAAGTCCCATACCGTGAATAATGTGTGTGTTGTTGGGATTTGCAACGTGTGTGTTTGCGAATTATGTGTTTCGTTGCATGAGTAGTTGTGCCTGTGAAATTTGAAATGCTATTATATATGACGCTTGATTGTTATGGTTACCTTGATATTGCAGGCTGCAACCCAAGGGGTACGAGCGCCGTCGTCGTAGGCGTCGACGACGGCGACGCCTTGTAATCGCTTGCCTCATCATCCAACAACAGTCCATCCCCATTCTTCAGCACTACTTTCTGCATGTGCATAAAGTGCCCCAATACATCGGTCCGTACACAGGTGCACGTTGGGTCGATGACATTGTGAGGCATTCGTCGCAGACTCGGAGCGTCAACTCGTTCAGGATGGAAAAGGGCGCTTTCGTGCGCCTATGTGGGATTCTGGAGCATCAATCTGGTCTTCGACCATCCTCTCAGATGTCTGTTATGGAGAAGGTTGCAATCTTCGTCAACACCATGTCTTGGGGGGCCAGCCATCGGAATGCCTGTGAAAGGTTCCAACGATCCTCGTACACTATATCTGAAAGCATTGGACAAGTTCTAGACGCAGTGTGTGGGGCGAGGTGCAATGGCTACCGAGGTTTCGCTTGCGGCATCATCCGCCCTCAGGACCCCCACTTCAACAACATACCTGACGCCATTCAGAATGACAACCGGTACTGGCCGTACTTCAAGGGCGCTATCGGTGCAATAGACGGGACACACATTCAAGCGGCGATTCCAAGGGGTGACCAGATACGGTTTCGGTGCAGGAAGGGCACATGCACGTTCAACGTGATGGCGGCGTGCGACTTTGACTTGCGATTCACGTTCGTATCGGCCGGGTGGGAGGGTAGCGCACACGATGCACGTGTGTTTGATCACGCCCTAAGGACAACCACGATGCGCTTCCCACACCCTCCTACCGGTAAGATGAAGCCTTCATATAACCTTATCAAAACCATATGATGGTCCAACGTGGTCGCTAATGCGCACGAATGTACACTCATGTTGTGTAGGCCGGTACTACCTATGCGACAAAAGGTATCCGTTCAGGCCGGGTTACATGGTTCCCTATTCGACGACGAAGTACCATCACCCGACGTTCGCCGCTTCACAACCGTCTGCCGAGAAAGAGGCCTTCAACAAGTCGCACTCGTCCCTCAGGGGCGCTATCGAGAGGTCATTCGGGATCTTGAAGTCCAAGTCAAAGATACTAATATTACTTCCGAAGTACCCTGTTCGGAAGCAGATTGCAATCATCATAGCTTGCTTTGCGCTCCACAATTACGTCAGGCAATCTTGTGCGGAGCCCGAGCTCGTCGACGACGACGACCCGCGGTTCACGGAGTTCACCATGCATGTTTCGACGTCAGACGGGGAGGACGACGATGACCCCTACGACGACGACGAGGAAATTGGTCACGAGGACGACGATCCCCTTTATGACTCGGACGCGGATGGAGGCCCTGTCACAGGTATGAAGGGGTTGAGGGACGAAATCGCTCGCCAGATTTGGAATGATAGGCGTATGCCATGATTCAGGAACACCCCTTCAGCTCATATGCAACTCATTTTTGTGTAACTACAAGTACTGACGACCATGGCAGACCCTCTCGTCGCAGCCGTTCGATCTGTGACGAATGTCGTTCATGGCATTTTGCAGTTGTGTACGTATCCCATGTGTAGTAATGTCATTTTGTAAGTACAAGTAATCACGACCATGGAAGACATGGTTGTGTAATTTCAAACGTTTTGCAATATGGTTTTCAGGTCATCCCCATTTTGCAATATGGCTTGGTACCAATTATAAACTCGTGTCGTCCCTCCCAAACTGAGAGTCATACAAACGGCAAAATGACAACGATTGCACGAAGACAATGAGATAACAAATTTACATAATCATTATGGCATTAACATGCCGGCCCTGCTTGCCTGCGAAGACGGAAACAACAACCTGCATAAAAGGTCGCAGGCAAGCAGGACCAGGGATAAGTTTGTTCTAACACAACAACCTGCACGAATGCTCGCAGGCAAGCTACAGAGACGGAGAAATAAGTTGTTCTTACATCATCTAACCCCAACTACATGCACAAAATGAGGGGCAAATAACCATAAACATTGTATCTGAATGGACGAGAAACGGGTAGGATGCCAAACAGATCTTCCAAAAAGGTCTTGAAGCCGAGGAGGACTGGCTACGCCATAAACCAGAGGGCGACGATCACCGCAATCGCCATGACAAGGAGCCACCCTCGGATCCTCGCCACACGGGCAAGCTCAGCGCCCTGGAGTTGCTCCCCAGCGTGATCGACCCACCTTGCGCACAAGTAGGCGCATAGCTCTGCAATCCTCTGCACCATCTGGTTGTTGCTGGCCTCTGACGCGACTAGGCGGGCGGCAAGGCTGGAGCTGTGGGCCCTCTCCGTCTGGAGTTCCACCCTCGTGTTGTTGAGCTCACCCCTAGTCGCCTGGAGCTCGATGACCCGGGTAGCATCATTTGCTACGAGGGTCCTGTTGCGCTCCCTCACAACAGCAAGCTCGGACTGGGTGAAGTCCACGAGGGCGTTGTTCTCCTCGGCGTCCTCTCTGTGCTGAGACGAAGTCGCGGCGTCCTCTCTGCGACGCGACTGTCTGCGACGCGACGAAGTCGCGTCGTCCTGCAGGTCCCTCTCGTTGCGGGAACGCCCATAGTCATAGTCGCTATGAAGCCAGGGGTACTTCCTTGGGTCGCCACTCTGGTAGGAGGCGTCCGAGTCGGTGTCGGTGTCAGAGTATGGATACATCCTGAAAGAAAATGACAAATTCCGTCAAAAGGGATAGGAAAATACAAAACTGATACAGGGATAAGAAAAGGCAATGGAGGATCACGGCACCATAAGGCCCTCACCACATATACAACTCAACTAGTTACGAAACCATAAACATTGCAAATCCGTTGATCAACACAAAACTGTTACAGCATCATTGGGCCCTCGGCTCATATACAACTGATACAGGGATAAGAGCAGTTGACATGACCAAATAAAATCACAGCAATCATAATAGGCATAGCTCTTGAAAATCAGTTGATCAACACAAAACTGATACAGGGATAGGAAAAGGCAAAATGAAATCACAGCATCATAAGGCCCTCAGCTCATATACAACTCAACTAATAAGAGCAGTTTACATGACCAAATAAAATCACAACAATCATAAGGGATAGGAAAATACAAAACTGATACAGGGATAAGAAAAGGCAATGGAGGATCACAGCATCAAACGTCCCTCACCACAATATACAACTCAACTAGTTACAAAACCATAAACATTGAAAATCAGTTGTTCAACACAAAACTGTTACAGGGATAGGAAAAGGCAAAATGAAATCACAGCATCATAAGGCCCTCAGCTCATACACAACTCAACTAATAAGAGCAGTTGACATGACCAAATAAAATCACAGCAATCATAATAGGCATAGTTCTTGACAATCACAGCATCATAGGAAAAGGCAAGATGAAATCACAGCATCATAAGGCCCTCAGCTCATATACAACGGATACAGGGATAAGAGCAGTTGACATGACGAAATAAAATCACAGCAATCATAATAGGCATAGCTCTTGAAAGTCAGTTGATCAACACAAAACTGATACAGGGATAGGAAAAGGCAAAATGAAATCACAGCATCATAAGGCCCTCAGCTCATATACAACTCAACTAATAAGAGCAGTTTACATGACCAAATAAAATCACAACAATCATAACAGGCATAATAGACAACAACATAGGGCCCTCACTTCAAATCTCTTGAAAATCAGTTGATCAACACAAGGTGAAGAGGCAAGGAAGTTCTACTTCACATGTCAATGATCAAACAGTTGAAATGCACATGTTACCTTTCAGGCAGCTGACGTCCCACACACATGAGGTGAAGTGGCAATGACCAAACAGTTACTCAAAATGAACAAGTGCAATTCACATGACAAAAATAATGTGACAGGTGACTTGAATAGACCCTGAAGCAGAAATAAGTTGTCTTCCAACATTGATAGGGCCCCCAATGTCATGTACAGACCTGCAATGAACGAGGTCGTCCAACAATAGCAGCTAAAACAAGATGATGAACACATCATTGGGCTCTCAGGCAGCTGGGAAATGTGCTTAGCATCATTGGGCCCTCAGGCAGCCCCACAGGTGGGTAGCATCATTGGGCCCTCAAGCTACAAAGTAAGTTACCTTGCCATCAGTTGATCAACAAGAGAGGTTGGCAGTGAATGCCAGCTTCTCATGTCAATGCAAAACTGAGACAGGGCAACAACAGTTCACCCTAGCTGCATATACAAGTCATGAAAACATCATTGAGCCCTCATCACATTCCATCCAGCACGCAACAGTTGAAATGCAATAATAATAGGCTTCATGAAAACATCATTGGGCCCTCAATTCATAAACCTTTAAAGCAGTTGATCAACATTAGGGGAAGGGGCTTTCAGGCCAATTTCACATGTCAATACAAAACTGAGACAGGGATAGGGAAAGGAAATATGAAATCACAGCATCATTGGGCCCTCAATTTACATGCAAGAAATATGAAGCATCATTGGGTCCTCAACTCATGAGGATGGAAATGAAAACATCATTGGACCCTCAGGGATATGGATGAAAACAATACAACATGCAAGCAGAAGGCAACATGCAAGCAGAATACGCATAAGTAATGGCACTGGTGACCTTCCCAATATCAGTTGATCAACACAGATGGAAGAGGCAATGACTGCCAACTTCATGTGTCAATTCAAAACTGAGAGTCAGGGAAACGAAAGAGGAGGGCATGGACCACATCATAGGGCCCTCAACTCACAGCCAGTGCAATAAGCAATGTCACAAAGCAACATGAAATCATCATTGGGCCCTCACTTCCATATACAACTCCTGTAAACATGTGAACAGGCAAAGGGGTAAGCCACAAACATCATAGGGCCCTCACTGTATACATATATATGAAACCACAACCTGCATTTCTGTTAGAAAGCAGTTCAGTAAATGCAACAAATTCTTTGCACATTCATGAACACAGCCAAAGGGGTAAGCGACAACAAGTGACAGTGGGAGATGGTGTGCATTCAGTTGTGCTTTTTGGGTAAAAGACAAAACTTCAGGCAAAGTATTCAAAAAAGGAAATGGAGGACACGAGCATGGGTACAACAAACAAGTACATGTTCCCCATCAATGAACAAACCCTATAATCAAAATCCCCAAAATACCCAAAATAGCAACAAATCCGAAAAAGCAATTGCAGAAACCCTAAAATCAGTAGAAGAAACCCCAAAATTGATGAACAAACCAGAAATAGCAAATGCAGAAACCCTAAAATCAAAAGCCCCAAATTATCATATGAACAAACCCTAAAATTTATGAAGATAATCAAAATCCCCAAAATCAGAAGAACATACTACCTAAGAGAAAAGTGCAAGCGAACGAAGACAACCCGAAAAAGCAAATGCATTTGCTTCAGAAGGACATCGAAAAGTGGAAGAGAACAAAGACAACCCGATGATGAGATCAAAGACAAGCCCGAAATAGCAAATACAGAAACCCTAAAATGAAATCCCCAAAACGTATCAAGAAAAAAACCCTAAAATGTATCAAGAACCTCAAAATCCAGCAATATCAGTCGAACAAACCCGAAATTCGAAAAGTGCAAGAGAACAAAGACAAGATCTGTACACACAGTCGAAGAGAACAATGTCGAAGGGCGTTTTCCGATACCTGATGATGACGGCGGCGGCGGACTGGTGGTGTGGATCGTCGGCGATCTCTAGGGTTTCGCTCGCGTCGTCAGGTTTTTTGCTCTCTAGAAATCGGGGTGTGAGAAGAGTGAAGAGGATGGAAGTATTTATGACGGGATTGAAGTCGAAAGGGCAAAATGGGGGGTTTCGGATTTCCCATCCACCAAACCTTGGTGGAGGAGGGGGGAAACCCCATCCACTTCCATCCAGCAAACATCATCAATCGCACACCGCAAACACCATAAACACCAGCACCCAAACAACGCAGCGGTCTTCCCGAGGCAGAAACCCCATCCACCAAAGCTTATAAACCCGACAGCCAAACACAGCCTTAATTTGACAAATTGGGGGTTTGTTTCTTGCCTGAATTTTGATTTATGTGAGAGATTAACTTGATGAATGTTTGTCTATTTATAGGGAGATCATCATCGATATAGGTTTTTGCTTGGGGAGTAAGGATTTTTATTACATCTTGTTTTATCTTTTATCTTTTATCTTTTATCCTAAAATTAAATCATTTTGTAATTAAGTATCCAAATTTGGATTTTTTTTTTTTTGGGTATGCTTCTATTCTATCTAAATCTAACTTATTCAATTGAATATTAAAATTAAATCTTGCACGACACATAACTATACTAGTAATCACTATATAACAAAAATGTTGGATATGACAAAAAATATTGGGTACGTATGACTTAAAAGAGTGTCTCAATATTTTTTTTATAAGATTGATCATACAAAGTATTTCATAACCCCTTATTTGATATTTTAAGGGTCGAAAAAAACCCCTTATTTGATATTTTAAAAGGTCGAAAAAATGGTAAAAAACAAATCGTCATAGTCTCTGTATTTGTTATTCCAATCTCATTATTTTTTGGATTTTTTTGGTAACCGTCCATTTTAGATAGGTTGTTTTGCTAAATGTCCATTTTTATAATGAATTTTACAAAATGTCCTAATATGACATTTTTACCCCTACTAGTATAATCCCCTCTTTTTCTTTGCTTCTTCCCCTAATTGAGACGCCGTTTACCACGAGTGACTGCCTGCCCGTTCTTCTTCCATCTCATCGGTCTGCATCACTCTCCTCATCGCGCTCTCCCTCTCGGCCTCTCCTCCGGCATCTGCCGTGGCCAATCTCCGGCGCTCCTCCTCCGGCATCCGCCGCCATGCCGCTTGACCTCCTCCATGTCCAATCTCATCTCCAAGTAGCCGCATCGAAGCGCATCTAGGAGCTCTTCCTCATCGCGCTCTCTCTCTCTCTCTCCTCCGCCTGTACCTACGACTCCGAGATATTCTTCAAGGTCAGCGGAAGATGGCAGCCATGGAAGCTCGAATTCCACCTTCATTTGATTTGCTTCTTCTTCCCTCCGCCAAACTCAGCGCAATCTCTCCATCAACGACAGAAAAAAATGGTCCAAATTTCTTATCCACATCAATTTCCATTGATCCAAAATCAAACCCGTTGGAACTAGATCAATTAAGTGGCTCCAATTTGTGATGAGGCCAGTTAACCGTATGCTATCAAGTGATGGAGTAAAAAATTCTATTTTGATGGAACTACTTTTTTTTTAATCAACATGAAAGCATACTTCAAGAAGGGGGAATGGAGAAAGATCTTGAATTGAATTATACAGTATGTATTTGGGTTCCTCCATTATATTGCTAGTTGTATTTGTCATCAATTTATGCATCCCTTTGTTAAGCCTTGGATATCTGTCATCAATTTATGCATTGGGAAATGCGAAGCAACATGTACAACAGCTTGACAATAGGTCTTGGCCATGATGTAGTGAAGCCATGAACCATGAATGTGATGAATGTCCAAGGGAACATGCTGTGTCGATTACATATATTCACGCATTCATGGCTAACTGCAGTTCAATTCAGTTTGGTATATTGCTAGTTGTATTTGTCATTAATTTTTTTGGTGACATCTTTTCATGAACGAATTCATTCACTTCCAAAGTGTTATTAATGGTGTCACCACCATAAAACAGTAAAACTACTGCTGTCACCAGAGGAAAATCCTAGGATCAAGGGAGAAAAAACCTTATAGAGACTAATGCTAATCAAAAGAAAATTCGGTGGTGTCATCACCATAAAAATAGTGTCACCACAAGTGTACAAAGTGGTGTCACCACCAGTGTAGCAAGAGAAATAATGGTCAAGTGTTATTAGTCGTGTCATCGAAGAAAAATAGTGTCACCACAAATGTTCAAAGTGGTGTCACCACAAGTATATCAAGGGAAAGAATGATCATGTGTTATTAGTCGTGTCATCAAAGAAAAATAGTGTCGCCACAAATGTTCAAAGTGTTATTAGTCGTGTCATCAAAGAAAAATAATGTCACCACAAATGTTCAAAGTGGTGTCACCACAAGTGTATCAAGGGAAAGAATGGTCAAGTGTTATTAGTCGTGTCATCAAAGAAAAATAGTGTCACCACAAATGTTCAAAGTGTTATTAGTCGTGTCATCAAGGCAAAAATAGTGTCACCACAAATGTTCAAAGTGGTGTCACCACAAGTGTATCAAGGGAAAGAATGGTCAAGTGTTATTAGTCGTGCCATCAAAGAAAAATAGTGTCACCAAATGTTCAAAGTGGTGTCACCACAAGTTTATCAAGGGAAAGAATGGTCAAGTGTTATTAGTCGTGTCATCAAAGAAAAATAGTGTCACCACAAGTGTATCAAGGGAAAGAATGGTCAAGTGTTATTAGTTGTGTCATCAAAGAAAAATAGTGTCACCACAAATGTTCAAAGTGGTGTCACCACAAGTGTATCAAGGGAAAGAATGGTCAAAGTGTTATTAGTCGTGTCATCAAAGAAAAATAGTGTCACCACAAATGTTCAAAGTGGTGTCACCACAAGTGTATCAAGGGAAAGAATGGAAGTGTTATTAGTCGTGTCATCAAAGAAAAATAGTATCACCACTCACCACAAATGCTGACATAAATGTCAAGGAGTAACAAGACGAGAGACCATACCAAGAGTCTTCCGATAAAAGAGATGAGACTACCCACAACTATACTCCACAACAAAATTGCACTCTTTCACTTTTCCCGAATAAATAGCACTCAGTAGGTTTCATTCCCACTCGAATTCTAAATCAATATTAACATATAAATATATGAAACATACTTCGGTCCACATGAACATCCAAATGTAATTATACTCCCTCATAACCGGTCCACAGACCTCCCCCTATTTCCAAAAGTATGACAGCAAAAACACCATTCACCCAAGCCGAATGGACAACAACTCCAAGCGGATGAATAGTAGCTCCAAGAAGCGCCTTAGTTCAGCAGATGAGACCTTAAAATTAATCCACCAGACAGCAAATACAACCGACAGTCAAATTTACATGTAAAACCACACAAAATCTGTTTATATCCAGGATTTGCAGTATACTGTGTCATTCAAAGTTTCAATTGAAACTGCTGAAATTCAATCAAATTTCAACTAAAATAGCTGAAATTCAAAAACAAAGAGAAACTGGAGCCAGAAGGATGAATCCCTTGAGTTTACTCTCCAAAATTCCACCAGGAAACCTCACTGGTCCTAACTCCTAAGAGCAGTCGATGACAACCCTGCAACCTTGCGATGAATCAGAAATTGACATCATCACTGTTGACATCTTTTCCGGAGTGACATGCAGTGGATGCGATGCTGAAGGATATCGTTCGGTTCCGATCTTCGAGAATTTCAGATCTCTGCACTGCGATGACGACGGAGTGGTGACTTGGAGTCCGAGATCTCGAAAGGCAGTGGTGACTTGGATTCGCAATTCCTGCAACGACGAGGGCGAGGAAAGTGAAGCCCCTTGACATCGAGATCTGAAGACGAAGGTCGTTGGGCGGCGACGGCAATTCGCAGATCCGAGGAGGCAACGGCGAGAGCGCGGGGATACGAGACCAGGAGGAAGGAGGAAGGACGGTGGCGGCATCCGGCGACGACAGGTAGTGGCGCCGAGGGCCGGATCTGGCGCCATTGGAGCTCGGATCCGGCAGCAGAGGTGGTGCAGCGGTGAATTTCCCGGAGCGACGGTGGAAGAAGCGCTCGACCAGTAAGCGCAACAGATCTCACCTATTGCAATTGGGGAGAAAGGGTTGAATTATAAGGCAGGGGTAAAACGGGGTTTTCAAAAAAAAATTAGGACATTTAGCAAAAACTGATTTTAAGTGGACATTTTGCAAAAAAAGAGTTAGCAAAATGGACATTTAGCCAAATATCTTCTTTTTTTTTTTGGCGAAATCGGGTATATACCCATGAAAACTTTATTAATTAATTGGGTATATACCCATCAAAAATTCAAAATTGTTTATATACTCATCAAATCATTTAAATTTTGTTTGATTGTCCATAATATATTTGATCTAATATTATTGAGTGAAAATTAGATTAAAATTTAATTATATAATAAACTTAAATAATTAAAAAAAATTATCACTTTACAATTATTGGATAGAAAATATAATTAAAATTTTAATATAAAAGTTAAATATCAATGTAATTATAATTATAATTATATTTTTATCCAATGATTTTATTTTGAATATCAAGTTTCATGTATAAGTTCAAATAATGAAGTTATAAAAATGATCACAAACCATAGTAAAGAAATAAAATACATATTTTTTTAATGTAAAATCACATCAAATTAAAAAAAAATACTTAGTTTGAGAGAAATTGAAATTAATGTCTCATTTTAATAATTATTTGAAAGTTAACTAATTTTGATATTTAAATAATTTTTACATTCAATAGTATAAATTAAATATATGATGGACAATTAAATAAAATATAAATGATTTAATGGGTATATAAATAATTTTGAAGTTTTGATGGGTATATACCCAATTAATAAAGTTTTCATGGGTATATACCCGATTTTGCCTTTTTTTAATGACGAGGAATCCACCATAAGTGCAGTTTGCGCTGACCGGCTCAATCCAGTAAAAGGAAGCAAGAAAAACTTTAGATTTTCATCTAATGAAAGGGGTGAAGGCAGACATGATCAAATCAAGGATCGACTCTCCTTACCATCCCTTACTCTACACCACTAGACTACCTAGACTGGGCCATTATTTTTTTATTTTTTATTTTGATTATGTAAGAATTCGAGCTCAGATAGCCTGAAACTCGATAGGCCGATGAATCGGCAGACGGACTAATCGTCAACAAACATCATACAACATACTAAAAACACAAATTAGCACAGATGAAAGAAACAACCCAAACAACTCGAAGAAGTCGTCTGCCGGCAGAAGAGTCGAGGGAGATCCAGGGTGAGCCACGAATGCCGAGAACACCGGAGAGTGCGACGACCCACACGGTGTCTCGACGCTGAGAAGGCGGAGAACAGTAACCCACCATCGGAAAGGGCGAAACCTGGGGAAGTGTGGATCACCGACGTTGCCCCCACCTAGACAAGGGATCTTCGAAGACCACGAACACAGCCACGATCCTCTCGATCATACAGGAAGCCCGATACTGCAATTCAACTCGGAGCTAAACGTCACCACGCCAAAACAATTACCCGACGCCAAAAGAACAAGCAAAAACAGGCCAACAAAGGAAGGTCCCGAGAACGCAAAGCATCTAGGGAGGTCAAATTATTACGATTATAATTTAGATTTTCGAAAACCTCACGGGGTTTAGTCAAATCTTTCGATATTTTAGTCATAACTTGACCAAGATTGTGATCAAAAGGTTTGTAAATTAATTTTATTTTATAAAATAGATTTTCCAATCTCTTTCGAGATTTTTCTTTTTTTTTTCAATGGGCCTCTCTTGATGATTCTACCTTTGCTGGATGATACTTCAAAAGGTAAAATAATTATAACTAGTACTTTTCCCGTACCTTGTACGGGTGAGTATTTTTATTGAAATTTACCGCTTTAGTTCCCCCTCATACCATGAATATATTTCATTTCATTTGAATTGTTGTCATGTTATCAATTACAACCCCTGTTATAATACAATAACACTTACAATCACAAACAAAAGTCTCATAATTTCGGTCAAGTTTGATATCTTAAACAAAATATTCGATACATTAATTTTCTACTAACATATTGCTCCTCCTTCTTGTCATGTTTTTATTCGAAATCTTTGATTATCATGATGAACTACTTTTTTTCTTGAGAAAATCGATACTTCAAATTTAACAAAAAATAGTAAATCACCTGCTTCTACGCTTCTCCTAGTATCCATCCTAATTGAAGGAAAAAAAAAGAAACTTTATAGTTTTTTAGCTTTAAAAAACCGAATTCGGATCCTTTATGATATTTTATCTATTACACATCATTCTACACCTTTTAAATTGATCTAAATTAAAAACCAATTTGATAAAGATACCTTAAGTTTAAATGTATAAACCCTATATAGCTAAAGAATTTAAAAAATGAACAATCAACGGACTATAAGGTATTAATGCCATTTTTTGTTGCCCTTAACATCTTAGCAAGAGCATGAACATCTTTTTAGCATCCACCATTGTTACAAAGGCCACAAAACACAAACGCTTACATGAAGATACTCCCTGCAATTAGATCCAATCTCAAATCAAATATAAAAACAAGCCCAAAATGAAAAAGAAACTACCACAAGAATTACAAAAAAAATAAAAAATTATTAAGCCCATCAAGTGAACCAACATTTGATTATCGTAGGAACTACTCAAATGTTAAATGGTCACAATCTTCCTTCATCGCAAATGTTCCTTCATTAGTTCCTCGCAATGTTCCTTCAAAACTCAATGTAGAAAACATTATTATAACTCAAATCAAGAGAAAATGATCGATAAATTCTACTACTATAAGATTCAGATGGGTAAGATCAATAGTAAGGCTTGTGAATTACCATCGTCGATATCGTCGATGCTAAAAAAGATAAATATCATGGGAAAATCACACCAAAATGAAATATCTCCCAAAATAGAAACATTAAACAACAAAATTACATGGATATCTATGATGAATCATTTTAAGGCCACATTTTGCAAGGATAAAGGGTATTTTTTTTTATCTAAATATCATGTTCATGTAAAACATCGCATACAACAAAGGTAAAATCACGTAATTTTACACAAACATGCTCAAACACTTTAATAAATTTCATCAACATATTTTTGCTTTATATAAATAGGCACAAAGGTAATGTTCAAATGTCAATCTTGTCATATTAAAATCACAAAGAACGATTTATACACACATTAAGCTATTGCATTTTTCGTGTGTATCGATATATTATCTAATATATCATTGATGGAAAGTTTTTAGTCGCGTTAACCGTATCAAAATAAATCCGAACCTACCTAACTAATGTAGCGTGGTAAGCACGAGTCGATCCCACAGAGAATCAAGTTATTCCTAAGTTATGTCTATTTACTAATTAGTATGAAACGGGGGGTTTTTGGGTGGTGAAAATAAGAAAGAAAATAAAATAAACTATAAACAAATTAATGCAAAGCAATTTAGAGAAAATCGTTCTACCTACAACTATTCACTTTATTTGGTTGAATTGATATTGTAACTTCCTCTTGTCCTTTTAGTCTTCCTATGAATGCCCTTGTCCCGACCTAATATAGTAACTAGTCCAATCAGTCCTAGAAACCCTTATCAATCGAACAGTCCCTAAAGAAGGATTTAACTCAATTGATAGCTTTAAGACCAGAGATTAACCAAGGCATTTGCAGTCCCTAAAGAAGTCGAAACATTCAAGCACAAAGGGATAAGTTTGCCACTTGGGTTAAGGTTCACAATCAGGAATCTACAAAACCCTAGCAATTGAATTGATTCTACCAAGTTGATCAGACAAGATAAAATAAAACAATCAAACATTCAAGCACAAAGAAGTCGAAACATTCAATATAGGAAATAAGGAATAAGATTCAGAAACTCACAATTAATCCAAACAAAGCTTCAAATTGTAGACAGAATGGGAGAGTTTAGGTCTCCATAAAAATAAAACAAAAGACAATTAGGATTTAGTTGAATGAAATTGGTCTCGGCCGATCACCGTATACACGGCTCCGTTCCGGCTCTCCTTGTCTTTGCTGTATGAATTGAATATATATATATCAAACATCCAATAGAAACTAAACCTAATCTACCTATCTAATCTATCTATAATAATATTAATATATTAAGCTAGCTAATTCTATCCATCAACCGTAGCAAGTAATTGTAGCCATGAACCTTCTACCTCTTCTCGTAAGGATTCACCAGCCCAATCATCACTCGTAGCTCGGCCCATCTCGTCTATATATTTGTTGAATGTTAACTATTCCAAATTCCCTCCAAAATACCTGAAATTAAATAGAATACGAGTGTAGACTCCGAAAACTAAATAATAACAAATAAGTTATAAAATATGTAAAAATGCTCTAAAATAATATGCAAATCTATACTTAAAGCATGACTAAAATAGACTCTATCAATCATGCCATAGATTGATAAAACATAGATGAAATCCTCCAATTCAATCAATCCCAATTTTTCTGAACTGGTAAATATATATAAATCTCGAAAAGAAAGGAAAGAACTCTAATTTAATCAACCCTAATTTTACTTATACACACATCAAGCTACCATCAACTAACCAAAAATTTATTTGTGTGCATTAACTAACCAATAAATTTCATTCTCATATTGCAAATATGCAATACATTAACCCAAAATCCTTTAACTTAATAAACCCCAATTTCACTTATACACACATCAAGATACCATCAAGTAAACAATAATTTATTTGTGTGCATTAACTAAGCAATAAATTTCAGTATCATAATGCAAATATCTAAATATAACCAAATAAGCATTTAATCGAACACCTTATGTGCAATACATTAACCCAAAATCTTCCAACTTAATCAACCTCAATTTCACTTATACAATATCAACCTACCACCTATGATACCTACATGAACACTCATTTCACAAGATAAAACTACTAAAACGCAAGGAACAACAATATACAAGTATACAACATCCAACCCAATTTTCACAAATATTTAAGGAGACAACAAATAGCCACATACCCAAGTCATGGATTTAATTACCTTAACAAAATCGAGAGGAGAGGTGAATGTCATCCGAGTTGGTCGATCAAAGGAGAGGAGAGGCCAAGAGTTGGTGCATTGGAACACCAAGAGGAGAGGCGAGGAGCCGATACTTCAAAACCCTCGTCTAGTTCACCCTTTTCATGTCTTTATAAATATGATGGGTTTTGTTCATTTTAAAAAATACACAATGCTAATGAAAACGAATTTCATTCCCATGAAATGTATCACAACCCTGTTGTGAAACATCCTGACAACATACACACTGCTAATGATTATACGCCTATAATATAGTTCACATCGTGTCTATGAAAATTAATGACAAAGGGAAACAAATTCCTTCAATGTTAAGCTCGTCTTAAGTTCGTCTAAGACAACATGGGAATCCTTATATTCTAAATTGACATACGAAACTGATTTTTTATCACTTCGTAAAGAGAGTACAACATATATCATCAATGACATATGATATGCATTGCAAATACTAATTTGAAACAAAAAAAAAAGTAAAGACCATGATATAAATGAAATCAACTTGGGAGTTTAAAATATCATGAACAACAAACACAACAACACATTAGTTATTATATAAATCACAACACATTACAACTAAACACAACAGTAAGTATCCACCAATCTTTGTGTCTGATGTGAACTAAACTTTGAATGTAATCAAATAAAATCATCCAAAAACTTAGATGAATTAACACAAAATTCAAAACGGAATTATGAAATTTGACAATGGAACTGTCCCAGAAATAGCCACATCACGATTATATTCACATGAGCTAGCATCAATCACAAATCAAAACTTCATTAATTGAAATTCCTTAGCAGAACAAAAATTTTTTTTGTACATAACAAAAAAAAAATCAAAGATGATACAACATACCTTGGCAACGATTTAGTTTCAGCAATAGATTGCTTATAGTTTCAATCATCCGAAGAATTCAAGACTTCATCAAATGGTCACAAGTTTTGAAGGATGATATATCTGCATCACCAACAACCCATATGTATCATTGCAACATTTGGTAAAAGACGATATGATTAGCGATATTGGTATCTTGAATATGGATGTTTATAAAATACGATTGCAATTGCTTGAAAAACAGAGTGAAACAGATCAAAACTAGAGCTTTAAGACACTGACAAATCTGTGAGAGGAACGAATTTGAGAAATACAAATCGAAATTAATTGCTCAGAAAGGAAAATTGAATACAGGATCGATTAAAGCAACCAAATTAGGGTTCTAGATGAACAAAGAAATCGGAAATTGACACATGGTACCTTTGCTCTCCTTCAACAGCGGGGGCGGTGGATGGTAGTGGTTATAAGGCATAGCCACTTCTTCTTCTTTTTGTGCTTCAAGAATCTGATTAGACAAAAGATTTAACCTACACTTAATCTTCGAAGCTCCAGACCCAGGAGTATCTTTTCCTTTGACCTCAGAACCTGCAAAAAGTTCACATCAAAACTCAATTCGAATTTAAACTTGGAATGTACTCACATGTTACATTATTCATCAACAACTGCAATATGAGAAATTGGCGTTTTTGAGTCTTACTTATCAAAAAGACTCGAAAGGCTTTTGAGCCACCAGATTCAAGGGGGCAAAAATACTAAAACCATACTATATGAAATCAAATAACAGAAAAGGAGCCTCATGAAGAAACTCCTTACAGTTCCCAAAACAAAAGCAAATTCACAAGTCAGTGCATCCCTCGCATTGCACCATCATGTCATCTAGATTGTAGGGCATTTCACACTTGCAATACCTACAGAAAATTCAATCAACGAAACCAACAACCAAAGACAGTTTTGAAAGGACTCTACCGAGCAATCACAACATGAAAATTACATCGGCTTCAACAAATTCAACAAAGAACGATCAAATTCAACATCGAAGGAAATATGTACTCAAATCAACATATGTTTGATACTTCAAGAGAAACCAATGACTCTGTCCTTTAAAGCAATTGTGTTCATCTGCACAAAGATAAATCCAGACCCTAATTTTGAAAGCAGAAGAAAGAGGGAGGGATTTCAAGCATACCAAAACTCTAAAACACCCAAAAAACAAAATTGACAAACGTTTACCCTAAAATCCAAAATTGACATGGATGACATGTTGAATTATCCTTACTGGACCCCTAAATCGACCTACTTTGTTTCCCCTTTTTTCCATTTGGATGGAAGCAATTGCAGAGAGCCATCCTCCAACTTCGACTAAGGCCTCTACTATTTTAGGGGAGAAAATCAAGGTTACAATTGGCGAAATTAGCATAAAAGGAGGAATTAAGTTTTGAGTCCTCACCAATTCAAAGGGTCGAGAAAACCAATTCTACAGGAGATGGAGAAACACTAAGAAAGGAGCAATGAATTGTTACCTCCTTTGCCTGCCACCCAATCGCACCAGGGCTCCCCCGATTGCCGCCTCCAGCCCTCGCCGACTGCGTCGCCGCCGATTAATCGCTCTCTGGCCGCTCACCCATCACGCACCGCCTCCACAACGACACCTCCCAATTATTTCTAAGGAAGAAGATAATTGTGAGGAATGACGTGAAAGAGGAATCCAATTTCAGAGGAAGCAGTTGTAGAAGAGAATGTGGGGAGAGAGACTGCAAAGTGAACAAACGGTTCAAGAGAGAACGTGATTGGAATTCTTAGGGTTGAAGAGAGAACGTGCGCTTCTTACCTTTGCTCAGTGAATGACACGTGGCTCAGATTTTTACAAAGACTTTGCTTCTGGTTTTATAAGTATAAGGGGTGGATAGAGTATTAGACATTAGATATTTTTTACTTTTTCGTATTTATTAGTCTTATTGTATTTAATATTAAAACTTGATTTTCACCACCATAATATATTTCACACCCTGCATGTAAATCAAACTGAATAAAATGAATAATTTATATTTTTACTCGTTTCAAGGTTGTGTATATTTTCATAAGAATTCAATTACTTCAAATTGACCTACGTACAATAGATGATTTATTTTCAGAAGTTTTCAAGAGTTTGAGAAATCTAACTATGACGCAATTTCAAGAGCTTGGTAATTAAAGCATATCTTGAGTGACATTCAACTTGACATCCCATCTTCATGGTCTCTTTGAAGAAGGTGGCTTCAATAGGAAGTATCTTGCACTCCTGCTTGAACAAATATGTTAATATATAGTTCTAGACTTGTCATGCTCGAAGAATACAACATGAATAAGAAACAAATAAGCACCTGCATAGCAAGCTTGTTCTCTGCAAGTGATCCACCATTGATCACATTCACATTGAAAGCAAGGGTGAGCAATATTATCTTTTTTTTTTCTAGTAAGCTCAACAATGTGCTACATTTAATCCTCCCACGGTCAGGTATAACAATTAAAAGATTTGATTAAAATGAGAAGTATACATTTCTATAGCTCAAATGTCATATACATATAAAAATATATAGTAGTATTATGCAAATGCAATTAAAAAAAAATAGTTTAAAAGGTGAACCGTACTACATTATTGTAGAGCACAATCAATGAATCATCTACTCATCTAACCATGGCATCAAAAGGGTACAAGGGAATCTTCCTGACCATGTCTTCAACCTTGCAAACAGTTAGGGGGACAAAAAACATTCACTTCAAGCTTTGAGTGGATGAATTAATATAAAAGTTAGTTCACATATCAAATAGCAAATTCCTATATTTATATTCACATACTCCGTTTAGCTATCGTTGACTTGGATGCTCTTCATACTGATGATGAATATTTTCGAAAGGAAAATGTCGAGTACCGGTATAATACAGTATATAAGATACTTTTTGCTTGCACATGTAAAGATCTTTAATTAATTAGACATGATATAAGTTCAAACAAAGACGGAACGTTCAAACCATAAAACTAAACTAACATGGTAGAAATTCTAAAGACAAAGTGCAAATCAACATAGAAATCCAAGCAAACCTCATGTTCATCAAATTGATATTAGATAGCTTTCTTAAACCCAGCTGAAGCCAAAATTTTCATATTTCTCAAAAAAAAAAACACTCTAATTTTTGATACATTTTATCAAACACCTTGTGTGCAATTACTTCATCAATAAAATCCATTTCCATATTTCAAATGTATCCACTCCTTCTTAGAGATATTTAATCAAACACCTTAAATGCAAAGATTAAACCCAAAATATAACAACTTTAGAACCTCCAATTTGACTAAGGGTCCGTATGGGTCGGGGTTGAAAAAATGACTAAAAATTATAAACAGGTTAAAGTTAAAAATTTAACCTCAAATAAGGTTAAAATTTTGTGTGAAATATAAACCCCGTATGAGATGAAAAACAGTTTATTTGTAAAAAGTGGAGTTTATTTGGTTGTTATTAGGGGTATAATTGTATTTTCAAATAAAATAAACCCCAAAAACACAAAATAAGCTATCAAATTTGACTTATTTTTAAACCCCCAATTTTAACTAAAATCCCACATATAAACAAGTTAAAACAACCCATACACAACTAATAATTTAACCTCTTCATTTTAGTAGTTTATAAACTACTAAAATAAACACCCATACACACCCTAATAAATCCCAATATATAATGCAATCATCCATACAAGCACAAGAAGATGAAGGCTAATTAAAGTGAAGTTGTAATCATAAAACAAAATCAACCTAGACTAACCATCTAAATGTTGCATCATCTCCCTCAAATTTCTTTCATTCTTTATCTTCAGGCTTGAAGAAATGGGAGAGTGAAAGCCCATTACATATCAAAATAGGAATTAATAATTTAGAACTCAAATAAATCAACCATAGTAGGAGAAGAGGAAATACCATTTGTCGGAGGAGATCGCAAGCCAACGTCGACGATCGATGCCCATTCTGACCGAGGTTTTTAATTTGCAAGAGAGTTTCCATTTAGTGGGGTCGATTCCACTGCCGTCAACTAAATCGCCTCCCGCGACTCGCCCTCGTCTGCCCACCACTCGATTGAGTAGCCTTCGATCATCGTCACCCGATTGAGCAACCTTCGTTTGTATTAGGAATCAAGGAAGAGGAAAAACATAGCAAGAAGATGGAAGTTTAAAAGGGAATCAGGGAGAAAAAGGGAGAACGTTGTTAGATGAAAGGAAGTAAATTGTCTCCCACGGTTGAATTGAGAGAATGTGGGTGAAGAAGAAGATAACTGTGTGGCTTCTACAAAGTAAACGATTGAAGAAGAACGTGGTTGCAGTTTAAATTCCTAGGGTTGCTCAATGATGATACGTGGCTAATTTTTTTACAAAGACTTTGCTTCTGAAATTATAAGTATAAGGGGTGGATGTTTGAGGGACAAAATCACCTACTTAAAGAAAATAACTGAACCAATGTTTATTTGTGTCTTTAGTATGTTGTTTGTTGACGGTTAGTCCGTCTGCCGATTCTTTGGCCTCTCGAGTCTCAAATTTGTCTGCACTCGAATTTTTGCCCAATAAAAAAAAACTCAAACCGGTCTCCACCCGGTATTTGTTTGGTCGAGGCTGAACCGAGTCAATCTCGAGCCAGCGGTCCGATCCGGTCCGAAATCACCCATCGGTCCCCTATAGTTTCTTGTCGTTGATTTACGCGGAAGCCAAAACCCCCATCTGCGAAACCCTCCTCCGCTCCACCTTCAATGGCTTCCAACGCCATTCGAAATTCTCTCAGATCGATCAACCAATCAACCCTCAGAGCGCTCGGAACTCACCGCGCCCGCCCCTTCTCCGCCGCCTCCGCCACAGCCGCTCCCCTTGACTCCTCCGATACTTCCTCCTTCACTTTCTCTTCGGACAGCGCCGCCCTCGCCGATGAGAGCATACACCTCAAGGATCCGGCGAAGAGATTCACCAAGTCGTCTTCCGTGACGATGCCGATGTCCTTCATGACGGGATCGATCGTCGGGAGGAGGTTCTACAATCAGGTCACTACGAGGTTGGCCGACGACGGCAACGGCTGGACGGTCATGCTCGATTACCGCACTCTCAAGACACCGTCGAAGAGATCTCTCAAGCTCCCCACTCCGTTCCTTGCCAAAGCCATTGCTGCTGAGTGGGACTACCAGGTTCTTGTTGCTCTCACTAGCTGATTTTGATTAACTCCAGTTTCTCTTAGTTGCTGGTCAAATTGGATGTCTTTTGAGCAATTAGGGTTGATTTGGTACTCATTCAGGGTTAGATCATAATCTGTGTGGCTGTTTTAAGATCCTTGTTGACTTGTGCAAACTGATTCCTTCGATCCCCCGTACTTTATGCACTGTTCTCTCATTTTAATCATCATCGTTGCTATTGTTCAATTAAATCTAGTTTTCAACTTCTGGATTGACTTCTTCATTAAATATAATCTTCACCCTCTCTGGTGGTGTTGGTTATAGATAATTTTCCTGCAACTTCTCTGTTAAAAATGGGTACTGTGGGAATCTGTGTTTACATCTAGCTAACTCTTTCTTGCATTTGCTGTGGGAAACAAGAGCATTTTAACCGTGGGATTTTTGTATGCTAGTTTGTCCTTAGATTCTAGTGTTTTGTAACTTGTAATGAGTTGATGTTTATTTGTAGCAAACAGATGGCATCAGACCTTTTACAATGCCACTGATGAAGCTTGCTTGCACTGCTTTGGAACGAGTTCCGCTTACCCGTTCTAAGATCATCGATAATTTGATGAGCAAGTTTAATCAGGATTTGGTATTCTGTCGTGCTCCTGAGGACGATGATCTTACCAGTGGAGTATATGGTATGAGCCAGCTCCATTTATACTATGAGCTAGCTCCATTAATAGTAGTTGATTGATGTCTTCATCTGTTCTTTGTGTCTTTCGTCACCATCTTCTATGGTAGGCATCCTTACAGTTAGTATGAAAGTACTTTTCTTGACAAATGATTTGGATTTTACACACAATGAACTCAATTATTGTAGAAGCTTAAAATCTTAAAACAGTTTTTGTTTGGATTGTTGAAGTTAGGTTCCAAGTTCAATGTTCTTGTAAATGGTTAATGAACTCGTTTCTTATTTTTCCACACAATAAAGTCTCCTTTATGGTCGGATTGATTATTTTGAGCTTAAGCTCGTCCTGTATAAGCAGAAAAAAGGGGGGAAATATTACAGCTTGATAGCTCTTAAACCTCATGGGAGAAAACTAACTGATGTTTTAAATTTCATTTGCAGAACGCCAGGTGGAGAAGATTGATCCTCTGCTTCACTGGGTAAAGTCAGAGTTTGGATTTACACCTGTTTTGTACTCCTGTTTCTTCGGAGGCAAGCAGGAGGAGGGTCTTGTGAAGGCTATCGAAGGTCTTTTGAAAGGAACAGATGATTGTGAGCTTGCAGCCATTGACGCTTTGACTTCAGCCTCACATTCTTTGATTATATCTATTGCCTTGTTCTGTGGTAGACTTCAAATTGAGGAGGCCATAGAGTTGATCAGGCTTGAAGAAGATGTCCAGGTTTGTTGAGATAATAAAACCTTATAATTGTTGTTGCTTCTCTGAAAACCAATTCTTAAGATAGAAATATGATAGAGATTTTTCTAGAGAGGTTACTTTGATGGAGGCTACTTGAAAATAAAATTAACTTCTGAAAGTTTAGGTAACCATTCTCAAGTGGCTTTTTGGTCATCAGAAGTTCAGAACCATGTAGATTGTAAAACCTTAAAATTGATGTCCAAATAAGTCATTAGTCACATTTTCAAAGTATTAAGCTACCTGGACTATGCAGATTGACAAGTGGGGTCTCGTTGAGGGCGGCCATGATGTTGATATTGCTGACCTGAGGGTGCAAATCTCGTCTGCAGTCGTGTTCCTGGGGCTCTCAAGGAGGACCCTGTGACATGTTCAACGTTTACCATTTTCACCCAACATTTTATCCCTTCATCTTTTATGCACTTGGGTTATTGTATTTGCTCCTCTTGCAGTGAGCTGCCATTAGTAATACCAGTTCATCGGCTTGCTAACTAGCCTTGTGATAAATTCACATTACTTGCTATCCGATGTTTCTGTTTTGTCGAAATAAATAGCTGAGTTTTGTTGTTCAGAGTTTCTTTTTACCATGTATGTCAGTTAAAGCTTCAATATTGAAATCATTTTTGTATATTCTGTGATTTCTGTCTATTAGCATCAACTGATTTTCATATGCTCATGTGATTAACCAAGAAGTCAGATACGATACTCGAAACACTACTAAACTACGAAACTATACCCACGAATCTATATATATATATCTATAAAAAAGTTGTGTACATGGGCAATTTATTGCCATCATTTACTCATTTCAAGTTTTCACTATTTTATCTTATCTATTCATTTTTTATCATGAAAACATGTTTAGCTCAATTGTTATCATTGTTGTTGACAACCCTTTTATCTAGGGATCGAATCTCATTAGTTACATCCGCTCTTTTATTTTTTAAAAGATCCAGGCTTTACCTCATTTTAAATGCTCAATTGAAAGAAAATTAAAGTAGCTTCTCCTTTTCTTTTTTTCTTACAAATTACTTAGTTAAATATGTATATTACGTTGTAGATAATATGTAGTCAAATACCTTACAAATTATTTTCATATAATTATACAATAATAAATCTACGTACAAGAACCTATATCTATTAAATTAAGGTTCAATAAAAGTAATTTTTATCAAATATATACTGATACATTTTAATTTTATCAAATAAAAGTAATTTACTTCTTAATTTAATTTCAATAAGAGAGAAAATTGCAAGTCAAAAGACTAATAATGCCTATTTGGTTTAGGAATTAAAAATAATATGTTTTATACGTAGTATTTCATGAGTAGAAATATATACTGTCTTCCAAAATCTCCAAATATTTAGAAAGGGGAAAAACATTTGGATATACCGATCGAAGTTTTCCCCAAAATAAATTAAATATATGAATGATTCATTTTTTCTTGGCACTAGCTAATTCAACGTGCTAATTAAATATCTATTTAAGTTAAATGTTTTACTTCGTTGTCTTTTCAATTTTTATTAAGTCTTTTTTTATCAACATTGTTATATATTGAGTTTTTACCTAAGGTTAAATTATACTAAATGCTTTTTACATATTTACGTAAAAATATAAGTAGGCAGGGCCGTTCCGTTATATTTTGAGGCCCTGTGCAAATTTTTATATTGAAACCTTTTTTTTTAATTAATTTAAAGGGGAAAATATAATCCACAAGAGGTTGAAGGGACAAAACTATAAACAAATAAAAATCAAAACAAGCTACAGTATTTTTTTGCTTCTTTGCTGTATTTTTTTTTTGGAAAAAAAATCGAAACGTATGTTTTTTTTTGGGGAAAAAAATAGGGCTGATGTAATTTCTTTTGGAAAAAAAGGGCTACTACAATAACAAAAATAATTGAAACAAGCTACTGTGTTTTTTTTTTTGCCTTCTTTACTGTATTTTTTGTTTTTGAAAAACATGAAAACGGTATGTGTTTTTAAAAAGGGGAAAAACATTTGGATATACCGATCGAAGTTTTCCCCAAAATAAATTAAATATATGAATGATTCATTTTTTCTTGGCACTAGCTAATTCAACGTGCTAATTAAATATCTATTTAAATTAAATGGTTTACTTCGTTGTCTTTTCAATTTTTATTAAGTCTTTTTTTTATCAACATTGTTATATATTGAGTTTTTACCTAAGGTTAAATTATACTAAATGCTTTTTACATATTTACGTAAAAATATAAGTAGAGTAGGTGAATGAAAGGAGTTACAAATTAGCTATTTAATTATATTTAATGCTTTATCTTTTACCTTAGCTAAATGAAAAGACTTACAATTTAGAGCAAGAGTCTTTTCACATATTTACGTAAAAATATAAATGGGATAAATGAAAAGACTTACTACTAAGTAGTTATTCATACATTTTAATGTTTTATCTTCTCTTTTGAGTAAATGAAAAGAGTTACAATTTCACTATTTATACCTCTAACTATTTTATGTTCTATCCGATCAATTGATCATTCATATTCATCGCCGGATAAGGGATGACTCTATTGCACGGAACTCAGATGGTGCTAAAGTATGTACAGGAGGAAGTGGAACTTATGGGGTAGCAGGAGCACTAATCAAGGAATTAATTAGGATGGCTCGGGACTTCAATTCCATGGCTGCAGATGAACTTTGTCAGACGTGAGGGTAACCAAATTGCCCACCTTTTGGCTCACATGAGGCCTACAAATTGGTTTTTTGTTTATTCGGAAGATGATTTATTAACGTTGTTGTTTGATATTGTTTTTGGAGACTTGATGATGTCGGAATAGAATGAGATTTTCATTATAAAAAAAAACTGTATGCAATTTCATTTGCAGCTGCCCATATCACCGCACTACAGTTGCCTACTGTTTTTGGAGACTTGCAATTTAGAGCAAGTAAGGATTGCTTTGATTCGCCTAAAAGAAGCCCGCAATCAGGTAATTTCGGTTCTGAAACCCTAATTGCAACTCATCACTCGCATAATCCCTAAAAGTTCATCGTTTCAGTAGCAATTTCATTTTTCTGATTGATGATTTCCTTCGCGATTTGTATAGGGAGATCATTCCAGATGGCGTCCCGTTTATCATGGAAGCTTAACTCCGTTCTGTATTGTTCAATCGGTAGGTTCATTTTGTCCTGTCTTACTCACGATTTTCAAAGCTTGGCTATCATTCACCAACCGTATAATTCATTAAATAAAAAATGAGAGGAGTGAATATTGATCAAGTAAAATTTAACTATAATTAATTTTTAGATTATTTTCATTTTTTATACTAGAAAACCATAATCTATTTCAATTTTCATGTTCATATGACACCAATTATATTCTTATTTTTCATATTTGTACATGACTTTTTATATATGTATGGCCAATTAAAACTTGGCAAATTTGCTAAAATAACCCATTTCGGTGAAACCCTTGCACACATAACCCCATCCGGAAAAAATTTGCTAAAATCCGGATATCCGGATTTTTGGCTCAACCGGTAGCAGGTAAGTGGGGGGGGGGGACTGGACAGTGTGAGTATGACAACTGGACAATTGAGAGAGGGAGAGAGGGAGAGAGAGAGAGAGACGGAAAAGCGAGGAAAAGACAGAGAGAGAGAGAGAGTCTGTGTGAGAGAGAGAGAGAGAGAGGGTGAAAATCCTGATCAATATTGAAAAGACAGGTAGAGAGAGGGAGATAGATGGAGCAGCTGGGTACAGTAAATTGGAGGGAGGCAATTGTTCCCGCCCAGGGATGGCGCCAAAAAAAAGGGAAAAGGGAGGGAGGAGGGGGAGGGTATATAAGCTTTGAAGAATGTCTGAGGGAAATCATTAGCTCCCATTAATGAATTGCAGGGGAAATGGAACTTGAAGAAGGGGAATGGCCGGCGTTTGATTAGAAGAAAGAGGGTAGGTGTCAAATGATGTGTGGTCTATATAAAGAGATGAGAGAAATTCTGGGCGTCACTTTTAATCACAAAATCTGAAGAAAGAGAGAGAATCCATTGAAGAAGAAGCAAGTGGGCCTGGGTTCAGTTAACGGTTTACTTGTACGAAGCCACTTTTCACTGGACGGTTAAATCGTACCCATTGGACACGTGTTGGAATTTACTGGACAGTCCTCTGATCGGACATAAATGGGTAAGTGTTCTCTCTATGTTTGGTAAGTGTTGTTCATATGCAAATACCGTCGATACAAATTAATTTCTGTCTCCCTATGAAATGCAATAGGGGAAAAATCATCAGTTTGTATCACTGTATTGTTTGGAGGATGGTGGGCGTGTGAAGGCGGCACTTGGGTCTTCACGGGAACAAGGAGCCAGAAAGCCATGGTGGTGGACGAAAGGATTGACTATGTAAAGCTGAAGAAACAGGTGATGGACAAGTTTAATGTCGATGGGAGGAGGAATGATGTGGAGCTCACATATGTAAAGCCAAAGAAGGAAGGGTCCAGGCCGATTGCTATCGGGGATGACGAAGACTTGGAGGCCTACAAGTTTGTAAACGGGCTGTCTGGAGAACGAAATTGGCCTATCGACCTCAATGTCTCCCTGCGACGCAAGGTTGGTGGAGACGTGCCCGAAGCACAAGGATCGACAACGGATGACTCAGACGGTGGAGGTTTGTCTCCTGCAGGCTTGGAGGATGTTGTTGTGCCGTTAACTGGTCCGCCCGTGACCCAAGAAGATCACCCAAATACAGATCTCCCTGTGGGGCTTGACGGAGAAGACGAAGATTTGAGAGAAAAAATTGTCGAGGTAAACCAAACGTATGTCCAGTTGGAATCATCGGATGTCCAGTTAACACAAACAACCGTCCAGTTAACAGAGGCTTCTGACCAGTTAGGGATAAGTGAGGAGTTGGAGTTGGAGTTTGCGAAGAGGGAAAAGAATGCCGACGCAGTGAATAAAGGGAAGCAGATCATATATGTCAGCAGTGACATGGAAGATGGAGCCATTGATCTTGGTAGCTCCTCCGACGAGGATGATGCAATCCCAAAAGTGGTTAAAGTTGAACACGGTAGTTCTGGTCCGACGAAGTCTTGGTCATGGGATTATGAGGCGGAGCGAGCGGTGAGGGAAGTCGAGGAAGCATACGAATGACGAAAATGGAAGTCGACCACTTCTCCGAAGCCTGTTGAAAGTGAACCAATGGTGGCGGGGAACCCATTGGATACCAGCCAGTGTGGTATTAAGCTCCGGGAAGGACAAACGTTTCGGAGGAAGGAGCATGTGCAGGAACTCGTAGCGTGGGCGGGTCTGACTCGCTGCTTCACGACGAAGGTGAAGAAGTCAACGAAGACCTTGTATGTTGTAGGGTGCGCTGCTCGCAAGTGCAAATGGTCATGTCGGGCTTCGACTTACAAGGGAACGGGGTTATGGAAGATCCGAAAGCTTGTGGACGAGCACACGTGCTCGCTGAACGAGGCGGTCAGCCAAAAACGCAGTGCGTCATACACGCAGCTGGGCCGGCGCATTGTCGAAAGGTATGTGCCCCAATACGTAAAACTTAACTGGACTCTTGTCTAAATTCCACTGGACATATAGATATACACACTGGACACACAACACTAGTAACTGGACACACAACTGCATTCACTGGACACACAACTTTAGTCACTGGACACACAACTTTCTTAACTGGACACACAACGATTGTAACTGGACACACAAATATAGTCACTGGACACACAACTATCTTAACTGGACACACAACTAACTTAACTGGACACATGTGTGTGAATGGGCATGTTCAGTTTCGGACGGTCGAAGAAGCCCCTCGATCCCGATCAAGTGCAGAGGATGATGAAGTCGCAGCTGGGGGTCACATGCAGCTACTGGAAGGCGCGCCGAGCTCGGTTGAGTGCGAGGGACAAAGTGTACGGAACGGACGAGGAAAGCTATCGGAGCATGTACTCGTACATGTACATGCTGGAGCAGGCCAACCCTGGGACGTACACGAGGATAAAACGCGACGCGGAGGGGCGATTCAAGTATGCGTTTGTGAGTCTTGGAGCGTGGCGGAGGTCTATCCCCCACCTACGGAAGGTCAGTCCTTCCTTAAATTGAACATGACGCTCAATTACTAGCAACGTGACGCCCATACGAATATCACATGACGTCTGTTTGCCTAGACATGACACCTCTAACTCATCAAGATGGTTCTTCTCCAGGTTATATCGGTGGACGGGAGCTTCTTGAAGGGGAAATTTTGAGGGTGCTTGCTATTTGCTACTGCACAAGACGCTGACCACCACATTTACCCCGTAGGCTTCGCCATGGTTGACGGCGAGAATGATGGGTCTTGGGGGTTCTTCTTCAGGCAGATGTTGCGTGTCGTTGAAGACACGACTGATCTGGTGTGGGTATCTGACCGCCACATGAGCATCCTGAAGGGCATACGGGATAGCTACATCTTCGCGAAGCATGGCATATGCACATATCACTTATTTCAAAACGTCCGTTTCCGGTTCAAGTGCGGGGGCTTGCAAGACGAGTTCATGACGATGTGTAAAGCTTACACGTACGATGAGTTCCAGGTGTTGTACGCGGAGTTCTGTGCACGGGTTCCCGGAGCGGGCCAATATCTGAAGGAGGCCGGGTTCAGCAACTGGGCAAGAGCTTTCTACACTGGGAACAGGTACAACATCACAACCACTAATAACTCCGAGTGCTTGAACTCGGTGTTCAAATATCCTAGAGATTTGCCGCTAACAGCCCTTGTAGATGCCATCCTTGAGACTGTCGGCACGTGGTTCGTCAAACATAGGAAGACAAGCGGCGAGCAGGGGAAAGTCGTGAGCGACTGGGTTGGTAACGCCATCAGAGCAAACTTCGTGCAGTCCCTTTCCATGGTCGTCAGACAGCTGAGTGCACATGAGTACGAAGTACGCAAGGGAACCTCCACCTGGCTTGTAAACCTAACAGGACGTTTATGCAGCTGTAGACGCTTCAACGTCGACCAGTACCCATGTGCGCACGCAATGGAAGCATCCCAATTGCACGGGATGGATGTGTACTCGCTCGTCAACGACTTGTACAAGGTAGACGCGTGGCGTGCGTGCTACAAGGATGTGATCTACCCAGTCCCGTCGCGAGAGAATTGGAGGGTGCCCGAGGCAATCGCCAAGGAGACTTGCCTCCCCCCACTTATCAAGGTACGCCCTGGCAGGCCGAAGACATCTAGGTACCCGTCTCAGTGGGAAAGGAAGTTGCCGAAAAGGCGCCACACATAGTGAAGAAAAAGGTGGTATTTTGGCATGACGGGTACATATTTTGGCATGACAGCTAATGGGTTAGACATGACGGATAGCTATTTTAACATGACATATTATGTGTTAGACATGCCAGTGAATATTTCACGCGTTTTGTAATCAGGGCTCCCTTATTCGGAAACGTTATCGCTCCCCCTTTTACATTGAAGTATGATCGTCGCCCGTGTTTTGTTATTAAGGCTTGTTGGGCCTGGGTGCAGCTATTTCATTTTGTACTTGACATGCAGTTATATAAACTTGGCAGGTGATATTTTGGACATGACATGTTTTAATTGTGCATTTTCTGTGGAAATGTGGACGACGTAAATATATAACTGTCAACCATCGTACGAACTTCATAGTTTCAAAAACAACAAGACATCATAGTTTTAAAACCTGAGCCCTAGGTTTCCCAAAACGACATACCGTCGATACCAAAGTCAACCAAATTAAATCCTACGAAACCACAACTGTTCAAGCCACCAACAACATTTCCAGACAACAGTACAAACAACAATGTTCTTGTAAAAAAAGGACGGAGCCAATGACTACTGAGGATCGGGGCTGGGAAGGAAGCCACGGTGGTAGATGGCGACACATAGGACTAGGCGGTATGCATCGATAAAGGCGTCGTCCACCCCTTTGAATGCGCGGTCGCCTGATGCGAGCATCTGTAAGAAACGGAGAGCGTAGGGGTCGGAGTCTCCTCTGCGTCGCAAAAAGTATGTGTCAAACCTAATGCGCACCAATTACACTATAAATCAGAAGATGGACTACGACGACTTACGATTGCTTGTTCTGAGGGATCCCCTTCACGCGGTTGTACTTGAACGGCTGGGGTAGTTTCCCTGCATGCTTGGCGTGCAGCTCTTGGTGGCCATCCATCAGCGGGGGAAGGGTGTGCGTGATGGGCTTCAGAAGGCCTGGCAAATGTCGCTTAGGAGTGAGACGAGTGTCCGGATCATACACACAGACAGTCCACTCGGCCAGGTCGATCTCAACCACTACCCAATGGTTGTCCTTCAGATTCCATGGGGCCAACACACGGTCGACGCTTGCCCAAGGCTTCGGACACCTCTCCGGCAACATACCGCTGAAGTAGTACTCCAACTCCTCGTCGACGGGCATGCCGGTTTGTCTCTGCAGCAGGACCCCGAAGTAGGGGTCGACGACTGCGACGCCTGCGTACTTCGACTCGCTGGCTACCTCCTTTCGGAGGATGCCGCATGCTTCGTCGATATGCTGCAAACAAGGAACACGTGTCCAGTCAACCACAAAAATGTCAAGTTATCGGAGAACGGGTGGCCGGAATTTACCTCTGAGCCCACCACTTTCATTGGCGTTTTTAGGTCCCCGAAGAAATCCCTCTCAAGGCGGGTGCCCAGCATTGTACGTGCGGGTTCAGTCCCTTGGGCGTCGTCAGTGGTCATCCACTCGGTGAATGCGTCCACGTCAGCCCTGGTCATCAGGCCCAAGGCCACGGCGTCAACCCCCACAATCACCTTCTTCCCCTTGGCGGCCCGCGGCTTCTTCTGCCCCTTCGTCACGTCCTCAACCACCTCCTTATCCTTGTTCCCCTTGTCGACACGCGGTTTCTTCACCAGCTGAGTAACTTCGTGGCCCGCTAACGTCGCAAGCGCTCGCCTCACCCTTCCGCCCTTACGCTGAAGGGGAAGTACGGCCTCCTCTTGTGCCTCCTATGGTTGATTACATGACACAAGGGTAAAATAACATGACACATAACTGTTTTTGACAGGACAGTTGCATTAACACGTCCTACCTCAGGGGTTGTCTTTGTCGTGGGTGCTTCTGGCTCGGAGATGGTTGACTTGTCCCCAGGCCCTTTGGCCACAGTCTTAGACCCCTCAGCTAACACCTCATCCTCATTAGCCCGGTCCTCCTACATGACAACAACAGATTTTTGACATGACGACTACCAATATTCACATGACACTGGGCGGCAGATGGCTTACCTCAGCGGTTGTGACATTGGTAGTGGCTGCTACTGCCTCAAGCTCGGCAGCCCCTACCATTTCAGTTGGCCCTGTGCTATCAGTCTCACCCTTGTCCTTCAACACTTCATCACCCTGCGCAAATATGCGAAGGAACTTAGACTCGACACCATTATCAACAGTCACATCGCAGTACGACAGGGATGACTAACCTGTGTGGTGGGTGTTTCTTTGGGGGGTTCTTGTGGATCAGCATTCTTCTCCATTTGGGTCTCCCCATCAACTGGTCCCTTACTCTTACCCATCTCCTACAGATTATGAGTTAGTGTGACCGTCATTCACAAAATTTATATCACGGTTTCAGTTAGGGTACTTACCTCAGAAGTTGTCTTGGTGGTTTCATCTTCACCTGCATCAATACCCGATTTCTGGCCCATTTCCTTAACAGTTTCCTCAGCCTATGCAATTATGGGAAAGGTATGTTACCATGACGCCTATATTGTTATACATGACGCATATATTGTTATACATGGCGGTTAAGGATACTGACATTACAAATTGAACATCTTATCTCCTTTGACTGCAACTCAACATCTTCGGTTTCCTCACCGTAAGTTCCATGCCTGTCCTGCGAGTGTGTCACCTCGTCCTCACCTCGCTTCTTCCCCCTCACCTCCCTTCTCAGCTCCTGCATCGCTGCCTCAATCCTTTCCATCCTCTCGTTAAACGTTGCCAATAAGCTCGTCCCCAGATCATCCATCTTTGACAAAATCCTTGACACATCCACTTGGGCAGCCGTCGTACTTCCCTCACCCTTCGTGCCTGACCCAGATGCTTCCGTCGTGCTTGGCGCATGTTTGGCTTTATACTCCACCACGAGGTCGTCGAAGAACTTATCCGGCTTCTCTGTCGCGTACATAGTGCCAACGATAACCCCCTTCCTGACCTCCTCGGCATCCGTGAGAAGGACTGTCCGAACAACGTCCACCTCGTCGAACATGCCCAACTCTTCCTTCGACTGCTGGATGAGGGAGGCAAGAGAATCGTACATCATGTTGTGCTCTTTCGACTTATATCTCAGGCACCGAGGGTAGGTTGTGCTTGTGCTGGTGTCAGCAAATTGTCTTGCAACTGGCCGCAGAGCCTCGTACACCCACAACTACAAACAAACAAAACAAACCAGGTGATGACATGTCGACACTTTGCATTTAATCGTGTCCTGTTACCAGGAGGCAGTGTCCAGTTTAAATCACTATTTGTCATGTGAGATTTATGTCCATACCTGGAATGCAAGGGGGAAGCCGGCTAACAAGTACGACGGCCGAGAGCTGCTGACCCCGTGCTGGAGCTTGCGCTCAACACACCGATAGAGGAAATCGTGGGTTCGTTCGTAGCACAGTCGCCCCCACGGGTAACGCAAGAACGCCTCGGTGTCAGACACCATGTTTACAACCCACCCGTGAATAAAGTTACGGGGTTCCTTCGCAAACAGCACAGCCTCCACCAGCAATATGAGCGCGAACTTAAAGCACCTTGCAGCCGAACGCTCTGACTTCATCGCCACTATGTACTCCATCTCGAAGACCTCCATCCTCATCTTTTCCACCCCTAAGAACTCTAAGCAGGCAGCCTTGTCCGCCGCAGTGTCCACGGTCCACCCCACGTTTTCCGAGCAATTCAGTCCGGTCACTAGCGCGAACTCCGCAATGGAGAACCGGACTATGGACCCCTGGATCATGTACCACGTTTCTTTTTCCTTTTTCGACCGCAGCTGCCGCTGCAGGACGTAGTGGACTAGCTGAGCGGAGAACTCAACTTTGGCCCCGAGCCTTGCAATGCCGCCAAACTGGCTTTCACAAAGACGCTTCCAGTCTGACGGGCTCAGGTATCGGTCTAGCTTTGCAAGGACATTGGGCCTGGCATATTGATTGCACCTACATTTGAAATGCTTGTCCTCGGGGACAGCATATATCGCCTGCACAGTGGGGTGGAATGTTAGACCGACTCATCTGTAAAACACTCTACCCTTGATCGACACTAGCCAAACCATACCTCGCCTGTTGTCGGTGTCTCCGTTACCCTTCTTTCTCCTGAATCACTCATGTTGTAGTTTGATACCCTGCAGGTTGGGGAGCAATACTTTAGCATTCTTCAAACATTTGCAGATTTTCATCACACAAGTCACAATGCACATGACGTTAAGTTCATATAACATGTCATGTGACAATTTTAACATGTCAAGTGACCATTTTCACATGACAGACACCATATCTTTCCTGCACTTATCACAAATGACAGTAACTTTCTAGCCTCACCATATCTTAGCTTATACTTATCACTTGAGCATTATAACCATTTTATAGCTTCCACAAAATATAAGCCGCGCAATTTTGCAATTAAACATGACAGCAAACCTATTAAACATGGCAACTAAATATTATAAACATGACAGTTAACAATGTAACAGCATTTACATTCAATAACTTGTTCTTGAAATTTTTTAAACCACATTTAGGTTCCCCGATTTCCCTCTATCTATCCTATTTCCCCAATCTCACCAATTTCCCCAATTCCCACATTTTCCCCAATTTCACCAATTTCCCAAATATTCACACAATACATGTATCGATTTCCCCTAATTTGCTTCCTCCTTCAAGCCCTTTACCATATCATCACCACAATGGTACTTCCATTCTCTCCCCAACTCGAACACCCCCGTTCCCACATTTCCACCCATTGTTTTCATACTAGACGCCTGTTACATCCCACATGACAGGGCCGGATACTCCACCCGTTATTTCATCCAATTGCAAACCATGGCAAACAAATTAGGGTCTTCAAATGGTCCCTCATCCTTTAAATTTCTGCAATCAGTACAAAATCGGTAGGGTTAGGGTTTACTTACTTCAAATCGGTCGGTCTCTCTCTTCTAAACACCCACAGGGTCGTCTTCTACACGCTTCCTTTACTGGCTTGAAATCCGGCGCCGTCTTCTCCTCTGCACTCCCAGGTTCGTCTTCTTCCTTTACCTTCTTCTTCTCCTCTCTCGTTTTCGTTTAAAAAATGGCGGTTTCGTGCCTTCTCCACTCCCTCTCTCTCTCTCTCTCTGTTTTCCACAGTTTCAAGATGTGACAGGTTTTTAAAACTGCCCTCTCTCTCCTCCTCCCTCCCTTCTTTATTGACTCCCAACAACCGGTTTTCACACCCCTTTCCCAACCGGCTACCTTGCCATTTTTTTGAGGGGGGGGTCTAACCCTTACAATTAGAAACGGTTAGTGGGTTAGGCTAGCAAACCAAACCGGAGCGGGGGTTACTTCCTTTAATTCCCTCTTAAAACTTAAAAGAGGTGTAGTTAAACTTTGCAATTTCAGTAAAGGTTGTATTCTTATTTTTCAATGAAGTCATTCGTGCAAAAAGTTTTGAGATGTTATACTTAAAATCAAGTAGTAGCAAAACATATATACAAATAGATGTCGAACATGGTGTGCATTTGTTTAATGACTAGGGTTCAAATTATAATCTTATAATTTTAAAATATATCAGAGTGCATTGTGTGTTTATATATATACATAACAAAATAAGGTATAAATATTAATTATATTTTTCATACAAGTTTTAACCTTATAATATAAGTTAATAATTATGGTGTTTTTTAGACAAGTATATGCTTAGGGTATATATTAATCAGTATTTATTTAATGTTGATCAAATAATAAAATGTTTTGTAAATAATTTTAATTATATATTGACTAAAACATAAATTAAAATGTAATAAAAATATTAAACAATATATATAAGCAATTTATACTTTTATCCACTTAATGCCAGATTTTATGTTCAATTATCATATCTTTTTTTAACATTTTGGATTCTCTTAATTATATTCGTCAGTTCATGTTATTCATGTATAAAATGCCTAGAGAAGTTTAATATATAGTAAGTTCAAAAGTTATCATATATTTTCCAACCATTTTGTCTGCTAGCTTTTAACTATATTCAAGTCATTTTAATTGTGTATAAATTAGTGAGTTGAAAAATTGTACAACAAATTATTAAAAACAGTAACCTATAAATAAATGTACGTATTAGGGGATTTTAGAGGTTAGGATGCTGAGATGTTTTAGAATAAATTACTATATATAATATATTATAACCTATAAAATAGTGGCAAATAGTACAAATGCATATATACAAATAAGAGCATACATAGGAATAGGAGCATCAAATTAAATTGAAAAGAAGAATGAATAATTTGATTAATTTTAATTTAAACAATTTGGGTATACTGTATACATGATAACAACACTAAAGTCATTCTAAATTAATCGAGGGTTTAACTGGTCAATTAACATTCAAGGATGCCACATTCGAAAGGATAATCAAGGATGATCTTTCTGCGTAAAGACGTCTTAATTATTGCCTACCGTACAAAAAAAAACATTCAAGGATGCCACAAATTAGATCTAACCTCACATTTATTTTAGGTATGCACATGAAATTATTATATGTTTATATAATAAAAGTATATAGTGTCCTGACCAAAAAAAAAATACAAGTATATAGTGTAGAACAAAATTGCATGCATGTTTCCTAATTTTGTGTCAAATTTCCATTGATTGGATATGTTCATTCTTCGGGGGGATTGAACCATAAAAGAGGAAAGAAGATGGTTCAACGATCCTTAAAAACCTCTTGACACGTACAAGGAGAGTATATTTGTGATATCTAATACAAAAAATGTCCCATGCGTATGTAGCACGGGTCTGCCACCCTAGAATATGTACGCAATTTCATAAGCAAGTCATTTGCTTAATTATATCTTAGGAAACAAAAACACAGTTTTAACAATTAGGTTTGAGAAAACCGAAAGATCTATCTAATATATAATAAAAAGACAATTTTCTTGACATACGCAAGAAGTTTATTGCATACGGTTTTTTTTTACCTTCTATAGAAGATTTGAAGGATGTCAAGTGTTGACTGTTTTTATTATGGAAAATCAATATGGAATTGGATGAACTCCAAGCCAAATGGGTTGTTACAAGGATATCCAATGGATTGAATCATTTGTTCTATATTGATGGTGTTAATACTGTATACTACAGTATAAGATAATATGTTCTTTCATATTTCGTTAGCGGGACTAATTTATCGTTAGGTGAGTTTTTTCCATCATCTATGATTATAAATACTTTAAAGCTCATATTGTATTTCTTCACCTATTTATAGACTCAATTCAATTCGATTTGATATAAAAACAATGTCCCGTGCGTCGCACGGGTCTGCCACCCTAGTATCTATAAAAATTGTGTCCCTAGCCACCTTAATGACCCTCCCCCTAATAATTCTCCCACTAAATTAAATCACTTCAATGGCTTTTGGTTTTCCTTGATTTTATTTAATTTTGTAACCCTAATAATTCTCCCACCAAATTAAATCACTTCAATGGCTTTTGGTTTTCCTTGATTTTATTTAATTTTGTAAATACTAGAAAATATGGTACCAATATATGGTTTCCTTGATTTTATTTAATTTTAGACTCTTCAAGTAGTATATATTAGGTTTATTTAATTTTAGACTCTTCAAGCAGTTTAGGTTTACTTTATGTATATATAGAAGAAAGATAGAAGGTATAGATAATGATATAAATATTTTTGTTTGTGAGAGAATGAATTGTGACACCAATTGATCAACTAAAAGTGATCGAGATGGGTACGTTCAAAATGAGTCCTTAATTAAATACCAAATTAATGTTTCCAAAATGGTCCTTTCAAGTCCATATAAACTGAATGAATATGAATGCATTAAACATAAGGACTACTTAACCTATATCATGCGGCTAACGAGGAGTCATGGTTATGGATATGTTAACATCCACTCCACAACGTCACTTAATTATTTAATAACGACATTGAAGCCCGCCGGCTACTCTCCCGGACAATTTATCAAAATGGAGTTTGAATTTGTAGTGGATGAATCATACTTGATTGCACTCCCCGACCACGGTGAACTCATCCCAATCTCCGACGAGGCTTATGCTGAAGAATTGGAGATACAAGAAATCCTCATCAATTCTTCTCCACTAATTCCGTCGTCGCAATCGTCGTTGTCGTTGTCGACATTCTCATCCGTAACTACTCCACAATTAGCGCAGTAATTGGTGGTGGCGTCGTCATCTTCCAAGAAGAAGGTTGAAGAGAATGGGGAGTCCTCTGGGAAATTCTGGTCCATTTGCATGGACAACAAGCCCTCCAACAATTTCTTCACCGCCTCCAGCTACTCCAATTCCTTCTATACTGACTGCATCAGCCAATATGTCACCACTAAGGTACTATATATACGAATCAACATCTCACCCCATCTTCTCAGTTCATTTAACAATATAGGGTAGATAGCGTTGAATTTGGAATAGGTTAGATAGTGTCATGAATTCCAAAGTTCAAAGTTCGAATCATCTTCAAAAATCGAGTTGGTTGCGAGTGATAGAGAAAACCCCTAATAATTCTCTCATCAAACCCCTTTTGATTTTCCTTGATTTTATTTAATTTCGTAAATACTAAAAAATATGATACGGTTGATACCAATATATAAAAATTGTGGAGTAGTTATCCTTTTCACACAAAAAAAAGTGTAACTCCCGTATTAATTGTTTCCTCTCTTTTATTTACCCGTTTAATTTCCTAATTTTTTATTTTAAATTATTGTTTGGTATATTGATAGTTTTAGATAGCTTAATTTTAGTTTGTCTCACGTCCATAGTCTTTCTTTTAGTTTATTAATCATTAATCTGTATATTTTTTTATTGAAGATTTTCAAGTTTGATTAGATGTTAGATTATAGAAATAAATAATGTGGATTATGGACTAATTGATACTACATCAATTTTTTGTCGCTTACTATTTAATTTTTACTAATTTTTTTTGTGAATAATAAGTATGAAATCATTAATAAAAAAATATAATATTTTATATCAATTTTTAATATATAAATATTTTAAAAAAATAAATTCATGGTGTTTACAATAACATCAATCAATAACTATTTAAAATTTAAACCATTCAACAATTATGGATTAGGTTTAGCAATTACAGATACAAAATTTACTTCGATTATATTATATAGAACTATGTCTATATATAGTTATACCTTGATATAATACCAATTATAATTCACTATATAATTACAATTATTTATATTGTGTTCCTAGCCACCTTAATGACCCTCCCCCCTATTCCCTAGCCATTAATCAAATTACTTTTTCCACCAAAAAAAAAACATTTCATATTCTCTAGAAATTAATAAAGTTAATAATTTAGAATGAACTTAGATCATTAAGATATAATTACATATTTAATTGAATCCAATAAGAAATCGATAATGCAAAGAAATTGATACCGATAAAATGAACAGATCCAATGGGAACTATTTTCTTAATCATTTAATAGCCACACAATAACCATAAATTTGATATTAATTTGATAAAATGAACAGACCCAATGAGAACTATTTTCTCAATCATTTAATAGCCATAATAACCATATAAATTTGATATTAATTTTTCTATTGATCGGAAAACTTATTAGAATCTAATTAGTGCTATGAAGTTATAGATTGAAACAATACTCACTACCTAACTCGATAATATATGCATATATATATATATATATATATATATATATATATATATATATATATATATATATATATATATATATATATAGGGTTTACTTCAAATGTAAAAACTCCTTAATGTGTAAAATTTGCTTATCGCATAAAATTAGCTAATGGGCCTAATTTAATTACTAATGGGCCTAATTTAATTAGTAGAATGTCTGCCCCCCTTGCCCATGCGTGTGCCCCCCCTTCTCGGACCCGATTTTTTTTTTTTTTGCCCAGAATTTTTTTTTCGTGGTAACACTTTCTGCTGTGCAAGTATAACTTGCTTTTGTGCACATATAACATCTTATTGTGCAAATATAAGTTTATTTTGTGCAGACAAATAATTCATTATGAGGTAAATAGGTAAATGTGCCTATTTCAATTATAAAAATTTATAATTGAAATATGTTTAATTTATGGGTAAATTGGTAAATATGTCTAATTTTATAGGTAAATGCACTTTTTCCCGTTTTCGATACCTTTTGTGCAACTGTGAAGTGCATTTGTGGAACTGTGGAGTGCATTTGTGCAACTGTGAAGTGCATTTGTGCAACTGTAAAGTGCATTTGTGCAACTTTAATTGTGCAATTGTGCAAATTTAAAGTAGGATACAATTGTGCAAATTTAAACTACAATTGTGCAAAAGTAAGATACAATTGTGCAGATTAAGAATACAATTGTGCAAATGTAAGATCATAATGTGCATTAATAAGTCAAAAGATGTGCTTTTGAAATCGATGTTATAATTTTTTTTTTTTTTTACTTTTGAGAGTTTAGGTTCACCTCTCGGATAATTTAGGTTGATAGATGTAAGTTTGAAATCGATTTTTTTACATATAAGCTTTTAAAATTAAAGTGCATAAATAAGATTAAAATGTGCATAATTAAGGTTAAAAAGTGCATAACTTAGATTATAATGTGCATGATTAACAATTTGCGATTGTTGCGCTCTTGTCTATTATGTAACCTATGTGGGATTTGAACCCACATCTTTTCTGCAAACGCACATTGCTCTACCAATTGAGCTAATAGGCTAAATTATGATTTTTATGCTAAAATAGAAGAACCTAATCGACCTAAAACATATTGCAATAAAATTCTAAAATTCAATTAGCTCATGATTCACAAACAATTTGACAATGCTATAAACATGAAATTAGCTCCAAATCAACCCAACAACACAACCATAGCATCAATTTCAGTCAATTTGGCCGTTGGCAAAAAACCCCAAATTCTAAAGCATATCGCAATATAAAATTCCAAACTTCAATTAGCTCATGATCCATAAACAATTTGACAATGATATGAACATGAAATTAGCTCAAAATCAACCCAACAACACAACCATATCATCAATTTTAATCAATTTGGCTTTTGTCAAAAAGCCCCAAATGCTAAAGCATATCGCACTATAAAATTCTAAAATCCAATTACCTAATGATCTATAAACAATTTCACAATGATATGAACATAAAATTAGCTCAAAATCAACCCAACAACACAACCATATCATCAATTTCAATCAATTTGGCTTTTGTCAAAAAGCCCCAAATTCCGCTCCTAAATCAAACCCTAGGTTTTCAATCTCAACCTAAATCATTCAAACAATCCAAATAACTGTAATAAACAAGTTTAGAGTTAGAAATCATACCAAATTCGAGTGAAAACAAGGAGCAAAATCGGGATTTCGAAGGTATTCCGAGCCAAAAGAACCGATTAGCGCTGTTGGGGAAGATGGGCTCGGTGTGGGCTCGGCTGGGCACGAACCAAGGGGGTTCCGGTGTCGGGGGGTGCGCCTGAGTGAGGGGGTTCGAGCGGGTGGGGGCTGGTGGCCGGAGGTGGCTCGTGGGTGGCGTGGACAGCGAGGAGAGAAGCAGCGCTGCACCAGGCCACGTCCAGGGGCTGGCTCGAACCAGGCCACGTCCAGTCTCGGCGGGTGCGCCCAGGGGTGGGATCGAGCGCGGCTAGGCCCTGGTGGCCGGAGGTGGCTCGACGAGGGGTGGGTGCGCGGCAACGGGAGGCCGAGAGAGAAGCCACTGGCTGTTGTACGTGGAACGCGGGATTAAAAAAATAAATTTTACACGTTAAGCGGATTTTACACGTTAAGGAGTTTTTACATTTTAAAGCTTCCCTATATATATATAGTGATGAAAAAATTATTTTATAGTTTTCGTATATCCTAGAGACTGTATAAAATATGATATATCTATACTCAAGCCAACCGATTTTATATTTTTGTTTTGAAGTGAAAACAACACCCATGGTTTAATCCAACATAAAACAATTTAACTTTTACAATTTGAATAGATTAGGGAATAATATTATATAAAATAACCTCTTAAATAATCTTAAAAAAAATACAAAAACTTTTATGTCACGTGCGTAGCACGGGTATGACTTGGCTAGTGTATGATAAAGATACGACATCCGAAAAGACTACTTAAATACCTGTAGGGTATCCAAGAAAACGGGCTACTAAACCTGACATGCCAAAACAAGATCATTTCTCCAATCTATTGAAATAAAAGCAAGCTAATATGTTAATAGTATGCGAAATCGCACACCGGTGTTGCACTGTGAGCAAGATCTTCATCGCTGAAGCAACTGGACTCTCCCAATTCAATACTTTGAACCCCAAAATCAACTACCTAATAACATCAAAAACCACATCAGTAGCTAAATACAGCCAAATCAAACAAAGTGGGATATGAAATTGAAGTGCAGCGGACCTCAATAGGCTTAAAGAGGGAAACCATGTCCATTCCCAGATACCCACCAAGCCTGTAAAGAAAATGAGGTGACTGAATCTTCAACCTTCACAACAGAAATTACAAATTTGCAGTTTATATAAAACCAGCCAAGACTAAAGTAATTGAGGGTGGTAATGCTTAATTACTTGGTGGGAAGAAGGCAAGGGAGAGGCTGATGGTCCATCAGAGTTGCTCCAGGATTCCTGGAGCAACTCTGGTCGCACAGTCGTTCGACGGAAAGAACTTTGGGGAATGGAGAAGAGCAATGTGTATGGCTCTCTCCGCGAAAAACAAGCTCTGCTTTGTGAACGGAGTTTATCCAGTTCCGGTGGCTACATCACCAAATTACGCTTGTTGGGAGAGGTGCAATGACATGCTTATGTCATGGATAATCAACACTCTAAACGTCGACATTATAAGCAATGTGATATACACTGATACAGAAAAGGAGATCTGGGAGCAATTGGAATCAAGATTCGGCAAAGCATCTGGATCGCAGGTGTATTCTCTCAAGAAGGAAATCAATACGATCGCTCAAGGTACTTTGTCGATCTCATTCTATTTCACAAAGATCAAGTCTCTGGGATCAACCGATTTGGGGAATAGAGACTGTATAAAATATGATATATCTATACTCAAGCCAACCGATTTTATATTTTTGTTTTGAAGTGAAAACAACACCCATGGTTTAATCCAACATAAAACAATTTAACTTTTACAATTTGAATAGATTAGGGAATAATATTATATAAAATAACCTCTTAAATAATCTTAAAAAAAATACAAAAACTTTTATGTCACGTGCGTAGCACGGGTATGACTTGGCTAGTGTATGATAAAGATACGACATCCGAAAAGACTACTTAAATACCTGTAGGGTATCCAAGAAAACGGGCTACTAAACCTGACATGCCAAAACAAGATCATTTCTCCAATCTATTGAAATAAAAGCAAGCTAATATGTTAATAGTATGCGAAATCGCACACCGGTGTTGCACTGTGAGCAAGATCTTCATCGCTGAAGCAACTGGACTCTCCCAATTCAATACTTTGAACCCCAAAATCAACTACCTAATAACATCAAAAACCACATCAGTAGCTAAATACAGCCAAATCAAACAAAGTGGGATATGAAATTGAAGTGCAGCGGACCTCAATAGGCTTAAAGAGGGAAACCATGTCCATTCCCAGATACCCACCAAGCCTGTAAAGAAAATGAGGTGACTGAATCTTCAACCTTCACAACAGAAATTACAAATTTGCAGTTTATATAAAACCAGCCAAGACTAAAGTAATTGAGGGTGGTAATGCTTAATTACTTGGTGGGAAGAAGGCAAGGGAGAGGCTGATGGTCCATCAGAGTTGCTCCAGGATTCCTGGAGCAACTCTGGTCGCACAGTCGTTCGACGGAAAGAACTTTGGGGAATGGAGAAGAGCAATGTGTATGGCTCTCTCCGCGAAAAACAAGCTCTGCTTTGTGAACGGAGTTTATCCAGTTCCGGTGGCTACATCACCAAATTACGCTTGTTGGGAGAGGTGCAATGACATGCTTATGTCATGGATAATCAACACTCTAAACGTCGACATTATAAGCAATGTGATATACACTGATACAGAAAAGGAGATCTGGGAGCAATTGGAATCAAGATTCGGCAAAGCATCTGGATCGCAGGTGTATTCTCTCAAGAAGGAAATCAATACGATCGCTCAAGGTACTTTGTCGATCTCATTCTATTTCACAAAGATCAAGTCTCTGGGATCAACCGATTTGGGGAATAGAGACTGTATAAAATATGATATATCTATACTCAAGCCAACCGATTTTATATTTTTGTTTTGAAGTGAAAACAACACCCATGGTTTAATCCAACATAAAACAATTTAACTTTTACAATTTGAATAGATTAGGGAATAATATTATATAAAATAACCTCTTAAATAATCTTAAAAAAAATACAAAAACTTTTATGTCACGTGCGTAGCACGGGTATGACTTGGCTAGTGTATGATAAAGATACGACATCCGAAAAGACTACTTAAATACCTGTAGGGTATCCAAGAAAACGGGCTACTAAACCTGACATGCCAAAACAAGATCATTTCTCCAATCTATTGAAATAAAAGCAAGCTAATATGTTAATAGTATGCGAAATCGCACACCGGTGTTGCACTGTGAGCAAGATCTTCATCGCTGAAGCAACTGGACTCTCCCAATTCAATACTTTGAACCCCAAAATCAACTACCTAATAACATCAAAAACCACATCAGTAGCTAAATACAGCCAAATCAAACAAAGTGGGATATGAAATTGAAGTGCAGCGGACCTCAATAGGCTTAAAGAGGGAAACCATGTCCATTCCCAGATACCCACCAAGCCTGTAAAGAAAATGAGGTGACTGAATCTTCAACCTTCACAACAGAAATTACAAATTTGCAGTTTATATAAAACCAGCCAAGACTAAAGTAATTGAGGGTGGTAATGCTTAATTACTTGGTGGGAAGAAGGCAAGGGAGAGGCTGATGGTCCATCAGAGTTGCTCCAGGATTCCTGGAGCAACTCTGGTCGCACAGTCGTTCGACGGAAAGAACTTTGGGGAATGGAGAAGAGCAATGTGTATGGCTCTCTCCGCGAAAAACAAGCTCTGCTTTGTGAACGGAGTTTATCCAGTTCCGGTGGCTACATCACCAAATTACGCTTGTTGGGAGAGGTGCAATGACATGCTTATGTCATGGATAATCAACACTCTAAACGTCGACATTATAAGCAATGTGATATACACTGATACAGAAAAGGAGATCTGGGAGCAATTGGAATCAAGATTCGGCAAAGCATCTGGATCGCAGGTGTATTCTCTCAAGAAGGAAATCAATACGATCGCTCAAGGTACTTTGTCGATCTCATTCTATTTCACAAAGATCAAGTCTCTGGGATCAACTTCGGTGTTTTCAGAAACTTCCTCACTGCTCTTGTGGTGCGATGGCTGAGATCACTCAATACGATGAGGATCAAAAGGTTTACCCATTGCTACTCGGTCTGAATGAAAGTTTTAATACTGTTCGAGGTAATATTCTGATGATGAGGCCTTTGCCTACTGTTGATGATGTCTATTCCTTGTTGATCGAGGAAGAAAGGCAGAGAGAGGTGAAGGCCACTGTGAGCACAAATGGAGATATGGCTTCCTTTCATGTGTAGTCAAAGAAATCGGCTCCAGTTCAGAATCAAGCTCCAAATTAAACACAGAAATTTGATTCTCGTGGAAAGAATCAAGATCAACAATCCAAGAAATCAACTCTTTTTTGCATTAATTGCAAAAAGACTAATCACAATGTGGACAGGTGCTACTTCATCATCGGATTTCCACCAAATTACAAGGAGGACAAGTCAAAGAAATTTGCTGGCAACGTTGCAGAGGGGGATCGCAAGGTACCTGATCTCACCATTGATTAGTACAAGCAACTCATGGAGCTAGTGAAGCTTCGTGATGGAGAAAAGTACATCACTACATTGGGAGACAGTTTTGCCGGTTTTGCAGGTAAGGATCTCCTTACAGTTGAAACTGATCAGTTTTGGATTCTTGATAGTGGAGCAATTAATCACATGTGTTGTGATAGTTCTATGCTTGAACCTGCTTCGATTGTTTCTCAATCTTATTCCATCATGTTGCCGAATGATATGTCATTACAAGTGAAGTCTTATGGTGATGTTCAACTTTGTCCTCAAATTAGACTCAAAGGAGTGCTATATGTGCCAGATTTTAAATGCAATTTGTTATCCATTGGAAGAATGGCTAGAGATATGTGGTGTAATGTTGTTTTTACAGCAAAGTTCTGCGTGATGCAGGCAAGGCACATGAAGGATCCTCTGATCCTTGGTAAGTGCAAGAAGGGGTTGTACTTGACAAAGACAAGAGAGTTGGGGACTTCTGCAGGTCAAGCTAAAGCTACAGAAGAGGTTGCAGTGCAGCTTTATAATGCTTTTTTTCAGTTCAAGTTCAAATAAAAGTTCTATAGATTTGAATAAAGCCTCTCTGAAGTGTTCTTCTACAGATTTACGACACTTGAGGTTGGGTCATTTGCCCAAGTATAAACTTCTTAATTTACCTTTTGATAGAGATGATAGCACATATGTTGATCATTGTGAGATATGTGCTCGAGCTAGGCAACATAAGCTTCCTTTCTCTAGCAGTGTTATTGCATCTTCTAGACCATTTCAGTTGGTCCACATTGATGTATGGGGACCTTTTCATATTGCTACATATAATGGCAACAAGTGTTTTGTTACTATTGTGGATGATTTCTCTCGTGCAACTTGGATTCATTTGATTTCTTCTAAGAGCAGTGCCACCATAGTTATTAAGAATTTTGTTTCAATGGTTGAGACTCAATATGATAGCAAAGTGCAAGTTTTTCGTTCTGATAATGCATAAGAGTTGGGTTTGAGTTCTGAGTCTGCAGGTTTCTTAGCTCAGAAGGGCATCATTCACCAAACATCTTGTGTTGCCACACCTCAACAAAATGGTGTTGTTGAGAGAAAGCATAAGCACATCCTTGAGATTGCTAGAGCTTTATTATTTCAGTCTCATTTACCTCTCAAGTACTGGGGTGAATGTGCTCTCACTGCTGTCTATATTATCAATCGTCTTCCTAGTAAGGTGTTAAAGAAGAAGAGTCCCCTTGAAATACTTCACAGTGTTGCACCCTCTTTTGATCATCTGGAAGCTTTTGGATGCTTATGCTTCATGTCCACTCTTGTTCAAGGTAGATGATAGCATGCATTTAGGTAGGCATAATAGGTTGCATTTAGCTTAGTTAAGATGCATATCATGCATGATTTAAGTAGAATTTGCATATTTGCTCTCTATGTTGGTGGAGTCGGAATCTACATGCTTTTATTGATTATTTCAGGTAATGGTAGATCCGAGGAGGAGACATGGGTTGATAACGCATTGGATGAGAATGTCTAGTTGATCGAAGAAGCTTACATGAAGATCTCAAGAGGTCCTGAGAAGAAGAAGCGAACCTAAACGAAGAACAAGTCTGCAGAAGTTGTCGCCAGACATGCTGAACTTGTTTTGCACTTTCTGGAGGCCTCGGTTGTCCGATCGACTATTATGACCATGCGTTGGAAAGCTTTTTCAGAGAGCTACAACTTTTATGTTGACGCCGAGAGCTGATTCAAGACGGATTGTCCATGAAAGACCAATGCAGCGGCCGCCGCATGGTGTGCAGCAGCCGCCGCCAGGGACAATGCAAGAGGAATCCTGATGCTGCGGCCGCAGCATCCATGCGGCGGCCGCCGCATCTGCCGCCGGCGTGAATGCGCTGCTTTTTATTAAATGAAAACCCTAGAATCTTTTGATTTCTTTTATGGCCGACTTTGATGTTTTAAAAGGCCAAGTTTTATGTTGTTTTAAGTACTTCTATTCTACTCATTCATTCATTAGATTAGGATTCAAGACGATTTTAGTTGGAGATTGAGAGCGATGTTCGCTATGGGCGGCTAAACTCTCTTTGTTCTATCTACGATTTGAAGCTTTATTTGGATTGAATTGTGAGTTTCTAAATCTTGTTCCTTATTTCCTATATTTGAATGTTTCAACTTCTTTGTGCTTGATTGTTTATTGTTTTGTTCTATCTCGTCTGGCCAACTAGTTAGATCAATTCAATTGCTAAGGTTTTGTAGATTCCTGATTGTGAACCTTAACCTAAGTAGCAAACTTGTTCCTTTAGAGCTGATTGAACTAATTGAATGAGTAGGAAGTTGGATGTGTTGTTAAATCCCTATTTAGGGACTGCAAATACCTTGGCTAATCTCTGGACTTAAAGCTATCAATTGGGTTAAATCCTTCTTTAGGGACTGTTCGATTGATAAGGGTTTCTAGGACTGATTGGACTAGTAACTATATTAGGTCGGGATAAGGGCATTCATAGGAAGACTAAAAAGACAAGAGGAAGTTGCAATATTAAATCAACCAAATAAAGTGGATAGTTGTAGGTAGATCGATCTTCTCTAAATTGTTTTTGCATCAATCTGTTTATAGTTTATTTTGTTTTCTTTCTTGTTTCAATCATCCAAAAACCCCCTTTCACTAATTGGTAAATACACTTTGCAAAGGAATACGTGATTCTCTGTGGGATCGACCTCTTACTTGCTTGCTATACTAGTTTGTAGGTTTGAGTTTTATTTTGATACGGTTTATGCGACTAAAAACCGTTCATCAAATTGGCGCCGTTGCCGGGGAATCAAGTTTATTTCTTTGTTGTGTGTATTTATTAATTTTTGTTTATATATCTAACTTTGTTGTGAATCTATCTTACGGTTCATAACACCCTTGCTACTAACTTTTTAAGATGTTGAGATTGTTGCAGTTTGAAGGTGAGAACTTTCACCAATATTTCACTAGATTGCATGAGTATGTTAACGACCTTGGTTCATGGGGTTATCAATATGGTGTGCGGGAGATGTGTTTTTGCATATTTGATGGGATGAATGCTGAAACACGGAGTCTTGTTGAGTCCATGAGTGATGGAGGCCTATTGGATATGGGACTCTTTGAGATTTGGGATTTTTTCTGCAACATGAGTCGACAGGTTGAGCGGGAAGTATCAATCCAAACTCTCACACAAGTGTTGCATCAGTTGGAAGAAGAAAAAATGAGTCGACTTGGAAAATTGGAGAATCAGATGAGCCAACTCATTCAAATTTTAAGTGCAAAAGGTGAGAAAGAAAGGAGCCTCAAAGAAGAAGAGGAGGAATTGGTTGCAGACAACGATAGTGTCTTCGACGATGGAGGAGATGGTATAGTGCTTTCTGACTTGGAATCTCATGAGTCGACGCATGAGGTTACATGTGATGTGCCTCCTACTCCATCTGCAACATCCATTCTGAGCTTGCCCATTGAGGAACCAGGTTTAGAGCCATCAGCTGAGGCTCAAGAGGTAATAAATGTAAACTTTTGCAATTTTGAAGGTAATGGTGATTATGTTGATCCTTTTGATTGCTATTTTGAAAAGCCACCAGCGGAACTGTGCTGGTGGTATCATATTCCTTGTGCAGAGAGTCATGCTAGACTCTTTGATAGATTGAAAGGGTTCTTGAGTTCCACATTTTATGCTTTCAATTTATTGTGCTATGATGTGCCTTGTAAGATGTGTGCACAGGAATATGATAGGCTACTGAGGGCCTTGACGATGTCTGAGAGATAAGCTCTTGAGATTGAGAATAAGTCAAGCCGATGACATTAAAAAAAGGCGCTTCTCGGGAGGCAACCCGAGGTAAGTTTTATAATTTAGTTATTTCAATTCCTGGTTAGCTAGTTTTCTTTTCAATAAATTGGGTTTCCCATTATGCATTAGATAGTTGTTTTTGGTTTGGAATAGACTAAGCTTCCAGGAAAGGCCACCGAAATCCTCAGATCCGACCTATAGAGACCCATCCACCACATTGTGAGTATTTCATTCATCTCTTTCTCTATGTTTTTATTTTTTTGTTGTCTTTTATGTTTCATTGAGGACAATGAAAGGTTTAAGTGTGGGGGAGGGATTGCATTGCATATAGATAGAGTTTGCATATCATGTTTACTTATGTTATCATGTTTATTTATGTTGTCATATTTATTTTTATTCATATACTGCATTTGAAAAAAAAATCCAAAAATATCATGCATTGCATTTAGGTGTTATTAAAGATACCCATCTTGGTTTAGTTTGTCCTCTAATTTATTTTTATGATCTTATTGCATAAATCCCATGATTTGATTGAATTGTTTGAAAATGATTTTGGAGCATGATTTGAGAATATAATTGAGCAAGTATGGTTCATAGTTGAGGTTTAATTGAAATCTAGCAAAAAAAAACATAACCTTTGTGAGTTTGTTTTGGCCTTATAGGGACTTTACATATTATTCCCTTTTGCCTTTACTGTGTTATTATACTCTCCATATGCTTCTTATTTCAATACCATATTGCACATGTTTGTTGCTTGTGAATTTCAAATGATTGGGGCATGTTTTCTTTAGTCGTATTACACCTTATCTACCATTTTCATTATCCTTTGCTTGAAGCTCATCTGAGCCTTACAACCTATTCTTTTTGATAGCTCCACAAAAATATATCATAGCCAATGATTAGCCTGATCCTATCCGGGAATTAGGAGGATAATTGGGGAAAATTCTTTATGTTGGAGTTGCTTTGAGTGGAGATGATATATGTATGGTTGTGCATTGCGAGAGGCATAGCCAAAATAAGGTAACCCTTCTTGCATAATAGAGATGACTTATTACTAGGGGCCTAAGGAGGATAAAATTCACTTAGGAGTAAAAGTCTAGTAAGCTTGGACCAAGGGAGGATAAAATTTACCTATGGGCAAAAGTAAGCATAAAATAAAAGAAACGAAGTCATCATAATGAAAAAAAAATGCATGAGTTGTATGGCTATTGAAATCGAAAAATTTATTGTTATGTAATGGAGTTTATGTTATTGGAATGGTTTGCTAAGTATGGAAGTTTTGGTGTTGTTCTGGTTGGTTGTTGTTCATTTTTCCCGGATTTTTAGCACCACAAGCCTAAATATTTCTCATGCCCTATGTTCCTACCAAAGCCCCATTACAACCTTATAAAAGTCCTCATGGTGTTGTTTGCAAGTGATAACTTTCACGGTGTACAGAGCATTTTGGATTGAGTTGGGAGTTAGACTTTAAAGCCTAAACACTTGAGAGCTTGAGTGAAACACATTATCCCGGTGAGGTTGGATTAAAGTTGCTTTTGCTATTGGATCGCTCATATATTTGCTAGGATATTTGTTCTCTTATTCATGGCTTCTATTGCTTGATGTTACTTTTCTAAAACTATAGCATGAAGATCTTATTTGTGGGATGATTAATTCTATATTTGTTTTTCATTGCTTGAGGACAAGCAAAAGCTTAAGTGTAGGGGAGTTTGATAGCATGCATTTAGGTAGGCATAATAGGTTGCATTTAGCTTAGTTAAGATGCATATCATGCATGATTTAAGTAGAATTTGCATATTTGCTCTCTATGTTGGTGGAGTCGGAATCTACATGCTTTTATTGATTATTTCAGGTAATGGTAGATCCGAGGAGGAGACATGGGTTGATAACGCATTGGATGAGAATGTCTAGTTGATCGAAGAAGCTTACATGAAGATCTCAAGAGGTCCTGAGAAGAAGAAGCGAACCTAAACGAAGAACAAGTCTGCAGAAGTTGTCGCCAGACATGCTGAACTTGTTTTGCACTTTCTGGAGGCCTCGGTTGTCCGATCGACTATTATGACCATGCGTTGGAAAGCTTTTTCAGAGAGCTACAACTTTCATGTTGACGTCAAGAGCTGATTCAAGACGGATTTTCCGTGAAAGACCAATGCAGCGGCCGCCGCATGGTGTGCAGCGGCCGCCGCCAGGGACGATGCAAGAGGAATCCTGATGCTACGGCCGCAGCATCCATGCGGCGGCCGCCGCATCTGCCGCCGGCGTGAATGCGCTGCTTTTTATTAAATGAAAACCCTAGAATCTTTTGATTTCTTTTATGGCCGACTTTGATGTTTTAAAAGGCCAAGTTTTATGTTGTTTTAAGTACTTCTATTCTACTCATTCATTCATTAGATTAGGATTCAAGACGATTTTAGTTGGAGATTGAGAGCGATGTTCGCTATGGGCAGCTAAACTCTCTTCGTTCTATCTACGATTTGAAGCTTTATTTGGATTGAATTGTGAGTTTCTAAATCTTGTTCCTTATTTCCTATATTTGAATGTTTCAACTTCTTTGTGCTTGATTGTTTATTGTTTTGTTCTATCTCGTCTGGCCAACTTGTTAGATCAATTCAATTGCTAAGGTTTTGTAGATTCCTGATTGTGAACCTTACCCTAAGTAGCAAACTTGTTCCTTTAGGGCTGATTGAACTAATTGAATGAGTAGGAAGTTGGATGTGTTGTTGAATCCCTATTTAGGGACTGCAAATACCTTGGCTAATCTCTGGACTTAAAGCTATTCATTGGGTTAAATCCTTCTTTAGGGACTGTTCGATTGATAAGGGTTTCTAGGACTGATTGGACTAGTAACTATATTAGGTCGGGACAAGGGCATTCATAGGAAGACTAAAAAGACAAGAGGAAGTTGCAATATTAAATCAACCAAATAAAGTGGATAGTTGTAGGTAGATCGATCTTCTCTAAATTTTTTTTGCATCAATCTGTTTATAGTTTATTTTGTTTTCTTTCTTGTTTCAATCATCCAAAAACCCCCTTTCACTAATTGGTAAATACACTTTGCAAAGGAATACGTGATTCTCTGTGGGATCGACCTCTTACTTGCTTGCTATACTAGTTTGTAGGTTTGAGTTTTATTTTGATACGGTTTATGCGACTAAAAACCGTTCATCGGTAGACATAAATTCCAAGCACGAGCTATCCCTTGTGTGTTCATTGGCTATCCATTTGGTAAGAAAGCCTACATGGTTCTTTCTTTGGACACACATATCATCCACACCAGTAGAGATGTTGTGTTCCACGAGCACATCTTCCCTTACACCCAACCATCACAAACTCATCCTTTGTTTCCACCTCAACCTCTTTATTTTGATGACATAAACCTACTCTCTCAACCCCCTCATTCACACCCTCCACCCAATCCCATTCCACCACCTAGAAGATCCACAAGACAACACACCACTCCTGCTTACCTGCAACACATAATTTTTCAAACCCACCACCGAACCCTCTTCCTATACTCATGCTTGCCAATTTGAGGTTTGGCAGAAAGCCATGATGGATGAGTTTTCAGCTTTGGATAGAAACCACACTTGGGATATTGTCTCTCTTCCAAAGGGCAAGAAACCCATTAGTTGTAAATGGATATTTAAATTAAGTCAAACACAAGGCTGATGGCTCCATAGAGAGGTATAAGGCTCGTTTAGTGGTCAGGGGATTCACCCAGAAAGAAGGCATAGACTACACTGAAACCTTCTCTCCTATTGTGAAACTTACAACAGTTTGAGCTCTTGTTTAAGTTGCTGTCAAGAATCAGTGGCCTATCCTACAATTAGATGTCAATAACGCTTTTCTACACGGGGATTTACATTAAGAGGTGTATATGAGAGCTCCTCCAGGCCTGTTAGTTGATCATGGAAAAGTCCGCAGGCTTCGTAAATCTCTCTATGGTCTTAAGCAAGCTTCACGTCAGTGGTATGATAAGCTTTCTCAAGCTCTTAAAGTTCGTCATTATGTTCAATCTTTCAATGACTACAGCTTGTTTTTTAAGAAAACTCCTACTCAGTCTACCTATGTTGTTGTATATGTTGATGATGTTATCATCACTGGTGACAATCTTGCTGAGATGGAGGATTTAAAGCACTTTTTACATGATACTTTCAAGATCAAGGACCTAGACATACTTCACTATTTCCTTGGTATTGAATTTATCTCCACTGATGCTGGCATGATCATGAGTCAAAGACAATTCATCAAAGACACAATTGCTGAGTTTGATTGTGGTGATGATTCCCTCGTCATTAGCCCCCTTGAACTCAACACAAAACTCCTTCCCACTGACATAAACATCCTTCCCAATCCAACTCGCTTTCGACAGCTTGTTGGCAAACTCAATTTCATTTCCAATACTCGCCCTGACTTTGCCTTCACCGTCCAACATCAAAGCCAATTTATGATGAAACCTGCCCTCTGTCACATGAATGCTGCTCTACGCACTCTCGAATATTTGAAGGGTACCATTGATCGATCCCTTCTCCTTAGCAACTCATCTGCTTCAGATCTGTTGGCTTATTGTGATTCGGGTTGGGCTTCTTGTCCTTTAAATCGGCGTAGTGTCAGTAGGTATGTTATATTCTTTGGTGGAAACTTGATTTCATGGAAATCAAAGAAGCAGACGACAGTTTCATTGTCATCCGTTGAAGCATAATACCGTTCCTTGAATTGAGACGTGTTTGCTCTGAGCTTGCTTGGCTTTCTCGTCTCTTGTCTGAATTGGGGGTCTCCTCAATCATGCCAATTCCAGTCAAATGCGATAACCAGACCGCAACTCACATAGCCCGGAACCCGGTCTTCCACGAGAGGACCAAGCACATCGACCTGGACTCATCTCCTTGAAGGGCTCATCTCCTTGTATCATGTCCCGACAGCTGATCATTTAGCTGATGTTCTCACTAAATCCTTACCCGGATATCGTCTCCCTCCTATTCTTGACAAGCTAGGAATGGTTTCACCCTTTCCACCTTGAGGGGGAGGGGTGATGGAGTCCAGATTATAGTGGAACTGAGCTCGCCAAGCTCAGATTTAGCTCACAGAAGTCAACAGAGGGAGAAAGACTTTCGATTACATATCTATGGCCAGAATTAGATCTTAGCTTTGTAAAGCCTAGGATTGTGACACGTGTACTGAGCTGTGTGTATAAATTGACTCAACCTGTACTTGACCAATTCATTCAATACAACACAGATTTCATCTTCTTCCTCATTTCTCCTTCAATGGAGGTTTTCTATTTCTGTTTCTTTACATAAAACTGACAGAGGCTATACATTTGACCCCTTGTCTGGCCTTGATCCACCATCGTGGGGTCTTCGGCAGACACGAAACTAGGGGTGGGATGGGCTTTGTTGCAGCCCACCCCAAAAAAATAGAATTTAGATAATAGGAGGACAAGGTTAGCTTAAAACTAATGTGGCACAGTGGTTTTTTTATTTTGGGTTAAAAATCTGCACTTCCCACAATTTATCTTTTGTTGTAATATTTTATTGTGCGGTGAATATTTCACCTTATGGTAAAGGAAAAATGACTGAAAATAATACCAACTATCAACCGTGAACCAAAAATAATACGAACTTTCAAAATGACGATTTCATATACAAACTATCACCATATTAACTAAAAATAATACATCTTTGAAATCCGGTGAGATTTCCGGACACTTTTGACAGCTGGCAGCCGGAGGTCCACATGTGAAAAAAATTTGCTGCTCAGATTTTTTTTAAACCCATATATTCTCCACCTCATTTTAAATTTCAAAAAAAAAAAAAGAAATATGTTCATGAAGGCGGGTAGACTCCTTGCTTTGACCTCCCTCCCAGTACCGCACAAACACCGGGCCGGAATGGAACACTTTGATGGGATTTTGGAGGAGGAAGGTGAAGAAGGAACCGATTTGAGTTCAGAATGCTAACATGGTCACCAGATCTGAGAATTCCGACGAGTCTGAGCAGGACATGTGGGTTCCGATCTGAGAGAAAGATGCCGAGGGAGAAGCAAATCCGGCTTGTTTGATGGGATTTTGGAGGAGGAAGGTGAAGAAGGAACCGATTTGAGTTCAGAATGCTAACATGGTCACCAGATCTGAGAATTCCGACAAGTCGGAGGACATGGGGGTTCAGATCTGAGAGAAAGATGTCGAGGGAGAAGCGAATCCGGCTTGTTCACTTGCGGATCTGGTAGATCTGGTGGTGGGGAGGGCTAGCGAGGAGGCGGAGCCTCCACCCACGCCGGTGGCATGAGTACGACAAACTTTGAGCGGTCTTTCATCTTATAATTAGTTGCTCTTGATTCAAAAAAACAATCTTTGTATTATGAATCTCAACTATCCACTCTTCAATTAATACCTACTTCATTATGTCTTTCTCCATTGGAAGATCTACTGTCATCTTTTATTTTTTCCGGTGAAATCTTCTACTGTTATCTTTTTTTTTTTTTTTTTGTAATCCCTCTTCTATCATCTTGTTTTTCCATCTTAATTTTTAGTTTTTTTTAAAAATAAAATAAAAAATGATGTGGACCTCCGGCAGCCAGCTGTCAAAAGTGGCCGGAAATCTCACCGGAATTCAAATCTGTATTATTTTTAGTTAATACGGTGATAGTTTGTATATGAAATCGTTATTTTGAAAGTTCGTATTATTTTTGGTCCACGGTTGATAGTTGGTATTATTTTCAGTCATTTTTCTTATGGTAAAATATCCTCCAAAATCAGGGATATTTTTGGTTGGGATAGGGATGGATCTCCACTATAAAAGGAGGATCCGGGTTGTTGTAAATTAAGCAAGAAATCAGAAAAAACTAAGTACGATTACAAGTACAAATAATCTGGTTCTCTTGTTTACCACTAAGCTTATAACACGTTATCATCACGAGATCTAAAAACCAACTGAGTTTTTCAGATCTGAAGGTAAAACCCTCCTATCCAAACTCTTTAATTATGAAAAGTGTTTTACCAAAATCGGTTTTTAGAGAAGTATGCTCTGTAGTTGCCCAAATTGGGATCTTTTACACCAGAAACTCATAAAAACTCTCAGATCTTTCCGTTTTACATCATTTTTGTTCAGATCCGTTTTCAAAACTCATAAAATATGGAACACATAAAAGGCTCAACACGGTTTCATGAGTTTTTATACAAAATCGAAGATTTTCGGAAATAAAATACGGGATGTTTCATCATTGAGTTTTAAACCCTTCACTTAAAAACAAAATTAGTAGATCTAAGCTTATTACAAGAGATTTGCTAAGAAAGTACATAATACAATACCGTTTTGAACTCCGTCTTCAAGCCCCGCCTCACCGGAACCTTCGTCGGAGCTCTTAGGAGCACTGACAATTTTATTCACCCACACAACGAAGGAAACCACCAAAAACTCCGGCATACCAGCAACAATTAGAACACAAATAGAACCACATATATACGCAAACAATCATTATAAATTGTGACTTTCATTTTCAACTAAAGTCAGAGAGACTGAACGAAATAAAAGGGCCCCTTGAAAGTCCAAATTAGTATATGACTACAGTTTAGAAATCAAAACCACCTGCCATCCAATCCTCAAGTCATGATGTAAATGAATTTTCACAACATGCTCTAGTCTCAGCCTAGGCCTAGCACTGTAACCACAAAAGTAAATCTCCAATGTATCCTAAAGAAAAGCAAACTGAGGAGATTAGAAATCATTGCAGCAAAAAAGACCATAAGGAATACCAAATACAGGTTATGGATTCATTCACACTTTTCATTGTTGAACAATAGCGCCCCAATTTCAGCAAATCAGCCAGCATTGAAAACTCAAATCAAATTTCATCAACATACTTGAATAGATAAGATCTGACTTTGTTGAAAAACTCAAATCGAATTTCAGCAAAAGCCCTAATTTGTTGGAATGTGGTTGTCCCACATCGGTTATATAGAGAATGCTTGAACAACATATAAGGTTGAAGGGCTACTCCTCTCATTGCCAATCGGTTTTGAGATGGAACCCCGTTCGGGTTTATGTGTTGTTCGAGTCTCCCGTATGTGGGCCCGCACACACGACCTCCCTCCAGCTTGTCTTTGACCCCATCGGGCCCAACCGACTTTAACATGGTATTAGAGCCGGGATCGGCTAGTTTCCGTCTGGGCTTCGGATTAGTGGGGTTACTGGCCCTGTTGACATGTCGCAGGCATTGGTTCTCATTTAAGTGCATGTGGCAAGTGCAACTTGCTGGCTAAAAATGCCGTTGCACTTGAGGGGGCGTGTTGGAATGTGGTTGTCCCACATCGGTTATATAGAGAATGCTTGAACAACATATAAGGTTGAAGGGCTACTCCTCTCATTGCCAATTGATTTTGAGATGGAACCCCGTTCGGGTTTATGTGTTGTTCGAGTCTCCCGTATGTGGGCCCGCACACACGACCTCCCTCCACCTTGTCTTTGACCCCACCGGGCCCAACCGACTTTAACACAATTTCAGCAAATCAGCCAGCATTGAAAACTCAAATCGAATTAAACAGGTTGAACAACTCACGCTTTAGTGGCGGCATAGACGGTGTATAGAGGACCAGATGGGATCACAGCGGCGGAGCCGGATCCGATGTTAACAATGGCGCCCTTCTTCCTCCGGAGCATCACAGATTCATAGGGATTGTCTCTCGAATTAAATAGTTGTTCAAGAGATCTTCATCGACCTCAATAAGAAAACTCAACTGTAGGTGGAATCCGTGGCCGGCCAGATCTGGAACGAGGCCGCAACAAGCGGCGGCCGAGGAGCGCGATCTGGAACGACTTGGAGCAGCACGGGTAGGGGTGTTATTCGAGCCGAACGAGCCGAGCTTGACATGTTCAAGCTTGGCTCGAATGGTAGACGAGCCGAGCTCGAGCCTAAAAATCATTCGGGCTTTTTTTTTTTGCGCTCAAGCTCGGCTCACGGGCAGCACTCCGAGAAGTCGGACTCCTTTTTCCGGTGAGTTCTTCATGGTTTTGTGAATTTCCCTGGCCTACTCTATGATGGAATTGCTACCGAAAATAGGAGAAACACCTAGAGCGGTGGGAGACCGGAAGAGCGAGAGCGAGAGGGAGACTATCTACCGGAGTCGATTCGGATGATCTACTGGAGTCGATTCGGATGATCTACTGGAGCCTGGGAAGAAGGGGCGGGGATGAGGGAGGGAGGGAGGGAGGCGGATCCAGGGGTTCAGGTTGACGACGGTGAACAGAAGGGAAGGGGGGCACACGTCTGATTAAAAAAAATGGTGGACTTTAACCTAATATGTAGAGGTCCGTGGACATTTGTTAAATTTGAGTCCGAAAAGTGACATGTTGGCCTAATTTTCTCTTAATTAAGTTCTTTCATATTTCTGATTTCTCAAATCTGAATGAATTTATACTTTATGAATATAAAAGGTAATTTCTCCTTACTCATTACTCCTTGCTGGTATATATTAGTGGAAATAGCATATAAAAAGCTAATTTATCAAATCTGAATGAATTTATACTTTATTGATAACATACGAAAAGTTACTATATATTAGTGGAAATAACAAAATAACATACCCTGTAACCAATCAACATGTTATTTCGAAGGGGTTTTCTCTCTCATTAGAGAGAGAAACTCTCTTTTGTCAAAATCCCAATTTGGGTACACAAACCCTATATGTGAATCTTCATCCTCAATCCTCAATTCATCCTCCTCGGACTATAATCAACCTTGCTTTAGCTTGAGCTTGAGTTCCCATCCTCTATTATCTTCGATTCGTCGGTCAATTTGGGGCTTTCGGTTCGCTTTTGTTCAAACGATTTGGGGCTTATGGGCTCCTTCCATATTTAGTTTTCACCTTCCTCAATCTCTTCCTAGTGTTCCAATCGTTTTGGGATTGTGTGGTTTTGGGGTCTCGTCCTCCGTCTGTCCTGGCTTGGCCGACGGTGGTTCGTTCTCCGGCTCCTTCCTGGTTCGTCTTGTAGTTTGCAAGTTTGCCAATCGATCACGGCCTCTATCCCTCTCGCTCGTGTCAATTTGGGTTGGGTCTCTGTCGCTTGGCTGGGTAGTGATGGCTGCTTGTCCGTCGCTGCCCAACTCCCCGACTGACCGACTCCCTTCTCGCCTTCACCTCCAGTTTGCCCTCCTTCCATAGCCATGGCGGGATGTTTGATTGTGCTTCGGGCCCAAGGTTTTGCCTTGGGCCCGGGGCAGCCCGTATGTTTTTTTTTTTTTAAAAAAAGTGTATAATTTTTGTTTATAAAAATATATATTGCTTAATCGTGTAAACTCACCCGAAAGGGTCTTGACAAAATCCCGAAAGGGCTTGCAGGTGCGCTATCTATGAGGGTGGTTCACGGCAGTTTCTCTGGTTGTTTTCGGCGGTTTTGATTTGAGTTGGGGCTCGTGCGTCCGGTGTCGGGTCTGGCTGGGGTCGTGGCGGTGTGCATTAAGGCGGCTCCGTATTACGGAAATTTCCTCGGAGGTTCGTCTTCATCGCCCCCAGGGGAACTCCTGACGTACCGCTGGCCAGCAGTGTTATCTCTTGATGGCGCTTGGCTCCGTTCTGTCTTCGTTATCCTCAGCTTTTATGGATCAGGCTCGTCGGTTCTTCTAGTGACTGTTTGTTTGCTGTCTTTGTATTGCACCATTTTATTATTATGATTGTATGTTTGACGGTACGCCGTCTGCCGACTCTGTCGGCCTCTCGATGAGCCAGGTTTGTCTGGTCATCGAATTATTACCTAATAAAAAAAACATGTTATTTCGAAAAAGCTTACCAAAGAAATCGTAAACAAAGTCATAAATAACCTGCAATAACAACACCAAAAAGAAGGGAGAAGACGTGAATATTTGCAAAATAACATAATCATATATACATAATTATATATGTATAAAATCAAAAAATATATCTCATAAATATATCAATATCTTCAAGATAGGAAAATTTTATTTCTTTATCGCAAAAGCGATATATATCTTCCATAAACTCTTCCAAAATTATATCCATATCTAAAATAATTGGGGAAAATAAATTAACAAAAATTGAATTCTATGAGTTGATGACTTTTAAGTATTATTTCAATTCACCCAAATTTTTTTATCATCTTCATATTGATAAAGTTATTTAATTAGTATGATCATGCTAAGTATTATTTCGATTTCATAAAAACTTTTTATCTTCTAAAAATATTTTCATATATAGCGAAAATAGGTAAAATCTTATCTTATATAATAATCTTTAAAATTAGTTAATATCTTATAAAAATATATCCATATCTAATCAAATTTGCTCGAATGTTATTTTATGCATATATAGATATAAGGGAAAATTGCAAAAAATAGCCTAACCTTTAGGGGTTGTTGCGCTTAATAGCCTGAACTATAAAAATGCAGAAAATAGCCTCAAACATTTACTTGGTTGCAGAAATTAACCTCAAGCTACATCCAAATTCAAATAATTAACTTTAAATTCAAAATAATGATAAAAAAGCTTTAAGTTGCCTTTAAATTCAAATTAATTACAAAACTTCTCCAAAACAAATTTTATTTAAAAAAACGATCACTTCTTATATATAAAAAAATGGCCTAAATATTTTTTACTCCTAAAATCTACCACTTCTCATAATTTTTTTTCCTCACTAAGTCATTATTAGCTAAATTCATCATTAAATTAATTATAAAAACTACCTTATACCATATAAATTGTGTAAATAAATAAATTTTTAAAAAATCTAAGTCATTCTGAATAGAAGCTTATTAGATCAATTGTAAATAGAAGCTTAAGTATTTATATACTTTTAATGATATGTAAATAATCTAATTAGTTTTTTAAAATAATAAATTTAAGTTATATTTATATGGTTTGAGATAGTTTTAATAATTAATTTAGCTATGAGTTTAGATAACAACAATTAAGTGTAACATTTTTTTATATAAGAAGTGATGATTTTTTTAAATAAAAATTATTTTGAAGAGGTTTTATAATTAATTTGAATTTAAAGGCAACCTAAGGCTTTTCTATAATTAATTTGAATTTGAAAATAATTATTTGAATTTGAATGTAGCTTGAGGCTATTTTCTGCAACCAAATAAATACTTGAGGCTATTTTTTGCATTTTTTTATAGTTCAGGCTATTGAGCGCAACTACCCTTAAAGGTTAGACTATTTTTTTTGCAGTTTTCCCTAGATATCATATAATTATTAAAAAGAGTTAGAATAAAAATTTATCTTATACATATATTTTAAAATTAGTTAATATCATCTAAAAATATATCCATGTCTAATCAAATAGGGTTAAGTTTTATCTTATAAATATATAGATATATGGATTAAATAAATAAATGGAGTAATAGATAGATAGATAATACAGTAGATATTAAAACAAAAATAAATAAATGGAGTAATAGATAGATCGATAATAGATATTAAAACAAATTGGCTTAAATTTCTGCCTTTTAAAAAAAAACATCAAAGAGACAAACTTTCTCTTTTTCACACAGACGCACAGAGAGAGACGCGAGGCCGAAGCCCGAAGGCGAAACGCGGTAGAGATAGCCGAGCCGCCGCAGCAAGCTCCACCTCCGGCCGATTCACCGGCCTCCACCCAGCACTCGGCAGTCGACGGCGAACCCCGCTCTGCACCCCACTCCCGTCTCCCGCACAGGCTGCACAACAGAGCCGCCTTTGTTCTTCTTCGATCTAGAGCTTCGAAGGTTAGTGGTTTTGTTCCTCTACATTTTAATTTGATAATTTGATTGTTTTTAAGTTCAATTGGTTGAGATGAGAATCAATTTAGATTAGAATTTGTGGATTTGATGGAATTTTTTATTAGGGTTTGTGATTTAGAATTTGGTTTTGATAAATAAATTTGTGAATTTGTGCTTTGGCTTTGGAATTGTGGTTTATGTTTTTGAGAAATAAATTTGTGAATTTGTGGTTTGTGATATGAAATTGTGCTTTGTGGATTTGTTTTGTCCTTTACGATTTTCCAGGCAAAATTTCCAGATAGAACAGTTCTACAATAGTGAATCAAAACCCAGAAAAAAAAAACCAGAATCATTTGACCCATGAAAACCCAGTTTTTGCCTCACAAGACTCAGCAAAATAAACTGATAATCAACTCAAATCGAGGAGATGTTAACTGTACAATCCAATGGAAAGGGGAAGAGAGCAATGAAGGAATATTTCATACAAAATAGGGGATGGCGAAAGGCAAGGTTGAAAATTTAATTTAATTTATATATATAAAAAAGAAGGAACAATGGAGAGGGGTGGCTTCTATGTATTTGTAACTTTGATTTCAATTAACGGTATGTTTGATTTCAATTCTGTTTCATTGTTAGCTATCGACTGTTATTGTTGCTCAGTTGTTGTTTGATGTCTGTCATTACTGAATTTTTGCAATATGATAAAAAATCATCAGTGAATGTTGCTCCTAATTGTTTTTTTTATGTTTTTATACTTTTGAAAATAGTAAAGAGTCTCATTTTGAAATCTCAACTCAAGCATTCAAAATCACAGGTCCGGTGTCGAATTTTCCGGAGGTCGCAGACAACATCACCATGTCCGTGACGGCTGGCGTCAGCGATGCCATTATCGCTATCAGGGAGAAGCTAAGAGGTAAGATCGGCCAGACCAAGGTCAAACGTTACTGGCCTGGAAAAGCTCCAGAATGGGCCGACGAGGCCGATGAGGACTCCGACATTAGAACCGCCCGTCTCAAATCCTTGGATCAGGCTTTCCCGCCTGCCGGTGACTCTCAGCTCCCCAGGAAGGACGATCCCCGTCTCCGTCGTCTTGCGCAGAGCCGCGTCGTTGATCGCGAGGAGGTGCGCGCCGATCACCGCCGTATTCGGCAGGCAGAGATTATTTCGACTGTGGAGGAGGAGAGCCGGGGGCAGGACGAGGCGGAGGAAGAGGATGAGGATGCGTTGGAGGAGAAAAGGAGGAGGATTCGTGAGAAGCTTTTGCAGAGGCAACAGGAGGAGACGGCTCCCTTGGAGGAGGAGGAAGCTGCCGAGGAGGTGGACGAGTCGGAAGAGGAATCCGAGTACGAGACGGATTCGGAGGACGACGATGTGGGCGGGGTAGCGCTGGTGAAGCCTGTGTTTGTTCCGAAATCAGAGAGAGATACCATTGCAGAACGGGAGCGGCTGGAGGCGGAGGAGCAGGCATTGGAGGATGCTGTGAGGCGGCGGATGGAGGAGAGGAAGGTGGAGACGAAGCAGATAGTGGTGGAGAAGATAAGGGAGGAGCAAGAGATTCAGAAGAACATGGCAGTAGATGAGGCAAACATCGCTGATATAGAAACCGATGACGAATTGAACGAGGCTGAGGAGTATGAGAGCTGGAAGGCCAGAGAGATTGCGAGGATTAAGAGGGATAGGGAGGATAGAGAGGCCATCTTGAAGGAGAAGGAGGAGATCGAGAAGGTAAGGAATATGACGGAGGAGGAGAGGAGGGAGTGGGAGAGGAAGAACCCTAAACAAGGTGCAGCAGCCCCCAAGCAGAAGTGGAGGTTTATGCAGAAGTACTACCACAAAGGTGCCTTCTTTCAGGAGGATGCTGATGATCGAGCCGGAACGGCTGGGGCAGACAACATTTACACACGCGATTTCTCTGCCCCGACTGGGGAGGATAAGATGGACAAGTCAATATTGCCCAAGGTTATGCAGGTTAAGCACTTTGGAAGGAGTGGGCGGACCAAATGGACTCACCTTGTTAATGAGGATACTACTGATTGGAACAACCCGTATGTTCTCTATCTCAATTTTGAATTGGCTTCCTCTGATTTGAGTATGGTATTTGATTGATAGCATTTGCGGTACTCTTTGTGATTGATGATAGTTTTGGATGATTGACATTGATGCACTTGTGTTATATCTTGATATGTTCGGTTTAGAACTTCTTTCTCAGGTTCTAATGTTATTGTTTGAGTTACTTACTAGTTACTATAGACTCTTGGATGTGCTCCGATCTAGGCTGCCTTTGAAATGTTTGTGTTGAAAATAGTCTTCCTTGAGGAATCTGTTTCTCTACCAACTGTTTATGTAGATATCATTGCAGCATCTCTCGATGCAACTCTATATGTTTAAGCTTCTAGCTTCTCAAACCATTGGTCCCATTGATTTTGTTTTGTAAGCTGAAATTGATGCCATGGTTGGACTCTTGCTGCTTGAATTCATCTTTTGCTTCATGGTCAATCTTTTTAACCAAAGAATTGTACTGTATAAGCCTAAAAATATAATTCCCTATTCTAGCATTGTTATCTTTGTCATGGATAAATAACAGGCTATACAATCTCTCATTGTGAGCCTATTAGGCAATAAGATTCTTGGAAGACATCTATTCGTGTGCTAACATTAATTTCTGACCGATGAGGAAAAAGTAAGTAGCACCTCAACAGCTTGGAAACTCTCTTTGAAGTTCAACCTACATGATTTCTAGTTTCATCAAAGACATCTATTCATGTGCTAACATTAATTTCTGACCGATGAGGAAAAAGTAAGTAGCACCTCAACAGCTTGGAAACTCTCTTTCAAGTTCAACCTACATGATTTCTAAATTTATCAAAGATAAAATACCTTGGAGGTTCTGTCCTTTTATTAGCACAGCTTCCTGGTGTCTGTGCTAGCATTTTGAGGTTCTTTTATTTGCACAATTTTTTGATGTCTGTTTGTCAAACTGACTTCCCTTACTTCCCAACTTTGCTTTCTTTAATGCTTTCAGATGCATGCAAGTCTGGTAATTTCAGTGTGATTGTCTGGTATGCATCATCTAGTCATTTTCAGCCACTAATCTCTCCACAATCATGAAATGCAGGTGGACATACAATGATCCTCTTCGGGCCAAGTACAATGCAAAAATGGCAGGCATGAATAAGCCAATCGAAAAACCCAAGGGAAGTAAGAAGTTGAAGGATTGGGAATCAAGGTAACTGAAAATCAATCAGCGGGTGACTGGATATAAGTCAGGTTTCACAATTATTATTCTGATTTGTATGCCTCATGTTAAGAGTTGTGTAATGTAAGCTGAAATCGATCAAGCGCTGTACCTTTTAACTAGTTAACTCTCCTGTTTATCCAATAGCAACTAGAGCAAGAATTTTTTCACTTGCATCTGCATTCTGGAAACGTGATTCCTGCTTGTTAAAGAGGTCGCTGTGATTCCTCTATGATGTGCATTGCATTTAAAATAAGCATGCCCAGATCTGAAAGGTATTGGAAGTATGTTAATGGTAGTGTTGCACAGCATAACATAACCAGTCCAGATTGGCTGATTGGAATGTCCATCTCCTAGGCAGTCCTGACAGAACTGGAAGTTGACTGACCTTGGTTGTTTGCTTAAGAGTTACCTTCACCAAAAACAAGACCTGATTTCTTGGAGGTTCAAAAGAAATTGTTGTCCTGTTTCAGTTTACCATTGCTCCTAAGGTCCTTATTCAAGCCAGAAGAAATACAGATATCAACTGTATTGTAAAAGACTTTAATTCTCAATTCGCAGTTTTCACATATTGAACAACAAAATGATTTCAATTAATACAAATCGATCGAATTAAGCACATAAGGATTAAATCGAATAAGGATAAAATTTATTGAAGCAATCATAAATACATGTTTATCTCAATATCGTTGAGATTACTCCAACTGTAGAACAAGAAAATTAGTCAATCATCATGGAAAATACAATAACTAGATTAAAAAGAGTTATCTTGAAATCTAACAAAACAATCTTTGAAGACAAATCTTTGAAAGTATGTAAAGCTATTTATGTCTCTAAATTGATGGAATTGAATTGAATGGTCTACAATCTAACTAATCTAAAGTATTTCTAATGCTCAAAAACATAAAAAAAATATCATAAAATAAAACTTAAAACAAAATAAAATCCTACAGGTTAAAAGATAGAACAAGATAGAAAGTTCATGAACACAACATGAGTGTTTACTCAACAGAGAAGAGATCGACTTAACCGGGCTTATTGAACAACCATCGACCTTGTGAAGGACTCGACAAATATGGACGCTTTAGCGACTCTAGCTAGCACTCAACGGATCTTGTAAAAGTTGTAAGCTCTTGATGTCAACTCGATGATGCATGCCTATGTTAATTCAATGGAGTTTAATGTCGACTTGAGGTGTCGTATTTTAGCTTTTGTCGCTATATCAACTTCCCTCTAAGCTCGATATCGACTTAAGGTTGTTCTAACCCTGGCTACTTCAAGCTTGATCTTTTAATTCCCGACACCTTCATGAATGATCTTTATGATGTCCGATAATGTTCTGCACTCGGCTTTAAGAACTCCTTTCTTTGATGGCCCCAGAAACATACAAAAACGCTTCAAAGATGTGAATCAGATCAGATGGATGCAAAGATGCGAGAACCGAATTAGGAGACGAAACCAAGCACAAATTCCATTAACACCACAATCGCTAGAACAGATTAGCTGCATGTGCCCGTTAAGCAGTGTTTATTCTTCAATATTTACTCAGCAAATAGGTAGAAACTAGAAAGTGATAAGACTAACACAGACATGAATGGTGCAAATACAATGCTCAGAGAACTGACTTCTCTTTGTTCAAATTGGGGTTCAAGTTTACACAACAGTGGGCTTGATTATGCGCCTACGAGCTGGAGGTGCTTGATGCTCTGGATTTGCTTTCCCGGGTTCAGTCCTTTAGGGCAGGCACGAGCGCAGTTCAATATTGTGTGGCACCTGTAGAGTTTGAATTCGTCATTTATAGCCTCCAATCGCTCTTTGGTGTACTCATCACGGCTGTCAGCTATCCATCTGCATAAGCAATCAGGAAAGTCAGCCCCTTCTAGTTCACAGCAGTTCTCCGAGATTAGAACATAGCGGTTCAACGAGATATTAATGAGATCTTTAAAATTAGCTAAGTTGTTGCAAGGTTTAAGTTAAACAAAACATGCCAAATAGCCACCTCAACTTTAATTGCTAATTGTTTATCCCAATAATCATTAATCTCCAGAGATATTAATGGTATCTTTACAATTGGCCAATTGTGGGAGATGTTTGGATGCATGCTTTGGACAGCACAGTGTCACAAGAAGAAACTGTGGGGTTGTACTATTCAACACAGCAAGTTTTTTGTATAGCACAACCAACAATATAAGAATGATTCTGGAGGGGAAAAAACAAACACAGGACAGCAAAAGGATGACATGGATATCTAACATTCAAGAAGACACAACTGTATTGGAAAAACAAGGAATTTATTCAAAATAGGTTAACAGACTACAAAAGACTTCATCATAGATATTAAATTCCTGTTACAAAGACTCAAAGAGTATATCAACACCTCAATTTTGTATCAAAGAAGCAAATTCCTGAAGATGCTTTGACTGTCTCTTACTGATAATTCCAACAAGCGGTTATTCATACAATTCAAGAAATTCTACAATGATAAACTGGGTTTCTAACAATGATCCAAAGAAAGCCCTAAAAGGTAAGTTAAAAGATGAGTGAAATCAATTAGCTTCTTGATTATGACAAGGAAAAACAGGCATTTTTCCCCTCCAGCATGAAAGTCCTCAACAAAATTCACCCGTCAATATAAGATCATAACTGCAAGTTTGAACCCACTTTTTCTTCCTTCTCCATTAACACTTGCAATGAAACTATTGCTGAACATTGGAAAGACCTTATAAGCTCATACTCCAACCTATTGAGAGCACTATGATGATAATTATGTAATTCAATTGCAATGAAAGAACTGTATCCGCCCACGTCCACTCCCCCCCAAAATAAGGACTTTAAGCTCCTTCATTCCATGACTTACTTCCTTGCATTTCTAAACTTCTATTTGTATAACTATAAGGCAGCATAAAAAAAAAAACAATATCTCCAACATCACTATCACAATGACTACCAAAAAACATCACTCTCACTATGTCTAACTCAATCCACAAAAACCTCATCACAATCACCATTTTTTACTGAACTTTCTCAGTAACAGGCACTAGCCAGGCAGCAAGAAAAACTCCAATAACTTTCATTTGTACAATGTAAACCCAAAGATGAAAATCTATCTTTTCAAATTCGACCAAAAGTCAACCTTTATCTATCCTCTTTTTCGCATCATCAGCAACAAGGGGAAAAAAAAAAAAAGAAAGCTCAAATCTGGCACTGGCACATAACTCATATATGTTGAACAGTCTCTACCACAAAGCAAATCAAAGAATTCTATTTGAAACTCACACACACACAAAAAAAAAAAAAAGACAAAACTAAATCCAAAAATCATTGAACAACTATCAATTTCACTCACCTGTGAGCATGGAGCAAAGCAGCGGGGCCGAGGTACTCCTCGGGGTTCCACCAGTAGCTAGGGCAAGAAGTGCTACAACAAGCACAGAGAATACACTCATACATACCATCCAGCTTCTTCCTATCCTCCTTACTCTGCAAAATCTCCTTCCCAGGGTTGGGATTGGTGCTCTTCCTCTTCAGCCACGGCTCAATACTCTTATACTGGTTGTAGAAGTTGGTCATATCCACCACCAAATCCTTGATCACGAACATATGCGGCAGAGGCGTGATGGTCGTCGCCTCAACATCGGCGCTCTGAATCTTCGTAAGGCAGGCGAGGCCGTTGCATCCGTCGATGTTCATCGCGCATGAGCCACAGATCCCCTCCCGGCACGACCGCCGGAAGGTGAGGGTTGGATCGATCTCGTTCTTGATCTTGATGAGAGCGTCGAGCACCATGGGGCCGCACTCCTTCAGGTTGATCTCGTAGTTCTGGAGGTGCGGTTTCGAAGGCTCGTCCGGGTTCCAGCGGTAGATCGAGAAGGTTTTCATATTCGATTGATCAGACTGAGCCGCCGCGGCGTACGGACGGAGCGATCGGATCATCTGGGTGGGGAGGCGGGAGAGCGCGCGCCGGTAGAGGCTGGTCGCCATTGATGGGGATGAGGAGAGAGAGGGGGGTGGGGAAAAGGTATATATATGGGAGGAGGGAGAGGTGTTTGTGGAGGTGATCAGAGCCGTTCATCTGTGGGACGTTGAGAGATGACGTGGCGTGGTGAGGAGAGGTATCGTGGTTGGCTCGTGGATCAGTTCGTTGGAGTGATCTGGGCCGTCAATGGCAAATGCGTCATCAAACCCTAGCTTGATTTTTAAAAAAATTCAACAGAGTTGCAAATTGGATGACGCATTTGGGTCTAAGCTCCGACATTCTTCGTGGAGTTGTGATTTAAAGTTTTTGGTTCTCATCCACAATAATACTATTTGATGGTTGATCAACCGTGGTTGACCCAAATTCTCGCTTTGTAATTTTCTTTTTTTGAGAGGTTAGAGCAGGACATTGGTCCCTCATTTCATTTCTATCGTTCGCGGATGATATGATAATTTATCAAAGTCATTCATCAACAAATAAAATTAAAAGAATTATTGATGAATTTTGTTCGATCTTGGGTCAGCTTGTTAAGTTCCACAACCCGACTTTACAAACAACATCAAAAGTACCGGAATTTCTAAAACAAGAAATCCATCGTCTAACCAATATCACAAACCAGAACAAATTGGACAAACATCTTGGTTGTCCAATCATAAATGACAGAGCCAATAAAATTGTCATTTTGGTAGTTGTGATTTTGTCTTGCAAATCGTTTCTTCAAAGATTGTTTTATTGACTCTGCCATTTATGATTGACGAGCAAACACACTATCCTAATTCATAAGGAAGAGCCACCCTTATCAAAACAAACCTAGCGGCAAAATCAAGTTTTGTCATGCAAAATTTCATGCTCCCAAACTCTATGCACAAAGAACTTGATCAGATAAACATAACTTTTTTCTAGAATAAAGATTTGTCGTATAAACCGCTAATCGAGTGGGACAAAGTATGCAAAGAAAAGAAAATGGTGCTGCAGGAATCCAAAAGACATGAATTCGGCATTTAAGAAGAAACTGTTGTGGAAAATACTTACAAAGCCAGAAAATCGATGGGTTCAAACCATCTCGCATAAGTACTTGAAAGATGAACACATTCTAAGCCACAAAAGGAAAGGAAAAGCGTATTGGCAATGGACAAACCTAATGTAGATAAAATATGAATTCTGTAAAGGCCTCGTATGAAAGATAAGAAATAGAAAAACGGTCAACTTTTGGACCGACAGATGGTTGGACGATGACACGCTAGAAAACAGATGTCTTATGCCAGATAGGATCAACAAAAGCGACAAAGTAGACAAATACTAAAATATCATAGTTTAGACAAATCGGTTGTGTCACTCTGAAAGAGGACAAAAAAAGAAGAAACATTAAGAAGAGTCAACGGACGGGATGGGCTTACAACAGGGTCACGTGTTATCCGCGGACAATAATGTAGGCCATGTGTCAAACATGCCCATCACCCACGAGTCATGGGAACTAAGAGTGGAAATGGGGCGGGTTATGGGTGGATGAAGCCACTCCATCACCCGCCTCGCGGGTAAAAAATTTCACCCGCTCCATCCGTCACCCACAAACCTTTTCACCCACATCCGACCCGCGCAGGTGATGTGGGTAACCAATTGGTGAAACAAAAGAAAAAACCAAATCAACACAAGTAGTCAAATTCTAACTCAAAATTACAAAGGAGGGGGGTTTATGTATTTATATTTTTTATCGACAAAGCAATGAAATCACGAGATGATTGAAATTTGAAAGTGGAAGGGTATATATATCTCTATACTAATCATATACTAATCCGGTATATCCCTTGCTATAAGGTGGAAGAGTAAGTCGAGACCATATCCATTCTAATTGAAATTTGGTGGGCAAAGCACTAATTAAGTATTAGGGTTTGTAGAAGTTAAACTTGACAAGGGTAAATTAGTAAAATTACACACATTATATATATATAGAGGTTGGTTTTAGTGTACTCAAGCCTTATTGTGTATCATGTGAACACATCTGGGCCATTGATTGAATGAAATAGATGGATGAGATTAATAGGCAATTTTAATTTTTTGTAATTAAAAATTAGTGGGGCCTACATCTTTTTTTTTGCCCACTTGCTGGATTGGGAGCGTGTGTAGTGCACTCTCTTTAAATTATTCGATGATATATCTGGATTATTCGATCGTAACGACGGATTATGCGACTGTATATCAGGATTATTCGATCATATCGACGAAGTATGCGATGGATTATTTATTCGATGATATCACTTGATTATTCAATGGTATAACTTGATTATTCGATGATATAACTTTTATTCGATAATGGTAGAGTATTATTCGGTTCCTAATGTCATTTTAACAAATAACTAAAAATTATTCAATGGTATCGCTGGATTATTCGACGGTATCACAAGATTATTCAATACTATCGATGCATTTTTCATTCATATAATCGCCAACATAAAAAAACCCTCTCATTAAACACAAAATCGGTCTACACATATGAATAATTTCACGTTACAAGGAATTACAAATATCATGAAGGTCTTTTCTTGCCAAACCAAGTAGCAAGAAGTGTATAGTGTATTCTTACAAACAATAACACGGGTTAAACACAGATACAAGAAATAACACAGATACAAGAATGAAATTTCTCCAAATAGGCAACAAGATTAGTAAAACAAGCTGCTATGCAGACCAATAATTTGTGAGAGGTTGGATTGGCTAATGTATTAACATAACAAGGAGAAAAAAGTACTAAAATTTCTAATCACAGTCCACCAATAAGTTAACAATTCAAATCAAACTCTGTTAGCAAAATTTTGAAGGTCATTTGCACAAAAGAGAAAAGACAAATAAACAACCTTTGATCGTCAATTCAATACCGGCATCGACCTCACCTTCAATCGATCCGCCATGGGAGCAATCGCGGCTCCGATCCGGAGCAATCGATCCGCCTCCGATCTCATCCTCGATTCAATGCCTGCATCGACCTCACCTTCAATCGTCGCTCATCTCCTCCGCCATGGGAGCAAGAAAGAGGAGTCGAACCGCCATGGGAGCAATCGCCTCCTTTGCCCATATCCACCCTTATTGAAGCCAAAGAAAGATCGGCCGACGTCGCCACCATCCCGCGCCTCCACCATCTTCCTCGCCAACGCCATCGTGCCTCTGTCTCTCCATCCCTCCGTCGACGCTGCCATCTTCAAACCACCCCAATCGATCATTCATCCCTTCGAATCGCCGGCCTTCAACTCGACTTCCCATCGCCGGAGTCGCCTCCCCTTAGCGCCGGCTTTCAATTCGACTTCCCATTGTCGGAGTCGCCTCCTTGCCATCGCCTCTCCTCAGCGCCAAATTGCCTCTTCGCCTCCAAATCGCCTCCTACTATCTCAATTTATGTTGGTAGGGTTAGGGATTAAAGTGATATCACGCTCTCCCTGAGAGTGGTTTATTTTGTAAAAAAATAAAATTACAATTAATCAAACATTTTCATATAATCTCAGCCCTCTATTCTACATTAATCAAGGGCTCAGAATTATTCACATGATACACGTTAAGGGTTGAATACATATGATCTATCCTCTATATAGATAGGGTAGCTAATGTGTTAAGGGCCCTTATGGTGTTAACTGTTAACACCTGTGAGCCATTGGATCATGTGTAAAGGAGGGCTGGGATTCATTTCCGCTTTTTCATTTTTTTAAATAAAAAAATTGAAACGGTAGCTTTCCCTCTTGTGAAGCGCATGTATCCACTCAACTCCATTTTTTATGGAAATAAAAATCGGTTACTTTTCGTGAGATACGAGGAAGATGTATCTAAATCTTTCAGTTAGACCCTACCGCACGAACAAACCACGATCAAAACCCAAAACCTCTCTTTTTGAAACGCGAAACCGGCGACAGAGCTTCCCCAAGCGGCGAACTCGGTGGACGGGACAACCTTCTTCACCGGCGGACCTGTGCATCAAACTAGGGTTGACGACGACAGTGAGGTTCAGTCCCTGCAATCAAGTGAGCAACGACCTGGACTTCAGTTTCCCGACCGATGTCGGCTAGGAACAGTGCGGGATAATCTGCAATTGCGGTTGTGAGTATGGGTAAGCTACTCTCCCTTGACAATTTGGATCTCTTGATTGGGGAACTCCGAATGCGGTTGAGTTTGCCTCCGATTTGTGGATTGAGCATAAACGCGGTTAGGGTTTTGGATTCTGGGTTTTGTTTTTGTAAATCCGGTTGCATGTGGGGTAATTTGTGATGAAATTGGAGTATAAAATCGTTTATCCTGGTGAATATTATGTGACATTTCCTTTTAAAAGTTGAAATGGTTGAAGATTGGGGAAAATTTGAACCTGCAATGAACATTTAATTCCTGAGGCTGAATTTGGAAGAAGAAATGATGAATATGGGAAAAAACTCATGGGGCTCTAATGTGATGTATTCGTCAATAACTAATGATATATTCATTTTGAAACTGGACATATACGTTACCTGCTGAATATTAGGTGAGAAAGTGGGAAAATATTCAGTGATATGTGTCCTGTATTCAGGAATGAGGTGAAAATGTTCGTTAATAAATAATAAATATTGGATGAATGTACGACAAAAAAATGGGAAGAATATATACTCACCTATTAAATGAGAAGTTCCAAAAAATGGCATCATAGTTAGTGAATAGATGTTGAATACTTATGAGATGTTGGTGAATGTTTGCTACGTAGTGTAAATTGATAAAGATTGGTGAGTTGAAAGATATGGCTCATAGCTATTGTAGATGAACATTTCCTACATTTTAATGAATATATGACAAAACTTATTGAATACTGAGTACAAGTGCATGAATATCTTTGAAATCTGGAGGGATGCTGTATGAAATGTTAATGCCTAAGTCAGAGTCATCCCTCATGTCTAACAGGGAAGAAGATGATGGCTAGAAAAGGTGGGGAAAAAATTGAATCTAGAGGGAAGGAAGCATTATCCAAAACGGAATCAGGTAAACGGGCAGTGTATGAAGACAACATCAACGATGACTTTGAAGAACAACCTGGTCGAGCAGAATCTGCTAAGAAAACCACAGCTATAAAGACATACAACTTTCGTAGCAAACAAGCAAGGATTGAAGCATCTAGTGAGAAAGGTAATAATAGAAAGTATATGAGGCGTTATACATGGTAATAATAAATTCGATTGGCCAATTTCAAAACTTGAGGTAAAGGGTAAGTTGGAAACTCAAGATTGGTGCCTCTTGTAATTGCAGACAAAGAAGATACAGAATCTCACGGGAGTGACGCTGAAGAGGAGGAAATAGCTGGTAATGAACAAGGTATTGATAAATATGTTTGAGATATAACTGAACATTTGTAAGAACCATAAAGGTATTTATGTGATTGAGGGAAGGTAGGAAATATTCGACCTATTATGCTATGGATATGAATATGTATGACATATGTATGAATCTTTGATAACACTTGATGAATAAGTGGTTACTGTTTACTATTTCATAATTAGTGGTTGGAAATTTTTTAGATATGGATGAAACTTTGGAATTATTAAATGAATACATGTGAGAGGTTGCTATATTTGAGTTATGAATTTAGGGTGAATGAACGCTTTATAAGAAATAGTTAACATTTGATGAATGTACTTGTCATTGGTGTTGAATATTTGAAAAAACATGAGGAATATATACAGTATGGACATGAATACATGTCAGTTGGTTATAGAATATAGATCCTACTTACTGAATCTCTGTGATAGATAGATGCATTTTAAATATGTATATGATGTCAGTAAATTTATCTGGCTATTGTAGGTGCAGACAAAGAAGGTACCGAATCTGATGAGAGAATTGGTGACGAAGACGAACGTGATGGTGACGAAGACGAAGGTGACACAAAAGGCCAGCCAAAGAAAAGGAAACTGGGCATCCGGGACAGTTTCAAACACATACTGACTCGTATGTCGCCTTACACGTTTGTGGAAACAATCCAAAAATTAAAGACGTCTGAGCAGAATGAGGCCCAGCTTAGAACCATACGTTCCATCGGGTTTGGCTCGTTGTTGGATCTAGATCTAAAAAAACAACCCTTGTACCTGGCTTCATGGGTGATTGACCATTTCAACCCCAACAGGTGTAGTTTAGAGTTCCCCGATGGCAGGAGTATGGAAATTACTGAGATGGATGTACATCGTTGCTTTGGTATCCCATGTGATGGGGAGTCCGTTGTTCTGGTAGCTAAGAACCAAAGGAATGAAGTTATATCAAAGTGGAGGGCTCAATATAATAATTGCAAAGGTGTAGCTCTTAGGTTCAAGGGATGGTCTGACAACAAAGTATCAGCAAGAGAGAGGCTCGAGATGAAGAGCGGTGGGTTTGGAAAAGGCCGGATAGACCCACCATTCAATAATCCGCCAGCAACTAGTGACCAAAGGGGAACGAATGAGGTATGTGGTGAATGAATATATACTGGATTAATATGTATATCTGATAAATTATTTGAGATGAATATTTACAAGTTGAACAACTGAAATTGAGATGAATATATACTACAAGTGTGCGAATATTTGATAGATGTTGATGAATACTGGTAGGTCATATATGAAGATTTGGTAAAATCAGCGGTGCAGTTGAGTGGACACATTAAGGCCTTTGTGGAGAAACTAAACAACGTACAAGCTGATCTCAAAAGTGATCCTCCAATCCAAACATGCTTCGCGCTTGGTAAGGCGGTGGTAGGACGTGCATACACAGATACATCAGGTGTAGAAGCGGAATGTTCGACCCAAGTTGCTTCTATTCTGTCCCAGGGCATCCAGCCGTTTTGGAACGACCCTACCTTCATGCGGAACATGGACTTGATTAATGAGGCACTAAAGGCAAGAGCTGATCTTGTGTCAGAGTATAACAATCGGCCATCCTTCAATCTAGGGATTTCGGGATGTGATATTGAAGTGCCGGATCCCGTTGCCGACGTCATTGCTAATATTTGACGGTAGATGGAGCTACCCCCGGTGTCACGAAAAATTTGAACAACAACGAGAACAACCAACACGAGGTAAAAGGAACGTATCAATTATTAAGTTAACCCTTATTTGGAGTTATGTTAAATGTATGGTCCACATATATACGTAGGTGACTGAGGAGCCAACCATTGTCCTTGCATTGAGCACACCAGTCCGGATAGGGGTAATGGGATGACTTCATTCACATTCACATATATGTTAGGATACTAATAGCAAAACACACCACGAACGTGCAACTATTAATGATGGGCCTTTGTTTGATGTAGGTTGAAAATGTAGATCGGCAACCTCCTACAGTGCTGGTTGAATCAACAGAAATGGTGTCGATGGGGGTATCGACCGTAGTCTGTGATAAGGTACAAATAATTTATTCACAGGCCCATTGTTGTCACTGTTCTTTGGGAGAATGAAAGTATTCGTTACAATTTAGGATGATGTTCATAGTCAACAACAACTTATTTATGGAGGTACTAATTGGTTGCGCAGGTTGCAAAAGTCAAGGAATCAAGAGTAATGAGAGGGAAAGCCATTGACACTGGAAAGGTGGATAAGGTAAGTATTCATAACCGAAAATAGATTGAATACTTTACTACTAACAACAGCACATAGATATGAGATTGTTGCCTCATGACCAGGGAAAAGCGATCGTACAAGATGCAGGATGTGAAATCATAAAGGGCAGGCCACGGAGAGAGGTGCGGTGCTCCAAAACAGAGAAAAGTCCTTTCATCTCGAGAGTAATTGATCCCGAACAATGGAACAACAAGAAGCAATCCACTCTCGCCTCTATTGTGAAAGAAATCGACCCAGAGTAATTGCAATCCACAAATTATATGTTATGAAATAGAAACTCCTGGGTGTAATTGTGTTTGTGAAACTGACCATAAAGTCTTTACCTGCAGCATAATTATTTTCCAACACCCAGCAGAAAAAGGGAAGCTAGCTATAGATTTCATATTGTCAAGTGGTGATATAGTGGCACTACTTGGAGACCGCATCCCCCCCACAATAGAAGATGCGTGGGCATGTCGACTAAATCATGAGGAGCTGAAAAGAAGCCAGAACTCCCCGTTCATATACTTCATTTCACCCAGTGTAACGGTAAACAAAAAACCATTACTTAGTTGCATTGTACAGAACATAGTAGATGTGTTGTTGCATAATAAGGTTGAATGCTTGAATGTGTAGATTGGAAATGTGAGCAATCGGATTGCAAAGGAATATGCCACCCGGGCATCAATATTCTTCATGAAACTCTATGCTGCAGGTGTAAATGGAGCAGTTAAGGTCGCTGATCTAGATATGGTACGCACTCCACATCAATATTCTTCATGAACTACGCAGCAAACTACAAGCCGGTCTTCGATGAGCTGGTAATGTCCTGATTTATAGTCTCAACCGGTCCCCCATATTTAGTTTCGGTGTTTCCGCAATGCGTAATTGTAAGGGCTTATACCATGTTTGTTGCAGAAAAAAATGGTTTGCCAGCTATTGGATGACGAAGAATTGAAGGTGGAAGCAAAAAAGGTAAGCGATATCTGAGCTGCAAACGTCTTGAAGTTTGATTGGAAGACACCAACTGCTGGGGTAGATTCAGGCTTGTACGCAATGCGCCACATGGAGACGTACAAAGGTGACTCGTCTTGGAGGTGTGGGTTCAAACGGGGAAGCAAGAAGAACATAAACTCCCTGCGATCAAAGTATGCTCATTGCATCGTGACGTCGGACTTGAATAGTGAAAGGGAAAACCTATTAGAGGCCTTCAAGAATGGTCCAGCCAATGTGAACCAGGTGGCATGAAAGATAAACCATCCTTAAGTGGTGAAGGACATGTCGGTATTACAGCCTGTGGACTTTCCCTGTTAAGTTACTGCATGTATTTTTGCACTTTTGTTGAAACTTCTATCCTAGACCATATGTTAGTATCTCTCCATTTAGGAAGTACGTGTTAGTGAATTATGTCCTCCCACATTTTGGTTTGTTGGTGACATTATTAAATATAACAACTAAGGCATTTTGCCTATAAGTGTCAGCGTGCTCACTTTGACGCAACCATATTATCGATGCATAAATATGCTCAACATATTCGACATTATCAAAGTAGTATTCGTCATTTTATTGCTAAAATCCGTCAGCGTTAACTGTTTGAGGCAAACATTCGTCAACTGCAATTGACCAGACTAAGCACTCGTATCTAGAAAGGTAATATGCGTCACTTCAGGGGAACATTCAATTATAAGCAGATAACCTCGATCATTAGGTGCATCAATAATAACATTAAATATTTGTTGAATTAAAAACCACAATAAACATCGTTGCACATGTCAAGTGGATCTACCTAAAAAGATTGTAACCAACGTATTGTACCAAACAAAGACATCAACCAAATCTCTAAACAACCGTTCGACAAATAGTAATAAATGTCCTAAATAAAAACAACTTAGATGACCGCTACCATCCTAGCGAGTCACTAGATCCATCCTCTGACAAGTCCTCAGCATCATCATCGTCGTCATCACCATCAAACATTTACTCTTGGTCATGTTCGTCGGATCCATCCTCTGAGCCACCCTCTGACAATTCCGCATCAGCAGCATCCTCTAAGCCACCCTCTGACAAGTACGCAGCAGCATCATCAGCGTCATCAACATCAACCATTTCATCCACCTTCATTTTTCCTTTACATGTCCTGCTATTATGACCAAATTTACCACAACTCCCACACTTTCTCGATTTCGCTTTTGCGGCTTTCTCTGTTGCCTTTTCCAACGACCCCTTCAACCTATGTCCTTTGTTCTTTGCTTGAGGTGGGGGTAGAATGAGAACCTTGGCTGGAGCCTTAACCCCGACGTACTCCTCAACAAACGACTCTTTGCTTGACCCACCCGAACCGGATCGACCTAATTTCTGCATGTAGGATGATTTCTTCTCTAGCAAGTTCTTCATAAGATCATCAATAAGATCGCTATCATCCTCCACGAGGCCAACCATGGAGTATATGGTACCCCAAAGCGTGTTCACTGCCATCTTCCTAGACTCAATTGCAGCACACTGTTTTATCACCGCATCATCAACATGAACACGTGACAATTCCCTAGCTTGCTTACTCCACCTAGCTTTTACCATTACGGATGGTATGGTCTTCATACCCATAAATTTGTACGTTGCAAATATGTGTTTGCAAGGGATTCCAATCCTATGTAGCGTATTATACCTGTATGTAGATACCTCAGTTGCCGCTTCATATACCGCATGAAAATCCCCAACCTCTTCTTCTGCAACCACATGAGACTTGCCCGAAACCTCCTGCGTCTCATTTGTGACATTGCATATGGTGATAGAATCAGCAATCTCTTCTTGCACCTTAGCAAAGACCCTTAAAGTATACACAGACGATGCATGTCGCTCAATAGGAAGAGGAGTCTTATAAGTTGGAACTGCAGTTGCGGATTCCATGTCGAGCTTCGGTTGTTTGTGTCGCTGAGTATCCATTGCAATATCAAATTGCATCATCGACTCCACCATGATAAAATATCGGCTTGAATAGTCTCTGAAGAAGCTATTCGCAGACTCCGAAATAGATGTCGTACGAATTAACCCGCCCATTGGCACATCTCTAAAGAACACAGGTATCCAATTCATCCTCAAGTTGTACATGAGCGTCAGCCATTTATTATTCTCCAATGAATACTGAATTAACATGTCTTTCCACATCTTCTCGAACTCCTCTATGGTGATCTCGTAGCTCCATACAACTTTGTTTATTTCCTCCCGAAATTCTTTGTTCTAACATACTTCCTTTGGAACCTGGAATAATTACACACAAACACACATTGAGATCATTATTGATGTTTTGGGACAACATACATTTCAACATGTATTACAACGAATATTCATCATACAAATAGTGAATACTTGCTACGAAATTACTGAATACTAATAATCAATGTATCAATTACATGCTACCAACTTACAGTATATTAATCATCGTCTTACTGAACACTTTCCACTACCTTTCTGAATACTAATAATCCAAATAACGGGTACATGCTACCATCTCTTTCATATTATAAAAATACAGACATACCATACGTAAAGTTACAGTGAAGCAATAACAAAACACTTACCTCTCTAGGAACTTTCATCATTATATGCCATATGCAAAACCTATGTCGGGTATTAGGAAACACCTCCGGAATAGCCTCCCTCATGGACGGGTCCTGATCCGTTACAATTACCAAAGGGTCCTTACACATGGCTTTTTGAAAGTTTTCAAACAACCACTTGTAAGATTGCTTGTCCTCCATTAACAATAATCCGGCCCCGAACATGACCGCTTTCCGATTGTTATCCAAGCCTGTGAAAGGCGCAAAAACCATGCTATACCTACACATACACACCATACAAACCACAAACTAAGTACCGCATATTTCCCACATTTTCCCAGAATACTAACTCATACAAAATAAACTAAGTGCTAGTAAACGGACGAATATGTATTGCAATAGTAGCGAATATTTTCCCCATTTCACGTAATAATAACTCATACAACATAAACTAATCTCTCTTAAATGGACGAATATGTATTGCAACAATAGCGAATATGACCCCCTTTTACAGAATAATAACAGATACAAAATATTATAGTTATCCGTTTGGGACACTTACTTGTTTGTCCGGTATGTTGAGTCAAATGACACAACATCACCAAAAGCCGCAAAATTAGCACGGGCTATAGGATCACACCAGAATAAACGTACAAGTTCGGCCTTCTCGTTCAAAACATGATCAAAGTAGAAAGCAGAGGATGCCTGTTTCTTATGCATAAACTTATCAATATGCCATCATATCTTGTTTAAGGTTTTTCACATCTTGCACCTGTGGACCTCCATGTGTAGAGCCTTGTCGACACTCTTTCATAAGCCGAAGTGTCATAGATGGACCCAAGTGTGCCCGGGCACAATTGATCATAAACCTTTTATGACCAAAGTCCATCTTTCTGTGCACCTTCAAAAATTTATTTGCTTGATCTTGCAGAAGGGGGTGCGTATATTGCTCCTCCAATCGAGCGATCTCATACCCTTGCAATCCTTTGAACTTCAGAAATATTTGAGCCTTGCACCCCACACGGTTGGTCACCCGTTTACGCTTTCCTTTGTTTGCGCTTTTAGTCGCAAACCCATGCCTATTACACAGCATGTATCGATGCATAATAGTTCCGTCCCTTGGATGTCTACGTGCTCCACCAGTACGTACATCGAAACCAACAACCGCCCCATACCTCTTGTAGAATTCCATCCCTTCTTCTACTGTTTGGAAGAGCTGACCAACTACTGGCTTCAACGTTGCCTCACAAGTTGGAGTCCAGTATTTGGTTTTCCCCGGTGATTGCTGTTGTGAGCCTAATTTGCCATGTTTTACAGTAACGTTTATATCGATTTCTGCATACATTGCATGCATTTGGGCTAAGATAGTACAGAATCTATGTAGCTTATGTTTATTTGCCAAATTATGGAATCTACACCAGTTTCTGTTTAAATTCGCAGAATTCGAGACGTTTTACAGCAATTCTAAAGAAGGTCAGAAAAGCTCAGAAATCCACTACAGAAGTCCAAGGTCAAAGAAGCAGCGGAACCAGTCGAATCAGGCTGAGAGCCAAGGTTACTCGATCTCGAGTGAACCTTACTCGATCTCGACGAACATGTCCGAGCACAGGCCTTGTCGACCAAGAGCAGTGTCGAGAGCCAGATCAACCCAATTCCGGAAGCCAACTCGATCTCGAGTACAGCTTGTCGGGATCGACAAAGCCTAGACGCCACAGCCGGAGTCGATGAAGCTGTGCCATGCCGAGAAGCCGAGGACGAAGACGCAGAGCAGAACCCTACTCGATCTCGAGGAGATCTAGTCGAGATCGAAGACCAGCACCGCGTCTGTCCGAGTCCATGACGAGGAGGAGCCCTCGACATCACCAGCGAGCCATCCTCGACCACACCTCTACTCGATCTCGAGTTGTCCTAGTCGAGATCGAGGAACCAAGGAGCCCAGATCCGAGCCTTGTCGAGCACCAGTCATCCGAGGAGCCAAGCCACACTAGTCGACGACAATCCTACTCGATGTCGAGTAGCCTTTGTCGATATCGAGTAGCCCAGTTTCTGGAAACGCGTCGACATGAGCAGTCCGAGTCGAGTTGGAGTTACTTGGGCACGAAGGAAGTCGAGTTGGCCGAGATTCTATCCAGATTTATCAAGTCTATCTATGGAGGGAAGATCTATCAACATGAAGACGTCTTGCCTATTTAGATATAGTTTCCTTTAAAGATTTATTTCCCTTAAGCAATTTATTTATCTTTAAGCTTTTAAGTAGATATAGATAGAAGATTCTATCCTTGAATAGCAAGGAATAGAAGGCTATAAATAAAGCCCTAGGGGCTGGTTTTTCATTCATTCAGAAACACAATCAATTCCATTCAAGTAAGTAGAAATAGAGAGAGAGAGTTTGTAGCAAGCAAGGTGGAAAGGCGAAATCAGATTTGTCTTGTGGGTTGTAAGCTTTCTTTATTTAAATTTAATGCAAGTTAGTTTCTTTTGTTATTTGATGTCTTTCTTGATGATGAAGAGCGAGTAGTCCACCCACTTCTGGGGCTGGGGTGAGCCCGACGGTAGCCATGTGAGGTGATGCGGTAAAGGTACAATCTTTTGATGCAATTCGTCTTCTATCCCTATGAGCATGATTCTTTTGCGAAAGTTGAAGGTGATCCTTGTTTGTATTATTGAAGCGAAAGTGATCTTAATGCAACTTGGATTAATTATGTGAAAAGGGTTAGCAACAATTAGGGTTTATGCGAAAGCCTCTATATGCCTATTTGTTAATAACGAAAGTTATTTTGATGGAAAGCATGATCTTTTATGCCTTTATGTGTTACTTTGCATGGTTATCGTTGTGGTGTTGATACCCTGGCCTTGGAAGTCGTTTATTATATTGATTTATTTCATCGGAATTCTGAGTTTTGGGTTCGAGAAATTGCAATTTACGTTTTCTGCATTCTTAGTCGATACAGAGTAGAGCCTCGTCGATCTCGAGTACACACTGGTCGAGATCGAGTTGGCTTGTCTAGGTCGAGTTGTCTGTTTGCTTTGCTGAGTTTCTGTTGTCGACATCTGTAGTCGATATCGAGGACAGTTAGTCGATATCGACCAACTTCCGTGTCCTCGCTTTTGTTTCTGCTTTGCTTTGTCTTTTCTGTCATCGTTTTGATCTTTGCTTTTGTTTGTTCTTTTCTGTTTTATTTCTATTTCTGCTTTTGTTCCTTTGTTTCTGTTCTTTCTGCTTTTTCTGTGAGATTTACAGCTGCCTAGGATCCGCTGACACGCTTCCTCGTGGATTTGATCCTGACTTTCTATTACTGCATTGGAGGAGTCTTGTATTTATTTGCGTGGGCTTGAATCTGGTTTGATCTATTTTGTTATATTTCATACTTGATTTCCTCCCTCACAACAATTGCGATTGCACGTATCCAACCTTAACATCATCCTTCAACAGTTCATCAAAAATTACGTCAACTGCGTCCGCATCTGCACCACCCTTATTGTCAACATCCCAATCCTTTCCACTTTCCGAACCTGCGACATCACATATAAAAACACATCAATAACGTAAATTTCCATGATTCCAATTAATCCCCAACCTAATTACCTACAAGATATTTTGCAATTGCATTCGGCCATCAGCCCAAAAATTTCATATTTACCACCAAATCTTTTCTTTCAATCACCGAATAGTTTCCCTACTAATAACGTTTCATAAAGAATTACCCGAACCCATCGATCTCTCCCTGTTTACGACTCTCTGACTGGACTTGCTTCTTCTTCGATCTACTTCACGCTTCTTCTTCGATCTACTTCACCAGCCGCTTTGATAAAACCGTATATGAAATACAAATATATAACGTAACAAACACCTTGATCTTGAATTGTTTGATATCATATTTTTTTAATAAAAGACAATGGATAAAATTTGGAACAATAAAAATAAAAAAATAAAATCAAATTTGGAACTGTTTACCAGTTTGTTTAGTTTGTTAGATAGGATATTTTTATATAAAGATATATAATTAAATTTCAAGAAAAATAAAAATCCCAATGTGGCCCCACCCCTATTTCTCTCACAAAATTCCAACTCCATTCGGCGCCGGTTTTACTTTTCCCTCAGGAGATTGTGATTCACACGCTACACTGCGTGTTGAATTAAAAACACCGTGGGCCCACTGCTTTAATTAAAAAATCCAATAAATCAAGGATTAATCACAGCCTTCCATTTAGATTCGATCGACGACTTATATTTGTTAACATTTAACACCGTAAGCATGGTTTTTAGGATCGAGATCCTAATGTAGGATCGATGCAAGGGTCTAGGATCGGATCGTAGAATCGTAAGATCCTATCAAAAAGTGAAAATCAACTAAAAAATCAAATATAAATAAGTCATACCAAACAAATACCTTAATTTTTAAACAAAACTAGTCAGTTTCTCCTTTAAATAAACTAAGTAACTAACATATGCCAATAATAACTCATTAGCATGCATAATATGTAAAAAGGTATAATATAATACTTAAAATGTTTAAATAAGTCACTTAACATCCATAAACCAAACTAAAAATGAAATAAGAAACAAGGTTAACAAAAAATGAAACCCCACATCACATTATTGTTTCTGGTATGCCATATGTGATAGGTGCTAAGTGTTAACACTACTTAGTAGACATTAGAAATTCCTCTTCCCATCTCTAGTTTGTAATGTCATCATAAACAATTTCAGCATCTCTCTCAAGAAAATCATCAACATCAACACCATCTTCACCATCATTTATCTCTATATTTTTATCTTCACTACAAGTTATTATAGGTTCACCACTACCACCACCCACACAACTTCCATGGGTTGATTCATGGGTGCCACGTACTTTCAACATTATCACCTATGCAAATTCAAATAAGGAAAACATAAATACATAAATACTTATATATTGTAAATTTGTAAGTTTAAATAAACATAAAGGATCGGAGAAATGAGAAAGAGTATATGGAAGATAATGATTACGTCTAGAACATGAATAAGTATCATCATCTTCGGTGCATAAGGCTTTCCCAATGATAGCTTTCCACTCTTTTGTGAGGGGTGCAAGATCTTCACTAGCCCTTTCGGTTATCTACTCATCATCCGAGGATATGTCCTCTAACTCCAAGTTCAAATTGTATGACGGCTCAGTTTTCCTTGTTTTATGTTGTTTCTTATTCTTTAATTTCATATTGTGCATCCTTGCCGCCGCACTGTGAGGATGCTCGCTGTCGGCTACCACCAAGAGTCACCGCCGCTGGAGTGCACTGTGGTTGCCGAATGGTTGGAATTTGCCTCTCAAGCTTGAGAGTTCAGGCTTCACCGCTTCATCGATTTAGGGATTTTAAGGTTTACTTTCCCCCAAAAAGTAAAACACAATTAAAAATAATAATAGAAATAGGCAAATTTCATCAAAATAAAGACATGGGCTTTGTGGACTAAAATTTGGGTGGGCCTAATTTCACAAAATCTGAAATTACTAGGATCGGTTAGGATCGTTAGGATCGTAAGATCCTAACAAAGATCCTAACGATCCTAACCGATCCTAGCCGATCCCACTCCGATTCTAGTATAAACGAGCATGTACAACCGATCCGGATCAAAACTATTCCTAGGATCGTTAGGATCGTACGATCCGGATCGCGATCCTAATAACCATGACCGTAAGGCTTGTAAACATTCGGACCACATTATATATATATATATATATATATATATATATATATATATATATAGTGGGCCCCACGGTGTTTTTAATTCAACACGCAGTGTAGCGTGTGAAGCACAATCTCCTGGGGGAAAAGTAACAACTCCCAAATACTTAGTGGTCATTTGTGTCACACAATTGTTCGAATTGACCTATTCATATTCATCGCTCATTAAGGTCTAAATAACAAGTCCCAAATACTCATCAAATTTTAATCAACAATTCATAAACAAATCATAAACATTTATCAAGATATCAGATGTAGTCCTCATGTAAGTGTCAGGGTTTATCAAGTATTCATACAGATGCCGTGTGTACTCAGCTGAAGTCAATCAAACATTCATTGTATTATAGATGAACACATACTGAATATGTATGAATATTCGGTAATACCTGATGAATACATCAGTTTAGAGCAAATATTCATACAGATACACTATATATTCATCCCAACAGCAATCAAATATGCATTTATATACTCAGGACGAAAATACGGTTTTCCTTTTATGGATGTGGAGTGCGTACCATATCTAGATCAGCGACCTTAACTGCTCCATTTACACCTGCAGCATAGAATTTCATGAAGAATATTGATGCCCGGGTGGCATATTCCTTTGCAATCCGATTGCTCACATTTCCAATCTACACATTCAAGCATTCAACCTTATTATGTAACAACACATCTACGATGTTTTGTACAATGCAACTAAGTAATGGGTTTTTGTTTACCGTTACACTGGGTGGAATGAAGTATATGAACGGGGAGTTCTGGCTTCTTTTTAGCTCCTCATGATCTAGTCGACATGCCCACGCATCTACTATTGTGAGAGGGGGGGGGGGGGGATGCGGTCTCCAAGCAGTGCCACTATATCATCGCTTGACAATATGAAATCTATAGCTAGCTTCCCTTTTTCTGCTGGGTGTTGGAAAATAATTATGCTGCAGGTAAATACTTTATGGTCAGTTTCACAAACACAATTACACCCAGGAGTTTCTATTTCATAACATATAATTTGTGCATTGCAATTACTCTGGGTCGATTTCTTTCACAATAGAGGCGAGAGTGGATTGCTCCTTGTTGTTCCGTTGTTCGGGATCAATTACTCTCGAGATGAAAGGACTTTTCTCTGTTTTGGAGCACCGCACCTCTCTCCGTGGCATGCCCTTTATGATTTGACATCCTGCATCTTGTACGATCGCTTTTCCCTGGTCATTAGGCAACAATCTCATATCTGTGTGCTGTTGTTAGTAATAAATTATTCAATCTATTTTCGATTATGAATACTTACCTTATTCACCTTTCCAGTGTCAATGGCTTTCCCTCTCATTACTCTGGATTCCAGTGTCAATGGCTTTCCCTTTACCTCGTTTTGGTTGTTGTCGTTGTTGTCCAAATTTTTTGTGACACCTGGGGTAGCTCCATCTACCTTCATAATATTAGCAATGACGTCGGCAACATGATCCAACACTTTAATAACACATCCTGGAATCCCCAGATTGAAGGATGGCCGATTGTTATACTCTGACACAAGATCAGCCCTTGCCTTTAGTGCCTCATCAATCAAGTCCATGTTCCGCATGAAGATAGGGTCGTTCCAAAACGGCTGGGTGCCCTGGGACAGAATAGAAGCAACATGGGTCGAACATTCTACTTCTAAACCTGATGTATCTGTGTATGCACGTCCTACCCCCGCCTTACCAAGCGTGAAGCATGTTTGGATCGGAGGATCACTTCTGAGATCAGCTGGTACGTTGTTTAGTTTCTCCACAAAGGCCTTAATGTGTCCACTCAACTACACCGCTGATTTCACCAAATCTTCATGTATGACCTACCAGTATTCATCAACATCTATCAAATATTTGCACACTTGTAGTAAATATTCATCTCAAATAATTTATCAGATATACATATTAATGCAGTATATATTCATACACCACATACCTCATTCGTTCCCCTTTGGTCACTAGTTGCTGGCGGATTATTGAATGGTGGGTCTATCCGGCCTTTTCCAAACCCACCGCTCTTCATCTCGAGCCTCTCTCTTGCTTATACTTTGTTGTCAGACCATCCCTTGAACACAGGGATTGTTCTTGGGACTTGTCTCTGCCCTTGGTGGACTACCCTGTCTATGTATAGTAGCTTGTGCACAAATAATTTATAATTAGATGGTGAAGTGGGCACGGTATATCGATAAAATGAAAGGTGAAAATCTTATGAATTACTCACCAATAAGAACATAACCGGTCCTCTATACAACCCTTTTCTCTCTTCCCCAAATTGTAGTTACGCCTTTATCAAAGATGTGATGACAAATGCACACCAATTAAGCCCCTTCACAGAATCAACAGTGTCTATGCCCCTAACCAAACGCTGACTCACTCCCCCGCTTTGTTGACTGATGACCAGACAACTGTCGAACAATACAAGGAAGTTCTGTACAAATTGCAACCCCCCATCCACCCCCTTTAGCATCTCGTTTGCGACATGTGTTGGCCTAAGAGCTGCACCTTTGCAATTATTATATTGAGCCCTCCACTTTGATATAACTTCATTCCTTTGGTTCTTAGCTACCAGAACAACGGACTCCCCATCACATGGGATACCAAAGCAACGATGTACATCCATCTCACTAATTTCCATAGTCCTGCCATCGGGGAACTCTAAACTACACCTGTTGGGGTTGAAATGGTTAATCACCCATGAAGCCAGGTACAAGGGTTGTTTTTTTAGATCTAGATCCAACAACGAGCCAAACCCGATGGAACGTATGGTTCTAAGCTGGGCCTCATTCTGCTCAGACGTCTTTAATTTTTGGATTGTTTCCACAAACGTGTAAGGCGACGTACGAGTCAGTATGTGTTTGAAACTGTCCCGGATGCCCAGTTTCCTTTTCTTTGGCTGGCCTTTTGTCTCACCTTCGTCTTCGTCACCATCACGTTTGTCTTCGTCACCAATTCTCTCATCAGATTCGGTACCTTCTTTGTCTGCACCTACAATAGCCAGATATATTTACTGACATCATATACATATTTAAAATGCACCTATTTGTCACAGAGATTCAGTAAGTAGGATCTATATTCTATAACCAACTGACATGTATTCATGTCCATACTGTATATATTCCTCATGTTTTTTCAAATATTCAACACCAATGACAAGTATATTCATCAAATGTTAACTATTTCTTATAAAGCATTCATTCACCCTAAATTCATAACTCAAATATATCAACCTCTCACATGTATTCATTTAATAATTCCAAAGTTTCATCCATATCTATAAATTTTCCAACCACTAATTATGAAACAGTAATCAGTAACCACTTATTCGTCAAGTGTTATCAAAGATTCATACATATGTCATACATATTCATATCCATAGCATAATAGGTCGAATATTTCCTACCTTCCCTCAATCACATAAATACCTTTATGATTCATATGGTTCTTACAAATGTTCAGTTATATCTCAAACATATTCATCAATACCTTGTTCATTACCATCTATTTCCTCCTCTTCAGCGTCACTCCCGTGAGATTCTGTATCTTCTTTGTCTGCAATTACAAGAGGCACCAATCTTGAGTTTCCAACTTACCCTTTACCTCAAGTTTTGAAATTGGCCAATCGAATTTATTATTACCATGTATAACGCCTCATATACTTTCTATTATTACCTTTCTCACTAGATGCTTCAATCCTTGCTTGTTTGCTACGAAAGTTGTATGTCTTTATAGCTGTGGTTTTCTTAGCAGATTCTGCTCGACCAGGTTGTTCTTCAAAGTCATCGTTGATGTTGTCTTCATACACTACCCGTTTACCTGATTCCTTTTTGGATAATGCTTCCTTCCCTCTAGATTCAATTTTTTCCCCACCTTTTCTAGCCATCATCTTCTTTCCTGTTAGACATGAGGGATGACTCTAACTTAGGCATTAACATTTCATACAGCATCCCTCCAGATTTCAAAGATATTCATGCACTTGTACTCAGTATTCAATAAGTTTTGTCATATATTAATTAAAATGTAGGAAATGTTCATCTACAATAGCTATGAGCCATATCTTTCAACTCACCAATCTTTATCAATTTACACTACGTAGCAAACATTCACCAATATCTCATAAGTATTTAACATCTATTCACTAACTATGATGCTATTTTTTGGAACTTCTCACTTAATAGGTGAGTATATATTCTTCCCGTTTTTTTTGTCGTACATTCATCCAATATTTATTATTTATTAATGAACATTTTCACCTCATTCCTGAAGACAGGACACATATCACTGAATATTTTCCCACTTTCTCACCTAATATTCAGCAGGTAACGTATATGTCCAGTTTCAAAATGATCGAATATATCATTAGCTATTGACGAATACATCACATTAGAGCCCCATGAGTTTTTTTCCCATATTCATCATTTCTTCTTCCAAATTCAGCCTCAGGAATTAAATGTTCATTGCAGGTTCAAATTTTCCCCAATCTTCAACCATTTCAACTTTTAAAAGGAAATGTCACCTAATATTCACCGGGATAAACGATTTTATACTCCAATTTCATCACAAATTACCCCACATGCAACCGGATTTACAAAAACAAAACCCAAAATCCAAATCGCATTCGGAGTTCCCCAATCAAGAGATCCAAATTGTCAAGGGAGAGTAGCTTACCCATACTCACAACCGCAATGGCAGATTATCCCGCACTGTTCCTAGCCGACGCCGGTTGGGAGACTGAAGTCCAGGTCGTTGCTCACTTGATTGGAGGGACTGAACCTCGTTGCCGTCGTCAACCCTGGTTTGATGCACAGGTCCGCCGGTGAAGAAGGTTGTCCCGTCCACCAAGTTCGCCGCTTGGGGAAGCACTGAAAGATTTGGATATATCTTCCTCGTATCTCACAAAAAGTAACCAATTTTTATTTCCATAAAAAATGGAGTTGAGTAGATAAACGCGCTTCACAAGAGGGAAAAGCTACCGTTTCAAATTTTTTATTTAAAAAAATGAAAAAGTGGAAATGAATCCTAGCCCTCCGTTACACATGATCCAATGGCTCACAGGTATTAACAGTTAACACCATAAGGGCCCTTAACACATGGGCTACCCTCTCTCTCTCTCTCTCTCTCTCTCTCTCTATATATATATATATATATATATATATATATATATATATATATATATATATATATATATATATATATATATGGATTAACTCCAGTGAAAACCTCAAATTGTGGTAAAAACCATGAGGACTACTTTATAGCTTGGTTTATTTGAAACCTGTGCTAAAAACCTCAATCAACGGTGGCTTTACAACTTATAAAAATCGTGTTAAAAAACTCATGTTCTAAAATTACATAGTGACCTTATAGCTCGGTTTTATTCAGAACCGGGATAAAATTTGTGACTTTATAGATCGGTTCTATTCATAACCAGGCTATAAAGCAAGTGAACCGGGCTAAAAAGTCGGTCCTCACGGGTTTTTACCGTAATTTTGGTTTTTACCGGAGCGCACCCCTATATATATATAAGGGGTTTTATGCGGGTTTGCGGGGCGGGTTAATAGGTGGGTTAATGGGGCGGGTTATGGGTGAAAAATCTTCACCCATAATCCATCCATCACCCGCACCCGGCCCACCCGTCATCCACTATTTTGCGGGTTTTCACCCACAAAATTAATGCGGGTAAAGTAGGTGGAACGGGTACCCGCGGGTTATTTCCAGCCCTAATGGGAACTCACCACGAGTAGAAACCATTCGGACACTTGTCATGACGGCGTTCGTACAACTAAGACACTATATAAGCAAAACGAAGCCATAGATCAAGGGGCTTTTGAAAGTTGAAGGATTGAAGAAAGGGGAGAGATAGAAGAAGAAAGAGAGCTACAACTGAGTGTGCTAATCAACCCGAGCCCGTTTACGCGGTTGCACCACCAGTCAGCTCTAGGGAAGAACGTTCGGTAACTTCCACATCCCATATTAACCCTTGTCCGTGACGACTCAATTGGCAAACCGCTCGCGTCATAGGTATATTTCTTGATCTCAATGGGTTTAAGACGTTTTTCCTCAAGGAGGAACTCGTGGGACATGTTTTATCCGCGTCACCGCGGCACATGCTGGGCCATATGAACCGTGATCACGTGGGTCAGGTAAATCCGTACGTGTTGACCGCAGGATGCTCCAAGAGTTCCACCTAGGTCCCACTAAAATGAGATTTTTAGGTGGGACTTCGTCATATACAACAATTAATGACACAATTTTGAACTAAAATGTAGTCGTTTTTAACTAAAACACTGTCGTTTTAAGCAAAAATGTCATTGTTTTGAACTAACACGTCGTTTAAACTAAAGTATCATAGCTTAGATATGTTAAATTAAAGAAAAAATCTATCGAAGAGAAACTGAACAATCTATACAATATAATAGCAAAAGCAACTCTTTTGCAAAAGAATCATCCACCTGTCAAGCAAACAAATTTATAGTTTTTTTAACTTATTTTTTCTGCAGTTTTTTTTAACTTTTTTTTTAGTTCTCTCTCTATTATTCTTTTAAGACTTCATAGATGAGTTAATTAAGGGATTTACGGTGTCCATATTTACGGTCCGTCATTGTATCACCCCTTATACGGTACGAAGAAAATTCCTAAAGTCAATAAACATTTAACGTTGATTATGACATCTAAAGCAGTAAAAGAATCTGTTCAGTACTTCTCAATCCATCAATAAGATTAGCTTTGTTCATCACGGCTTCAAAAGTCGTCAATGGCTCTACATGGTTGATAGTTATTGGTAAAGGTTACAACCATAATGAGCTATTAAATAAGAATTAAGAAATAAATCGATTCAATGAGTACATTAATGAAAGAAAGTTCAAAACTGCAGTTTCATTACTAATACTCATATCCATGACCCTTGTACTATGCAGCAGGTGCTTAGGTAGGGGAAGGAGTGTAGACCGGAGCTTTGTAGGCGGGTGATGGGGTATACATGGGAGCCTTGTAGACCGGCTTAGGTGTGTAGACAGGAGCCTTGTATACGGGGGATGGGGTGTAGACGGGAGCCTTGTAGGTGGGTTTAGGGGTGTAGACAGGAGCCTTGTAGATGGGAGATGGAGTGTAGACCGGGGCCTTGTAAGCGGGCTTCGGCGTGTAGATGGGAGCTTTGTAGGCGGGCTCTGGGGTGTAGAAGGGAGCCTTGTAGACGGGCGATGGAGTGTAGACGGGCGCCTTGTAGACGGGTGATGGAGTGTAGACGGGAGCCTTGTAGACGGGCTTTGGGGTATACACTGGGGCCTTATAGGCGGGTTTTGGGGTGTAGACGGGAGCCTTGTAGGCGGGTTTTGGGGTGTAGACGGGAGCCTTGTAGACGGGCGATGGAGTGTAGACAGGAGCCTTATAGACGGGTGATGGAGTGTAGACGGGAGCCTTGTAGGCGGGCTTTGGGGTATACACTGGGGCCTTGTAGACGGGCGATGGAGTGTAAACGGGAGCCTTGTAGATGGGCGATGGAGTGTAGATGGGAGCCTTATAGACTGGAGATGGAGTGTAGACAGGAGCCTTGTAGGCTGGCTTTGGGGTGTACACGGGAGCCTTGTAGACGGGTGATGGGGTGTAAACGGGAGCCCTGTAGGCGGGCTTTGGGGTGTAGACAGGAGCCTTGTAGACAGGCGATGAAGTGTAGACAGGAGCTTTGTAAACGGGGGATGGAGTGTAGACAGGAGCCTTGTAGGTGGGCTTTGGGGTGTAGACGGGTGCCTTGTAGACGGGCGATGGAGTGTAGACGGGTGCCTTGTAGGCGGGCTTTAGGGTGTAGACAGGAGCCTTGTAGACTGGAGATGGAGTATATACGGGGGCCTTGTAGACCGGGGATGGGGTGTAGACGGGAGCCTTGTAGACCGGGGATGGGGTGTAGACGGGAGCCTTGTAGACCGGGGATGGGGTGTAGACGGGAGCCTTGTAGGCGGGTTTTGGGGTATAGATGGGAGCCTTGTAGGCGGGTTTTGGGGTATAGACTGGAGCCTTGTAGACGGGCGATGGGATGTAGACCGGAGCCTTGTATGCGGGCTTTGGTGTGTAGACGGGTGCCTTGTAGACGGGCGATGGAGTGTAGACGGGTGCCTTGTAGACGGGCGATGGGGTGTAGACGGGAGCCTTGTAGGCGGGCTTTGGGGTGTAGATGGGTGCCTTGTAGACGGGCGATGGAATGTAGACGGGAGCCTTGTAGGTGGGCTTTGGGGTGTAGACAGGAGCCTTGTAGACGTGCGATGGGGTGTAGACGGGAGCTTTGTAGGCGGGCTTTGGGGTGTAGATGGGTGCCTTGTAGACGGGCGATGGAGTGTAGGCGGGAGTCTTATAGACTGGCGATGGGGTGTAGACGGGAGCCTTGTAGGTGGGCTTTGGGGTGTAGACTGGAGCCTTGTAGACAGGCGATGGGGTGTAGACGGGGGCCTTGTAGACCGGGGATGGGGTGTAAGCGGGAGCCTTGTAGACGGGCGTTGGGGTGTAGACGGGAGCCTTGTAGGCGGGCTTTGGGGTGTAGACGGGAGCCTTGTAGACTGGAGATGGAGTATACACCGGGGCCTTGTAGACCGGGGATGGAGTGTAGACGGGAGCCTTGTAGGCGGGTTTTGGGGTGTAGACAGGAGCCTTGTAGACTGGAGATGGGGTGTAAACGGGAGCCTTGTATGCAGGCTTTGGGGTGTAAACTGGAGCCTTGTAGGCCGGAGATGGTGTATACTCAGGCTTTTTGTAGTACACCGGAGAAGAGGTGTACACAGGCTTCTTATAGTACACTGGAGAAGGAGTGTACTCATGCTTCTTATAGTATACAGGGGATGGAGAGTATACCGGCTTCTTGTAATAAACCGGCGAAGGGGTGTAAGTAGGAGACTTGTAGTAAACCGGTGAGGGAGTGTACACAGGCTTCTTGTATTCAGGTGACGGTGTGTAAACGGGAGAAGATTTGTATTCTGGAGATGGAGTGTAGACGGGTGATTTGTAAACCGGAGAAGGATAACTATAACTGTAGTAATCGGCAGAAGCAATGGCTGCTAAAGCCAAGAAAAGAAAAGAGGAGAGGAGGATGGAGCTCTTGAAAGCCATTTTTAATGTTTTGGCTAACAAGAGAATGAGAGAGATGAGATGATGTGAAATAGCCAATTCCTACTCCTATTTATACTTGTTTTGCATCTTCATCAAATGATTTAAGAAGTTTAAAATTTTAATTTTTTTGAACAAGTCTAGATGGAGAAACCTACTCGGTTGCACGACTTGAAAAGCATATGGGGACGAGTTGAGAGTGAGGCAAACATCTATCTCCAACGTGGCTAAATAATTGATTATGTATATAACAACTAATTAATTTGTTTGGTTGCAGTGCAGTAGATGCTTTCTATTATTTCAATTTTAGCTGTATAAATATCTGACTTGCATTTTGCTTCTAAAAAAGTAGAGGAAGAAAATAATGCTATGCAATAATTATCCAGGCGGCATGTGAACATCTAATACAAAACAACTTGTTAGTATATGATTTAATAAACCCCGTCTGGTGCAGAATTCTGCCGGCAGGTTGATAGGTATATCATAGAGTGAAAAAATGCCTGCAGACTAAGTGGCAACAGTAACGACAATACTGACAACACAACCAATTTGAACAGAAATAATAAGTACAATCGACAGAGCAATATCGGTCACCCAGGCTCAAACTCGACTCCTAAGAGAAATTCAAAATGGAAAAAGCCCAACCAAGGAACACTTAAGCTTAACTTTGATGGATCATCATCTAGCAGCTACGAAAGCTCCATAGGCTATATCATTCGAGAATGGAAAGGATCACCAGTCACAATGGGATGCAAATCCATTGGCCATCAGACTCCATTAGTCGCTGAAGCTATGGCTCTTCGGGATGGAGTCCTCAAAGCTATCGACATACAGATTAGCAAACTCATTATTGAAGGGGATTCTTTGATTATAATAAATCATCTCAAACGGAAGCACAATTGTCCTTGGGAGATTGATCTTATCATGTCTGACATCGAGCTAGTTTTACTTAGGGTGGGAGAGGTTAGATATGCCCACATTCTCTGTACTGGTAATAGCATGACTGATAAGGTTGCACACCTTGGCCGCCGTATCAGAGCACCTGACAAGTTTAATGATCTAGGTCTTATAAACCTCATCCGTAAGGATGCCTTCGAATAGCGCTTTCGCACAACCGAATTCTTACCTAATCCACAAAAATGTTATCGGATAGGATTTTCTACCCGAAATCTTTCCTAATAATTATAAAAAATCTCGCTAGCATATGAATCTTTTTAAGATGTACATATTATGCAAATTAAAACACATTGATGTACAAGTTTATCAATCACACCACCTATTTACTCAATATTCATAAGAAACTACTTGTTAAAAATAACTCATTAGAATAAAACACTTGAGGTTAGGAAATAAAACACTCGATCGAGGTGTATGCACAACTCATTAGAAGAAGAAAATAATGATTTTTTTAATGTGAAAGTAATTTGACCGGACATGAAATATTAAGAGAAGTTGACAGATAAACTAACCCTATGTGAAAAAAGAATAAATTATCAGATATATAGAAATTGACCAAAGAAAATAATGATTTGCAATCATACAAGAGGTGTATGATCGAGGATATTATACAAAAGTACTCATTAATATATAGCGAGTTACTTTAGAAATCGCTAATAGTCAAACATATATATATTATATACAAAACAAGTCATTATAAATTAGAAGAAGAAAATATAATGTTTTGGAATCATACAGGACAATATGCGAAGTCGCGACAAGTTTTCATCAACCACCATTAGAATAAAATACTCAATGTACGATTTAGAAGTCGTTAATTGTGTTATGTAATTATATTGGGTAAGATATTAGTCCGTAGAGATGGTTTGCAAGTTATTGAGTACTAGTGTTCCTCACCCCACGGCTACGCCGATTACCACCTCATCAACCAATGCCGCTGTTATTTGGACGACCAAATTCTCGCTATTTGAATTCGATCGATGCCGAATCTAGTCCCCGAAGTCAGTAAACACTCCACTGGTCCCGGATGCGGGAGTCGACGAGCTGTCCATCGCCACCGGATGCCGGAGTCGATGACCTGGTCATCGCCTCTGCTTCCATCTGCACGCCTTTGCAAGATGCCCTCTACAAGATTCCCAGTCCCGGCTTCCGGAGTGGGCATGTTCCATCGGCCAGGAAATATGCATCTACAGGGAATCTCACTGGAAAAGCTGCAATATTCCCGGAGTCGGTGCCAAAATTGCCAACTCTAGCTTCTGGTATCGGCAAACCTCTTACCGACTCCGGAGAGCAGATTTTGGACAGTGCATAACTGCATATGGCGATACCTGACCGTGAAAATAGCAAGACCTTTTTTTTTCATAACTGTTAGTTTATCTATCGACCTTTTACCTCTCTAATTAATATATCGATCAGTGTATATCTGTGTCCGATCGAATTATTTTCTTCTAAAAAAAATTCATTATCTTCTTCTTCTAATGAGTTGTTTTGTATAATACATTAATCATACACCTACGATTCGACTATTAATGATTCCTTAACATCGAATGTTTTATTAATCTAATAGGTTATTTTTAACGAATAGTTTCTTATCAATATTGAGTAAATAGGTGGTATGATGGAAACTTCTTTATCAATAAGTGTCTTAATTTGTAATATATGTACATCTGAAAAAGTCTCATATACTAATGAGTTGTTTTGTATAATATGTTAATACACCGCCTGTATAATTGGCAATTGCAAGTCAAATATTGTACAGCTAGAAATTAACCAAGCAAATTAATTAGTTGTTATATACATAAGCAAAGAGCTAGACACGTTGGAGATGTTTGCCTCGATCTCAACTCGTCCTCATATCCTTTGTCAAGTCGTGCAACCAAGTAGGTTTCTCCATCTAGACTTGTTCAAAAAAATTAAGATTTTAATGTTCTTAAATCATTTGATGAAGATGCAAAACAAGTATAAATAGGAGTATGAATTAGCTATTTCACATCATCTCATCTCTCTCCTTCTCTTGTTAGCCAAAACATTCAAAATGGCTTTCAGGAGCTCCATCCTCCTCTCCTCTTTTCTTTTCTTGGCTCTAGCAGCCCTTGCTTCTGCCGATTACTATGGGTACAGTTCACCCTCACCGGTTTACAAATCACCTGCCTACACCCCCTCTCCAGAATACAAATCTTCTCCCGTTTACACACCGTCACCTGAATACAAGAAGCCTGTGTACACTCCCTCACCGGTGTACTACAAGTCTCCGGCTTACACCCCTTCACCGGTTTATTACAAGAAGCCGGTGTACTCACCATCTCCAGTATACTATAAGAAACCCGAGTACACTCCTTCTCCAGTATACTACAAGAAACCTGTGTACACTCCTTCTCCGGTGTACTACAAGAAGCCTTAGTACACACCATCTCCGGCCTACAAGGCTCCAGTATACACCCCATCTCCGGTCTACAAGGCTCCCGTCTACACCCCAAAGCCCGCCTACAAGGCTTCTGTCTACACCCCATCCCCGGTCTACAAGGCCCCCGTGTATACTCCATCTCCAGTCTACAAGGCTCCTGTCTACACCCCCTTTAACACTTGATGGATGGCTCCTCGTATCTCACGAAAAGTAACCGATTTTTATTTCCATAAAAAATGGAGTTGAGTAGATACACGCGCTTCACAAGAGGGAAAAGCTATCGTTTCAATTTTTTTATTTAAAAAAATAAAAAAGCGGAAATGAATCCCAGCCCTCCGTTACACATGATCCAATGGCTCACAAGTGTTAACAGTTAACACCATAAGGGCCCTTAACACATGGGCTACCCCCCCCCCTCTCTCTCTCTCTCTCTATATATATATATATATATGATCGGATGGTTATGGTTCCGGTGTACTCACCTCTTATTGTGTATCAAGTACACAAATCTAGGCCGTTGATTTTGTAGAATCGGATGGTTGAGATTAAAAAGGAAAAAGCCCCAAAACACATAACCAAGCTTTACCCCTGCGCGTGAAAGCAAGTCACCCAAACCCTACCCCACTATTTTTGATCCAGAAGAAAGAGAGAGAGAGCGGCGATCGGCGAACCGAACCCAAACCCAACACCTAAAGCCGTTGAGGCCGATCCCGCACATGAGATCTCAGGGAGCCGAAGTCGGATTCCGAGCACGACCCTGGTGGAGGAGCTGCTACCGGCGGCGCATCCATCCCGGCGATTCTGGCTGCGAAATCGGCGGTTGGTGTTAGGAGGAACAAGTGCGGTTCCAGTGGCGAGGATTCCGGCTCAACCGGCGGCAAGGGTTGCACCTGAGCCGCGTCGGCGAGGCGGAGGAGCACAGCGAGGACTCCTCTTCTCCAGTGTGCGATCCCGAGTGGTTGTTCAACTCCGGTGATGGTGAGGGCCTCCTTGTGCGATTCCGGGTACAATTCCGAGTGCTTGATGGGTAAGCCCTAATTTTATTGAGTATTTGGGATCGATTGTTAAATGTTTATAGTGATGAAGTTGGGATTTGTGTTTTTGAACGAAATTATTCATGGATTCCGGCTCAACGAGGACTCCTCTTCTTCGGTGTGCGATTCCGAGTGTTTGAGTTCATCAATGGGTAAGCTAGTTCATCAATGGGTCGAAATCTGGAATCTTGTAGGGTCCAATTTGGGATTTTGTTTAGTATTCAATTGTATCGTGCAATTATTCGATGGTATTATGAGATTATTCGATTGTATCAACACATTTATCATACATCTATTCTATGGTATTATGAGATTATTCGATTGTATCAACACATTATTCGATGGTATTATGAGATTATTCGATGGTATTATGAGATTATTCGATTGTATCAACACATCTATTCTAATCTTCTAGTGAAATGCGGGTTATTCGATTGTATCGCTCAATTATTCGACGGTATTATAAGATTCTTCGATTGTATCGATAGATTTATCATAGATAATAAGGGATTTCCATTGTTGTATCTATTCTAATCTTCTAGTGAAATGCGGGTTATTCGATTGTATCGCTCAATTATTCAACGGTATTATGAGATTATTCGATTGTATCGATAGATTTATCATAGATAATAAGGGATTTCCATTGGTGTATCTATTCTAATCTTCTAGTGAAATGCGGGTTATTCGATTGTATTGCTCAATTATTCGACGGTATTGTAAAATTATGCGATTGTATCGATAGATTTTCTAGTGAAATGCGGGTTATTCGATTGTATTGCTCAATTATTCGACAGTATTATAAGATTATGCGATTGTATCGATAGATTTATCATAGATAATAAATGATTTCCATTGGTGTATCTATTCTATTTTTCTAGTGAAATGTGGGTTATTAATTTCTATCACTCAATTAATCAACGGTATTATGAGATTATTCAATTGTATCGACATATTTATCATAGATAATAAATTTGAACGTGACTTTTTTTTTCCGTCAGACATATTGAAGGTTAATTAGAACCACATTATTGGATAAAAAAAAATTAGAACCACGTTATAAACAATTTATTACAAATGCATAGTCAGCAATCAACCACTAAACACGGTATACACAATTGATGGACAACAATGAATGCATCAGGTCATGAACACAGTGCAGTTCTTCCCTTTCTGATTTCTCAGAAATTTCATTAGAAAAAAAGTCAGTAATGTACAATGAATAGTCTGCCCAACGTCAAAAGACCAAGAAAGCCATCAGCTTGGGATATGATTTTCCCCTCAAGACCAAGATGCTTTGAAAGAGTATCATTTGGCATATATTCAGCTACTAGCAATCGTTCATCCCCTTCTGCACAAAAGCCTATTAGATTCACTAATCTCTTATGTCGAACCTTCCCAAGGCCTACAACATCTGTCTACAATTAACATGATTACCAGAAAACAGTTACCAAAAATATATACAGTATATATATATAACTATCAACAAAAGTACAATAAAAGTGCCACATCAAAAGGACAAGGTATGTTCATCAGTAACCAGAAACAACATACTCAATATACTAGCAAGAATCTATAGTTAGCTAAAACTATGCACTCATATACTTGATAATCCATCTTGAGGGAAAAAAAACAATTCGTATATTGATATAAGGATCTAAAAAATGGCCACATTTTTAATTCTGAACAAATAAAATAGATAGAACAGTGGCTTTGCAATAGAATACAATTAATGATGCACATCTTCTCCCCATTAACCAATTCACTAGAATTCTTAATTCAGGAAAGAAACTTTGAGATATATTGCAAAGCCACTGTAAATGCATGCAATAAGATAAAGGTGGCATTTACCTAGTAATAACACACCTATAAAGGACTTTGAGATATATTTGTAAATGCATTTGCAAGAAAAAAAGTGCATAATTCAGGAAAGAAACTTAATAAACAAAATATCCAATTAAACAAATGCAGGTAGCTACAGCAAAACCGAATAATCAACAGAGGTTCATATAAAAAAAATTGACAATAGTCCTGAATAATCTTATGAGATTTACCGAATAATCCTGGTATTACACCGAATAATCAACAGAGGTTCATATATGCCTCTGTTCATCCCTCTGCCCTGCAACGCCCTTCCTTCCTCCTCCTCCAAACCAAATTCAGGTACTTGCTGTGGTGCCATTTCTTTCACCGATTGTCTCCGATTGAAGTGGAAAACCAAAACCGATTGAAGTGGAAACCGAAGAGGAAACTGATTGAAGTGAACGGAGGCTAAATCTGAAAGGGCGTTGGATGAGACGGAGGCCAAATCGGAAAAGGATATCTGAGACATAGGCCAAATGGAAAGGAGAACAGGAGCCGAACAAAGTCTGGGACGGGGGCCAAATCGGAAAAGAAGGTCTGAGACGGAGGCGACATTGCGAACCCGTCGAAGACGATGGCTGCGAACCCGATGAAGAAGATGAGGATCTGAGGCTCGCCCTCCGATTTCCCTCCGCCTCCGCCTGGAGTGCGAGATCTGAGGCTCCTTCGATTCGCCTCCGCCTGGTGTGCGAGATTTGAGGCTCCTCCAATTCGCCTCCGCCTCTGCCCGACATGCTCACCCAGCACGCGCGCTTCACTTGGCAAGTATCCCCATTTACCATGTGGGCCCCATGTTTTTTTAATTAAAAAAAATCAGAAAATGCCCAATTTTTCACAGCCATCCGATCAAGTAAATGAATGGCCTAGATTTGTGTACTTGATACACAATAAGGGGTGAGTACATATGATCCATACTATATATATATATATGGATTGACTCAAGATTGGTGAGTTGAAAGATATGGCTCATAGCTATTGTAGATGAACATTTCCTACATTTTAATGAATATATGACAAAACTTATTGAATATTGAGTACAAGTGGATGAATATCTTTGAAATCTGGAGGGATGTTGTATGAAATATTAATGCCTAAGTCAGAGTCATCCCTCATGTCTAACAGGGAAGAAGATGATGGCTAGAAAAGGTGGGGAAAAAATTGAATCTAGAGGGAAGGAAGCATTATCAAAAAAGGAATCAGGTAAACGGGCAGTGTATGAAGACAATAGCAACGATGACTTTGAAGAACAACCAAGTCGAGCAGAATCTGCTAAGAAAACCACAGCTACAAAGACATACATCCACCCCCTTTAACACTTGATGAATATGTATGACATATGTATGAATCCATATATATATATATATATATATATATATATATATATATATATATATATATATATATATATATATATATGGATTGAGGTAAAGGGTAAGTTGGAAACTCAAGATTGGTGCCTCTTGTAATTGTAGACAAAGAAGATACAGAATCTCACGGGAGTGACGCTGAAGAGGAGAAAATAGCTGGTAATGAACAAGGTATTGATGAATATGTTTGAGATATAACTGAACATTTGTAAGAACCATATGAATCATAAAGGTATTTATGTGATTGAGGGAAGGTAGGAAATATTCGACCTATTATGCTATGGATATGAATATGTATGACATATGTATGAATCTTTGATAACACTTGATGAATAAGTGGTTACTGATTACTATTTCATAATTAGTGGTTGGAAAAATTTTAGATATGGATGAAACTTTGGAATTATTAAATGAATACATGTGAGAGGTTGCTATATTTGAGTTATGAATTTAGGGTGAATGAACGCTTTATAAGAAATAGTTAACATTTGATGAATGTACTTGTCATTGGTGTTGAATATTTGAAAAAACATGAGGAATATATACAGTATGGACATGAATACATGTCAGTTGGTTATAGAATATAGATCCTACTTACTGAATCTCTGTGACAGATAGGTGCATTTTAAATATGTATATGATGTCAGTAAATATATCTGGCTATTGTAGGTGCAGACAAAGAAGGTACCGAATCTGATGAGAGAATTGGTGACGAAGACGAACGTGATGGTGACGAAGACGAAGGTGACATAAAAGGCCAGCCAAAGAAAAGGAAACTGGGCATCCGGGACAGTTTCAAACACATACTGACTCGTATGTCGCCTTACACGTTTGTGGAAACAATCCAAAAATTAAAGACGTCTGAGCAGAATGAGGCCCAGCTTAGAACCATACGTTCCATCGGGTTTGGCTCGTTGTTGGATCTAGATCTTAAAAAACAACCCTTGTACCTGGCTTCATGGGTGATTGACCATTTCAACCCCAACAGGTGTAGTTTAGAGTTCCTCGATGGCAGGAGTATGGAAATTACTGAGATGGATGTACATCGTTGCTTTGGTATCCCATGTGATGGGGAGTCCATTGTTCTGGTAGCTAAGAACAAAAGGAATGAAGTTATATCAAAGTGGAGGGCTCAATATAATAATTGCAAAGGTGCAGCTCTTAGGCCAACACATGTCGCAAACGAGATGCTAAAGGGGGTGGATTGGGGGTTGCATTTTGTATAGAACTTCCTTGTATTGTTCGACAGTTGTCTTGTCATCAGTCAACAAAGTGGGGGATTGAGTCAGCATTTGGTTAGGGGCATAGACACTGTTGATTCTGTGAAGGGGCTTAATTAGTGTGCATTTGTCATCACATCTTTGATAAAGGCGAAACTGCAATTTGGGGAAGAGAGAAAAGGGTTGTATAGAGGACCGGTTATGTTCTTATTGGTGAGTAATTCATAAGATTTGCACCTTTCATTTTATCGATATACCGTGTCCACTTCACCATCTAATTATAAATTATTTGTGCACTCGTATAGCTACTATACATAGACAGGGTAGTCCACCAAGGGAAGAGACAAGTCCCAAGAACAATCCCTGTGTTCAAGGGATGGTCTGACAACAAAGTATCAGCAAGAGAGAGGCTCGAGATGAAGAGCGGTGGGTTTGGAAAAGGCCGGATAGACCCACCATTCAATAATCCGCCAGTAACTAGTGACCAAAGGGGAACGAATGAGGTATGTGGTGTATGAATATATACTGGATTAATATGTATATCTCATAAATTATTTGAGATGAATATTTACAAGTTGAACAACTAAAATTGAGATGAATATATACTACAAGTGTGCGAATATTTGATAGATGTTGATGAATACTGGTAGGTCATATATGAAGATTTGGTAAAATCAGCGGTGCAGTTGAGTGGACACATTAAGGCCTTTGTGGAGAAACTAAACAACGTACCAGCTGATCTCAGAAGTGATCCTCCAATCCAAACATGTTTTGCGCTTGGTAAGGCGGTGGTAGGACGTGCATACACAGATACATCAGGTGTAGAAGCGGAATGTTCGACCCAAGTTGCTTCTATTCTGTCCCAGGGCATCCAGCCGTTTTGGAACGACCCTACCTTCATGCGGAACATCGGCCATCCTTCAATCTGGGGATTCCGGGATGTGATATTGAAGTGCCGGATCCCGTTGCCGACATCATTGCTAATATTTGACGGTAGATGGAGCTACCTCCGGTGTCACAAAAAATTTGGACAACAACGAGAACAACCAACACGAGGTAAAGGGAACGTATCAATTATTAAGTTAACCCTTATTTGGAGTTATGTTAAATGTATGGTCCACATATATACGTAGGTGACTGAGGAGCCAACCATTGTCCTTGCATTGAGCACACTAGTCCGGATAGGGGTAATGGGATGACTTCATTTACATTCACATATATGTTAGGATACTAATAGAAAAACACACCACGAACGTGCAACTATTGATGATGGGCCTTTGTTTGATGTAGGTTGAAAATGTAGATCGGAAACCTCCTACAGTGCCGGTTGAATCAACAGAAATGGTGTCGATGGGGGTATCGACCGTAGTCGGTGATAAGGTACAAATAACTTATTCACAGGCCCATTGTTGTCACTGTTCTTTGGGAGAATGAAAGTATTCGTCACAATTTAGGATGATATTCATAGTCAACAACAACTCATTTATGGAGGTACTAATTGGTTGCGCAGGTTGCAAAAGTCAAGGAATCAAGAGTAATGAGAGGGAAAGCCATTGATACTGGAAAGGTGGATAAGGTAAGTATTCATAACCGAAAATAGATTGAATACTTTACTACCAACAACAGCACATAGATATGAGATTGTTGCCTCATGACCAGGGAAAAGCGATCGTACAAGATGCAGGATGTGAAATCATAAAGGGCAGGCCACGGAGAGAGGTGCGGTGCTCCAAAACAGAGAAAAGTCCTTTCATCTTGAGAGTAATTGATTCCGAACAATGGAACAACAAGAAGCAATCCACTCTCGCCTCTATTGTGAAAGAAATCGACCCAGAGTAATTGCAATCCACAAATTATATGTTATGAAATAGAAACTCCTGGGTGTAATTGTGTTTGTGAAACTGACCATAAAGTCTTTACCTGAAGCATAATTATTTTCCAACACCCAGCAGAAAAAGGGAAGCTAGCTATAGATTTCATATTGTCAAGCGGTGATATAGTGGCACTGGTTGGAGACCGCATCCCCCCCACAATAGTAGATGCGTGGGCATGTCGACTAAATCATGAGGAGCTGAAAACAAGCCAGAACTCCCCGTTCATATACTTCATTCCACCCAGTGTAACGGTAAACAAAAAACCATTACTTAGTTGCATTGTACAATACATAGTAGATTTGTTGTTGCATAATAAGGTTGAATGCTTGAATGTGTAGATTGGAAATGTGAGCAATCGGATTGCAAAGGAATATGCCACCCGGGCATCAATATTCTTCATGAAATTCTATGTTGCAGGTGTAAATGGAGCAGTTAAGGTCGCTGATCTAGATATGGTACGCACTCCACATCCATAAAAGGAAAACCGTATTTTCATCCTGAGTATATAAATGCATATTTGATTGCTGTTGCGATGAATATATAGTGTATCTGTATGAATATTTGCTCTAAACTGATGTATTCATCAGGTATTACCAAATATTCATACATATTCAATATGTGTTCATCTATAATACAATGAATGTTTGATTGACTTCAGCTGAATACGCACGATATCTGTATGAATACTTGATAAACCCTGACACTTACATGAGGACAACATCTGATATCTTGATGAATGTTTATGATTTGTTTATGAATTGTTGATTAAAATTTGATGAGTATTTGGGAGTTGTTATTTAGACCTTAATGAGAGATGAATATGAATAGGTCAATTAGAACAATTGTGTGACATAAATGAGCACTAAGTATATTGTGATGGATTTTGATCTAGTGAATGATTAATAATGTAGAACTTTGTACGTACAGATGATGTTTCCCATATATGAGAATGAAGACTATTATGTCATTGTATTTCATTTGAAGAGAGGGGTTGCAAAGATACTGGACATCTCCAAGGCTAAAGAAATGAACTACACAGCAAACTACAAGCCGGTCTTCGATGTGCTGGTAATGTCCTGATTTATAGTCTCAACCGGTCCCCCATATTTAGTTTTGGTGTTTCCGCAATGCGTAATTGTAAGGGCTTATACCATGTTTATCACAGAAAAAAATGGTTTGCCAGCTATTGGATGACGAAGAATTGAAGGTGGAAGCAAAGAAGGTAAGCGATATCTGAGCTGCAAACATCTTGAAGTTTGATTGGAAGACACCAACTGCTGGGGTAGATTCAGGCTTGTACGCAATGCGCCACATGGAGACGTACAAAGGTGACTCGTCTTGGAGGTGTGGGTTCAAACGGGGAAGCAAGAAGAACATAAACTCCCTGCGATCAAAGTATGCTCATTGCATCGTGACATCGGACTTGAATAGTGAAAGGGAAAACCTATTAGAGGCCTTCAAGAATGGTCCAACCAATGTGAACCAGGTGGCATGAAAGATAAACCATCCTTAAGTGGTGAAGGACATGTCGGTATTACAGCCTGTGGACTTTCCCTGTTAAGTTACTGCGTGTATTTTTGCACTTTTGTTGAAACTTCTATCCTAGACCATATGTTAGTATCTCTCCATTTAGGAAGTACGTGTTAGTGAATTATGTCCTCCCACATTTTGGTTTGTTGGTGACATTATTAAATATAACAACTAAGGCATTTTGCCTATAAGTGTCAGCGTGCTCACTTTGACGCACCCATATTATCGATGCATAAATATGCTCAACATATTCGACATTATCAAAGTAGTATTCGTCATTTTATTGCTAAAATCCGTCAGCGTTAACTGTTTGAGGCAAACATTCGTCAACTGCAATTGACCAGACTAAGCATTCGTCTCTAGAAAGGTAATATGCGTCACTTCAGGGGAACATTCAATTATAAGCAGATAACCCCGATCACTAGGTGCATCAATAATAACACTAAATATTTGTTGAATTAAAAACCACAATAAACATCGTTGCACATGTCAAGTGGATCTACCTAAAAAGATTGTAACCAACGTATTGTACCAAACAAAGACATCAACCAAATCTCTAAACAACCGTTCGACAAATAGTAATAAATGTCCTAAATAAAAACAAATTAGATGACCGCTACCATCCTAGCGAGTCACTAGAGCCATCCTCTGACAAGTCCTCAGCATCATCATCGTCGTCATCACCATCAAACATTTACTCTTGGTCATGTTCGTCGGATCCATCCTCTGAGCCACCCTCTGACAATTCCGCATCAGCAGCATCCTCTAAGCCACCCTCTGACAAGTACGCAACAGCATCATCAACGTTATCAACATCAACCATTTCATCCACCTTCATTTTTCCTTTACATGTCCTGCTATTATGACCAAATTTACCACAACTCCCACACTTTCTCGATTTCGCTTTTGCGGCTTTCTCTGTTGCCTTCTCCAACGACCCCTTCAACCTATGTCCTTTGTTCTTTGCTTGAGGTGGGGGTAGAATGAGAACCTTGGCTGGAGCCTTAACCCCGACGTACTCCTCAACAAACGACTCTTTGCTTGACCAACCCGAACTGGATCGACCTAATTTCTGCATGTAGGATGATTTCTTCTCTAGCAAGTTCTTCATAATATCATCAATAAGATCGCTATCATCCTCCACGAGGCCAACCATGGAGTATATGGTACCCCAAAGCGTGTTCACTGCCATCTTCCTAGACTCAATTGCAGCACACTGTTTTATCACCGCATCATCAACATGAACACATGACAATTCCCTAGCTTGCTTACTCCACCTAGCTTTTACCATTACGGATGGTATGGTCTTCATACCCATAAATTTGTACGTTGCAAATATGTGTTTGCAAGGGATTCCAATCCTATGTAGCGTATTACACCTGCATGTAGATACCTCAGTTGCCGCTTCATATACCACATGAAAATCCCCAACCTCTTCTTCTGCAACCACATGAGACTTGCCCGAAACCTCCTGCGTCTCATTTGTGACATTGCATATGGTGATAGAATCAGCAATCTCTTCTTGCACCTTAGCAATGACCCTTAAAGTATACACAAACGATGCATGTCGCTCAATAGGAAGAGGAGTCTTATAAGTTGGAACTGCAGTTGCGGATTCCATGTCGAGCTTCGCTTGTTTGTGTCGCTGAGTATCCATTGCAATATCAAATTGCATCATCGACTCCACCATGCTAAAATATCGGCTTGAATAGTCTCTGAAGAAGCTATTCGCAGACTCCGAAATAGATGTTATACGAATTAACCCGCCCATTGGCACATCTCTAAAGAACGCAGGTATCCAATTCATCCTCAAGTTGTACATGAGCGTCAGCCATTTATTATTCTCCAATGAATACTGAATTAACATGTCTTTCCACATCTTCTCGAACTCCTCTATGGTGATCTCGTAGCTCCATACAACTTTGTTTATTTCCTCCCGAAATTCTTTGTTCTAACATACTTCCTTTGGAACCTGGAATAATTACACACAAACACACATTGAGATCATTATTGATGTTTTGGGACAACAAACATTTCAACATGTATTACAACGAATATTCATCATACAAATAGTGAATACTTGCTACGAAATTACTGAATACTAATAATCAATGTATCAATTACATGCTACCAACTTACAGTATATTAATCATCGTCTTACTGAACACTTTCCACTACCTTACTGAATACTAATAATCCAAATAACGGGTACATGCTACCATCTCTTTCATATTATAAAAATACAGACATACCATACGTAAAGTTACAGTGAAGCAATAACAAAACACTTACCTCTCTAGGAACTTTCATCATTATATGCCATATGCAAAACCTATGTCGGGTATTAGGAAACACCTCCGGAATAGCCTCCCTCATGGATGGGTCCTGATCCGTTACAATTACCAAAGGGTCCTTACCCATGGCTTTTTGAAAGTTTTCAAACAACCACTTGTAAGATTGGTTGTCCTCCATTAACAATAATCCGGCCCCGAACATGACCGCTTTCCTATTGTTATCCAAGCCTGTGAAAGGCGCAAAAACCATGTTATACCTGCACATACACACCATACAAACCACAAACTAAGTACCGCATATTTCCCACATTTTCCCAGAATACTAACTCATACAACATAAACTAAGTGCTGGTAAACGGACGAATATGTATTGCAACAGTAGCGAATATTTTCCCCATTTCACGTAATAATAACTCATACAACATAAACTAATCTCTCTTAAATGGATGAATATGTATTGCAACAATACCGAATATGACCCCCTTTTACAAAATAATAACAGATACAAAATATTATAGTTATCCGTTTGGGACACTTACTTGTTTGTCCGGTATGTTGAGTCAAATGACACAACATCACCAAAAGCCGCAAAATTAGCACGGGCTATAGGATCACACCAGAATAAACGTACAAGTTCGGCCTTCTCGTTCAAAACATGATCAAAGTAGAAAGCAGAGGATGCCTGTTTCTTATGCATAAACTTATCAATATGCCATCATATCTTGTTTAAGGTTTTTCACATCCTGCACCTGTGGACCTTCATGTGTAGAGCCTTGTCGACACTCTTTCATAAGCCGAAGTGTCATAGATGGACCCAAGTGTGCCCAGGCACAATTGATCATAAACCTTTTATGACCAAAGTCCATCTTTCTGTGCACCATCGAAAATTTATTTGCTTGATCTTGTAGAAGGGGGTGCGTATGCCGCTCCTCCACTCGAGCGATCTCATACCCTTGCAATCCTTTGAACTTCAGAAATATTTGAGCCTTGCACCCCACACGGTTGGTCACCCGTTTACGCTTTCCTTTGTTTGCGCTTTTAGTCGCAAACCCATGCCTATTACACAGCATGTATCGATGCATAATAGTTCCGTCCCTTGGATGTCTACGTGCTCCACCAGTACGTATATCGAAACCAACAACCGCCCCATACCTCTTGTAGAATTCCATCCCTTCTTCTACTGTTTGGAAGAGCTGACCAACTATTGGCTTCAACGTTGCCTCACAAGTTGGAGTCCAGTATTTGGTTTTCCCCGGTGATTGCGATTGCACGTATCCAACCTTAACATCATCCTTCAACAGTTCATCAAAAATTACGTCAACTGCGTCCGCATCTGCACCACCCTTATTGTCAACATCCCAATCCTTTCCACTTTCCGAACCTGCGACATCACATATAAAAACACATCAATAACGTAAATTTCCATGATTCCAATTAATCCCCAATCTAATTACCTACAAGATATTTTGCAATTGCATTCGGCCATCAGCCCAACAATTTCATATTTACCACCGAATCTTTTCTTTCAATCACCGAATAGTTTCCCTACTAATAACGTTTCATAAAGAATTACCTGAACCCATCGATCTCTCCCTGTTTACGACTCTCTGACTGGACTTGCTTCTTCTTCGATCTCTTTCACGCTTCTTCTTCGATCTACTTCACCAGCCGCTTTGATAAAACCGTATATGAAATACAAATATATAACGTAACAAACACCTTGATCTTGAATTGTTTGATATCATATTTTTTTAATAAAAGACAATGGATAAAATTTGGAACAATAAAAATAAAAAAATCAAATCAAATTTGGAACTGTTTACCAGTTTGTTTAGTTTGTTAGATAGGATATTTTTATATAAAGATATATAATTAAATTTCGAGAAAAATCAAAATCCCAACGTGGCCCCCACCCCTATTTCTCTCACCAAATTCCAACTGCATTCGGCGCCGGTTTTACTTTTCCCTCAGGAGATTGTGATTCACACGCTACACTGCGTGTTGAATTAAAAACACCGTGGGGCCCACTGCTTTAATTAAAAAAAATCCAATAAATCAAGGATTAATCACAGCCTTCCATTTAGATTCGATCGACGACCTATATTTGTTAACATTTAACACCGTAAGGCTTGTAAACATTCGAACCACATTATATATATATATATATATATATATATATATATATATATATATATATATATATATATATATATATATATATAGTGGGCCCCACGGTGTTTTTAATTCAACACACAGTGTAGCGTGTGAAGCACAATCTCCTGGGGGAAAAGTAACAACTCACAAATACTTAGTGCTCATTTGTGTCACACAATTGTTCGAATTGACCTATTCATATTCATCGCTCATTAAGGTCTAAATAACAAGTCCCAAATACTCATCAAATTTTAATCAACAATTCATAAACAAATCATAAACATTCATCAAGATATCAGATGTAGTCCTCATGTAAGTGTCAGGGTTTATCAAGTATTCATACAGATGTCGTGTGTACTCAGCTGAAGTCAATCAAACATTCATTGTATTATAGATGAACACATACTGAATATGTATGAATATTTGGTAATACCTGATGAATACATCAGTTTAAAGCAAATATTCATACAGATACACTATATATTCATCCCAACAACAATCAAATATGCATTTATATACTCAGGACGAAAATACGGTTTTCCTTTTATGGATGTGGAGTGCGTACCATATCTAGATCAGCGACCTTAACTGCTCCATTTACACCTGCAGCATAGAATTTCATGATGAATATTGATGCCCGGGTGGCATATTCCTTTGCAATCCGATTGCTCACATTTCCAATCTACACATTCAAGCATTCAACCTTATTATGTAACAACACATCTACTATGTTCTGTACAGTGCAACTAAGTAATGGTTTTTTGTTTACCGTTACACTGGGTGGAATGAAGTATATGAACGGGGAGTTCTGGCTTCTTTTCAGCTCCTCATGATTTAGTCGACATTCCCACGCATCTACTATTGTGAGGGGGGGGGGGGGGGGGATGTGGTCTCCAAGCAGTGCCACTATATCACCGCTTGACAATATGAAATCTATAGCTACCTTCCCTTTTTCTACTGGGTGTTGGAAAATAATTATGCTGCAGGCAAAGACTTTATGGTCAGTTTCACAAACACAATTACACCCAGGAGTTTCTATTTCATAACATATAATTTGTGCATTGCAATTAATCTGGGTCGATTTCTTTCACAATAGAGGCGAGAGTGGATTGCTCCTTGCTGTTCCGTTCATGGCTTTTCTCTGTTTTGGAGCACCGCACCTCTCTCCGTGGCATGCCCTTTATGATTTGACATCCTGCATCTTGTACGATCGCTTTTCCCTGGTCATTAGGCAACAATCTCATATCTATGTGCTGTTGTTAGTAGTAAAGTATTCAATCTATTTTTGGTTATGAATACTTACCTTATCCACCTTTCCAGTGTCAATGGCTTTCCCTCTCATTACTCTGGATTCCCTGACTTTTGCAACCTGCGCAACCAATTAGTACCTCCATAAATGATTTGTTGTTGACTATGAATATCATCCTAAATTGTGACGAATACTTTCATTCTCCCAAAGAACAGTGGCAACAATGGGCCCGTGAATAAGTTATTTGTACCTTATCACCAACTACAGTGGATACCCCTGTCGACACCATTTTTGTTGATTCAACCGGAGCTATAGAAGGTTGCCGATCTACATTTTCAACCTACATCAAACAAAGGTCCATCATCAATAGTTGCACGTTCGTGGTGTGTTTTGCTATTAGTATCCTAACATATATGTGAATGTAAATGAAGTCATCCCATTACCCCTATCCGGACTGGTGTGCTCAATGCAAGAACAATGGTTGGCACCTCAGTCACCTATGTATATATGTGGACCATACATTTAACATAACTGCAAATAAGGGTTAACTTAATAATTGATATGTTCCCTTTACCTCGTGTTGGTTGTTGTCGTTGTTGTCCAAATTTTTTGTGACACCGGGGGTAGCTCCATCTACCTTCATAATATTAGCAATGACGTCGGCAACAGGATCCAGCACTTCAATATCACATCCTGGAATCCCCAGATTGAAGGATGGCCGATTGTTATAATCTGACACAAGATCAGCCCTTGCCTTTAGTGCCTCATCAATCAAGGCCATGTTCCACATGAAGGTAGGGTCATTCCAAAACGGCTGGGTGCCCTGGGACAGAATAGAAGCAGCATGGGTCGAACATTCCGCTTCTACACCTGATGTATCTGTGTATGCACGTCTTACCCCCGCCTTACCAAGCGCGAAGCATGTTTGGATTGGAGGATCACTTCTGAGATCAGATGGTACGTTGTTTAGTTTCTCCACAAAGGCCTTAATGTGTCCACTCAACTACACCGCTGATTTCACCAAATCTTCATATATGACCTACCAGTATTCATCAACATCTATCAAATATTTGCACACTTATAGTATATATTCATCTCAAATAATTTATCAGATATACATATTAATGCAGTATATATTCATACACCACATACCTCATTCGTTCCCCTTTGGATGAGGTATCTGAAAAACCATGTCATCTGATCAAATGCTAATTCTGGATGGAGAGTTATCATTGCTATCACCGTCGTCCAAACCTAGCCCTCCGATTTCTGCCTCCAACTTGGACGGATGCCACACTGGTTTCAAGTATAGAGAAGCTGCAGATGAGGAGAGGGAATACACGGAAGGCTCACAAAATGTTGCTGGGGCAGGAAGGAGAGGATAGAGGAGTGGATGGTATGCCTGAGAGTGAACCTAAAACTTGCTCTGGCAAGAGCTATGCAGTCATGCACGCAAAGGATAAAAGGACAAGAGGGAAGCGACAAAGAAGTTCATTCCACATATTGAGGCTATTTGAAGAAGAGGACTTGACAAGTGATTTCTCAGCAATGGATGAAGAATCTGCTGGCAGTAGTGCTCGGGAAAGAAGGCTTCATGGTTGGTTTGACTAAGGGAGGGGAAGAGTAACTAGGGAGACCTGGTGAACTAAATTTTTTTATGTTTGGACATTTGATCAATTCTTGTGATTTGGCACTGTTTTATGGCCCTGTGTGGCATCGGGATAGCTACCAAAGTAGAGAGTTAGAGAGCACTTAGTGTTTTTTTTTTGGGTTGTTTTAGTGGGACTTGGAGGTGGAGCACTTCAATTTTAACAAATTAATGTTTATATATATATATATATACACGGAGTATTGATATTTTTAATGCATCCAAGTTCCAACCCCAAATCTATTAAGGGCGGTTTTGCAAAATAGCCACGAAAATAGGCTTATTTTGCGAAATATCCGCGTGTTGGGACATTTTTGTAAAATGTCCGCAATATAAACCCTTCTACGCGCTCTCGCATCTCCGGCGAGCGATTCCTGAATCCGGCTCCTCCTTCCATCTCCCTCCATCTGCGTCCATCCCAGAGCAAGGGAGGCCGAGCGAGGGAGGCCGAGAGCGAGGAGCGAGCGCCTGGTCTTCGTCCAGCGGCAGTGAGCGAGGGAGTCCCAATCCGAAGTTGAATTCCATCGGTGCTCCTGCTCCGCTCCAGATCTGAAGTGGCGCGGGCAAGCGAGGTCGAGCAAGGCAGAGCGAGCGAGCGAGGCGGCGGAGCGAGCTCGAGGGAGCGGCTCTTCTTCATCAACTCAAATCTGGTTGTAAGTGTCGATTCCTCCCTCCTGGCCTTCGATTTTGTCTGTGATGTGCAAATTTTGTCTGTGATTGCCTTCGATTTTGTATTTGTTTAGCAAGGCTCATGTTAAAAACCTGCACATCTGCCATCGATTTTGTCTGTGATGTGCAAATTTTGTCTGTGATTGCCTTCGACTATTTTACTTATCAATCGATCGAAGATCGATTGATAAGAAAAATCAATTGTTGATGAGAGTTTTATGGTTTTTATGTTGTTTTAGCTACTGTTTTAGGTTGCTTTGTGCAAATTTTGTCTGTGATTGCCTTCGATTTTGTATTTGTTTAGCAAGGCTCATGTTAAAAACCTGCACATCTTCCATCGATTTTGTCTGTGATGTGCAAATTTTGTCTGTGATTGACTTCGACTATTTTACTTATCAATCGATCTTCGATCGATTGATAAGAAAAATCGATTGTTGATGAGAGTTTTATGGTTTTTATGTTGTTTTAGCTACTGTTGTAGGTTGCTTTGAGCTGCTATTTTTTGTTGGGCTACAGGAGATGATTATTTTGGTCATTTTGCTCATCTCATGTCATAAACTATGACACATAGAAGTAGCCTTTTATTTTCTAACTAGGAGGTGCATATTTAGGAAGAATATCAAGTGTTAGGTGTCATCTATATTTGTGAATGGGCAGGTATAGCTAGATAATGTATCTAGACAGATTTCTATTTGAAATTAATGGATATTCAAGTGTTTGAGGTGCTGAAAGTAGCAAATACAACTTAATTAGAGTCCGTTAGAGGTTCTGATTTAGTCCACTTGTGATCAAATCATTTGAAATTGCTTCAAATAGCAATTTGAGTGCAAGTGCTGCTAGAAATGAACATTTAAAGCAACAAAATGTTATATGCAACCTTAGGAACATGTTTGATAGCTCTTGCTTCAAGGAGAACATATCATTTTTCCAGCAGTTGCTTTCGGATGGGGTTTTCAGCATAGCTAAAGACTTCAAGGCTCTAAAAAAGCTCCTCGTGTCCAATTCGACAAGTCAAAACTGATTTTGGTGTTGATTTGGTGTTGCCTTGGTGCACTTGATGGATGAGGAGTGAATGGTGTCAGCACATGATAGAAGTTGCTGCGTTGTGGAGATACTGGTGACACTTTAATCTGGTCAGTTTTCTTGTTTTCCATTGCTGCGTTGTGCATCTCATTCTTACAGACAAGCCAAACTGTTCTATGTTTACCTGTTGCCTATATTTGATTTCTTGATGTTTCTTATTTGGTATATGTAACACCTATTTGTCCTTTTAAAATTGATATGATTTTTGGGTTATTTTACCCCTGAACGGTAAATTCTTTATGTCATTTAGTTTGGTACATTCAAGTTGGTGAGATTTTCGAATGTCTTGCAAATTGTTTCAGTTCTTTATGTAATTATATTTGATTACATCAGGCCATTTGTTCTTCAATAAGAAAATGCATCAGCTCTTTGTTTCTTCACTGATTGATTGTTTAAAAATAGCGCTTATTATCTGAACTGGAATGTCTCTTCTTTGAAATTAAAAGCTGAGTTTCTAATTTGAAGATATGATTCTGATTTCTGAATGTGTTGCCAAATATGAGTGCTGGAAGAAAAAGATGAACTGGCTCTTGTTTATAAAGGTGGCATTTCAAGTTTCTGTCATCAACTGAAATTTTGCTGCTGAGCTAATGCTGTTTCCAGCACTTGTAGTTCTTCTCTGGAATCAGTACTTTGTTGCCTTGATGCTGTCGGCTTCTAAAAGAAACGGCATGCTGCTTGTTCACAACAGGCTCTATCAACTACTCGTGTGAGTATGATTTCAAAAAAGTCTCAATTCAATTCAAGCTAGGCATTGTACGTCTAATTGTGAGTCACTAGTTTCCATATGCATATATATAATCTCTGGATCAAACGGTTTCAGGAGGACTTAATGGAGGAGCAAACATCAGTAGTTAACTCTCAAGACATAATAAAGCAAGCATTGTTTAGGAATGCTGGCTATGGGGGAAGCTGCTTGTAGTTGGACGATCCAGTTTAGCCTGTTTAGGTGGGGATTAGATGGGACTAAATAAAACTGATCGAAGCCTCTTGATGACTGCCTTGTGAATTTGCTGCTAAGCAAACATCAGTATTTAACTCTAATCTTCTTCCTATTCCTTTCTGGAATTCGACCCATCCCAGCTCTTTATGTAATACTCTACTTAATTCATATATAATTAAGCTTCTTCTTCTTCTTCAGTGGAGTACGTAAGGACTAATTAAGGAGTTGTTGTTTTATATATTTGGCTTCAATCAAAGATATGATCAAAGATATGTGCACGACTTTTAAAACAGAGTCGTGTAACTCTTAAAACAGAGTCGTGCAACTCTTAAAACAGAGTCGTGCAACTCTTACAACAGAGTCGTGCAACTCCTAAAACAGAGTCGTGCAACTCTTAAAACAGAGTCGTGCAACTCTTACAATAGAGTCGTGCAACTCTTACAACAGAGTCGTGCAACTCTTAAAACAGAGTCGTGCAACTCTTACAACAGAGTCTATTGATGAGCAAAAATAATACCATCTAGTGCAACAATCTATTGAGCAACTATAAAATAATATTGAGAAAAAATAAGACCATGTTGAGCACAATTTCACAAGTCTAAAATGTTGTGCAAATATAATCTATGGTTGAGCAAAAATAAGATGATGTTGAGCAAATTTTCACCAATCTCACATGTTGTGCAATTATAGTCTATTGATGAGCAAAAATAAGACTATGTTGTGCAATAATCTATTGAGCAACTATAAAATGATATTGAGAAAAAATAAGATCATGTTGAGCACAATTTCATAAGTATCGATTGTTGTGCAAAATATAATCTATTGACGAGCAAGAATAAGAACATGTTGTTCAAATATAAGAGTACGTTGTAGAAATTTAACCGTAAGTTGTGCAAATATGACCCAAGTCTAGGTTTTTTTTTGTCGTGCAAATATAAGAGGATGTTGTGCAAATATAAGAGTACATTGTGTAAATATAATCGTAAGTTGTGCAAATATGACCCAAGTCTTTCTTTTTTCTTTTTTACATTTTGTCGTGCAAATATAAGAGTAAGTTGTGCAAATATAACCGTAAATTGTGCAAATATGATCCAAGTCTAGTTTAGAGTTGCACTTTTTCCGTGTCAGCACTTTTTTTTCCCATGTCAGCATTTTTTTAGAGTTGCACAAGCATGGATAACAACTTTGTCTTAGAGTTGCACAACTCTGTCTTAGAGTTGCACAACTCTGTCTTGAGTTCTCATGTTTCAGTTTCTTCGTTTTCTTGAAGAACAATTTATATTTGCACACCAATTGAGACTTGCTCTATATGGGTGTTGGGGGGTGAAACTTTGCTCACCTTAATGTTATATTTGCTCAATATAATCTTACATATGCTCATATATATTTGCTTCACTTAATCTTATATATGCTCATCCATATTTGCTTCACTCTGCATTTGATCTTTCACAATAGTTTTAAGAGTTTCTCCATACATGAGATCATGAAATGCCAATGTCTTTCTCGTATTCATCAAGTTGTTCTTCTTAAGTTTTAAGTTTGTCGATGTTTACATGTTTGAAGACGAGGCAAATAAATCCTTTACTTGATACACATTGTAGGAAAAAAGAATGCTTACCTCCTTTATGATAAAAAAACTAGTTATTTAACCAAGTGTATATGTATTGTACAGAAAATGATTCACTGGTTGCAATTTGCAAACTTCCTGAACAAAAAAACATAAGTTTCTAGTAGTAGAAACTTGCAACAAAGAACAAAAGCTTGCAGCTTATAAGAACCTTCATTGTAAAACTAGATAATCAAATATTGACTTGTAAGCCTATGAAAATGTCGCTGCAAGCGGCATGTAGCGTTGTCAATGCTTGGCATCATGATGGAATGGATCATCTAAAAAATTGACCCGCTTGTTTGGAACATGCACAAGGAGGCAGACGAACAATCTGTACGTGAGTGCATTAAGAGGAACTGCATTCATATTAGCGCATTTTTATCTTATTAGTCATTCTATCAGTGACCTTGTTAAGCATTCCTGGTTAAAAGTACTGCATCAACAATTCAACATCACATCCTCAAACTGCTAGAATGAGTCTATTTCACAGATTTAAAACTTCTAAAGCAGTTTCTAAGGAAAGGCAGATTTAAAACAAGGATTATTTTAGTTTTTTTTACAAGAAGGCAAACGAATAGACTCACCGAGCTAAGATGCTCAAACTTCCAACTGATCATGGGGTTGTTGGGGCGAAGGAACTTCTCTATGATGAAATAGCTTCACTAGTGCTCTGCGCTCACAATCCTGCGATTGCAAGATGTTCGAAGTGCATCCATTTAAAATTTCAAATAGGTTAACTTTGTTCTCAGTGATCTTTTTCATTTCTTGAAGCATGGAAAAGACTAATAGATGCCATTACTCTGACATAATGGCAACTGAGAGAAGCATTAGGTAAAATTTTCCATCAATAGAGACTCATGTGAAGCACTAGTAGAACCCAATCCAGGATGAAAATGCCAGAGGTGAGTGTCTGAATAGGTTAAATTTGTCTGAATAGGCCAGAGGTGAGAGTGTTTGGTCAATAGAAACAACAGAATCTTGAGTATTATACATTTCTCTTTCTGTTCTTATCGCAAATCACTGTAATCCATGACAAATTAAGATTCATTAAGGTGGCATTTCCATAATCAAGTGTTGCAGAAATGCGAGACACTCCAATTGAGAAAAATCCATTCGCACTAAATGTTGTGCAACTAAAAAACGTTTTCATTTTCCTAGTAGGAACTAGCATATAAAGAAGGCTCTAAGGTATCTATATAGTAATGGGTTAGATAAGAAGACATAAAATGCAAAGACAAATACCTTGCCCTGAGCATTCCTTGATCGTTCCCTTGCTTCTTCCATTGCAACATTAAAACCATTTACAAAAATGTCACAAGAGACAATACCTGAGTCAGATCCAAGGGAAAACCATATGTGTCCCATAAGATGAAAGCATCCTGCATTTCAAGCATTGCTAGAGTTAGTTTTATAGAGAACGTATCTATTTTTACTTCATATCAAATGTAAGACAAAGTAATCTGGAAACAATACATAAATGATAGGAATTCGGTTATTGGATATATAACTATCAACTTGATCAATATAACTAATGCTCAAGCAGCATAGAGAAAACAGTACATACAACACATTAAATTTTGCAACAGTAGCACCAAACCACACTCCTAAGTCCTGAAATAGCATCATCAATACAAGAACTATAGCCAATCCCAACTCTTAGAGTTGCACAACTCGGTCTTAGAAGTTGCACAACTCGGTCTTAGAAGTTGCACAACTCGGTCTTAGAAGTTGCACAACTCGGTCTTAGAAGTTGCACAACTCGGTCTTAGAAGTTGCACAACTCGGTCTTAGAAGTTGCACAACTCGGTCTTAGAAGTTGCACAACTCGGTCTTAGAGTTGCACAACTCGGTCTTAGAGTTGCACACTCGGTCTTAGAGTTGCACAATTCTGTCTTAGAGTGACATTGGGCATCTAAAACCTGTAATAATAGTGAACCTACATAAATTTCTAAATACATACACATACATGACTCAAATCACAAATTCAAAACTAATAAGATAATAAAGTTATCACAATGTTCCCTATATTTAAGCCACAATACCTTCTCCTGGGTGCCTTCTAAGCATAAAAGCATCGGAAGCATGACATGAGGTGATCGTTCACCATACCAGAGACTTGCATGAACGAATAGATAACAGTGGGTCCCATGCAACGAAAGCCTCTTCGTATCAAGTCCTTGCTGACAAGCTCTGCCTTCTATATATATACACAAACATACAGAGTATTCTTTAGAAAAAATGAGGGGTATTTTGAAGATGTAATACTTTTGTAACATTTTTATATAACTAAAATAGGTTCAGTAGTACACTAAGCAAGCATGAACTGAAGATATATGAAACACACCCATCTCAAACCATTCACTCTTTTGTCTAATCGTCGTTCAATAGCAAACCCTGCAAGGCTGACGCAATCTAACTTTGTTCCTCTTCTCCATCAGTTTGCTCGCAATTTCCTCGATCACATTGTTGTAGGGCTGTCAGCATAGCAAGTAGTTTCCACCACTTGCTCTCCATCCTCTCATCAATAGCTCCTTGAAAAGAAAAAAAAGGAAGCCTCAAATCAGTAAAAGAGTTGATCGTGTCAACTACTCGGACTCAAATCAGTAAAAGACTCAAAATCAGTAAAAAGAAGAAGAAAGACTCAAATCAAAAAAGACCATGTCAGCACACTAGGGAAGCGTTATGAGCTTATTCCTGAATTTGAGGAGCTTTTATCTAGTGGAATTGATATGCAGTTTTCGGGTTAAAGAACTGGATATGTAAATTGCCAATGACTTAATCAAACATGAGGAATCAGCCAATAAACTTCTACCATTCACGTTCTTCATATGTTAACTACAAATGTTGAAGTGACATTGGGCATCTAAAAACTGTAATAACAGTGAACCTACATAAATTTCTAAATACATACACATACATGACTAAAATCACAAATTCAAAACTAATAAGATAATAAAGTTATCACAATGTTACCTATATTTAAGCCACAATACCTTCTCTTGGGTGCCTTCTAAGCATAAAAGCACCGGAATATGGCCCCAAACAACTGGGATTTTCCTGAATGAAAAGAAAGATTAGAGATACATAATAAATAAATAAAACAAATGCACAAAAGTAACAAAACACAAGGGAAAAGGACCACATCTGCACATAGATAAAATTTAAGCAAGGGCAAGGTGGTGTATTAAGATCATGACTGATTAAATAATGAATAGGAACTGAATTATAACCAAATACAGACAAAAGGCCCTTGTGCTTTATGAAGAGATGTCATAGTTTAGTAACTAACATTCTTCATTTTACACAAGTCCCATCCAATTTCTTGTTCCTCTCAACTCTGTTCCATGTTAAAATTCCAATCAAATTCAACCACAAAACCAATAGCAAAGCAATCAAAAGGGTAACTCATTGTACAAAGCAACCTGCTGTACTTACCTACAATAAAAATATATTTGAGGTGACGAAAATAGTCGCTCCCTCGATTGCTGGCTCCGGTTGCTCGACCTCTGCACCTCCATGACAAGTACTGATCAAAACCTTATTCCAATCTCTATCAAGTAGTGAGAACAAATCATCGTTCTCAGTGGCTCCTCTCTTTGATTGTCTCACAGTGCAACTCCTTGTACAAATCATCGTTCTCTATTAAGATCAAGGTGAGCAAGCTCTTATCTAGTGAAATAGAAAAGGACAGAGATAAAATATCCTTCACACAAATAAGCTCAACCTGCATCAGAACAATCTCCAATAACGATGAACAAAGTCAGATCAACAAATTGTAAAATGAAACTCATCGAGTCTGAATTGAGAAGCGGGAACCGAGAACAACGAGGAATCAACAGATCAACAATGGCAGATCTTTTTCCTCCTCCTCTTCGATTCCTGCTCCTGAGTTGGATCTTCCTCCTCCTCTTCTTCGATTACTCGATGGGAGCCGGATCTTCATGAGACGAGGGACCTGGAGACCGGAGATCCGAGGAACGATGCCGGAGATATGAGAAAGGAGGAGAGAGTTAGAAGCGCTGAATCCATGAATCTCGCTGAATCAATGAATCTCGCTCCGAATCCATGATATCAGGAAAACAGTCGAAGATCAGCAAAATTGGACAGAGGCGATTCGGCGGTGGTGGTGGCGAGAAAGGAGAAGGACGATCGACAGTTGAATGTGCCGGAGAAAGGAGGAGGAGGATCTGAAGCCCTAGGTCTGAGGAGGGGAGAACGAACATCCCGATCGGAGAGAGAGAGCGCGTAGCAAATAGCGCGTGAGGCGGTATATATTGCGGCCATTTCACTAAATTGTCCGAAAACGCGGACATTTTGCAAATTCGTCCAAAAAAAGTGCCTATTTTGCAATTTTTTCATCTATTAATTTGAAGGTTCCCTGTTCGAATTTGGTAAAAAATGACGTTTTTGAGATCTTATTCCTAGAATTGGAAAGTTTCTTACCTACTTTGATGGTTATGCAATTGAATTTTGAGGGTTGAAAATTTGGGAATTTTCCATTCTTATTCTTCTTCATGGATTGTGGATCTGAGAACTGAAATTTCATCTCAGTAATTCTACATCTATTGTGGTTAATTGGTGGATGAAGTAGAACGCGATGACACTAAGGAGATGCTCGCGTCACTAGCGAGGCCATCGTCATTGTCCAAGACTCCAAGTCGAGGGGAATATCTGTTTTTGTGTTATCATCGACTGTCCAGGGTTGGCCAGAGCGCAAGGAGGCGGAGACGGTGCAACCATTTATGCATGCCCATCCAATACGTAGTTCAAAGAGCCCAATTGAACAAGGTCCCAAATTTTCTAGCGTCCTAAATAAAAATATATTAGTATTTATATTTTTAATGTGGTTTTTGAACCTTTGCTCTTAGAACATATGTTCAAAAAATCAATGATTTTTACCTGAGAAAAAAATGTATATAGTAAACTATGACTTACCGATATTCAAAGATTAAGAAAATACTAAAAATGTATATATTAAACTATGTTTTCCAGATGAGTACTATGTTTTGTATATCACTTAAAACAGATTGATTAATATGATAATGTCTGAAAAATAAGATGAGTGTACTTAGATTAATTTAGAAATCTCGTACGTAGTGCACGGGGTCTAGACTAGTTTGTATAAAATTATGCCCCTTTGATAAGTTTATGGCTCTGTCGTTGGTTGTCGTCCAATATGAGACGGCTTGCATATCTCACTTGCGCACGTTCTAATCAAGGCACTCACACAACAACTTGGGCTACTCTAACTTGGGCCTATTTACAACTCGAGCCTAATCTCACCTTATTCTAATATGAAGTTTACAATTTGTAGTAGGCTTGCCGACACCTCCAGCCGGAGGGATCAGGATCCTCTCCTAATGGAGAGTTCCTAATATGCTCCTAATAAGTCGATCTCAACCATTGAAATAGATCAACGGTGAAGATCTATTTGATATTAATTAACCCCAAATTTAACTCCTAATTTCTCCATTCCATCTGTTTTTTACAGCTTCTCGGTACTCTCTCTCTATCTTCTCTATCTTATATTCTCATTCAGAGCCTCCGACGTCCTCCCCCACCGTCGATGTCCACTACATCGAAGGCCTTCCACTGTCGTCCTCCCATACCCCATGGGTGGCCGTCCTCAGTCCATCGGATGCTCACCAGTCGCCGCCACCCCCTGTAGTGGAGCGTGAAATTCCTCAATGGGATCAGATATTCAGATTAGGTTTTTTTATTGGGAATGAGTTCGAAATGGATATTGAAGGATTGAGCACAAGTATTGCTTTCTTCTTCTTTTCATCAATTATTAAACCTATTATTATCACATATAAACCTCAAATTCTTAACCATGTTGGTTTGATTTTGTGATTGGGTTTTGGTTCGATTCAAATCTCCCTGAATTTGTCATTGAGAAATTGAATAGAAATACCTTTGTTCTGCATTTGTGTGCGTGAATTTGAATTGCCTTTGTTCCAGATTTTTTTGTTCTGAATTACGTCACATGTGGTTGATTTCCGTTGTGGTGAGACTTCTTGTTCCTGAAAATAATTCCTACATCTTCCTAAGCATTAATATTCAGTTAATTGTTTGCTATGTTCCTTCTATATGCTGCTAAATGATTATTATTTTCAATGTGTGATGAACTGGTGATGCATCTATATATGTTAATTTCTCCGTTATTTTCAAATCTAGTTCTTGTATCTTGTTGGAACATCAATATAGTGGATCTTTGAAAAGTGACCATAGTAAATTGGGGAATTTCTGGCTTTATGATCAAGATGGAATTTTCCATTGAACTTGTTTTTCAATTTTACTTTGACAAGTAGCCTATTAGCTCAATTGATAGAGCAATGTGTTTGCGCACAAAGATGTGGGTTCAAGTCCCACATAGGCTAATATGTTTTCTTAAACACATTGATAACCTATTCCAGTATTTGAAACGCCACTTGGAAAGATTGGTGTTGCAATTTTCTTGGAAAACAGTACGCCACTGCCAATCTTTTGAGTGTTCAACATTTTTTGTTTAGGCAAACGCCCCCTAATAAGAGAGGTAAACGTAGCAAGAAACATTGTGTTTTCATCTAGGTATATGCATTGCAACGACAAATGATGTAGTGTGTGCACAAATAGAAAATCAGTTCCACTCCCACCATCTTAATTATAAAAAACATCAACTGATCACACATATACCAACCTAATAGTACACAAATACCAACTTAAGCTCTTATTGATAGTTTAGCTCTTTCAAGTACCAATTACCATAAGGAAATGTCAAACCAACCAACTATAGCATACAAAGATTGCATTGTGGCCATCACAGGCACAACTTTCTTTTCTGTGCTACTTCTGTCCTCTGTAAAGTCAAAACCAACTGCTACTACAGAGATCTCACACCATGATTGATCACATAACAAAAACAAGCGGTCTGACAGAGCAAAATTCAATTATATGCACATAATCTCTGACCAATTAGAAACTGGTAATTGAAACAAATACAATTAAATGTGTTTATATATGATTGAATGGAATCAGAAGCAATTTTAAAAGGTGGTTTGAAAATAAATATTTGAGATAAGAGCTTTGTAGACCAATTAGCTTAGGCGAACATATTAGCCTACGTGGGAGTCGAATCCACATTTTTGTGTACAAACACATCGCTCTTCCAATTGAGCTAATAGGCTACTTGGATAATATCAAAATCCGGAATCATTTTTTCTGCCCACATGACAGGTAAAAATGGAAAAATACCCACCATTCAATGTTTAGGTGCAAGTTTCTGATTACAGCTCATAGGCTAAATGATTTTCAATTGCTCTGCATTTAGTTTTCAGAACATGGTACTCTTTTTTATAGAGAGAAAGTAACACAAAAAGAGAACAAAATGTTTAGTTGAACAAGTTAAATTGTTAGTCTTTCCATGCAGTATATTGCTAACATATGCTAAATTGCTAAGTGTGTGTAAATATTTTTAAAGATAAAGCTGTTTTCTTTGCTGGTGATTAGAAAACCGAATTGTATTTTATATGCTTTATTATTTGATAAGAGTGTTCATCTCATGTTTTAAGGCAAAACCACCTATGTTAAGCAGAAATCAAATAGTTAAGATTGAAATATGACAAAGTTACCCACTACTCCGAATTCATGTATTTATACTCATAGCACATGAAAAGGTTACAACCTGCAGGGTCCTACAAATAAGAGTTCTGCTACAATGGCAATCGGTTGAATACAAGGAATAGAAAATCGTGATCTTGGTTTCCCAATACAAGGAACTTGACCTCGCACCAATTGAAGCAATCCACTCTTACAAAACTCAGATGCAAACCAGAATTGCGAGATATCATAGAAAATTCAATAAGCACAATTACAAAATCCTAATAATCCAGTAAGAACAATTTTAAAACCATAATAGATGAAATTGATAGAAAAGGAAAGAGGGAAGGAACCTGTTCGATCGATTGTGATTTCTGATGCACTTCTCTCCCCGTCTTCTATTCCCTTTTCTTTCCCCCTTTAAAAACACTTTGATAATGAAAATCGAGAGAAAAGGGAGTCGGATAGGAGAGGATCGATGGAGAATGGAGCGTGATAGGAGGGATAGGATCGACGAAGAGGAGGCGTCTATACACAGACTATACAGTCTGAGAGGACGACATGCTACTTCAACAGAGGTTGACGGAATGTTTAGGTCTATGGGTTGATGGTTAATTAATTTATGGGATTTAATCCTAGCCATCGATTTGATTGGATGGATGGGATCAGTTTATTAGGAGGTTATTAGGAACTCTCCATTAGGAGAGGATCCTGATCCCAACCGGAGAGGAACGGTGATGTGATCAGTTATGGCCATGTAGGTGATGGATTTGTCGGCTCTGGCTCCCAGCGATGGTGTAGTCTTTGTCGACACCGGATGCCGGAGACAATAGTCACAATACCGTGTGTTTGACGAGATAATCAATGTCCCTATAGTAACCCCTTTTTTAAATTTTTAGTTGGTAAAAATAATAATACCTTCAATTCAATGAACTAGGCCAAAAAAAAAAGAGAAAATTTGTGCCGAACCCTAATTTGAGGTTTGTCCTAGCTTTTGAAAAAATTAGTGGAATGTCCACTTTTTTAATTTCGGATTGTTAATTGACAATATTACCCTTCCTTCTATTATACCGTTATTCAACCAGATCCCTAATTTGTGAATCTCTCTCGAATTAGGGCACCGACGGATCTTCCTCTGTCGCTCATCGTCGCTGTCGTTGCCTCATCGTCGCCGCCGCGCGCATCTTCTGTTGATTCTCTCTCGAACATTCAGGCCACCGCAGCCATCATCGGCGGGATACAGAGGAGGAAGCTTCCGGTGCCGGACTGGCAGATTGATTCGAAGACGTTGACGCCTGCTCTGCCACCAGACGCCGGGGTTTCTGAGTCCGGCGCCACCAGACGGTGGGGTTGCTGAGCCCGACTCCAATTGACAGAGTCCGGCGCCGCGCTCAGATGGCTGAATCTCTGATTTCGAAGATTCATTCTCGATCGATGATGGTAGATAAGCTAGACAAGGAGGGCCTGGTCGGAGATGTTGCTTTGTCGGAGAAGCTCAACGAGCAAAGCCAAATTCATCCCCGATTTCAAGGATTCATCCTCTCATGGTCCGACTCTATGAGCTCCCTGATTTAGGCTTCACAGATTCCCTGCTTCCTAGTACATCCACACCTTCAAACTTCAATTCCTCTTTTATTTTTATTTTTGTGGTCGTTTTCATAATTCTCTTTATCTGCATTGATTTTTCATTTTGTGGTAAATTATAAAGTTTCAATATATTGTCCAGTGATTGAATTTTGTGATCAATGAACATCACGCTTGGATTTAGCTTCAAGCAAAAACAATGTGAACATGCTAGTCATGTGTTCGAATTTGCTGCTATTTTATTTTGACATGTTTAACTGTCATCGGAGGATTGGAAGGGTTGATACATATTCTAGACTCTGATGGAGGATTTGGATGTCTAGAATCGCAGATTTGGACTACCCTCTCTTGTCCATTTTATTGTGAAGTTTATGAAGGGTGAAGGCCTTCCTGTTTTACTAATCCCGAACTGTTTTACCATTAGAACCAATCAGTGTTCAATCTTAAGTGATATGGAGCCAATATTTGTTTTTACATGTTTTACAGCTTCTTTTTTTTCATCATTTCACCTGAGAGATTTGTTACTCTCTTATATGCTGACATGTGCTGACATGTTCTCTTTTTGTGCTCGAATCTGCATATTTAGATCTGAATTTAGGGATTTGCTCGAATCTAAAGTCGATGGACTTGCAATTTGCTCGAATATGAATTTAAGGATCTGAATATAGGCCTTTTCTCAAATCTGAAGTCTGCATATTTAGATCTGAATTTGGTTTTTAATTGAAAAGATGTAAAAGAAGCTGCTGACATCTTCAATGCTTACAGATTTAGATTTGAATTTGGTTTGTAAAAGAAGCTGCATATTTAGATCTGAACTTGCATTATTTAGATCTTCAGCAAGGAATTGCAAATCCAAACCCTAGGTTATTCGAAAATCTCTTGTGCTCAAATTGACAGATTATTTGATTGCAAGTTGTGCTTGATGATGTGCGTCTTTTGCATCTGATTTGATCATTTCTACATATGCATTTATCTGTCAATATGTGCGTCTTTTGCATCTGTCAATATGTGTATTTATCTGTCAATATATGCATTTATCATTTTCATCGGTACAGCTCCACAAATCTGTCAATATGTGCGCCTTTTGCATTTATCTGTCAATATGTTCTAGGTAAGTCTGAATTTATGAATCATCTTGTTAATTGTATGATTTGATTATGTTTGACTTTTTGTCAACATTCCTTCTATTTTCGAAAGCATCATTAGGTGATTGTTCAACTTGAAATGATCAATCCTCCTTGTATCCTATAAAATGAAGCTGATTAGGTATTTTTGGATATTTCACAACTGTCTCTCCCTGAAAAAACTAGAGTATCTAGAGTATAAATTATAAAGCAGGGAAGACAATCTGACTTGCCTGTCCTTTGTTGCCTGGGGAAACTGTTGATGATTAGAATAAGTGAACTTGAGATTACCCTCTCTACTGGCAAGAGAGGAAAGCAAAGGAAGTTTCTAATTGAAATAAAGTCATAAAATTGACTTTTGTAAGGGTTCCAGCCTTGCGAGTTATATAGTACTTATGCTTTGGTTTTTATTAGAGATATGATATATTATTGTTTATACTATCCTTGTATATTACAATATGTAAAGATTTGTTCTTATCTCTTCTGTAATCATATTTGTCTATATAATGTGATATCCTCTGAATGATAATTCATCAGAGCTTCCACAATCTTTTATGGTATCAAGAGTAGGTTTTTTTCTAAACCCTAGTCTCTCTCCTCAGTCGGCCGCCCTAACCCGTCACCATGTCTGCTACCGAGAGCACCCCAGACGGCAATTTCGGCGACCAAACACCACCTCCTAACCCAACTCCTTCCCACACCGACGATAATGTATCGTCCCGCTCCTCTGGCGCTTCCCTTCTGGCCGCCGCTCTGAACCCCTCAGGCAATTCCAACCTCCAATTGCCCACCTTTTCTGTCAAGCTTGATCGCTCCAATTATACGATCTGGCGAGCCAATCTTGTTGACACACTTGATGCTTATGAACTCCAGGATCACATCCTCATTGGAACTTCTCCACCCAAAACCATCACCACCACTTCTACCGAACCCTCATCCTCCCAAACCAACCCGAACCCTGAATATCTTACTTGGAAACGCAGGGACAAGTTTTTCCTTGTTTGGATCCGAACCACCATCTCGGCCAACCTTCTCGGCTATGTCACTCGAGCCACCACTGCTCGTGAGGCATGGCTTACTTTGGAGCACATGTTTCAAGCTCAGTCCCGTGCCCGGTCTATGCATCTCAAGTCCCAACTGCACTCTCTTCCCAAAGGTAATCTCTCTGTCATTGAGTACTATGAGAAGAAGCGGGACATCGCAGATGCTCTTGCGGATTGTCTCCAGCCGGTCTCCGAGGACGACTTCATCGCCTCGGTTCTCCACGGCCTGGATCCGTCTTACGGCCCCTTCTGCGCCGCCATCAATGTCCGCCTGGATAATCTGACATCGGACAACCTCCTTGGTTTCCTGCTCCGGGAGGAAGAACGCCTGCAAGAGGTTGGGCGTTATCTTCAAACGCATCAACCGGCAGCCAACTATGGCCAGTCTCGCTCTCGACGCCCAGATCGTCCATCACCTCGCACCAACCAGCCCTCGTCGCAACAGCAGCGGGGTCCCCCTCCTGAGCGATCGTCCTCTCGCTCGACTGGTGGCATCTCGCCCAGCACTGAGGATCAGGGTGCCCGCTCTCGCAACCGCCCACAGTGCCAATTGTGCGATCGCACCGGGCACCTTGCGAAGGACTGTTTCAGCCGACTGAACCTACTGGCGATTCCCTCTCGTCACCCGGCCGAGCGCCTCAATCAGCAGCAGTCCGACGCTCCCTCTGCGTATGCGGCGTCCACATCCTCTCTTCACGATCCATCCTGGTACTTTGATACGGGAGCGACTGACCATGTCACCGGCGACTTCAACAAAGTCTCTATCAACTCCGACTACAATGGTGGTGACCAACTGGTCCTAGGTAATGGCTTTGCCCTCCCTATTTCCCACATTGATAACACCTCTTTTGCTACATCCTCTCGTCCTATATCCCTTTCCCATGTCCTTATTGTGCCTTCCATGCATAAAAACCTTGTCAGCATCTCCAAACTAACCCATGATAATAATGTTTTTCTTGAATTTCATCCTACCTTTTGCCTTATTAAGGACATGCAGGGGCGAGCTCTTCTCAAAGGCCTGGTCAGTGATGGCTTATACAAGCTGCCTTCGTCTCCCTCTGCGATCACCAAGCAAGTTCTGGTGGGCGAGTCCTATGATGTTTGATGTATTATTTAAAAATACCATGTAGTTTGAATAATTTACGTAGGTGATGGGAGGTTTGATTTCCTTTCTTTTTAATCACTCAAGTTGCATCTTTTTCTAATGTAAATATATAAAGATTAATTTAAGCTGAAATGACCTGGTGTATTGAATCTTGTTAAATGTGATGTTTTTGGTCCATATGAGTTGGATTTTATTTTTATTTGAAAAAACTTAATAAATGTGTTTTTAGTGTATAGCAAATATGTACGTATCAAATTTTATACAAAATTGTTGATATAAAGGTTTATATTGAGATTTAAAAAAAAACCCAGCTCATGTATCAAATGGATCACATTTAACAACATCTGTCATGCGGGAAAGAAAAGCCTAGGGGGAGGGCAGATAGTGGACTAGATTTATAGTAGTATATATTCTGTCTTTGGGGTTTGAATATGAGCTTGTTTGGGCTCGGTTTTTGGTTTTACGATAATCTCTCGGCTTGGAGTATTTTTCTGTAAATTTTTGTCCATATATATATGAATTAACCCGTTCAGAGTCATATATGGGGGGTCATTTTGAGGCTTAAGTTGTGTTTATATGTTTATTTTGATATAGTAAAAAATTCCACCTGTTTAAAAATAATATCCTATTTCATGTCACCGGTGTGAAATTAGTAAAACTGCATTTTGCATGTAAAATAAGATGTCGAACCTCGTAGCATCTTAATGTATTTTTTCATAGTAATTATTTTGGGGATTTTGAATGACTGTCACAAGTGTTCTGTAGAGTTCCATTTCTCTCTCGCTTCGCTTGTAAATTGTAATCCATTTTTCATTATTTGTTTATTGCAGAAAGTATCGACACAGTAGAAGTCCAAGCAGAGGAAGGAGTTCAAGAAGACACCATTCACGGTCCTGGTCTCGGTCTCGCTCTCCATCTCGTTCTAGCTCTCCCTCTTCAAGAAGGTTGTACAAGTTTTCTTGTTGGAATTATCTTATTACCTTGACAGAACCTGGTCGTCTTCTAGCAAAGAATGGGACGGAATGACTTTTTTGTACAGGGGTAGGAGTGGATCAAGGCACTGACTGATATAAGACACGAATGCTATCAGGAGATGCTGGTTGGTGCATTTTCCAGTGCATTCGTGAGTATTTGGCAGCATCTCCACAAACACGTGCCTCGCGATTCAAATCCCAGTGATTTGGTAAAGAGTAGTTGCTTCCCTTGTTTTTATTTTTTATTTTTATTTGTGGTTTTCTCCTTGTTTGTGTTGTGCGCATGTGGTGTTTCCCTTGGATAGAAGAAGAAAATTGCATCTTCATGTTTGGACCATTATGATCTTGGGTTGTACTGAATGATGCAAAGATAGTAAGGCAATTCAACTAGTCTCTTCTTGTACCATTGATATAGGTTAAATCTGTGATCTTTTGCATGATCACATAAAGCATCCAACTAGCACATATCTTCCCTAGAATAATAGAGCTATTTCATGTGAATAAGAATCTGATAAGTGGAGTTTATTTTTAGAACATGATCATTTCTATTATGAATAGTTCATGCCACAAGTGTTGGGTCGTTTGGATTTTGGTTTCCAATCATGAAAGTTGGCACACAGTATTTTTGTTTAATAAGGGTCAACTGGAGTATTTGACTAAAGGCACTGGAATTCTAATGAATATTTATGCAAAGAGCTTGATGTACACAGTACAAGGCATTTATGTGAATGGAGGAAGTATTGTAATTGTTAGGTGACTCATAAGTGATTATATGGATTCTTGTTATGTCACTCCCTGTGAGAGTTGTACAAAGATGCGGAAATCATAAGCCTGAGTCCTTGGGTTGAATCTAGTTTATAATGTAAAGGAAATATAACTAACTAGTAAGTTGTGCATGTGTAACTAAAAGTCCATCATTGATACTCCCTCCGTTTCCTTTTAAGTAACTTTTTTAAGTCATGCACGTAGTTTTAGAACGATAAAAACTATATTAAATATTAATATTTTAATAATATTTTTTAATAATATGATACTTATCACCAATAAGTATGAGATTATCGAAAAAAATATTTTAAAAAATTATTATTTCATATAGTTTTTCACACCTTAAAAAACGTGCATGAATAGTAAAAAGTCAATTAAAAGGAAACGGAGAGGGAGTATTTATTTTGGCAGTATTTCAATCAAATCTTGACTGCCGTACTTGAGGTCCTTGAAGATTCAGACTCTTCAGTCAGGGAATCGGCTTTATCTCTGATAGCACAGATGCTGAAAAATCAAGTCGTCAATCTTTTAATTTCAGGATGCAATAAGTGGACTCAGTATAATTTTTCTCCATTGTGTTTGTTTTTATGCTTGTTTTGTTGTCGGAGATTGCAGTCTTTTTATTCCTTTTTGCTGCTACTCTTATGTTTCGTATGCTAGCTTCCTCTCCTTCGCTTCTCTTCTTTTCCTTTTTTTTACCGGACCCTGTATTTTGTTCCTGTTGCAGAAAGGTGCTATGGAAGACTCTGTTGAAATTGTGATTGAGAAACTGCTTAATGTTTCTAAGGATAGCACCCTTCAAGTAACCTAATCCTTCCATTTTAATTTGTATTGTTTTTCCCATTTGAGATATCAATTTTGGTTGTGTTGTGAATTCTGATGGTATGCTCTTTGAATTTAGGTTGCAAATGAAGCCGAAAACTGCTTGACCAGTGTGCTATCTCAGTATGATCCATTTAGATGCCTAAGTGTATGTTACTTCAAAGCTAACAAGAAAAAAAAGGTAGAAAAAAAAAGATGTTTTAACTTTGACAGGGGATGACAATTTCTTTCTTCCAATTTATATTTTCCATTTTTGTCCATGTTAATGCATCTTTCTGCTTTTTGTATACCTGTCAGTATTTCATAGTACTTAGTAACTTATTGAATCGACAAATTGTGGAAATGAAAATTGTTAATGCATCTTTTTGCTTTCTTGTTGTTGTTGCCTACTTATTCATATGAAAATTCTTTCACTCAATCTGATTTAAGCTAGAGGCACCTAGGTTTAATGCAAGTTTTAATTCTCACATTGCGAGATTCTTAATGCTTAGAAAGTACATATTCAGTCAGCCGATGCTTCCACAGTCCGACTTTGGTTTCTGTTTTTTTTGGAGTGACTATTTCTTTGAAATTGGTGTTTGGGTATGTTTGAAAACTTTATCTTTTACATTATCTTTTATTAAATGCTGACATCTTCTGGAAACTTTAGAAATTCTTTTTTTTTTTTCTGATTTTACTGGTGTTGCAAACATCTAGCTGACATCTTCTGGAAATGTTGACATCTTCTTGAAAATGCTGACATCTTCTGAAATGCTGACATCTCCAATATAAGATTATTTTTGTGTAATTAAGTAAACCATTTCCAATATAAGATTATCAGCTACATATATATAAGATTCAAAAACATATCTGCTGACACAGAGTGAATATGTGCTGACATGTGTTAATTTTGTTCAATTCAAGTAGATGTATAGGTTATTTTTTATTTCTAATTGTGTGACATGATCTCTTGTGCAAATATAACATGTTGATATGGGTTTTGTACACTAGATGAATGACTTTTTAAATTATTAAAAATCATGTCAGTAAGCTTAATTCGAACCTAGAGATACTTGTCTAGTATGCGGTCCGGGTAGAAGTGATATTAAGCATTCGGTGTCGGATTCTCTATTATGATACCTTTCCGGATAGGGAATCGCGCCACGGATCCAACTCACCGCTATGCCGTGACCTATGGTCTTTTTAGGCCATCGGAGATCATTTCAGGGGTTAAATTTGAGTTTTTATGTTTTTTTTTCGACAATATCAACAATTTTGTTATTTTAGTTTTATTGCTTAACAACTAGGGTTTGGTTCCACTTTTCCTATTTAATAACGTGTTTGTATATTTACATTGAAGTGCCTTGTGATTTCTGACTTATCTAGGGATATTAGCTAGTAGCTTTACAAAGTTTAATTGTGTGTTGACATGTTTATTTTTTATTTCTAATTGTGTGTTGATATGTTTCTTTTTTATTTCTAATTGTGTGCTGACATGGTCACTTTTTGTGCAATTCAAGTTGATGTATATGTTTTTTTTTCAGAGTGTATTAAGTTCTTTTTTATTTGTAATTGTGTGTTGACATTGTCTCTTTTTGTGCAATTCAAGTAGATTTATAGGTTCTTTTTTTATTTCTAATTGTGTGCTGACATGATCTCTTGTGCAAATATAACATGCTCAATTGCAATATGTAATTAACTTGATTTGACATTAGTCTAAAATTCATTTAGTACTTTAAAGTGTGCTTTCTTTATTTTTCCTTGTTATTTTTCGTAATATTCTTGATTGATAAGTAATTTTTTTGAGATTTACACTTGCATAGCTCTTTACTAGACTTATTGCTGGGAGGAATATGATTTTTCACATTATTTGTTTAAAATTAAGAGGGAATTATCTTGCTGACATCCGGTGTCAACAGTTTCAATTTTGCATAACAGATTGTTATATTAGCATATCATAAAGTTATATTTGCATAACAGCAGTTTATATTTGCACAACATAAACTTCTTATTTTTCAACTTTTATTTAATTAAAATTGCTTGTTTTCTAATTGTGTGTTGACATTGTCTCTTTTTGTGCAATTCAAGTAGATTTATAGGTTCTTTTTTTATTTCTAATTATGTGCTGATTTGATCTCTTGTGCAAAAATATCTTATGCTTTTATCAGTCTCTATAAGTACAGGATCTCTCTTGTCATTCTGAAATTATTTCTTTTTCCCCTTTGGGATTTTGAGTTTATGGTTCTAGGTCGTAGAGAGTTTCGGGTTTTAGGGTTCTGCTGTTGTATCATCTTGTGGTTGCTGTAGCTTCTGATTTTCGCTTGCATCTTGCTTTCGCTGATTTCGGATCTCTTTTCGGGGCTGCTGTAGCTTCTGAATTTCGCTTGCAACTTGTTTCTGCTGATTTTGGGTCTCTTTTAGGGACTACTGTAGCTTCTAAATTTCATCTTCTGTTGTTGTATCTGCTGTAACTTAAATGTTGACATTTAGCTTAAATGTTGACAATTGGCCTAAATATTTGATATTTAGCCGTTGATGGGCAAAAAACTTTATCTTTTACTATTTATTTTTCACATTATTTGCTAAAAATTAAGAGGGAATAACAATCTTGCTGATTTCCGGTGTCAGCAGTTTCAATTTGCATAACAGATTGTTATATTTGCATAACAGATAGTTATATGTGCATATCATGAAGTTAAATTTGCATAACAGTAACTTATATTTGCACAACATAAACTTCTTATTTTCCACTTTTTTTTAATTAATCTCCTCTTTTTTTGGTTATGTGAGAACATAACAAAGGTTTTGTGATCTGTTTTGCTAGTTATGCTATATTTATCCCATTCTCCCTATGAAGTATGAATTCTCTTGCTAGTTATGCTATGTTTTATATTGATTTGACATTTATTGTTCACATGTTATTGCTCTTGCTAAAAGTTACTCATATACTGTAGAATTTGTTAACTATGCTGATTTGAAAATAGATAAACAGAAAGAAGAGATACATGTGCTGACATGATCTCTTTTTGTGCAATTCAAGTTGATGTGTATTTTTTTTCTCTATATTTATAATTGTGTGCTGACATGGTCTCTTTTTATGCAATTCAAGTTGATGTATAAGTTCATTTTTATTTCTCATTGTGCTAACATGACCTCTTTTTGTGCAAATGTGTATACAAATGTGTACTGTTTATTAGGAGTTCCTACTTTTTTTTCTCTCCATTTTTGGTTGTGGTGTGAACATAACTCTAATTTGTTTATTTGAATGTTATGTTATAATATAATTAACATAACGTGGGTTCGAATCCCGCATAGGCTAAAATTTATAATAATTCTAGTAATTTACAAAATTTTCTAATAATTGTTCAATAATAAGATATATTAGTGCAATTTTCTAGTTGCATATTATACGTTTACATTTGCATATTATACTTTTACACTTGCATATCATCACTTTATATTTGCATATTTTAATCTTATATTTGCATAACATCAATTTATAATTGCATATCATACTTTTACATTTTCATTCTTTTATATGATTTGTCACAT